>OX463241.1:24214849-25669849 GCA_949820135.1 Sylvilagus floridanus | reverse complement strand
CACACACACAATGGAATATAAGTCGGCTATAAAAGAAACTCTACCATTTGGAACAACATGGACACAACCAGAATGACGTTCATGCTTAGTGAAATCAACTGGACCCAGAAAGACAAATACCACATGTTCTCCCTTGTAGGTGGAGCTAAAATTTAAAAAACAAAAAACAGAAGTCTGTGGTATGAGCATCACTGCAAACACAGTTTGTTTTGTGACTTGTCAGGCTAATGGCTAAGAATGTTATACTACTGTAGTTCCCATGATCGGATTACTTTAACATTTACTGTGTATAGGTGAAATAGTCATTCTTTTCATTCAATTATTATTTACAGCCACTGTCTATATGCCCACTAAAGTCTCTATTTTTTACTTGTTGTATTTGGTAAAGTATTAACTCTTTTTATTGTAATTTCAAAAACTAAAAAAATAAAAATAAAAAAGAGGGAAAGAGGGTAGAAGAGGGCCCAGCGCAGAGTGTAGCACAGCAGTTGAAGCCACAGGCTCCAGTGCCGGCATCCCATATGGGTGCCAGTTCAAGTCCTGGCTGCTCCTCTTCTAATCCAGCTCCCTGCTAATGCGCCTGGGAAAGCAGTGCAAGATGGCCCAAGTGCTTGGGCCCCTGCACCCACATGGGAGATCCAGAAGAAGCTCCAGGCTAGGTTCCTGGCTTCAGATCAGCCCAGCTCCAGCCATTGTGGCCATCTAGGGAGTAAATCAGTGGATAAAAGACCTCTCTCTCTCTCTCTGCCTCTGCCACTCTCTAACTCTGCCTTTCAAATAAATAAATACATCTTTTTAAAATCAAAGGAGGAGGGTGAAAGGGAAGGAGGGAGGGAAGGAAGAAGTATCATCATGTTCTTAGAAATGTATCTACAAATCCCATTGAATAAAAAATTCAAAAAGAAAAACCACCCCATGACTGAAATGAACCCCCCAATCTCAGTGTGACCCCCTAATTAATCGAGTGACCTCTTGGTAAACTCATTGACCTTTACATGACTGCATTTGGTACCTTTACTACCCACACGGGATTCTAAGGCACCTGTTACACCCACCCGGAGCCCAAGGCCAGAGCTTAACAGAGCCCCTGGGGGGCCGGTGCTGTGGCATAGCCAGTTAAGCCTCTGTCCGCAGTGCTGGCATCTCACAAGGGAGCTGGTTCAAGCCCTGGCTGGTCCACTTTGAATCCAGCTCCCTGCTAATGGGCCTTGGAATGCAGTAGAGGACGGGCCAAGTGCTTGGGCCCCTGCACCCAGGTGGGAGACTTAGAAGCTCCTGGCTCCAGGCTTTGGATCGGACCAGCTGCAGCCATTGTGGCCATCTGAGGCATGAACCAGCGAATGGAATATTTTGCATATGCGCACGTGCTCTCTCGGCCTTTCAAAATAAATAAATAAATCTTGAGCTTGAGTTCTTGGGCTCTTTCCTCCTAGCTCCCACCCACTCTTTTCACACGTGGGCTGGGTCCCCAGAGCACGTCTGCTCACACACACCCCTTCTCTGCGCTCTCAAACGTCCCCCGGGGAACCTTCAGCACGGTCTTTCCAGAACAGCTGCAGCTTTGAACACTTACGACACCCGTGCAACCTCCTAGGTCAGTTTTCTTCCCCACACCTGGATTCTTTCCCCTCTCAGAACCCCAAATGGTAATGGCGGCTACCCGTCCCTCTCCCCACCAGATTGTGAGCCCCACGGGGACAGGGAAGTGGGTAAATTTCCTATTCACAGTACCGGCAGCCCCCAACACAGCAAGCAGCACACAGGTGACTCACTGAAGCAGAGGATCAAGGCCACAGACACTGCCGCCCAGGGCCCATGCCTTGAGTGCCTGACCCACAGGTCCATTTCCACAGCCACCAGGTGGCGCCAAGCACCCAACGCATCTCACCTGGGTTTGGCTAGTGCCAGAAAAGGATGCAGGAGGGTTAGAGGCTGGGGGAGGGGGCCAGTGGAGCGTGGTGTTTGCTTCGAAAGCAGGAAAAAATATTAGAACTCTGATTTAGATTTATTTTATCTCACCTTTTTTAAAATTTCTATTTTTTATAATGTACATATTTTAGTAGAGTAGTACATGTATATAATTTACAAATAAATAATTATACAATTAAGGAAGAGAACTAAAAATTGTTTTACGGACGGGAGGCACAACTGCTGCTCAGGGAAGCACAACTCTGGGCAGCGGGCGCCAGGGCCTGCCGCCTCCACTCACCTGCCCTCCAGAAGCCGCCGCACAGGAGGTCCGGGCAGCTCTCGCCCGGGGCCACCCTGCCTTCTCAGTCTCACTGAAGTGAACACCTACGTCCCCCGAGCAAAGCGAAGGGGCCAGGTGGTTCAGTCAGAAAACACGCTTCAGCTGATCCAACTTCCATCCTGGGGACTTAAATCACTACATCTCTTCACGAACTCACACGCCCCTTCAATCCAGTGTGATTGGGCTTGCAACGTTAGGTACTCAGACTCAAGGCTGGCTTATCTTATTAACTAAACACGTTACCACTGAGGCCAACGCGCTGCAGGCCAAACTACAGGAACCTACTGAAACAACAAAAAAGATTTGCTCATCATAGCTACAAAGAGGGGGCCATGACCCCTACCCTGTGAATCTAAGGAGTGCAGGGTTGCATGGTCTGATCTGTGCCATGGCGGAGCTCTCCGTTCTTCCCAACATGTTCTCGGCTACGCCTCTGTGATTCCCTACAAAGACCGGAGAACTCGCAACCATCACCGGCTTGTCCATCTTTTCCCAGCACCGACCATTGATGGCTTCCACGACCTTCCCCCACCACGCTTCTTTGGGCTTGTTGGCAAGCGGCGATATGCAAAGCAGAGAGAGGGTCTTTCATTCGGGCCACAGAGATCTGCCCAAGAGGTCGCCCCCGGGGCTCAGAGACCTGGTAGCAGCAACTTACCGGCGGGTCCGACGGCACTCACACCCCTGGACTCCCGCGGACGGAGGGAGAGCGCGCACACGCCCTCTTTGCTGCAGAAGCGTCAACTGCACAAGAGCAGCGTTAAATCACAGGTCAGCCGGAAGAGGAAATGACGGGCCAAGAGCGTCAGCCGTCTCCAGCAGGGCCACTGGGGCCCTCGCGCGGGGCAGTAGGCGGAGCTCCGAAACAAGCCTTGCCTTCCTCGGGTTGCAGCCTCGAACTGCTGTCGCCTCCGAAGCCATCTTTGAGAGTTCCTTATACATATATATAATTCTTACATACATACACACTTGTGTCTGTATAAAAGGAGGCAGTCGTGCCCCAGCGGACCAAGGAGAGGCGGACGCACTGGCAGCGTCTGCTTGGCACTGGGAGGGGCGGGCCCGGTTCCCAGGCAGTCGCCATGGGAGGCAGGAGGGGCGGGCCTGGGCCCCGAGGTTGCTGGGAAGAGCAGGAAGAGGACGGTGCTGGTGGTCTGCAGACCCGCTGCTGCTCAACAGGAAGGAGAGGGAGAGGGGGCACTCCCACCGGGAAACCCCGAGCCCAGACCTGCCCTCACGCACAGGGCAGGCGCCGGCGGCAGGAGGCCAGGACTCAACGGCCCTTCCGGCTCCTCCCGGAAGTGGTGTAACGAGCATGCGCACTGCCGGCCTACAACCCTGGGCTCGGCGGAAGGGGGACAAGGGCCGGGGAGAGGGTCAAGGATGCAAGGACACAGAAGGCGGCCCGGGATGTGAGGAGACCGTAGCCACAAACGGCCACTCCATCGCCTGGGCCCACAGGGCTCTCCGCACGCCCCGGGCTGCCCGTCAACTGCCTGGAGCTGGTGCGAGAGGCGCCTGGCTGCAGTTGTGCTGAGCGCTCTGGGGGCGGGGCCCTCGTGTCCACGCCAGCTAAGTATCGGGCCCAGTGGCATCCTTTGTGGCTTTGCTGCCAGTCACAGGCCCGTGGCCCTGGCTGAGGGCAGGGCTTGAGTGTGTCTTCCGAAGAGCAGGGTCGTCCCCTTCCAGGGTGGCCAGGCGGGCCTCGATCCGCTCCAGATCATCCGAGCCCACCTTGATTTTCACAGACAGGAGGTGGATGTAGGTCTCATAACGGCTTTTCTGGGGAAAGGACAGCGAAAGGCCAGAGTCAGAAGACGAACAATAAAACGAGAAACGCCTGTACTTCATATGACAGAAGACTCATTTCCTTAATGTTCCTCACAAATCAAGAAAGAGGGTTAGACCTATCAAATAAAACTAAGCAAGGGACACACATAAGGTTCACTGGGGGGGTTTAAAATCCGAATAATTAGCGTTGACTTCTTGACTGACACCAAATGCACAGGCAAAGAAGTAAAAGCAGACAAGCCAGACCACATCAAAGTGTTACATTTCTGTACACCCAAGGACAAAATCAAAAGAGTGAAAAGGCAACCTACAGGATGGGAGAAAATACCTGCAAATCATGCATGAGATAAGGGGTTAACACCGAATATGTACAAACCGCTGGGGCCAGCACTGTGGCACAGTGGGTTAAACCGACACTTCCAGCACCGGCATCCCATATCAGAATGCTGGTTTGAGTCCCGGCTACTCCACTTCTAATTCAGCACCCTGCTAATGCACTGGGAAGCCAGGGGAAGATGGCCCAAATACTAGAGCCTCTGCAACCCATATGGGAGACCAAGACGGAGTTTCTGGCTCCTGGCTTCAGCTTGCTCCAGACCTGTTCATGTTCTCTCTCAGGGCCGGAGCTGTGGGAAGCGGATTAAAGCCCTGATCTGAAGCACTGGCATCCCATATGGATGCCAGTTCTAGTCTTGGCTGCTCCTCCTCCGATCCAGCTCTCTGCTATGGCCTGGGGAAGCAGTAGAAGATGGCCCAAGTCGTTGGGCCCCTGCACCCATGTGGGAGACCTGGAATAAGTTCCTGGCTCCTGGCTTCAGATCGGTGCAGCTCCGGCTGTTGCGGCCATCTGGGGAGTGAACCAGCAGATGGAAGACCTCTCTCTGTCTCTCTCTCTCTCTGTAACTCTTTCAAATAAATAAATCTTTAAAAAAGACATGTCCTCGCTCACTCACTCTCTCTCTCTCCTCTCTAATTCTGCCATTAGTGATGTTTGACATCACTAATCATTTGGAAACTGCAAATCAAAATGGCAAGGAGATATTACCTCCAACCAGTCAGGATGACTACCATTTTAAAAACATAGAAAATAAATATTGGTGAAGATATGGAGAAATTAGAACCTTGGTAAGAAATCAGAGCTGCTGGTAAGAATATAAAATAGTACAGCTGCTACAGGAAACCGTGGTGGCTTCTCAAAAAGGTACAAACAGAATGACCCTGTGACCCGGAAATACCAATTCTGAGTATATATCCAAAGAACTGAAAGTAGGGTCTTGTTTAATGGAGCACTAGTCACCGTTGCCAGAAGATGAAAGCAACCCAAGTGCCCGCCAACAGATGAACAAAGTGTTATGCACATACCACGGACTATTATTCAGCCTTTAAAAGGACAGAAATTCTGACACATGGCACAACATAGAGGAACCTTTAAGACATACTGCTAAGTGACATGAGCCTGTCACAAAAAGACAAGTTCCATATGATTCCACTTACAGGAGGTGCCTAGAGTAGTCAAATTCACAGAGACAGACAGTAGCTGGATGGTTGCCGGGGTGAGGCGAAGGGGAGAGTCAGTGTTTAGCAGGTACAGAACTTCAGTTTGGAAAGAAAAAGTTTGTGGATGGATAGTGCAGCGATGTGAGCAGGTTTAACACTTCTCAACCGTTCACTTAACAAGTGGCTAAGACTGTAAATTTGGGCATGTGTTTCGCCCTGAGTAAAAGATTTTTTAAATCCAAACTATAATAGTAAGGAGGTATTCATTGTTGAATCTGTTATATGAGTAAAGATTAAAGCATCCAACAATACCCAGTGTACACTGGGTACGTTTATAAACTATCTGAAGAGTCAGAGGTGAGCATTTGGCACAGCACTTACGTCTCCACTTGGGATGCCTGGATCCCACGTCAGTGCCCAGTTCAAATCCTGACACGTCTGCTACTGGTGGGTGTACACCCCGAGAGGCAAGGGTGCTGGCTGAAATATTTAGGTTCCTGCCACCCATGTGATAGATCTGGATTGAATTCCAGGCTCCTGGCTTAAGCCCGGCCCACCTGGATATTGGGGCAATTAAGGAGTGAACCAGTGGATGGAGGATCTCTTTGTCTGCCTTTCAGATAGAATGGAAATAAATAAATAATAGAGATTATAAATGCAAGTGAACATTTAAGAGGAAGACCTCATAGTTTCTGACGGGGAGAGGGAGGGAGGGAGAGAGAAAGAGAGATCCTCCCTCCATTGTTCTATTCTCAAATAGCTACAATAGCTGAGGCTGGTCCAGGCCAAAGTCAGGAACCAAGAGCTTCATCTAGGTCTCCCATGTGGGTGCAGGGGCCCAAGCACTTAGGACATCTTCCGGTAATTTCCCAGGCCATTAGCAGGGAGCTGGATGAGAACTGGAGTAGCCAGACTCAATTCGGTGCTCATAAGGGATGCTGGCATCACAGGTGGCGGCTTAACCTGCTGCACCCCAGCGCCGGCCCCACAGAGCAGTCTAGAGGTAGTCCCAAAGGGACAAGTGGCTCCACCACCACCGCCCCATCTTTCCCCCAACAAAGGCAATGCTTAGTTTGCCCCAACTCCCAAAACCAGCGCAGCGGGCAGAGAGCCAGGGCAGGAAGGAGCAGAGGAGGCACCTCAAAGAGCTCTTGGAAAACACACGTCATGAAAAACCTACGTGTGGCTCCCAACTGTTTTTTGCACCAAAACAAACTTATCTTTTCCCCCAAACCTTTTCAACAGAGTCCCACCGTGGAAGGGAGGCTAAGTTGCTCTGCTTGACAAGCCGAAGTGCCAGGCACAAGGGGCGAGAGCCCCACGGACAGGGGCGGGGAGTTTTGGGGGCTGGGTGCCAGAGCTTCTGGAGAAGCTGGGCCTGGGGAGACAGGAGGTGAGGAAGGGTCTTTGAGGGGGGTCTCCAGACTCTCCGGGAGACCGGGTGATGATCCAATTGCTTGAGGCAGCAGGACGGTGCCACACTGGCCCACAGCAGCCACGGTTCGTCGTTGGATTTCACCTGCTCAGGCAACCCCCAGAGTGACAGCCTCCCACGCCAGGAGCCCCAGCTGTGGAATGGCATCGGTGGAGCAGGCAGGAGCTGGCCTCCTCCTCCAGCCCCTCCCCCTGCATCCATCCCGCCTGAGGGCCCACCTCGAATGTGAGATAGTGCTCCTTCAGCCGGCACTCCTCGGCCTCCTTGGACTTGACGCCCCTCTCCACGGGGTGAGCCCTGTGCTCGGCCAGCTCTGCAGTCACCTGCCTCAGCTTGTTCTCGTGAGACCGCAGCTGCTCCTCCTGCAAAAGCCAGCCCTGGGCTGTGAGGTCCTGCTCCGGGGACGTCTAACCTCTCCTGCCAGGCGCTGCTGCAGCTAGGGGAACCTAAGGCCTGGCCAGGCTCTCCGAACACAGGGCTCTGGACCTAAGGAGGGCTCCTGTTGCCCTCCCCCTCACCCTGGCTACTGTGGGCATCCCTTCTTCCCCAGCAGGCTCAGGAGATGGGAACCCTCATGTGTGTCTGGAGACACACCCCCAGCTCATACTAATCCTCATATGTACACAAAGACCCTCTGGACCAAGGATCGCCCTTGCTCTGGTCACCCTGGCTCCACGAGACACACACATTCCCTCACATGCGTGCCCAGATCACACCCACAGGCAGCCTGCCACACTGCCAGTGATGGAGAAAGGCACACGCTTCCCGGCCCCAGTACGGCCAGGCCTCTGTGCTTTGTGCACACTTTGCATGTGTGTGGATGTGTGTGCACAGACCACCTGTGTGCATGTGTGCCATGCAGTGTGCATGTACATGGTGTGGGTGTGTGCATAGTGTACCCAAACAGAGGCTCTGGGTAGAAATGGAAGCCACCAGGGCTCCGTGGAGAGAATCAGGGCAAGGCCAAGGAGCAAAGAGGCCAGCAGCAGACACAGACAGGAAGTTTCTAAGCTAGAGGGCAGGCTCACTACTCAAGTTCTGGCCACCATTCACCCTTTCCTCTCCTAGAAAACCCTGGTGTTGTACGGGTTCCAAGTGCAATAGCACTTAAGGACAGGTGAGGGCAGTACAGAACACTGCATGCAGGGCCAGTGCCATGCCACCTGTCCCTGGCTCCCCAGCACTCACATCCCACACCCACAGGGACACCGCCACTGGCAGAGAAGCACGCACACCGGAAGTGCGATGGGCACCGTGGGACGGAGGAGAACTTCTGCCCCGCCCTGGGGTCCCTCAGCCTGGGCCAGGTACCCGAGAGGAGGAGCCAGAGTGAGGGCTGTGGAGTGGGGGCCTGGGCTGGGGGCGGCCTGGGGGTGGCATCACGAGCACCGGCGTTGAACCTGGCAGAGGCGCGTGGTGCAGGAGGGCAGCAGGGGCCGGCAGAACTTCTTCATGGAGCTGACAGCGGCTGGGAAGGCCGGGGCGGAGAAGATGGCAGCCACCAGGTTGATCCTCAGGATCCAGGAGAGCATTTCCTCCTTGCTCCTGGAGACAAGCAGAGGAACTGGGGCTGCACGTGCCTGCAGCTGTGGAGGGAAGTCCCCTTCTGGCCCAGCCTGCATGTGCATGTGAGAATCAGTCCTCCCAGGGCCAGAACTCATGGCCCTCCAGCCCACAGGCCCAAGTGATCAGAGAGAGAGGGCAAGGGCCGTCCTGCCACCACCCTCCTGTCCTGCTGGCCACTCGCCCTGTGATAGCAAGGTCACAGCTAGGCTCCACCCACCAGCGTCCCTCCCTTGAAGCTCATCTGACACACACAACGGCCAGGGACAGTCTCAAAAGGCAGGGGAGCAGGGCAGTGGGAGGAGGGCCTTACGGGCCACCTATCCCTGAAGCTAAGTGTGATGTGGTAAGAGTCCATCAGCTCCCGTGGGCTCCTCGGGGCACAGCTGCAGGGTGTCCCAGAGTCTCAGCCTCAGGAGGCCTAAGCCAAGGCCCAAGAGATGGGATTTCTTTTCTTTTTTTTCTTTTCTTTCTTTCTTTCTTTCTTTTTTTTTTTTTTTTTTTTTTTTTGACAGGCAGAGTGGACAGTGAGAGAGAGACAGAGAGAAAGGTCTTCCTTTGCCGTTGGTTCACCCCCCAGTGGCTGCTGCAGCTGGCACACTGTGCTGATCCAAAGCCAAGAGCCAGGTGCTTCTCCTGGTCTCCCATGGGGTGCAGGGCCCAAGCACTTGCGCCATCCTCCACTGCACTCCCGGGCCACAGCAGAGAGCTGGCCTGGAAGAGGGGCAACCAGGACAGAATCCAGCACCCCGACCGGGACTAGAACCCGGGGTGCTGGTGCCGCAGGCGGAAGATTAGCCTATTGAGCCACAGCACCAGACAAGAGATGGGATTTCTAACCAGCTTCCAGGTGCCACTCATGACTGCACTGTGTCTCCAGCTGCTGGATTGTGTCAGGGGACACACTTGCACCATGACTGATGGGCAGGGGGCACCAGGAGTCTGTCCCAAGGAGGTGGAGGGTGGGAACCAGGGGGCTCCAGCTCCCACTTACGGTGCCTGGAAGAGGAAGACCCTCCAGTCAGCCGTCTTCAGCTTCAGCACGTGGGACTTCTTGCTGTAGTCGGAGGCCCTGGTGGCCAGGGCGTGGTGCACGCGAATGGCGTTCTTCAGGTCACCCTCCGACAGTGCTTTGTCAGGCCTGTACTCGTCCTGGCCAGGGACAAGGTGGGCAACCTCTGTCGGCATCAGCCCCAGCTTCCGGCCCACACTGCCCACCGCGCACCCTCCCTGCCTCTCCTTCCAACTCTTAGTTCCTGCTGCCAGGCTGCTAAGTTACCCCAAAGAGAATTTCCTGGCACCATTCCTGGACCCTGGGCTGTCCCTGTTTAGGCCTCACACTGAAATCCACTGAGCCACGTTAGGCATTTTAAATACCGCTCCCCCGACACCTCCAAAGCCCTGAGTGAGCCTGAGTCAGGCCCTGCTGGGGGTAGTTCTGACATCTGTCACACCCAAGGCCCTGCCCAGGACCCTCGGTATCACAAGGCAGAGCCTGGACAGGAATGAGTTGGGCCTTCCTGGGAAAGGACTCAGGGCAGTGTCTCACCTTCTGTAAGTACAGGATGGTCCCTTTGAGCACCGCGTAGAATTTCTTCCAGCCACGCCTCCCACGGGGCGCTGGGGAGGGGGGCACAGGTAGTGTGGCCGCAACCACCCACTCCCACATCTCTACCCTGCCTCCCCCTGTGTGCCCACCTGTGTGTACACCCCCCGAAGGAGTAGCCAACAGGTGGGCCCCCTCTGTGCCAACATCCCACCCCATGCCCGCTCCCCAGCCTGACACCCACTCCTCTTGCCATCCATGTCGGCGTGAGTCTTCCGGGTGAGCACGCCATGCTTGTAGGTGGTGGCGCTGAGAGCCTGTGGGACATCCAGGAAAGGGTTGCCACCATCCAGGATCCGTGTCACCTTCTTCGTGCCTGTCCCAAACTTGTCATCCACCAGCTCAGACAGAGACTTCCTCAGCTCGTCCTCATCACTGGAAAAGCACTGGGCCTGAGCACCACCTCCATGAAGGCCTCAGCTCTGCATCCTCATGGGCTTGCCCAGCAGCCACCACTCTAGGAGCCAGGGCCAGAGGGAAAGAGCAGCCCCCAGGAGGCAGAGACGAGAAAGCTCCCATTCAGATCAGATCTCTGACCCCTCCTCTGAGTCTTCAGTTCTTTTTTTTTTTAAGAGTTATTTTATTTATTTGAAAGGTAAAGTTACAGAGAGGGAAAGGGAGAGAAAGGAAAAGAGATCTTCCACCTGCTGGTTCATTCCCCAGGTGGCTGTAACAGCCAGGGCTGGGCTAGGCCAAAGCTAGGGGCTAGGAGTTTCATCCATGTCTCCCACATGGGCACAGGGCCCCAAGCACTTGGGTCATCTTCCGCTGCTTTCCCAGGTGTATTAGCATAGAGCTGGCCTGGAAGTAGAACAGCCAGGACTTGAACCAGCTCCCATATGGGATACTGGTGCTGCAGGCGGTAGCCTTATCCCCTTAAGCCACAGAACCAGCCCCTATTCTTCAGTTCTGACCCTTGACCTCTGATCTTTTATTTTTGACCTCCAAGGTCCAATCCTCACCCTACATCACAGTTTAAGACTTCACCATTTTTAGGTCTCCTTCGCAGTCTTCATTATCCTCCATCCAACACTGAAAGCCCAGCCCAGGGGCATTAACCCACAGCCAGACTGATGTCAGGCACAAACCCCACCAACAGTGGTGGGCATTTGGCCTAGCAGTTGGGACACCCACATCCCAAATGAGGGTGGCCTGGGTTCTATGCCCAACTCCACTCCTGGGTCTATCTTCCTGCTAGTAAGGATCCTAGGGAAGAACAAGTGATGGCTCAAATATTTCGGTCCCTGCCACCATGTGGGACAGCTGGATGGAGTTCCTAGTTCCCAGCCCAGTCATGGCAGCCTTTCAGGGATGAACTAGGGAATGGAAGCTATCTCTGTGTCTATCTCTGATTCATATAACGACAAAACAAGAAATCACCAACATGCTGGCAGAGGGCAAGCCAGGGGAGGGTCTTAGAGTTCGGACCCCATGAGAGCCCTGGTGGAAGAGGAGTTTGGGGCTTCTGACAATCCCTGCCTGGGGCCTCTACACAGATCTGAAGGTGCAGCTGCCCTGGGAGGCACAGCAGGGAGAGACTCACACTCTCCCCGAACGAGCAAGATCACCACCGCACTTTCTAGAAGGCAGCACCTCCAGGTTCACTGCTTTCACAGAAGTCAGGAGGTAGTTACCACCAAAGCATGGTCCTATTCTCAGGGTCAGAGGGGGCCTGAGCCTCTCACCTGCTTACCTCTCAAAGGGGAAAGAGCTGTCATCGTTGGGAATGTGGCAAATATCCCAGTACAGAAAGCTAACTGTGAGTATCAGAGCACTGTGAACACTGCACACTTTTCTCAAGACAGAAAATAAACCCAAAGGGAAACTCCTCAACACTGGGTGTTGATTTGCTGAAGAGGCTTGGTCAGTGCTCTGGGCTGGAAGAAATCAGCACCATGGAGAGTGGTCAGAGTGACTAACCCCGCCCCAGCCACACCCCACCCAAGGATGCAGTCTCCCCAGGACTGTGCCCTTGGGCACTACTCACATGGCCCATTCCAGCTTTTCATTCTTAATGGAGTTGTAAAGGGACTGGAAGAGGGAAAGAGAGAGGAGTTCAGGTGAAGATTCAAAAAAATCCCCATCTACCTACTGCAATGTGGGTGTGCTGAAAGTTCCTTTTCAACCAACGGGACAAAGCAAGTGCTTGATTCACACTTGTTTGTTGGATGCATGCATGTGTGAGTGATACTTAATTGTGTCATCTTTTAAGTCTGTCTCCCCTAGGTGACTGTAAGCTTCACAAGGACAGGCGATGTTTTTCTTGTTCACCACTGAACCCTGAGTGCATAATCCAGAACTCAGTGCCTGGTAAGTACTCGATAA
Source organism: Sylvilagus floridanus (assembly GCA_949820135.1). NCBI lineage: Eukaryota > Metazoa > Chordata > Mammalia > Lagomorpha > Leporidae > Sylvilagus > Sylvilagus floridanus. The sequence continues at coordinate 25,657,381 of OX463241.1, read as the reverse complement.
GGTAGATGGGGTGATGGATGTGGGGATGCATAGGTGGGATGCAGAAGGAAACAGACAGCTGGATCAGTGAAGGGAGAATATGAGCGGACGGGAGATGTATCAGGGGTATTAGAGTGGGTGGGTGGGTGTATGGGCAAGGGCAGGGCTGGATGGATAAAGGAGAGGGTAACTGGGTGAACAGATTTGAGGATGACAGAGTGGATGGGTTTGTCAGTAGGTGGACAGAGGCATGGAAATGCATAGGTGGGCATATGAGTGAGTGGATGTGGCCTATTATGGAGGAGTATTTAAGTATGCATGGAGGTGTACGTGTAGTGACCGCGTGAATGAGTGAAGAGTTAGTGTACACAGAAGTGCTACAGTTTGAACAGGATTTGGGTCCCCAACTCATGCAGACGTTTAAATTCCACCATCTGTTAGTGATTAAGAGATTAAGGGGTGAGGCTTCCCCCAGTTATGGTCTCAAGGTAGGGAGGAGTATACATTAGATTAGGTTGCTAGGGTAGAGCCCCAAAATCAAATCACACAGACACAGAGGGACAATATGATTCTTGTCTCTCTCTGCTGGCTCCCCGTGTGGACCACCCTCTGCACGCACTCATCCATGGAACACCCTCAGCTGATGGCAGACGAATGGGGTTACCCATTCTATAAACCTACATAACTAGAAGCTGAAATACACCTTCTTTCATAAGTAGCTCCTCTTAGGTATTTTAGTTGGAGAAGTTAAAAGCTGACTAACACAGGGGGAATGCTGCAGGCATTTGTGTGGGTGATGGGTGAACGGTTGAGTATAAGGGTAGGTGACTGAGTGGCTTCGTACATGGATGGACAATGAATGCATGCATGGAACGATGAGTGACTGGATGGAAAGTGAGTAGATGGCGACAAGTGGATGGGTGGGACTACGATTGTTTGATCCCACAAACGTGTTCTTAGCAAGTGCTTCTTGACTGTGAAGAAAATAATTATGGGAAGAAAAGATGGAGAAAACATTCTAGCTTTTAACAGATATATAGTACTTGTATCTATTACCTCCAGACTCACTAGGCAACATCCTCCCTGATACTGCCAGGCCCTTCAAACCCATGATCTAAAATGAACTTATCATCTCCCTTCTCCCTGCCCCCTCCCCCAAAAAATCACCCTGTTCCTCTTCCTCCAAGGTAGAGAACTGACCGATCTGGCAAAGTCAGTTCCAGCTTGGGCTTAACCATCAAAATAAAACGGGACTCCCTTAGTTCCCAGTGATGCTGGAGGAACGAGTGGGTTTTTCCCTTTGGTGGTGATGACAATGAAGGCAGGGGAGGAGGTTGAGGTGATGGATGGCAGCTGTGACAATTGGGGGTCAGTGCGGATTATCACCTTGACCACAGTAATGATAATGGGGCATTAAAATGTCTTGTAAGCCTACCATTCTTGCTAACTCAGGGAACACAGAGCAGTCAAATGCTGAACTAGATGGCCTCTCATTCTGCACCCAAATCATGGAAGTCGGGGGCAGAGACTTCTCTTCTCTCCACCACCCGGGGCTCTGCAAGGGGCAAAGGGACCCTCAGCAAGCGATACCTTCAGCAGATCTTTGGCAAAGTCTTGGCCATCGTTCAGCTGGTCCAAGTTGGCAATGAACTGCTGGCAGGACATCTTCTTGCCAATATTCTGTAATGGAGACACGGTTCTACCTGAGAGTAGGGAGGGAGGCTGGTGTGGTCCCCAGATCTGCCCTGCCCAGCCAGGAAGGGTAAGGCAGCACGAAGGGAAGTAATGAAATTAAAACTGCCTGGATTTTCCTTGGTTGCCAAGAGTTTACAAAAATTCCTTCCCACATTCAAGATCCTATTTGATCCTCAAGCATCATGAGAGGTGGGACTCTCCTCAAACCTCATGAAGGAGTCAGGTTTGGATGAAATACTGTGATAGCTGCATTGACCAGGTGCCTGCCATGTTCCAGGTATGATACTCGACATGCATTATCTTATTTCTTTCTCCATTTGACAGGTAAGGAACGGGTGCAGGAAGGTGAAGTGATGTGCCCGTGATCACACAGCAAGGAAGTGGAAGGGGCCAAGTGCATCCGACACCAAAGCCCATGCTCTCACCCGCTACTCCACGGTTAACTCTCCCAGGGTCACTCAGCACCAGGACTTGGACCCAGGCCTCTTGGCTCCTGAGCAGAAGCTCTGTGTTCCGTCACACCTGTCTCACCCTCTCACCTGCACAGAGGGGCAGCAAGACCTCCAAGAGGTAGGTGAATTGAGGGAGAGTTTGGTCTTAGGAAAGTCAAAAACCAATTTCTACCAACACACAGGGGTACCACATGCTGGGCAGGGCTGGACAAAGGGAAGCCCGCATGTGGTTTCCCTCCTGCAGGCACAAACAGCTTTGAATGACTGTGCCCTTAGGCTCCACCGGCTTTTCTTAACCACTGAGCAGCAGAAGGGCTTGACCCCTCCCAACCTAGCAGCACACGCGCTGTTCCTACTGTCAGGCTCTCCCTGCAGTGTCCACATTTGGGAAAACACTGGGTGACATCTCATCTTTGGGAGGTCTTGTGGATTTGGATTTGCTATAAGGCAGTACTCCCCAAGATTCACCTACAGAACCCTGGCATCCCTTGAGACAGGAATGAGTATTCTCTTGAAAAGTCATTTGTAAATCAAATATGCTAATTATACTTCTGTCTTTAACATGCTTAGGTGTGTTGGGAGCCTCCAACAGTTTCCCAAATTTATTGACCTTGACACCATTTTATCAAATAGAGTCCGTTAATGCCAGGTGGGACATTCATACGCCACACAGAGCATTTGGAAAATAATGCCATGAGTCTTCATACGACAAACACCTTTTCCAAAGGTTTAAGGAAGAAAGATTCTGTATGTGCCTTGAAGTAAGCATGTCTCACATGTTTACATGTTTGTTTTACAGCTGTGTAACTGGGTCTGTCCGTGTTTGTAAGTACATAGCTGTGTGTGAGAGACAGGGAGAGAAGCATGAGAGCAGTGCTGCAACGCTGCCTTTGAATTCTCCACACACCGAATGTTGCCCACGCAAGAGTTCCAACCCCAGTAGTGAAAGACGACTTGTCTCAACTACAGTCAAACATTAATGAAGCATCTGTATGAAGGCACTGGAGGAACAGAAAAGAGGCGAGGACTTCAAGGGTGAAGCTCCTGCCGGGGGACCCCAGCCAGAGCACCTGCCTCCTCGAAGCACCTGTCATCCACAAGCGCTGGCCACAAAGCTGGGCATCGGGGTGGCGTCACAGGATGGGACAACAAGCATTAGAGCTCAGGGAACACGATCGACAAGGGGCTCTGGGAAGCACCCCATGGTAACGCAACTGAAAACTGAAGTTAGGATATGAAGCATAAAGGAAGATCTCCAGTCGGAAAGTTACACCACACAGAAGCCTCGAGAGGCAGAAGGGACTAACTAACAGAGAGGGGGTAACTCTAAATGAATATTGCATAGTGACCGTGTCGGAAAACACTCAAGTTTCCCAGGGAATAAAATATACAGAGATATAATACCTTAAAGTGCAACAGTTGTGTGTGTGTTGAGAGAGCAGTAAATGGAATTAGAATGTTTTAAGGTATTTCACTGCCCAGGAAGTGGCAGAAGTACTTTTATTAACCAGGGATGCACACTGCAAACCACAAAATGCTGAAAGAATGTATAATGAACAAACAAGAGGAGAAAATGGAATCAGAAAAGAAACTTAAATAATCCAAAAGTAGGCAAGAAAGGGGAAAAAAGAAACACAGAACAAGCTAGTAAAAGAGAAGACGGTAGGCTAGCGCCGTGGCTAACTTGGCTAATCCTCCGCCTGCGGCGCCGGCACCGGGATTCTAGTCCCAGATGGGGTGCCGGGTACTAGTCCTGATTGCTCCTCTTCCAGTCCAGCTATCTGCTGTGGCCCGGGAAGGCAGTGCAGGATGGCCCAAGTCCTTGGGCCCTGTGCCCACATGGGAGACCAGGAGGAAGCACCTGGCTCCTGGCTTCAGATTGGCGCAGTGCCGGCCATAGCGGCCATTAGCAAGGTGAACCAATGGAAGGAAGATCTTTCTCTCTGTCTCTCACTGTCTATAACTCTACCTGTCAAATTTAAAAAAAAGAAGAAGAAGAAGAAGATGGTAGCCTGGGATTTTAAGTGGAAATGTATCACAATTTATGAAATAATTCAATAAAAAAATGATTATCAGGTCTGTTTTTTTTTTTTTTTTTTTTTTTGGACAGGCAGAGTGGACAGTGAGAGAGAGAGACAGAGAGAAAGGTCTTCCTTTGCCATTGGTTCACCCTCCAATGGCGCGCTGCAGCCAGCACACTGCGCTGATCTAAAGGCAGGAGCCAGGTGCTTCTCCTGGTCTCCCATGGGGTGCAGGGCCCAAGCACTTGGGCCATCCTCCACTGCACTCCCTGGCCACAGCAGAGAGCTAGCCTGGAAGAAGGGCAACCGGGACAGAATCCGGTGCCCCGACTGGGACTAGAACCCGGTGTGCTGGCGCCACAAGGTGGAGGATTAGCCTGTTGAGCCACGGCGCGGGCCTATCAGGTCTGATTTTTAAAACATAAATGACACATACCTTAAATATAAAGGAAGAAGAATCTTGGATGCAGAAAGAAAAGGATAGACCATGCAAACTCTAATCAAGCAACTTCAGTATAATTACATTAATGTCTGAAAAAAAAAGATCTCAAAGCAAGAAGCATTAGTAGATATAAAAATGTACATTTTCACAATGATAAAAGCTCAATCCACCAGGAAGCACAGTCATCCTAAATCTATATAACACCAAATAGCATAGCCTCAGAATATACAATACAAATTTTACAGAACCAAGAAAAGATATATTCACAACAGCAATTAGAGATTTTAACACTGTTCTTTCAATAACAAAAGAATTGACAGACAAAAAATTAACAAGAATAGGGGCCAGTGTTGTGGCACAGTTGGTTAAGCTACCTCCTCCAATACTAGCATCCCATATGAGCACTGGTTCAAGTCCCAGATGCTCCACTTCCAATTCAACTTCCTGCTAATGTACCTGAGAAGGGAGCAGAAGACGGCCCAAGTACCTGAGTCCCTGTACCCATGTAGGGACCCAGAGGGAATTCCTAGCTCCTGGTTCAGATTGGCTTAGTCCCAGCCATTGCAGCCACTGAGGGAGTGAACCATCAGATGGAAGATCTCTCTCCCTCTCTCTCTGTAACTCTGTTTTTCAAATAAATAAACAAATCTTTTATTTAAAAAAAAGAAAAAGCAAGAATATTAATTAATATGCAAAAAAATTAGATAATCTGGGCAAAATGAATACATTGTTAGAAGCACAGAGACTACCAAAACTGGTTCAAGAAGTAGAAAATCAGCCCTAAAACAAGTAAAGATACTGAATCCACAATCAGAAACCTGCCAATAAAGAAAAGTCAAAGGCCAGATGGCTTCACTAGTGAGTTTTAAAGGACATTTAAATAAAAACCAACACTAATCCTTTCCAAACTCTTCCAGAAAACTGAAGAGCAGGAAGCACTCCCTAGCTCTTTCTACAAGGCCACCATCACCCTGATACCAAAGCCAAAGACCACAAGGAAAGGACAAATCAATATCTTTTATTAATATAGATGCAAAAACCCTCCATAAAACACCAGCACACCGTTCCAACAGCTTTACTCAATGGCCAAGTGAAATGTACCTTGGGAATTCAAAGCTGACCTGACACACAAGAATCTAACATTGTAATATAACACAATAACAGAATAAACGGGGGTGGGGGGAACACATGACCATCTTATTTGATGCAGGAAAAGCATCTGACAAAATTCAAATCCCTTTCATGATAAAAAGCATTAAACAAACTAGGAATCTAAGGAAAACCCTTCCCATGACAAAGGCACTCAGGAGAAGCCCACACCTGACTGAAAGCTCTGCCCCCTCCCTCGGGGCAGAAATGCTGCCTGCAGCTCCGCCATTTCTATTCAATGCTGCAGTGAGAGATTTAACCAGAGCCATCAGCAAGGAGAAGAAACCAAAGACATCTAACTCGAAGGCTAGAGGTCAAACTATGTCAGTTCACCGATGACATGATCTTACACATGGAAAATCCTAAAATTCCACACACGAAAGAAAAGTGCAGACACTAGTAGACAAATTCAGTGATCGTGCAGGATACAAGAACAGACTACAACTATAAAACTCTTAAAAGATAACATAAGGGTAAATCTTTTTTTTTTTTAATATTTATTTATTTGAAAGGCAGAGTTATAGAGAGGCAGAGAGAGAGAGAGAGAGAGGTCTTCCATCTGCTGGTTCACTCCCTAAATGGCCACAAAAGCACCAGCTGGGCCAATCCGAAGCCAGGAGCCAGGAGCTTCCTCCAGGTTTCCCACGCAGGTACAAGGGCCCAAGGACCTAGGCCATCTTCTACTGCTTTCCTAGGCCATTAACAGAGAGCTGGATTGGAAGTGGAGCAGCTGTGACTCCAATCGGAGCCCATATGGGATGCCAGCACTGCAGGCAGAGGCTTTACCCAAGATACCATAGCACCAGCCTCAGGGCAAATCTATATGACCTTGCATTTGGCAATGGTTTCTTATATATGACACCAAAAGCATGGGCAACCAAAGAAAAAATAAACTGGACTTCACCAAAATTTGAAACTTTCAATACCAAAAGACAACCCACAGAAAGAGAAAGATTTGCAGGTTATATATGATAAGGGTCTAACATCTAGAATATATATATATATATATATATATATATGTCTTAGAATGCAGCAAGGAAAAGACAAAGAACCCAATTTTTAAGTGGACAAAGGACATGAACAGACATTTCTCCAGAGAAGACACACAACTGGTCAACAAGCACATGAAAAGATGCTCAACACCATCAGTCATCAGAGAAATCCAAGTCAAAACCACATGAGGCACCACTTCACACTAATAGAATGTCTGTAATTTAAAAAGAAAAAGAAGAAAAAGAAGAGTTGCTGAAGACGTGCAGAAGTTGGAACCTGTACACTGCTGATGGGAATACAAAATAGTTCAGTCACTGTGGGCAACAGTTTGGCAGTTCCTCATGTAATTAAGTTAAACATGTAATTACCATGAGACCCACCAAGTGTATCCTGGGTACATATCCAAAAGAACAGAAAACAGATGCTCAGACAGAAACTTCTATACAAGTGTTCACAGTAGCCCTACTTTTTTTTTTGTTTTTTTTTTTTTTTGGACAGGCAGAGTTAGACAGTGAGAGAGAGACAGAGAGAAAGGTCTTCCTTTTTCCTTTGGTTCACCCCCTAAGTGGCAGCCATGGCCAGTGTGTTGCGGCTGGCACACTGTGCCGATCTGAAGCCAGGAGCCAGGTGCTTCCTCCTGGTCTCCCATGGGGTGCAGGGCCCAAGCCCTTGGGCCATCCTCCACTGCCTTCCCAGGCCACAGCAGAGAGCTGGACTGGAAGAGGAGCAACTAGGACAGAGTCCAGTACCCCAACTGGGACTAGAACCCGGGGTGCCGGCGCCACAGGTGGAGGATTAGCCAAGTGAACCACGGTGCCGGCCACAGTAGCCCTACTTATAATAACTCAAATACCCACAAACAGATGAATGGATAATGAAGGTGTGATATGCCCATACATGGAATATTACTCACCCATCAAAAATGAAATGCTGACACATGCCAGAGCACAGATAAACCTTGAAAATATTATGTTAAAATTAAAAAATCAAACTTGCCAGGCCACATATTATGTGATTCGTGTCTATGAAATAACCATAGCCAAGTCCACAGAGACAGAGGCCGGGTCAGCCTGTGCCAGGCGCTGGGTCGAGGAAGTCATGGGGCATGGCTGCCGCGAGGCTCAAGGCTTCCTCCTGGGTGATGAAAAGTTGCAGGCTGAGACATTGGCGGCTACACAGCAGCGCAGATACACTTCATGCCTCGTACAGCGGTGGGGAACCTACGTTCCACCAGCGGACAACAGATATTTATGGCATCATTCATGGGCAATACACAATTATCAAGTTAAAAATTAGCCTGCTATATTCATTGAATTTCAAGTCCCGCCTGAAGCTGCTTTGGGAGCACCAGACCAAGTGATTCTGTGGGCCTCATACGGCCCGTGGGCCAGAAGTTCCCCACCCCTGTAAATGACCAAAACAGTAAATCACAAGCTGTGCATTTGTAACCACAATAAATAAGCCAGTGATGGTACAGAACGCTGCAACACAGAACACCCGGCGGTGCTGGCACGTAGAACAGCAGAACCAAGCACTGCACGACACACTCGGCTTCCAGTCCACATGAAACATTCACTAAAATTCATTCCTCTCTGGACCAAGAAAAGTAAGACTAACAAATTATAAAGAAGGAAAAGCACACTGGGTAAGTAACTGCTTTAGAACATGATTATGATGACGATGATGGTAACAGCCAAGCCAAAGCCGTGTACCCAGATCACTCAGAGTAGTGGAAGGTCCATGATTTGAGACCGCCGCGTTCCCTGTCCCTCCCTTCCCTCAGATCCACAGGGCTGCTCAGCCTGCCTTGGTCTGGATCCTCTTCCCATAGCCTCTGACTCCCTGCAGAAACAAGCCACGGCCAGGCTGGGCCCTGGCCTCTCCAGCCAGGGTGACCACCTGCCGAAGCCCACCTCCTTGCTGAGGGGGCTGCGGTGCTGCCTAGGCCATCGCCCAGGCGGTGAAAGGACTGTCCCTCCCCTCGGCGGACCCCGCGGGCTCCAGGCCTTTTCCCAGGGGTCTGACACGACCTCCCAGGCAGCCTCGGCCCCGCGGTCAGCACACCCCTGGCCTGTCTTGACGGCTCGCCCCAGATGCAGGATGAGGTGGGTCAAGCAGAAAGAGAGCAGATGTCACCCTTCAGAGGGAGCGGCAGGGCTGCCAGCAGTCCCCTGGGCAGGGAAGCCCTTGTCACTGTTTGCAAACCTGGTGCTCCCTTAGGTTCTCGTGTGAGGCTCTGTCACACTCTGAAATGGGCAGAGCCCCCCAGCTTCGGGATAACAGGCAAGCCCTGTGACAGCCCCTCCAGGCCGCCGTCAGCCAGCCCAGCCACCACACCAGCCACGCTCGTGAGCGCTCTCCATGCAGCCCCCGTGGGAGAAGCTGATCCTGACAAAGCAGCACATTCTTGTTTCAGCTTGGACTCGCCTGGAACAGCTTTTCCCACCACTCCCACCTCCACTGCCTGGTCCTTGACGGATCTCTCTCCCCCACCCCAACACGCAGCCCCCCAGCCAGTGGGGCAGACCACACGTCCACAGCACAACCCTACCCCCTGTCCCCGTCCCCAGCTCTAACCCAAGCTGCGTCTGCTGTCTGGAGACTGAGAAGCCCCACTCTCCAACTCTCTCCCCCCCAGCTCGTCCAGGACCACTCAGTGACCTGCGTCTCCAGGGCCTGCACCACCTCCACACCCCCAACCAGCCATTCAGCCCGGCGCCATCTCCCCTGCTTCCCACTTACCTGCTCTCAAGAGCCCTAGTGACAACAACCCCCTGACCATCTGCTGAGACCCGAATGACCTCACCCTCGTTTTAATCCCTTTAGATTCCAGGCCCCCACTGTGAACCACTTCTCTACAAACACTGGAAATGTGTTTCTTGCCCCTTCCTGCTTTGCCATATGTCCCTGGAAAAAGAAACCCCAGCTAGGATCCTGCATTGTGCCTGGATCCAAGCCCAACTGAATAAGCTCGGAGAAGAATACACAGTTGTGCTAACTGGCCCCATTTTATATCCAAGAGCACAATCAAACGAAGCCCAAGACCTTCCAGCAATTCCATTGCACTTTCCCACATGACTACTGCACCCCGTTCTTTCTCTTAGCAGACCCGTGGTCCTCTGTGCAACAAGCCTCCCTGCCACGTCACCTCCACAGTTCGGGTGGGGAAGAAAGATTCCGCCGTCTGGCCCCGGCCAAGGCCTGGGTCCCCTCATTCCTCTTGCCAGAGATTGATTCAGGCAGCCCAGGCTTTTCCCAACTGTTGCACGATATTCCCTGGGCCAGAGATGAGTTCAGAAAAAGAGGCACACGATCCACTTGGGGTCAAGGGTGTCTTAGGGCTCTGTGATAGAAGGCTGACAGCTTCTGACAGGGCAGAGCAGGTACCAGCCCTGTGGCTCCAGCAGGGAGGGAAGCGAAGTTCTGACGCCCGGTGTTAACAGGCCCTCTTGGGCCACTGGAGGGAACCCTGGCTTGGGATGAAATGGCACCAGGCAGAATGACAAAGACCCAGGCTTCTCTTGCGTTGTGCAGGGGCTGAATCCAGTTTGCCTGGAATCGGCCTGCCTCTACACTTTGCAGTCAACAAGGACCAGCCACCCGAACAGCAAGTGGATTTGAAGTTGTCCGTTCCCTCCGAAGCCACACCAACTGCTCAGGGCCCTTCCCACCCTCAGCTCCTGGCCTCATGTCATGTTTGGTCAGGGAGATGGGAGCCATGAGACGCCGGGCCCCGCACCTTGCTCCCACCAGGGCTCCCAGCCCGCTGCAGCACACGCCCTCTGCCTCTCCTTCCCAGGGAGGCCAACTTGCTCCCCCTCACCTAAGACCTCGGGAGCCTCGGCTCTGCTTCTCGCCTCAAGAGCAACTTCCATTTCCCCCTCTCTCTTGTGCATCACCGGCTTCTTCTTATCTGCTGGGGCGACCCTTGTGGCGCACACATCCCTGAGAGTATCTACGACAGCTGCTCCTGGGCCCCTCCAGCCCCTGACTCATTTCAGGTCTCCACTCCAAACCAAGTATCTCGAAAGAACTGTCCGTAGCCTCTGCTTCCCTACCTGGTGTTACTTCTCTGCATTCCACCCAAGGTGCTTCAGTGTCGGTCCCCAGTGACCTTGGCCATTGCAACCTCAACGGTCACTTTTCTGTCATCACCTCACTTGGCTGCACTATAGCTTCTGCACAGCTGGCCACTCCCTTCCTGCAACACTTTCTTCTCTTGGCTTCTGAGCCGCTGCACACCTGTCCTCCCTGGCTGCCAAGTAGTCTCTCCTGGTTCCCCACTTGACCCCTAGAAAACTTCACTCCTTGGGACTTGGCCACCAGCTTGGATCTCTCCTCAGGACACTCGGCCTATCCCACAGCTTTAAATTCACCCCACCCCATCTCTCTCTGCAACCACACACATCCACTGGCTCCTGGACTCATGATCCTGCTGCCACCTTGGTATCCCCACGTTTGAGTCCAACAGGCAACTCAAACAGAACTCCAACCTCTCCACACACACAGCAGTTTGCTCTCCATTGCAGGAAACAGCACCCACAGCCAACCAGTGCCAAAGCCATCCTGCCCTTCTCCCACTGACCAACCACATCAGCACGCCCTGTCAGACTCACCCTCAGGCCGTCCCATCTCTCCACATGCACCACCTGTCAGCGCAAGTGCCACCCAGATGCAAACTAACCACCACTATGGAAGGAGGGTAGTGGTTCCTCAGGAAAGTCATCACAGAATGCCCACAGACGTGAGACCTGGCAAGTCCACCCCCAGCTATAGACCCAAAAGCACCAGAAGCAGGCGTGCAGACACAAACGTGTGCATTAGCCAAGAGGTGGAACCAAACTGACTGGCCCCTATGCCGGACTGTTTCGTCCCCAGTCTTTCTGTGTTTGGTTCCTGCTCATCCTCAGGTCTCTGCTCCAGCCTTGCAGGCCCTCCCCAGCCCTAGTCCTACCCTCAATCACACCCTCCAGTTTACCCCCTTCACAGCCCCCCACAACTGCACACACTCGTTCCCTCGTGCACCGTCCACCTCCTCCAAAGGCAGCAACGGCTCCCTTCCTGTCTTGTTCAGCACACAGGAAAGCTGAGCCCCCAAACCCCGAGTCCAGACGCCCTCCCTTCAGGAACCCCCGAGTCCTCAGCCATGCTGTGCCCAGATGAGTGCGTGTGATGGCCCCTTTCTGCCTCCCTCTCTGACCAGAGACCCCCGGTCCCGAGATCCCCACGTTCCACCAGGCAGAGGGAAGAGAATGGAGCACCAGGTCCTCCGAGGACGCACAGCGATCACGACCACCAGGCCTTGGACAGAGCGTTCTACATGTGCTGTGTCTGTTAAGCTTCAGGCTTGATGATGGGGAACAGGCTTAGGGAGGTCAGTAACTTTTCTCAGGCCACACAGCCAGCTACACGGAGATACTGGGAGACCCTCATTCCAGATCCTTGAGCATCACCGTCTCCTGGGAGACAGCCTCCTGTCTGTTGGCTGCAGGTCAGACCCCTCCCACCTCTGCCCTGTGAGGTACAGGTGTCTCCCCCAGCTGTGGCACAAATGTGCAAACGGGACCAGCTGAGGCCCATGCTGTGCCCTCTCTACCAGGGGTCTCACCAAGTAGTGGCCGCTGCCCTCCTGAGAGGTTCTTAACCAGGGGAGGAACACTCAGGGCTCAGCCCAACAGGGACTGGGCCTGAAGCTGCCCCAGGGCTGGTGGAGGGAGGGGTGTGACTGATACATCTGGTCAGGCAGCCTGGCAACCCTGCTCCCTCGGTGACACCCAACGCCTCTCCTATTCCACACTCAGGTCCCGGCCCAGGCAGACTTGGGCAAAGTCTCCTCTCCCTGATGGGGGCAACCGAGGTCCCAACTGTCCCGGGTCATGGGCCCTGTGTGCCCCCAGCGTGGTCGAGGCTGCTCCTCCCCCTCCTCCCCATGCTCAGGCTGCAATCAGCCCACGGCCTGCATGCTCTTGACCTCCAAGGGCCCACATCGAGGTGTTCGGGCTCACCAGCATTTAAACTGCACCATTAATCACAAAAACAAATGTTGCTCTCACGCCATAACATGATTCCTAATGAGCTCCTCACTAGGCGCCAGACCCTGTGTAACTACCTCTCAGCCCTCCCCACCACATCGTGAGAGACACAGAAGCCGAGACTCTGACAGTCCCAGTGACTTGTCCAGAGTCCCACATGCCCACATGCAGCAAGAGTGGGATCTGAGGTCGGGGCTGAGCCGCCTCTTCCTTCCTGCCCCTGTCACCTAAGCTTTGCTGATTCACTCTGAAACCAGGCACGCTGGCCTGGTGTCCCCTGAGTCACTGAAACACCCCTTGGTGAGGGATGATGGGGCATGATCGGGCGGGGCCGTGGGGGGCGCAGAAGGGTGACATGGAGATGGGGGTCCAGGCACACGGGACATGCAGGCCGCTCGCTACACTTACCACCTGAGCGGGCAGGAGAGCCCAGAGGGGGTCCCGGAGCAGACAGAGGAAAGAAGAAGGGGTTGTTGAGCCTGGAGAAGCAGTGAGCCAGCCAGAGCCAGGACCAGAGCCTGCCTCACAACCAGGGTACCCTATATTTGTTGGCCTAGTGAGGGTGATGAGAATGCTTCTTGGGGTCACCTAGCATTTTGCCTGGCAGGGGCTGCTCGGGGCACGGACGTCCATCGGGCTGCATTTGGGCTTGTGGAGGAGGGGTAGGAAGAAGAAAGCTGGCAGGTTCAGGACTCGGGGCGCACACCCTGCTCAGCACCTCCTAAACTCCCATGGGCCTCGACTGTTCTCACTGCCCTGCGCCGGGGCTGAGACCCACGCAGATCTCAAGTGGGTACAACTAGGACAAGGTCAATCCTAGAAGCCAACCTGCCCCACTCCAGGTCTGCTGGGAGGAACACAGTCACCAAGCAAGAGGACTCCAGCAGGGCCTGGGTAAAGGGCTGGCTCCTGGGCACCCCAGGGAGGGCCAGAGGGCAGGCACACCCCCGCTCCGCCCCAACTCACGTGGCCGTGCAGGTCTGTGTTGAGCAGCATCAGCGCGCAGGTGAGCGTATGGATCCCATCTAAACCAGAGACCATGACGCCCTCAGTGTGAGCGCCCGACTCATTGCCACCCGAGCCCTCCACCTGTCTCCCAGAAGGGCCAGCCTGGAGGCCCTGGAGACAGGAAAAGGCCACGCCCAGCTCAGGGCCCAGGGCCCTGCCCATACCCACCCCCGGCCACTCTAGCCCCAACATCGTGCCTTCTGTGGGCACATCCGCCTTGAGCCTCAGACGCAGGAATGACCACACCCGGGCCCCGACTCCACATGGGTCAATCATGGGCTGACGCTCCCAGGGCCTGGGACGTGGGTTCACCCAAAGGACAAGTCCTGCCCTGAAGAGGGCCCGACCCAGGCCTCCACTGCAGTGGGACCCCCACCCCAGGAACCCCGGGGAACTGGGAGATAGACCCAAAGGACCAACTCCCTAGCACGGAGAACCTCCAGGCCCTGTGGCAGACCACTCATCTAGCGTTAACAAGAGCCCACTGTGTGCCAGGGAGGACAGATCAGCTGGACCTGGCTGGAGCACGGGGATGCAGGCGAGGGGGAGGCAGGGGGACAGGGGCCGTACCTTCCGAGGTGCTGTCGTCAGGGTTGCACTGGCAGTACCGGCGGGAGAAGTGTGTGAGGACCCGCTCACGCTCTTGGGTCTCTCCCATTAGAGGGAAGGCCTTCAGGAAGGTTCTGGAAAGGAAACCACAGCTGCTGAGGGCATCCCAGAGCTCCTAAGTCTCACCCAAGGTAGGAGCCCCCCATACACACACATACCCCAGGGGCTAGGGGCATCTGGGTCAGGACAGCCTCTCCAGGCCCAGGGAGACCCCGGCCTCCAGGAGGGCCTCTGAGGGCTGAGAGCAGGGCCCTGACAGGTGTCGGAGTCTCGGCCCTCACCTCCCACCTCCGCCCTAGGCCCAGGGCCATTCTGGAAGTGAGCAGAAGACACACGGTGAAGAACAGACAGGTGAGCAGGGCTGCGCTGACACAGCAGTTAAGGTGCCACCTGGGACACCTGCACCCCACCCCACAGCGCTCAGGTTTGAGTCCAGCTCTGTTTCTGCTTCCAGCTTCCTGCTAATGCTCTGAAGGGTCAAAAGATGGCAGCTCGGGGCCGGTGCCGTGGGGCAGCAGGTTAAAGCCCTGGCCCAAAGTGCCAGCATCCCATATGAGCCCCAGTTCAAGTCCCGGCTCCTCCACTTCTGATCCAGCTCTCTGCTGTGGCCTGGAAAAGCAGTAGAAGATGGCCCAAGTGCTTGGGCCCCTGCACCCACATGGGAGACATGGTAGAAGCTCCTGGCTTCAGATCAGCTCAGCTCCAGCTGTTGCAACCATTTGGGGAATGAACCAATGGATGAAAGATCCCTCTCTCTCTCTCTCTTCCTCTCTGTAACTCTGTCTTTCAAATAAAAAAAATCTTAAAATAAAAAAGTATAGCTCAAGTACTTGAGTTGCTGTCACCCACAAGGGAGACCTGGATTGAGTTCCAGGCTCCTGCCTTCACCCCAGCTGATATGGGAACTTGGAGAGTGAACCAGCAAATAATCTCTCTCTCTCAAATAAAGTAAATACAATTTTTTTAAATTAATAAGTAGGGTTGGCATGTGGCATAAAGTTGAGTAAAGCCGCTGCCTGCAGTGCCGGCATCCCATATGGGCACTGGTTCAAGTCTCGGCTATTCCACTTCCAATCCAGCTCTCTGCTATGGCCTGGGAAAATAGAAGAAGATGGCCCAAGTTCTTGGGTTCCTGCACCTGTGTGGGAGACCCAGAAGAAGCTCCTGGATCCTGGCTTCAGATTGGCCCAGCTGTGGCTGTTGTGGCTGTTGGAGAGTGAAACAGCGGATGGAAGACCTTTCTGTCTCTCCCTGTCTATAACTCTACCTCTCTAACAAACAAATATTACCAAGCATGCAGAGAGCCAGGACATATGATAGAAAAACAAGAGACACAGGGAGCAGGTACTTGGCACAGCTGTTAAGTCACCTGCATCCATACTGGAGTCCCTGGGCTCAAGTCCCAGCTCTGCTTCTGCTTCCACTTCCTGCTAAAGAACACCCTGGGAAGCAGCAGCCGGTGCCTCAAATACTCCGGCCCCTTTCACCACATGGGAGACCTGGATTCAGTTTGGGGCTCTTGGCTTTGGTCCGGCCCAGCCCCACAGACTGTAGGAAACTGGGGAGTGAACCAACGGATGGAAATTTCTGTCATCTACCTATGTTCTATCTATCTATTATCTACCTCTGCCTTTCAAATAAACAAATAAATTTTAACTGTTTAAAAACAGAGACAATAGAAGCAGATAATTTAGAAGATGCAAATATTGCAGTTAGCAGACAAGGACATTTCCACAAATATATTCAAGAAAAGAGAAGGGGAAATGGAAAAAATAAATGAAACGACAAGGAATTTACAGAGAATGAGAATCTTAAAAATTAATAAAATGGGGGCCAGTACTATGGTGTAACAGGCTAAGCCTCCACCTGTAGCGCCGGCACCCCATATGCATGCTGGTTCCTATCCAGGCTGCTCCACCACCTAGCCAGCTCTCTGCTATGGCCTGGGAAAGTAGTAGAAGATGGCCCAAGTGCTTGGGCCCCTGCACCTGCGTGGGAGACCCAGAATAAGTTCTTGGCTCCTGGCTTCAGATCAGCCCTGCTCAGGCCATTGTAGTCATTTAGGGAATGAACCAGCAGATAGATCTTTCTCTCTGTCTCTCCCTCTCTCTGTAACTCTACTTCTCAAATAAATAAACAAAATCTTTTTAAGAAATTAGTAAAATGAAATTCTAGAACTAAAACATATGATAACAAAAGCTAAAAACATGGGGCCAGCATTGTGGCACAGCAGGTGAGGCCACTGCCTGCAATGCCAACATCCCACATGGGTGCTGGTTCATGTCCCAGCTGCTGTTTCCAATCCAGCTCCCTGCTAATGGTCTGGGAGGGCAGTGGAGGAAGGCCCAAGTGCTTGGGCCCCTGCACCCATACGGGGGACCTGGAGGGAGCTCCTGGCTCCTGGCTTCACTTCAGCCCATTCCCAGCCGTCACCACCATTTGGGAAGTGGACCAGCAGATGGAAAATCTCTCTCTCTCTCTCTCTCTCTCTGTGTGTGTGTGTGTGTGTGTGTGTGTGTGTGTGTGTGTGTGTCACACCCTCTATTCCTCTGTAACTCTGCCTTTCAAATACATAAAATATTTTTTAAAAGGCAAAGGAACTAAAAATGCAACAAGCAGCTTCACAGCTGATTTGAAACAGGAAAAGGTAAGTGCACTGAAATCAGGGCCCAGAGACACCCCAGCTGAGGCCGAGGTAAAGCTCTGGAAACCACCTCGTCTTACAGAGGAAGAGCACGCGGGACACAGTCACAAGGTCGGACCTGATGGAGCGCCCACCCCCCGACCAGCACCTGCTGCTTGTCCGCTTCCCCCCACCCACCAGCAGAGCCTGCTGGACTCTGGGCTGTGTCCACCAATCCCACCCCCTCCTGTTCCCTGGGACCTTCACAGTAACAGCTCCCCCCGGGGGAGCCCTGGGAGGGGTTCCTCCTTGGGCCCAAACACCAGGAGGCCCTGAGATCAAATCCCACTTGACCATCTCCTGCCTAGGTGACTGGAGGAAGTCTCTCCACCTCTCCAGCCCATGGTTCCTGCATTTAAAACACAGGAGTGACAGCACCTACCTCACAGGAGCACGGGGAGGATGTAGGGAGAGAGGCGCACACAGATGCATGGCGTCGGGCAGGCGGGACGCACTCAGTCTACACTGGTCCTTTGATGCCTTTCTTCCCTCTAAAGGGTCCCGACTATATTACCACCTTTACAGCCCCTATCCACAGGCTCATCAGAGGGGTCAAGACACTGGCCCAGGGCAGCACAGCAAAGTTTATGATACAGCAGGCATGAGAAACCAGACGGTTGCCAATGCCACCCGAGCCCCACTGACCTGAGCGCTCGGTCCAGAGTCAGGCCCGAGAAGTCGAAGAAACTGAGGTATTCCCCAGCCACCAGCCTGCTGAAATCGTTGCTGCCAGGAGAGCAGAGTGGGGTGTCCATTAGAAGCAGGGTCCAGCCCAGGACGACAGAGCAACAGGGAGTGTTGGGGGGAGTGGGCCCCAGGGAACCCGGCTCATTCACCCTGACCTCACAACCCCCAAGCTGCCTCCCCCATCCTGGCCAGTCAGGATCGGACAATTCCACCACAGGCTGGGGACCAAGAAGGCTTCTTAGAGGAGGCGGCACCCCAGCCCACACAGGGAACTGACACCGAGTGAAGGCAGTGGAGCCAGGATGCTCCCTGGCAGAGGAAACATGGCCAGGACCTGCCAGCAGGGCCATGCAGCCCAAAGCTGGACAGCAGGGATTCGGGGTAGCAGGAGATGAAGCAGATGGACCAAGCGCTTGGGCCCCTGCACCCATGTGGGAGGCCTGGGTGAAGCTCCTGGCTTCCGCCTGGCCCAGCCCTGGCCATTATGGTCATTTAGGAAGTGAACCAGCAGGTGGAAGATATCTCTCTCTCTCTCTCTCTCTCTCGCTCGCTCGTTCGCCCTCGCTCTTTCTCTCTCTCTCCTCCTTCTCTAACTTTTGACTTTCAAATAAATTAAAATTTAAAAAGAATATGGAGACCTTGTTTGGACCCTGATTTGAACAAAGCAACATTTCTGAGAATATCAGAGAATGTGAAAAACATACTGGATGTTGGGAACAACACAGGGCTTTTGTACTTTTTTCAGAAATGATAATGGAATTAGGGTTATATTTAAAAATCCCTATCAGTGGTCAGCACAGCAGAGAGCCAATGCCTGTGATGCGGCATCCCATTTGAGCACTGGTTCATGTCCCGGCTGCTCTACTTCTGATCCAACTCCCTGCTAATGGCCTGAGGAAAGCAGCAGAAAGATGGACCAAGCACTGCACTCCTGTACCCACATGCAAGACCCAGATGAAGCTCCTGGCTCCTGGCTTCAACCTTAGCCCAGCCTTGGCCATTTCAGCCATCTGAGGGGTAAACCAGCAGACTGAAGATCTCTCTCTCTCTCTCTCTCTCTCTCTCTCTCTCTCTCTCTCCCCCTCCCTCCCTCCCTCCCTCCCTCCTTTTCTCCTCTCCTCTGTCTCTTCCTCACTCTGTAACTCTGAATTCAAAATAAATACATAAATCTTTTTTAAAAATCCTGGGGTTTGTATTGTGGCGTAGTGGGTAAAACTACCTCCTACAAGGCCAGCATCCCATTTGGGTGCCGGTTCGAGTCCCAGCTGCTGCACTTCCAATCCAGCTCCCTGCTAATGGCCTGGGAAACGCATCAGAGAATGGCACAGGCGCTTGGGCCCTGCCACCCAAGTGGAAAACTCAGAAGCAGCCCCTGGCTCCTGGCTTCAGCCTGGTCCAACCCCAGACATTTAGGTCATCTGAGGAGTGAACAGAGGATGGAAGATCTCTCTGTGTCTCCCTCTCCTTCTGTAACTCTGACTTTCAAACACATAAATAAAAACCTTTTTAAAAAACCCTTATCAGTTAAAGATATATACTAATGCATTTATGGGTCAAGTTAAAGAGTGTCCAAAAACACATTTTTAAATATTCCATCAAAGGAGCAAAAAAAAAGCTATGGGGAAAATTATTGGCAACTTTGAAACCGAGTAATGGGTACGTGGAGGATTAATATGCTATTTTCTCTGCTTTTATGCAACATTGAAATTTTCATGATACAAAGCTTAATTGATAAAAAGGAAACGAGGGTGGCGCCGACCCTGACGAGGAGGGTGAGGTGAGGCTGGGAGTGGGCAGAGGCCAGCACGACCCTGGCAAGAGGTTTCTGCAGAGTGGGGGTAGGGCTGGCTGGGAGAAAGGGGTCAGAGTCCACGAGAAACCCGATGGGAAGGCTGGAGGCAGGGTTTTCGTTTTTCAGGTAGGCAAGTCTTGAGCACTGTTGGTCACTCCTGCAGGAGGCAGGGCTGCAAGGACTGGGAGGGCAGACCCTGAGGGAGCCCACAAAAGGAGAGGTGGGGGCGTCTGAGTTGAGCTTTCTAGATGGGGGCTGGTGTGGGAGCGACATGCAGGCTGCAGAAGGTGCAGGAGACTGGAGGGAGAAGAGGACCAGGAACTGGACTGGCTCCTGGCCTCCCTGAGGGCTACAGCCCCACGTCAGCCCCTCTCGCCATTGTTTGGGGCCGAGCAACAGGCAGCCCCCTCAGAGCCCCCCGCACCTTGCAAGCAGGCCAGGCTTGCCTCTGGCAACTCAGACTTCTCTCGGATATTGGGAGGCACCGTGGACGGCAGGGCCGAGGGCAGTGGGCACGATGTTAGCAGGCCGGCTCGGATGAGCTGGTTGACTTGCGGGTCTCTCACTATCCCTGCCTGTCTCCAGCCCCTCAGGACTCCCACCCTGCTCAGCTCCCTTTGCAGCAATTCTGAAGGCCAGAGGCTGGTCCCCCGGCACAGCAGGGCGTGGTGAGGGCTGGGCTCCCTGGCCCAGCCCACCCAGCCAATCCTCCTGGGTCCAGGCTCCCCTCTCTCCCTGCCCTGTCAACGTGGGTCACTGGCTGCTGTCCTCACAGCGACCCTATCACTACTCACCCCCACCCCCTTCTGCTCCCCTCCACCACTCTCCCTGAGAGCGACAGCCCCGCCCAAGCAGCCCAGAAAGGAAACAGATTTAGGGCGAGGCCGGGAATGAGGACACTGAGGGAGGAGGCAGCCTTGGGAGACTGTTGGGAGCCCCCGAGCACCAGGCACCCCGGAAGGCATCTCCTCCACCCCCTCAGCCTGGGGAAGGCACGGGTTTGCCTGGGTGGGGGCCCGGAGCCACACTCACTTCTTGCCCAGCTGCCGGGCCACGTCACAGCGCTGGAAGCCCTCCAGGTGGAAGAGGCGGCGGGCCAGCCGGCGAGCAGCCTCGCTCATGCCCTGGCACCCGTTGGCCAGAGGGTCTGTGCCGCCAGGCTCCAGCCCCTCCGAGCTGCTCAGCTCCGAGTCCGAATCCGACAGGCCGTCCTTTAGGCTGGGGTCGCTGTGGACAGAGGGGGGCATTCGGGAGCCCCCAGGCCTGTGTGAGGTGGGTAGGTCAACCTGGGCCTCTGAAAACCCACTGGGGCCGGAGCAGGAAAAACAGCCCCCACAGCAGGGGGGCTCCAGTTACAGCTCCAGGGCTCCTCAAGCGACACCGTGTGCCCCAGCACAGTTCCCAGACCCCATCCGAGCAGAGAAGGCCTGGAGGAGCAGCATGGACACTGAGGCCGCAGGCTGGGAAGTCTCGGTGCAGAGGACGACAAGGTGACCTTGGAGAGGCCGTGGTCCTTTGGCCACCGGCTCACTAACTCCGGCTGCCTCCCTGTCTCACTTCCTCGCTCTGCTCCATGGTCCCCCTCACCCCACAGCCCAGTCCCTGTCTCACCTGGCTGAGTTCAGCAACTTGTCTGTGTCCTCCTCTTCCTCCTCCTCCTCCTCCTCCTCCTCCCCGCCTGGGCCCGGGGGCCCATCTTCATGGAATCCGTTGGGCACGGCCGTGACAGACAGGCGGCTCAGGACGTTCTCTGAGCGGCTGCAGGAGATGGAGCGCCGCAGGGGGCTGCCCAGCTCTCCCTCACCACCAGCTGCCCCCATGTCCCCCTCGGGCCCCATGTCCCCAATGCCCAGCCCGGCCCCCGGCTCAGGGCTGTCACGGGCCCGTTGCTGGATCAGGGGTGTGAGAGGGGCCTCAAAGCTGACACAGCTGTCACTCTCGTCCGTGAGGCTCAGCGCATCCAGGGAGTCGAGGCTGCTGTACTGGGTGCCCCGCAGCAGCTCTGATTCCAGAATCTTCTCAAACGTGGCGCTGAAACCGTCCCGTACATCTGGCTCCCCAGGGTCACCCAGCCTGTAGGAAGCAAGGACCCAGTCACCATCCTACCCAGGTGTTCCCATTCAGGTGCTGGCAACCAGGCAAGTCTGTGTCTAGGAGCCCACTGCGGGCAGAGAGGCGGCGTGGACTATGCCTTGCCTACTGATTCCATCAGCAGTACTTCCAGGGCACCAGACAGCAGGCGCTGGGCTGGGGGCTGAGGACACAGCCCCCTGGGGCGGCATCAAGTAGTTCCCTCAAGAATGACAGTGAGACCTATTCCCTCGGGCCAGCCTGCCTCCCAGCTCAGGTCACACTGGCTCCCGACATCCCTGACCTCACAGCCTGGAGGCTTCTTCACTGGGCCAACTGCTCTCCAGGTCACAGATCTTGCCCTAAACGTCACAGCCACGAGAACCAGAGGGGGTGAGCCCACATGGAGCCGCCCTGTCTTGTGATTCTCCCTCGGGGCATCCTGGTGGCCTGTGATAGCCCATTCACTCCCTGCTTCCTCTATGTTCTCCAGCCTCTGCCCAGACAAACCTCCATGAGACACAAGTCTGCCCAGCAAAGACTCCTCTGCCAGCCTGCGCCAGGCACCAGAAGCATCCAAACAAGACAGAGCCCGTGAGCCTGGCACTGCCAGAGCCATGCGTGGTGCCTATCTCCCCCCAGGGCCTTGTGAGAACACTGCACTGCTAGGGCCCAGCCCGGGGAGAGGGACTGCAGTGCTCTCAGGCACGCATTGTTTGGGGCCGAGCAATGGGCACAAGCCCGCCAGCTTTTAGTTCCCTCTCGTGGCTCAATCTTCCCCAAACACCCAGAAGCTGTGCAAAATCAAGACAGGAGCTTCCATCCTACGCATGAGAAAAATGAGCACCAGAGATGAGAGGACGAGGCCCAGGCCACAGAGCAATTGCTATGCAAGGAGCCCCACCCCAAGACACCCACTCACCCCAGCTGAGGGTCCTCCGTGTCAGCATCGTGCCCTCCCGCCAGCCCACCAGCCCTCCAGGGCCTGGGCTCTGTGCCACCTTCCAGAATGTTTGAGTCTTGTCCCGGAGCTAAGCCATTGGTGAGGGAGAGGTCAAGGCTGAGGCCGTGGGGGGTCCCGTCCTGGTCCTCTGTGGGCTCCTCCGTGTGCCCCAGGCATCCTCTTTCCTTGTGCCCTGGGCTGCCAAGGCTGCAGCTCAGGTCCTCGTCGGGCTGGACCCCAGGTTCTTCTTCAGGCTCCGGGCTGGAGTCCCGGGCAGCACTGCCTTCCTCGGGCAGGGAGGGAGGGAGATTGTCCTCGTCCATGGCAGCCACTGCTTCCGATCTGTCCTGGCTGCTCCACCAGACCTGGTGACAGAGAGACACCGTCATGTGGAACGCAGGGCAGGGGCTGGGAGCTGCAGCCCAGCAGAAGCTGCGTCGGGAGGATGGTGGGACACTGTCCTCAGAACCCCTCCTGTAGAGTCTGAGCTCAGCTCACGGCTCCCTCACTTCCCTGCTCGGGCCAGCCTCTGGGTAGACAGGAGCTGCACTCACACTCAGGAAAGGGATGTGAGGACCCCAGTTAATGTTGAATCTGCCACCATGCCTGCCTTGGGCCCCGGTCCCTGTCTGCTCTGTTACCCCTGTGACTCTGCTGTGTCCAAATTCTCCAAAGCCCTCTGAGGAAGACCTGGATGGGGAGGACCTGCGGACAGGCCCAGTGGCCCCTGCAAGCCCCACTTCAATCCATGGTGAAGGCGAGAGACAGGAGCCCAGGTTGACAGCAGCCAGCCACACAGCCCCTGACCCACTGCGTCTCTCCCTGGTTACAGGAGCTGGAGCCGAGCACACCTGACTGGGTCATGGAGGGAACTGTGCTGGGGGCTGCTTTTGAGGGGGAGTTAAGAAAGGAGGTGAGGGCCAGCACCATGGCTCAATAGGCTAATCCTCCATGTTGCGGCGCCGGCACACGGGTTCTATTCCCGGTCCAGGCACCAGATTCTGTCTCGGTTGCCCCTCTTCCAGGCCAGCTCTCTGCTGTGGCCAGGGAATACAGTGGAGGATGGCCCAAGTGCTTGGGCCCTGCACCCCATGGGAGACCAGGAGAAGCACCTGGCTCCTGCCATCAGATCAGTACGGTGCGCCAGCCGCAGCGCGCCAACCGCGGCGGCCATTGGAGGGTGAACCAACGGCAAAGGAAGACCTTTCTCTCTGTCTCTCTCTCTCACTGTCCACTCTGCCTGTCAAAAAAAAAAAAAAAAAAAAGGAGGTGAGAAAATCAACAGCTTTGTCAGAGCGGGACCACCCTAGCAAAGCCAAAGTGAAACCTGGAAACAGCCACAGGCCACCGAGAGGCCTGGTGTGAGGCGCTGTCCAGGGTGCTGGGCGGGTGCTGGGCCATCCGGGAGCCTCTCAGAGAGCACAGACTGCCCGAGTGGAGACGGAGGGAGGAGGCCTGGGGTTTTCGCTCCACACCAGAGCTCATCCAGCCTCAAAACAGGCTGCGAGGAACCCTGTACGGACAGCACTGCAAGAGGAGTCAGGCCTTGCTCCGCCCAGCTCGCCATGGGGCCTCACGTGGGTGCAGGCCAGCCCCTTGTTCCTCTGCTGTGCTCTGGGTCTCTTCCCTTCTGAAAAGTGAAGACAACGCTGTGCCCCACCCTCGCCACCCCATGCTCCAGAGAAATCCCAGCAGTGAGGCAGAAGCCGTGTGTTCTGGGCTGGCCTCTGGCTCTCCGCTCCTCCACTTCCTGCCCCAGCCACCTGGTGACCTCTGCCAGAGGGGACACAGCACAGGCCCTCAAGACACCTACAGAGCTGCAGAAAAGCAGGCCTCTGAAGCATTTCTCCCAGTCCTGGTGGGCCCACCTCCTTCCTCCCCTCTTGGGCCCTGGCTACCCCCACGGCAGCCCCACTCCGCTCCACACAGGGGTTTGGGGTTTGGGAGAGGCTGGAGGGGAAGAAGCACAGCTCGGCCTTCTGGGCAGCCTCAGAACAAGCTACAAGTGCACTCAGACTTCCCGGACAGAGGCTCCCTGACTTCCGATGCTTCCACTTGACAGCTTTTCAGCTTTCCCACAGTGCCAACACGATGCACATTCAGTAGAATCCATACTTTGAATTTTTAACTGTGATCCATCACAGGCTAGGGCTCTGCAGTCACAGCTCCCAGTCACAGCAGCAGCCACAGCTCCCAGGCAGTGACCAACCCCCTCTAGTGCGCTGTGCTGCTAAGAGGGCAGTTCAAGGTTAGGGCACGCGATGCGTTCTCAACTGGACAATATTTTCACTTGTGCTAGGGTCACTGGGATGTGACTGCACTGCAAGTCAGAGAGCACTCATAACAGCTTGCCCATACGTCTCACTGGAGGGGCTTGTAAAATACAGATTACTGAGCCCTACCGCAAGCCTCCTGAACCTGAGTTTACAGGGAAGGGATTTCGTAAACTGTTATTCTAATGAGGCAAGTGTGGGAAACACCAAGTGAGACTCTAGGAGGAACTTCCCACCTAGGGAAGATGAACCTGGGAGGCAGCAGGCCTGCTTCTCCAGGGACTTCCAGGGCTTTGATGAGGTCTCAGCCACCACCAATCCACCAGTTAGACTTCACCTAACCCTGGGCTTTCCCACAGGGAGTGGAAAAGCAGGGGGCGGGACAGGCCATCTGAGCCCCAGCCCAGTCTCTCTGGTCACCTACTGGAGTATGGGCTCCTGCAGGAAACCAAGACTTTAAAAAAAAAAAAAAAAACCCACAGATTCAAACACTATGAAGAGCCAGGTTCCAGAATATCTATGCCCTGCTAGGACACCGGGGACCCCTAGGGGCTCAGCACTGAGTGAGGGATCTTTTCTGGTCCGCCCTAAATCCCTGCTGCCGCTGCTATTTCAATCTGTTCCTTCTCAGAGGAAAGACAGGAGGTCACCTCCTCCCCAGAGACTCCTTTGGGGAGGAGGGGCCGCTGGGAAAGGAGAGGAGAGAGCAATTGGGGCCTCCAGGCCCCAGCCTGAGCAAAGTCCCTGGCCTGCTTGCTTTCCAGAGCCTGAAACAGCACGGGCTGCCGATCCCCCCAGGATGCCCCCAGCCCCTGCACCCACACAGACAGGCTGAGTCTGGCCGGGCCAGTGCCCCCACTCTGATCAGGGCTGTGTGGGCCCCCCAGGGAAACCCTGAGGCTTGAAAGTGTAAGTGGCTGCATTTGATGTTCAGTCTGCACCAGTCCCAAATCCAGGGCTGGGGATGAATCAGGGACCTCTTGAGAGACCCCTACACCACCCCCCAACTTCCAGCAGCTGCCTCATGCGTGCTCCAGCCCTACCTGCTCTGCCATGTTCCCCTCAGCTCGGAGCAAGACGGACGTTCTGCCAACACTGGGCACTGGGCCGTGTCCTCAGTCTCAGGGGGTGCGCAGACAAGGGGCCGCATTCAACTCCACTCTGGGCAGGGGGCCCAGAGTCCCTGCCTGGGAGGAGGGCCAGTTTAGCCCAAAAATAGCTGAGCCAGGACCCCCTCTTTCTGAGCCCAAGAGAGGGGTACATAGAGGGAAGGCCCTACCACCCCTCTCAGAATCACTCTGTGCCCTGGGTCTCACCAGGGCCAGCTCTGGCCTTGGTGAACCCATCTGCAGAGGGGGAGCCTCACCTCTGTCCTTCCCCAGGGCCACAGAGAGAACGTAACGTCACAAATGCAGGCAAGTGAGGTGCTACCTGATGATAAAGGACTTGCAGTTAGAGCCTGTCCTGTAATTTCTGGAAGATCCAAGGAGGAGCAGACACCACAGAGGTCAAGGCTGAAAGGAGCTCTGCTCCACCCTCCAACACCACTTTCAGCAAATGGGGAGCCTGAGGCACAGAGCCCAGGGAAGCTTCCATGAGGTCAGGCAGTGGGTAGCTGCTGCAAGAACCTAAGAGTGGCCTCCTTCTGCTTCTAGAGGGGCTAGAGGTACAGGATAATCCCCCAGTTTCCCAGGACCTCGCCGGACCTTGCTATAAGATCAAGGGCCCAAATCCTCCATCAGGAGTGCCAGCCAGGGGCTGGCGCCATGGCTCACTTGGTTACTCCTCCACCTGCAGTACTGCCATCCCATATGGGCACCGGGTTCTAGTCCTGGTTGCTCCTCTTCTGGTCCAGCTCTCTGCTGTGGCCCGGGAGGGCAGTGGAGGATGGCCCAAGTGCTTGGGCCCTGCACCTGCATGGGCGACCAGGAGGAAGTACCTGGCTCCTGGCTTCAGATCAGCGCTGCAGTGACCCTGCCTACCTCTAAGCCCACTGTGAGGGCAGGGGATGGGGTGCAGCTGGGCCACTGGGCACCCACGTCAAGGAGATGCCTCAGAGGACAGGGTGACAGGGCCCAGGGTACCTCCGCAGCCTCTCTCAGCCTAATGCCGGTCCCACTCCAGCAAGGGTCCTTTTTTTTTTTCTTTTTCTTTTTTTTTTTTTTGACAGGCAGAGTTAGTGAAAGAGAGAGAGAGACAGAGAGAAAGGTCTTCCTTCTGTTGGTTCACCCTCTAATGCCCGCTATGGTTGGCGCGCTGCAGCTGGTACGCTGTGCCAATCTGAAGCCAGGAGCCAGGTGCTTCTCCTGGTCTCCCATGTGGGTGCAGGGCCCAAGGACCTGGGCCATCCTCCACTGCCTTCCCGGGCCACAGCGAGAGCTGGACTGGAAGAGGAGCAACCAGGACAGAATCCAGTGCCCCAACAGGGACTAGAACCCGGGGTGCCAGCACAACAGGTGGAGGATTAGCCTAGTGAGCCACAGTGCCGGCCCCAGCAGGGGTCTTGAGATGACCTTGGGCAGCTGAGATGGGGACCATGATGAGAGTGAAACCCCGGCTGGGCCAGGACTGAGTGTTGAGCCAAGCACTTTATGAATCTCTGCTGCTCCTGCGACAACCCAGTCCCCCTTCCCCCTTTCAGGCGGCAGCCAGTGTGGACTGCGCAAACATCAATTACATCGCATCCCTCCCTCACAACCCTCTAATGATTGCCATTTCACTGCGGCCAGAATCCACTCCCCCAGCACGGGCTACACTGGTCCTTCCTGAGCTAATTCTGCTGCCCTCTGCCCATCATCCTCCCACCATCAGCCGCTCTGGCCTTTCTACTGCCTGCACTCTTTCCTACCTCTGGGCCTTGGTACCACCAATAGCATGCTCCTTCCTGGATCTTTAAATCATGACCTCTTCTGCCATCCAGGGCTCAACCCCAGTGCTGACCCTGACCACCGGGCACTCTGTCACACTTCTCTGGAGCGTCACAGAACAAAACAGAGTGGGCTCTCCTTTCTGTACCTGGTACTTACGTCCTGTCACTCTGCCTGACCAGGAGGTAAGTTCAGTGAAGGTGCAAACTGTCAGGTTCACAGCTCTCTCCCCAGAGCCTAGCGCAGTGCAGGGGGCCAAGTGGGCATTTTGCCAAATACTGCTGAATGAATGCCCTGAAGGTTCTCAGCACTCCCATTTCTGGCAGAGGCTTAGAGAGGTCGGGGGACACACCCAGGGTTGCAGAGATGGAGAGAAGCGAGAGGGAGAACCTGCTTGGAGCTCCAGGCTATGGTCCGGACACTCACAGTTCCTTTCACGCTGGGACCCGGACCAGGGATAGTACAAAGCCGGAGGACAGGGCTGGAGGGAGGATCCAGCAGGGAGGGCTCCAGGGCCAGCTCACCAGGTGGACACGGGGGAAGTATGTGGCCGCAAGCTCCTAGTGCATGTCTGCAAGCAACCACATGCTGCAGGCCCCTGTGAGCACACACAGCACACACTACAGATACCTGTGAGCACACACGTGAGCTCACTCACACAGTGTACACTGCAGGCACCTGTGAGCATACATGTGAGCACACACACAGTACACACTGCAGACACCTGTGAGCACACACGTGAGCTCACACAGTACACACTTCAGGCACCTGTGGGCACACACGTGAGCACACACTGCAGACACCTGTGAGCACACACGTGAGCTCACACACACAGTACACACTGCAGACACCTGTGAGCATACATGTGAGCTCACTCACACAGTACACACTGCATGCACCTGTGGGCACACACGTGAGTTCACACACACAGTACACACTGCATGCACCTGTGGGCACACATGTGAGCTCACACACACTGCAGGCAGTTGCAGGCATGCATGGATACACACACGGACCTGGGAAGCTGCTCAGAGCCAGTCCCTCTGGGAGGTGAGATGGGAATGCAGAGCGTACCGGCCCAGGGGCAAGGACAGCTGGAGCTACAGCACTGGGCATCCAGGGTAGAAATCCTCCTGCTTGGAGAGAAGCAAGGGACGTGGAGGGGAGCACCCAGAGCTCCACGCTGGGGCGGGGAGCGAGGGAGCCAGGCACCCACACTACAGGGACAGCAGGGCCTGCCTGGGTGAGAGAGGACTGGAGAGCACAGGAGGCAGAGGCAGGCTGAGGGCCCACAGTGCTGCGCACCACCTGGGACAGGCACAACCCAGGCCTGTGGGAGGCGGGGTGTGTACACCGGGCTGCGGTCAGGGAAGACTGCTTCAGCAGGTCAGTGTGAGGGCAAGGCCGAGACCACAGCTGTCCCAGGAAGCGGGGCTGAGACACTCAGGTGCTGCCCGCAATGGGCTAGGAGAGTCTGGAGAAATGAGCCCCTCCCCAGGCTCGTTTCCCCGCACACGGCAGAGATTCCTGACTGTGTGCAAGTTCTGGACCTCTCTGAGCATCTGATGGAGCAGGGGATCTCACCCTAGACAGACGGTCTCACAGGTGCACATGTTCCGGACATACACAGGGAGACTCACAGGCCCAGATGCCCATCCACAGGCCCTGAGCATCAGCCCCAACCTGGACAGTGGCTAGAGAGCTTCTCCCTTGAATGCTTACAGAGAGCTCCACAAAGCCTATGTGGCAAAAGAAGCCGGAAACCTGTCACTATAGCACCTATTCTCTGCCCAGAAACCCACTGCTTCCCCTGAGTTCCTACCATACTAACCAGCTCCATAGTTCCCCCAGATGGTAGCACAGGGGCTGAGATAGATCTCTCTCTCTCTCTCTCTCTCTCACACACACACACACAAGTGAGCACTCGGACACTTAAGACTATCCTTGCAAACGGCCCACCTGTGGGAGTGCTCAGAACGGACACTGACCAGCTGAGCGCCACAGCCCCAGGGGCTCAGGCTGGCCCAGGCCTGGGCACTCTGGGGCTCAAAGCAATCTGCCAGGCCACTGACAACACAGGCAGGACGGAGCTGCCAGGGAGCCCCTGAGCCAGGGCCTGGGTCATACAGTTCATTGTGCACCCTAAAGTGTCTGCTGGGCCTGGAGGTGAGAGCTCCACACTCCTCCCTAGCCCCAGGTCAGCCTGGACATGCCCCTTGAAACATCTCAACTGCCCAGAGCAAGGAGTGTCACGAATAATATGGAGGCATGGAGCGGGGGAGGGTCCACCCAGGAGCCTCGGGAACTTCCCTGCCTCTACACCCCAAGGTGACTCTAAACCATCTCCCCAGCTAGGACCACCTTGTGCAGCAGCAAGTGCCTCAGACTGAGATGGCCTGTTCAGCAGGTCATGACCCTAACTGCATGGTCACAATGACCTGCTACACTGGCAGCTCTGCTACCCAGGCGCTGCATATCCTCAGGAAATGCACCCACCTCTCCCAGCCTCAGAGTTCTCCTCACCTTTCCCAAGGTCGAGCAGGCAGAGGTCCCCAGGGCTACTGCATATTTGCATCTTATCTGCATGTGCCCCACAGCCTGCTGGGACCCTCAGGGATCCCTGGGCTCTGCTCCGAAAAGCCCATTCCTTGACATCTCCCAGCTTGCTTCTCTCCCCACCTCCTAGCCAATTGGCACCCTCATTTGCTTAGTATTTGCATACATCTGCATACTGGTTTGGAGAGCTCTTCACACTAATGAAATCCACAACGTCTGCTGTCAAATCCAAAATCATGTTTGTAGCTGGTGATTCTCCGCCGGCTGACTCCCCTACAAGGTGAATCCTGACGGTGGCAGCCACAGAGGACTAGCCATCTTGGACAGAGGAGTCCACAGCCACACGGACCCCTGCTTTGCCTCCCTGCGGCATTGGATGGCACCTGGGATTCACCTTGCCCTGGGGCCCACGTGTGACCCATGAGCCTGCAAGCTGGGAGTCAAATTCCAACAGCTACAATAAATTGAGCAGTGTGAGTGCAGCAACCAACCCACTGGAGCCTCAGCTCCAGTGCCTGGGTCGGGGCAGACCCGAGGGTGCGAGCTGGCCGGAGCAGTCTGCTCCCAGCTTCATGGGCGTGAGCATCTTAGCCTCCCTTCTCTCCGCTCAGTTTCACACGGCCTATCCTCTAGACCCTCAAGCTCTCCATCTACCTCCCGACACCCCACACCCCACTCCCTCTCTCCGGCCTTTGACTTCCTCCATACCCCTCTCCCCAAGCTCTGGATTACCAGGCACCTCTTAGCCCTCCCACGCTGCGTGCTCCTCTCCCCTGCCTCCCCCCTCCCTCCTTTCCCATCTCTGCTTTAGGCCTTCAGTTCAGCGTGCGCCAAACATACAGCTACCTTGCTGAAAGCACAGCAGAAAGTGAGCACGTGGGGTGGGCGCCTGGCGCGGCAGGTAAGTCACCTCTTGGGACACCCCCCTCTGCGCAGGGCATGGTTTGAGTCCTGGCTCCTCCATTTCCCATTTTTTTCAAGATTTATTTATTTGAAAGGCAGAGAGAGAGAGAGAGAGAGAAATATTTTTCATTAGCTGGTTCACTCCCCAAATGGCAGCAATAGCTTAGACTGGGCCGGAGTGAAACCAGGAGCCTGGAACTCTCCATCCAGGTCTCCCACGTGGGTGGCAGGGTCCAGCTGCGTTTCCAGTGATTAGCAGGGAGCTCGACCAGACACAGGGCGGCCAGGACTCGCCTGTGCCACGACACCAGTCCTATGGCTCCTCCACTTTTGATCCAGCTTCCTGCTAACGTGCATCCTGGGAGGCAGCAGGTGCTGGCTCAACTACTTGGATCCCTGCCACCCATCTGGGAGACCCTGGCTGAGTTCTGGGCTCCCAGCTTTGGCCTAGCCCAAGCCTAGCTGTTGTAGACATTTGGGGAGTGAACCTGTGGATGGAAGATCTCTGTCTCTTTGTCTCTTTTAAATAAAATTTTATCTAAAAATAATTTTAAATAAATTTTAGAAGAAACTTTTACAGATACAGCAGCACGGGGCAGGAGGTCAGCACGTGTGCAGGGTTATGCTGGGCCACTCTCCGTGGCTGCTTCACTCACCCTGGGCCCCAGCGAGGCCTCAGCCCACACGAGCAGGACGTTGGGTAGGACAGAAAGGCAGTAATCCAGAATGACATCAACATTTGGGCCCCCAGCAACCAGAAGAATTCAGTTACCACTGGCAAGTTGGGGATACATAGATGCAGCAGGTGCGGAGAGGATGATGGGGAGTTGGTGGAACTGTCTAGCAGGCAGGAAAGCAGAGATGCCCACGAGGGTGTGGGAGCTCAGAATAGAGGTGTGATTTGGGATTGAACATGGCACAGCCAGCCACATGGGGGGCAGGTACTTAAAGGCACAGGGGGGACGAGGCCAGCGTGGAGGGGGAGCGCAGCACAGCGGCTGAGTCCTGGGGCGCTCCCATGACAAGAGGGGGAGGGGAGACAGGACCCAACAAGAGAAGAGCAACCCACAAGGTGGGCGCAAAACAGGAGGGTGAGTGTCCTTCAAGTCATGACAGCATCTCAGGGAAGAGGGGGACCAAAGCCTCCAAAAGCCACAGGTGAGGGCTGAGATCTGGCCACTGGGTATAGCAACATGCAGGGTGCCGGTGACCTGGATAAACCAGCCACTGGGCAGGAGCGGGGAAAGCCCAGGGGGAGTGGGGTCAAGGGAGAGTGGGAAGAGGATAAGTGCCAGCAGCAGTGCAGTGCAGGGCGTGGGGCGCTGGCGGCCGCTGGAGAAGACAGAGGACAACCTTGCAAGGCGGGGTGAGGGGTGTGGCTGCTGAGGGCAGGATCGAGTCCAGGGGGAACCAGTGGTGTGGAAGGGACACCTGCTAGAGCAACGTCCTCAAGCAGGCACAAGGGAACAGCATCTAGGGCAAAGGGAGGAGGGCCTTAGCCAGGAGCAGGGACACCTCTCCCATAGCGACAGGAGGAAGGCAGGGCAGTGGGTGCAGATGTGGCAGCTGGATGAGTGGCGCACTGGGCAGAGCGGGGGGTGGTGAGAAGGTTCTAATTACTCCTACTTTCTCAAAGGTGGAAGAGGCCGGGCTGGAGCAGAAAACAAAGTGTGAAGCAGGCTCTTAGCACAGGAGAGGCAAAGCACTCCGGGCAGCCACTCGGGAGCACCCGGGGTCCATGTGGAGTTCACAGGGGTGGACTTAGTACTTTCCGGCAGGCCCATTCAGCTACATGGTGCAGGCGTGCAGCAGGCTGATGTGGGATTTAACCGGGGCTGGGCTATTATCAGGCAAGTATGAAGAAGACAAGGAGGGCTTGCAAGGGAGTGCTCGTGCTGACTTGCACAGGGGCAGCTGCTCGAGCCCACTGTCCACTGCTTGCCTCCAGTTAGCTGTGGCCTTCCCTCATCTCAGGATGTGCGGCTGAGCCCTGGGGATATGAACCTCCATACACACTTCCTCTGGCCTGAAAAGGCCCTCAACCCATACCCACCCAAAACGCATTCTCCGGGGCTGGCATTGTGGTGCAGTGGGTTAAGCCGCCACTTGCACTGGCAGCATCCCATTTGGGCACTGGTTCGAGACCTGGCTGCTCCACTTGGTTTGTTTGTTTGTTTGTTTTTTTAAGATTTATTTATTTATTTGAAAGGCAGAGAGTTACAGAGAGGCAGAGGCAGAGGCAGAGAGAGAGGTCTTCTACCAACTGGTTCACTCCCAAATTGGCTGCAATGGCCAGAGCTGCACCAATCCAAAGCCAGGAGCTAAGAACTTCTTCCAGGTATCCCACGAGGATGCAGGGGCCCAAGGACTTGGGCCATCTTCTACTGCTTTTCCAGGCCATAGCAGAGACCTGGGTCAGAAGTGGAGCAGCCAGGACTCAAACCAGCGCCCATATGGGATGCCAGAACTGCAGCAGGCGGTGGTTTTAACCGATACGCCACAGCACCAGCTCCTGCTTCATTTCTGATCCAGCTCCCTGCTAATCCACCTGGAAAAGCAGAGGAAGATGGCCCAAGGGCTTAGGTCCCTGCACCCACATGGGAGACCTGAAAGCAGCTCCTGGTTTCTGGTTTCGGCCTGAATAAACCCCAGCAGTTGCGGCCATTTAGGAAGTGAACCAGCACATGGAAGATTTCTGTGTCTCTCCCTTTCTCTCTGTAACAAACAAAAAATGCATCTCTGGTTGGACACAGGGTCCACCTGTTGTGCGTCCTAAATCTCTCCCTTTCCATCCCCTTCCTTCCACCCCCACCTGCCACATCGTGGACCTGGCGGGGCCACGCAGCCACTCAGCCGCCTTCCCTCTGGGCACCACACATGCAGCCCTGAAGCCAGGCCCAGGCATCTGGTGCTGGCTGTAGAGCCTCCAGTACCCTCAGGGGGGAAAGACCACGTTCCAGGCCAGCTATGGTCTGGGCCCACTTTCTTTCTTGCCCCCCATAACCTTTCCCCTCACCGCCCCTTGCTCTTTGCCCTGGGCCTCCCCTTGCCCCCAGCAACACCACCTGCCTGGGTTGTGGCTCAGCCCCTCCCCCACCCCCAGGCTGTGAGCTCCCTGAAGGCCCAGTCTCAGGTGTCTGCTCTCAAGTAGAGGTGTGGGTGGTTTTGCGTGGATACAGACCCATCGTGCATGGCTGGCCAGATGGGCAAACAGGATGGAAACTCAGGCACCCCCCAGCCAAGGCCTAGTTTCACAGGACACTCCATTAACATGCGCCTCCTGCTGTGCTGCCCTGAGGACACGTCACCCACGGGATGCTCCTGCCCCACTGTGCTCAACCTGCATTACCATGAGCAAGCAAGACAGACCCAGGATGTGGGACTCCCCACTCCACAAGACTCAAAACTGTCAGTGTCGTAAATAAAAATTCTAAAAAGCAGGGGTTAATCCAGATTAAAAGGACATAAAACCAGATGCAATGTATGCACCCTAACCAAAAAATTTTTTTAAAAGAGCCCTAAAGGATATTACTGGGACAATGAGAGAAGTGTGAGTGTGGACTACGTGTGAGATGAAACTGCATCACCACTAAATCTCGGGGTGTGATGATAGCACAGCCATTTAGAAGAACGTCCTTGTCCTGGGAAATCAAGGCTCAGGAATTTGGAGGTGAGGTGTTGCGAAATCTGCAACCGATGTTCAAAGGCTGAGAGAGAAACAAATGTGCAAAATGTCACCAGCCAGCAGACCTGGGTCCCTAGGTGCAGGGCAGATGAGTGGCCGCTCATGCCACTACCAGGTGTGGTAAGATAAAGTCAGGTGGCAGAGGGAAGGAGTGCGGGGAGACGCTGCAAAGGGCAGAGCTCAGGCTGGCCTCACGGGGCCATTCCTTCCCCCCGGGCCTTGGGCCTGCCCCGGGCTGGATGCTGCAGTCACAGAGGCCACCGGGAGGAAGCAGACTCCGCAGTGAGCAGGCCCTCTTAGGGCACAAGGGCTCCAAGAAAGCAGCCAGAAGGGGACCAATAGGCAGCTATCACCCTGGGCAGGATGAGGGGCCCGCCCCCACCGCTGTGGAGCTGTGGCAGGGAGCCAGGTCTGGCCCCAAGCCCACCCCAACCCCCCAAACACCCTTCGAGGGGCGACAGCCTGAGTGTATCCTCCTGTACGAGGAGCTAGGCTAAATATGGAGCCCCAGACATAAGACGCCGCTCAAAACAGATTTTCCTGGAAAAGACCATCTGGCAAAGGCGGTTTAGAGCATCGTCTGTCGCGAGAGGCCGTGTCCACCGCAGGAACGGGGATGCCTGATCCCGTCTCCCTGGGAGACACCGGCTTAGTGCCTCAGCTTGCCCCAAGGCCACCCCCTGCCCAGATGGACAGGCCTTCAGTCCCACCTCCTTCCTGAATCGCATCTCCAGGGACGGCTCTGAGCAGCCAACAGTTCCGCCCAGGTGTGGATCCTGACTCGGCCACTGCCTGCCCAGGTGACGTTGAACAAGCAACTTCTGCCTCAGTCTCCCCTTCCACAAAATGGGAGCAGGGGTAGGCCTCCCTCTGGAGGCCTCTGTGTGGATGAAGGCACCGAGCACAGCAGTGCTGCTTCCCGACACACAAGCTGGCCCAGGTAATGACCGCGGGCCCCTCAGTGCTCTGGATGACAGAAGTCATTCTCCCCAGCGAGCGCTGTTCCTTCCTCAGGGAAGACCTAGGGAAGCACTAGTGGTCAGGTCTACTGGGGGGGGGGGGTGCACACCCCAGAGTAGTGAGAACAGGACAAGCGGAGGGCGGGCTATCAGTGTGGCACAGGGTCTCGGGCTGCAGGGTACGGGCCACACAGGCACTGAGGCAGCAACCCTGCCAGGGGCTCCAAGGACAGGCTGGTCACCCCTCCACCTGGGGCGGGGCCACCTCTCCACCTGGGGCAGGGCCACCACCCACCACTCACCCCAGTGCACGGCCCTCCCCCCCAGGGACTCGCCATGCTTCCACTGGGAGCAAACTTTGCAGTAACTCCACTCAAGGCTACTCTGTGATGCCACACGTGGGGGAGAGGGGCCGCTGGGAGGGCAGGGGTCTCTCAGAGACAACACGGACAGGGAGCTGGCACAGTCTACTGATTCACAATGTGCAGCTTCCCCAGAGGCAAGTTCCTAACTTCTTTCCGCCCAGGGCCAAGGATGGGCTGGGAGGCGGTCCCAGCACCCCTTACCCACTGTCCCTCATGCTTCCTGGCAGCCCCATCAAGCAGCCTCACTTCCAAGGTCTAGAGGAAGGGGCTGAAAAATTCAGGCAAGTGCAAATGCCTCCCCCCAGACCCAGGCCACCCAGCTGCCCTGGCCAAACCCTGAGCCCTCTCCCAGGTCCCCATGGGGCTCAGCCCAGCTTATCCTGAACCCACCAGGAGCCTTAGATCCTCTTCCACGTGAGGGTGGCTTCTGCCCTCTCTTCTCTTCCTGGACCCCCCAAGATGGCACCAAAACAAAGGGGTGGGCACCAGACAGTGCTCCCCAGGGTCTGTGAAGAATCAACATCCCCAGTTCATGTTCCAGGGAGTCCCCAGATCCTCCAGAGACAGCAAGAACCTACACACCTCCTCCCAGCAGAGGCCCAGGGGTACCCCCATGTCGGGACCCCTGCCCACCCTGCCCCAGCAGCCCTTCAAGGACCCCTCCCTCTCAGCGGCTGCCACGGCCATTATGTGCCTCTTCAGCCTTGCCTGCTGCCTGCCACGCCCCCGTGCCAGCCCCTGCTCCAGGCAGAGCCGGGGAGGCCTGGCCGCCAAGCCAGGCTGTCAAAGTTGGGAAACTGGAAACAGAAATAAATCCTCAAAGCTGCTCCGTAGCGACGGTGGCTGCTGGCAGGCCCCAACACCCAGCTCCCTGACCCCTGGCCACCAAGGCGCCACTGGCACCCCATCCATACACACACTTACCCTCAAATGGTACAAAGGCAGCGGGGGCCAGAAGGCAGAGCCCAGGAGACACTGGGCTGGCCGGCCCCAACCCTCCCTGCAGGCTGGGCTGGGCTCTCAGCGGCGCCCTCACTCCCTGGCCCAGACCCGGCCATCGCGGGCTTCCTCGCTCGGCCCCATCTCCATGACAACCGCATCCTTCGGATGCTCCAGCCAACGCGGAATTGATCTCGAAATGCAGCTTTGTTAAAGACCCCAGCGGACACCGAGGGCGGAGGGCGGCGCCGTGTCCCCCCCTCAACCTCGGCAAGCGTCCCCTCCCCCGCCCAGGACCACCACTCCCCTAACCCCCTCCGCCTCCCAGACTGGTTGTTTGAAGATGGGAGGGGCGGGGTCCCGGAGCACGCGGGGGGCCCCCGGGGACAAGGTGGCCCCGCAGCCCCACTCACCGCTACTGGTCCCAGCCGCCGGGTCCAGCCTCTCACGGTGGGGCCATGCGGAGGCCGCCGCCAGATGCCCGTCCCGCTCCGCCGCTGCCCGCCCGAGCTGCCCGCGCCCGCTCCTGTCCCTTCAGGTGTCGGAGCCGCGGCTGTGGAGAGGCTGAGCCGAGCGGGGAGGGCGGTAGGCGGGAGGGAGGGGACCGAGGAGAAGGGGTGGGAGGAGCGGGAAGGGCGGGGACGCGCGGGGCCACTGCGGGCAAGTGCGGGACCCCGGGGTGATGGGGGCGTCCGGCGATGCTCACCACGGCCCCCGGAGCGCTCTACCGCCTGCCCAGCCCTGGCCCCGGGAGGGCGCGGCAACCCAGTCCCACCCGGTTCCGCGTCGGGCCCTTTAAGAAAGAGGGGGAGGGGAGCGCAGCAAGGTTCCGCCCCCTCCCAGCCTGGCCGGGCCTCCCCCACCCCCTTGCGGTCCTGGAACCCGAGGCCAGCCCCCACCCTGGCCTCCAGACAGGACCCCTGGGCCCCAGCCCCTGAGCCCCAGTGATGCTCTGGTCCTGCTCCAGGTGGAGGGGGCGGGTCCCTGTGCTGTGGGTTCTTGTCTGACTCCCACCATCCAGTGTCCCCCTGCAATCCCACATCTGCACAGGGCGGGGGGGGGGGGGGGGGACAGGGACAAACAGACCTGGGGTATGGGGCGAGAGGAGAGCTGGGAACAGAGCTGGTGGGGAGGTGGCAGAAGAGGGAAGAGAGACAAAGGAGAGAGACTCCAGGGGAGTGAGGGGCGAGGAGTGGGTCCCGCCCAAGGATGTCACTCCCACTGCTGGGTCTAGGGAGGACTCCTGGGCATACAGAAAAGGATGGGGAGGGACAGTACTCCAACAAGACCCCAGGGCAGCCGGGAGCAGGCCCAGTTCCCAGAAGGGGAATCAGGATACCACTGCCCCCCTCCCACCCCAACCATTAGGCACTGCTTGCCACACCCAGCTCCTTCCACCTGCAGACCCTAACTGGTGTTCTGCCCTCTGCCCATGGGGCCCTCATGCTGCTTGGCTCAGTGAACTCCTACTCAACCTTCAAGCCCCTACTTAAATACCCCTTCCTCCTAGAAGCCTTCTCTGACCTTAGGGACTCTTCCCAGGGAACATGGAAGACTTGCTGACCTATGGGGAGGGGGCCGACCTGTTCAGAAACAGCAGAGGCAGCAGGAGCTGCGATCAGTCTCCCCCTCCTCAAACTAGACACCTCTGCTGTTAACTATGCACCTGCCACATGCCAGGGTCCACACTAAGTACTTCCCACAGGTCATAGTTAATCCTCAAAACAAACCTACAACCCATTTTATAGATGACAAACGGAGCCTCAAAGTCATTTGCTCAACGTCCCAGATCTGAACCTGCAGACACAGCTAGGCAGCTGAGAGAGCACCCCCATCACACCCCTTACTGCCCATCAAGCCCTAGGATGTTCCCACAAGTCCCAGAAGCAAAGAGACCACCTGAGCAGCTACCCAGGACCTGAGGGGTGTGGCTACCCGCGGCCCTGTGCTGCACCCCATGCCCTCTGCTGCCTGTAGGCGGGGGAACGGCAGCCAGCAGGGCCTTCCAGGGCAAGAGCAGGTAACCGAAGCCCACACTCCTCATCCCGGGGACCTGTGGCCTCCGTCGCAGCCAGGCTACCCTTCCAGGCTTGCATCTCCTCACCTACCCCATGAGGAGAACAGGCCGGTCCCAGGGGACTGGAGAGGGGACAATAGGAGCTGCTGTGCCCAGTGCCCACCCACATGAGACCCGGCCCCAAGATGCACTCCGTACCCATGGTTACCCCAGCAGTAATGCCGACCACGCAGGGAATGACAGCATTCCAGGGGCCAGCGCTGTGGTGCAGTGGGTAAAGCCGCCGCCTGCAGTGCTGGCATCCCATATGGGCACCGGTTCGAATCCTGGCTGCTCCACTTCTGATCCAGCTCTCTGCTATGGCCTGGGAAAGCAGTAGAAAATGGCCCAAGTCCTTGGGCCCCTGCACCCGTGTGGGAGACCCAGAAGAAACTCCTGGCTTCTAGCTCCGAATTGGCACAGCTCTGGCCGTTGCGGCCAATTTGGGAGTGAACCAGTGGATGGAAGACCTCTCTCACTCTGCCTCTCCTCCTCTCTGTAACTCTGACTTTCAAATAAATAAATAAATCCTAAAAAAAAAGAGAGAGAGTATTCCATTTCTGCCTACCCCATAGACTCAGCCCCACCAAAGCCAGGCCTGCTTGTGGCCATGCGGCCTCAGCCCGCAGTGTGTCCAACACGGGATGGCTCGGTAGATTCAGCTGTTTCCACCGAGTGTGGCACAGCTGGGGCGCAGGGCCTGGTCTCTACACCACAGCAGGGGGAGCCTGCCCCAGAGGCCAGGAGGCCTGGGTCCGGGCTTGGCCTCTACCCTTCCCGGCTGGGTAGCTGCACCCTGCCCTGAAGCTCACGCCCCCTCAGTCAAGTGGCACTAGTGCAGAAGGCAGTCTGAAGGTCATAGATGGGCTCCATGGGCAAGAGCTTCCAGTGCCAGGTAGCTATCCCTTGCAGCTTTATCCCTTGTAGCTACTGTTTAGCTATTTTTTATTTTTAAGTTGTCAATCTTCTACCCACTGGCTGACTCCCCAAATTCCTGCAACAGCCCAGGACTGGGCCAGGCTGAAGCCAGGAGCCAAGAACCCCATCCTCTCTCCCATGAGCGTGGCAGGGGCCCAAGCACTCGGACCATCACCTGCTGCCTCCCAGGTGCGCCAGCAAGGAGCTGGAGGGCAGAGAGGGGCGGGCCTCAGCCTCGGGCACTCTCTCACGGAACACAGGCTTGACGGCTGTGCCACAACACCTGCCCCGTTCATCCCCTGTAGCCGCTTTCACCTCCTGAAAGACAGCAGGGGCAGCGTGCCCCTAGCAGCAACCAAAACACA
Source organism: Sylvilagus floridanus (assembly GCA_949820135.1). NCBI lineage: Eukaryota > Metazoa > Chordata > Mammalia > Lagomorpha > Leporidae > Sylvilagus > Sylvilagus floridanus. Next base: position 25,616,940 of record OX463241.1, on the reverse strand, counting down.
CTGCGCTCCCAGGGTCCCTCTGAGAAAAGAACCAGCAGTGTCTGTGTCTCCAAGTGTCCCCCCACTTCCACCCTTACCCGCCTCCCCACTTTGCAGGTCGGGGGGAGGTCTCAGGAGGCCAGGGGCTCTCCCTATGGTTCGCTGTCTGGCCTTGGCGGATTCCAGGGGAGAGCACGGGAGCACCCAGCGCCCTGGGAGGGCTGGGGCAGTGGGTCCACCTCCACGCCCACTCGGCCACCACGGCCTCGGCCATAGGGAGGCCTCCACCCGACTGCTGTGCCCCCAGGGCCAGGCAAGGCCCCCTACTCTTCCTCAGCGACACAGAGGGCAGAGAGCAGAGGCCAGACCTGGGAACCTGCCAACTAGAGGAACTCCCTGGGGCTGACCCAGGCCCAGAGGAGGCCTGGTGGTGGTGGTGGGGGGGGTTCCTAAAGCACCCAATTCTGCCACCATCCAGGCCCATGGAAGAGAGACTGGATGCAGCTTCCCCAGGCCAATCCAGCAGGGCTTTGCGCCCTCCTGCTCTGTGCCCAGCTCTGCTGGAACCTGCCCTTGCTCCCACAGCCACCTACTGGGGTCCTCTCCTGACTTCACCTCAAACCTGACATCCGGGGACCCCCACCTCCCATGCCCCCAGCACTTCTGATGACTTCACTGTGCTCACGCTGGCTGTCTGCCTGGGGTGCCCCCCTCACCGGCCCTCACGTGGCCGCTTCCTCTCCACTCTGCAGCTGCTGTCCTGTTTCTCTTTCCCATTAAGGCAAAGCTCCTTAAAAAGCTGCCCCTGCTCGCTGTCTCCAGCCCTCCTCCCAATCCCTCTCCAATCCCACTCTTATCCCCCCACCCACACACATTCCAACACCACTGTTCATCAAAGACCCGAGCTCCACTGCTGTGTGCGGATGTGCAGGCTGGGCACTGCACTAGGGTACGTCAGATGCATGGAGGGTGCAGGAGGAGCCCAGCCTGCTCCCCTCTCCACTGCCCAGGGCCTGGCAGAGGCTGTAGCCTCCAGGGGGAAGGATGCCATTCCTCCACGCCAAGGCGTCCTCGCTCGGCGTGCTGCACGGCCGGCTACGGCTGGCACGCCCATGGCTTCTCAGCGCTCGCGCAGGCGCCTGACTGACTGACTGGTCAGTGCTCAGTGACAGCCACGATGCCAGACTCCTCCTGTCCTCCCTGACTGCCAAACGCCCAGGCACCCGGCCTCAGTTCTCCATCACCTCCAACTTACTCTCCCCATGGTGAGATCATCACAGTGTCAAAGCCTGGGCCAGCTACCCTGATGGCTCCAGTTCTGAGCATGTGACCCCCAGCCTGCGCCTTCCGCCACAGGCTGACCGCACGGCTCCCCAGGATGTCCTAGGAGCAGCGCCATCTCAATCCAGGCCAACCTCCTCCTCCTGCCCTTCACAGACAGTGTCACAACCATCAGCATGGGTCAAAACCCTGGGAGCCCGCCTGCCTCCGTCTCTCTCCTACTGCACATACCTGGGGCCACGTCACCCTAGCCCCAGCCACCATCCGCGGTCACCTGGATTATGGCTGCAGCGCCCCATGTGGCCCCCAGCTTCCATCTGGCCCTTCATCCAACATTCCCAACACAGCAACCAAAGAGCCCTTAAAGTCATGTCAGGTCACTCCCCTGCTCCGAATCCACTAACAGCCCCTGCGTCACTCACAGTCAGCCCAAGTCTCTATGCAGGCCACAGACAGCTCCTTCATCTGGCCTTAGCCCCGCTCTGACCTCACTGCAGTCCTGCCACACTGGCCTGCACACTGCAGGTGCCCTCCCACCTCAGGGCCTTTGCACCGGCTGTGCCATCTGGTGAAGACTCCTCCAAGTATCAGCACAGCTCAGCCGCGGCTTCCCATGCCTCTGCTCAGGTGTTGCCTTCCCTGACCAGGTTACCACTCCCCCGCCACCCCACCACCCCACCCCCAGCTCTCGGGCCCCTCGGCCCACACCGATGTGCTGCGTGCTCACTCGTGGGCTCTGGCTGACCTCGGCCCAGAACACCGCCGCTAGACCACAGGCTCCCCAAGGGTGAGCACTGCAGGTCTCTGTAGCCCTTAGGCTAGAGCCGTGCCCCACCCACAGCAGGGGCCCGGTCAGCAAAGGCAACGGCACCCACTCACAAGGGCTTTGAAACCAGAATAAGCCATTCGGGTGTGACGGCCCCAGGCAGGCAGGGTGGACAGCCACTGGGCAGGCGCCTCTCCAGGCTCAGAGGACACTGTCAACACCCCACAAGGACACGCTGTAAGTCCCCAGCTCCTCCTTGAGCCCAGGGCCAGCACAGCCTGGGCACCCAGAGTACCATGAACCAAAGAATGAATGAATGAGGGGCCCTGGACACAGGCACGGCTGGGCAGACAGCGCTGACCAGGGCCCCAGGAGGGAAGAGGCGTGGGGAGCCCAGGCAGGGAGCCCAGGGGTTGTCAGCAGACCAGGGCTACACCATCCATCGCTCCTGTGTTGGCCAGAGAGGAGAGTGGGGAGGAAGAAGTCTCCTACCGCGCAGCGCCTGGCCCCCAAGGCGCCAGGGGCAGGAGTAAAGGGAGTCCACTCCTCCCCCAACCCCACCCGCAAACGTGGCCCCTGCCAGCACTGGCCCGGGGCTGGGGGACAAAGCCCCTCTGGGAGTGCCAGGGACTTGCCGTGCCCAGAGGCAGCCGGCCGTGGGCCCAGGATGCGGCCAAGCCGGCCACGGCTTCATCTGAGGGCCTTTGTGGGCCTCTGGGCTCCTGCCCAGGATGGGGCTGTGACGGGCCAGGGTGGCAAGGCACAGGCACTCCCCTGCCACCCACAGCCCCTCCGGCCAGCCGGACCTGGCGCGATGGCAGCTTAGGAGAAGGACCCTCTTCTGCCGCCCCCAAGTCCCTGCCGCAGAAGGGCCCGCGCCCTGGCCCACGCCCACGCCCGGGAAATTCGGAGCTGCTAGGACCGGGGGCCAGGCAGGTCGAGCCCCCGGACAGTGGGGCTCCACGGGGCGAGGGCTGAGGTAGGCTTGGAGTTCACCTTCCCCGCACCCCGCGTGCTTTCTCAAGAAGCCCGGCGCGACAGAGAGGGCAAGCCTTGCTCCAGAGCGGTGAGGCCCGGGGACACAGCTAGTCCTGCGCGCACGGCGGGGCTGGGAGGGCGGCCGGGCCCGGCCTGCGCGGCTCTCTGCCTCCCTCTGCTGGCCGCGCCCGGACTTGCCAGAGCAGCCGGCCACACCGCCAAGCGCGGCCCGCGGTCCTGGGAAACCGAGCGAGTGGAGGTCACCGGGGCCCTGCCCGGCCTCAGCGCCGGCCCCAGGCACGAGCGCCCCACGACGCTCGCTCCTTCCGGGAGTCCTTTCTCCGTCCAACCTGAGTACTTGGTCACTGTGGCCCAAGTTGTCTCCCCAGGCCGGGCTCTGACCCAGCACGGATGGAAGACTGAGGCTCCCGTGACCATCCCACGGTGACCCAGGCCCCTCGTCCGTGGGCCGGAGACCACAGAGAATTGATGACGAATGTAGGGGTCCACCCCGCCCTCTCTCTCCCGGCGCCCTTCAAAAAGCAGCCCCGCAATGGGGATCTTTCGGGGTCGGCGCGCCACCTGACGGCGCTCGCCGGCACTGCACCGTCGCCCCGGCGCGACCCCGGGCCGGGAGAGGGCGTTCACGCGCGCAGCTGCGGGCCAGGCCGCGCCGCGCTGCCGCCACGCACGATCCCGCTCCATCCTACCGCAGCCCAGGACCGCGACGCTCGTCACCCCGCGTTAACTCTGAGCGCAGACCCCGCAGCCGGAAAGTTCCACTCACCTCTAGTTTGCGGCACAGCCGGCTTCCGCTTCCTGGTGTGCGCCTAGCGCGCTCACCTGCGCCACGGCCGGGCAGCTCCAGAGTGGGCTCTGCGGGGAGCGCGCCGCGGCCCCCATCGCGGACCCGCGCCGCTCCTGGGCGCGCTGCTTCCCCGTCGCCGTCCTGCCCTCATGCCCTCGGTGGTGCCCATGCCTTCTCCCCTGACGCAAACCTGCGCCGGGCCCGCCTCCGTGCGTCCCTCGGGGCTGGCGCGAGGGACACGCGCCCGGGCAGGCCCTGGGCAGCCCCTTCCGGGCTCCGCAATCAGGAGCCGGGGAGGTGCCCCGGGGTGGTTGTAAGTGATAGAAACTCACTCAGGCCGACTTCGTCCCGAGGCGCGGCCTGCAGCGCATCCGCAAGCGCCTCTTCCCGCTCGTCCGTAGCCCGCGGCAGCGGCAGGGTCTCCAGGAGCTTCTTCCAGCAGAGGGTCAAGATGGCTGAGGCAACGCCGAGCCCTCGTGCAGCTGTGGGAAAGAAGCCTGCCCCGTAGGCCCTGTGCGAGCCCACGCTGGGGAGTCGGTGTCCTGGGCCCAGCCATGCAGCCACCGCTGTCCGCTGGGCTGCTGGTGGAAGGCGCCCGCCTCGTAGCAGAGCCCCGGCTGCTACACCCGGCCTGACCACGCCAGAAACCCCTTTGGAGGCCCTAACTCATTAATTCATGCCTTGGGGTCGGCGCTGTGGCGTAGTGAGCTAAGCCTCCACCTTCAGTGCCGCCATCCCGTATGGGAGTCGGTTCGAGTCCCAGCTGCTACATTTCGGATCCAGCTCCCTGCTAATGGCTTGGGAAAGCAGCAAACGATGGCCCAAGTCTTTGGGCCCCCGCACCCACGTGGGAGACCTGGAAGAAGCTCCTGGCCGCAGCCTGGCCCAGCCCCAGTGGTTGAAGCCATTCTGGGGAATGAACCGCAGATGGAAGATCTCTCCCTCCCTCTCACCCCTTCTCTGCCTTTCAAATAAATAAGTCTAAAAAATACATTCCACAGTCAGATGTTGAGCCTCTGGTGTACCAAGCACTAGTCTAGGTAAACCACATCAGTGCACAAAAAAGACAAAACCCTCGCCCTCCCGAATCCTGCTTCCTACCCAGGTGGGAAAAGAGAAGAAACAAGAAACACGGGAAGTGCGTGAAGTCTGATGTCAGACGCAGCTGCTCAGGCGAGCAGGGCAGCAGGGAGGGAGGGGATGCAGAGTGGTGAGGAACCCACCTCTGTGTCACAGGCCCTGGGCTTGAGTCCCAGCTCCACTTCTGCTTCTAGCTTCTTGCTATGAATGCAGTTTACCTAGAATAGTGGGAGACCAGGAAGGAGTCCCAGGGTCCTGGCTTGGCCTGGCCCAGCCCCAGCTATTGAGGTCATCTGGGGAGTGACCAGTGGGTGGAAGATGTCCCCCGCCCCGTCTCTCTCTCTCTCCCTCTCTCTCTCTCTCTCTCTCTCCCTCTCTCTCTCTCTCTGGAACTCTGTTTCGAATAAATAAATAATAAATGCTTTTTAAAAAGAATCATCAAGGTTTGGCAAACGTTTATTGAGCACTTACTACACGCAGGATGCTGGGCTGAGACCCAGGAGCTTCGAAGGGCCGCTGGGAGCCCACACAGGCTCAGACGAGGCGAGCCGAGCCCCACCTTCTGTTCTCCGAGTTCTCAGGCGGATCGGCCTGGGGGGGCAGTTGCGACAGGCAGAGCTGACTGTACACAGATTTCAGAGAGATCTTTCGAGAACACTGTCCTGAGGCTGTGGTGAGAAGCTACAGCCGGATCCTGGTTCCACGACCTGCAGCCGACACAAAGGGCTGTGGGCAAACAGAACGCAGCTGGGACAGAGGAGGGCTGCAGAGGCCGGCCACCGACTCTGCGCTCCGCCCTGGACTCGGCTGGCCCTGTACTGCTTTGTTTTTACCAGTGATTGGGATGAAGCCCTAGAGACACGCTCAAAATGGTTTCAGAGGTGGAAGACGGAGGGAGATGACCTCAGAAGCCAAGAGGGGCCGGCGCTGTGCGCAGGGAGTGAAGCCGCCACCGGGGACACCTGGATCCATGTCGAGCGCTGGTTTGAGTCCCAGCTCCTCCATTTCAGATCCAGCTTCCGGCTAATGCGCCTCTTGAGAAGCAGCAGGTGATGGCCACGCGCTTGAGTCCCTGCCACGCACACGGAAGAACCAAATGGAGCTGTGAGCCCTGGCCGCTGGAGGCTTCTGAGAGTGACCCTCTCCTCTCTCTGCTGAGCTACCGTTTAAGTAGACGAAAACAAGCTTTTTTAAAAAAAAAAAAAAAGGTTATGCAAAGGTTTAAAAAAAGCCAAAGAGAGGCAACAGAGTAAATCGGGTTTTTTTTTTTTAAGCTTTATTATTATTTTTTTGACAGGCAGAGTGGACAGTGAGAGAGAGAGACAGAGAGAAATGTCTTCCTTTGCTGTTGGTTCACCCTCCAATGGCCGCCGCAGCCGGTGTGCTGCGGCCGGCGCACCGCGCTCATCCGATGGCAGGAGCCAGGCGCCAGGTGCTTTTTCTGGTCTCCCATGGGGTGCAGGGCCCAAGCACTTGCACCATCTTCCACTGCACTCTCAGGCCACAGCAGAGAGCTGACCTGGAAGAGGGGCAACCGGGACAGAATCCGGTGCCCCAACCAGGACTAGAACCCGGGGGTGCCAGCGCCGCAAGGCGGAGGATTAGCCTGTTGAGCCACAGCGCCGGCCTATTTTTTTTTTTTTTTGAAAGGTAGAGTGACAGAGAGAGAGAAGGGAGAGAGAGAGAGAGAGATCTTCCATCTGTCGGTTCACGTCCACATGATTGCAATGGCTGAGGCTGGGTCAGGCCAAAGCCAGGAGCCTGGAACTCCATTTGGGTCTCCCCCATGGGCGGCAGAGCCCCCGAGGACTTGGGCCGCCTTCCACTGCCTTCCCGGGAGCTGGATCAGAAGTGGAGCAGCCGGGACTCCACCTGCACTCACGTGGGATGCCACCGTTTGCAGGCAGCATCTTAACCCTCTGTGCCCAATGCCAATCCCACAGAAAATGGTTAAGACCACGATGTCTGCAGCCAAACTGCCTGGGTTCTAATCTTGGCTTCGCCGTTCTTGACTAGGTAAATTCAGACAAGCGGCTTCACTTTTCTGTGCCTCATTGACTCTCTATGCTGGGAACAACAGGAAAAGAGTTTGCTTCTGCCATTACCACCAGCACCAGCTGAAGGGTTAACTCAAGACCAACAAGATGGGATGGCGCCACGGCTCAATAGGTTAATCCTCTGCCTTGCGGCGCCGGCACACTGGGTTCTAATCCCGGTCGGGGTGCTGGATTCTGTCCTGGTTGCCCCTCTTCCAGGCCAGCTCTCTGTTGTGGTCTGAGAGTGCAGTGGAGGATGGCCCAAGTGCTTGGGCCCTGTACCCCATGGGAGACCAGGAAAAGCATGCTGGTTCCGCAGCACGCCGGCCGCAGCGGCCATTGAAGGGTGAACCAACAGCAAAGGAAGACCTTTCTCTCTGTCTCTCTCTCTCACTGTCCACTCTGCCTGTCAAAAAAAAAAAAAAAAAAAAAAGACCAACAAGATGGAATTCAATGAGGACAAATGGAAAAGCTAACCTTCGGGCTCCAAGTTCAAATCCAGGGTCAGGGAGAGCGGGCTGGGCATCAGTCCATTCATCTGTCCATGAGAAACAGTCCGAGGTGCCCAGCTGATGGCCAGAGCAAGTGTAGCCACCCCTGTGCTGACCTTCCGCGAGGTTCTCAGGACGTAGCACCCAGAACCTTGGCAGTATCACCCTGAGCCCCCACTGGCACAGGCCACCCTGCGTGGCTGAGAGTACGAAATGACACAGCCGTGTACAGAGGTCAGATCTGCTCTTACTAACCATGCCTCTGCCCCATGACCCAGCACCCAGGAAAAACAAAAACACATGTCCACACAAAGGCCTGTCCAAGAACAACCCCAGAGGCTGTTTACAACAGCCACAAACGGGAGACAGCACAGGTGTCCAGCAGGGGGCAGAGGGGGGCCGCCATTGCGGAGGAACGGGTTGAGCCCACTGCTGGCAACGTCACCACCACAACGATGCACTGAGCCCTGGTTCAAGTCCCAGAAGCTGCACTTCCGATCCAGCTCCCTGCTGCTGCATCTGGGAAAGCAGCAGCAGATGGCCCAAATGCTTGGGCCCCCACACCCACGTGGGAGCCCCACACTGGGTTCTAGACTCCTGGCTGCAACTTAGCCCAACCCTGGCTGTTACAGATATTTGGGGAGTGAAACTGGGTGGAAGTTTGCTGCCTCTCTCTGTGTCTCTATCTCTCCCTTTCAAAAAATGAAAACAAATGCATACACTTTTAAAGCAGCAAAGAATTGACAAAGCAGTACACATCCCTGCCGTGGACACCTCTGTGCATGGACAGGGAGAAACTGCTGACCGGAGGAACCTCCACAAGGCCAGACCCGAGCGCATCCGGCTGGCCTCCATGTTCACAACATTCTAGAATGGGCAACCGTGGCAAGAAACCAGAACCGTGGGGGCCGGACTATAACCAGGAACGCCACCCAGGTCTCCCATGGGGATGACCCCAGGATGAGAACTCAGGAAGGAGCTCCTGGCTCCTGTCTTCAGCCTGGCCCAGCCCTGTTCATATACAATTCCATTAACTTCTCGGTATATTTCAAATATCATCACGTGTGGAGAAGAGAATGCAAGTGAGGAAGCCGGCACCAGTGCCTACCAGGGCCCGGGGCGGGGCCTCGGCTGGAGAGAGGCTGGTGCAGCCCTCGCCTGCACAGCGCACCTGCTCGTCAATCCAGCAGTCCCAGTGCCAGGAATGAATGCCAATGAAGTACAGAGGAACGCAGGCAAAGCCGAAGCTGCGAGGATGCCCACTGCAGCACCGATCACAGTGGCAAAGCCTGGCAACCAACGTCCTAAACAGGGCGAGGGCTGAAGCGGCTGTGGAGTGCTAGGCACGGGAACATCAGGCACACAGCGTGACATCAGGCACACAACTGGACTGTTGGGGGGAGGGAGTGTTCAGGAAAGGGGCAATCAGGGAGGACTTCCTGGAAGTGTAACTGTAAGTGGACCTCACGTGGGGCTGTCCCCAGGGACTGCAGTCTTTACTCCCCCTACTCTGCAGGGGGCCTGCCCTGGGCCCAGATGCCTGCCCCAGGCTCCAGGGGAGGAAGGCGGTGGAGGCCAGCAGCAGATGGGTGCTGGGACTGTGCGGAGTGGAGCGCTCCAGAAGTGGCCCCCACGTGTCTAAGCAAGGTCCCTTGAAGGAAAAACTCTGCCGAGCCACCAGCCAGAAGTCCCTCATTCTCTCCATGCCAACCCTCAGCCTTCCAGAATGGATCTGTGTCGCGGGCAGGCACCCATGTGCCCTACAGCATGGCTGCCCCCCCACACCTACACAGGCCCCAAGAGCCCAGCGGGCTGCCTTTGGGGGGTGCGGCTGGAGCGAGCGTGGCCGAGGGCACTGCAGCTGGGTGGGACACAGATGCTCTACAGCCCCACCAGCCGCACAGGCTGAGTGGCCTCCAGGGGCGGACAGCATGAGGTGGCCAGTTTGATTTCGCTAAAGAAGTGGTCCCAAAATGGGACAGGCAGTGAGCCCCCCGTCACACAAGGTGTGCAAGCCCCCTGCCAGGAGGACGGGGGAACAGACTTTTAGCCTTCTCAGGAGAAGGGACCGAGGGTCCAGGGATCCCTTAAAGGAGGTCAGAGTGCGTTTCCAGCCTCCCTGGCCCTGACCAGACAGTGCTGAGGGCACTCCGAGGCTGTTTCTGACTTCGGAGGCAAAGGGGATGTTCAGGGAGGACTCTCTGGAGGAGGAGGCCAGATGTCCGCCTTCCTGCCCCCACAAGCTCCAAGCTGTGGCTGTGCACTGACCCCTTTTCTTGAGTCATCCAGGCCTTTATGAGCAGAAACGAACAGGACCTCGGGCCGGGGCCTGGACGACTCCCTGCCCCTCTCTGGGTCTCGGCCTTTGTTCAGGGGTCCCAGCTGAAGCTGCCCACGTGTTTTGCTCCGGGGCGGGCGGAGCCGCCACAGTCATGTGGCGGGTGGGGGTTGCTGGATACTTTCAGGGAACCCTGCTCAGGTCCCAGCCGGCTGTCCCTGGGACGCTGGCTAATGACTAGCAGAGAACAGCACAGGTGGCAGGGTCTGCCCGACACCCACCCCCGCAGCCCTCAGCTGCGGCAGATTAACCATGCGCTCAAGCCAGCGCTGTTTCCATGGTGACGGGCCATGCACCTGAGCTCACCGGGGGGCCTCCGGGAAGGGTCTCAAGGCCCAGCCTCCCTGCCCTAGGAGGCGGCGGGGTAGGCACCAGGTGAGGCCAGGAGGCAGGTGAGCAGAGGGGCACGGCCCTGCGGCTGCCATGCATCAGGAGGTGGTAGGGCCCAGGCTGGGAGGCAGGCACCTGCTGAGCCCTGGGCAGGGCCCTCTGCTTCTCCCGGCCAGTGAGGATGGCGAGGAGACCAAGACTTCGTTTTCTTCACACACACAGAGTCACTTGGAGACAGACACTCAGCCAGACCCCGCGACGGGCCCCTCAGGCCGGGCGGCTCTGTCCGCCCACCCTCGCTCTCCCCACTCCCTTCCCGGCTCCACAGCTTGGCGTCCGCGCCTGCCACCGTGCGGCCCTTCCCGGTACTACGGCAGTCCCCCTGATTCTTGGCCAGGGGGACCGCACCCTAGGCGCCTTGAATAGGTGGGGCGTGGCGTCCTCGCCCTCCTCAGGCTGACAAGTCTTTGTCTCCAAACTTTCCAAGTCTCAGCTGTCATTTCCGGAGACCAAGTCCAAACCCCTAGGTAAAGGTTCCCGATTCTTCTTGCTGGTCCCAGGCTGGCGGACGGAACCCAGGAATTGGCCGGGGCAGCCCCAGCTCTCTGCTGCTGACCTGGGAAAGCAGCGGAAGGCGGCCTGAGTGCTTGAGCCCCTGCACGCGCGTAGGAGACCCCGAAGCAGCTCCTGGCTCCTAGCTTGGGCCTAGACCAACCCAAATGGCAGTAGCAGCCATTTGGGGAGTGAACCTGCAGGTAGAAGAGTGAGTGAGCTCTCGCTTTCGCTCTAAGTATGCCTTTCACATAAATAAATCTATATTTAAAAAGAAAAAAATGCAATGACCATATGATCCAGCAATCCCCCGCTGGGTATATTTCCAAAGGACCTGAAGCAGAAACCCAGAGGAGAGGCGTGGACACTCACGTGCACAGCATCCTTCCCGATGGCCGGGAGGCGGAAGCAACGCGCAGGCGCATCCTCAGATGGCCAGCTGGGCTCCGGCAACAGGCGCTCCAGTTCCCCTCAAACAGTCGGGAGATTGTGGCTCACAGCACGGGGAGTGGGGTGGGAGCGGGGGGGGGGGGGGGGGGGAGTGCGGGCCGGGTGCAGAGTTTCCGTTTTGCAAGATGAGAGTTCTGGGGCCTCTGGCAGTAAGAGTTGCTGAACACTCGCGTCCGCATGCTTGGAACTGGTTACGATGGTTACTCCATAAAGATAACAAACTGGGGCAGGCATTGCGCCACAGCAGGGTGGGTCGCTGCTTGGGATAGCCATATTCCATTTCAGAATACCCGGGTTTGAGTCTTTCCTCTGCTTCTGATTCAGCTTCTTGCTAGCGTGCACCCTGGGAGACAATAGAAGATGGCCCAGGTCTTTGGGTCCCTGCCACTCATGTGGGAGACCCGGATGCGGTTCTGGGCTTCTGGCTTCAGCCTGGTCCAGCCCCTGCTGTTGCAGGCATTTGGGGACTGAACCAGCTAGTGGAAAATCTCTATCTCTCTGTCGCTCTGCCTTTCACATAAAGAAAGTTAAGGGGCCAGCGCTGTAGCACAGTGGGTTAAAGCCCCAAGCTGCAGCATTGGCATCCCATGTGGGTGCCAGTTCAAGTCCTGGCTGCTCCTCTTCCAATCCAGCTCTCTGCTATGGCCTGGGAAAGCAGTAGAAGATGGCCTAAATTCTTGGGCCCCTGCACCCGTGTGGGAGACCCAGAAGAAACTCCTGGCTTCTAGCTCCGAATTGGCACAGCTCTGGCCGTTGCGGCCAATTTGGGAGTGAACCAGCAGCATGGAAAACCTCTGTGTCTCTACCTCTCTCTGTAACTCTGTCTTTCAAATAAACAAAAAATAATATTTTTTTCAAAAAAGAAGGAAAGTTAAAAATGACAACAGTAATAAGACATATACATCAAAATGTTTGCTTGTTCAGGGCTGGCGCTGTGGCATAGGGAATAAAGCTATAGCCTGCAGTGCCGGCATCCCATATGGGCGCCAGTTCAAGTCCTGGCTGCTCCACTTCCAATCCAGCTCTCTGCTATGGCCTGGGGAAGCAGTGGAAGATGGCCCAAGTGCTTGGGCCCCTGCACCCTCGTGGGAGACCTGGAGGAAGTTCCTGGCTCCTGGCATCAGATCGGTGCAGCTCTGGCCATTGTGGCCAATTAGGGAGTGAAACAGCGGATGGAAGACCTCTCTGTCTCTCCCTCTCTCTCCCTGTAACTCTACCTTTTAAATAAAGATTTATTTATTTGAAAGGCAGAGTTACATAGAGAGAAGGAGAGATGGGGGGGGGGGGTCTTCCATCCTCTGGTTCACTTACCAGTTGGCCACAACGGCCAGAGCTGCGCCGATCTGAAGCCAGGAGCCAGGAACTTCTTCCTGGTCTCCCACGAGGATGCAGGGACCCAAGGACTTGGGCCATCTTTCACTGCTTCCCCAGGCCATAGCAGAGGGCTGGATTGGAAGAAGCGCAGCCGGGACTTGAACCATAATCCCTATAGGATGCCGGCACTACAGGAGGCAGCTTTACCAGCTACGCCACAGCATCATCCCCAAATCTTTTTTTAAAAAGTTTGTTTGTTCAATCCTGCATCAAACTGTGAATCCCAGAAGCACAGAGCAATGTCCATATCGTCACCTACTCTGTGCTGCCAGTCACTGTGCACTCGGGGATGAGACAGACGAGGCTCACAGCCTTGGAGAAGGGAGGACAGAGAGCAGGCAGTACACAGGCACACTGTCCCGTTACAGGCCACATTGGATGCTCACAGGTGAAACATAGCCGAGGCACTGCCAAGGGAAGATGTGGACAAGAGCCGTCCGGGAGGAGGCGACACTGTGACACTGTAGTGAGAACCCAGGAACAACAAAGTCCATCACTCAGCATCTGGGAGACCAGGGCTGCCACAGAGGAACAGCGGGTGCAAAGTCCCTGAGGTCAGCATGGCCCACGGGGCAGCAGCAGCAAGAGGAGGAAGAAAGCAGGGTGCGGAGGAGAGGAGGCCTCCTGGGGGCGGAGGAGGGATGAGCCCCCAAGCCACTCGCTCTTCTGTGAGTGCAGACCACAAACAGCCAGCTGTGCACCGAACGCCCGAACACTCAGCAGCCCTCAGGGCAGGGCCACCCCACGGCAGATGGGCGGGCAGGCTCGGAGAGCTCGGCCGCACTGGGTCTGCAACCAGAGTGCATTAGTGGGAGAAGGCGTCTCCGCCCCAAGCCCCAGGTGCTCAGCGTCCATGGCCAGCTTACCAGGCCAGTGCATGAGTAAGGCCATGAGAGGCCCGCAACGTGGCGTAGTGGGTGGACCTCTGCCTGCCACACCAGCATCCCACATGGGTGCCAGTTAGAGTCCCAGCTGCTCCTCTTCCAATCCAGCTCCTTGCTAATGTGCCTGGGATAGCAGTGGAGGATGGCCCAAGTGCTTGGACCCCTGCACCCGCATGGGAGACCCAGAAGAAGCTCCTGGCTTCGGATAGGTTCAGCTCTGGCTGTTGCAGCCAATTGGAGAGTGAACCAGCGGATGGAAACCCCCCCTCCTCTCTCTGTGTAACTCTGACTTTCAAATAAATAAATCTATCTTTTTTTTTTTTTTTTGATAGGCAGAGTTAGACTGAGAGAGAGACAGAGAGAAAGGTCTTCATTTTTCCTTTGGTTCACCCCCAAAAATGGCCACTACGGCTGGCGCACGGCACCAATCCAAAGCCAGGAGCTTCCTCCTGGTCTCCCATGTGGATGCAGGGCCCAAGCACTTGGGCCATCCTCCACTGCCTTCCCAGGCCACAGTAGAGAGCTGGACTGGAAGAGGAGCAACCAGGACTAGAACCCAGTGTGCTGGTGCCACAGGCGGAGGATTAGCCAAGTGAGGCGCGGCTACTGCCTAAGTCAATCTTTTTAAACAGAAGATATTTGTTGCTATTTGGTGACAAAGTTTAAGTTGTGTCCAAGTTGCAGACAGCTGCGGTGGAGCAGCACGCAGGCCCCGCCCCTCCCCGTGGGGCTCCGCCCCGCCGCGGTCACATGGGGCTCACAGAGAGCAGCTGTGCTCACAGGATTCCTGCCCCGTGACCCACACAGTGTCTCAGGTCCCGTGACAGGGCCCGCCTGCTGCCAGCAGCCCCCTAGCAGACAAGGCTGAGAAGGGGGGGAGCCTTTGCAAACACAGGGGTGGGCAGTGGGCGGAGCGGCTCAGGCCCCGCCCCCAGCCCTGCAAGGGGCTGTGGAGGTGACAGTGCCCTCCCTCAGGCCTCACCCTGGTCTGACGAGGCCAGCACCCTCTCCAGTTCCAGTGCTCTCAGAGAAAAGCCCATGGCCCCCTCCCGCCTCCTGCGCCTCACTCTGCTGCAGTCACAGCCCCACTCTCCCTGAATCCTGGGCTTGGGACCCTCCCTTCCCGCAGCCTAGAATCCTCTTCCCACCACTCATTCTTTGGATTCTGACATGAATACCACCTCCTCCAGGAAGCCTTCCCTCACCTCCCAGGTTGGGCCAGGTGCCTGGACGGCCTCCTCACTGCCAGGTGGCTCCACTTCCCTTCTCACTGCAGACAAGGCCTGGGACCTGTGAGAGCAGCCCCAGACCCCAGCAAAGTAGGCGCTCTGTGATGACCAGGGAGCCCCAGACCCCGCGTGAGCTGGCGGGGCACAGACAGCCCGCAACGGAGGAGTAGGGAGGGACCGCCGGGTGATGACCCGACCCCATGGGCACATCACACTCTGCCCCACCCCGCACACCTGTGACGGGTGGGAGGCACTTCCTCTCCTCCCCCACCAATCCAGATCGCACCCCCACACACACACACACACACCCCACAGGGCCGGGCCGGGCCAGGCCAGGTGTCCTCTCGCCTTGGCCCGTCCTAGCGAGAGCTGACTGCCAGCTGGGGCCTGTCCCATCCTTCCTCCCTCCTCTTCCTCCCCCTCCCCACTTCCTTCCTTCCTGCTCTTGGACAGCCCCCATGCAGGAAAGGCCCCGGGTTCCTGGACAAGGCCCCCAGGTCCAGCTGTCCAGGCCAGGACACATGCTTCCTCCATTAAGCAGCTCCCCGGGCCCCCACCCCCCGGGGCCGGATATCTGATCCAGGCTGGGACAGCATGGGAGCACCGCTGCCCAGCTCTGGGCCCCGCCCCCACTTCTGCCCAGAGCACAGGCGGAGCACTCTGAAGGCAGGCACAGGCTCGGCAGGCACCGGGCTCGGCACCCTGCCCTCAAGCCCCTGCCCTTGAGCCCCTCACAACTGAGAGCCCCAGCCCTCGGAGCCAAGCGTTCTATTTGTATTTATTTACTTTCTATTTTACCCGAAAGGCAGAGAGACAAAGAAACACACGCGGAGAAACAGAGAGACGTCTTTCTTCCACCGGTCCACTCCCCACGTGGCCTGCAACAGCCGGGGTTGGGCCAGGCGGAAGCCAGGAGTCCAGGACTCAATCCGGGTTTCCTGCAGGGGTGACAGGGACCCAGGAACTCGACCCGTCGCCGGCTGCCACCCAGAGTGTGCCTGAGTGAGAGGCTGGACCAGAAGCAAAGCCAGCACGCCAACACAGAGTCCCAGGATGTACCTTAACCAGACGCCGCCCCTCCGATGGCCGCCGCACCCGGTTTAATCCTCACACTCACCTGGGAGGGGGCAGAGGCTCAATGAGGCAGGTGAGGGCTCCAAGAAGGAGGGAGGCGCCCTAGCTCACACCCAGACCAGAACGGGGCTCTCCCTCCAGCGCCACCTTTCCACCCTGGGGCTCCCCTTCAGGGAGCCGGATGAGGGATGGAGGTGGCGAAGCCGAGGGAACCCCCTCACTAATCCACAGCGTGCAGTCCCGAGGCAGGCAGCCACGGCATGGGATCCCAGACCTAACCCTGGAGGGCCCCGCAGGCCAGGTCCACTCAAACTCAGGTGTGGCTCTGCAGGAGTGGAACCTGAACACCTCCTGCCGTAGCCCCAGCCATTCCCCCCACACACAGAGACAAAGACACTCCATCTTGTAGCCGGGGGAGGCTGCCCCCACTCTCCACCGCTGCCGAACACTGGAAACCGGCCCCGGGATAAGAAGGGACCCGGCTGGGGCGCCTTCCCGTGGCAAAGGGAGCTGCGCTGCTCCGCGGCCACCAGAGGGCGCGCGCCCCCTCTCAGAACCCAGCCACGACGGCGGCGGCAGGCCCGGCGGAGCTTGCAGAAGATGATGGCGGGAGGCCTGGGCTGGTGCTGCTTGAGGCGGAACTGCCCCGGAGCTCAGCCCCACCCTGCGCGCAGCCCCACCCTGGGCACAGAGGCAGGCTCCCTAGGACGAAGGCCTCGGACGTAGTCCCTCCACCTCTATGCTGGCCGCGCCTCGAGCCACAGCCCCTAGCTGACCGCTCGCGCGCCCCCTCCTGGCCACTACGACCATAACGGCCTGGCGGAGCTCGGGCTTGGAGGGTGGGAGCGACGCCTGAGCTGAGGGATTTACCTGGGAGAGGGGCAGGGGTGCGTGGTGGGAACGCCGTGGTCTGGGGGACTACCCTGGCCGAGTCACAGGAGCGCACTGCAGCCACCTGGGTCCTGGGGGGCAGTGGGGATCCCTGGGGAATATTAAGGGGCACAAGGCCTAAGCCGGAGGAGGCACTGAGTGGTCACTTGGGGGTAACTGGGGGCACTGGAGGAGAGTGGATAGCTGCTAACGACGCCACGTGGGTGCGGGAGGCGCAGGGGAGGGGCGAGGGAAGACGTGGGGCGAGGTCTGGGGTACTGGGTGGGAACTGGGGGGCCGCTGAGCCCAGGACAGGAAGCTCTGTGAGGGCTCAGAGGACATGGCACGACTGAGCGTGCAGAGGGACGGTGGGACGTGAGCGCCCCCTGTGGGAAGTGGGCACCCTGGGGCCATCAGGTAGGGCGCGGCAGTCCCTGGGCCCTGCCCCGGACTGCGCCTCAGCGCCCCTCACAGCAGCCCCCAGCCTGGGCCGTGGCGCCATCGACAGCCAGGACCTAGAGCAGGCAACCTCGGCCAGGCAAGGTCTCCTGACCCGGCGGAACAGGGCGGGAGGAGGGGGTGCTGCACCCCGACAGAGAACAGCGCACTCACATTAACGACCCAGATGGAGACGTGCAGGCAGGTCAGCCCCAGGTTCCGGGGAAATAAGGCGCCCCCTCCCCAAACCCTCCCACCAGGCTCCGGCCTCGTGGCCCAGCCTGCTGGCTGCTGGGCCGGGAGGGGCTGCCAGGCTCGGCCTCCTGCCCACTGCGGGGCGCCGGGGGAGGGCGGCGCGCGGCTCGAGATGCCGCGTTGCCATGGAGACGCTGCCGCATCCTGACTGCTCCTGGCAACGGGGTCCCGCAGCCAGGCAGGCGCTCGGCGGGGACCCCAGGGAGCGGGCGCGCCAGGCTGCCCACGGCGCCGCCGGACCCCCGGGACACAGATCCGGCTCCCCCACCCACGCACACCCCTGGCTCCCACTCCCAGGGGCACACACGTGTACACACGCGCCCCAGCTGCAGCAGCCCGGGCGGAACTGGAGCCCCAGCCCTGCCTGCAGCCCCCACTCATTAATTCAACAAACATTTGCCGACCGTCTCGGTGCCAGGCGCGAGCTGGCCACTGCGGCTGCGGCGACGAGTCACACGGGGACGCAGCACGCCCCGCCTCCTCCCGCAGCCGCAGGGGAGGCAGAAGCAGAAACAGTGATCGATACCGTGACCCCAGCCACGGCCACGCGGCGCCTCACGCGGGGCCTCGTCGAAACCCTGCAGCCCTGGGGAAGCGCTGCGAAGACCGCTTTTCACGGATCAGGAAACAGGCACCGGAGTGCTCCCTGATTCACCTGAGGCCACACAGTGCTCGCGAGAGGCGGAGAGGGCCTTGTAACTTGCATCTTGAATGCTTCCCACACTGTCCCTGCCAGAAGTGTCCCCAGAGCGGACCAAGGAGGACCCCACTGGGGAGGCAGCGGGGAGACTGTCGGAGGCGAGCCTGGGGGGCTCGGGGAAAAATGCAAGACTTTCGGGCGGAGCAGGGGCGGCCACCCTGGGCGGAAAAGCCAGCCCTTGCAGAGGCTGCAAGACAGCAGGGCCAGGGCACAAGCTGTGGTCAGGAAGCGGCCTGGAGGCCCAGCCGGCAGGCTGCTGCTGCAGGCTTGATACAGGGCTGGGCCGCCAGGGAAGGGGAAGGGCTGCGGCTGTTGCTGTGGCAACCGCGGCAGTGGGAGGGGGCGCTGACCTGCAGGGACTGAAGCCGGGGCTGCCACTATAAAGCAGGCTGCGGTCACCACCCCAGCAAGGGAGACGTGGACCCACACAGCCTGAGTCCAGAGAGGGAACAGGCCAAGTCCTGGCCTCCCCAAGTGAGGAGCCTTCCGGCTGGACCAGGAGCGCAGGGAATGGCCCGAGACATGTGACAGGGGGACACCCTGGGGAGCATCCGGCTTAGAGCGGGTGCACGGCAGCAGATGAAAACTCGCTTCCCAGCAACGAGAGGGAAGAGCAGGGTAGACACTCGGAAGGACTTCCAAGGAGGAGAGGGTTGATCCTGAGACCAGGGAATCCTGGAGGAGAAGAGCCTGCGGGAGTGGACAGGACGCCCCTTGCAGACCCTGCTGCCGGCAGCCTGCGCAGGCCACCCTGGCCGAGGCACAGACCCGGTCCCCGACCCCCCCAGGGGTAGCCTAATTTTTTCCCTTCCATGGATTCAGGTCACTGCTCCTGGTCCTGTCTCCCTGGCGCCGTGGAATGTGACTAATTCCCTCCCTTCATTTACGGTCCTGTTACCTGCGAGGTATTTATAGCGCCACAGCTCCTGCCTTCCGACTTCCGCTGGGGCTCTCCCCCCAGGCCATCTTTCCCCACTCTGCCAACCATTGCCTCCCTCTCCGCCACAGCCCCAGCACCTCCTCAGCCCGCCAGGCCCCCAGGAGTGAGGGGGGCTGGCCCTGGCTAGGAGGGACCCGACCCAGAGACCCCCTTCCCAGTGCAGCGCCTTCTGCAGGGGAGACCCCAAGAAGGAGACCCAGGGGCCAGAAGAAAGTGACAACTGGCCAGCTCTTCCGTGACCTCAGCATGCAGTCTCACCTAACACTCCGTAGCAGTTATTGTGTGCCTACTGTTTGCCAGGCATGCGTGTCACCCCTGGCTGGCAGAGATGGAAAGAGAGGATCGGAAAGGCGCAAGGCCACGCACCATGTCCGTGAACTGGCATGGGGCACCCCCGCACCGCTGCCAAGCTGGGTAGGGTGAGGGCTGCAGTGCACCCCGCTGGTCACAAGCCATGCATGGTCTGCCCAAACGCTCCGTCAGGACACAGCATGCCCAGGTAGGGGCATGATCTCGCCCTGTGAAACCACAGCAGACAGGAGGGATGTCAGACCCCCCCTCCCACAAGGGACCTGCGGGTCCACAGGCCTGGGCTGGGGCCCAACTGCTCTTCCCCCGACAGCCCCAAGGACCCCTTCTGCAGGGCGAAACCCTGAGATGTGGTAGACTTGGCTCTGCTTCACCCAGACCCCCCTCCCCTACCAGAACTCCGCACTTCTGATGGGGGGACAGCCCCACGATTTCCGGTGGGAGGAAGGAGCACAGGAGACCGCTCCGTGTCATTCCAGCCCTGCACTCCCTTGCCTGGTGACAGTGAACAAGTGACTGTGCCTCACTCGGACTTGATTTCCCTGTCTGTAAAATGGGCTGACGTCTCCTCTCGTTCCCAAGCCACTGTGAGGACTGATGCAAAGTCAGGAAAGCACAGCGCCGGGCCCGGCGCCCTGCAGGGTCGCACACACCCAGGCAGGTGGCGGAGTTGGGGCTTGTCCTGCTCCTGCGCCCTCTCAGAGCTGAGCAGAAGGCCCGCGTCCCCAGGACATCCGAGCACAGGCCACACTGCTGTCGGCAGGGAGCACTCACTCCGCCTCTACCACCTCATTCTCCACGCTGCAAGCTTTGGCTCTTGCTTTGGGGAGCCAGCCCCCCTCAAACTGCCCCAAAGATGGACCCCCAGGCCCACCTGGGGGGCTGTTCTGGGTCCAGCTCCCGTGGCACTCACCACCACATCCTCTCCCCTCCCTGGGGTTCTGGGAGCATCCTGGAAGAAGGAAGGCACCGAGTCACTGTGATTCCTGCTCCAGGGAGCCAGAGCCAGCGGCAGCTCAGCCAGCCCTTCCTCGGGGGACGTGGGGGCAGGGCCAGCGCCCTGTGCTCTCCTGGCAGCCCAGCCCATGAGCAGCCAGATTTGGGGAAGGAAGGGCTCCGCAGAGAGGCCCAGACAAGACAGGAAGGGCAGGGCAGGCATCTGTGTGCCCACCACGGGCGCCTCTGTGACAAGGAGAGCTCAGTTCAATCGAAGGTAAAGGACATAGAATCAGAGAGGTGCCATCAGCTGCCGGAAGTCACACAGCGCCTGGGAGGTCGGCCTGGGCAACGCCTGTCCAGATGTCCACGGTCCCTGTGTCTCAGGTCCTGAGCTCGCAGCCACACCGGGGCACGGGGCAGGGACAGCGGGAGCAGTCGGCAACCCTGTCCACACTGGCAGTGGGTCACACTGAGGACAGAGGGCCGAGGGGGAGGAGGGCAGGGGAAGGGAGGCATTCTGGGGGGTGGGGCAGTGCCTAAGGCTGGGCGTCCCAGGCCCTGGTCTGCAGCCTGGTGGGCCCCCAGCTGGCTGCGTGGTCTCTGACGCCACCCCTGAACCTCAGTTTCCCCCATCACGCCATTGCAACTCTGAGCTCCAAGCTGCTTCCTGTGAGCCCTGAGCTGGGCCAGTGGGCTTCGGGGCGTGCGCCCTCCCCACCCGTGGGCACACAGGGTCCTTGCTCGAGAAACACGGTGTATACAAATAATTAAAGGGAAGAATTGGAGTGATTAGGGCAGATGATTATTGTCAAATTATGATTTATCTTGTAGTGGAATTAGTATTCCCCCAAAGGGCCTGGCGTGGCGCGGCGCCGCCACGGCCCGTGATTAATCGCCGTCTTCAGAAGGTCACCTCCAGCCACTGCAGATTAACTCAGTGGGGAAACTTCTTTCCGTAATTCAAGCTGTTGTTCCCACAACCTGTCATCCGCCGCCGAAAAGGAGGGTGTCGTCAGGGAGCCCAGCCCGGGGGCCGCCGGCCGCCGCCCCTCCCGGCTGCAGACATGATCTACGGTGCGTCCCGACACGGGTGACCGCGGCAGGCGGCGGGCTGCGGGAGTGGGGGGATGTGGGGAGTGAGGCGCCGCTGAGCAGAGGAGGCTGCGAGGGGAGCGCGGGCGGTGGCAATTAGGAGGAAAATTGGATTTTTCAGCGTCCAGAGCAGCTGGGCTCTGTGGTGCGTGTGCAGTGCAGCCCCCACCCCCCCAACACACGCAAGCACCCGGCGGGGGTCCGGAAGGGCCTCCCCCAGGAAGACAGGGGGGCCCCCATTCTGTGGCTCTCCCTTCCCACCGCCTGGAGCAGGGAAGCCAGCAGGAGGAGAGGCACACGGGGGCTGGGCCTGAGCCTGGGCGCGGCAGAGCCCCCCAGCGGCGAGAGGGCAGAGGGCGCCTTGCCAGACCCGCGGGTCCCAGCTAGGAGCCCACTTCTCTAGAGGGAGACACAGCCAATGCCACATGCCCACGTCACCCGGCGTGTCTAGTCACGACCACCTCTTGGATTCCTAGCTTGTGTCCCTGTGCGTGACAACAGGGCAGGCAGAGCCCCCAGCCCTGCCTCCTCCCTTGGGGCTCTGTCCAGCCCTTCAAGGCCCTGAGCGGAGGCAGAGGACAGTCAAAGGCCCAAGCACCTCCCCTTCCCCTGTCTCACCCCCTTCCCTTGCAGGGACCGCGCCCACACTGCACAGGAGGAGGCCAAAGCCCAGTGACTCCTGGCTCTGAAGGCTCCCCAAGACTGTCAGGGCCACCCCCCACAATCTTTGGCCCTGGTGGCCCAGCCCCTGGCCCTCCTCCCCACCGCCAAAAAGCCTCACTGAAACGCGTTCCCTGTCCCCAGCCCTCGGCCAGCGAGCTCCTGCTCAGCTAACTGTGTCCCTCCAGGAAGACAGGGTGCACGCAGGAGCCCCCTGTGCAGGGACCACACCCACACTGGTGTCCCCGCCCAGTCTGGGCACTCTCTGGGGGCCTCCTGCACCCGCCTGCCCAGAGCAGGGCCCAGCAGCCCAGCCCCAGGAGGTGTGCGGAAGCCATTCTTTATAAACACCAAGGGCTAGGGCTGGAGGGTGCCTCCGAGGCCCACTCCTCCCACCCCACCCAGCACTTGGCGGGGCCAACACCCGGGGGGGAGGGGTGAGGGTGGAGGACAGAGGTGGGGCCCCTCGCTGGCGGGCGCCCCTGAGGTCTGCACGGCTGTTTTTAGTTGAGAACAGAAGCATGCATTATGTATACCATGGTCTGCTCAGAACATGCTTGGGTCTGAGATATTTAGAGTTGTGAAGGCCCTGCACTATTTGGGAGACACAATCTATTTCTCTCCCTCTGGAGGGTGGGGGTGGGGAACTCTCCACAGCATCACGGACTAAACACTGGCATTTGCTGTGTGGAGAAGGGGCCTCCCACCTTTGTGGGGACCACTCTGCCGACCACCCACCCCTGAGACTGTGGCGCTGGGCATCCTGCATCTGACCTTAGAAAGACCCTTGGCGGGGACACTCACCAGCTCCTGTTTCTTAAGCCCATTCTACAGATGAGAAGGTGGGAGGGGGTGGTGCAGGGCGGTCACAGGTGACCTGCCCAGGTGCTGTGGGGTCTCGAAAGGATGATTCTGCTCCCACTACCCTCTGCTCCCACCCAGGTAGCTCCAAAACCCGCTCCTCTCCCCTCCCTCAGGGCCTGCTCGCATGGAAGGAGGGCAGATGGGGTGAGCCGGGGCGCTCCGGGAGAAAGTCCACTTCCCTGAGCTCTTGGTCTGTGGGCCTGGTTCCAGTCCCAGCTGCACCCCTTCCCAGGGTGCAGCCCTGCGCAGCTCACTTTGGCTCTTCCTGCCTCGGTCTTCTCATCTGTCAAGTGGGTTTCCATCTCAGGGCTGAACCAAGCCTGGCCACGAGGGCTGGGCGGCATTACCGTGGTCTTCCCGTGTCCCCCCACCTTATTGCACTCCGGGGGAAGTGTGGGCGGTGGGAGGCTGATGGCGTCCCCATTTCTCTGAGGAGGAAACTGAGGCAGGGCACAGGGCACAGCCAGGTAAATCGCGCAGAGGCCAGCTAAGATTCTGGCCTGCCCTGCACCGTGCCCGGCCCAGCGCCGAGCAATCCCACAAGGCCGGGTCCTGCCTCCCAGCCCTCGTCCACGTTTGTTATCAAAATCTGGCGAGGCTCCGCCTAAAGACCACGCCCTCCAGGAAACCGCTCGGACCTCCAACCCACCAGGGGCCCCGGGGGCCGGGCTTGACCGCGCGGCCCCGCCAGGACCCCCTGGTGCCCCCAGGCCAATCTCGGAACCGTCACGGGGCTGGACGAGGGCACCCTGGTGTGGCCGCGGGGCTAGTGCGGGGGCGCGCGGGGGTGCCCGCGCCCCAGCCCGCTCCCCCCAGCGCCGCGGCCCCGCTTTGATCCTGCGGCCCCAGCGCCCCAAACCTGATTGGCATCGAATTACGCCGCGCGGCGGAGGGAGATAATGGCGGGAGGCGCGGCAGACATGAAAGGGGGGGCGCAGCGGCAGTCCGGGCCGTTGTTAATGACCCAATAAAAAGGAAGAGGGGAAGAAATAACCCTCCCTGCGTCCCCGCCCCCTAGACCGCGGCCGGTGCACACAAAGCCGCCGCCGACTCGGAAATTACCGCGGCTCAGCCCAGCGCAGCGTGACTGGAGGGGGTGGGCTCACCTGCGCGGGGAGGGAGGGCGCGCGCGCACGCCGCGCCCCACGCGCACGCGCCGCAGCCGGCTTTAGTCTGAATTCTTTTAAAAAATTCTTTGTATTTTTATCATGTTTTTTTTGCATTAATTGTGATGTTTTTAAAAATAGCTCACTGAAATAGCATGTTTTCTAATTAGTGAGACTTGATGTTGGAACCCTATTAAATCTTGTGCCCACCCTGATCCTGGTTTGGAGCACAGTCACACCGGCGGCGTGTCACACACACACACACACACACACACACACAGAGCAGCTACACCGCCTCACCGGCAGACAGTCACGCCATCGCACACAGTGTCGCGCCCAAAGTCACTTTCAGAAGTAGACCCGGAGCCACGGGACACACACAGCCAACAGAGCAGTGAGGCATGTGAGACACAGGGACACACGCGTCACACAGGCTGCGCGGAGGGGACAGCAGGCTGACACACACTCAGACCCTCGCCACGTCCCAGCAACACCCAGCGTCACACACGTCCAAGCACAAACCCCAACGGGAGGAGAGGAGAGTCTGGGACAAACCCCGCAAGCCCTCAAGGCCACGTTCAAGTGAGTCTAAGAGGAACAAGGTCGGGCTGACTCACAGAGGCCGCAATCAGCCCACCTGCCCAAAGAACCCGGCAGTGCAGTGCAAAGAAATGTAAGGCAGAAGCCGTGACACTGAGGCAGATGGTTTACCTTGTCAGAATCTCAGTTTACTCATCTGTAAAATGGGTACCAGTAGGCAAACAATCAATGTTGGCTGCCATTAGCGTTATGGACATGAGGGGCACATGCCCCTGCACACGCGCGCACACACTTCTCTTGGTTCCCAATCTCTTCTGCCAGAGGCTCCTCTTCAGTATCTGAGTCCTTTGTGCTTAATCTAACCCCAACTCTGGGAACAGGGAGGGCCAGACTCTCCAAGGAGACTCCCCTGCTCCCCAAAGCAGGCCCTTGAGCGCCAGGGGTGCTGGGGGGAGACGGGGCTCTGCCTTGGGATCAGGCTGTGGGCCAGGCTAGCATGCTCGGCTCTGCTGTCAGAGCTGGACCCCAGGTTTGCCCGGGACCAGCTGTGTGTTACTGGGCAAGGGCATGGCCTCTCTGGGCCTTGGCTGCTTTCACTGTCAAGGGGATTAGCAGCAGCAGCACCTACAGGAGAGGCTGCTCGGAGGACGACATAACTCTCCGGCTGAGCTCACAGGCCAGGGTTACAGCCGTGGGTCCACGCTGAAGTCAGAGGTGAGGGGTCAGGGTGTAACCCCCCCACACACACCGTGACAAAGGCCTTCCCTCCAGCTCTTGGATGGACAAGGTGACTTCATGAGCCACATCCCAGGCCTAATGCAGGCAGTCCACCACAGGTGCAGCCACACTAGCCGTGGGAACAGCTGCGAGAGGCCCACAGTCAGCCCAGTTGCTTAATCGGAGAGAGCGGCCGGAAATGAGGTTCTGGTGGCTTCCTCTCCCCGCTGGTCAAGGCAGCTCTCCAGG
Source organism: Sylvilagus floridanus (assembly GCA_949820135.1). Classification (NCBI taxonomy): domain Eukaryota; kingdom Metazoa; phylum Chordata; class Mammalia; order Lagomorpha; family Leporidae; genus Sylvilagus; species Sylvilagus floridanus. Next base: position 25,591,611 of record OX463241.1, on the reverse strand, counting down.
CCCAGCTCCCTGCGGAAGTCCCTTCCCGGGCTAAATCCAGTTCTCCTGCTGCAGCAGAGGAGGCTCACGGGATGGGCCATCAGCGACCGACCGGCCCCAGGCAGCTAGGCTAGCAAGGCTACGCTGGGTGCCCATGGCGGAGGTGGGTGGAGGCAGGGCCTCTCAGAACCCAGCGCCTGGCCCAGGAGGAGGGCGAGCATGAAGAAAAGAGCTGGTGGCAAGGAGGGAAAGGGCCCTCTCCCTCAAAGGGGCCTGTGTGTGTGACCCTGAGCTGGGGGAGGGGGCTGCGGCAGGAGGGGCAGCTCACGCAGGCAGGGGCGCTGCCGCGTTATAAATCACCCTCGACTCAATTAGAGCCTGTGAAAGGTTGTGCACACCCAGCAGAAAGCGCCACGCTTGGCGGACAGCCAGCGCCTCGGGGGCGGGGCAAGAGCTGGTGTGTGCACGTGTGTGCCTCCCCGTGTGTCCTTGTCGTGTGTCTCTGTGTGTCCCAGCAGTGCCGTGTGCCTGGGGACTGTGGCGTGTGCAGTGCGCGTGTGCATCCTTGAGTGTCAGTCACCGCGTGTGTCTGGAGGTACCTGCTTGTGTCCATGCGGGCTGGGTGTGTCCCTGTGTGCTGCTGGCTGTGCTCACGTCCGTGTGCACACCCGTGGGGGCATGTGCATAGCGGTGTCTCTCCACCACTTTGCTCAATCTCCCAGCCTGCGTGCACCAGGTGTGAGTGCATAGGTGTGTGACAGGCATGTGCCTGGCCCAGGGTGGGTCTGTGCCTGAGTGATGAGCTGTGTAGAATACCAAACGAGACCGGAGGGAAGGACTCAGGGGCAGGCAGAGAAGGCTGCAGGGAGAGCTGTGACAGGTGGGGGAACCGGGCTCACAGGAAGGGGAGGCTGGGCAGTTCAGGTCACCTGCCAAGATCAGCACCTCCAGCCTGGGTAGACACAGGCTTCACGCGGCCATGCCGAGCGGCCAAAGAGCCAGCCTGTGCTCCCTCCCTACTACCTACCAGGGACGGGCATCCAGGTCCAGGTCAGCCCACTGAGCGCGCACGGCACACCAGGACGCAGGTCCTGTTCTAATCCGCATGTTGCACACAGGCACCTGGAGGCTGCTGACTTGCTCTCAGCTAATAGTGAGCAGAGCTGGACCATGAACCTGAGTTTGGTTGCTTCCAGAGGCCTGGCTGCTTTCCTGACAGCGCCCCCAGCCCCGCCCCAGTTGCAGCAAGGTGGGAGGCTGTGAGCACCCCTAACTGGGTACGGAGGTTTCTCCACCCACCTGAGCCCTCTCTGAACCCCCTGTGCCTGGCACATACAGGTGGCAAAGAAATGTATCGGAAGGAACAGGGCACCGAGAGTACCTGACAGAGGCCCGGAGTCAGGGGCTAAGGGGCCTAGGCACCCAGCCCTGGACCCTGGCCATCTCTGCTTCCCACCAGGGAGGAGGTGCTGCCCTGGGGCCCTCCTCCTCCTCGCCCACTGCCAGAGGAGGGGCTACTGGGCCACAGGGTGGGTGACCCACGTTGTCTCTCCTCTACCCACTTCTCAGACAAAGACTCCCAGGGTCTCCCTCCACCCAGGAATGCTTGGGTCCCTGAATTGGGACCCCCGTGGGAGAGGCCTGCACAAACACTATTAGGCAGGAGCCAGTGTGAGGGCCTGGCTCAGTGTCCCCATCCACAACCACATTCCGGAGGGGGACTATGGGGGACTAAGCCACTCTGTCCTCGGCCTCCCCGCAAATCTGGAGAACCCAGCCAGGCTGGGGCTCTCAGCGCCCCAGAGGCTGGGATGCAAAGCTAGAATGGGTCTCGGCCTCTCTCCTGCCCCAGACACCCAAGCCCAACAGGGGTCCTTCCTCCCCAGGTCCATGGTCACCCCCTACAGGTGGCCACTTCCGCTGTGTACTGACCAGGTGCCAGGGTGCGAGAGGAACGGGCCTCCCCCAGGGCAGCCTCCAGGAAGAGCCGCGGCTGCCTGCTGAACCCTCACCCTGTTCTGCAGGTCCTGGCCGGCCCCACATCTGGAATCATTTCAGGCAGAAGCACAGCGCTGGGCTGTGCCTCCTTTGATGCTAGGGCTGGGGGGAAGGGTCGTGCCCCTTAGGGGGCTGGGGGTCACATGCGTGGATGGCACCCCTCCTGGGTCTAGAACAGCGAGGAGAGGGAGGGCTGCTGGGGATGGGACGCAGTGGAGGAAGGTGCATGCTGGGGTCAGGACCAAGACAGGACAGCAGACGACCAGCACTTTAATCCCCTGGAGGGAAGCAGCCTCAGTTTCCCCATTGCTGAAATGGGGCCATGACTTCCCAGTGGGGCTCTGGGGTGGACCCAGAGGATGTTTTAGCAGCCCAGGGCCATCGCCTGCAGACCTCGCAGCTTGGGGCGGGTGTTGGTGTTGCTGCTCTGAATGTGTTGAAAACCAGCTGCCTCCCATGAAAGTGGCCACCCAGGGGAGGAGGCCAGGTGCACACACCCAGATCAAACACGTAGTGTGGCTCAGACACGGGGACTTCGGAAGGAAATTCACAGAGGAGCCTGGGCTGAACTTCAGAGGTGGGCTCAGGCAAGGGGGGGAAAGCAGCCTGCAGGGGGCCAGGTAAGGTGGGAAGCCCTGGAGACAGGAGGGTGTCCTAGAAAGCACGTGGGCCTGGCTGTGAGGAGCAGAAAGAGGCCTGCTGGGTGGGGTGGACAGCCCAGAGGCCCTGACACCCTGCCGAGAAGAATGCTGAGGGAGCATTGGACCCAACTGTCCCTTGGGCAGGGCCCTGCACCTGCACTAAACCCCAAGCCCAGCCCATGGCTTTGGTGGCCACTGACAACCCCACCCCACCCCCCAGCGCGCACGCACAGGGCTCTGAAAAATCAGGTAGCTGCTCTCCCTTCTCCTTATTTATTCCTTGTGTTTTTTTCCCCCTTTCAGGAGACGATAATTATTCAGATCATCGCGGTGATGTACTCGCAATCACAGCCGCTCGATGCGGTGGCCGCGGAGCCGAGACAGACGAGCATCGTCAAGGAGGACGAGGCCGGGGCTCAGCCCCCCTCCCTCGCAGCCGCCCGGCCTTTGTTCTCGTCCAGGTCTGCACCCGCCTGCCTGGCGGGCAGCGGAGGCGCCCACCCGTGCGGACGCGGAGCAAGCTCGGGGTCTCGGGCGCGTGTGCGTCCCACGGGCGGGCGGGCGGGGGTGGGTGCTGGGCTGAGGAGACGGAGTACCTGTGTGCACGTTTGTGCGCCGAGGGGCGAGGGCAGGAGTGAGCACGAGCCTGGCGGTCAGGTGTGTAACTGGAATGTGTGCACCTGTGCGATTACCGGGGGCCTGGGGTACATCTGTCTCCGCAGGCGTATTCCTAGTGAGATGGGCAGGTACCCAAATGTGTGTGTTGTAGGCACACAGCCGGGAGGGGACGAGGGTCGGGGCTGCTCTGCGAAGCTGTCTGCGGCGATCACGGGTGGGAAAGCAGTCGGGGGCCCACGGGTCATGTGGGAACAGGTGTGGCCTCGCTCACCGGCCTTTGTACGCGCGTTCAGCCGCAAACCTTCGTCCCCTCCCGCCGCGGTGACCTCATTACCGCCTCCGCAAAGGCCCCCTTGAAATCCCTGCGCCTTCGCATTTGGCTGCTCTAAGTGATGGGAACGGCCTGCGCTTCCTGATCAATCGCTTAAAATTCAGGGTCGGCTCGCTCGCCGGCGAGGGCCGCCTGCCAGCCCCGCGCGCCGCGCCGCGCCGCGCGCCTCCCCCTCCCTGCCGGGGGGCGCGGTGCTGTCGTATTGGAAAACATCCCCGCGCTGGCTGGGGGGCCCGGTGGGGCCAGCGCTGGAAGCCGTTCCACTCGAGCAGATGGCTGTGAAACTTTGGCGGCGAGATAAATTGGGTCTGACGGCGTGAGGCCGGCTCACAGATGGGCGGGATTCTCACGCCGGCCCCCACGTCCGGCCGGGCCGCGGGCAGGGCGGGCGCCGCGCAGAGCCGGCTTCGGGTGCCCACCCCGAGGCCACCTCGCCGACCGCAGCGCCCCCGCGCCGAGGACGCCTCCACCGCATTGCTTCCGGCCCCGGATCTCCCCAGAGACGAGCCCGGAGGTGGCGGGGAGGGGGCAGTTCGCAGCCCCCGCCCGGTCACCTCCGCCAAGCTGGCAGCTGGGCTTTCCCCCTCCTCTGCCGTCCGCAGAGGCCTGAAGCGTGAAGGTTAACAGCTGGGGGGGAGGCTGCGTCTCCGGCTCTCGCGCCCCCTCCGCCGCGGCCCCGCCCACCTGCCGGCCCCAGGGATGTCGTAAACAGGGCTGTGAGGTGTGCGGGGCGGTGGGGGGGGGGGTGGTAATGGAGGGAGGAGAGGGAGAGCCAGACAAAGAGAGGAAGCGAAAATGAGGGAGAGGCGAGGAGAGACCTAGGCAGGGGCGGAGGAGTCGGGCAGAGAAAGCGCTGGGGGCGCGAATGGCGAGGTGGGCACAGGGGCACCCACGGAGGAAGGAGACAGGTAGTGGGCGTGGGCGGCTGCGAGCTATGAACGCCCGCCGAGCGGGGCCGAGCCTGGAGTGGGGGTGCAGGGCACGACCCTCGGCAGCCCCCGCTCCGAGGGCCCGAAGCCCAGCGCGCAGGGGCGTCGCCGCCCGGGGTCGCGCTCCATTCCCGCGCGCCTTCCCGCCTTGGTTTCCCTGGGAGCGTGAGGGGCAGGGGCGGCGGTGTGGGGGCTGCGCGGCCATCACTGCCTGGCGCAGAGCCCGCCCAGGCAAGCCGCCTTCCTCGCGCACCAGTCCGCCGGGCAGGTATCGACCTGGTCCGGCCGAGCGCCATCCCCGCGGCCTGCAGCCGCTCTGCAGCGCTCTCACGAGGAGTGCGGGCTGGAGCTCACCCCCCAGGCCGCCCCCGCGGGCTCTCCACCAGAAGGAATCCCTCTAGGACCGGGGCCAGGGAGAGTCCCTCGCTCCCTGCCTGTCCACGGGCAGCCTGAGGCTGGGGGGTAGCCCTGGTGACAGGCCCCCACCCCAGCCCAGCCCAGTTGATGAAGTTGAAGTTTCGCAAGGGCGTGAAGAAGGCAGCCAATCAGCGGGCCTGTATTTACATGCGCTCTCTGATTGGCTCTTGCAATGCCTCTTTAGCGTGTTACTTTGAAACTTTAAGACAACCCAAAGTCCTACCGACAAGGGAGGGAGGAGACTCAGGTGCCCTTCCCCCAGGTTTCAGGCAGGGACTCTGAGGGGTTGTGGGGAGTTGACTACACACAGTGTCACTTAACCCTCCCAAGAGAAACCACGACAGCTGGAGCTGGGCCCAACCCAGGTGACAAGGCCCAACTCCCAACGCCCAGATGTGTACTCCGGGGTCATTCCAGACGGGCTGCAAGGGAGGGGCTTGGTCCTGGCAGCTGCCAAGAGCTGTCCAGTGGCATGACAGGGCTGCTCCAATGGCTGCCACCTGGCCCTGTGCCACCGAGTCTGTGCGGGAACACGGTGCCCGGGCTGCTGAGTGTAACAAGGCTGAGTGACGCAGCTCCAGAGGGGTCTGCCTGTAGCCCCCAGGCCAACCTGAGGAACCCGACAAACAAGGCAAGGCAAGCCAAGCCTGGAGGAGTGGGGCCAGGCCACCTCTGTCCCTCGTGCACACCCGGGTCCAGCAGGCCGTGACTCATTCTCAGGGACTGGGAAGCGGACTGCACGTTAGCGCTGCAAGTGGAGTTTCTATCATGGGCCTCCCCCACTGTCAGCCCCTCCCACCCATGCTGGGAAAAGCGTCCCCTGGGGTTGCCCTTGGAAAATCTGGCCCAGCTTCCTGGCCCACACCCTTCCCCCAGGGGGGCTGTGAGGCGGGGAGGGGGCTGGAGGGGGCAAGAGGGTGACTGAGGCTGAGGAGAAAGCCCCTGCACTCGGTGCCTGTGGCGAATTGGGGAACAGGTGGGAGAATTCACTGTGGTGGGGTTCTAGCCCCGCCCCAATTCTTTCCCAGTGACATAGCCTGGAGACGCAGCTCCGAGGTCACTCACTCCGCACAGCCTCTGCTCAGAGCCCAGCAGCGTGTGTAGAGCTGAGGCTGTGTCTTGGACGTGTGTGTTTGCAGCTGCCCCTGTGACACTGGCCACGAGGATAAACACACCTTGTTTCCAGAAGACACAGACCCCCCCGGCCAGCAGCCAGGCATCTAAGAATCCACACCTGCGAGCGCCCCAGCTCAGCCTGCTGGGAGACTGTGGGCAGAGCATGCCCATCTCTGGGCCTCCAGTGTCTGCGAGGCCGTGCCCTCCCGCACATACCATTCCCAGTGGAGCCAGCTGCAGAGAAATCCTAGCGGCAGGAGCAGAGCCCAGGAGGGGCCTGGGAGGGAATTCTCGGAGGCGCAGCTGGTTCAGTCTGTGGCCTGGGAGCCCAGGCTGCCCAATCCCACGGTTCTCACCCACCCATGTCATCTGGCCTCTCCCCTGCCTCCCTGCCCACCCCGTGAACAGGAGGAGGCCAGGTGGCTCCAGAGCAGGAGTTGGGCGCTTCGTGTGCATGTGTGCAACTGCGTGTGCATGCAGACACACGAGGGGAGGGTGTCCGAGCCTTCCCAGCCCCCGCCACTGCAGCCACTGCGCTCTGAGAAGCCGAGATAATCCCTCGCCATCTGTCTTGTGTTGCTAACCCGCTCAGCCGGACAGCTGCCCGGGCCACAGCTCTGCAGGCGGGTGGGTGCCGGGGAGTGAGGGGTACCCGGGAGGAAGCCAGCTCTGAGGGCTGGGCAGGAGGCACCCTTGGCCTTCCCAGCCCAGAACACCGCTGCTCTGCACCAGGGGGAGGGAGGGCAGGAAGGGGCAGGCAGGACTTTCCCAGACCTGCTTCTGACCCTGGAAGGGCGACAGGCATGGAGTGGCCGTGGGGGGAGTGCAAGGGAACGGACCGGGTGACCGACTAGCTGATGTTCCCGCGAGCCCACCACACGTGCATGTACACGGATCCGTCTGATGGGAAGGGAGCCGTAGGACCAGCTGGGGCTTCTGGGCCCAGGGAGGAGGAGGAGGAGGAGGAGGAGGAGGAGGAGGCGGAGGAGGCGGAGGAGGAGGAGGAGTCGTCCGTTGTCGTCGTCACCTCACCCTTTCCCAGCTTCCAGAAAGGCCAATGTGCAGGTCCCCAACAATTTGTTTCCCAGACAGGAGGAGAAGGCAGGCTCATAGCATATTTGGTGGGCATTGTTTCATGTGCAGACCCACTGTTCAGATGGAGAAACTGAGGCTCAGACAGGGAAACGACTTGCCTCAGCGCACTCCAGTCACCGGAGGAGCTGAAACCTGGACCTGGGGAACCAGGCCCAGCATCCCTAACGCCATGCCCAGTCCTACGTGCTCCTGTCTCAGGGCTGGCACTGTGGCACAGCGGGGAAGCCACCACCTGAGATGCTGGCATGCCATAGGGGCGTTGGTTCAAGTCCTGGCTGCTGCACTGCAACCCAGCTCCCTGCTGTCGGCCTGGGAAACCAGTGGAAGATGGCAGAAGTGCTTGGGCCCCTGAACCCACATGGGAGACCTGGAAGAGGCTCTGGGTCCCTGGCTTAGGCCTGGCTATTGAGGCCATTTGAGGCCATTGAAGAGTGAACCAGCAGATGGAAGATCTCTCTCTGTAATTCTTTCAAATAAATAAAAATTAATCTTTAAAACAATAATAAATAATCAAGCCTCATCCTGCCTCCCCTCCCAAGCTGTGCCTTTGGTGGAGTGGTGAGGTTCTGCCAGCAAAAGCCGGCAAGGCCACCCTCAGCAGCGAGGTCCCCAGGACATCACAGGGCCCTGAGGCTGGGAGAAGCTGTGTGGCCGAGTGTGTGCCCTACCCCCTCCCTGCCGGTCACCTTTCTTCAAAAATTTTTATTTACTTTCTTTTACTTGAAAGGCTGAGAAATACAGAGAGGGAAAGAGAGAGAGGGAGGGAGAGAAAGAGACCTTTCAACCACTGGTTCACTCCCTCAGTTGCCAAGGCAACAGCCAGGGCTGGGCCAGACCAAAGTCAGAGCTCAGAACTCCATCCGGGTCTCCCATGTGGGCGGGGACTCAAGTACTTGCGCCAGCACCTGCTGGCTCCCAGGGTGCACCTTAGCAGGGACTTGAACTCAGGACTCTGATATGGGATGTGGTGTCCCAATCGGTACCTGAACCATGAGGCCAGGCAACCACCCCAGCTCCCTGGGGGTCACCCTTCACCCTCTCACACAAACAGTGTGTGCCCTCACTCACAGATCACACCTGTCCAAGTAGTCACGCAAACAGGCACTCACACACGGTTACACACCAGGGTCTGTAAACAACCTCGCAGATACTAGCACAAACTCAGATGGCCTCCCACGCCCTCAGAGCAACACATGATCCCCTCCCAGCCTCGTGTTCTCCTGGCGGGCAGCAACCCCGCAGGCAGGGCCCCGGGGAGAGGGAGGAGGGCCGAGCAGGCAGAGGTAGGCTGTGCACTCCTTACTCCAGCCAAGGGCCCTGCAGTAAGGTGTCGGCTGCGGTCCCTAACCCTGCACCCTTGCCAGCCCCATGAGCAAGAAAGGGATCAGTGGGAGGGAACCACCTGGCCCCAGAGGGTGCCCAGAAACGGGATACACCATCGGCATGGCCTGAGGGGCGGATCAGCCCCAGATCCAAACACGGCAAAACCCTCTCCCCGAGCCCTGCCTCCCCACTCCGCCCTGCCACCTCCCTCTCCAGGCTGGAATGTGACTCGGAGCCAGAGGAACCCTCTCCGCGCCTGGCCCCTACATCACAGGAGGGCCAGGGCTCCGGATACGCTCCCACCTCACACAGGAGCTCTCACCCAGGCATCCACACCCAGCCTCGCCACGGTCACACAGTCACCCAGTCACTGTCACGGTCACACCCTGGCACACCCACACTGGTGCTCATGCTTTGTCCGTCTCTCACCCTCAGCCATCCAAGCCACCACCACCTCCTGCCCGTGTCACAGACCCAGCCCCCAGGAACGGGTGGGCATCATGGTGCCCCTGGCCCGCAGGTCCTGGCAGAAGCTCCGGGGAGCATGGCGAGGGGGGGGGGGGAGGAGGCGGCCGGCAGGGCTGCCCGGAGGCTCCTGAATAATTCAGGCAGCGGCGGCAGCAGCTGCGGCTGGGCTGCGGCTGTGGAGGGCGAGGCTGGTCACTGGCTCTGCCGGGAAGCTCACTCCCAGCGCCTGGAGGTGAGTCAGCCTGGCCTGGGGCCGCCATGCGCTCAGCTCAGACTCGCCCTGACTCGCCATCCTTACCAAGAGCCTTCATCACCCGTCTCTTACCCCGTTTGATGGAGGAGAACACTGAGGCCCGGAGGAGGAACGGCTGCCCCAAGTCCTACAGCAGGGCCTCCTCCAGGCTGCCACCACAGGCACGCGTGCTCCTGCCGTCAGTGCCCTCATGGAGAAGGGAGAGGGCGCTGAAGGGAGCCGCTGGGCCCCAAACCCAGGAAGCGCCTCGGCCCTGGGCCTGTGCCTAGTGGGTCTGCTGCTGCCTGCTGCCTGCTGGATGAAGCATGCCACAAGGGCGGCGCAGCAAGAGCCGAGGCCACACGGCCGCCTTTCACACAAGCTCCCGGACACTCTGAGCCTCATTGCGCCATCTGAGGGATGGGCACCACGTGTGCCAACCCGGGATGTCGGGAAAACACCCAACCAGTCAGCACGTGGCCCGGCCACCAACAGGGCGCCACACAGCAGCTCACAGAGGAGGGATGTGGACACTCGCCACCAGGACACAGCCACAGAGCCGAGCGGTTCTCCCCGCCTGCTCTCCTCGCTGTCATTTCCTCTTCAAGGCTAAGTGCACTTGCCACCTCCTCCAGGATGACTGCCGTGGTTTCCCATCATAGCAGCACCAGCTGGTTGACGTCTCCACCACCCTCCTGGACACCCCAATGGCTGGTCTTGTACACTGCGGGTGGGCCCAGCCTCTCTACCTTAGGGTCTGCACACAGTAGGTGCTACATGCTGAGCTGTCTGCTATGTACCATGTCAGCACAACACAATCCTAGACGGTGTGCACTTTTTCTCACTTTCTCTCTTCTTTCAAATATTTATGTTATTTATTTTAAAGCAGAGAGAGAGAGAGAGAGAGAGATTGAGATTGAGGTTTTCCATCCTCTGGTTCACTCCCCAAATGGCCACAGCAGCCAGGCTGAAGCCAGGAGCCTGGAACTCCATCCCCATGTCCCATGCTGGTGGCTGGGGCCCAAGCACTTGGGCCATCTTCCACTGCTTTCTCCAGGCCACCAGCAAGGAGCTGGATCGGAAGTGGAGCAGCTGGGACTCGAACTGGCGCTCATATGGGACACCAGCATCACAGGTGGCGGCTTAACCCTGTGCCACAGCGTTGGCCCCACATCTGTTCTTAACATAAGCTACAGAAACCATGCATCCATTCTCTAGGAAACACCCATCCGCTCAAGCCTGGGGAGACCACAGCAAAAGACTAGATAGAGCTGCTTCACACCAGGGGCTCCCAGGCACACAGCCCATCCAAAGGGGCGCTGGGCCGGGGCCAGGGGCGCCAACGCCTCCAGGCAGTTGGCACACGGCTGCTAGCCCAGCCAGGCAGGGAGGCACTCAGTCCCCGGAGCCCTGAGTCCTGAGCAGATTATGGAAGATCCTGCACGATGGATTCCAAGCCGAAGCCCCAGTAAGCCACAGACCCGAGACCATGCATCGGCTGAAATGAAAATGGCTTCTTGCTATGTTTTCTGCTTTCAGGTTTCCCAAGATACTCAGGGCAGCGAAATCAGGCCATGGTCTCTCTCCTGCTCTACCAGGACCCCGTACAAACCCGGGCTCCCGTCTGGAGCAGACCCCACCGGGTCTGGGTGTCCCCCAGCCCTGCACCACTACCCCAGGGAGGTGTCCATGTCCAGACACTCTCGTGGGCACCCGTGGCCCCCCATGGGGGGTGGGGCCCGGAGCAGCCCCCCTGCAGGCCCCGCCCATCCCTCTGCGGGGGAACCTTGTGGCTGGGCCCGTGCCCGCGGCGAGTCTCACCCCGGTATTATTTTAGTCGCAGGCAGACACGAGGCAGATGGTGACAACATCCCTTGCCGGCTCCCCACTGACGAGCCGTTGCCGCCCTGGAGCCTCGGGGCTCTTCTCCCTCGGGAATATTTCAGTCCCGACTCCGTGGCTAAATGCGGCTGCTCGTGTGAGACGAACCCACATCTGCTCTTCCTCCTCCCTGGCCCCGACCCATTTCCTGGGGCTGAGCAGAGAGCCCTGGGAAGACCCTGCCCACTTCCAGCCCTGCCCTACTGTGTGCCAGCACCGCCAGGAGACGCGCACCCCTGCGACGGAGGCAGTCATTGTGCCCATTCTACAGATGAGGAAGCTGAGGTAAGAGAAGCAGGGCCCCAGCTGATCACACAGTGGGGGAGGAAGCAGGGCACGGTGGAGCCACTCCTCCTGCAACTTCAGCCTTCACCTTACAGTGTCTGGCAGCCCCAGGCACCCCACCTGCCCTGCAGCGCTCCTCGGGGACCACCAATCCCTGCATCAGCCAATAGCCTGGGGCACTGGCTGCCTGCCCACCCCCTGCCCTGCACTTCAGGTCCTAGCTCAGTGGGCAAGGAGCCGCAACTCAGGGCAGCAGGGCCGAGTGCGGGGAGAGGCTGTGAATGTCCACAGTGCAGTGACTAGGCAAATCACTCAACCCCTCAGGAGCTGAGTCTTCCTCCCTCACTTGTGGACCCGCAGCGCCCCCTCCTCCCAACTCAGCACCTGAAGCCCACCAAGGGCAGAGCACTTGCTAAATGCCTGTTGTGAGAATGAACCTCAGTGCCGGCGCCACGGCTCACTAGGCTAATCCTCTGCCTTGCAGCACCGGCACACCAGGTTCTAGTCCCTGTCGGGGCACCGGGTTCTGTCCCGGTTGCCCCTCTTGCAGGCCAGCTCTCTGCTGTGGCCAGGGAGTACAGTGGAGGATGGCCCAAGTGCTTGGGCCCTGCACCCCATGGGAGACCAGGAGAAGCACCTGGCTCCTGCCATCGGATCAGTGCGGTGCACCGGCCACAGCGCGCCAGCCACGGCGGCCATTGGAGGGTGAACCAACGGCAAAAGGAAGACCTTTCTCTCTGTCTCTCTCTCACTGTCCACTCTGCCTTGTCAAAAAATTTTTAAAAATAAAAAAAAAAAAGAGAGAGAGAGAGAATGAGCCTCAGGCCCGGCTCGGAGAGGCCGGTCCTGCCTGCAACCCCAGTGCCAAGGGGACCTCAGTGGTCCACTAAGAGCTGCAGCGGGTCACCGAGTGTGTCTGAGCCCCCACCCCGCCCCTACAGCACAAAGTCCTTGGACCCGGAAGGGGCAGCCTAGGCCGTGGGCCCCTCCCACCAGGTGGAGCCCTAGTTGCTTTGATCCCTCGTGCCACCTCCCACAGCCTCCTGCCCTCTCTGGTCAGGGGCGGTGATTCTGCACAGGGACTCTTTGAGAGCTTGGGACGCTTTCCGGGCAAGTGAGGACACGTCTGCTCCCAGGCAGACCTCCTGGCCGTGGGCGCCCCACCCCAGCACCCCCCGCACCCCCACGCCTCAGCCAGCCTGCTTCTGGGACCGGGCCAAGAGACACACTGACAAACCAGCATAGAAAAACACACAGCCACCCCAGCAAAACTCACGCCACACTACCCAAAACATACACACGCAGACACACACCTCCTCACGGAAGACTCACGTGCAGCCACGCACATGACTCCCAGCGCGCGCACCTACACGAACGCACGAGGTCTGTGGACCACGGCACAAGGTATGGCACAGGCACAGACACATACAGCCCCAGCTGCACCCACACAGCACGCTGTGAACACGCGTGTGGCCCAGCTCGGGGCACAGTGGACGCAACAGGAAATATCAAAGCCGCGCTATGTTTTCCTGTGTCCGACCTGGCCGGGAGCTGAGCCCAGCATGGTGGAGACAGGAAGAGTAGCTGGGCAGGCCTGTCCCGAAGGGCGGGGCCAGGGTCAGCTCTGCCACCTACCGGTCATGGGCCTGGCATCAGCGCCTGCAACACGGGTTTTTGTGTTTTTTTTTAAGATATATTTATTTGAAAGTCAGAGTTACAGAGAGAGAGAGAGAGAGAGAGAGAGAGAGAGAGAGACAGAAAGGTCTTCCGTCCACTGGTTCACTCCCCAATTGGCCATAATAGCTGGAGCTGGGCCAATCCAAAGCCAGGAGCTTCCTCTGGGTCTCCTACGCAGGTGCAGGGGCACCAGGACTTCGGCCATCTTCTACTGCTTTCCTAGCCATAGCAGAGAGCTGGATCAGAAGTGGAGCAGCTGGGACTGGAACCAGCGCCCATATGAGATGCCGGCAGTGCAGGCGGCGGCTTTACCAGCTATGCCACAGTGCCGGCCCCCGTGAGGGGTTTTTGTGGCAAAGAGGTCAGGAATTCACTGCTGATCACACAGCCTGTCCCCTCAGCAGCCACCAGGACCCAGGCCACCCTCACATACCTGCATGGGGAGAGAAAGTGGGTGAGGCTACCCACGGGCACCACAGAAGCCAGCTCCAAAGAACAGAGGCACTGAAGGGCAGAGCAGACACCTGGGAGACACTGGTCAGCCGGGACTGCTGGCCCGGGAGGGACCCATGTCCCCACCCCGCATGCTTCACCCTCGGCTCCCTGCCGCTCACCGCTGCCCTGTGGTGCTCACTGCCCCACAGCCGGCTTCGAGGCCCCCAGTTATCTGACCCCTGCTGGGTTCTCCTCTCCAGGCCTTTGCCAGGGCTGGGCCCTCCACCCAAAGTGCCCTCCCAGCCCCCACTGGACATCCTGCCCATTCATCCAAGTCAATGCCACAGCCCCTGAGAAGCCGCTCCAATCCTGCAGCGAAAATCCTCACTTCCATGCCCAAATGAGAGCTGGGGGTCCATGTGCGGCCCTGCAGGACCTCAAGGCCCCACACAGTGAGACGTGAAAGCCATGGCCACCCCCCAGGACAGAAGAGATGGCGCGAGCCACATGGCGATTCCCAAAGCAAGGCCACGGGCCCCAGGGGGTCACCCAGGCCTTTTCAGAACGGGTGAGACCAAATTCCTGCTACTCTCCCACTACTGCGAATTTACCAGAGGGAAATGAAATCAGCACATGGAAGAGTGATCTGTGCCCCCGCGTTCCTGCAGCTCAGTTCACAATGCCTAAGATATGAAATCAACCCAGACGTCCATCACCTGACGACTGGGTAAAGAAATGATGGTATATAGAATACACTATGGAGTACTACTCAGCCGTGAAAAAGGTGCAACAAAATGGATACAACTGGAAACCATCACATGTAAACAAGCCAGTCCCAAGAAGACAAATACTGGGGCCACCACCATGGCATAGCGGGTAAAGCCACCGCCTGCAGTGCCAGCATCCCATATGGGCGCCGGTTTAAGTCCCGGCTGCTCCACTCCCTATCCAGCTCTCTGCTATGGCCTGGAAAAGCAGCAGAAGATGGCTCAAGCCCTTGGACCCCTGCACCCGTGTGGGAGACCAGGATGAGGCTCTTGGCTTCCGATCAGTGCAGTTCCAGCCATTGCGGCCAACTGGGGAGTGAACCAGTGGATGGAAGACCTCTCTCTCTCTCTCTCTTTGCCTCTCCTCTCTGTGTGTAACTCTGACTTTCAAATAAATAAATACATCTTTAAAAAGAAGAAGACAAATACCACATTTCCCCTGATCTGTGGAAACTAACAGAGTACCAAAGATGTAATGCATAGGAGTAAAATCGACACTGAGATCCGATGACTGCTTAGAGCCCTCATCTCGATGGCTGAGGAACAAGTGTTTTTCCTTCCATTGGTTGAACTCTTCACTTAGTGTAGGGTTAAGCTTATGAATATAAAATAAGCTGAAAATGGATCATTGTAAAAATGAAGAGGGGGAATGAGAGAGGAAGTGGGGGTGGCAGTGCCCCTGGATCGTATACAAGAAATACGTGAAATCTGTAGGCCTTAAATCAATAAAAATCGTGCTCCTGGGCAGGGCTTCTGGCCCACAGAGAGGACACCTGTGAAGACGCTCACAGCTGCGGCCTACGTTGCGCCCAACAGGTTAAGCCACAACATGTGACGCAGCAGGCTAAGCCTCCGCCTGCAGCACCGGCATCTCACATGGGCAGCGGTTGGTACCCTGGCTTATCCACTTCAGATGCATCTCCCTGCTAATGAGAGATATATACAAAGTTATTAATACTGCTAGGAAGCTATTGGACTTCCTGGCTGTGTTGAGATTTGCAGTGACAATGAAAAGCACCACCTGGTCAAAGTGCCGGTGCCTTAGGTCAACCAGGCAGTGACCCCCCAAGTGGGCAGATGCTCTGTGCTCAGCACCCTCGGTCATTTGCATTAAAAAAAATAAAGCTGACACCACCTAAGACATCCTTGTTGAAACTAAGCAGCAAAGTCATTTTTTTTCTTTTAAAGATTTGGTTATTTATTTGAAGGTCAGAGTTGTAGCGGGAGAGACAGAGAGAGAGAAAGGTTCACACCCCAAGTGGCTCAAATGGTTGGGGCTGGGCCAGGCCAGAGCCAGGAGCCAGGAACTTCATCTGGGTCTCCTATGTGGGTGCAGGAGCCCAAGCACTTGGGCCACCTTCTGTTGCTTTTCCAGGCCACCAGCCAGAAACTGGATCGGATTCCGAGGAGCTGGCCACAGTCAATGCCCATATGGGATGCCGGTGTCGCAGGCGGTGACTTCACCCACAGCACCACCAAGCCAGCCCCGAAATCAGTCATTTTAATAAATCTCAACTCGTGCGTACCCTCTATTTAACTTTGTGTGTGACAATTCGGGAAATCCACATAAAGTACTTCCTTCTTTAATGTCTACTTATTTTCATCCTTTTATAAAAACAAAGATTTATTTATTTATTGGAAAGGCAGAGCAACAGAGAGTGAGCGCTCTTCCATCCGCTGGTTCACCCCCAGATGCCGGCAGCAGCCAGGGCTGGGCCAGGCCGGAGCCAGGGGCCCAAAGGCCGCAGTACAGCTCTTGGGAACCCGCTGAGCAGCGCGCTGGCCTCAGGAGGAGCACCTGGGTGACTGTCTGGAGTTCCCAGCTGAACTGGCTGCTTCTTTTTTAATGAAACTCTATTTTTACTTGATAAGCAAGACTGACCCACAAGGTTCATAGCTAAATAACTAGCAGTTATTCTCTCAAAAATCATGTCCTGAACATCAGGCATTGTGGCCAATGGGTTAAGCCACACCTTGTGACACCTGCATTCCATATGGGCTGCCAATTGGAGTCCTGGCCTGGCCTGGCCCAGCCTCAGCCATTTGGAGAGTGAATCAGCAGATGAAAGATATCTCCTCCTTCCCTCCCTCTTTTTTATTTAAATAAATAAATCTTTAAAAATAATTATTAAAATAAAGAATGCAGTGAGCCAGTTACTTCAAAGAAAACAATGTGAGCATTTGTTGCCAGTGATACAATTCTAGGGGCCGGGGCTGTGGCATAGAGGGTTAAGCCGCCGCCTGCAGTGCTGGCATCCCATATGGGTGCCAGTTTGAGACCCGGCTGCTCCACTTCCTGTCAACTCTCTGCTAAGACCTGGGAAAGCAGTAGAAGATGGCCCAAATCCTTGGGCCCCTGCATCCACATGGGAGACCTGGAAGAAGCTCCTGGCTCCTGGCTTTGGATCGGCACAGCTCTAGCCGTTGCGGCCAATTGGGGAATGAACCAGCGGATGGAAGACCTCTCTCTCTCTCTCTGCCTCTGCATCTCTCTCTGTGTAATTCTGACTTTCAAATAAGTAAATAAATATTAAAAAAAAAAAAAAAAAGGGTAGAGTTGGCCAGCGCCACAGCTCACTAGGCTAATCCTCCACCTGCGGCCCAGTTCTAATCCCAGTCAGGGTGCCAGATTCTGTCCTGGTTGCTCCTCTTCCAATCCAGCTCTCTGCTATGGCCCAGGAGTGCAGTGGAGGATGGCCCAAGTGCTTGGGTCCTGCACCCACATGGGAGACCAGGAGAAGCACCTGGCTCCTGGCTTCGGATCAGTGCAGCGCTAGCCGCAACGCACCGGCTGTAGCGGCCACTTAGGGGGTGAACCAACAGAAAAAGGAAGACCTTTCTCTCTGTCTCTCTCTCTCACACTGTCAACTCTGTCAAAAAAAAAATAATAATAATAAAGGTAGAGTTATAGACAAAGAGGGGGGGAAGAGAGAGAAAGAGACGTCTTTCATCCAGTGGTTCACTCCCCTAACTGCTGCAACAGCTGGAGCCAGGCTGATCCGAAGCCAGGAGCCAGGAGCTTCTTCAGGATCTCCCAAGCTGTTACAGGGGCTCAAGGACGTGGGCCATCTTCCACTGATTTCCCAAGCCATAGCAGAGAGCTGGATCAGAAGAAGAGCTGCCGGGACTAGAACCGGCACCCATATGGGATGCCAGTGCCTCAGACAGAGGCTTAGCCCACTATACCACAGCGCCGGCCCCTGTGCTAGTATTTTCTAATGACCAAAACATGTTGTTATAAAATCCTGCATGGGTGGAAGACCCATAGAAATTCTACTGGGCACTGGCCCTCAGCCTAGCTGCTGAGACTCCCACGTCTTCTGTCAGGGTGCTGGGGTTTGATGCCCGACTGCACCCCTGATTCCAGCTCCCTCCTAATGCACACCCTGGCAGGCAGCGCTGTGGCTCAAGGAGCTGGGTTCCTGCTACCCACATGGGAGACCCTGATGAGTTCAGGGATCATTGCAGGCATTTAGGGAGTGAACCAACACCCACAGATGGGAGCGCGCGCGCTCGCTCGCTCTCTCTCTCTCTCTCTCTCTCTCTCTCTCTCTGCCTTTCAAAAAGAACATACTAGGGCAGGTTCACGGCCAGGCTCCAGACTCCGAACGCCCACTAACTTTCAGGAAGCTACCCACTGTCACTTTTGGTGTTGTACCAATTTATCTGAAAACACCTACTAAAAAACTTCTCACCTATAAATCTGTGATTCTCTTCATGTACTTCAACAACAGCAACAACATCACATACACGTAAACGACCCTATCACAACAAAACTAAAGCAAAAGATAAGAGAATCCAGCCCAGACCCAAGGGACCTGTTCCATCTGTTAAGCCAGATGTTAATGACATTGACAAAAATGTAAAAATCAGGCCACTCTTCTTGTTAACTTTGAGTATAGTTATTTTTCATAACAAGATATTATCAGGGGCTGGCACTGTGGCATAGTGGGTTAAGCTGCTGTCTGCAGGGGCGGCATCTCATACAGGCACTGGTTGAAGTCCCAGCTGCTCCACTTCCGATCCCGCTCCCTGCTAACGTGCCTGGGAAAGCAGCAGAGGATGGCCCAAGTGCTTGGGCCCCTGCACCCACGTGGGAGACCTGAAGAAGCTCCTGGCTTTGGCCTGGCCCAGCTCTCACCATTGCGGCCACTTGGGAGAGTGAACCAGCAGATGGAAGATCTCTCTCTTTCTCTCTGTGATTCTGACTTTCAAATAAATAATTAAATCTTTTAAAAAAGCATCAGTGATAACATGTAGTGCAATTATTTCTGATATTTTTAAGAGTGAATAAACACATGCTTTTCAACTTTCTTAGTTTGAATCTCTAATAGATAAGTCTTTTTCTTTTTAAGATTTATGTATTTGGAGGCCAGTGCTGTGGCATAGCAGGTAAAGCCGCCACTTGCAGCGCAGACATCCCAAATGGGCACCAGTTCTACTCCCGACTGCTCCTCTTCTGATCCAGCGCTCTGCTATGGCCTGGGAAAGCAGCAAAAGATGGCTGAAGTTCTTGGGCCTCTGCACCGCATGGGAGATGGGGAAGAAGCTCCTGGCTCCTGGCTTCGGACTGGCTTAGCTCTGGCCATTGTGGCCATTTGTGGAGTGAACCAGCAGACAGAAGACCTCTCTCTCTCTCTCTCTCTGCCTCTGCCTCTCTGTAACTTTTCCTTTCAAATAAACAAATAAATTATTTTTTAAAAGGAATTATATTTAAACAAAGACTAATTTATTTGAAAGGAGGAGATATAGGGAGAGGGAGAGAGAGAGAGGGAGAGGGAGAGAGGGAGAGAGGGAGAGAGGGAGAGAGGGAGAGAGGGAGAGAGGGAGAGAGGGAGAGAGGGAGAGAGAGAGAGAGAGATATCGAGGTTGAGATCTTCCATGCACTGGTTCACTCTCTAAATGGTATCAATTGGTGAGGCACGGCTAGCTCACAGCCAGGAGCCAGGAGCCAGGCTCCTCCAGGTCTCCGTGTGGATGCAGGGGTCCAAGCACTGGGGCCATCTCTCACTGCTTTCCCAGGCACATAAGCAGGGAGCTGGATAGGAAGTGGCGCAGCCGGGACTCCGATGGGCAAAGGTCGCAGGCAGCCTAAACAGCTGTGCCCCACAGTCTTCAAGGCTCTAGCCCAGCAAGCCATAGCTGTTTGGAGGCCTCAGTAATTACTGAGCAGGTAAAGCAGCCCTGGGCCCTGCTGGTCGAGCACTCCCGCAGCAGGAGGCACCGGGCTGAACCTGCACGAGCCTGCGGCCAGAGGCTCCGGAGCAAAAGCGGCTCCAGGAGAGAGTTCCTTTGAAGAGGCCTTGAAGTCTGGGCGGGCGGGGGAGAGAGGAGGGCTTCAAGCCCCCGTGGAGGGGGAGGGTAGGGAGAAGGCGAGGCCCCAAACAGCCACAGACCTCCCTGTGCACAGGGCTGCCACCCACCGGGGGCTCCCACCCTCCCTAGACGGCCTCCATCCTCCCCCACCCCCACCCACAAAAAAGGATTTGGGCCTTAAAACGACCGTCGCCACGGCGGGGCAGTGGACAATACAGAGGGGACATTATGCGCCGAGAGAGAGGCCTCCTTGTTGGTGCGCAGACAGCAGCGCTCTGTTCCGAGCCGGCTGGGGGCCGCCGCTGCTGCAGGCCAGACCCCTCACCCGCAGTGGCCCTGGGCACACTGGAGGCCCCCCGCGGCCAGCTCCCAGGCCGCATGCAGACCCCCAGCCACTGCCACCTGCTGTGCGTCCTCACTGCCCCCACACATAGTCCTGTGTCACGGGCATCCGCACCACTGGGGACACAGGCAGCCCCAGTGGGAACTGTGACGATGCAGGCTGTGCCTGCCCTGCCTGGCCAGGATCACAGGGCACCGAAACCAGCGGCCGCCTGAGCTGGGCCAGCCGTGCCTGGAGCCACACAGGGACACAAAGACTGCCTTGTTGCTCTGTCAACACGCCCAGCTCTGGCGTGGGAGGGAGGGACCTGGACAACTGGTGTCCCTACTCCCAGGCCCTGGATTGGCCCTGGGGCAAGACTGGACTTTAACCTCCTAGGCTAAGACCAGCGCTTGGGCCAGAGGCCGAGGAGGGGCCCACAACCTGACCCTCCTGATTAATGCTGCCCAAGACTCTGGGCCCGGCACTGCGAGGCCTGAGTCTTGTTCCTGCACGGAGCCTGGAGACTTCGTCCCTCCCAACATCTGTGCAGACTGCTCCCCTGGCCCCCCAGGCTGAGGTGCTTCTCATTCCCCTCCAGGACAAGGCGGAGGGAGCACCTCCCCCAGGAAGCCCTCCATCCCCTGTGCCAGGCCTGGTGCTTCCCCACACACAGGTGGGACGGGGCTGTGAACTCAGGGGCACCTTAGGGGAGCGGAGGACTGGGCCCTCTCTGGACCTTGCTTTCTGCCTCCCAGCCTTTGTGTTCCGCCCAGGCTGCTCCGTCCCATCATCCACCATCGCTTTGCCGCACTCAGCCGGGAGGTGACTGCTTTTGTGTCCCGTGAACACCTGCATAGCTGCCTGCTGCCAGGCACCATTCGAAGGCGTGTGCACGTCCCACCTCACCGACTGTCCACTCTGAAGACGAGGGAGGTGGCGCAGGGCTTGAAGGAACCCTCCCAAGGTCACATGGCTCGTCAGCGGAGCAGCTGTCACCGGAACCTAGCAGTTCCACTGCAGGCCGCCTTCCCAGGCCTCTCGGGCCAGATCCAGGCCGCTGCCCGTGAGCACCCCCAGCCCGGACTCCACCTGAGCGGTGGTGGTCAGCCGTCCCCTGGTGTGCACCCCTCCCTGCGGGCGCCCAGGAGCCCGGCTCCAGCACAACAGCTGGCCCTCGGGGCTCCCAGGGAACGCTGGGCGCAAAAAGGATGGCTGGACGCACAGGCCTGGGTGACAGGAGGCCCCAGGAGTCCTCTCCCGCCTCCACCTCCACGCATCCCACCTGTTCGGTCCCTCCAGCCGGGCCTCTGCTGTCCCTGGGTGCATGGGGCTAGGGAGAACTGGGGGGGGGGGGGCAGGAGGAGCTGCCAGGCTCCACGGGGCCCGCCGGAGGCCCGGGTGCTCAAAGGTCTCCACACTGTCAGGCACAGGGCTGCCTGCCGCTCTCCTCACACCACCTCTCAGCCGCCTCGTTAGTTTCTCCAGCTCCATCCAGAATTCCCAGACTGCCGCTCGGCCCCCAGCCAGTGTGGTACCACGACAGCGGCCGGGCAGCAGGGCCTTCCCCGGAAGGGTGCCCACTAGAAAAGCCCCTTGCTCTGGAAGTTCCGCCACAGGCTGTGGCCCCAAAACGAGTCACTTCCCGTCACTTCCCGTTGTCGGCCGTCCCTGTAAGTCTAAAGTACAGGTGGTCTCACACACACACACACACACAATACACACACAACACACTCACATACACCTACCACACACAAACACCCCACATACACCCCACACCACACATACACACAAACCCCACTCACAAACACCCTACACGCCATATATACACACATACAACACACACAACACACATTCACACATACACATGCACACAAACACACCACAAATACACACAAACAACACACATACCCCACTCACCACACACTCACACACACTACACATATACCACACACATGTTACACACACCCCACATACACACCAAATACACACTCACACAATACACAACTCACACACCCCACACACATAACACACATACCACATACGCATATCACACATACCACCTACACACACACACCAGATACATACACACCACATACTCCCACTCATATTCACATACCACACATACACTCACACACACCACACACACACTCACACACACCCAAGGAAAGACCACTGAGTAAGGAGGGAGCGAGCACCCTGCAGGAGGGCAGTTTACACTAACACACGCTCACACACTACACACAAGCTCATACATACACACACACACCACACATATACTCACACACACTCACACACACTCCAGGGAAAGAGGGAGTGAGCACCCTGAAGAACGGGAGGTTTACACTAACACACACGCTCACACACCACACACATGCTCACATACACTCACACACACACACTACACACTCACACACACCACACCACACACTCTCCAGGGAAGGAGGGAGCGAGCACCCTGCAGGACAGGCAGTTTACACTTACACACACACACTACACACATGCTCACATACACACACGCACATTTACACACACTACACACTCACACACACCACACACTCTCCAGGGAAGAAGGGAGCAAGCACCCTGCAGGACGGGTGGTTTACACTAACACACATGCTCACATACACACACGCACACTTACACATACTCACACGTTCTCCAGGGAAGAGGGAGCGAGCACCGTGCAGGACGGGCGGTGGGCAGGCACGCGGTGCAGTGGCTCAGCGGCCGCCAGCAATGCCCTCAGCCCAAATCCAAGTCCTGGTTTGAATCCCGACTGGTCCATTTCCGATCCAGCTCCTTGCGAATGTGCGCCCTGGGAGGCGGCACAACCTGCGTCCCTGCCACACGTGTGGGGACCAGCATAGAACTCCAGTTCTCTGCTTTGGCCTGGCCCAGACCTGGCTGTGGCAGCCATGTGGGGAGCGAACCAGTGGATGCAAGAACTCTTTCTCTCTCTCTTCTCTCTCTCCACCCACCCCACCTCTCTGCCTCTCAAATAAAAATAGAAAAATAAATCTTCTTTTAATTTTTTTCAACAGGCAGAGTTAGACAGTGAAAGAGAAAGAGACAGAGAGAAAGGTCTTCTTTCTGTTGGCTCATCCCCCCCAAATGGCCGATCCGAAGGCAGGAGCCAGGTCCTTTTGGTCTTCCATGGGGTGCAGGGCCCAAGCACTTGGGCCATCCTCCACTGCACTCCCAGGCCACAGCAGAGAGCTGGAGTGGAAGAGGAGCAACTGGGACTAAAACCCGGCGCCCAGACTGGGACTAGAACCCAAGGTGCCGGCGCTGCAGGCGGAGGATTAGCCTAGTGAGCCACGGCACCGGCTGAAAAATAAATTTTAAAAAGAACTTTGGAGGCATCAGAGATAAGGGCTGCCCCCTCGCTTCCAGGACACACACAGGACTGCACGGGAGAGGAGGGAGTAGAACAAACCACGAAGAGCCGGGGTTTCCACACAGAGGCGGAGCAGCAGGGCCCTGCGCACAGGCAAGCGCCCAGGCAGAGGCTCGGGGGTGGGGGCCGGGCAGTGAAGGTTGCTCAGGCTGTGGAGCACAGGGTAGACAAAACGGGGGCTAGGAGGACGAGACAGGACCGGACTCCACTCCCCTCTCAGGGGCAGTTCACGGCTTAGCCTTGGAGCTGAAATCCTAGGGTCGCCACTGGCCAGCTAGGGAGCCTGAGGAAAGAACTTCATCTGCAGCCCAAGCCTCAGTTTCCGCATCTGGACAATGGGAACAACAGGAGCACCTGCCTACTAGGGCTGTTCTGAGGAGTCACAGAAAGGTACGCTGCCCGGACCAGGTAAGCGCTCAGGAACTGAGGACAAATGGGGAGCCATTGAGGACCCCAGACAGAGGAGGGACGGGCTGGAGAGGCCCGCTTGCTCCTCGCCAGGAGCTTCAGTGAAAACAGGCGCCTCTGTCTGGTTCAAACCTGACTTATTTGAAAAGCAGAGTGAAAGAGAGAGAGAAACAGACAGACAATGAGAATCTTCTATCTGCTGGTTTACTCCACAAATGGCCACAACAGCCAGGGCTGGGCAAGGCTGAAGCCAGGAGCCAGGAGCTCCATCCGGGTCTCCCACAGGGGTGGCAGGGACCCAAGTACTCAGACCACACTCGGCTGCCTTCCCAGGTGCATCAGCAGGAGGCTGGATCTGCAGCGGGGCAGCTGGGACTTCAATCGGCACCGCGGCGAGGGGCGCTGTCGGCCGCAATGCCAGCATTACCTGCAACAGGCCTGGCTCGGGACCTGCCGCACTGGTGCCCGAGCTCCTAAAAGGTTCCCTTGACATCGTCCGTTTTGTTTTTAGAGCCGTGAATTCCCCTATCCACAACCCTTGATTGTTTCCAGTAAAAGCGATGTGTGAGATTAGTGCAGCCAGCCCGCCAGTCAGCCAGACGCTCCCGGGGCAGGCCCCTCCCCTGCCGCCATCCAGCACAGGCTGAGCCACTGAGGACACAGGGCCTCCGAAGGGAGCCCTCGGCCGGGACTTGGCTGCCTTTGCCGCAGCTGCTTGGCCTCCCTGAAGTGCACTGTCCTTGTGCCCCAGCAGGGCTGGGTTTTCAGAACATCTGTCTCGTCACTGACGCGCCACCTCTCTGGAACGCGAGTGTCGGTGTCCCCGGCTCCTCCTCCAAGGGCCTGCTCGCACGGGGTAACAGCCACATCACTCGCTTGTCTTCTTCTTGCTGGCGTCTTTTTATCATTTTTTATAGTTTTTTTTTTTTTTTTTAGTTTTTACTTATTTCTTTTCCTACTATTTGAAAGGCAGAGAAAGAGAGACAAGAGACACAGAGAGATGTCCACAACAGACAAGCCTGGCCCAGGACACAGCCAGGAGCCAGGAACTCATCCGGGTCTCCCACGTGGGTGGCAGGGGCCCAAGTCCCATCATCTGCTGCCTCTCCGTGTGCACAGCAAGAAGAGAGAGACAGAGAAAGGTCTTCCTTTGCCGTTGGTTCACCCTCCAATGGCCGCCGCAGACGGCAGGAGCCAGGTGCTAGGTGCTTTTTCCTGGTCTCCCATGGGGTGCAGGGCCCAAGCACTTGGGCCATCCTCCACTGCACTCCCTGGCCACAGCTGAGAGCTGGCCTGGAAGGGGGCAACCAGGACAGAATCCGGCGCCCGACCGTGACTAGAACCCAGTGTGCCGGCACCGCAAGGCGGAGGATTAGCCTATTGAACCACGGTGCCGGCCCCTGCTAATTTTTTTTTAAAGATTTATTTATTTATTTGAAAGGCAGAGTTACAGAGATGCAGAGGCAGAGAGAGAGAGAGAGGTCTTCCATCCACTGACTCACTTTCCAAATGGCCACAAATCAGAGCTGGGATAATTCGAAGCCAGGAGCCAGGAGCCTCGAGCCTCCTCCAAGTCTCCCAGCAGGTGCAGGGGCCCAAGGACTTGGGCCATCTTCCACTGCTTTCCCAGGCCAGAGCAGAGAGTGGGATCTGAAGTGGAGCAGCCGGAAATCGAACTAGTACCCTTAAGAGATGCTGGCACTGCAGGCGGCAGCTTTCCTGTTATGCTACAGCGCCGCCCCCCCTGCTATTTTCCTTTTTTTTTTTTCCCCCTTAAGATTTATTTATTTATTTGAAAGAGTTACACACAGTGAGAGGTAAGGCAGAGAGAAAGAGAGGTTTTCCATCCGCTGGTTCACTCCCCAGATGGCCACAATGGCCGGAGCTGTGCCAATCCGAAGCCGGGAGCCAGGAGCCTCCTCCAGGTCTCCCAAGCGAGTGCAGGGGCCCAAGGACCTGGGCCATCTTTTACTGCTTTCTCAGGCCATAGCAGAGAGCTGGAGCGGAAGCGGAGCAGCTAAGACTCAAACCAGTGCCCATATGGGCTGCTGGCACTGCAGGCGGCAGCTTTACCAGCTATGCCACAGTGCCGGCCCTCTGTTATTTTCTTACTTGCCTGTTCCCAGCCTGTCCATCCTACCCAAACAGAACACATGCTCCATGAACACAGGAGCACCACTGGGTCCCCACCACACAGGACAGGACCTGCACAGAGCAAGTGCTCAGTAAACACTGACAGAAGCAGACAAGGGAAGGAGAGGCAGAAATGAGAACAAATAAAAGAACCAGCTCCGGGATGCTGCAACAGGCCTCACGCCTGCTGCCTAAGATGCCTGTGTTCTGCACCCTCATATCTCAGCCCATTGCCCAGCTCCAGCTTCCTGCCACGCAGGCCTTAGGAGGCAGCAGTGACGGATCAAGTCGTTGGGTTCTCGCCATGCACGTCGAAGACCTGGACTGAGCTCCCGGCTCCTGGCTCTGGCCCTGGTCCAGCTGGCATCCCCTATCAGAGCACTGGTTGGAGTCCCAGCTGCTCCACTTCTGATGTGGCTCCCTACTACTGGGCCTGGGAAGGCAGCATATGATCCCAGTGCTCAGGCCCCCCCTACCCACATGGGAGACCAGGATGGAGTTCCTGGCTCTTGGCTTCAGCCTGGCCCAGGCATTTAAGGGGTGAACCAGCAGATGGAAGCATTCATTTTCTCTCTCTCTCTCTCTCTCTCTCTCTCTCTCTCTCTCTCTCTCTCTCTCTCATAAGCAAGAAAAAAAATCTGGGTTCTGGTCCCCAAGACTAGGAGGCTCCTTTGGAGGTTCGCTCACCTCCCTAGAGCTCTGCCCGCGGCAGGATGCTGACGGATGCCCGCAGCATTGCCCAGGGCCCACCTCCAGGGCAGCCCTCCCTCTCCCAGCCCTGCCAGAGACAGAGACTCATTTCCTTTGGCACAAACTGATTTTGACGAGCCCAGGCCCCGGCGAGTCACTGCAGACCTCCTAGGACAGCAGGCGGCAGCCCCACTCGTGGGCCTTGGGGCCTGGTGCCCAGCTGTTTCTCACGGCTCCGGACCCCTCCAGGCCCTAAATCAGCTACTACGAGCAACCTGGAGAGCTGCCGCCGTCTCCAGCCCCGGCTGGTGCCCCTGGCAGGCGCCTCCCAGGTCAGGGGGCGCAGGCTGCGCGGAAGCAGTGACTTCATCCAGGCTGACTCAGCCGCCAGCCCCAAGGGACGCACTGCAGAGGAGGTGGCCAAAGTCCTGCGCAGCTAGGAGCTCTGGGGGAGAGGGGATCCTCACCCTTGCTCTGCACCCAGGGAGCCCCAAACCAGACCAGACCAGGCCCCTCCCCTCTAGAATCGTCACCTCAGGACCAATGCACCTCCAATAGCCTAAGCCCCCACTTGGCACCCAGGGCCCAGGCCTACTGCCCTCTGACCGGCCAGGTAAAATGGAGCCGCCCTGTAATCTCTGGGACTTTGTTTCTTCTCCTGTGAAATGGGCGTGGTGGTCCCCAGTCCACCGGCTGCCCTACTAGCGTGAGAGAGTCTAGGAGACAGGACAGGATCACGTGGAACAAGGGGCAGGAGCTGGATCAGCGAAGCCCTTGCTGCAGATTGGCCTGCGGGGCCCTGAAGAGTGCCCCGCCCCCGCCCCCCGCCCTTCTGCAGGTGCACTGCTCTTGTGCCTGCTTGAGGCCTCTGGATTTCTTCCCACCAGCATCTCTTCCCCCCACCTACCTCCTCCATCCTCAGCGTCAGCATCGCTTCCTCTGAGCAACCTTTCCTGGCCTCTGGGTTTGGCATTAGGGGCCCTGGACCGTGCCCCCGTCTTGCTGTTCCCCTGCCTCAGTACGACTGTCCCACACCCGCTCCCAGACACAGGCCCTGCTCTCCCCTGTGCTCACTACTATTTACTTAAACTGTATGACTGCACATGTTCATGTCGGCCTGTGGGGGCTGCCTGAGGCTGCAGGGCACACGTAAGCACCATGCGTGGCACACAGTGAGTGATGAGCCTGGCATGGCTGTTGGCAGTCGCTCTCCAGTATATGCACCCTCCCTTAGCTGCCCCTACCCTCAGTCATGTGACTGGGGACTCACAAGTGGCGAGGGAACCAAAGAGGGCTTTGGCTCTGAAATGAGCTGAAGACAGCTGCCTTGGGCAGAGATTCGGAACACGGGGTCAGGGCTCCAGGGGTGAGAGCCGCACTCCCCCTGGGGACCTGGCTGGCTTGGACGCTGACCCTCGTGCTCTGGGCCCAGCCCCTCAGCTGAAAAGCAGAGCTCATCGTCCCAGGCCTACTGCGCAACCTGCAATCAAAAGTCCAGAGGCAGGTACTTGGCTCCTGCCCCTCTCCACCCCGTCCCTAAGGCCTGGGTACAGGCTTGAGGGTGGGGACCCTGGACCCAGGTCATGACCAGACCAGGGGGAAGTGCACCAGAGCCCCACTTTGCACAATCCAGAGCGGGGTCCTCTCTGTGGGACCTGGGCAAGCCCACGTCACTGAGCCCACTTCTTCATTTCCTAAATAACAGGGATGGCAGCACAGCCTGGCAGACCCCTAAGGAGTGAATGGGAGGCTTGGCAAAGAGTGAGCTTAGTGAGGCCTGGGAAGTGTGTAGTAACTATCATCCCTTGGCACTCCCCCCAACCACGCTGGCTACACCCCAGTAATGCTGGCCCTCCCACACCAGGGCACCTGATCAGACTCTCAGCCCACTTCCCGGATGAGCAAAACGAGGCTCAGCGAGGCTGGGACTTCTCAGACTGAAAACTCCCTGAAGACAGAGGCCACCCCTCTACGCCTGGGCTCAGGCTGGACCTCTTCCATCACATTCGGAGATTTTTTTCTCACTCCTCAGCCCAGGATTCAGGGGCTTTTATGTATTTATTTTTTTCAGTCCTCACAGCCAAGCACAGAGGAACAAGAGGGGCAAGGTGTAGCCTCCTTGCCTCCTGTGTGGCCAAGGTGAGGTTCAGCCTGTGGCCTAAAGTGCTGGCCTCCTAGGGAGGTGTGGGCTTCGATGGGTGGCACTTGAGCTAGGCACACAGCGTGAACATAGTTACTACTCATCACAGTTCTCCCTGTATGTCTTACACATGTACCTGTATGTTCCAGACAGGAGAGTGTAACATACTTTTTTAAGATGTACTTATTTACTTGAATGGCAGAGTTACAGAAAGAGGGAGAGACTACTTGTAACACCTGAAGCTGGGCCAGGCCGAAGCCAGGAGCCTGGAACTCCACCCAGCTCTCCCGTGTGGGAGCAGGGGTCCAAATACTTGGGCCATCTTTGTCTGTTTTCCCAGGCACAACATCAGGGAGCTGGATCAGAAGCAGAGCAGCCGGGACTCAAACTGGCACTCATCTGGGATGTTGGAGTTGTAGTTGGCAGCTTAACCCGCTGCACCATAGTGCCAGTCCCAGGAGCACAGAGTTCTGTACACCTCCCAGCAGCAGGCATGTGGGCCCCAATGTTGAACAAACCTCTACTGTCTCGGGTAGTGACAGGGATGGCCCTCTCCTCCTGACAGTCCATAAAGACACAAGTTAGCAGGTGAAACAGCAAATGGCCACAAGCCCACCTATTGTGCCCAAGTGTCACGTGTGTAAGTGTGCGTTGTTAGTGTACACAAGGGTGCCCATCAGCAGGTGCATGTGCTACGTGTGCTTCTGGATGCCCAAGCACGTTGCCCAAGTCTATAAGTGCACATGGAGGGCTCATGCATGGAGGATATGTGGTGGTATAGCCCGCTTGGGCATGGGCTAGTACACACATGTGTGCATACATGAGGGGGCATGAGAAACACATAGTCCTGGGTGACCCTGGGCGAGCGTGGCTGAGCATGCATGGATATACAGCCAAGTGTCTGTGTGATGAGTGGGGCCCAGAGAGGGGCCAGGGTCCTCTGCTGCCCTTACCCCATCAGGGAGCTCAGACAGACAGATGCCCCTGCCCCACGTCCATGCTAAAGGCTCCTGCGCCAGGGAGCCGCCCAGCTTCTCTCCAGGACCAGCCCTGGTTCTCAGGAAGTCCGACTGCACTCCAACCACTACCCCTGGCTGACTTTCAGAAAGCAGCAGTCCCCAAGACCCCAAAGCAGCAGGACAGTCCTGTCCTCCCCCAGCTCCCCCAGCCTGCCTTGACAAAGGAGGGTGTTAACAGCCATGTTCGTTCCCAGCTCTCTGAGCTGGACGTCTTCCTCTTGCCTCCTGACGCCCTGGCCTCTTTCCTGCCATCACGGAACCTAGAGATTGACAAAGAAGTGAGGCTGGGACTTCAAGACCTAATTAGGCCAGGGCTCAGCAGGCAATACTTAACCCAGGGGTGAGAGGGCCTTCAGGCACTAGGAGGGAGAGGAATGGAGACCCAGGGCTCCAACCTTCCAAGCCTCCCACCCCCTCTCCCCTGACAAAGACCTGCTTGTCCCCTGATGAGCCAGACCAGGTGGGCCAGACTCTCCCCTGTCCCTCACCCCAGTGTCTGAACCAAGACCAAGTCCAGTTCTGGTTCTTTTTCTTCTTTTAAAGATGCATTTATTTGAAAGGCAGAATTTTGTGGAAGAAGGCTGGAGAGACAGGGAGAAATGTTTCATCCACTGGTTCATTCCCAAAATGGCCCCAAGGACAGGGCTTGGACCCGGCTGAAACTAGGAGCCTGGAACTCCACCCTGGTCTCCCACGAGGGTGGAGGGTTCCAAGCACTTGAACCTTTTTCCGCTGCTTTCCCAGGCATTTCAGAAAGGAGTCGGATCGCAAGTTGAGCAGTTGGGACTTGAACCGGTGCCCTTATGGGATGCCAGCGTTACAGGCGGTGGCTTAACTTGCTTCACCACAGTGCCAGCCCCCCAGTTCTGGTTCTAATCCTAACAGCAAGGATCCTAAGGGCTCGGGTTCATGGTGCAGTCACTAAGCACCTGGACTTGCTACTCAGCACTTTCCTGACACTGTCCCACTGGAGCCCCACATTGCACTGCCAGCATCACCCTCATTTGGGGACACAGAGGGGCAGCCTGCTTTGTCATCAGCCCTCCAGCACAGAGTGGGCCGGTGGCAGGGCCAGGGTTTACCCTTGGCCCTCCCCAGCCCATGCCCACATTCTTAACCAGAGTCCCCATCTCACCAGATGATCCTGCTGTGAAGAGTAGCACCTCTGCTGTCGCCCCCCACCTAGCCCCATCTGAAAGGCAGGCAGGGTCCAGGCTGGGCTGTCAACCATGCAGGCAACAGGCCCACCCTAGACCCCCTGAATCAGACTCTAACCACTGCATTGCCTTCCCCCATCCCTGCATACACAGGGCCTCCTGGTCCTACTGTGCACCAAGGTTTGAGAATTCTGCGGTGGGGGACCCCTGGATCAGAACACCAAGGTAAGGCAGAAGCCTCCCTCACCCTCCAGTTCACCAAGCTGGGGATACCCTGAGGCCTGGCGAGCACCCCATCCATTAATTCCCAAAGTGCCCCAGGGGACTACCCAGGTGGGGGTAAGTAAATTCGCCCCCTCTCCCCAACATCTCCCTCGGCAATTGCTGGGCCAGAGGAACACACGAGTCTGAACACACCCCTGCCCCTCACAGCCAAACTTGGGCGACGCAGGAGCAACTGACCCAGCAGCAGGGGGTGGTGAGGGGGTAGGCAGGGGCAGGCTGGAGCGGCAGGAAGGTGGGAGCCCCTCACAGACAAAGGCTGACCCCAGCCAGGCCGGCTGGCCAGCCCGCCCACCCCCACCCCCACCCCCCTGCGGCAGGCAGCTTGGCAGGGCTGAGCGCCAGCTCCTCGCTCCAAACCGAGTTCCCGCGGAGCGTGCTTAATGCAGCGGCAGTGACATTTCTGCCGTCAGAGGCAAAAACAGGAACCCGGCCATTTTGATGAAGGGCGCCCAGAGCGCTAGCAGCAGACCGACGAGGGCCGCGTTCCCACTCCTGCAGCCGCCGACCTAGCTGCCCACCCCCGGCGGGCCCGGGCCCCACACCAGAGAGTCCTAAAGCCAGGGTCATTGGGCAGACAGGAAAGCTCCAACAGAAGGACCCCACCCTCTTGGATTTGTGGGGGAAACTGAGGCTGTTGCACTGAGCCTAGCCAGATCCAAGCAGGACAAAAGGAGAGATCTAGAAAAGTCCCAGGACGAACGTCTGGAGGACTATCGAGGGGCAGGGAGGCAGCGCCTGTGCGCGGAACCGGAGTGTTGGACGCAGCGGGCCGCAGCGGCCCACGGCAGGGCTCTGCACACCTGCGCTCCGCCCGGGCGCGCCCTCCGGAGGGCGCTCCCGGCGCCTCGCCCGGTCCAAGCAGCGAGAGGGTTAAGCTTCCTCGTGGTACTTGCCGCAGTAAGTGGAAAGGAAAGAAGTGTCAACTCTGTTCTCACCACAGCGGGGCTGTCGGATGGCACCTCCCCCCGCCCCGCGCACCGCCCGGCCCGCTCCCCCGCCCGCCCCTCGGCGCGCGCGCGCACACACCTCCCACCGCTTTGCCCAAATTATTTTCGATCCCGGGAGACTCCGGATGCCAGACGCGCTCGGCGGCGGCGGCGGCGGCGGCCGCGCCTGATTCATTGCGCCAAAGCTGCAGATGCGACCTCCCGCCTGCGCCCCGTGCCCCGGCCCGCACCGGGCTGCGCGCGCGCCTGGAGAGATTGGGGGGGGGGGCAATTTGAAGGCGCCTTCCCCTCCCCAAAGAAGGCGGGCCTTGGCCCCCCGGGGCCGGGTCCCCTGTCTCCAGCTCCCCGGGCAGCGCTAATTAGCTTCCTCGGGGGGCGCCACGCGGCGTGAGGGGCGGCAATTTCCCGGCTGGGCTGCGGGGGAAGCGCTCCTGCCGCCTGGGAAGGTGAAATGGGAAACTCGATTCAAAGAGCTTTCCTCCCCCCCACCCGCCAAGCTCCGTAGAAAACGGGTTTGAAATTCCTCCTCCTTTTTTTTTTTTATTTATAGTGCACGGTCTCCATAGCAACCGCGGAGGAGGTCACGGTAGCTGGGCCCCCGCGCGTCACCCCGCGCCTCGCCGGCTGCAGGCGCCCGGATTGCGGCCTCCCAGGCGCCGCGGCCCGCGTGGACTCAGCTCCGAGTTCTCCGCCCCCGCTCCGCCCTGCCCGCGGCTCAGGCCCCCGCCATCTGACTCCGCCGGGTCCCAGTCGGGAATGTCGCACCTGGGCACCCGTGCGCCAAGCTAGGCCTCTGTCCCCGGGCTCTGGCACGCGGGACTGCGCCACAACACACGTGCCCAAGCCCAGGACGGGGACGCGTGCAGTCAGACGCCGCCCAGGGGCTTTTTTGCTCGGGGAAACCGACCTATATTGGCGCACAACTCCGGAGCTCTTGCCAAGACCAGACCACCCGCGGCTCAGAGCCAGCCTACCTCGGTTCCCTTCTAGCTGCGTGACTGTTCGTGACTCTGGCCACGGCACAACATCCCTGCGCCTCAGCTTGCTCGTCAGCAAGATGGAACTGTTGGGCGGCTAAAGCGCTTCACGCTGAACACGCGCTTAGCAAGTGATTCTGAAAACCTGTGGTTGGGGTATTTCATCCTGCCTGGGAAAGCCGAGGCCCTAAACGAAGCTTTAAGGGCGGCGCCCAGGCCACGGGCCGGACGTTAACATGTGAGAGCCCCGCAGCCTAGGCGCACCGGCGGCAGGTGAGGGCCACTCGTGCGGCCCGCATAGCGCCTTGGCCCGCTTCGCGGGCGGCGGGCGGGGTTGGAGTCTCCAGGGCTCGCCACATCCGCACTCGGAACCCTGGAAACGGGGCCCCCCGCGGTGCCCCCACCTCCCCCTACACACACCCCGCTCTAACTCCATTAACAACAGGCCCGCCCGCCCGCCCTCCGAGGACTGAAGCCGCACCTGCCCCACCGGAAGGCGGTCCTGGGGCCGTGCTGTGCCCCCCCACCGCGCACACTTCCTCCCGGACCCCCCAGCGCCCCGTAGAGCGCGCGGGGCGGGGGGGGGGACCGGGCCGCCCCCGCCCCGCCAGCTTCCCACAGCCCGAGCTGCCCGGAGCCGGGGAGGCAGGAAGTCTCAGAGCCGGGGCGTGGAGGCGGGGTGGGGGCAGGAAGTTGGGGGTGACTCTCCCAGAGACCCCAGACGGGGCCCCGGCGTGGGAGCCGGGTGGGAGGGCGCATAGGGATTAAGGGCGCCCCCTCCCCTGCAGCCTCAGGCCACGTGACCCCGGCTGGAGCGCCCGGCAGGGTGAGGGCGAAGGCCGCTACCTCTGGCGACCCCCAGCAGCGCGCGCGGGGCGGGAGGGGCCGCCTTTGTCTACTTTGCCGCAGAGGCAGCCCCCCGCAACCCCTCCCCCGCGCCCCGCCGGGCCCTGCACAGCCCGGGTTTTCCATCCGGCCCGGCTCGGCTCGGCAGCTGTCAGGGGACCGAGCTGACCTTCGCGAGCAGGGAGTTTCAATTAGCCGCAGATCAGATAAGCGGGCGGGCCCGTCTCTCCGGGCACCGCGGGGGCGCAGCCCCGCCCCCGCCACGCCGCGCCAAACGCGCTCCAGATGGGAACAAAGATGAGGACGCAGCTCCACCTGCCTCCCCGGGGAGGGGGAAGAGGAGCCCCCGCCGGGGCGCGCTTCGCACCCGAGCAAAGGGTGCGCGCTCTGTCCTGCCCCGTCCGGGATCCAGGTCCCGGCGGCTCGGCGTGCCTCCCGCACCGAGGAGAGGTGCCTGCCGCACTGACCTCATCCCCCGTTGGGCGTCGTGCCCTGCCTCCCCCGGAGGGAGCGTTTTGCCATCTCTGATCTCATCCAGCGCCTCCCTGGGAGGCTGGGAGAAGGAGGCAGAGCCCTACACAAGACGGCCACTGAGGCCCCGACGGGCTGGGACTTCCTGATCCAGTCACGCGGCGCACACGGTGCTTCAGATGTGTGCCTGGGTGCCCGCGGGGGCCAGGCACGCCGTAGGCTGTGGGGACGCCAGAGAACAAAGCCTTGTCCCCACCTCGCACAGCTTACGTTCCGGTTCAGGCAGGCAGACCATAATCAAGTAAACAAACAGTTGGACAGGCTGCCTTCGGCGCGTCTCAGGAGCCATAGAGACCAAAATAGGTCATGTGAGACCAGCCTCAAGGAGGGAACCATATTAAGCTCTTGTAGTCAGGGCAGGCCTCTTTGAGGAGGTGACTCGCAAGCTGAGGCCTGAGAGACCAAGGAGGGGGTGCAGCCTCACCAGGTGGAGGGCACAGGACAGCACTCTCCGGGTGGGAAAGAAGCCATCTTGTGTGTTTGGTCGTTGTGGGCAGGACCCTAGACCCCAAGAGGACATAGGGCAGGACTTCGGAGGCCAGGTGGGGGCTAGGGGCTTCTGGGAGGCGCAACAGGAACCTGTGATAGGTTTCAAGCTAGGACTCAGCTCTGACTTAAAAAAAAAATTGTTTTCAGTTATTTATTCAGAGGCTGAGAGGAAAAAGAGAAATCGGCCAACTCCTGCTTCTCTCCCTGGACCCAGCCATCAGCCATCCAGGTCTCCCACGTGGGTGGCAGGGACCCAAGTATTTGAGCCCTCGCCTACTGCCTCCCAGGGTGCTCGTTAGAAGGAAGCTGGGATGGAGATCAGAGGCAGGACTTGAACCCGGGCACTTCTGCACGGGACGCGGGTGTCACAAGCACCATCTTGAAGGGGCTGTGTGCTGAAGGCCCACGGCCAGGCCCTTCTGGCTGCTCTACAGACCTTAGGAAAGCAAAAATGCAAGCAGGAGGACCAGGAGGGGGGCGCAGGAGAGGCTGCTGGCATGGCCATCTCCCTCTGCAGGAGAGCTGCATGTTGGGTGAGGCAGAGGAGCAAGCGTGGGCGGAGGAGCAGGATGCAGCCCTCGTGACCACGGAGGAGCTGCGCAGAGGTTAAGGATAAAGCTGGAGCGTGAATGCCAGGCCTCAAATCCTGGTGCTCATTCACCGGCTGAGTGGCCTTGGGCAAGCCTCACCATCAGTCTCCTGGAGCATTTGAAAAGAAAGGGAGGTGGCGGTGGTGAGGTTTGCTGTGATGCAAGGTGTGAGAAGAGTTTGCCATGGAACCCAGTTAAGAGGAGATGTTTAATCTATTTCGGTCATTAAGGGAGGAGGTCCCCTGCTCCCCAGGCACCCTCACACCCCTGCCTCTTGCTGCCAGAACCGCCCCCAGCGCCCTCAGCGGGTGCAGGAGCTTGACCGCTGCTTTGTTTGGAGAGCACTCTGCATTCCAGGACCCTGACCTCTCCCCATGCTGGGGCTACCCCAAGAGCTACCTGGGGGTCTTAGTGTGGGCCCGGCCTCCCGCCCTGCCCACCAGCTCAGCGGCCCTCGCTGTGGCAAGGCTGCCATGGGATCCCACACGCCCGGACCACTAACGGTTAGCTGAGGCATTTTGTGCTCCAGTAATGCACAGGGCCAGAGCAGGTGAGGTGGTCAGGTGGTCACCACAGTCAGGGTTCCCACTCACAGAGCCTTGTGCAGGGCCGGGCACCTTGCCCTGGTCCATACCTGTCACGCATGTCACCTAGTCCTTACAACCAGCCCGTGAGATCGGAACAATGACCTGTTCTTAATTTATGAGCCAACAAACAGAAGCTTCCAGGGGTGGAGTGCCTTGCCCAAGGTCACAGGCACTGAAGTGGCTCTGGGAACCCAAGCCGGGTCTGCTGGGGGCCAGAGCAGGAGAGTCTGGCCATTCTGCTACCTGGTCTTCTAAGCCATCAGAGGCACGGAAGCTCCTCACAGGAGACGGCCCAGCCCCGCCTGCCCTCTGCCTCCCCGTGGGCCTTCAAGGAAGGAAGCTGCTGGCACGGGGCATGCTCCCCACACAGCAGCCATGATGACTGTCCTCACTGCCTACCTCCTCTCGGTGTCTGGTCCCCCCTTTCAGAGCACCTGAGCACTGTTGACTGGAAAAACAAAGTTCTGCTTTGCATAATATTTGCATCTGTTTTGCATGCTGTTCACATAACACCAGAATGCACAGAGGCTGGGCCCTGGAGCCCTGTCCCTCACTTAGCCTCCCCTTCCCACCTACCTGCTGACCCAGAGCAAGAGGTGGGGCTGACTACTTCCAGGACTCCGCCTGCCCCCGCCCGTCCATCCGTCCCTAGGAGTGTGGTGGGTTGGCAGGGGTGCAGCCAGCACAGCAGGAAACCTCGGGGCGCCCGGCGCCTGCCACCACGGTTGGGAAGGGAGAGGAGGCCTTGGTGCAGGCGGTGGCTGGCCTGTCCCTATCAGCATCCTCACCGCAGCCCAGCTGGCTCCTGCTGACCTCATGCTTCCCTGTTCCGGTGACAGGGCTGCTAGGGCCAGGCGGAAGCAGAGGGGCGGGCCAGGAAGCCACGGAGAGGCCAGTAACAGGACGGTAGCAAGGACCAGAAAGAAGGAACTGTGACTCTGTGACCCTCCTGCGCCTGGCCTGGCCTCAGCCTGCACCTTCAACCAAGTCAGACCCTTGGGATGAGGGAGGCAGGAGCGCTGGGATTGGCCCCTGTGAGAGAGCGCAGGCCAACAACCTGTGCTGATTGGAGCCAGCTGCCATTGGAATGAGCATCGTGAGGTCTGCTTGGCCCGGGGGCATCTGTAGCTGAGGACTGTGACGGACAGAGGCATCTTGCAGCCCCCTAAGCCCCTTCTCCCACTCAAGGTTGAGATTTGGGGCCTGGAGGCACCTAGTAGGTGCCACCCATGTGCAAGTGACAGGAGACACTGACAGTCTGACAGGTGTGGGGACACCTATAGATGACCACCGCACAAACACTAATGCTTCCTGGAGGCGGCAGCACAGGAGCTGGGCATCAGACATGTGACCGCCAGACAGCGGTGCGGGGGACAGCCAAGGGACAGCAGGAAAGGCAGCTGACAGGCCAGAAAGGTAGACACAGACTTTAGGGAGAGGTGTGGAAGCTTCCCTGCCTGCCCCCACGGTACCCCCCTCTACCTAAGGCCAGGCCGAGTGGAGGCCCCCAGAGCCCCCTCCCACCACACCGTGTGCTCTCTGCTCTGAGCCAAGCTGCTCAGCCCCCATGACCTCTCCCACCGGGGTTCTGGCCGTGTCTCCTTGTGCACCTAGGGCCCTGGTCCCATACTTACAGTCACTGGGGACTCTCCTTCTGCCTCTGTTTCCTCACCTCGAAATGGCCAGAATATCAAGGTCCAAAGACTTTTTGTGACAAATAAATTGGATTAGGTACTCTAGAGAATGCCTGAAACCCGTTACTTCTTTTTATCGTTGTTGTTTACTTGAAAGGCAGAGAGACAGAGACAGGCAGAGATCTTGCATGCACTGGTTCATTCCTCCGAATGCCAACAGCACCAGCCAGGGGCTGGACCATGCTGGCACCAGGAGCTGGCCCTGGCCCTGCCCCAGGGGCGCCAGAGACTCAGCTACTTCCGCTGCCACCTGCTGCGCATTAGCAGGAAGCTGGAATCCGAAGCAGAGCTGGAGCCACAGCCAGGCCCTGTTCTGTGGGATGGGATGCGGGAGTACAAGCAGTCTTCGCCGCTTCACCAGGGTTCATCCTTTATAAGCAGATAGTCTTCAGGTGCGCGGCATGGTTCTAGGCGGTTCTAGGCGTGGGGCTGCAGCAGTAAATCACACAGACAAGGTCCTCCCTTCTCAGGGGGCAATGAACAGAAACCACAAACAGAAAAGCAGCATTGCGCAATGTAACAAAGGCCGTGGAGGTATGAACAGGAGAGTGTACCAGGGTAACCAGAGCCGGGACAGAGGGCTTTGGGATAGGGCGGATAAAGGCGTCCTCTCTGAGATGTCAGCCCGGCTGAGATCTGAAGAAGGAGCAGGAGCCACCACGCTGAGAGAGAGAAAGGTTCTTAGGAGCACAAACAGGAAGTGCAAAGGCCCTGGGGGCAGGAAGAGCTTGCTCTGGGGAGACCGCGCAGGGAGGGCTGAGCTCTGAGGGCACGGGTCCTGGAGGTCCTCAAGGCCCTTGGAGGAGTCCAGCGTGAATTCCAAAGGCCCTAGAAAACCACGGGAGGTTTTCCACAGGCATGGGATCTGTACAGTAATTGCCTTCAGGGCTCTCCGGTATGATTGTGATTAATATCGCGCAGCCCAGAGAGGACCTGCACTCAGGCCAAGGTCACGGAGTCCCCTCCTCCCAGCCCCTTCCCCTTCCCATCGGCTGCCCCCTTGCAAGCTGGCGGGAAGGAGGTGAGGCTGCTTCCCTGCCTCATTCCTCCTCCTTCCCTCCGGCCATTTCCCGTGCTCGCGCCGCCTGCGCCCCAATTAGCCGGCAAGGCTCCGAATGACAGACACCTCCTGTCACCCCCTGACGGGCAAGGAGATTAACTCAGAGCGGCTGCGCTGGCTCCAAGGCACCGAGGGACGACGGAGGGGGAGGGGCTGGCCGGACCTCCCCCCACCCAGGGCCCTGGTGCAGAAGGCAGGCGAGAGCCCTCTCCTGATTGGCTGCGCTGTGCCGGTGCTGCCGAAGGCAGGCCCCATGCCTGTGGGTGCTGCACAGCAGAGCCCTCACTTCGGGGCACCCGTGGGGGCCCAGAAAACACCTGTGGGCTGACTGTGCCTTGCGTTCTGCATCTGTGCTTCTCCTGCAGACTCGGAGTCCTCGCCACACCCCCCTTTACATTCAAGTCCTTACTTATTTATTTGAAAGGCAGAGAGTGCTCCCATCTGCTGGTTCATTCCCCCACACACCCACAACAGCCAGGCCCAGGTCAGGCTGAAGACAGAAGCCCAGAACTCCATCCTCCCAGCATGTGCACTGGAAGGAAGCTGGAATCAGAAGCAGAGCAGCGACCCAGGAACTGCACTGGGATGCAGGTGCCCCAAGCAGCAGCTTAAGTGCAACGCCAAAGTCCACCCGATTGAAAGGCATAGTGACAGAGAGGGAAGGAGGGGAGAGAGAGAAAGAGAGGAGGGAGAATTTTCCATTTGCTGGTTCGCTCCCCAAATGGCTGAAAGGGCCGGACCTGGAGCAGACAGGAACCAGGAGCTCCACCAGAGTCTCCCACGTGGGTGCAGCGGCCCAACCACTAGGGTTATTCTCTGCTGCTTTCCCAGGTGCATTAGCAGGGAGCTGGATTGGAAGCAGAACAGCTGGGACTCGAACTGGCGCTCATATTGGATGCTGGTGTCACACCTTAACCCACTATTCCATGATGCCGGCCTCTATTTCATTTTTTAAACCTTTATCTCTCTGTTAAAAAAAAAAAAAGATGTATTTATGTGAAAGGCAGATTTACAGAGAAAAAGAAGAAAGAGAGAGAGAGAGAGAAAGACATCTTCCATCTGCCGATTCACTCCCCAATGGCTGCAATGGCCCAGGCTGTGCCAGATCAAAGAAAGAAGCCAGGAACTCCATCCAGGACTTCCCAGTAGGTGGCAGGGATCTGAGCACTGGACCATCTTCAGCTGCTCTCCCAGGTGACTAGCAGGGAACACACTGGATTGGAAGTGGAGCAGACTGGAACCAGTGTGCTACTGGATGCTGGCATTCCAGGTGGCAGCTTCGCCCACTGCTCCACCGCATCACCCCCGACTGACTCCATGTTTTGGAAGGCAGAGTAAGCCGGCGCCATGGCTCAATAGGCTAATCCTCTGTGGCGCCGGCACACCAGGTTCTAGTCCCTGTCGGGGCGCCGGATTCTGTCCCGGTTGCCCCTCTTCCAGGCCAGCTCTCTGCTGTGGCCAGGGAGTGCAGTGGAGGATGGCCCAAGTGCTTGGGCCCTGCACTCGCATGGGAGACCAGGAGAAGCACCTGGCTCCTGCCATCAGATCAGCGCGGTGCACCGGCCACGGTGGCCACTGGAGGGTGAACCAACGGCAAAAGGAAGACCTTTCTCTCTGTCTCTCTCTCACTGTCCACTCTGCCTGTCAAAAAAAAAAAAAAAAAAAAAGAAGGAAGGCAGAGTGACAGAGAAAGGGACAGATACAGAGAGAGATCTTCCATCTACTGGCTCACTCCCTAAAAGTTCACGACAGCTGGGGCTAGGCAAGGACAAAGCCAGTGGCCAGGTCCTCCATCTGGGACTCCCACGTGGGTGGCAGGGATCCAAGCACTTGGGTTGTCTTGCCTTCCTAGGCGCATCAGCAGGAATTTGGATCAGAAGCAGAGAGGCCAGAACTTGAAAGGGAACTGCAAAATAAGAAGCCAGGGTCATGAGGGGTGGCCTAACTCCATGCCCGGGCACGGGCCCCAACATCTTCATTTTAAAAATCCGGAAGTTCACGATTTCCACATTTATGGAAACATCATGGGAACTCCATAAATTGGTACAATTCTATGTCAATGAATAACATTGACATTGAAAAACAAACAGAAGAGAAAACTCACAGGAGAAGCAGCTGGTTCAAAGCCCACCCAGATGGGCTGGAACTGGGACCCAGGCTGCGCGAGGCCAAAGCTAAGCTTCCAGCCACACGCTCCAACCCTCCTCTCTTCAAGAGCTGGCGGTACCGGAGGCAGGCCCAGGTAAGGGTCATCAGCACCGGGTGTGGGCACGGACACGGAAGTCCCAGGGGCTCTCCAGGATGGCTGTGGGGAGAGAAGGGTGGGCACAGAACCTGGCCAGGAAGAGCTGACCTCGTGTATTGGTCAGTGCAGGGCCAGTTCCAGGCAGAGGAGACCCGCACGGACACAGGCTGGACGCAAGCAATGGGCTGAGCGAGCTCTGAACCTGAGGCTCCAAGTTCATCAGACCCAACACACAGCGGCTGAAGCAAATCTGGAACTGCCCGTCTCCCTCTGAGAATCAAACCAAAGAGTGCTGGGCTTCAAATATCAGGGGATCAGTGGCCGTTGCTGGCTTCACAAGTGGGCAGCTCTCCTCAGAGTGGGGAGAGAATTCGCAAGCTGCTATGACGGACAATGCCCCCCTTGCCAGTAATTCCAGCCATGGCCTTCAGACTCAGCTGGACCTGATTGGTCAGGCTCAGGTCACACACCCATTGCTTGAACCAGTCACCCTGGCCAGGGAGGGGCCTGAGTGGCCAGGTCCCCCAGCACCAAGGGTGGGTGGGAAGGAGATGTATGGGGGTCCTGTCGACACCAGGCTACTACCTAGGTCCAAGGCTGCCTCCCGGGCCCCGAGTGACCCCTGCATGGGCAGCATGAGGAGTCCCGACTCCCTCCCCAGCACTGAGTTCCCAGATTCCGGCTAAATGCAAGGGGCTCCAGGCAGGCCATGAGGGTCACCGGGCCCCAGCCTGCCCTGTGGCTTCGGATGTCTGTCAGATCTCCTCCGTACTCACCCGTCTCCCCTAGCTCTGTGACTCGGATGCCTCTGGTTTGCTTCATTCTCAGGGTCTTTCCCTGCCTTTCAAAACGTCACCAGCTCTGAGCAGTGCCCACCAAGGGCAGCTTGGCAACAGGAAAGACTGCAGCCAGGTCCCAGGAGGGACTTCCCCAGGGCAGGTGCTCCCTCCTCCACCCAGGCACCAGCAAGCCTATCAGTGAAGAGCACCAGCCCCCAGGTTAGGGTGAGGGCTGCAATGGCCTATCCTGGAGTTAATGACCCTGTCTCACCAGGAGGAGGGAGGCTTGGCCTTTTGGGAGCCATGGTCAGGGATCTGCAGCATGCACTTGGAAGTCACACTGACAGAGAGGCCCTGGGCTTGCCCTCGCTGGCCTTGGTTTCTCATGTGTGAAGTGGGGATAACAAGTGGCGGTACAGTCCCAGTGGGTGCTGCACACGAGGCGCTGGCCCCACTCCTGGCCCAGCAAGTCTTCTGTGGAGCACAGCTGTGACTGCTGACACCCTTCCGGCTCCGTCTGACGCTAGCCGTGGCCTGGAGCTTGAGGTAGGCCCTTCTGGGCCTCAGTTTCTCCCTTGTGCTTCCAGCCCTGTCACTTCTAGGGTGGGTGACTCAGATGATCTCACTGAGGGGAGGACCCCTCCCACATTGGTCAGTCCGTGGGGGGGGGGGATTAGGGGGTGGGAAGGCGGCAGTGCCCAACCAACATTTTCACCAGGCTGGGCGGGCAGCGCCAGGCAGGCGGGAGCTGGTCAGGTTTTTAATTGAACGCGATGCAAATGAAATGTAAATACCATGCAAATAAGCTCTTGCCAGGAGGCGCTGGGCTAGGAGCGAGGGAGCAGGGAGGGGACTGCTGAGCAGCCCCCCCCCCCCCAGGCTCCCCTGCTCTCTCTCCCGTGGCGGCCCACGCCCACCCCCTAGTGCTGCCCACCCAGCCAGGCTACTCCATCTGGGAAACAGCGGGCGGGCGGGCACTTCACCCCCCCCCCACCACAGCACCCTCCCAGGCTGGCTCCCCTAACCCCGTGGCTCCTGGTGGCGGCAGTGGGGTGCTCAAGGAGGAGCCAGGGACCCTGTGGATGGGGTCTGGCGACACAGGCAGACATAGAAGTGACTAACAGAAACACGCAGACACATTCCCTCCCAAGCCCCCTGCAACAGAGGCCCACTCGGAGACAGCCAGTTGCACATAAAGTCAAGAAGACACACTGCGCGGCAAAAACACCCTGTCCCGGGGCCAGTGCGGGAACACCCACACACGCACACACAGTCGCGCTACCTCCCCCTCTGCCACCAGGACTACAGACCCACGTCCTGGCGCCCTGTGTGGCCACAGCCTGGTGCCTGAGTAAGGCTAGACAAGAGGTAAGGGTGGGAGGATCTTCAGTGTAGCCTGGG
This sequence comes from Sylvilagus floridanus, assembly GCA_949820135.1. Lineage (NCBI taxonomy): Eukaryota > Metazoa > Chordata > Mammalia > Lagomorpha > Leporidae > Sylvilagus > Sylvilagus floridanus. The sequence continues at coordinate 25,548,403 of OX463241.1, read as the reverse complement.
CCCACCCCATCCCCAGCCAGGGCCCAGGGCCACTAGAAATCCCAGCTGTAGGTCCACCTCAAGACGCTCGAGCCCCTTCCTGGGGTTTGGGGTCTCCCCCCACCTCGTTATCCCACGCCCCCGCGCCTGAGGCGGCCAGCCAGTCTGGGGAGGCTGGGGGAGAGGCGCGGGACAGTCAGCTAGGTCAGAATCCCACCCCACCAGGCGAGGGGCAGGAGGTGGAGTGTGGGAGACACACCTCCCTGCAACCTCCACATCTGGGGGTGGTCCCAGCCCCGAGGTGACTCACTCCCTACATTTAACTGTCATTAGCGCCTCTGAGCCCAGCTGGCAGGGACACACGCCAGCTCCCCCAAACAGACCAGGAGCTCTGAGTGGCCCTCCCTCCCAGCCTCAGTTTCCCCCCAGGGCCTGCCCCAGGGACATGGGCAGCGTGGGAGAGCAGCGTTCCGAGTCCCCTCCAAGGGCCGTCCTCCACCCTAGGCAACCGGGACTGGGTGTGGCCTCTTCCAGGAGTCGCCCAGCCCAGGCCCCCACCGGATGCGCCTCCGCCTCGGATCGCCCCCACTGCACCGCACCCAGAGCCCAGAGGTCGGGAAGGGGGCGGGCAGCGTTGAGGCCGCGTGGGAGGGGAGGTCGGGGGACAGAGACGTGGCCAAGGGACCGCCTGCCTTTGGCCGCTTCCCCCTTCTCTTCTTCTGAGCACAGCTGCCCGGTTCCGGGCTCCCGGGTGCGGACCGCTGGGCGAGACCCCCGCCGGCGCGCAGGGGCCGCTCCGCCGCGCGCTCCCCTCCCTCCCCTCGCTGTGGGAAGGCGGCAGCTGGGGCGGGGGTGGCCGCGGGAGCGCCTTGCCCGTGTGATCGTGCCGAGCGGGGAACTCGGGGCCATGTGGGAAAGACATTAGTGCCGGCCGCCCTGCCAGCCAGGAATGCGCCCCCCGCTCCGCAGCCGCCGCCTGCCTGGCCCAGAAACGGTGACTCACCCGCGCCGTGCTCTCCCGCCCCCTCAGCGCGCACCCTCCGCAGCCCACCGCCGGCCTGGCCGCCGGCTTCGCAGCCTCCCTGCGGCTGCGCCTGCCCTGCTACCTGCCGAGCCCATCCCCGCTCCCCGTGCTGCTCTGCGGCCTCGCTCTGATTAGAGCGCCGCGCGGGCCTCAGCTCTCCGGAGTTCACCTGGGGCCCAGCACGGGCAGGTGCGGGGGAAAGGGAGGAGGCCATGACACCTCTTCAGCCTGGTGGGCACTGCGCTGTGTGGGGAGCGTTGCTCCTGGCCGCCCCCGCCCCCGCCTTGGAGTGATGTATGACCCTGGCCCCTTGGCTGGGCCTGGCTTTTCTCATCTTATAGAACGGGATCCCCGTCCCTACCCCAGGTGCACACGGCGCACGGGCAGCCTAAGAAAGGGCAGCTGGCCATGAAGTCCTCACAGGGAGACATGGCGGGGATGATGTTGCTACCGATCCTGGCTACAGAATGGACACCTACTATGCGCCAGGCCCTGGCTGGAAGTCATCTCCCTGGATCCCTGCCTGGGCCCGAGGAGCTTCTGTTGTTAGCCTGCCTTTGCAGATGCGCAAACTCAGGGGCTTGGCAAGTGGAAGGTCCTGACCCAGGGACCCACAGGAGGCAGAAGCCAGGCCCACGCCCAGGGTCTGGTCCCAGCACCCACTCCACAGCCCAGGATCGAAGACCCCTCGCCGCGGGGCTGCCTCTTCCAAAGACCAAATGGGGCTCCAGGAGGTAGCCCCTTCCCCACCCCACCAGAACCCTGGGACCATCCTCCCCCTGGGCCGCCTCTCGTAATTTTCCTAAGAGGCAACAGCTTCACTGCACCAAGAGGTGGGCATCAGCTTCACTTCTAATCACCTAATAGCCATTTCATCTTCCCCACCCGTGTGGTGCAGGGTATCAATGCTTTGTGTGACAGCGCTCATTCATGGGCTGAAAGCACGTCTTTGGGAGACCTGGGGTGCAGAGCTGGGGACTCCAGCTGCTGTCTCAGGCTCCACCACCCAGCGACCCAGGCAGCTCCGGGCACTCAGTTCAGGAACAAATGGCCCCGCGTTCTCTCGGAGCATGCCCCTTCACTGCCAGCCTCCAGGAAGAATGGGGATGTCTCATTGAAACCTCACACAACCCTTGTAGCCAGGTGCTGGTGAACACCTGCTCTACAGATACAAAAACTGACCCAGGAAGACGAAGTGTCCGACCCAGGGTCACACAGCCACCTCCCTACCTCCGGGAAGAGCTGACATTGCTTAGTTAGCGCGTGTGCCTGAAAGCAGGTTAGGGTGGCCCCTCAGAAAATCCATACCCTGGCCAGCTCCAAACGTTGGTGCGAGGGGAGGTGAGCCCTGGGGGTTTCAAACTGTCAGTGGAAGTGGGTGGCAGGGCTGGTGGGGACAGGGGTGGGCACTCAGTGACGGAGCCCCTGAGGGTGTGGTGGCCAGGGCCCAGTGGTGGATTTTTCCTGGTACCCTGGGAGGATCCTGCCCCACCCCCCTAGTTCTCAGATGAAACTAGATAATTCGGGTTCCTAAGAGAGAATAGGAAAGTGACGATGAAGTCTGGAGCCCAGGGCTGGTGGAAAGGAGACGTGGACCAGGGCAGATGGACAGGGGGACAGTCACCTTGACTTCAGCTGCAGGGTCACGGTGAACCTTGCAGCTGCCTTCAGGGCTGGGCAGCTGGCTGCTAACCCTCGCCTTGCCCAGTGCCAGGTACATGAGCAACATGGACATTCACCCCAAGCTTCTGCTAACTGCTTGTCTGAGCCTCAGCCACACCCTTCGTGGGCAGGACAGACCCTCAGCCCCACCTTGGCCAGCCCTCTGACAGACCATGGTGCAGGCACACCCCACAAGCCCAGCCAGACCCTGGGGAGAGGGCAGTGTGGACTCCCACCCCCTTCTCAGTCCAGCTCACAAAACCAGGCACCCTGCCCCGCCAGGGGGCACAGGTCTATTTTCAACAACACCTGGAGCTCCCGGAAGCTCAGCTGACCACTGCAGGGCAAGAGGTCCAGGCTGGAACCGAAGTCCAGGTTAGCGGCCTTCAGCACCTTGCCCACGCCAGCCTCAGTGAGCTTGTCTGGAAAAGGAGTTTGTGACCGGTGCATATACTTCAGGGGGCTGGTGGGGCTGCTACACTTATTAAATGAGGTGGGGGCAGCCAGGTAATACCCATGTTACCCAGAGAGGAAAAACCAAAGGACTACCCCAGGATCAACAGCAAATTGGGGTCAGAGGTGGCAGGACCTTGGATCTGGGTCTCAGTGGTGGGATTTTAAGACCCTTCCTGGACCATGGTGTGGGTGGGTGGGCGGGCAGCACCTTAGTGTCTGGTCCAGGCTGGGTGTGTGTGTGTGTGTGTGTGTGTGTGTGTGTCTGTGCTGGAGAGGGGAGGCGGTGGCCAGGGTTTGGGGGAGCTGCTGCTGCTGCCTCCCTGGTATTTTTAGCCTGGAGAATGAGCTGAGCTCAGGGCTCTGCGCTCCCATTGGCAGTGAGGGAAATGGAAAGGTACCCACTACCCCTCCCCACCACCAGCAGCCTGGAGCTGGGTTAGGCAGGTGGGCCTGGAAATGGACAGGGACTTCAGGGGCTGGGGGCAGTTAGGCCTTGACCCCTTGCACTCCAGACCACCTCTCATCTGTGTCATCCTCCCCACGTGGGCTTCGGCTTCCCTGGGGTGGTGCATTAGCACCCAGCCAAGGGGCAGTTTGGCGCCCCCATCTGCCCCCAGCCACCCTCAGCGTCCCCTTCGAGGAGCTCTGGGTCTGCTCCTGCCTGTGCCAGGTCACAGCCGCCTGGTTCCCATGACAACAGATGACAGCAATGGAGGCTGCTGGCCACAGGGTCAGGGGTGAGGGGGGTGTGGCTGGAAAAGCAGACGAAGGGAAGGGGGGCATAACAGGTGCAGGGGAAGGGCTGTGTGACCCCCAAATGGCTGTACCCTCCCAGCTCTTCAACTCCAAGGAGAGGCCTGAAACGGTGGCTGACTGATGTGGAAAGGTAGCCCCGCGGCCCTAATTGGGACAGCACAGGGAGGGAAGGGCTGGCTGTGCGTTTGGTCATGTGATGGTGGAGCCAGTGAGTGGGAGGGCATGGACAGCAGTAGCAGCCCCAGTTCTCTCAGCTAAGACTCTGCTGCCCTAGCTCAGGGCCTGGGGGGCGCAGGTGTCCTACCCCCACCTATGGGAAGGGAGTGGATACTAATGCCCTTCAGCCAGCCCCGCCTTTCCTTGTTGTTTTTTTTTTTGTTTGTTTTTCTTTTAAGATTTACTTATTTGTTCATTTGAAACACACAGAGAGAAAGAGATCTTCCCATCTGTTGGTGGACTCCCCAAATGGCTGCTACAGCCAGGGCTGGGCCAGGCTGAAGCCAGGAGCCAGAAACCCCATCCAGAGTCTCCCACATGGGAGGCAGGGACCCAAGCACTTGGACCATCTTCGGCTGCTTTCCCTGGCACATTAGCAGAGAGCTGGATGGTGAGCAGAGCAGCCGGGACTTGAACCGGTGCTTTACTATGGGAGGGGGCAGCTTCACTTGTTACACCAGCCCCCAGCCTGGCCATTCTGTAACATGGATCCCCATCCTGTCACGAGTGGCCCAAGCCCCCGACAGGTCACTTCCTGTCAAGCCCAAGCCCCATGTGGAAGATATCTTTGTTCCCCTAAAGAAGAGGTGGTGGGGATCATGGCCTCTGGCTGGTCCCCCACCCCACCCCAGCTACCTCAGTTGGAGGGTAGGAAGTGGCCCCCAACACTCAGGCTGACAGGCTCCGCTGCAGCTGGCAGCCCCTCCAAAGGTTCTCCAGGGTCCAGAACCCCCCATGAAATGCACTCCTGTATGCTGGATCTTGAAGTTGGCCCTCACGGCATCTGGGGCTCCCTCTTGTGTGGCCTCCTCACTGACCTGGAAGGACGAGGCTCCAAACCTCAGTCAGTGAGCAGCTTGACTCACACCTCCTCCAGGAAGCCCCCTTGGCTCTCCCAGGGTACTCGAATCTCTTGATGACCAAGAGGTGCAAGGCTGGAGGGCCCCTTGCCACAGGGGACACCGTCTTTTCCTCTCAGCATCCCTGGGGGTGATGCTTACTGCTGAGAAGGAAGCCTCTGTGCATGTCCTGCTGGCGCCTGGCCTCAGGCTGCCCTTTTCCTTTGACCCCCCCCTTGGGGTGCTCTCTAGGTAGTTGCCAGCCACGCCCCTCCACATACAAGCAGTGCAGGTCCAAGGACTTCAGCAGCCCAGTGCAGCAGTCCACGGGGGCCAGTCCCAGCCTCCCCCTCCCAGGCTGCTGAACCAGACCAGGAGCTGGGGGAGGGAAGGAGACCGCAGGATTGCCGCTGGTCCGCAAGTCCCTGCGGGCCACCGGGAAGGGAAGAGAAAATGAGAAAGGAGCGCTGTCTCAGCTCCCCAAATCCTCCCACGAGTTGAACTGGGAGCCGTGGGGGCTGGGGGAGGCAGGGCAGGCCCCCGACACGGGACCCAGCGCCCCTCCTGCGGGCAGGGGTCGAGCGCGGGGTGCCTCGTGACGAGGCTGCTGCAGGGTGATTAATCTTGTGAGGTCTGCGTGTCAGCCCCCCACCCCCACCCCCAGGCTCCCATGGCCAAGCCCGCCCGCGCTGCCCCGGGAGTTAATCTCCGCTCGGGGGACTTCGCCGGCTGCTGTCACCGCCGCATTAATTCGGAGGCAGAGGGAGGCAGGAAGGAGGAACACAGTTGGGGGGTGGACAGGCTCCTTGGGAAGGTTTTCTCATCAGCAGCTGGCGAAGAGGGGTCCCTTCAGGCCCGAGGCACGGACGAGGGGTGGGGGGGCGTGCCTGTCGCCCCCTGGAGTGTCAGAGCCCTCGCATCCCTGGCCTCTAGCCCTCGGCGTCCACCAGCTGAGCCTCAAATGCAGTTTGCAGTTTTGACAGCAGATGTCTCTGCTATTATGATTTATCAAAATGCTTTAAGGTAAATAATGCACACGTACTGATAGGGAGCAGGGGACTGGAGCGGGCAGGGGGCGAGGAGGCGAGGGGGCTCAGGGCCTGAGGGCTCCACACAGCCTGCTCACACCCACGGCTGCACTCCACCCTGGCCCGGGGGAAACAGACTGGGGTGATAGCAAGCTTGTGGGGTGACAGCAAGCTTGTGTGGCACCAGCCAGGCCTGGCCCCCAGGAGGGCAAAGACACGCCCCCGCCAGGCCTGGGAGGCGGCCACCTGGGGGAGGCAGCTGGGCCAGCCTCATACCTCAGGCATGTTTCCATGGCTTCACTGCGAGGCCCTGTTCCCTTATCAACGGCACTCGGACTGCCCAGGCCTCACCCTGGCAGCCACTCCCCCGGGATCTCTGGTAGCTGCCTGTGGACCCCACTGCTGCAGAGCGAAACTTGGGGTGCCCCCTCCTCCTCCTAAACAGGCTTCAGAACCAGGCGGAGAGACTCCAGGGAGGTGGAGGCGCGGGCAGTGCCCACCCTGGACCCCCGGAGCTCCAAGGCTGCCCTCCACTCCCGGGCCCCACCCACACAGCACCCTTGGTTTGCAGGCTTTTCTGGGCTCGAGAATGCTTGGTTAAGGAAATTATGGGGCATTCGAATCTGTAGAGCAATAAATAAATATGTCCCCCCAAAGCGAAACAAGACAAAAAAAGGAATGAAACGGTCAGAAGGTGCAGAGCAGCTGATGGAAGGAAGCGGCAGTCACCCCACACCTGGGTGTGATCACGGCCGCCTGTGGGTGGGCAGGTGCTCCCAGGCGCAGCCTGAGGTGTAACCAGGTGCCGGAGGCCTCCTCCCGCAAGCAGAGGCACCTGTGCAGCCTTGCGTGTCTCTGTGCCTCTCTGAGCCCCAACTTTGTCGTTTAGAAAAGGGGGGTAACTCACCAGTGCGCTCCTGGAGTCGTGAGCGCTGAGTGCGTGTGGGCGTGCGTGCAGGCAGGGGACTGCCCCAGTCCAGCTGACCGCCCCGGAGGCGGGAAGGGATCCTGTGCCTCTGACCAAGGCGCATGGAGGCGCTGGGTAAGCAGGTCCTTGGTGCTGAGTTTCCCACACCTGTGGGCAGCGCCTAGTGAGCGCTGGAAATGCACAGGTGAGAGGAATGTCCTGAGAGGCGATCAGGACTGCTTGCTCACAGTGCTCCTCTTCCCTCCTCGTGCCACGTGTCCGAGCTGCCCTTCGCACCTGCGGCCCTGGAGCCCGCTGATGTTGCCCAAAGCGATTAGCATGGAGATGGGGGGCGGGGACGCCTGGCCCAGCCTGCAGGGCTCAGAAAGGACCTCTGGAGGGAGATGAGACGGGAAGCAGCCCTGCCTCTGCTGGGGAGTTAATCAGGAGGCTGGGGTAGTGGCCACGGAGCCCCCTGGTGCTGCGCCCAGGCCTGCCTGGAGCCCCCAGAGCAGGCCCGGCCTCCCTCCCCTGGGCCCGCCCCATCTTCACGCCCTGCTGCCTGGAATCTGAGGCAGCCCTTGTTCTTGGGCAGGAGGGGAATTCAATGCTGCGAGAGATGGCAGGTCGACAGGCGGAGAGAGATGAAAGTGTCCGTTCTGGCAGCCCGGCCGGCGGCCTCGGGGGACCCTCCATGCCCCTCCGTCATCGCTGCCGTTCCCCATTCAATGTGGCAGGCAGGGCCCTCGGGGGAGACGCGCGCCTCTGGGGCCAGGACTCCCCACAGGACTGTGTGACCTTGGGGGACAGCGGTGCCTCTCTGTGCCCCGCCCCCTTTGAGCAGGGGATTGGGGCTGAAGTCTGCACTATGACCATGCTGGGTTCTGCTGGGGCCTGGCTGCAGGTGGGCAGAGGACTGTGTGACCTTGGGGGACAGCGGTGCCTCTCTGTGCCCCGCCCCCTTTGAGCAGGGGATTGGGGCTGAGGTCTGCACTATGACCATGCTGGGTTCTGCTGGGGCCTGGGCTGCAGGTGGGCAGAGGGGCCGGGCGGGCACTGGTGCTGTGATCAGGTCGAGGCAGGCGGCCTGACTCCAGCTCAGCTGTGTGGCTGTCACCACCCCCCTCTGTCATAGTCCAGAGCTAGGCTGGGCCTGGGAATGGAGGCTGGGGCCCCAAGCCAGCATCTGCCCCCTGGGCTGGCAGCCTCCTGTCCCTGTTGGAGATGCCGGGAGGCCTGAACTGAGGTGACCTTGCTGACGAGCACCCCACTCCACAACTCCTGGCTGTGTGCTTTCCTGGCCAAGGTCACCCTGCAAGGACACACACACACACACACACCACAGCTGTAACACAGGGACCAGGAAAGCAGGAGGGACCTAGGTGTGCACTCCCAGGCCCCTCTCCATTCCTCGACAGGCGACCAGTCCTTCTCCCAAGGCAGCTGGGGGCCTGGGTTCAGATCAGGGTCCGCCACCAGCCCCAGCTTAGCCTTGCTCTTGGACGAGTCTCGTTCTCAGCCCTGAGTTGCAGTTTCTTATCTGTGCAATGGGGGCAATCCTGTCTGGTGATTTCCTGGAGTCAAAGAACTAGTTACTAGACAAAGTCCAAGTGCCCCCGACGGGAGACCGCCCATCTCCCACTGGCCTTGGCACTTCAGGAAGCACTCGGAAGAGCCCAGCTCTGGGCCATGATCACCCAGTACAGCCACAGGAGCTGTCCTGCCTCCTCCTTCCTGCACACACTGCCCAGAACAAGCTTGCAGCAGAGAGCCAGAGGCCCAGCCCGAAGTCAGAGTCAGGCCCAGGGCCCCCGCCAGAGCGAGGGACAAGGACAGCTAGAGACCAGGTCAGGCCAGGTCTGACTGCTGTGGGGGAGGGGCGCCTGGCAGGCACTGGGCAGGCCTTTGGCGGCCGTGGAGAACAAAGAGGCTGGGGTTGCCAGGATATTCTGTGGAGCTGAAGCCCGCGGTGATGAGGCTGGGAGTGGGGCCACAGCAGCCGTGGGAACGGCGCCTGCTGCCCCCCGCCAGCTCCCCTATCCAGACTGGGCCTGGGGGCCGGGCTGGGAGGAAGGGGCTGCCAGAGCCCCTACTCACTGCCCAGAGCTGCCTGGCTGTCAAGGCAGAGACCCAGGGACAGGCTGTGGCAATGATGCACGTGGCAAAGGTGTCAGCATCACCGAGGAGGACCACGGGCACCCAGGACACAAGGTGCGTATGGTGACCACACGCCAGGGTGATGGGCAGCATCCCAGGGCCACACCCTGGGCCCCAGGCACAGCACAGCTCACGTACAATCACTCCCGGATGGCGGTCCCCAGGCGGCTGCTGCACGTCACAGATACAATGTCACACACTCAGTGTTATCAAAGCGTCAAGCAGTGACCTACAATATCAGTGCTGCATGGCTATGGTCACACACGTGGAATCACCCAATGTCACAGCATCACATGTGCCATGTCACAGAGCACCCCAGAGTACGGCCACTGGCTTCACCTAAGCCACGGCCACGAGGGCTCATGTCGCACGGATGTCTCACACACACACACACTCAGGAGAGCCCACGCAGGGGTCACTCAGCAGCCAGGCTTTCTCTAGCCCAGTGTGCGGTGCGCCCAGCCTCTTGAACCCCTATTCTACCATGCCCATCACCCAGGAGGGGGTGCAGGGTGCCTGGGGTAAAGGCTCGGCTGAGGACAGCTGAAGACACACAGCCTGCCCGGTGGCGTCTCCGCACATGCTCTGTCAGGGGAGAGCAGCAGGTGCGTGCCTATGGCCAACAGACCAGAGGTGAGAGAGCCAGAGACACAAGAGACCCAGGGAGCCTCAGGAAGATGAAGACTCCAACAGAGACCATGCTGTCATGGACAGACAGGAGCAGGGACAGGAGTAGGAGGCCAGGGCAGGGTGGGGCACCCGGTGGAGGGGGAGGGAGGGTGGCGAGGGCTTCACAGCCCGGGGAGAGGATGGGAGGTATCTTTGTAAGATTTCGGTGAATTAGTGTTAAAATAGCAACAGGCGCTGTCACTGACCGAGTGCACACTGGGAGCCAGGCCCTCCCCTCGTGTGATCTCATTTCATCCTGACAACCCTGAGGGGAGAGACTATCGTCCCATTTTCCAGATGAGGTAACTGAGTTCTCACCACGTGTTCAGACTCATAGCTACCCCTGTGCTGGCCTCCTCCAGATGCTATTCCCATAAAGCCGAGCGCGAAGAGGCACAACCTGCAGGCTGGCGGCTCGGAGCTTCGGGTGTCTCTGCCGTGGGGGGTGGCACAGGAGGCATGGCTGGGCTGAGGGCTGGCACGCTGAAGCTACAGGCCGGCTGAGTCACAGCACCCCCCCCCCCGCCTGGGGCTGGCACCAGAACCATCCACCCCACACCTGTAGGCGTGCCAACGAGGGCCGGCCCAGGCCATCTGCAGACTGCGTGCTGCCAGCGTGTGGGGGCAGGCAGGGGCCTCCTGCCCCGGTGCCCCCTGCTGGCTGGCGCCCCCTCCTCCAATGGACCCTTCCGCCCCCTGGGGTCCCGGAGGTGCTGCAGTTTTCCTCCTATGGGGGGGTGACGGTGCCCCCCAGCTGCCAACACCTCCCCCTACTCCCTGCTGGACACCCCCCTTCGGCAGAGCCGCCTGGAGAGATCACAGGCAGCCACATGAAAGGGAATTTTTCCCAGGCAGAGATGGAGTTGAAAGCTGCCTCCCACCGCCCCCGCCTGCCCCCGCTGTGCCAGGCCAGGCTGCTGATCCCCTGTGCTCCAAGGGAGCTTGTGACACCCGGGAAAGGGCTGGGGGGTCAGCCCCCCCCCCCACGGCTGCTTTCTCCTCCCAAGAACAATGGCAGAGACAGCCCGTCTCCCCCGCCCCACTGCCCACTCCACTCTCCCAGTCCCCTCACTCACCTGGAGCCGGGCCCCATGCCGCCAGGAAGTCCTTCTTTAAGTCTACCTTCTGTCTCAGCCAGGCTCAAAGCAGAGGAGTGGGAAGAGGGCGCCCTACCCCCGCCCCCGCCATGGGTGGACGGGCCTCCTCCTTCAGGCCGGCCTGGGCGTGCAGCCTCCATCCACCGTGTGGCTGTGTGGGGACTTCCCCAGGCCTGTGGCTTTTGAAGACCCAGACAGCCTTGCACCAGTAAACCCTCTGGAGGTGGGGACAGCCAAGGCCAAGGACACCCCCAGGAAGAGAGGCCACATGGAGGAGGGTGAGAGTGTGCGTGCCCTGGGCACCGCCAGGGGGTTGCCACATCAGACGTTGTGGGGGGACCCAGATCCCAGCCAGGTCAGGGGAACAAGGAGAGCCTGACAGGCAGCTTGGGCCCCACCCCGGCTTCCCGCTGCTCAGGCCGGAGGAATTCCAGTGAATGCAGCTGGGGGTGACCCCTAGGTGCAAGCCGGAGGCAGGTGGGGTCACTCCCGCTGCCGAGGCCGCTTATCCCTAAGGGACCCCCACTCTCAGTGCCTGGGCCATCACCTTCCCCTCAGAGTGGTCCCACCGACCCCTCCCCAGCCCCCGCCCCTCGGAGCTGCAGGACGCAAGGAGCAGCAGCGCTTGGTGACACAAACATGCATTCGTTTTATTCACAAAACAGCCTGGTTTCCTAAAACAATACAAACAGCATGTTCATCAGCAGGAAGCTGGCCACGGGCAGGGCCCCCTGGGCACCCACCCCCACCGCAGGGACCGCGCCAAGAAGCCCTTTCTTCTGCCACCATCAGCAAGGCCAGATTAAAAAAAAATTTATTTTCTCTAAGGGAAGTAGCCGGGACCAGAAGTAGAGACGCGGACTCCCCCAGTCGCAATGCACAAACCAAGAGGACTTTCAGCTTGTCAGAATCCCACTGCTGCTGTGGGGGAGCCCCGTCTGGGGACCGTGGGTGCAGCACAGCCTGGGCCCGGGGTGGGGTGGGGGGCGCGCCCTCCCCCCCTCCCCGGAGCTCCTCGCAGGCGGCGGCGGTGCTGCGGCGCTGCGCGCACGGGTGGAGACCGAGGGCGGCTACACGGTGCCATCGACCTTCTCTTTATGAACGTGAGTGGAGTCTCCAGGCAAACTATGCAGTATTTCATGGTCGGAAAGAATCAAAGGAAGTTTAAATGAGGGTGGAGTTAAACTGTGCTAAATTACAGTAGTGCTTATTAGTAACTAGATTTCAAAAGGTTACAGAAAATGTACATTCTCTACACAAAACGGCATTTGCTGCACAGACAACATGACATCGACACAGGGAGGAAACTGATTGTCCGTTCTTTGCCCAGGAAGTCTCGGGATTTTATATTCATCTTTACCTCTTTTTTTTTGTTGTTGCTCTTCTGAAAAAGCAGTTAATTTTTTTTCTTTTCTTTCTCTTTTTTATACTAGGGACGTGGAGATGTTAAAACGACAACAAAAAATATATATATAAAAACAGGAATGAAATCTGTGAGAGAATATTTTTGGTTCTAAAGACGGGTGCGTCCGTTTGTCTTCGCCCGAATCCCTTGCCGGAGACCACACGAGCAGTGACATTGCACGCAGAGGGCAGCTTTGGGGTCCCGCCGCGTCACTGAAACCACCGGAAGGCGGCTCCCGTCGGAAGCATCACCTTCTGGCGGGGGAGGGGCGGGAGACAAAAACAAGGAGAGAGTTCAGTCAGGGTCCGCGCGGGCCTGTGGCAAAGGCGGTCGCGGCTGGAGGGGTGCGGCCACTCTGCGGAGCTCCTGGCCTCCTGGCCGCCCTGGGGCCCTCCTCGCAGACGGGAAGAGCCCCTCCCCTGGTCCAAAGGCAGCCAGCGCCAGGTGGGGTGGCTGGGCTGCACCTGGGGGCCGAGTGACTCTCTGTGACGCGCGCACTGGACACGCACACGGGAGCGTGTCTCACGCTAGGCGAGATGGTGCCGGGTGGATGGATGGAGCCGGGGTAGGGGCGGGATGGTATCTGGCGGTCCTCACGGGTGCTGTCTACACAGGAGGCCGTGTCCCGGGCAGGTTTGAGTGTCTACAGTGGACAGAAGGGGGCATCTTGTGTGCACGCAGGAGGTCTAGGGGCCAGCCTCTGGGGGTGGCCAGGAGGCCGTGGTTGGGATGCCACAGGCCTTTCCCAGCCATTCTGGACATTTGCGTCAAGCCCACTTGCAGAGGGGCGGGGACAGGAGCAGGGACAGCAGGCTGAAAAGACGCTTTGTGCCAGGCCTGGCACGCCAGCAAGGTTGCCACGTCTGGGGGCACAGGAACACGCCCTACCACAGGGTGGAGAGAAAGCTCAACGGGAGCCCCTGCGCCTTCTCTAAGCCAGTTCTGCAGCGGACAGGCCCTTGCCTGGGCCCCAGGCTTCCGGCCACCCCGACACCAGGTTCCCCAAATCTGGCAACTAGGGGTCTCCTGGGCCTGAGCGGAGCAGCCAGCTCTGCCTGTGGGGGAGCTCAGGGGAGAGGCTGGGCTCCTGGGAGGCAAGTGCAGGGCTGACTCTCAAGGCCACAGGGTCCATGAGACAGCACTGGACCCCAAGCCGGGTTGGGGCGAGTCCCAGAACCTTAGGTCACGTGTGCGAGTCAGACTCAGTGCCCGGCTCGGGACCCCAGAGCTGAGCAGGTGATGTTGGGCCGGGCCTTTGCTGTGCAATCTACAGCCTGGTGGGGTCTCAGGATGTGGCTCTGACTTGGAAGCAGTGAACTGGTGTCTCAAAGTCAGACCCCCGGGCCCCAAGGGGCTGGCCGGGCACCCCCGAGATGCTTGCCCAACTAGGTAGGAAAGGAGGGGCCAGGAGCCGGGGGTGGGTTTGGACTGCCAGACTGACGCAAGAGCCCACACACCTCCCGCTAAGGCGCCGTTACCTCCAGAGCAGCGGAAGGCTTCTTTTTGAGTTCCTCACATTTTCTGAATTTGCAAATCTGATGGCCAGTCTTTCGGTTCCTACAACTGCTGCACTGCTCGCAGTTGATGCGCCGCCGGCAGGGCGCACACATGCCGCAGCGTTTCCGCTTCTTCTTGCCCGAGCTGATGGCGGAGGCCAGCTCTCCCTGCATGGGGTACTCGGCCAGGCCGGCCATGTGCAGCGCGCTCTCGGCCAGGAACACGCCAGCCGGGGTCATGATGAAGAGGCCCGGGTTGATGGGGAAGGCGCCCAGGTAGGGGAAGTCGGACTGGCCATTGAGGGCTTCGGCCCCGGCCACGGCCTCCATGTCAGGCAGGCCAGCGCCTGCCTCGCTCATGAGCGGCAGGTGCTCCTGCACGACGCGCTTCAGCATCTCCGTGGACTGCGCAAACTGCTGCAGCGTCAGCTGTCCCTCGGCCGCCAGCTCCGTGGCCCGCTCGGCCTTGCTCAGCAGGCTGGCCACAGCACCGCTTTTGTGCTTTGAGGTAGGGTTGCTTTTGTCCAGCGCCATGGCCGCTGCCAGGTCGTGCCCGTTGGCCAACAGGGAGGCAGCAGCCGCGGCCGCAGCCGCCTTCTCGGCAGCCTCCCCGCCCATCATGCTGCTGCCACCACTGCTGCCGAAGGAGGAGTAGTGGGAGAGCGGGCGCGAGCGGCGCAGGCTCTTGTTGAGGGGTTCGCTGATGATGCCGCTCTTGTTCCGGCGCTCCGGGGGCGGGGCGTCGTCGGCCACCGAGGCCGGGGTGGCCGTGGCCGCGGGTGCGCTCTTGTCTGCCGCTCCAGCCTTGGAGCCGCTGCTGCCGCCGCTGCTGCCGCTGCTGCCGCCGCCGCTGCTGCCGCCAGCATCCTGGGAGCCACTGCCCAGGCTCGACATGGTGGGGCCGAGGCCCGGACCCCGCTGCCGGGGAAGCCTGTCAACTGCCTGGGTTCACGGACGAGCACTGGCCCTGCTGCCCACAACAGAGACGCCGGCTGAGCCTCACTGCTCCGGGCGGCACATGGCAGGCGGCCACGGGGAAGCGTCTTCACTCTGTCGGGACAAGAGGACATGGGTCAGGGGGGCGCACACTCCTCCCTCACCCCCACCCCCGCCCCGGGTGGACGCACCCGCGGCCTGACTCAGTGTGCATTAACCCCGGCCATGAAGTTCCTACGGCTCCCGTCTCTGTTCGGGCTCATGAGGCTCCGATGAGGTGGCGGCTGGCAGTCCTGCTTTACAGAGCCCAGCCAGGCTCAGCCAGCTCTCTCGGGCGTGCCTGTGGCCTGGGGCAGGCGGGCGACCCTTCCTGCACTGGGGTGGCAGGGAGCTGGAATGCTCATGAACCTGAGGGTGACCGCGTCACCTCTACTTCCTTCCCCGACCCATCTCAGAAGTGCTGAATGTGGAAAGCACAGGGCCTGGGAAGCGGCCTCTGGAGCCTCGTTAGATTTCCAACACACACCAGCCATTCCAAGGCTCTGACACGTCCTGCAGAAGGGACCAAGTGTGCCTCTGTTCATCACCGGGTTTGACAAGAGGGCCCAGGACCCTTATTTCAAGGGGCATCTGGGCGGCGGCACCGGGCCGGGGAACAAGCCTTCCCCAAAGGTGGGCGGATGCACTGGGGCACACGCCTCCTCCTCAGCTCCCACTCGCTTCTACGTGGGTCACTGCTGTGCTGCAGGCTGGCTCCCAGAGGCCGGGTGCAGGCCGAGGTCCCAGTGAGAACCCAGGGAGCTGGCTGGGCTGCTCTCAGCAGGAGGGGATCCCCAAAGGAACAAGGGCAGGCGGGAGCCTGACCTTGGGCCCCTCCGTATTTCCGAGGTGCTGCTTCCCAGGACAAGGCCCGCTCTGCGCAGGCCTCAAGGCCAAGGCACTTGAGCAGCCAGCTGCCAGGGCTGAGAGGAACTGGTGGAGACGGAGCAGGGTCTTGTCCGTCCCGGCCCCTTCCTAGTCTGCTGTGGCCCAGCACCCACCGGGAGGGAGGGAAGCAGAGGGTGGCGGCGGGCCCAGCCCTGAGCAGCTGGCGGCTCAAGGGGGAGGCGCACATCTGGTGGACCCCGTCCCGCCCTGAGCTCCAGGGCGCCAAACAGCATCCCTGTCCCCAGATGACCTCACCAGCCTCCAGGGCAAGGGCCCCGCCAGTCCCAACGCCGGTGAGCCCACCCCTCTGCATCTACCGAAGGGGAAACCACACCCTGCTCCGAGCAGGCAAGGCTCTCGCCCCATGAGGACTGCTCGCGGCTGGCCGCAAGGGGCGCATGTGAGGAGGTGATGGCTCTGCCTGCAGGGGCTGCTCCTGAGCCCTCAGCAGCAGGTACAGCCCCCTTAGAGCCCCTTCCCGGGATGCCAGGTGGTGGGGAGCAAGGGCTGGACCAGCAGCAGTGCCCACCAGGCGGTGTCCAGGATGGGCCGGAGGCTTTGGAACTGTGCCTGCCCAAGGAGAGCCCTGCTTTGTCCCACTGCCCCAAGGCCAAGCCCAAGCTGACTCTCCAGCCACTCTCCTCAGAGACTGGTGACCCCTACAGGCATCCGTGGCCCTGGTCAGGTGTGGGGGACCAGGGCTGGTGAGATCAGGGCCAAAAACCACCCAGTGGTCTCCTCCAGCTCCTGCCCCTGGGCCACAGCCCGCAGCCCCAGGCAAGGGTGGCAGGTGCCGGTGGGCTGCAGGCCGGGCCGGAGCAGTGTGCGTCCCCGCCTCTGCGGCCTGCTGGCGGGTGCAGAAATCGATAGCTGCATTAGCGCTGCTCGCGCTCTGCTCACTCCTGCCCTCCTCCCAGCTCCAGGGCCTGGCTCTGCGTGCGGGGCGGGCAGGTCAATTAGAAGTCAGCTCCCTCCAGCACAGGCGGCCTGCGTCAGGGCCAGCGCGCGCGCTTCTCTCTGCTTTTGTCTCCCTCGGTGGGGACCCAACCTCCAGGCCTCTTTATGCCTGGCCCTCTCCTGGCGTCTCTCACCTTCTACTTTTCTGCCCCGCCTCAGGCGCCACCCACCCCCGTCCTCCCCAGCCCTGGGACATGCTGAGCTTGCGTCCAGAGGACGTGATATGTCACTGAACAGGTGTCGCAGGCAGAACGCTGGTCTGTCAGCCACAAAAGCTGAAGCCGCGTGCATGTGGCCCACAGAGGTAACGCCGCCCCCGATGCAGCGTGGGCAGACACCAGCAGCCCGTCCTCCGAGCCTGCTCCCCACACGTGCTCCAAACCCGCCCCTGTACCTGGCTAAGCTCCCCCAGCCCCTGGGGAAAAGCTGCGCCCTGGTCCCAGGGTACCCCAGCTGCCCTACTCATAGAAGGGGAGAACGCGGAGGGGTCGCTCTCCCAGACGCAGCCTCCCACTGCAGGGCACCCGGCGACCCCCTCCCGGGCCAGGAAGGGGCTGGCAGTGCCCAGGCAGCAGGGGAGGAGTCGGGGCCGCGTTGAAGCGGAGCGGGAAGGAGCGGGAGGGAAAGCTGGCGGGCAGGCGGGCGCGGCGGGCGCATCCATCATCGGCCCTGCCAGGAACGCATCCAGCCCCCAAAAAGAAATACTGCGCCTGAGGAGGGACAACAAAGGGCCTCGTTTCATCAGCAATGCGGAGCCAGCGCCCCGCCGCCCCGCCAGCGCGGCCAGCCCACAAAGGACCCCTTTGTCCGCGCAGGAGCCGGGCGGCCGGGAGCTGGGACCAGGGGCTGACGGGCGGGGACAGAGCCCAGGGGCAGGGGAGCAAGTCATGGGGAGCTGGGGGGGGGGCGGGGACAGGACGGAGACAGGTGCTGGGGAGAAGAGAGTCCCAAGACAGAGCTGGAAAACTGGAGAGACGGGGCGGGGTGGGCAGGATGGAGGGCAGGGACCCAGGTGACCAGGCTCGCAGAGGCCCGAGACCAAGGAGAGGCAGCTGGACAGGCCCAGGGGAGGGCGAGACCACAGAGATCCTCCACGCGCTGCCCAAGGCCAGGGGAGACACGGTACTCCTGGCCTCAGGGCCCGAGCGAAACACCGAGCTGGGAAGAACAGAGTGGCCACTCGTTGCCCCCAATGCCAAGGTTGACACTCAAGTTCCCTAATTGATCAGCCAGATTTAATGAGCACCTACTGTGTCCCAGGCCCTGTGCTCTTCCTGCTTTGCCTTATAGAATCCTAGGAGATGGGAACTACTAACCCACTTCAAAGCTGGGGGAACCAAGGCTCAGTGAGGTGTAAGCTCTCAGCCTGAGCTCAAGCAGTGGGTGCCCTGGAGGGGTAGAACTTGAACCCAGAGCCCAGGGCCTAGGCACCCTGCTCTGACATGCTTTGTTCTACAGAGATAATTGATAAAGTGGCCAGAGCAAGGCCACCGGCTACCCCCAAAGTTGCCCCACCTCCCAGGACGGTTACCAGGTTTGTCACCTCTCCGTGGTGGTCAGGGGGTGAGCCGTCACACACCCCAGGGAGTGCCCCCTCCTTGGGAGCTAAGAGATGGCCAGGCAGGAACCTGGAATATTGGGCCAGTGACATCACAATGTCAGCTGGCAATGAGGTCACCGAGGTGGTGGCAGTGCCCTCCTCACTCCATCTTCAGCCCCAGAAGAGCCATCGCCTCCCCCCCAGCAGAGCTGTATCCCAAACCCAGGCCAGACGGTGGTCGGGGGTGGAGGGCGGGGCGGAGTTCCTGGGCGGGGGCTGTGCTGTCAGCTCACACACGCACATGGAGCTCAGACACTGCCTGTGCACAGCCCCTGCCCCGGACCCCAGGACAGCACCGCGCCCTGCGGTGCTGCCTCCTGGGAGTGCGGGGCGTGGGGCTGGGTTCACCCAAACCACTGAGGACTGCGAGCCACAGGGAGACACAGCGGGGCATGGGGGGGGGGCAGTCTTCCTGGAGGGAGCTGGGGGAGTGGGTGTGGGGCTGGGAGGTCTCCACCGGGCAGGCTTGTGTCTATGGTCCTATTGAGATATAGTTTACATACCATAAACCCCACCCCCCTTTCGGTGTGTAACTCGGTGATTTTCACTAAGTGCAGAGTTGTGCGCCCGCGACAGAGGGCAGAGCTCACCCTTCCCCGCTCCCTGCTGGCTGGAAGGGCTTCCCTCAGAGCCACCTGCAGGGGGCGGAAGGCCCTGGAGGAGGCAGCACTCAGGACCCCATGCTCTGCCTGTGGCCCTCCCTGCTGCCACCACCTTGGTCTCTGCAGGAGGAGGATGGACACACAGACTGAAGGGACGGGGGCGGGGGGCCTGCCTCTTTGATTTCCATGACTCAGCCCAGGGAGTTTCCAGAATGGGGGGAAACCCCCGCTGGGGCCCAGGGAGCTGCACACTGGCGAGAGGCAGCCCCGGCTGGAGCACAGGGCGCAACCAGCCACAGCAGGACACACAGACACTGCCCACTGACCAGCCTGGGGCCAGATGTGCCCTCAGCATCACTGTGGTGGTCCCCCCAAGGCACACTGACAAGGGCAGAAAGGGGGCCGCACCCCCACTGTCTCCCAGGGCAGGCACCACCCTGCGGCTGCCCTGAGCGCTGAGTAAGCCGCTCAGACACGAGGGTGGAAAAGCGCCCCCTTACAGGGTCCCAGAATCAGCTGGAGGAGGGGACCCGTCCATTCCCGGAGGGACAGAGGCCCTGGCAGGAGGGTGCTGTGAGCTGGGACTCAAAGGGAGTGGGATGGGGAGCCCGGGTAGCAGCAGATACAAACAGAGCCTCCCTCGGCAGGCACCTCCACAGGCCAGCCGTCACCCCCAAAAAAGCCAGGGGACCAGGAGGCCCCTCCTCATTTAGTGACCCTGGCATAGGCCTCTGAGCCGGTTCCCCCCACCACATGGCACCATGAGGACCGCAGCCTACATGCACGGAGCCTCATCCCCAGGCAGGGGCGGTCATGGAGAAGCAGCTGCGATCGGAGTCCATGGACCTAGGGCCTCCCCTCCTGGCGGGCGGCACCAGGGGATAGGCCGGGAAAAGCTGCTCAGAAACACGTGGGCCCAGCAGCGGGCAGAGGGGAGCACATGCCCCACATGGTGGGGACCTGGGTCAGTCCTGCCACTCCCCGACTGCTGACTCCACCGAGCCCCTTCCAACAACTGAGTCCCACCTCTTAAACAGTTCCCACTCCTCACCCAAGCTGCAGGTCCTGAGCCAGAGGGCCCCGCGGGGAGGGAAAGGGAACGGCAGAAGCACCAGTCACAGGTGCTGACCCTCTGCTCCCCCAAGTCCCAGGAGGAGGACCCGGGAGGTGTGCACATCTCCAGCGATGTGGCTTGCAGGGCACAGGGCTGAGCCTGAGCCCAGGTGATGTGGGCACCCAGGCCTCCCTGCCCATTTCCAGAGGATACTGTACCCGCGCTCATACTCACTCTCTGCCACGTGCTGTTCTACACCTATGCGTTTACTCCTCAGATTCTCTCTACAACCCCATATCTAAAAGTAGCCCCATTTCCCAGTAAGACAACTAAGACCCAGGGAGGTCAAGCCCCCTGCTTAAGGCCATAAGGTCAGCAAGTGGCACAGCCAGGATTTCAACCCAGGTCTGCACGGCTCCTGGGCCTTGCTCTCCAATGTTGGCTCCGAGGCACATGGGGGGGGCCATGGCCGGACAATGAGGCCCCGTCCAGCTCTGAGCCTGCGAGAACTCCTAGGTTTTCTGTGGGCCCTGAGGGTGGCTCTCAGGTTCTGGGCAAATCCCATTAGGGCCACGTTGCTGACAAGTCTGAGCTGCACCCCAAGGCCCAGGGGAACACAGAGGAAGGGGCTGCGGGTGGGCTGGACGGGCCAGAGCTCCGGGCATTCCGGCGGCCTCCGCAGGAAGCACAACGGGACGGAAACCGGCTCCTGCCTCCTCCCCCAGAATCCTGTGGGCAGCCAGGCCGGGCTGCACAGAGGCCCTCTTTGTGCCTGCCCTAACCCGCCACCCGCGGCCGGCCCAGGGTTTTGAGTTTCCTGGGGGGTGGGGGCCCAGCCACCACGAAGCCTCGAGCTACCTCTCTCCTACTGGGGGCAGTCACAGCAGTCCACAGCTGGAGGAGGAAGTGAGTGGATGGTCAGGGCTACCCCAGAGACCCTGGGGGGCCTGGAGTCCACCCACATCCCACTCCCCCAAAACCCACACACCCTAATTAGGGGCTGGAGGTGGAAAGTGGGACCTTGCCTCCTCACCAGCAGCCACCAAGACCATCACTACCCACCTGGAAGCCCCACCCACTTTATCCTGGTGTTCTTGGGCCAGGGTGGTATGCATAGTAAGCCTGGCCAGGGGGCCAGGGCAGGCCCTCTGTCTAAGCCACCACTTTCAATTTTGTCCCAAACTCGGGGCTCATGAAGCAGAGGCCTCAAGCTCACTCCCCAGCATTTCAGTGGACAGGAGCCCTTTGAGTGACAATCCTTCAGCAAATCTGGGGCCTGGGTCCAAGTGTGTGTGGTCAAGAGCAGCGGCAGGTACAAGCGCATCTGTGTGCATCCACTTGGGAGGCACGTCGGACAACTGCAGGCTGTGCACACAACAGGCTGCAGGTGCGCCCAAGTGACCGTGTCCAGTCTCAGATGTCCCCTGCCGTGGAGTGGGTGGGGTGTGGATGGATACACAGCACAGCGCAGGTGCGGGTCTTTGTGTGGCCTCCCTCAGGGCCCAAGTAGAGCAGATGACGTGGTGGGGTCTTGTCTGTGCATTTCCCAGCCTGCCTAGGTTGTGTGAGCCCCAGTGTTTGTATGTGCACTTGTGAGCTGTGTCAGGGCTGAGAGGCCTGAGCCTGGGATGGGGCTGTTGCACACAGAACTGGTGCCAGGTGCTAGGGCCCCTATGGAAACAGGAAGCTGCCCACAGGTGCGGGGTGGGGGGGCGTGGTGGGGGCTGGGCTCCACGCAGGTTCACTTTTGTCCCTCTGAGAAAACAACTCGGCTGCACCAGCGGAGAAGCCATCCCAGCCAGGAGGGAGGCACCTGTCTTGTCTGCTGTTCAAGGTCCAACAGCTCTGGCCAGCGTCTACCCGCCTGCCTGGCCAGAGCGTGGAAAAAACTGGAAAACAAAAGCCCCCAGACCGCAGGCCCTCCCTGCAGAGGCGTGGGGGAGGCAGGCAAGAGGAGGGAGGCTGCGGGGGAGGGAGGGAGGTGTCGCCACAGCCCCGGAACACAAAAATAATGAGGCGAGAGGGGCCGTGGGGCCGAGCCGGCTGGTTCCGGAGTCGCTATCTGACCTTGACAGATGCCACAGCTGGGCGCCTGGAGAGGAGCCGCCGCCGCCACCGCGCCGCACAGAACCCCCCCACCTCCCCCAGGCCAGGGTCGATGGCGGCTCAGGCAGCGCAGCCACAGGCAGCCCCCCACCAGGCGGGAGCCAGGAGCGCTTCCCAGTAGGGGGGTGAGGGGGGGCACTGCAGGGCACAGGGGGCGGCAGTGGGGTCTCCAGGGGGTGCCTGGGCCTTCAGGTGTGGCGGTGTGTGTGAGAGACGCATAGAGCTGGCCATTGTGCGCATGTAGCTGAGCTGTGTGGCAGACTGTGTGTGCAGAAGGAAAGCAAAGTGTGAATGTGGGTGTGACAGGGACAAAGATTGTGCTTGTGTGCGTGTGTCCTTGGGGGTCACACAAGGCTGGAGAGGGGCTCACGTTCCTGACACGGGTGTGGCCGCACTGCTCAGGGGTGGGCACTCAGCACTGCCCTCTCTCCCTCCCAGAGCCACACCTGTCCTGGTGGAGACCAGGGGGAAGGTGGGGGACAACAAGAGCCACGCCCCCCAGGGCCTGTAGCTTGCAGAGGAGGCACCCCAGGCCTGTCTGGTCCACCGTCTGCGGATCTCTGTGAGGGGTTCAGAGCTGGGCCGGCACTCCGGGGGACACCGGCTCAGGGCTGGGTGTGAGCTACGGGAGGCATGCTGGGCTGGGGGTGGATTAGCAATTCCGAGCACTGGCTGCATAATTAAAAAATCATTACAGCGGGGCTGCGGGCAGAGTGTGAGCTCACGCTTAGAGCGGGCGGGGATGGCCGTGGCACTCCCCTCAAACCGCTTCCCCGAGGAAAAATCCCACCTGCTAACATAATTATGGAAAAACACAAGCACGGAAATTCGGTTTCAGCAAACAGCGTGCCTGAGTGCCCAGGGCCCGCCTGGCCCTCAGCGCAGCTAGCGGGCGGTCACTGGCACCCGGGGTGCAGGACAGCGAGGCAGGCCTGCTGCGCGGCACGCTGCTCCCCCCCGCAGTCCCCACTGGACAGGAGGGGCACACGTAAAACCTAGCCCTCAGAACGCCGAGTTCAGGAGACAACCAGCCAGTCCTGCTAGGTTACACACGGGGAAACTGAGGCCAAGGACTTGGCTCCTGCAGCACCATTCAAGATCTCGTGCTCCACCGCGGGTCCCCTCGTCCCAGAGCCCCAGCCCTCCATGGCGGCCGAGTGGACAAGCACCGCCTCCTGAGACTGAACAAGGCTACCTGAGCCTGGAGCCCCAGCACCTACCCACACCCACACCCACACCCCCTCGGGGGCCAGCGCCGGGGGCCCGGCCCCTGGGCTCAGGGACAGGGCAGCCCGGGCTCGTCTGGGTTAAGCTGGGCAGGCAGAGCTGGCTCCCGCTCCGAGAAACGCGGCCAGCTCTGGGGCACAGGCCCCAGAAGGGCAGGAACAGCCGCCATCACCTCGGGCCTGGAGCGGGCAGCGGGCGGCGTGGGGAGGGAGCCGGGCCTAATTAGTCGGCCTGGGACCCGGGCGGGCGCCGGGGCGGCAGCCTAGGCCGCTGGAGCCGCACAGGCACGTCCGTGGCAGGCCGGGAAGGCCTGGGCTGAGGCGGCTCTGCGGGAGCAGGCCTGCCTCCCCTCCTTCCTCGGTGCCACCAGGCGCAGCAATTAGAGGCTTTCAAAGTTTGTCCTTAATTGGTTTCATTTTTGCCTCATAAATGATTCATGGCCCCGGAGGTCTGGGAGGCGGAGGGAAATTTGGGGAGGCCGCGCCTGGGGCCAGGCCCCCTACCTGAGGCTGGGCAGGGGGCAGCAGCTCGGGAAAGCAGCAGTGGGGAGGGGGCTGGGGAAGCCGTGGGCAGGTGGGACCCTGCAGCAAAATACAAGCCAGGCCTGCTGCTTGGAGCCGTAATTAGGGGCTGCAGACCAGAGCTTTGTGCCCAGGCCCAGCCCAGCCGCGGCGGGGCCCCGGTGCCTGAGTAATAGTGGCGATGGCAATGGCGAACACGCAGGGAGCGCCTGCTTCTGTGAGCGGCAGCCCCTCCCCCCAAGGCAGGCAGAGGTCCCCCCAGCCAGCGCCCTCACTCCCAACCCTCAAGGAGCACAGGGCTTCAGTCTGGAGTCACTCCCAGCAGGCTGTGTGACCTTGTTTGAGCAGTGTCCTCACAGGCCTCACCTGACCCACCTGTAAAATCCAACACCTGTGCCACCTCCCCAATCCCTGTCGACTACCTGTGCTGGGCGCCAGGGTACAGAGAGGAGACCACAGACCCCACCCCTGGGGTCCTGCACAGGTGAGACGCATGCGTTGCACCTGAGCAGGAGCCCGGTGTTCTCAGGTGGGCCAACCTGCTGAGGGCGGTCCCATGGAGGGCTTCCTGGAGGAGGGAAGGTGGGCAGAAGAAGCTGCTGCTTGCTCCTCGGACCCCTAGCCAGCCCACACACGATGCTCTGGGTGAGGCTGTAGTCCATTTAAACCCAAGAGTGGGGGCCAGGCCTGGAAGAAACCCAGAACTACCGGCCATGACAGCCACGTGGGATGCACCCCACAGATCCCAGGGTGGACCCCGGATGGACCAGCACCCGAGTCAGGCCTCGTAAACACCAGCTCCTCCGCAGTCATTCAGCTGCTGCGGCCCATCAGAACGACCAGGCTCCCCTCCCAAGCCCACCCACCCGCTCGGGCCCCAGCTGCGGCACCATCCTGGCTCCAGCACCTGGCCCTCACTCACTGGTTTGGGCTCCCGCGCTGCAGGCCACCACAATCCTCTGACTGCACTTGGGGTCATGCTCACCTCCACAGAAGGAAAGAGAGCTGCCCGAGGCCACACAGCTCTGGGGAACCCAGGGCTCCCAAGAACCCGCGTTCCTTTCGCTTCACTGGCCTCGTGCATGCCTGTTTCCCTGATCTGTCCCAGGCCAGGTTGTCCCTTGCCCCAGCCCTGACCCCCTCTGCCACCCAGGTCTGGACAGAGACTGCACCAATGCCCCCATGCGCCTCCAGAAACTAGGACTTGGTTCACGTGAGGCTGTGGTCAGGGGCCCCATGGGGGTCCCAGGAGGTGGGGAGGGTCCCTACATATCCCAGCTGGGTCTTCCTGAGGCTCGGGTAGGGGGCGGGAGTCCCCCTGCATGCACACGTAGGCACCACATGTTGGGGGCCAGGGGGCAAAATGGTATGTGGGCAGTGTGGAAGGGGTTGGCCGCATGGCCTTAGGGGACAGAGTCAAGTCTAAGGCCCCCACCAGCCTCACCTGGGAGGGGCTGCCTGTGGGATTCTACAGTTAGCCTGCTCACGCCCCCTGCCCCACCCTGCAAGTCACAGCTGGCTGCTTGGCTGGCCCAGCAACACGGCTCAGGCACCTTAGGAACAGGTTCCGTGGTCTAGGCTGGGGACGCTGGGGTCAAGGGACAGCTTGGGGAGCGCACCAACAGCGGCTGGGCCCCTCTCACTCCTCCCTGTCTGTCCATCTACCTGTCCCAGGGCCCTCTAGCTGGCCCAGGAAGCCACACGTCTACAGCGGGTCAGCAATGACGTAAGCAAGTCCGGCCGGGCGTGGAGCCTGCCACCTCCGGAACCGCCAATTAATTAACTTTTTCAAATTAATTTCCCAAGCAAAATTCCATAATTACATCTGTCTCCATCAGCCCGAGCTGGGCAGGCAAGGGGACCCACCATGGGCAGAGAGTGGGGTGAGGGTGACCCTGCCAGCCCGGGGACCAGTCAGCAAGGGCCCTGGGCGCGCAGGTCCCCAAGGCTTCCTGTTTGCCTGGCCCCTTCTGCATGTAGCCTGGGTAGGGAGGCGGCCGACAGGCCGGAGCCCTTTGGCCAGGAGGTGCGGCACTCAGGGAGCCCCCTAACGGCCTGCGGGGCCCATCCTGCCCCCCACCCCCGTGCCTGCGCCCCTGACCACAGCGGGGCCTGGCATGGCCGGGAGCCGCACAGGCGCTGCAAGGCGGAGGAGGCCGTGGCTGCGGCGTTCTAATTTCCCAACGGGGCTGAGATTAATTAGCTCGCACACAGGCGCAGAGAGGAGAGGAGAGGGGAGCAGGGGTGGGCAGCAGCAGGCGAGGAGCTGCCTGGCGCTCCCCCCGCCAGCCACCCGCCAGGCAGGCGGGCGGCCTTGACAGCCTGGGTGCTCTGAAGGTCAGCGGCCAAGCCGGCTGAGCCAGCAGACTGGCACTGTCTCCTTCCCGGCATCCTCAAGCCCCAGGCCAGGGGCACAGGAGCCATGAGGACAGCATGGGGGGAGGGGCCCCGTCTCCCGCTCTGTCCGCACCATCTTGTTGTACCCTCACAGCAGACCAGGGCGGGCAGTGTGGCTGTCCCATTTCCCAGCTGAGGGCTTGGGGCTGAGTGAGGCAGCGACTGGCCAAGGTCACCTGAGCTGTCAACAGTGGAGGCTGAAATCCAGGAGCCCTGCTTGCCCGCCTGGGCCTGGCGGAGGCGGGGGTGGGGACACAGTGGCCAGGCTCCCTCACCTATCTGTGCACAGGGGCCGGCCGAGGGCGGACAGGGGTGCTGAACTGAGGTGGAGTCAAACCTCAGCCGAGCCAGCCTGGCCCAGTGACCTGCCGGCCCAACCCCGCCAGTGGCGGCTGGGGCTGTCTTTGGCAAAGCCGCACTCTGGTGAGAGGAGGGGGTCGCTGCAGCCGTCCCTGTGCCCTGGGAGGAAGTGTGCCAACGAGGGACTTTTGTAGCTACTCCCCGCAGGGCTCCCCGGTAGGGGAGAAAAGGAGCCCCCAGGAAGGTGGGGGCCAGGGGAAGTGTGTCACCCCACCCCGGCCCCCACATGGCTCTCACAAGCCCAGCAGTGGAGTTCCCCACAACTTGCCTGCAACCCCTAGGGGCAGCAACCTGCTCCCCAGGGCGTGCCCTGCCCCCTCCGGAAGCCACAGCCAGCAGGGCTCACCCTCCCCAGGCCTGAGGGTCCTCAGTGCCAAGGCCCTTGGCATCCAACATCGGTGGGTCCAGAGCAGTTGAGGGGCTGGCCCCACCGGGAGCAGCAGTAAGTGGGGGCGCCAGGGCCCTCTCCCAGCTCTGCAGGCTCCAGCCTGGGTGACCTCAGAAAAGCTGCCCAATCGCGCTGAGCCCACGGGCCAGTCTGTGAAATGCAGCTGGCAGCGGACCCCGCGTCGCCAGGGCCCAGTGGAGGACACAGGTGAAGCTCTCGGTACAGGGCCAGCGCATAGTAGGGACTCATCAAGCAGAGCTGTGATGTTCCTTTCACTGTCACCATCAGGCCGGCGGGGTGGGATGACCCAGCTGTGGCCCCAATTCCACCACTTCTGCCTTTGAGCTCTTCTCTCATGCCTCACTGCCCCTGGCCAGAGCACCCACCACCACCACCACAGGGCGCCGAGCACACGGTGTGATCTGAAGGTCACACGCAGGCCAGGCTCACACCACCTCCTCTGGCCACAGGAAGCCACCTACACTTCCCACCAGTCTTTCCTCTCTGCCTGCCCACTCTGTTAGTCCTTCCCAGAACCCACACGGCCCCAGCAGCCCTGCCACCCAGACATGTGCCAAGCCCCTCACCATCACCACCCTGCCAGTCGGAAGTCCCCGGCTCCAGTCTGACTTGTGGTCTTGCTGTGACTACTGGTGGCGGGGCAGAGAAGCTTTGCGACTCTCTGGGTCCTCCCATACTGTGAAGTCCCCAGCAATTTCTGCCCTGGGTCCAACCCACCCCAAGCCCTGAGCCCAGCCCTCAGTCTCTTTACTCCGTACCAAAGCACAGGCACCTGAGAAGCCAGCCTAACCAAGGAGCCCTTGCTGTGTGGCCCCAGACAGGCAGGGCAGGTGCAAGGGGGACACAGGGAGCGGGACTCACCTGGAGAGCCAGGTGCACGCAGCAAGTGCTAGCGAGGGCACGCCTCACCATCCACTTCAGGTCCTGCAGCTCTGAGACACAGACGAGGCTCATACCAATTTCACAGGTGACAAAAGTGAGGTCGGAGGTTTGCAGACTGGCTCGTAATTACGCAACAGCGAGACGCCAAGCCAGGCATGGGCCCAGGCCCGCCCAACTCCAGCGGCTGTGGGCTCGGAGGACACCCAGCCTTCCTGACTGGCCCCCACTGCTCATTCTTCTCAGGGTGCCTGAGATCCTGTCCCTTTCTTGATTACCGGGGTTGGGGGGAGCACAGAGGGTGGCCCTGGGGCTGCTGCGGGGTAAGGGGGCGGGAGCTTGCTTGCTTTGTCCTTACAGCTCCCACTGGGCTCTCCATCCCATGTGCAGAAAGCCTGCAGCCTGGGTGTTGGTGGCTGTGTCCACAGCCGTTCCTGGGGTCTTCCTCAGCACCTGGAGTGCGGCCATGACCCCCGAGGTACCCAGCCCTGGCGTTCCTCCACCCTAGCTGTACTTAGAACGGTTTCACATCTACTGTGCAGGGCTACAGACCAAGAACCAGGGCTATGGCTGGATTCTAAGCCTGGGGCCGCAAGGTAGGGGTAGGTGACACTGGATAATGAAGCTTTGGGAACCAAGGAAACAGAATAAGGGGTGGCAGGGTGAGCAGGCAGACCCCTGCACACGGTCTCTTTCTCTCGCTCTCTCTCACACACTCACACTCACACACACACCCTCCACGATTCGACCCCCCGCTGGCTACTCTGCACTCCTGGGAAATCGATTTTCCACAGTTTTCTTCTCCAGCCTTTCGTCTTCCTGGTCCTCTGCAGCCCTCCCCAGCTACCCCCACACTGGAGGGCAGGTGGCTTGAACACTTGCACGTCAAAGACGTCTGGGCTGCCTCAGTGCTGGGGGAAACTGTCACCTGTCCAGCCCTGCCTCACAGAGCTGACGCCACCGGGCTGAACGCCAGGGCTCTTCGGTGACGGCCTAAAGAGGGGCATTCGGGTGAGCAGAGTGCCAAGCACATGAGGTGTGCGAGTGTGTGCCCCAGGACCTTCTATGTTCAGGCTGGACCCTGCGCCTGCAGCAGGTGCAGCAGACACACAAGTGCAGTGTGTGGGCCCATGAGGCAGAGTGCGGCCTCCTCCCAGGGGAGGGGACACGCCCATGTCTGACTGGTGCATCTGTGCATGTCTCTTCCCCTATGTAGGTGCCAGTGTGCAGGCATGTGTGTGTACATATATGTGCATGGGAGCGAGTGTGCTTCTGGAGTGCCCACATGGCCCACGTGTACAGGGCCGTTATGTGGCTGGGTGTGCCCTGTGTGTGTCAGCTGTGCATGTAGAGTTGGGTGGAACCATGTGTGCTGTGAGCCACTGGGTCAGTCCACAGCGCGTGCCCCTGGCTGTGTGCGTAGGGGGTGCGTGAGTGTGTGCGCCGCCTGCCAGGCCGCAGGGCCTCGCGGGCTGCCGGGGCCGGGGTGACTCACGTCTCCTGAGCTAATCCCGCCACCCGCCCGCCCAGCTCACCCTGCTCTGCTGGGCTCATGGCCGCCAGCGCAAGAGGTGGGGGGTGGAGGCGCGGGCAGCCGCAGCGGGGAGGCTGGCTTGATAAATAACCTGCTGCTTCCCCAGGCCTCAGAGAAGCCAGGGCTGCAGCATGGGGAGCAGCGGGGGAGGCGGGGGAGGCAGTCCCGGCCCCCCAGGCTCTGGCTGCCCTGGCCCCCGCGGCCCTGGCCGCGGCTCCGGTTCCTGTTTCATCGAAACCTGAGCTGGGAAAAGCCTATCGGGTCATCTTGCCTGTCCCGCCGCCGCCAGGCCCAGGCAAGCTGCCCCTCAGGGGACAAGCCCGCAGCCGGGCCGCCCAGCCAGTGGGTGGGTGGGTGAGTGGGGGGAGGATATTTCTGTCCAGGCTAAATGCAGCTCCAGGCCTCTGTCTATGCACCCCCCAACAGCTGCTCCCAGGGCCCCCTGGGCTCTAAAAGACTAAATATAGACCCCCAAACCAGCAATCCCCCAGTGTTCACCAGCGCCCTCTAGCCCCACCCACAGAGGGGAAAAGGAAGGTGGGGAGTCTGCTCTGTGACCCCAGGGCGGGACATAGTACCTGCCCCACCACGTGCTCACAGCTAATGAAAACTCACACATCACAGCTCTGCGCCTGCCCAGCCCCACAGGCACAGGGACAAGTGGACTACAGAGGTGACTGGCAGGGGTGGGGGGCTGAGGTCCCTGCCCGTGGCCCCGGGGCCCCGGGGCGCCTGCAGGCCTATAAACATGGCCTTCTTCATCCTGCCTCTTCCTCGCCCAGACCGGGCAATACCAGGCTCCTCCAATCTGCCCCGGCCGGACCCTGGCCAGGAAACAAGTTGTGCCAGGCTGGAGGAGGCATGACAGCTGCTATTTCCTGGAGGCCACAGTCAGGCACAACCAGGATTCCTGCCTGGCTCCGGCTGACAGGGCTCCCTTCCCCAGCGTCAGCTCTGTCACCAGAGCCCTGGTGGATCAGTCCCGCTCCCCTGACCGCGCAGGTCCAGGGAGGAGCCATGGCTCTGCAGGGTCCAGCAGGCCGGGAGGCAGCCCCCTCCAGCCCGCCTTGCCCGCCGCCCACCCGGCTGCCTCCCCTAGCCCCACATGCACCAAATTCCCCACATGCCTGTCTGTCTCTGACAGCTCGCACAAATACTTGGCTGCATGGGCACCCGCTGTTCTGAGCGTGCTGTGCCTCCTCCCCTGCCTTCCCGGGGGGCTCTGCAGGCGCAGCCAGGGATGAGAGGGGGCCAGAGCTGAGGCGTGGTGGGCAGTGGGGGGCGGGCAGGAGGGTCTAGAGGCATCATGCCCGATCCCTGTGACTGCAAGCTGGGGGTCCTCGGAGGCCGCTGTGAGCCAGCCCCGGCTGGGCAGCAGCTGCCCACGCCCCCGCTGCCCCCCGGAACCTCCCAGGAGGACTTTCCGGAGGCCTCCCACTCGCCGAGGCTGATGAAACAGCATCTGCCACCCCCGCGGCGGCAGCTTAGGACAGGGTGGAGGGCACCCGGGGCCCCTGGGGAAGGCTGAATCCTGGACCACGGCCCAGCCCCTCCTGGCAGCCCTAGCCCCCACCACAGAGAGGGGGTGCGTTCCAGCCCTCCCGAAAGTGAGGGGCACACCCACCAGCTGCCAGGCCTGGGATTTCTCAGACCCAGACCGGCCCTGGGGCCGTTGGCCCCCCACTGCCCGGCTTCCTGCTCACCCCGGCTCCCTCCCAGGAGAGCAGCAGAGGAAACACTCGCTGGCTCACAGAGAGCAGCTGGGCTTCTCCTCCGCTGGCCTCCTCCCACCGCCCCCCAGCCTCATTCCTGCCTCCAGAGTCACCCCTTGGACCAGAGCACACCCCAGCCATTCCTGCAGCCAAGGACGCCCCCGCCTCAGCTGAGGCCCTGGGATGACACCCCCACTTTGCAGATGGGGGCCGTCCATGCTCTCAGCCTAGACTCTTCCAGAGAGAGCCATACCGCAGGTCTGTCCACCTCTGCAGTCGCCGCTCACCGCTCTCTGCCCCAGAAGCCCAGCCTTCCAGGGGTGTTCGGGTGGCCCCTCTGGACCTCTCTCCCGACCCCCAGCCCACCATGGCCTTTAGAAAGATGCCCATTGCACTGTGTCTGTGACACGGCCTGTGGGACAAAGGCTCCTCTCCCCATTGCACAGATGGGGCTGCTGAGGCCCCCAGGGGAGGGGGAGCTGCAGGCGGCCGTGAGTCAGAGGAGGAGCTGGGAAGCCGCCCGGCCCTGCCGGCTGTCGCTGGAAGCAACAGCCTGCATTTCCTCCTCACGCTGCTGCCTGGGGAAGCGTGGGCAGCAGGCGGCGAGGACCCCTCCTGGGCCGGCAGGCCAGCCGCGCCCCTCGCTGCCCCCTCCTGGGCTAGCTCTGGGGAAGAGCAGGCTGCAGGCAGAACCGCACGGCCTCCAGGTGTGGGCTGATGTCGCCTGAGGGCACCGCGCTCTGTGATCTCAGGGAAGCCCGGCCTGGGCCTCAGTGTCCCCAGGAGACAGACACACCGTCACCACTGGCCTTCCAGCAGTAGCTGGTTCTGGAGGCCCAACACCACACGAACCACACGGGTCAAGAATCCCCCTTACTCTAAGCATTCGGTGACACGTCCAGTACCAAAAAATCCTAGAGTACCAAGACCTGGGCTCCCAAGGAGAAGGAGCTGGGCCTGACCCTACTGCCCTCCCTGGGCCCAGGTAGCCAGTCTCCCATCTAGCTTTGGGAGGGGTGGGTCGAGCAGTGTGGGGGGGGCTGGGTCTCCTCCATCGGTGTCAACAGGAACTAACTAGAAGCTGGGGGGGAGGGGGCTATGGGCCTTGGGAGGAGCTGGTGTAGGCCCGGCGGCGGGGGGGGGGGGGGGGGTGAGGCCACTGAGCCGGCAGATGCCAGGAAGTCAGCCCGCACCAGCACGCGAAGGGGTGGCTGGGGGGTTCGGGAGCCTGCACCCCCAGCCCGCAGCTCGGAGGGAGGGCAGGCATCAGGTCAGGGCTGGCCTCCCTGCTTCTCAGGTTCCAAGCCAAGCTCCACGCTTCGTCTTCCTGTCTTCGCCACCCACTGCTTCCTCCTTCCCGCCACAGTCCCAGTCCCTCCCAGGCCAGCTGGCAGCCAGCCACGGCGAAGGCTCCCAAGCCCATCTGATGGATGGAAAGACTGAGGCCCACCGGCCTCTTAGCCCGTCCCCTTTACTTCACTGCCGCGTCTGTCCACTAGTGCAGCTCTCACCGCAGCTTCCCCTCCCCTCCCTCACACCCAGGGCTCAGACCTAGAGGCAGCTGTGTGTTCATTCATTCATTCATTCCTTTGTTCAACCAGCCTATTCCCAGGCTCATTGCTAGGGGTTAAGGGGACCTCAAAGAGGCAAGCAGCCAGAGCCGTGTGCAGCCAGAGTTTGGGGAGTCCCTATGAGCGTCAGGCAGTGTGGACGGTGCAGAGCCTGCAGACGGCCGGGACCCAGTGCTCCAGGCCTCGGTGTCCTCATCCGCATGTGGGGATTCGAAGGCACCCAAGCCGCTGGGCCAGCAGGCAGTGCACAGCGAGGGCTTAGGGCAGGCTGGCCACCGTTGCTGCCGCCGGCAATAGTCAGAGGCAGCCCCCGAGGACAGCAGCAGCTACAGCTCTCGGAACCAGACGCAATGCCAGGCACTGGGGTACAGGAAGGAGCCGCTGCCACATTCCACTACAAAGCTGGCAAGGAGCGGGCTCAGAAACCCCCTCTAAGCATCTGATGAATGAGGGACTCAATGATAGGAGGCACGGCCCTGCCTCCAAGGAAGGTGCCATCCAGCAGGTATTCATGGGTAAGGAGTCCTTCTGCACACATGCAGGTGTACGAGTGCACGCTTAGGTACTCAAGGCGGGCTGAGGGGTCTGGCAGGGCTGGTGATGCAGGGAGCCCCGCAGCTCAAGCCGGCTCAGGCCCCCACCCCGCCCTTTCCTTGCCAGGGGCCACAGCAGAGCCCAGGGGGCTGTGGCAAGAGCAGGGGCCAGGCCCGAGGGGAGAGGGCAGAAACATGCTTTGCATAGTTGTGGCCACGGGATTACGGGCCTGGGCTAGGCCCCGGGGTGGGGGTGCAGGGTCCACTGGGGGCTACCCCACATGGCCCAGGCCCCCACACCCACACGTGCTGCCCTCACTGACGTGGCACCCAAGCACTCCTGTGGGGGCCCGGCTGGTTTGAGGGGGGGGGTCACGGGCAAGGGAGGGAGCAGTGGGTCTAAGGGCCATGTGGGGTCTGCCAGACAGGGGAGGGTGGGTCCAGGGCTCCCCCGGGGCCACCGGGCAGGCCTGGCTCTGCCCTGCTGGGGCCGGCAGCTGGAAAGGAGTAAATATAGCGCGGGGCGTCCCGGCCGCATTCCTGGGAGGCCAGCGCGGCAGCCTGCCCGCCGCTCTCAGCAGAGCACAGCAGCCAGGGCCCAGAGCTGCCCTCTTCCCAAACAAACAGAAAAATAAATACAAGCAGCTCTCACGCTGGCCGGCCGCACAGCTGCCGACGGGACGGGCAGGGAGGGATATGGAAGACAAGGGCAGGGAGATGGGCAGGGATGTCAGGAGGGGAGAGGACCCTGCGGAGACAGAAGGTGTCGCGAGTGGGGGTGGGGGCGGCCGGTCAGGAGGGACAAGGGCCAGGCCAGAGCCAGCGCCAGGGGCAGGCACAGCAGGGGTGGGGGGCGGCAGGGGGGAGGCAGAGGCAGCCTCTGGGTCAGTAATTCAGTGACAGGGATGCGGGGGGGGGGGCGGGGGGTGGCAGGCAGACAAAGGGGGCCGTGTGGGCTGGGGCAGGGGGCCGGCTTGGAGGGCCATGAAATATTAAAGAGCCCAGGCCAGTGAGTGACAGAGGTCACAGAAGGCAGCAGCGACGGGGACCCTGAGGGGGAGGGAGCCCCCACCTCCATCACAGCCCCCCCACCCCCCGCCCTGCTCTCCTCCTGCTCCTCACACAGGAGGGCAGGGAGACCTTCTCGGTTGGTCCCTCCCTGGGGCTGATCTGGGCACAGCCGGCCTCCCCGAGCTGCCAGCCACCCTAGCGAGAGAGCCAGGAGGCCTGTCAGCACGGCCGGCCGCGGCCACCGGCGCCTCCCGGGACACGAGGGGGAGGAGGGGGAGACTCCCAGCTCCCCCCCCCCCCCCCCGCCCCAGAGAGAAAATCAGCCAAGCCACCACTTTCCCGAGGGGAGCGGGGAGCGGCGGGAGGAAGGCTGTGTGCCTCACCGCTCAGCTCAGCTGAGCCAGCAGGTCATCCCCTCGCCCTCCCACCCTGCTCGGCCTCGCGGCCTCGCTCGCAGCCTCCTGACCTTGGCCAGTCCCTGGTCCATGAGCCAATCCCACCCCACCCTTCAACATGTTGAAGACCTGCTGGGGCGGAGCATCTGAACGCACCAGCGCCCCGTGAGGTCAGCCGGCGTCGGTCCCACTTCAGACTGGACGCCAAGTGATGCGTCCAAGGTCACACATCTGGTAAGAGTAGAGTGGAGACAGGAGAGCTAACGGAGAGCCACGTGTTGTTGCGCTTCGTCCCAGTCCCCAGGGAATATAACGTCTGTCACAAAGCCTACTTGTATTTTTTTTTTTTTTTGACAGGCAGAGTGGACAGTGAGAGAGAGACAGAGAGAAAGGTCTTCCTTTGCCGTTGGTTCACCCTCCAATGGCTGCCGCGGTCGGCGTGCTGCGGCCGGCGCACCGCGCTTATCCGATGGCAGGAGCCAGGTGCTAGGTGCTTTTACCTGGTCTCCCATGGGGTGCAGGGCCCAAGCACTTGGGCCATCCTCCACTGCACTCCTGGGCCACAGCAGAGGGCTGGCCTGGAAGAGGGGCAACCGGGACAGAATCCGGCGCCCCGACCAGGACTAGAACCCGGTGTGCCGGCGCCGCAAGGCGGAGGATTAGCCTGTTGAGCCATGGCGCCGGCCCAAGCCTACTTGTATTAAACGCCGACTGGGCCAGTCATCCAGGCTGGGCACTGCACAACCATCCCCTTGTGTTCACCTGAAAATGGTCTCATTTCAGAGCGAAGGAAATTGAGGTGTGTTGAGACAGCACAACTTGCCCATCTGTCACTCATCCGGCTAGCCAGGTCTCACAGAGCCTGGCACCATTGTTCAGGGGCATTAGTCTTGGGGGAAGCGACCAATGAGGGCGGTCAAGAGGACCCCACAGCGGGCGAGGGGCTCTGTCACCACTGCTGCGCTGCAGGGGGCAGGAGGTAGAGCCTTCGGGGCCCAGGTGACAGTTCGGTCCAGACCTGGCTGGAGTCATCTACCAGGTCTACCTGGAAATCCCGTTCCAGGCTGCCACCAGCCGTTGCCCCCAGCACGGGATACCGAGGCTGGCCCAGAAAGACCCAGTGTGCCAAGCACTAATCACCCCAGGCCCCTCAGGTCCCCTCCCTCCCTCCCAGGCCCTGTGAGCCCAGAGGGAGGCCAGCATCAGAGGCAGGAAATGAAGAAGAATTTGCGATCTAATTGAGCTGGCGGGGGGATTAGGCGGCAGAATGCAATTACAGGGGCTGGAGTGGGGCCAGGGCCACTGACACCCCAAGATGTGGCCTGGTCCAGGTGACTGGGCCCAGTCGGCCTCTGGCCAGAGACACCCAACATGGGAGGATGCAGCTATGGGTTGGGGTCACGTCGCTCTGCTCAGCACAGAAAGGACGCAGGATTTCAGCCCCACTTGATGCCCAGAAGCAAGAAGTTTTCCTGGGAATTCTCCTGGGGACCAGCCGTACAGACTCACACCCGGGGAGCAGGCAACCAGACCCATGCCCTCTCACGGGCTCTGCTAAGCATGCTCACACATGTCCCACTCACATCCATGTTCACCTGCACGGGCGGACTTCCCCACCCACAGACACACAGCACCGGCCCTTTGCTGCCACTGGCTCCAAAGAGGGGGGAACACAAACCCAAGGCAAAAAAAAAAAAAACCCATGACCTTAAAATCCTTTTATTCCCGTAATCACAGGCTGCCATCACCGTGGATACGCGCTGTCACCCCGGCCCCAGCCTGTCTCCCTCCGACGCTTCCAAAACTCCCAGCAGGCACAGACGCAGAGGCTGCCCAGTGACTGCTGCGGTGGGGTGGGAGGATGGGCTCCAAGACCACACTACACACACATGCTCACACTCACTCACACACACGTACCCACTCACACATGCTCACACACGGACACACACTCACATGCAGACACTGACATATGCTCACACTCACATGAACACGCACACACATGCTCCCATAAACACACACACACGCACACACGCAGCAGGAAGGCAGGCTCGCAGACAGGAGCAGACAGCCA
Organism: Sylvilagus floridanus; assembly: GCA_949820135.1. Taxonomy (NCBI): domain Eukaryota; kingdom Metazoa; phylum Chordata; class Mammalia; order Lagomorpha; family Leporidae; genus Sylvilagus; species Sylvilagus floridanus. The sequence goes on along the minus strand of OX463241.1, from coordinate 25,511,910 downwards.
CCAGCCCCTGAAGCCGGACACACACCGCTGGCCAGCCAGCCCAGACGCACATTTTCACAGTTCAGATCCACACCATCCAGGAGCGAGCCGTTCCCAGGCTCAGAAGCCTACACAAAGCACACAGATACACCCACATCACCAACACCAACTCTCCCAAATCCCAGGAACACACAACACAGAGCAGACAAGGACTGCCAGGGTCCAAGGGCCACATCCAGCTCTCAGATACACAGCCTCGGATTCACACACACGCACGTCAGCATCCCGACACATATGCCCGACTCACAAAGCCACACCCGTGAACCCGTGGACTCACGACAGAGACACACAAGCCCCCAGCCCCACATCCCAGACCCGTGGGCCAGGCTCTGCACAGCACACCACTGCCTGCAGGCACTGCCTCCACAGGAGCAGGTGGAAGGTGGGGGACTCCTGGGTCTTGGAGCAGCAGTCCTTTCTCACTGCCAGCAGCCCGGGAGGGTGGCCTCAGCACTGGGGGGAGGCAGACAGGGCGAGGGGGAAGTAAGAGAAAGCAGAAAAAAACTTTAGTGGGATATTCTTGTTGGGCAGTAGCGCGTGAGTAACGGGGCAGGCTTTTTGTGGTCTGGTGAGCTCCAGCTATGAGTGAGAGTTTAACTATTAATACACTTCATCAAGGACACTTCACACACACAACACACAACCACACACAGGGCTAAGATAGGACCAGGTGGTAGGGGTAACAGAGGGAGAGCCCCAGGGGGTGGGGAAGGGGGCGGAGCCTCCGTCCTGGGTCTGCCTCTGGAGGAGGGGGCCATAGTAGGCGCTCCATACAACGACATCAGGCCAAGGAATGAGACAGGGGAAGAGTGGGCAGTTATGACCTGAGTGAGCTGCCACCCCATCGGTGATCGGTGACCGGTTAGGGCAAGTTCCACAGCGTCCTGCCTGGGGAATCACCAGGCCAGACAGGGAGCCCCAGGAGAGCAGGCCTGGAGCGGGCTCACCTGCTCTCTGCCATCTGCCCAGCCCCGAAGTCAGCTGACTTCAGCTCATGTCTATTCCACCCTCCTGTGCATAGCTAGGTGGGGTCCTAGCCAAGGTGGGTCCTGAATTCCCAAAGCCTTAGGTTTTCATCGAGGAGCAATCTCACCCGCACTCCTGGGGGCCTCAGTTTCACACTTGCCAAATGGGTACGAGGCAAGTCAAGGCTGGAAAAAAGGCAGCCAGAGTGGAGGGTCTCAGCGGGAGCCCTAGCAACATAGGCCTCTCCGGATCCAGCCCTGGATGTAGAATCCTCCCTGCCCCTTCCCCCACCCAGCCCAGCCCGGCCCAGCCCAGCCCAGCCCGGCCCAGCCAAGTGGACATTCCAGGCCTCACGTGATAAAGACGAGGCCGCTGGCCTCGGGTAAGTCAACAGGCTCTGTCGCCGGAGAGATAGGAGGCCCAGGCCAGGGTCACCTGCTGAGCAGGGTGTGTGTGGGGGGAACAGCCCGGCCCAAACACACACATAAATAAGGCACTGAGCGACAGCTAGGCAGCCAAGGGTCTGTCCTCTGCAGAGGAACCTCCATCGCCCCCCCCCCACCGCTGGGAGCACAGGCAGAGGGGCCTCTGCGCCAGGGTGGGGGCTCCCACCAAGCTCCCAGGCAGACAGGGCACTCAGAGGCCAGCCTGTGCTCTGTGCTCTTCCAACCTCTTCCCAGAGCAAAATTCAAACCCTCACCCCCTCTCCTCCCCAAGGAGAGATGACAATTTCCGTTCTGGGAGGGGGGTGACAGCTGCAGAGCGGGCCACCCCCCCTCCCAGCTCCAGCTCCACTCTCATCTAGGGAAACTGCTAAATCAACACTCCGCAGTCACGGGTAGGTAGCGCTGGCCTGAGCCTGCCCGCACGCTCTCAAAAAGGGGATTGCATGGGGCTGGGCGTCCCAGTTCCTGGCTTTCAGGGGCGGTGGGAGCCCAGGGTACCGGCGTCTTTCGGGCGAGGGATCAGGTCAAGCTTAAAGCCAGTAGCCCCCCTCCCCCAAACGTCTTAATTTAAATGCTCCCATGGCACGAACGGGCGCCCCCACCCCCGCGGGGCTGGGGCAGCTGAGGTGGCGCCGGGCGTTCAAATCGCGCTCCAAACAAGTCCGCAGCGACCGCGCGCAGCCCCCGCCAGGCGGCCCCAGCGGAAAACTTGAAAGGGACTCTGTTTGCCGGCGGCCCTGGGGCGGCTCCGGCGGGGGCGAGGGCCGAGCGATCACACACGCCCCCTCCCCAGCGCTTCCTGCGCGAACGCGGGGCGGGGGGGGGGGGGCGGCGCTGGGCCCTCCGCAGACCCAGGGCTCCAAGCAGCGCCCGCGGCGCAGAAGGAGGGGACCCGGAGGCTGGCCCGCCGGCGCCCCTCTCCACAGACGCGACTCGGACCACCCAGGGTCCAGGGGCCAAAACAGGGCGCGGCCACCAAAACCTGCAGACCCCGGGCGCAGGTTTTTCCCGACGAGTCACTAAGAACCCCCGATTCCCGGGTGCCTCCTGGTCCCCCTTCCGATTCCCGGAGGCGAAAAACAAATTAGGCTCCCTCATTGGGCGTTTCTGCTCTTCTGACAGGTCCCGGAGGCGGCCCCCATTTAAAACCCGGGGTCTCTCACTTTTCGTCGACCCTACAAATAAACAAAGCCAGGCGCACCCCGCGTTCCCCGCCGGAAAACGGCCCATTCCGGGCGAGGACAACTTCCCCCGGTCAGAAAATTAACACATTCCTCTCGCGGCCGTCCAGCCCCTCGCTCCGGGGAAGCGGAGGGGCGGGGGTTCGGGCCGAACTTCAGGGCGAACGTGGGGCTCCGGAGACGCCCGCCCCCCCCAGCTCCGCAGCTGGAGCGACACCCCCGCCCAGCCTCCCCGGCCGGGGCCCGCAGCCTGGCGCACGCGGGGCTCGGACACGGCCGAGCGCCGCCCCCGGTGCTGGGGAGGGCGGGAGCGGCCGCAGGACACCGGGACGGCGGGGGTGCTACTTTGACGGAAAAAAAAAAAAAGGTCAAACTTGATCAGCCCGCCAGGCACCCCGCGGGCAGCGGGGGCGAGGAGCCGGAGGGGAAATGCAGAAGTGGCCGCCGCCTCTTCCAAGTGGAGGGGGAGGCTCGGCAACGCGTGGTATAGGGCGCGCAGAGCAGTTGCCGTGGCCCCCCCAAGCCCTGGGCTGCGAATGGGGTCCCAGGCGGGCAGTGCGCACCCGAGATCGCCAACCAGCCGCCCCCGCAGGCGGAGCGCCCGCCCAACGCCGAGAGGTGAGACCCCCGGCGCCCGCCACCCCTGCGCCGGCCAGCTCGAGTCATAGGGGAGGGGGCGGGACCCCGCTGGGAGGGCCCCGGCCCCACTCCACTGCGCCCAGCGCGCCGTCCGCGACCCTAAAACCCCTCTTTTTGTCTGAACTCAGTGATCTGCGACCGACCACACTGCGGCTCGGGGAGGCTTGGGTATAGCAGCGGCCACCGAGCGATCACCGGCGCTAGGTCTCCCGGGCTCCGGGGGCTCCGCGGCTCCAGCTGCGGGCGCCCCACGCCCCTCCCAAACGCGGACCCCTCCTTCCCCGTCCCCGGCTCTCCGCACCTGAACTTCGGGGGAAGCCGCGCCGCCAAACTTTCCGCCGACTTGCAGCGAACTCCGGCCCCGGCCGCGCACCGAGCCCCGGGGGAGGAGAGGGAGGGAGGCGGGGAAGGGGAGGGGGCCGGCCTTCGGGGGGGTCGGGGGAGGGCTGTGGCCCGACACCTACCGGCTCTCCGAGTCGTCCAAGCCGCCACCGCCGCCGTCGCCGCGAGGCCGAGGGGGAGGGGCGGGGCGGGGAGCTGCGCTCCGCTCTGGGCACCGCCGCCGCGGTGCGCTCCGCTCAGCCGCCCGCCGTGCCCGGGTCCGGAGCCGGACTCGCGCCGCCGCGGCTGGCCCGAGGCGGGGAGGGGGGGGAGCCTGCAGCACCTGCCCCTCCTCCCCCTCCCCGCGGCCCAAATTAAAAAACAACAAAAAGCAACTAATCACCCCCGAGCGGAGCGCGGCGCGGCGGGCGGAGGGCTCAGCGTGCGGCGCCCGGACTCAGCAGGCGGCGCGCATGGCTGGGCGCGGGCTGGGCAGGGGCTGGGACGCGGGGCCGGCTTCGGGGGCGAGGCTCGGCCGCTCTTCTCGCTCGGCTCGGGAGCCTGCTCTCGCCGCCGCCGCCGCCAGTGCCGCCGCCTCTACATCCCCGCTCAGGCTCCGCCGCCTCTGCCGCCGCCGCCGCCGCCGCCGCGCGCCCGCCCGGGCAGGAGCTCTGAACGCTGCCCGGGGGCTGCCGGCAAAACCCGGACCGGACTCGCCGCTGCCTCCTCCTCCTCCTCCCCCCCCTTCCACCTCGGCTCCCCTCCCTCCTCCCGCCGCCTCCCTCCCAGCGCTGCTCTGGTCACTTGGATGCCGCCAGGCATTGAGGCCGGAGCCGCAGTCGCTGCGCCTCTAGCTCCCCGCTCCCTGACGTCGCCGACCCAGGCGCAGCGCCCCGTGAGCCCTACTTCACCTACCCATACCCTGCAACTTTAAAAAAAAAAAAAAAAAAAGCACCGTCCCTTTGCCCCCTGCGTTCAGAGGAGTGAGAAGCGACAAGCCTGGGGAGGGAGAGCGCTCATCCGGCCTCGCACCTCTGGGCGGGCGGGCAGGCGTGTGCAAAGACCCCGGGCCTGGGCAGCAAGGGAGCAGAGATTCCTGTCCCCATTTCACAGACGAGGAAACTGATCCTGTTTCCTACTCAGGCCCGGGGTCCTGAGGCTAAGGCGACTGCACTATGGGGCCCTGAGACTGACGCAAGTCAAGAGCTTGCAACAGTGCCTGGGACAGAGCAGTGCCCAACAGACACTGGCTAGAGGTATGGACCCAGCCGAGCAGGCCCCTCCATCTGCCCAGCCTGGGCTGCCCACTGCCATCGAGGGCTTCCTCGCAAGCAGCCACAGAGCGAACCCCCAGGCTCATGTCATCCCAAAGTGGAAGTCTTCTCCCATTCTCCGGAATCCCTGCACCTGGGATTTGTGCAGAGGCAGAGGCACTGCCCCTAGACCCCTGGGGAGGGGGCGGAGTCCAGGATGCAGCCTTGCCTCCTGAGACCAGCTGGAGTTCAGAGAGCAGGGAGTTAACTGTACCACAGACTGATCAGTGGGAGAAGCGAAACCGTCTCCCACCTCGCTGCTTCCTCCCGTCCTCTGTGTGCTGCGGCCTGGCTGTCTCCCAGGCATGGCTGTCGGGCCTGGGGTTCCAGGGAAGTGGCCGTGCCCACCCTCCTGGGGGCCTTGACTCAGCCTGGAGGCAGGGGGTTATGGAGTGTCAAAGGGCAGAACCCATCTGAAAACTGTTGCCTGTCTCACTCCTGGCATCCCAGGCCACAGGAGTAGCCCCTCCCAGATAATTTGGGCACCCCCTCCAGCCAGTTCCTTCTTTGCACCGATGCTAGAAGTGTCCTTCCTGACCAGCTGGGTCAAGGAATGGCTCCTTGGGCAGGTGTTTCGCCTTTTTGTTTATTCTTTCTTTAGATTTATTTATTTTCAAGTCAGAGATACAGGGGCCAGCCTTGTGGTGTAATGGGTTAAGCCACCACCTGCAATGCCAGCATCCCATATGGACACCAGTTCAAGTCCTGGCTGCTCCACTTCCAGTCTGGTTCCTTGCTAATGTTCCTGGGAAAGCAGTGGAAGATGGCTCAAGCGCTTGGACCCCTGCACCCACGTGGGAGACCCAGCTGAAGTTCTTGGATCCTGGCTTTGGCCTGGCATGGCCCAACTGGTGTGGCCATTTGGGGAATGAACCAGCAGATAAAAGACCCTCCCCTCTGTAACTCTTTTCACTTTTTTTATTTGAAAGGCAGCGTTACAAAGTGAGAGAGAGAGAGAGAGAGAGATCTTCCATCTGTTGGTTTATTCCCCAAATGGCTGCAACGGCTGGTGCTGGACCAGGCTGAAGCCAAGAATCTGGAGCTTCATCTGGGTCTCCCAAGTGGATGGTAGGGACCTAAGCACTTGGGCCATCTTCTGCTGCTTTCCCAGGAGCATCAGCAGGGAGCTGGATAGGAAGTGGGGCAGCCGGGACTCGGAACTGGTGCTCATATGGATGCTGGCACTGTAGCTGGCAATTTAACCCACTGTGCCACAGAATCGGCCCATTTCACCTCTTTCCAAGCCATTCCAGATGGACTTGCCCGGTGAGTAAAAGCAAGGTGTTTGCGGTGGAAACATGGTTTTGAGACAATGAGCACCCCCAAATGGTCATTCCTCATAGCCTCGTCTCCACACATCAGGGCACAGATGAGGCAGGCAGGATCCCAGGTGCAGATGCCCCAGCCCACCCCCACCTGCCTCTCCTGCTAACACTGACTCACCCTACTGCCACCACAGGAGGGCGAGGGGCTGCAGCCGTGGACACAGTGGAGGGCTGAGCCGGAACGGTGATGGCTTCCCCATGCAGAGGGTGGTGCTGATGTGTGCCCAGCCCAGCGCAGGGGGCAGGGGGCGGGAGTCTGCAGAGGGTGGCCAGCCCAGCACACGGGGTGGGGGAGGGGGGTCTGCAGAGGATGGTGCTGATGTGCGCCCAGCCCAGCGCACAGGGAGGGGTCTGGCTGTCTTCCCCTTCTCCGTGCAGCTAAGAACTCCGCAGAGACCCAGGCCCTCACCTCTCCCACGCAGACGGAAACCACAGAGAACAGGGGCAGAGCTGTCCACAAGGACAGGCAGTGTCATGTGCAGCCACCCACAGAGGACTCTCCATCTCAGATGAAGTGTGACAGTGAGGGATGTGCAGGAAGGATGGGGTGGGGTGGGGGGCACCGCCCTCGGGGGTAACCATGTCACCACCACGCCCTTCTCTCAACCGCCAAAAAGGATTTTTTTTTTAAAGATTTATTTATTGGAGAGGCAAAGTTACAGAGAGAGGGAGAGATACTGAAGGTCTTTCATCTGCTGGTTCACTCCCCAGATGGCCACAATGGCCAAAGCTGAGCCAATCCGGAGCTAGGAGTTTCTTTCGGGTCTCCCACGCAGGTACAGGCGCCCAAACACTTGGGCCATCCTCCACTGCTTTCCCAGGCCATAGCAGAGAGCTGGATAGGAAGTGTGGCAGCCAGGACTTGAACCAGCGCCCATGTAGGATGTCGGTGCTGCAGGTGGAAGCTTAACCTCCAACGTCAAAGCGCCCGCCCCCAGAAAGGAATATTTAAGTGTTGTTTTGTTGGAGAACCTCCTTCTGAGTTCTTTTGACCAATCAGTCAGCAAGTGAGTTCCTTAAGTCATCAATACCTGTTGGGGATGGAGGATCGCAGCATCCCCCTGCCCTGTCTTCCAGGGAGGGGTGTGGCAGTGCAGGCCCCCAGATCGCACTCTGCTGAATCCTGCGGAGTCTCCCTGCCAGCCAGCCATTCAGGCAGCTCTTACCCCAATCAGGGCATTAGGCTCCACAGTCACAGTGTACTATCTCACTTCATCTTATTTATTTGAAAGGCAGAGTCCCAAGAGAAAGGGAGAGGGGTTGGCACTGTGATGTATTGGGTAAAGCTGCCACCTGCAGTGCCGGCATCCCATATGGGTGCGGGTTCTTATCCTGGCTGCTCCACTTCTGATCAAGCTCTCTGCTATGGCCTGGGAAAGCAGGGGAAGGTGGCCCAAGTGCTTAGGCCCCTGCACCTGTGTGGGAGACCTGGAAGAAACCCCTGGCTCCTGGCTTTGGATCATTGCAGCTCCGATTTGTGGCCATCTGGGGAGTGAGCCAGTGTATAGATCTCTCTCTCTCTCTCTCTCTTCCTCTCTGTAACTCTAACTTTCAAATAAATCTTAAAAAAAAAAAAAAAAAAAAAAAAAGAACGGGAGAAAGAGAGAAGAGAGATTTTCCACTTCTGGTTCACTCTCCAAATGGCCACAACAACCTGGATGAAGGCAAGATCTGGGAGCTTTACCCGGTCTCCCACGAGGGTGCAGGGGCCCAAGCACTTGGGCCATCCTCCACTGTTTTCCCAGAACACAGCAGAGAGCTGGATCAGAAGCGGAGCAGCCGGGACACGAAGCAGGGCCCATATGGGCTGCCAGTGGCTGAACCCGCTGCGCCACAGTGCAGGCCCCTCGTTTAATCTTTCCATCAGCCCCAGGAGCACTCTCCTTCCCATCTTTCAGATGAGGACAGTGAAGTGAGATTGGCACCCAGATTGTTCTCCGCACTGAATCCAGGTGCGGAGTCTCACGCACAGCTGCGGCCTTGCGGACACCGCCCACTGCTGACCTTTCACGGGCCTCCGTCTGGCTTGCCTGTGAACTCACTGAAGCCCTAGAACATGGGGACCTTCTGGGACTGCCACTCCCAGCCTGAGCTGGGGCCACACGTAGCCTTTGTGCAGATCAGAAAAAGGTAACCCACTGGAGCATATCCAAGTATAGGCACGCGCGCGGCAGGCCCGCCCACTGCCTCCTGAGCTCCCTTTGCTGGGTGCACACGCTGTGGCCTGCTGGGCGCCCCTCATCTGTCCCTTCCTGTGGCCACAGTGACCACACTGCATAGAAATAGCTTTCATGTGCTCACCTGTTCCCCCCTCCCCCCACTACCACCACCCATAAAGATGATTCCAGGGGGAGGGAGGGGAGGGAGGGGAGGGAGGGCCCGCCCGCCCCCACCCCCACCCCATATGCCTCAGGCCTGAAGCTTGGCTCTAAGGGGGTACAGGAAGGAGGCCTGTAGCCAACAGCTCTGAGCGCTTGCTGTGTGCCCGCGCCGTGCCTCCTGGGCGCTGGCTGTACATGTGCTTACCTAATCCTCAGCCTACAGCACCTGCTGGAGATTACAAAACGGCAAAAGCAGGCGTTGTCCAAGGCAGTGCCCACCAATGTATCAGCCAATGTCTGTCGCTGATTAAACACCCAGTGTCTGGAATCAGCTGCATGGCAGGGAGGGTCCTCAGCAGTCAGCCTGGCCTGGGCCCCACCTGCCCCCGCCCCCAGGGCCCAGTCCCTTCAGCTGTATCACAAAGGAGGCGAGCAAGGGGCAGGAGCAGCGTGGTCTTCAGTGGGGTTGCCCTGCACCGTGACCTCAGCCACAACCCCCTGGCAGGCAGAGGGGTACCAGCGTGGGCGGAGGTATGTGGGGTGTCGGGCCTCACACACTCAACACTGGACCTTGGGTCTCTGCCTCGCCCACTCGGGACCACGGCAGGCGGGGGGCAGCAAAGGCAGAAGGCGCAGGAGAAGCCAGTTTGCTGCTCCCTGACTAGCCTTGACCTGCGTAAACAGGGGGAGAGGAAGGGGCAGAAGGGGGCCTCCAGGCCCAGAACAAAAGGGCTGGGAGAGAGCAGAATCCAGGCCAACTCTCTCCCTCCACATTCCGCTCACCCGGGCCCAGGAATCCAGCGGGTACGGGGGCGGCCTGGGGGGCGGCATAGCCCTAGGCTTCTCCAGGCACACATATGTGTGTCCCACTGGGGGGACGCAGCAGGAGGCAGGCGGCCCAAGCTGCGGCTCCTTGGCCCCTGGGCTCAGGAAGAGGGAGGGGTGAGCACTGCTGGGGGAGGGGAGAGCACCTGGGCAGGGGCCCACAGGCTGTGTGGGGGTATGGGGAGGCTGGAAGTGAGGGGTCAGCCTCTGCTCAGGAATCTGGCCCCAGAGGGCAGCAGAGTCTCCCAGCCCCTTCTAAAGCCTGCCCAGCCTCTCCCAGACCAGGGGGCCCCGGTCCACCACCCCCTCCTCCATGCTCCCTGCTAACTCCTGAGAGTGGGGTGCTCGGGCTCAGGCGGGGCGGGAACTGCTCTTTGAACTGGTGGGACTGGTTCTGTGTCTCGCCAGCCGCCTGGGCAGTCACCGGTTGCCCCCAGGCCTGGGAGGAGGGAGGCCGCAGGAAGGGGCCTCTTGTAAATCGTTAACTCCCAGGGCCGCCACGGCGTCCCCTGGGCCCCACCCCCAGGCCAGAAGTCAAAGGTCAGGGGTCAGAGCCAGAGGTCCTAGCACCTGGGCAAATCCTTCCTGGCTTTCTGGGGGGATCACAGAAACTCCCAGAGCTGCCTACCCTGTCCTGCAGCCTCCCAGGAGGGCCAGCCTTTGCCTCTCAGGGAGTCCAGGCCCAACCCCATCAGCCCCTATTCTCCAGGGAGGAGAGAGCAGACAGCCCCCCTACTCCACCTGCAGGGCGGCACTAGGAAGCTGCCCTGAGTGGGCAGAAACTTGGTTAGGGCCTCAGCATCCTTCCTGCCCTGCGCCCTGGTGCCTCTGTGGGGACACCATGTGGAGGAAGCCCTCTGCCCCTGCCCCCCGCCCCGTGAACCAGGTCTTCGCAGGGCAGGGCCTGCACTGCTTCTGTGCTCTCAAGCACAACCTTCAGATCTCTAAGCTGGGGCGGGTGTGAGGGGAGAGTGGCGAGGGGGCACTGAGCGGCTCTCCCAGTGTCACACTGTTGCCCCCCACCACCACCACAGGTACTACTGCAGGCAGGCTGGGCTCCCTCCTGCCCCAGCTAGCAGATGGGGATGGATGGTGCGCCCACCTTCTCTCTTGGAAGGCATCTGGGGGTCCAGAGAGGAGAAAAAACAAGAGCAACTTTTAATCACAACTGCAGATTCAGAAGAGATCCTAAGTGAAATGATTCCCTGGGGAAATATAAAAAGTTACTTATGGCACGGCTAAACTGGGCATGCTTCAATCAGGGGCTGCTGAGAAATCATTAAGATACACAGGCGGCTGGCGCCGCGGCTCAACAGGCTAATCCTCCACCTTTCGGTGCCGGCACACCGGGTTCTAGTCCCGGTCAGGGCGCCGGATTCTGTCCTGGTTGCCCCTCTTCCAGGCCAGCTCTCTGCTGTGGCCAGGGAGTGCAGTGGAGGATGGCCCAAGTGCTTGGGCCCTGCACCCCATGGGAGACCAGGAGAAGCACCTGGCTCCTGGCTGCAGCCAGCGCAGGGTGAACCAACGGCAAAGGAAGACCTATCTCTCTGCCTCTCTCTCACTGTCCACTCTGCCTGTCAAAAAAAAAAAAAAAAGATACACAGGCGATTTAAAAAAAAATATATATGTGAGCTCTGTCAGGAGGGCTGGCCTTCGCTTCCACAAGAGGTAGGTGGTGGCCCTGCCCTAGCTCCGCCTTCTGTCACCTGCCACCCCCACTGGGGTCCAGTGCTGGGGAGAACTCCTACCCGCCAGGCCCCCCAGAGGTCCAGAGATGCCAGCTAGGAGAGTGCAGGGAGAGGGACTATGGTCAGACAGAATTCTTGCGTGGTGGGAAGCGGCTCTCCTCTCTTTCCAACAGCGTACTGGGAGAGGCAGGGCCATAACCACCAGTCACTTTGCCAAGAAATGAGAGGGGATACCCTGGGCCGTCTCCCTACTCCTTGGGCAGCCTGGGCTCTCTGGACACAGGACAATCACCGGACTGCATTTGCTGATGCAAACCTGCTGTTGGAGAGGGTGGCCACAAGGGAGCCAGGCTATCTGTCTGGCCACTCCCTCCAGGGAACACCGGGAAAGTTCTAGGACAGTCCTGTCTCTGGAGAGCACTCTCCTCTCCCCACTGCAGCCCACGGTGGCGTTTCTGCCCCCTCCCCGACTCCTCATGCTGAGAACCTCCGTCAAGAGGCTGGAGCATCAGAGAAACCTGGAGGGAGAGGGCCTTGCCCCCTCCACGCTCTGTGCAGGGCCCGGTCCCCAGCTGGCGCTAAATACACGCTCACTGGAGGTGTGAGCTTCAGGACGTTCGGGAGCGAATCTGTCTCACGCTGGGGACGGGCACGGAAGAAGGGAGACAGGTCAGGGCCGGGTCAGCAGGCTGTGGTGCTGCTTCCTGGATCCCTTTCCTCAGGTCCACGTACCAGGGTAGCCCCCTCTTCCACTGCCAAACCATCGGGAAAGCAAGAAACCCGAGCCGGATGGTGGTGGCCACGCTGCCTTGTGGGTGACCCGAACCCGATCCTGGCCAGGCCGAGGCGCTATTTTAAACCCCAGCCCCAAGTTGCCGCCTTAGCCAGCCAGGCCCATCTCTGATTACAAAGCCACTGCCTGCCTCCTAGCTATCCCCTCCTCCCCACACCCTGAGACCCCTAGGCTGGTGCCGTCGGTGTGTCCTGGGCTGTCTGTCATCTGGCACCAGTTCCATCCCGAGCCTTGCCCACTTGGGCACCCTTGTCCCTCCACCGGCACACGTCCTGAGATTTACCCCGGGTGCGGGTCTCTTCCCCGCCCTGGCCAGCCAGCCTGCAGTGCTGCGTGCCGTTTCTGCCAGGGCCCAAGCATGCAAGCCAGGACAGGGCTGCTGCTGGAAGAAGAAAGGAAGTAGGTTAGACAGAGGGAGGGACTTCCCAGCAGTAAGACCAGAGAGCTTGCCTGGGAGAGAGAAGAAAATGGCTCCAGAGGAAACCGTCCCGAATCCTCTGGCTCAAGGGTAGTGGGCTGGGGACACTGCGCCACTCAGCCCACCCCCAGGGCCTCCCTTCCTGGAGCAGGCAGTGGTTAGCTCAGTGCTCAGGTGGCCCTGTGTCTACAATCCTCCTACTCGTTGCTGTAGCCCCCACACTGGCTCTGAGGGCTGCCAGCCCCACCCTGACCCAGAGGGAGACAGCAGAAACATTCCTCGGTCACCAGGGGGAGAGGGCTGACCACCCATGCTGGCTGAGCGGAAGGCCGGCCATCTAGGCAGGCCTAAGCACCCCCAGGACTGCGCCTGCGCCCCCGCCCCCAGGACTCATAGCCGCAGCAGTGAGGTGTTGGCTCTAAGCCTGGCACAGCTGAGCAGTGACGCCAACAGCCCTGCCATCTCAGGCAAGCTCTCTCCTGTCCTGGGGCTGAGACAGCTGGGATGGGACTGTTTTGCAAGACCTACTGCCCCCTCCCCTCTTTATAGAGGGTCCCTGGTACCCCTTGGAGGTCTTGGGATCAGACTGGTGGTTCTGGACTAGAAATCCTCCCAAGGGACATTTGGCAACGTCTGGAAACAGTTGTTGGTTGTCACAACTGCTGCTACTGGGACCAACAGGGACAGAGAACAGAGATGCTGGCAAACATCCTACAAAATGCACAGGACAAAGAAAAATAGCCCATGGCCCAAAATGTCAGTGCTGAGGTGGAGAAACCATAGGTAAAGCCAGGGAGGAACTTCCCCAGCTGGCCCCCAGCGCCCATGTAGGCGCTAAAGTGCATCACCTGGCACCCACAGGCAGAGACGTCCCCCTGGCCTTAGCAATGTGGTGAGCTGCCTGCCCGCCCGCCCACACGCCTCTGGGCTTATCGTGTCCACCATAGGGGGCTTGGCGGAGCTCTTCACCTGTCCATGGAGGGTGTCTTACACATCCCACCTCTATGGGCCCTCCCCACGAGGATTCTGGGCCCTGGGAGAACAGTGGGGGCTGCCTAGCTCCCCCAGGCCCATCCCTGAAGGGCTAGCCCAGCCCGGGGGCTGGCTGGAAGCGCTGCCTCCTCCTTGTCCTCATTCCCCGCCCCCTCCCATTTCTATTTAGGAGGCAGCCATAGTGGCTCAGCTCCTGTCTCCGGTTTCCTAGGGAGCTCTGCGAAGCAGCCCAGCCTCCGTGGGTCCATCTGTCAGGGAGGCTGTTCCGCCCCATCGATTGCTGTTCCCAGGGGGCTGTGCTGCTCGAGGGACCCAATGTGGCCGCCAGATAGGAGGGAACCACACGGATAAGAGGCGGGGAGGGGGGCAGCTTGGCAGCAGGCAGTCAGGAGGAGCTGACACTGCAGGGGAAGGCACAGGGCTAGACAGGCATGAGAAATGCGGAGAGCCCGGGTAGTGAGGCAGGGAGGCCGGCTCGAACGACCTCTGAAGCCAGCTGGCACCCTCGGGATTCAGTGTGGCGTGTGGACACACCCAGTTCCCACTTGCAGAGACAACAGTAATAACAGCTGACGTTTATTGGGCTGGAGCGGCGTGCGGCATGCTGGGCCGGGGGCTCTGCACACCTCAGCTTCCACCTGAGGATCACACCCAGCCAAAGCAGGTGGAGGGAAGAGGCTCAGAGAGGCTGCAGCACTTGTCAGCAGCCACACAGAGGAGCTGGAGCTAGACTCCAGGCGGGTCAGCCTGGCCCAGCGTCTGTGCCCCAGCTCCAGACGGACAGAGCCAGGCCCGAGGGGGAGGAGGCGGTTCCCCCTGCCAGAGGCCCTGCCCGCCCTCCCCGCGGAGCCGCCTCCTCCCCTGGGCTGCGTGACATCTGCCCCGCTTCCCGGCCCCAGACAGCTGCCCAGAGCCACGTCAGCACTTCCACCCGGGGAGTCTGGAAACTGGCTCCGGCCCCCCGGCGAGGGGGAACGCAGGGGAATGCGGGTCCCGGAGGGGGTGGCTCCCAGCGAAGAGGGCTCGCTCAGCTGAGGGTCCGTATGACCTTGGGTTGTGCTTCGAAGCAGCTCGGTTTCCAGGCGGGGAGTGGGCTTTGGGGAGCTGCTCAGAGGGAAGGCAGTAGCAGACCAGCAGGACAAGGAGCAAATATTCCCACGCAGCCGGCGCCCCCCACCAACCACCCGGAGCAAGGTGGTCATTTGCCTGGGCTCCTGGGCTTGGGGCAGAGGAGGAGGAGGTGTCTGTGCCGGGCTGGGCCCCCGCACACCGGCCGGCTGGGGCCAGAGATAACCGGCGCCTCCCGGAAAATCATTAGCATCTGTTTGGGCCAGCAAAGTTGGCCCGCTGGCGCCTCCGCCCGCCGGAAACGGCCCCGCGCCCCCACCCGGACGCACAGGCGCAGCGACGGCGCGCCCCTCCTGCTGGGTCCTGCTCGAACTCGTGTGGGGAAAACTTCCACCCCACCCGGGGGAGGGGGGCCGCGCCGGCCGCGCCGTCGGGGGCTCTCGCGCAGGGCGGGCGGTCCGGTCCGCGCTCCGGGCGATCCAGGCCGGCTCTTGGTGACGCCTGTGCTGGCGGCAGCCCAGGGAGTGTGTGGAAATGACACCGCCAGGGCGGCGGAGATCCCCCCTCCTGACATTGGCTGGAAAGTGGAGCAGCTCGTCAGGGACAATCAATGGCGATCGATCGCCGTGCGGGCGAGGGCGGACGGCGCGGGGGAGGGGCGGCGGGGCCGCCGGGGTGGGGGCACCCATGGCTGAGGTCAAAAAACACACAGCCCAGCAAAGGGGCACAGCGGCACGGCGGGGTCACTCGGACAGTCTGTATCGGGAAACACCACAGTGGGTCAGTTACACCGCACCACCACGGTCTCTGACCCAAGTTACCACACAACAGGGTCACACATCTGGCCTGTATGGACACGCAACAGGGTTGCACTCAGAACGACACCCTTACAATCAGCCACACTATCACAACCCCGCGGCAACAGGACCCCACACCAGACACTCATGAGTCAGGCACTGGGGCTAGCTGGTCTCAACCACACACCAGCAGGGAGTCACACAGCACATACTACGCACCCTCACTGCCTCACTCTTCAGCACTAAGCTCACTCTTCAGCACTAAGTGGTGCTGCACATTGGTAACACGATGGATCAAGAGCCCCAATACAGCATACAACAAGCTGCACCCCAGGAACTGAGGGAGCCCAGAGGAACACAACTGACTCCCCCCTTGCAACATGGCACAGTAAACACACGCCGTGCCAGGGCACAGCGGCATCAACTCACGGTGTGCTGGCAGGACCTCGGGAGCTCCTGCAGGACAGGTGCCCAGGAACACGGCCAGGACTTGCCACACAGGGCTGTGGGTCACTAATAGAAGTCCCATCTGTACTTCTGCAATGACTAACTACATAGCATCACTCTCTCCAGGCCGGTCCATTCCTCACCAAGAACCTGTTTCACCTCAGTAGCAAAATTAGTTCTGTGACCACACACACCTGGGAAACAACACAATTCACTCTGCTCCCTGTGTGCGTTCTGTTCTCACTTCCTCCAGCACACAGCCACACCCACCCGGAACCCCCAACCCCCACAGGGGCAGCAAGCTGTGCTCAGGCTCAGCCTGTGGGCCCACAGAGAGGAAACCACCGTCTCTCACCAGGTGCAACTCAGCTAGTGCACACTGGCCCCACTTCCTGCCACTCACAAAGACAACGGTCACCCACCCAGTTACGCAGGGCCCCAGAGCCTCCCAAGTGAGCTCCCCAGGGGCAGTCTCTGGTCACATTCTCTCCCCTCCCATTTCCTCCTAGAGAAACCAAGGCATCAGTCACAGAATTCCCAGAAAATTTCTCCCCATTCCAAATTCAAAGCAGGAAGCAGGGTTGGCTCCAGATCCCAGCAGTCTCCTCTTCCCTCCCCCACTCCCAGCAGTGCACGTCCCCAGGAGCAGGGCCAGTGTGTCAGTCCTTCAGCACCCCTACAGACCACTCCTGGGGCTCCAGCCCTCACTTCCTGCAACTCAGGGCAGGGCCCACCCAGGGGATTCCAGGAATCCCTGGTGGCCAGGGAGCTCCCCCTAAACTTCAGTTGTGACCTTGGTTAATCCCCTAACCCCTCTGGCCATCCTAAATCCTGCCCAGTGACCCAAAGCACCTCCCCACACACAGAGGCCTTCCTTGACTAGGAAGGACAGGCATGGGCCGGCTGACCTAGGACAGAGCGCGCAAGAAAGCTCTCCCATGATCACCCAGTCATTCCCTCTCCCTCCTGGGGCAACACCTGGAAAAAGCTGGGGGAGGTCTGCCCTACTACCCTATCCCTCCAGAGGCAGCTGGATTCCCCATTCCTACTCCCCTGCAAACCCCCATTAGCCCAATAGCAGAAGGACAGACAGATGCTAGGTAGGACATACAGGCTGCCTGGGCTTACCTGCTCATCTGCCTTCCTGTTTGTGGGCACTCTCGTCCTTGCCAAGTACAGGTGGGTGAGCTGGTGGGCTGTAAAGAGGCTGACAGTGCACCCCAGGAAGCTGGTTCTGCCCAGAGGAGGACAGACTTAAGACCTGTACAGAAACCCAAGAAAGCCATCCCACTGTCTACATCTACTTCCCTCAACCCATAAGTACCCAGAGCCACACCCCTTTAATCTGATCCAGCCAGGGCTGCTGTTGTGGCACAGCGGGTTAAGCCACTGCCTGTGACACAGGCACCCCATGAGTACTGGCTGGCTAAGTCCCATCTGCTCCACTTCCCATCCAGTTCCCTGCTAATGAAAACAGCCAAAATGGCCAAAGTGCTTGGGCCTCAACACCCATGTGGGAAACCCCAAGGGGGTTCCAGGCTCCTGATTCAGCCTGGCCCAGCCTCAGCCATTGCAGCCATCTGGGGAGTGAACCAGTGGATGGAAGATCTCTAACTTTGCTTTTCAAAAATATTGTTAGAAATTTTTTCCTAAGGCCATTTTCCATCAAACACTGTCTATGGGCATGCTGAAGGCCAAGTGCTCATCTTCTAGATGAGAAAATCAAAGCTAAGGACAGAAATTAGTTGCTGAAGATTATACAATTAAAAAGCCACGGGCCTGTGATTCAAATCCAGATCGGACTCCTGTTCTTCAAAGGCCACACAGCCTTCGGCTCACACCCATATGCATAAACACTAAGGAATGCTCATGCTCACAACTCTCTCAAGCTCCTGAACACATGCACAGCCCCCTCCTGCACACACTCAGAGCCCGGCCGACACGCTCCCACGCCTGGAGCCTGTCAGCCACATTCTCTATGGCTCCCTCCCTCCAACAGGGACAGCGGCAGGCAGGGAGTCTACATTCCCAGGTTTCCGCCCTGACCCTGACCACCCCTTCCCCACTCAGAGCACACATTCCTCCTGCTGCAGCCAGATAACCAGCCCCAAGGGGAGGCCTGGAGGAGAGCAAGGCATTGTGGGGGCCAGGCCACTGGCCCTCTCCGGGCTGCATAAGCACCAGCTCTATTGCCTGGGCCTGCTCAGCAGTTTTTCCAGCGTGTAGCTTCCACCCTTCTAGCCAGGCTAGACCAAGGCTCCCCTTTTTCCTCCAGGGACTTTCTTATTTCTTAGGTCCAGAGCTTCTTTTGGATGTAAAACTCCTTCATAGGGCAAGGCAACAGAGCAAGACTTGGGGAGTACCCAAGACCTTCTTCCACCAGAATCTATCAGTAGGCAAAGCCTGGGTACCCTCAGAGCCCTGAGGCACCTTTTGGCAGCTGGGGGTAGTGGTGGTAAATTTTCATAGCCCTGCCTGGGTTGCAGCCACTTGGTGGGCTCAGCAAATCTGGAGATATTTGCATACCCAGATGGCCAAGCCTAGAATTTCAAAGAATTCCCCATGAAGAGGCAGCTGGCTTCCGGGTGGTGGCCCTGGAGGCTCACAGCTGTTGGCCTGGAAGACTGGAGAGCCTGGGGCCCAAAACACACCAGAGTCAGACAAGAGAGGAATACTTCCAGGTTGCACCACGGCCCCCAGCCCTGCTCTTCCTGTCCCCAGGCCTCCATCCTCAGGGCTAAGGGGCCATGTCCTGGTTGCCTTGAGTAGGTAGGTGGGCAAGCGAGGCTGGGCTAGTCAGGCAGCACAGGTTCTGCTGCCTCTGGGAAAAGGCAACAGTGCACAACGGAGAGATGCAGGTAGACGGGACCTCTGTGCTCACAGGGAGAATGAACATGGGGCCGGCCGTTGTGGTATAGTGGGTTGAGCCGTGGCCTGCGATGCCAGCATCCCACATAGGCACCCGCTGATGCCCAACTGCTCCACTTCTGATCCAGCTCTTTGCTGGTGTGCCTGGGAAAGCAGCAGAAGTCTTTGGGCTCCTGCACCCAGATAGGAGAGCCAGATAAAGCTCCTGGCTCTGGTCAGGCCCAGTCCTGGCTGTTATGGCCGTTTGGGGAGTGAACCAGTGGATGAAGGATCTTGCTCTGTAACCCTTTCAAATAAAGTAAATGTTTAAAAAAAAAAAAAGAATGAGGAGGGTTCTGCCCTCATGTAGCCTGAGGGAGGTCAACAAGAGTCCTGGCCTGGACCCTGCTCAGTCTGTTGGTCACAAGAGCAATAGGAAGCAGAAGACAGCATGACACTCCTTAGTAGGCCTTGGGCTGGAATACGAGTCACTAAGCTTCTCCCTCACTTGGAGTACTGCTAACAGCCTGAAAACTAGGCACTGGCTCATCTGGTTCTGGACACAAGGAACAAAGCCAATCCTACAAGAACCCTCCCCACCCCAACAAAAGCCCCTCAGGTTTGTCCATGCAGATTCACTGACCACATACCTCATGGTTGTTATAGCTGTAGGTCACCACTGCCCTCTGCTGGTCACTCATGCATCAACATCTACTCAGGCACCAAAGACCAGACCACACTTCCCACCCCGGCAGAACACTCTAGTCCTTTCTCCCTCTGCAGACAATAAGACATAACCCCATCCAATTGTCACCCGATTCAGGGAGCTGTTAGCACAGGGATACAATGTGTCTAGGGAAAAATCATAGAGGATTCCCCCCATACCCCATGAATCTGAAACTTCTATGCACCTTTCACGTTGAACCTACTCTCAGGAAAGAGCACTTACCCCCTAACCTGCCCTTCTTCCAGAGGGCTGATGAACTGGGATGACCATCCTGATACCTCTCGTTCCTGCTGTCACATTGCAGCAGGTGACTGGAAGCCTTCAGTGCCACCTAAATTAAAGGCAGCTTCTCTCAACAACCTTGCAGGCAGCCACATCTCTAAGGAGGACAAGGAGGACAGTGATGCTGACTGGCAGGCGAATCATTCCCCAGATGGACCCAATCAGTATTGTCTACTTAAGCAGCTGGGGAAAGCTGCAGATACTCTGATAGACAGCCAAGCTTTGGCTAACTACCCACAAGCACACATTTCTCACCTCTCAGACAGTGCTGGCTCTGGAAGCCGAATGTCACATTGCATTTTTAGGTGTTTCTACAAGGTTCTGAGAGTTTTGGAGCATCCAAAGCTACTTTATTTTCTATGGCAAACTTCAAACCCAACAATGGGTTTGCCTGACTAGCCCAGCCTCACTTGCTTGCCCACCTACTCAAGGCAACCAGACATGGCCCCTTAGCCCTGAGGATGGAGGCCTGGGGACAGGAAGAGCAGGGCTGGGGGCCGAGGTGCAACCTGGAAGTATTCCTCTCTTGTCTGACTCTGGTTGTGTTTTGGGCCCCAGGCTCTCCAGTCTTCCAGGCCAACATTTCCATTTGGAAAGTAGCTAGTCTTGGGGTCAATAAAACTAAACCCTCTCACACTCACTCCTGCTCTCCAGAGGCCCTACAATTTAGAGCATTTTAAGTTAAGATTTTTAAGTACTTAAAAGTTCAAAGAGAAGAACCCTGAGAACACGTCATTCAGGACAGGGAGAGTATGTCAGGGAAAATGGCAACTGTCAGCCTTGCCATCATCCTTAGCAGTTTGAAATGGAACATAATACTCAATGCACAATCCCCTCG
The DNA here is from genome assembly GCA_949820135.1 of Sylvilagus floridanus. Classification (NCBI taxonomy): domain Eukaryota; kingdom Metazoa; phylum Chordata; class Mammalia; order Lagomorpha; family Leporidae; genus Sylvilagus; species Sylvilagus floridanus. Next base: position 25,491,636 of record OX463241.1, on the reverse strand, counting down.
ATGCCAGTCAAAAGAAGCCTAGCCTGGGGACTTAAATGGCTGCTCCCTGGCTTTTACAAAAGTGACCACCCACTCAGAGTGCAATGCAGTGCAATCAGGTACCCCAGCCCAGGAGAAAGCTTTCTATCATGTCACAATTCAAATATGAAGTTAAAAACAAGCAAACCACTTAACTGAAGAAAACTATTAAATTAGTTTGGCACTAACATATTCATGTACTAGTACATCTGGTACAAGGCATATTGCAGTACTTCTGACCAGAAAAGCTTTCAGAATGAATCAAAGATGAACAGCAATCACCTTTAACAAAAATGTCTGATTCTTTTTTCTTTTAAGATTTATTTATTCATTTGAAATGCAGAGTTAGAGAGATAGAAAGAGAGACACAGATGGTCTCCCATCCACTGGCTCACCTCGCAGATGGCTGCAGTGGCCGGAACTGGGCTGATCCGAAGCCAGGAGCCTGGAGCTTCCTCCAGGTCTCCCATGTGAGTGTAGGGGCCCAAGGACTTGGGCCACCCTCCACTGCTTTCCCAGGCCATAGCAGAGAGCTAGATCGAAGTGGAGCAGCCGGTGCTGCAGCCTGGGGCTTCACCCATTATGCCACAGCTTGGGCCCCAAATGTCTGATTCTTAAGGGTTGGTGTTTGGCACAGGGGTGACGGGTGTCACAGGGACACCTGTGCCCTGTATCCGAGTCCCTAGGTTTAGGCCCTGGCTCTGCTCTCCATTCCACTTTCTTGCCAATGTGCACCCTGGGATGCAGCCGTGAGTTCACTCATGGTGGATCTGGATGGAGTTCTGGCTCCTGGCATTCAGGGAGTGAACCAGCAGATGGAAGATGTCTGTCTCTTTGCCTTTCAAACTAATTAAATTTAAAAACTTACATTCTACCTCAATTATTCACTGGGCAATAGGAAAGCCAGCTGATAACTGCATTACACACTCAGGCTCAAAGGCTTTAGTTTGTCTCAACCTTTGAATTTTCCTATTTACACTAAGATGAAATACAGCAACAGTGAGAGAACTGTCTGGAATACTCAGGTCATAATAGGACTGAGTACTAACCACTTACACCAGCCTTGGCTACAGGTACAGCAACAGGGAAAAGCTTTTAAGGAAGACTTCTGTAGGGTACAGAGAACTGAAAGCCACTTTTCACCTAAATGGATGCACAACATAAAGAGAAGGACCAGGCTCTGGAGTGACTCAAAGGAAGTCTATTTTCTCTTCTTGGATGTATACTTCAATATTTTGCTACCTTCAGGAATTTTCATATTAAAAATTTTCTGGGGTTGGCACTGTGGCTTAGTAGGTAACACCGCCACCTGCAGTGCCAGCATCCCATATGGGTGCCAGTTCGAGTTCTGGCTGCTCCACTTCCAACTCAGCTCTCTGCTGTGGTCTGGAAAAGCAGTGGAAGATGGCCCACCCAACTCCTTGGTTGGGCCCCTGCACCCACATGGTAGACCTGGAAGCTCCTGGCTTCGGATCAGCGCAGCTCTGGCCAATCAATCAGCAGATGGAAGACGTCTTTCTCTCTCTCTGGCTCTCCTTCTCTAACTTTGACTTTCAAAAAAATAAATAAATCTTTTCAAAAATTATTTTCTGCTGCATAAAACCACATCCACCAGGGCTGGCTCTCTGGTGCAGCAGGTGAAGCCACTGCTTGTGGCACCAATGTCCCATGTGGGTGCCAGTTTGGGTCCTGGCTGCTTCACTTCTGATCCAGCTCGGTGCTGGTGCGCCTGCGAGGGCAGTGGGGGATGGATGCAATGCTTGGGCTCCTGCAACCACGTGGGAGGCCCGGATGAGGTTTCTGGCTCCTGGCTTCAGATGGCCCAGCTCTGGCTGCTGCAGCCATTTGGGAAGTGAACAGGCAGATGGGGGATGTTTCTCTCTCTCTTAAGTTCCTTTAAAACAAAACAAAAAACAAATACACCAAAATAATCCATCACTTGAAATAAAGAGTGTTTTGCAAAGGGAACAAAAGGAATCAAAAGGAGATTGGTCCTTAAGCTAGTGACACTTTGTTGCAGCCATAATAAAGATGTTATTCCTGATTGGAAAGGAAGGAAAGAACGGAATGGAAGATGGTTCCACTGCAACCGTACCACTAGGTGTGAAGGGGTGTCACGGAGACAAAGCCAAAGCTTCAAATGAATTGCAGATAAGACACAACTTATAGGCTGTAATTTAGAAATAATCCATTTCTCCTAACAATCTACCTAGGGCTCAAAATAATTCATAGAGGCAAAGAGGTATGGGATATTGCAGCAGGGAGGGCCCCTCTTTCTGACCATGATCTTTTCTCTTTACAGACCCTCCTGTCCCTCCCCAATCCTACAGCCCTCTGTTCAAGTCTTTGTACTAGCCAAAGTGCAGAAACTGATAGGATGATGCTACCTGTGACCACTGGCCAATGACAGCATGCCGCTACCTGAAGACTTCAGTTTGTACCAAATAGACTATTCCAACTATAATTTGATTAAGTACTTCAAGCTAGGATTAAGCAGCACACAAAAGGGAAGTCACACATGTGACATTCTCTCATAATCACCACCTTGCCAAGGTAACCAAGGTTGCTGCAGACTAACTTGTACATATGGCAAAGCCAGAGAACTACCATAAACAGTAACGTGACTTCAGGGGAGACCCACCCTGAGTGATGCTCCTTGTACGAGTGGGAAAGGTGGACTCCTTCACAAAACCTTCATTCTGGCAAACCCACAAGTACACAGCTGGACCAAACGTGCTTCAGACCCAAATGAACAAGACAAAACTGCAAGCAAGGGCATATATAGTTTGTGACCAATCACACTCTTTCATCTAACACCCGCAAACCAGGAAAAAGGCTTTTATTAGCACAAAAATAGAGAAAGCTTGTGAAAGGAGCTGGTGCTGCAGCACAGTGGGTAAATCCACCAACTGTGACACAGGTATCCCACGCAAGTGCCGGATTGAATCTGGTCTGTTGCACTTCCAATCCAGCACCCTACTAATGTGCCTGGGAAGGCAGTGGAGGATGGTCCAAGTGTTTGGGCTCCTGCCCCCACATAAGACCCAGAAGCTCCTGGCTTCGGACCAGCCCAGCTCTAGCCAGTCTGACCTAAAAGATGGTAATAAGCTGGCTGCTAAGATGAGAGTTAAATAAAGAACGTGCTTTCATGATCTATGCAACTGACTCAGTCAGTAGTATGGTAAACAGCAAGCCAACGACGATAAATTCCACCCCCCCCACCCATCTGTGACACTGAGAATACAGGGTGATTTTCAGTTAGTGCTCAATTCTATCTACTTTCTCCATGACACTTTAACAGTTAAAAGTTTTAACAGCTAAACATTTTCTACAATATCAAGGATGCTAATAAGCATTCTAGAAATGCTTGTAAGCAGCCAGCAGTTAAAATGCAGAACATCAGGAGACATTAGGTTGTATCACAGGTGAGTTCTCAGATGGAGTAGCTGTGACACTGAGAGATGAGACAAGGTGAACAAGTTTAAAACGAAAAGCAGTGGACATTTATTCCTCCATTTTTGCGCAAGAGTGTTAAGATGCATTTGAAAGAAACTGATGACTAAAGAGCATCAGCCATGGCCTTCAGGCTGGCTTGGTTTACAATCAGATCAGGAAGAAAAAGGAAAAAAGGTAACTGTCCTAGTTCACACGAATGATGTTGCTGGCAAACACAGTTGTTTACAAGTTTCAAACTACATTTTACTAGAGCCAAGGGAAGACTTCAAAAAGCCACATACAGTACAATTTAAACTTAGTGAACATCTGTAAATGTCAGTGCAAAGTAATTACATAGACTCTCCAATACAAAGCTGTGCTCATGGCTCCCAGGGCTAGTCAATGCTGCTCTTTTACAATTACAATCACAGAGGCCTAACTTAACAAATTAGCAATGCCTTTGTGTTTTATTTCCTATATACCAAGGGAATGTCACAAGGTTTTGGTGAAATGTAGCTTAGTTTCACTAATAAAGCAAATTTCTTATTTATTTAACAGTCATGTTCCTGGAATGCTGCACATGTAAGTTTCATGAAAATGCTTTTAAGCTTATGCCTCTATCTCATTCAATAAAATTACTCTCAAGATATCCTTTTTACTATGTAAACTGGAATTGTTTCATGATTTTTGAAATGCAACCAGTATAAATGAAAAACATTTCAGGGGTGGGGGAAAATCCATCACTATCTTAACTAGACAAAGTTCTTTAAAATCAAAAAGCCTATTCACACAAAATTATACGTAATGACTGTAGTCATCAGTTTATTACACAGATTAATCATTCTTGAACGTACAAGCTCCAGAGGAGCAACTGGGTCTTTAAATATTCACAAGTATTTCCATCAAATGAATTTTTACCCTTACATCCAAATAGACCTAAGCAGTTAAAAACATAAGAAAAATAAGAGCTATTAGCTATGTATTAACTGAGAAACCACATACAAACCAAGGAATATGGAGACAAAGAGTGGCTGAAAGGTTGAAGGGATGGGGAGATGTAAAAGAGTTGGGAACAAAGCCCATCATACTTTACATACTAATAGCTCCAATCCATTCAAATGTTGACCAGTTAAACTTAGACCTTCAAGTACAGGATGTGGGTAGAGTTTAATCTGGTTGGTCATCACCTTCACCTACAACGATGTAGGTCCTTCGGAATAAAATGTATACAGAAACAGCTTCATGTTCTTCACCTTGCTTTTCATAACTGTTTTGAGTTAAAATGGATTCCACTTAAAGCAATCTCCTACAGATCAGTGGAACTTTTCTTCCCCTTCCAAGCACACACCATACCCACCACCCCTCACACCTTGCCGTTATCCAAATTTAAGTCAATAAGGAAAGCTTTTAGTCTCACACTAGGTTATGCCTGGAGAACTGGCTTGTCACACACACACTTCTCTGCTAGGAGGCAATGTTGGTACAGAAGTACAGTATTTTTCTAGTTTGTTGTTCCAAGTATGTACAACACGCAGCACTGCTGTATCAGGTAAACATGTGCACAGGGGAAGATGAGGCGTGGGCTCATAGAAAGCAGTCAAATGGAAACCAAAAGGACTTTCTCTTTCAGAGTTCCCCTATCTTTATTTGTAGAGGTTATCCAATAATTTCGTTAATTACATCGCATACTTCTGAGTCCATTCCCGAGCTATTCTGTTGTACCTGTACACACAAAGAGAAGCTTAGCTTAACAACAGATGTCAATTAGTTCAAAACAGGTTTCATTCATTATCTTATCTAGTATTGTGAGGGGAATAACTCACAAAATACTCAGGCAAAGCCACTTTTACATCCCAAATTTCTAATAAGCACTTAGTCAATAATATAGGAAAGAGCTAAAAAATGCAAACAATTTGCTGTAAATGCCACTTACAGGATTCTGATTAATTTTAGCATTTGCTGGCATACATTATATTATGTTTGATCGATGTATTTCTAAGAAATAGGTTCAACCCTTGATTCGATTATTTGAGATTCTTGAAAGTATGTAATTCTACACTATATGATTCTTGAAATCATATACTAATAATGTGCCAACGGACGTAATACTTTGCTTTATATCAATAAAACACTGGTTCTGGCAGAACTTAATTTCAACAATTTGTGCTTGACAAAATGAATAGGCATTTTGCTCCAGAAGAACATTTGCGTAGAAAAATACATGAAGAAAAACATTCCGTAATTCCTCTCTTTTTAGAGATGCAGGAAAATTCTACTGAACATTCTTACAATTAATTAGGAAATGCCATTCAATTCCCCAGCTCTAGACACCGGACTACAGTTCTCCAATCAAAAAACATTTGTGAATAACTCCACAAATAGAAAAAAAAAGTATAATACAATTTTTTCCAAATACCACATGCCAGAAAAAAAATTAGGATTATAGATAATACAGAAAAACAAACAAAACTAAGAACCCACAGCTGTTAGAGAGTTCCCCGTTTACAAGTGTAGCTTCATTAAAGAAAAATCCTACTGGTGTCTCTCTCTAACCCAATAGAATTTAAGTACTTCTCAATTCTTTTAACTAAAAAAAAAGAAGAAAAAACTACCAGCCTCTCCCATCTAGTTTTTCTTATAATCTCACTGAATAATACATAACAAAAATGGTTAGAACACTTTCAGTTACTCTCTTTTGATATCCAGACCACTCTTCAATAATTCAGTCTGACTCTAAAACATCTAAATTCTTTGTCAAGTTTTATTTTTAAAAGAAATGTGAGCTTTCATGTCTAATGGCATTTACTTACTTTTCTTCTTTAGATTATGCCAAATGGTAGAAAATCAATTCCCTTTTCCCATTAATTTACAAATACCTACATAAGGAAATGGGCACTTGACACAAAATGTTTCATGTATCCAAAGCCAAACATACAACATAAAGCTGTTGGAGAATACACTGTAGAGAAGTTTTTCTAGATAGTAGGAGCCTTATGAAAGCAAGATTAAAAACAGTATCATCCACTGATAAAGATACTTGTGCAAATATTCCTTTTTCCTGTCTGTGGGGAAGTTTATTAGGACTTCATTTTAAGAATCTTGCAAGAAAGATTTGAGACAAACATCTCAATCCCACTTTGTACACTTTCTGTCTAGAGGCCATACTTACTTTTCTCTATCTGTTTTGTAGATCCGAGCAATCTCAGGCACTAAAGGATCATCTGGATTGGGATCACACAACAGAGAACAGATGGACAAGAGGACTAGAATGAAACAAATGCATTCATTAGCAGAGGTTAAAAGCAAAGGGCGGAGAGAAACATGAGAAGTCATCACCTGAGAAAATTCTGAAAACCTACTATACTTTAGTGCCTGTATAAATTCTGCCTTGCTTGTATAACAGTGGTCAACAAAGAATTTAAAATCTTATACAGATTTCAAGTTCAGTCACCTAAAAATAAAAATGAAAACAAAAAGAACAAAATTAATGGTAAATGACATCTTGGTCACTCACACAAGAATATAAGACTCTTTGTTCAAAGTCTTACATTCTATGAAGTTAGAAAAGAGAAAGACAAGAGAATGTGTGACTAAACTCCCAAGGAAGCCAGCCTAGACAGGAGAAGTGACTGGTACAAGGTCCTTAACTAGTAACTATAATGTCTTCCAAATATTAAACCAATAACACTTTTGAAAGCTCAATTTTTAGAAGCTCGTGTTCAGGGAAAAATGGCTTTCAAAATTACAAATCTAGCCCTACTACTATATTCAGTATACTACTGAATACTCTTAGGTAAAACTGACAATCACAAAATCCAACAATGTTTTCTGTATGGTAGGTACCACTTTTAGATACAATAGATTTGCTTAATTTTCAGTTGAAAACAATTTAGTCTAAGCCAAGAACATAAAGGCCATTGGAGCAGGCACTGTGATACAGCAGATTAGGCTGCTACTTGGGATGCCTCCATCAAATATCACAGTGTCAGTCTGAGTCCCAGCTACTCCCTTCCCACACAGATTCCTGCTAATATGCCTGGGAAGGCAGCAACAGATGATCTAAGTACTTGGATCCCTGCCACCCTTATGTGGGAGACCCTGAAGGAGTTGGCCAAGCCCTGGCTTTTGTGGGCATTTGGGGAGTAAACCAGCAGATAGCAGATGGAAGATCTGTCACTCTTTCAAATAAATAAATTTAAAAAAAAATTTAACAAAAAAGGCCCATGCTGGAGCCAGCACTGCCGTCTGTAGTGCCTGCATTCCGTGAGTGCCTTTCTGAGTCACAGCTGCTCCTCTTCCAATACAGCTCCCTGCTAATGGGCCTTGTTAAAGTAGCAGAGGATGGCCAAGTCCTTGGGCCGCTGTACTCATGAGGCTCCTGGCCCAGTTCCTGCGGTTGAGGCCATTTGCAGGGGGTGGGGGTGGGGATGGGGGCGTGGACCAATGGATGGAAGCTCACTTGTCTGCATTCTCTCTCATCCTCAGCCTTTCTGTAACTTTTTTTTTTAAAGATTTATTTAATACTTATTTGAAAGGCAGAGTTAGAGGCAGAGGCAGAGAGAGAGAGAGAGAGAGAGAGAGAGAGAGAGAGAAAGAGAAAGAGAAAGAGAAAGAGAGAGAGAAAGAGAGAGAGGTCTTCCATCTGCTGGTTCATTCCCCAAATGGCCACAATGGCCAGAACTGGGCTGATATGAAGCCAGGAGCCAGGAGCTTCTTCTGGGTCTCCCACACGGGTGCAGGAGCCCAAGGACCTGGGCCATCTCCTACTGCTTTCACAGACCATAGCAGAGAGCTGGATTGGTAGTAGAACAGCTGGGACTCGAACTGGTGCCCATATGGGATGCCGGCATTACAGGCCAGGGTTTAACCTGCTATGCCACAGCACTGGTCCCTAAATTTTTTTTTTTTAAAGGCCAGTACCTGTCTCCAAATAGGCATAACCACACACTTATTACAGAGGACAACATATTAACTTCTTAAATTCTTTTCAGTGACAATTTAGAATCCCATCTAAACTATTTCCCCAAAGATATCCTGAGATGTAGCAGACAAACCTCAGTGGTTTAATTTCCTCTATTCAAACCTGTCATTAACTTATATAATCCTTACTGAACGCACAAAAAAGGGGTCCAAGATCACTGATAATTTCAGCAGGCTTTGGCATAATGAAATAAATTTAATTCCTCTGACCATTTTGTTAACAAAACTTAACTATCTTATTTCTCTCTAATGTTGTATACTAACAGGCAATGACTCTGAGCCCACTTTACTCACAAAACATCAAATCCAGCAGGAACAGGATTTACCCATCTTCCTATCAGATCTGTTATACATAGATCAAGGGCCTCTGAGAGATGAAGAAAAAGCTGACATGCCCTTTGTCATTTGTCAAAGCTATTTCCTTGCCATAGGAGTATAAGGAAAACAAAATAAGATATCAAAAAAGATGTTTTCTAAATCTTCATTTTCTGTTGCCCACAGTTCTGGCAGATGTCATTCCCAAAATATCTTCTCTTCCCGTTGTCAGATGTCATCACCTGATGCCCTCTTCAAGCATAGAACATTCTAACAGCAACTAGGGAAGAAAGCCTGAAAATGACAACAGGGAATAACAGATTTCTCTCTCTCTTTTTTTTAAGGACTGATTTATTTCATTTGAAAGTCACAGTTACAAAGAGAGAGAAGAAAGGCAGAGAGAGGCAGAGGCAGAGGCAGAGGCGCAGAGAGGCAGAGAGAGAGAGAGAGAGTATTAAATTCACTGATTCACTCCCCAATTGGCTGCAACAGCCGGAGCTGCACAGATCAGAAACCAGGAGCTTCTTCCAGGTCTCCCACGTGGGTGCAGGGGCCCAAGGACTTGGGCCCTCTTCTATTACCTTCCAAAGCCATAGCAGAGAGCTAGATAAGAAGTGGAGCAGCCAGGTCTCCAACCTGCGCCCATATGGGATTCAGGCACTGCAGGCGGCAGTTTTACCCGCTAAGCCATAGCACCCACCCCGGAATAACAGATTTCTGAATGCTCATGAAAAGTACTGACTATGGAAAGAAGAAAGTTATCTGGCCTATCAAATTGGCAAGACTACAACTTGGCAAATTGTACAAATTGGCAAGACTACAACCTAAAATTATACATACTGTCACCATAACAGCATTCACTATAAATTCCCTTTACTTAATTCTTCTAATTATTCTAGTAAGTTAACTTTAAAAAGATAAACTCTAATCTTATTCTAACTTTCTAGGAAAATAAAGCTGAGTAGTGATTATCTGAATCTGAGGAAAGGATTCATGGAAAATTGACTGTAGCATACAATGTACTATAGCTTCTTCCTCTGTAAGAAGACTGACTTCTATTTTTACACCTCGCATAGGCTGGCTCTTCACTAAAGTGACACAAGTTCTACCTATATACATTCTTTGTTGGTATACATACATTTTCATTAATGTCAAAATGCACAGTCACTTTCAATTCTAGAACATAATAAAGTATTTTTACAGCACACTTACCTGCTTCAAGTTTTTTACATATTTAGATTTCTAACATTAATATTCAAAGTGGAAGAAAATTTAGGTAAAAATTATTGCCCTTGAAAACAGACTATGTTTTGAAGGGCTAATTAGTATCACACACAAGATTAGAAACATTAAACCTAAGGGCTGGTGCTGTGGCATAAAAGGTTAGGCCTCTGCCTGCAGTGTCCACATTCTATATGGGCCCTGATTCAAGTCCTGGCTGCTCCACTTCCGATCCAGCTCCCAGCTAATGGTGCTGGGAAAGCTGCTGAAGATGGCCCAAGTACTTGGGCCCCTGAACTCATGTGGTAGACCCAGAAGAAGCTCCTGGCTTTGGCCTGGCTCAGCCCCAGGTGTTGCAGCCTTTTGGGGAGTGAATCAGCAGATGGAAGATTGATCAATCTCTCTCATTCTATTCCTACTTTTCAAATAAATAAATACTTAAAAAAAAATTAGACCTAGGTTAGATGACACACTCAATTGTCACTACAAATGGCACTACATTAAAAGACAGAATGTAAGTCAAATAAACTTTAAAAAAAATATTTATCATAGCTGAAAAAAAAAATCAACACCAGACATGAGAAAAAAATAATTTCACCTATCTAGCTGCTCCCCAACACACACACACACACACACACACACACACACATACACACACACTCTTACCTGCCCAATTCCACTTCTCTGGGTCTCACTATGAGACCACTTAATGAAGAACAAATAGATAAGAACAATGCCACTTAATGAAGAACAAATAGGACCTTCACCAGGCCAAAAAGTGGCAGAACAGGTATACGAACACTTTCTCAAATAGCCCTTCAACAGCAAGGGATCTAAAAGAGAAAAAGCCTTTTCTCTGGAGAACTATTTCATCCACAACTTTTAAAACTGTGGTTTCCAGGGTGGTACTTGGTACAGTGGTTAAGATGATGCTTGGGGTATCACGCCCTATATCAGAGTGCATGAGTTTGAGCCCTGGCTCTATTCCTAATTCCACCTTCCTGAAAATGTGTATCCTGTGAACCAGCAGGTCATGGCTGAAGTACCTGGGACCATGCCATTCATGTGGGAGACCTGGAGAGACTTCATGGTTCCTGGTAACACCCTGGCCCAGCCCTTGCAATTGCAGGCATTTGGGGATTGACCATGTATTTCTTTGACTGACCACGCTTCTCTGTTTCTCTGCCTTTCAAATAAATAAAAGAAAATAAAAACATCATTTTCAAAAATCATGATTCTGGGGCCGGTGCCGTGGTTCACTTGGCTAATCCTCCGCCTGTAGCGCCGGCATCCCATGTGAGTACTGGGTTCTAGTCCCGGTTGCTCCTCTTCTGGTCCAGCTCTCTGCTGTGGCCCAGGAAGGCAGTGGAGGATGGCCCAAGTGCTTGGGCTCTGCCCACATGGGAGACCAGGAAGAAGCACCTGGCTCTTGGCTTCGGATTGGCGCAGCGCCGGCTGTAGCAACCATTTGGAGGGTGACCCAACGGAAGGAAGACCTTTCTCTGACTCTCTGTAATTCTACTTGTCCAAAAAACAAACAAACAAACAAATAAATCATAGTTCTGGGAGCTGGCACCGTGGCTCACTTGGTTATTAGTCCTCCACCTGCAGTGCCGCCATCCCATATAGGTGCCGGATTCTAGTTCTGGTTGCTCCTCTTCCAGTCCAGCTCTCTGCTGTGGCCCAGGAAGGCAGAGGAGATGGGCCTCTGCACCCACATGGGAGACCAGGAAGAAGCACCTGGCTCCTGGCTCAGATTGGTGTAGCTCTGACCGTAGCGGCCATTTGGGGGATGAACCAACAGAAGGAAGACCTTTCTATCTCTCTCTCTGTCAAATAAAAAAAAATAAAAAAATAAATCATGGTTCTTTTGTTTTTACTTTCGTCTAGAACTCCAGAAATATTACCTTAATGTCTAAGAGTTTTTGTTTTTTTTAAAAAATTAACTTGCTGACAGGCTGGCACTGTGCTGGCATCCCATATGGGTGCTGGTTTGAGTCCTGGCTGCTTCTCTTCTGATCTAGCTCTCTGTTATGGCCTGGAAAAGCAGCAGAAGATGGCCCAAGTACTTGGGCTTGGGCCCGTGCACCTGCATGGAGACCTAGAAGGAGCTCCAGGCTCCTATCTTCGGACTGGCCCAGCTCTGGCATTTGTGGCCATTTAGGGAGTGAATTAGTGGTTGGAAGATCTACCTTTCTCTTTCTCTTTCCCCTGCTTCTGCCTTTCAAATAAATAAATTTATATAAACACAAAAAATTAACTTGTAGGGCCAGTGCTGTGGCAGAGTAAGCTAATCCTCCACCCATGGCACCAGCATCTCCTATGGGCACTAGTTCAAATCCTGGCCACTCCTCTTCTGATCCAGCTTTCTGCTATGGCCTGCGAAAGGAGTGGAAGATGGCCCAAGTCCTTGGACCCTTGCACTTGTGCAGGAGACCTGGAAGAAGCTCCTGGGTTCAGATTGGCCCACCTCTGGCTGTTGTGGCCATTTGGAAAGTGAACCAGTAGATGGAATACCTTTCTGTCTCTCCCTCTCTGTGTCTGTAACTATCTCTCAAAAAAAATATTTATTTTTTTATTTTTTTATTTTTATTTATTTATTTATTTATATATTTTTTTGACAGGCAGAGTGGACAGTGAGAGAGAGAGACAGAGAGAAAGGTCTTCCTTTGCCGTTGGTTCACCCTCCAATGGCCGCCGCGGTCGGCGTGCTGCGGCCGGCGCACCGCGCTTGTCCGATGGCAGGAGCCAGGAGCCAGGAGCCAGGTGCTTTTCCTGGTCTCCCCATGGGGTGCAGGGCCCAAGCACCTGGGCCATCCTCCACTGCACTCCCGGGCCACAGCAGAGAGCTGGCCTGGAAGAGGGGCAACCGGGACAGAATCCGGCGCCCCGACCGGGACTAGAACCCGGTGTGCCGGCGCCGCAAGGCAGAGGATTAGCCTGTTGAGCCACGGCGCCGGCCAAAATCTTTTTTTTTTTTTTAAAGATTTACTTATTTATTTTAAAGTCATAGTTACTCGGAGAGAGGAGAGGCAGCGAGAGAGAGAGAGAGAGAGAGAGAGGTCTTCCATCCGATGGTTCACTCCCCAACTGGCCGCAATGGCCGGAGCTGTGCTGATCCGAAGCCAGGAGCTTCCTCCAGGTCTCCCACCTGGGTGCAGGGCCCAAGCACTTGGGTCATCTTCTACTACTTTCCCAGGCCATAGCAGAGAGCTGCATTGGAAGTGGAGCAGCCGGGTCTCAAACCTGCACCCATATGGGATGCCAGTAATTCAGGCCAGGGCGTTAACATGCTGCGCCACAGCGCTGGCCCCTCAAATAAAATCTTAAAAAATCTAAAGATAAGAGGTGGTAAAACCTTTAACAGCATCAATACAAATCTACCTATATTTTGTCCTCAAGAACATAATGTTTATGTTTACAGCATAAGCATGCCTCTAAAGGGCTGGTATTTCCTGTGTGGAACATTATCTACACGTTTTATTCAAAGATCTCAAGGCTGGAAGAAACACTGTCTTCTACTTCATGCTCTGAAAAATAGTCATTACCAAGTGCCCATCTTTCAGCCTATGCCTGACTAGCACAGCACAGTCACCATACCAACCAACACCTATACTTGGATACCCAACATGCTGGAGTTGTATTAAGGTCTATTTCAGAATAAGGGGCATTGCTATCTCCTCTTAAACAATGTAACTAATCTCTTCAAAAAACAGATAACCAAAAAGACAGTTATCTATCTTCATCTCCAATACCCATGCTGTTACCTTTTGAAATAGTTAGTGCTGGAGACCACTGTGACCGTAGAATATCAAGACAAATGCTGCCATTACTGTTAATATTTGGGTGATAAATTCTTGTTGTAAATGCAACCTATAGAAAAAAGGAACACTTTGAAAACTGGTTTCTTATTACCATAAAATACACATTAAAAACAACTGTCACATTTCAATTACCTTAGGTGGTTTGAAGGGGTAATCTGTAGGGAAATGAATTGTCAAGAAAAATACTCCACCCTGATAGGGACTGTCATTCTGTTGGTGACAAGAAAAGCAGAATTAAAATGAGCAAACTACATAAATTATTTATTCTGAAATCAAATCTGAATACTTACTGGCCCCATTATCGTAGCCTGCCAATGGAACACTAAAAAAGAACAAGAAAAAAATTAATCAGGTAGTGATATCTACACTGTACCTAGTACATATCATTTCCTGTCTACTCCAAGTTCATTTATAAGCATTATGACAATGAGTACAGGCAGGATAAAGAATCTAAGTCTAAAAAATTATTGGAATAGCTTGAAAAACTATTAAGGCACTCAATAAAGTAGCTGGGCTTAAGCATCTTGAAAAGTCATGTCAGGAGGGCCAGAGCCATGTTAGGGTATAGCAGGTTAAGCCTCTGCTGTGACACTGGCATCCCATATGGGTGCCAGTTCGTATCCCAGCTGCTCCACTTCCGATCTGGCTCACAGCCAGTGTGCCTAGGAAAGTACATGCCATCCATGTGGGCCTTCAGCCTGGTCCAGCCCTGGCTGTTATGGGCATCTGGGTAGGAAACTGTAATTCCACCTTTCAAGTAAATAAATAAATCTTAAAAAAGAAAAAAAAGAAAAATTCTTATCAGGGAAACAAACTTCTTATTCTTTACCTCAATTTTTTAAAAAATATGTATTTATTTATTTGAAAGAGTTACAGAGAAAAGAAGAGGCAGAGAGAGAGGTCTTCCATCCCCTGGTTCAATCACCAGTTGGCTGCAACGACTGGAGCTGTGCTGATCCAGAGCCAGGAGATTTTTCTGGGTCTCCCACGCAGGGGCCCAAAGACTTGGACCATCTTCTGCTTTCCCAGGCCATAGTAGAGAGCTGGATCAGAAGTGGAGCAGCTGGGTCTCAAAACTGGTTCCATATAGGATGCTGGCACTGCAGGTGGCAGCTTAACCTGCTATGCCACAGCACTGGCCCCCAGCCCCTCAATTTAAGAAGTAAACATTTGGGTCCAGTGCTGTGACACAGCAGGTGAAGCCTGCAATGATGGCATCCCATATTGGTGCCAGTTCAAGTCCCAGCCACTCCATTTCCAATCCAGCTTCCTACTAATGTGCCTGGAAAAGCAGCAAAGATAGCCTAAGTGCTTGGGTCCATGAACCCACATGGAAGACATGAAGAAGCTCCTGGCTTCCACCTGGTCCATCCCCAGCTGTGGCAGCCATTTGGGGAGCGAACCAGCGGGTGTAAGACCTGCCTGTCTGTCTCTGTCTTTCAAATAAATAAAATATATCTTTATAAAGGAAAAAAAAAAAAGAAAACATTTGCTGAAAGCCCAAGTTTGTTTATAAGCTCTAGGCATAATTCCAATGAATTATAAAACTGTTTGAATAAGGAGATGTCTTCAAACTGCAGAAAGGTGTACTTGTTCCATTTCTATGGTGGTGTCATATTAAGTACAGCACATGGATCAAAAGACAGAATTTTCACTTAAAAGCAAGTTAGTAAATACTTTAACATTCATACTAGCATCTAGGCAAACTAAGGGAAGTTGTCCCTGAGCTTGTATCTGATAAAAACCAGTGACCTCCTTCATAAAGTAGAAACATGAAGACTAAGAAGCCATATGAAAATCCACTGATTTTCCTCAATAAAGTGGTTCCTGCTTCAACAGAACTCAAGGGTGCTTGTGGTGTGTTCATCACCCGTCGACCTTACCCTTCCTGTTCGCCTTGCTGGGGAGTGTCTGTACTGGCCCCTGCTGGTCAGGGGCCAGCCTCAGGCCTCTGTAATATGAACCTGTCCCGCACTGGGGCCTGAACCCTATTTATTAGATTAAAGATAAGGGATAGGTATTGCTGAGGCGTCCTTCCTTAGATCATCTTTTGCCAGTAATTAAGAGTTCCGCACACCTCTGTCAATCAAAGTTTTAAATGATTAAATGGGTACAGAGAAAGCTATTTTGGGCCATTAAAATTGGTCACAATATTTTCCAAAAAAGTCCTATAAAAAGAGAGGGGCTGGAGTTTGGCACGGAGGCTTAGACTCCACTTAGGATATCCACATCCAGTACTGGAGTGCCTCGGTTCAAGTCCTGCTTCAGCTTCTGTTTCGAGTTTCCTGTTAATGTGCATGCGGTGAGAGGCAGTGGGTTATGTCCTAAGTAGTTGGTTCCCTGCCACCCATGTGGGAGATCTGGATGGAGCTCAAGTTCCCAGCTTCCTCCAGGCCCAGCACCACTAGCATCTGGGGAGTGAAACAGAGGATTTACGATCTCTCTCTCTCTTTGATAAACAAAGGAGAAAAAAATATTGACTGATTAAAAGACCAACAAACCAGTCAATGAATCTGTTTTAAGTCTGGTTCTTTCACTTAATTCTTTTTAAAAATGTATTTATTATTTCTTAACCACTGTGCCAAACATCCATTCCCTCAATCTTTTTTTCTTGCCAAAAATAGTACTATATATAAGAAATTATGAGAGGCCAGCACTGTGGCATAGTAGGCTAAGCTTCCATCTGTGGCACTGGCCTCTTATGGACAACGGTTTGTGTTTTGGCTGCACCTCCTCTGATCCATCTCTCTGCTTATGTCCTGGGAAGGCAGGAGAAGATGGCTGGAGTGCTTGGACCCCTGCACGTGCATGGGAGACCCAAAAGAAGCTCCTGGCTCCTGATCAGCCCAGCTCTGGCTGTTGCAGCCATTTATAAGAGTGAACCAGCAGATGGAGAACCTTTCTCTCTGTGTGTGTATGCGTCTGTAACTCAAAAAATAGTCTTAAAAAAGAAATTAGGAAAATCTGAATCAGAACAAATTCTTGGCTACAGGGAAAATGCTTCTTTTTTGTAATTCTCCATTCTCCCTATTAACAGAAAACAAATTATATTTTATATTCTATGATCAAGGCCGGCGCCGTGGCTCAACAGGCTAATCCTCCGCCTTGCAGCGCCGGCACACCGGGTTCTAGTCCCGGTCGGGGCGCCGGATTCTGTCCCGGTTGCCCCTCTTCCAGGCCAGCCCTCTGCTGTGGCCCAGGAGTGCAGTGGAGGATGGCCCAGGTGCTTGGGCCCTGCACCCCATGGGGAGACCAGGAAAAGCACCTGGCTCCTGGCTCCTGCCATCGGACGAGCGCAGTGCGCCGGCCGCAGCGCGCCGTCAGCGGCAGCCATTGGAGGGTGAACCAACGGCAACAGAAGACCTTTCTCTCTGTATCTCTCTCTCTCACTGTCCACTCTGCCTGTCAAAAAAAAAAAAAAAAAAAAAAAAAAAAGAAATATATTCTATGATCAAAATCTATTAACATAGCACAGAAACTTCACTAGGCTTAGAGCAGAAATGCTGACAAGCTGGCAACTAAAACATCTATAAATTATGGAAAAGAATACCCTTCTGGTAAGAGGATGAAAATCATTATTTTCAAGTATTACTATAATCTCTTTTATATCCATATTCTAAAAAGTTGAAGATATTCTAGTGGATTCTATTACCAAGAACTCTACACACAATATCAACAGACTACACTTATAATTCATATATTTTTAGTTAGTAAATCATTCCTACTCTTAATTTTACAACAGAACAAAACAAATGTGGATCTATTGGCGTCAAAACTCTAAATACAAAGACATTCACATTCAAATGCTAGTAATTTTGTCTTGACTACTAAAAAGGGTCAAATATTGCCATAAGAAAAATAAGTAAAGGGGCCAGTGCTGTGGTACAGCAGGCTAAATTGTCCCCTGTAGCACTGGCATCTCTACTATTAGTATAGGTGCTACTTCATGTCCCTAATGCTCTATTTCTGGCTCCTGGCTTAGGTCTGGCACAGCGCTGGCCATTGTGACCATCTGTGGAGTGAACCAGCAGATGGCAGATCTCTTTTTCCCTCTCTCTTTGTAACTCAAATAATTCTTTTAAAAGAAGAGGTGAATTTAATTAAAGTATTTGAAGACTTCCCATTTAAATATTCTTGTAGTATTCTTTCGTACTGGTAAGATAAAAGAGTAACTACTGGAATCACTGGCTCAGTTCTCCCTCTGTAATCCTAAGACTCCTAGCTCTCCTATAAGGAAGCATAAACAAGGAGAGAAGAGGTATGAGAATATCTAACTTGCCTCAAATTATACTAGTGTTACAAGTATTTCAAGAATTATTAAAGTTCTTTCCAAGAACTTTATTAAGTTCTTTCCAAGCAGAAAGAACTCTACAAATAGTTACCTGATGGTAAAAAACTGGCCTAGGGGCTGGTGTTGTAGCACAGCAGGTTAAGTCACCACCTGCGATGCCAGCATCCAATGTCAGAGTACCAGTTTAATTCCTAGTTGTTCTACTTCCAATTCAGTTTCTAAGTACTTGGGGTAAGTACCCATATGGGAGCCCAGGGTGCAGCTCCTAGCTGCTGGCTCCAACCTGGCTATTACAGCCATTTGGGGAGTGAACCAGAAGATTCAAAATCTCTCTCTCTCTCTCTCTCTCTCTCTCTCCCTGCCCCTTCAAATAAATCTAATAATAAAAAACAAAAAATGGGGCTGGCGCCTGCAGTGCCAGCACCCAATAATGGGCGCTGGCTTGAGTCTCAGATGCTCCACTTCTGAACCAGCTCTCTGCTATGGTCTGGGAAAGCAGAAGATGGCACAAGTGCTTGGGCCCCTGCACCCCCATGAGAGACCCAGAAGAAGCTCCTGGCTCCTGATCGGCCCAGTTTCGGCCACTGGGGCCTTCTGGGGAATGAACCAGCAGATGAAGACCTCTCTTTTTCTGCCTCTGCCTCTATTATTCTGCCTTTCAAATAAATAAATAAATAGTAAAAAACAAAAACCAAACTATCACTACCATCTTGGTTTGCTGCTGTCAAACCAGATTACACAAACTGAGAGCTTAAATGAGAAGTTCACAGCTCAATAACTATTATTTAGTGTTCTAAATACAGCCTTGAGGTTAAAAGGGACAGCCCTGGCTGTTGAGGCTATCTGGGTCACCATTGTTGCACAGAACCAGTGAATGAAGACCTCCCCCCGCCCCATTTCTCTCTCTCTCTCTCTGCCTCTCTCTAACTCTTTCAAATAAATCTTTTTTTTTAAGGGATAGTGAGAATACTTGTTAATTTGAAGTGCATCTCTGGAGGCTTACATCTGAGCACACAGACCTCAAGGGTCACATTTACCAAGTGTCAAAACAAAAGAAAATAAAGGAGATTATATGACCAACAAATCTTCAGCTTACTCTCTTTTCAACAAGGAGACCTCTTCCTGTTTACCATATCTTTGCAGAAAAGTGGGGAGAACATTAACAGTATAGTAAAATCTGGACAGTTTATAAAATAAAACACATATCCACTTACCTTTACACTCAGTATAATAAAATGTATATTAAGACACTTGTCTGATTGCTAAGAAAGTCAAAAGCAATTCAAGGAGTGAGCATTTGGTAATAGCAGTTTGACACTTCCTGGAACACCCACATCTCTTTATCAGAGTGCCTGGATTCAACTTCTGGTTCTGCTTGCTCCCAATTCTAGCTTCCTACTAATGCATATCCTAGGAGGCAATAGCTGATGGCTTAAGTACTTGGGTCCCTGACACCCAATCAGGATTGCATTCTGGGCTCTGGGCTACAGCCTGGCTCAGCTTTAGCTGTTGTGAGCATTTGGTGGTAGGTAAATCAGCAGATAGGAGAAATGTCTTCTCTTTCTTTCTCTCTCTGCCTTTCAAACACATACAGTATTTTTAGTAAAAGGGAACTCAAGGGATGGGCCTTTGGTCTAATAGTACATATACCTGCAATTCACACTGGAGTGTCTGGGTTTGATACTCAGCTCTGCTCCTGATTCTAGATTCCTACTAATGTAGACCATGGGAAAAAATGGTGACAGTCCAAGTGATGGGATTCCTGCCACCCACAAGGGAGACCTGAACTGAGTTCCCTTCCCCAGCTTCAGCATGACACACTCCTGCTACCCCCAGCCATTGCAGGCAATTTGGGAGCTGAGTCCATGAACGGGAGCACTCTTTCTCTTTCTCTAATAAATGAGCAAGTGGTGGGGAATAGACAAAGTTTCATTTCTGTCTCAAGAGATTCAATTCTGTCTCCTCATAAAATTAAAATGATGAAAAAGCATGCTATTTTGTGTATCCTTATGGTTTATCAAAAAGACCTGGTCAAGAATTTTTTTTCTGACAGAAATTCATTCACAAATGGTCTCAAACATCCACAAAAGTTTTAAGAAAAATTTTTATCCGCAAATCCTACTTAGATGAACAAGTTCAAGGAAGTTATACTGTGCCTAGGCAGATATGGTTGGCAACTTAGTATCTGATTCAAAACTGAATAGCAACACTAGAAAGGAATCAACAGGCTATTATTTTAAAAACAGCTTTATTGATATATAATTTACATAGTATGCAACTCAAATAAATGACAATGTACGATCCAGGGGCCAACACAGCAGAACAGTTGTCAGTATCCCATATCAAAGTGCTGATGTGAGTCCCAGATACCCAGCTTCCAATCCAGCTTCCTGCTATTTTGCCTGTGAAGGCAGTGGAAGACAGTCCAAGTATCTGGGGCCCTGCCGCCCACGTAGGAGCCCAGGATGGAGTTCTGGGCTCCTTGCTTAGACCAGGCTCAGACCTGACCATGTGGCCACTGTGGAGCAAACTAATGGAAGGAAATGCATAGCTGTGTTCTCTCACCCTCTTTCTCTGTCTCTCCCCCTTTTGCTGTAAAAGATTCTTTTTTTTTCAAACTCAGGCTTACACAGAGAGATGGAAAGACAGAGAGAGAGATCATCAATCCGCTGGTTTACTCCCCATATGGCTACAATAGCCAAGGCTGGGCCAGGCAGAAACCAGGACCTTCATCCAGGTCTCTCATGTGGGTGGCAGGGGTCCATGTACTTGAGCCATCTTCTTCTGCTTTTCCCAGGCCATTAGCAGGGAGCTGGATCAGAAGTAGAGCAGCAGGGACATGAACTGGTGCCCATATGGGATACCAGCATCATGCACAGTGGCTTTACCCACTATGTAACAACGGTGACCTGATACTTTTTTTTTTTTTTTGACAGGCAGAGTGGACAGTCAGAGAGAGAGAGAGAGACAGAGAGAAAGGTCTTCCTTTGCCCTTGGTTCACCCTCCAATGGCCACCGCGCTGATCTGATGGCAGGAGCCAGGTGCTTATCCTGGTCTCCCATGGGGTGCAGGGCCCAAGCACTTGGGCCATCCTCCACTGCACTCCCAGGCCACAGCAGAGGACTGGCCTGGAAGAGGGGCAACTGGGACAGAATCCGGCGCCCCGACCGGGACTAGAACCTGGTGTGCCGGCACCACAAGGCGGAGGATTAGCCTGTTGAGCCACGGCGCCGGCCTGATAAATTTTTTTTTTTAAATATTTATTTATTTTAATGGAAGAGTTAGAGAGAGAGAGAGAATCAATTGATCTTCCATCTTCTGGTTCACACCCCAAATGGTCACAACAACCAGGGCTGGGTTAGGCCAAAGCCAGGAGCTTCATCTGGATATTCCACACGGGAGCAAGGTCTCAAGGATTTGAGCTATCCTCCACCACTTTCCTAGGCACATTAACAGGGAGCTGAGTCAGAAGTGAAGCAGCCAGGACTCAAAACGGCACCCACATGGGATGCCGGCATTGCAGGTAGTGGCTTACCCCGTGTGCGACAATACTGGCCCCAGATAAAATTGTTTTTAAAGATTTATTTTATTTATTTCAAAGACAGAGTTACAGAGGGGTAGTCAGAGAGAGAGAAAGGTCTCCCATCATCTGGTTCACTCCCCAAATGACCACAATGGCCAGAGCTGTGCTGATCCGAAGCCAGGAGCCAGAAGCTTTTCCAGGGTCTCCGAGGCAGATGCAGGGGCCCAAGGACTTGGCCCACTTTCTACTGCTTTCCCAGGCCTTAGCACTGAGCTGAATCGTAAGTGGAGCAGCTAGGATTTGAACTGGTGCCCACCCATATGCGATGCTGGCCCTGCAGGCCGGGATTTTAACTCACTGAGCCATAGCTCTGGCCTCAGATCAATTTATTTATTTATCTGAAAGGCAGAGTTAGAGAGAGAGAGAGAGAGAGAGAGAGATCTTCCATATGCTGGTTTGCTCCCCAAATGGCACAACAGGGTTGGGAACTCCATTTGGTATTCCAAATGGGTGGCAGGGGCCTAAGTGCTTGCTTGGACCATGTTTTACTATATTCCATACATGTTAGTAGGAAACTGGATGGCAGATCAGCTGGGACATGAACTGGCACCCATAAGGGATACTGGCTTCACAGGTGGTAACTTAACCCACCGTGCCACAATGCCAGTCCCAAATAATTTTTCTGAAATATTTACTTATTTATTTGAAAGTGAGAGTTATGCAGAGGCAGAGGCAGAGGCAGAGGCAGAGAGAGAAAAAAAGAAAACAGAGGTCTTCCATCTGTTGATTCACTCCCCAATTGGCTGCAACAGCCGGAGCTGTACTGATTTGAAGCCTGGAGCCAGGAGCTTCTTCCTGGTCTCCCACGCGGGTGCAGGGGTCCAAGGACCCCCAAGTGGGCCATCTTCTATTGTTTTCCTAGGCATAGCAGAGAGCTGGATTGGAAGTGGAGCATCTGGACTCGAACCGGTGCCCATGTAGGATGTTGGCACTGCAGGCAGCAGCTTTGTCACTACGCCACAGTGCCGGCCCCCAAATAATTTTTTTAAGTGTACAATGAAATGGTTTTTTTATACACTGGCAGTTTTGCAATCATTACTACACCTAATTTATATTTTAAAAAGGTATTTTTATTTATTTATTTTTTAATTTGAGAAAAGAGAGACACAAGAGAGTTTCTATCTACTCCTTCACTCTCCCCAAAGGACTATAATGGCTGAGCCTAGGCCAGTGCCTGGGAATGCAGTCCACATGCCCAATATGCAGTAGAGACTTAACTACTTGAACCATCACTGCTGTCCCCCAGAAAGCTGGAGTCAGAAGCCAGAGAAAGAAACTCAATCTAGATTTCTGGCCTCCCAGGTGGATGTCAGGGACAAATCATCTGCTGCTCCTCAAAGTGTGCTAGTGTGAAGCTGGACTTACAACCAGAGCAGGACTGAAACCCAGGTACTCTGATAGAGGGTACAGGTATCCAAAGCAGCATCTCTCTCTTTTTTCCTCTTTAACAAGCATTTATTTATTTTCAACTACTTAAAAGAAAAACAGAGACAGACAGCCAGGCAAAGAAATTGATTTTCATTCATTGGTTCACTCCCCAAATGTCTGTAACAGCCAGGAGCCAGGAATTCCATCCAGGTCTCTCAGGTCAGTAACAAGGCCCCAAGCACTTGAGCCATCATCTCATGTCTCCCAGGATGCATTAGCAGGAAGATGGATCAGAAGCAGATCAGAAGGAAACTGACACTGATTTGGGATGTGGGCATCCCAAGTAGCTTAACCTGCTGCACCCTAACACCCATTCCCCAAGTGGCATCTTAACTGCTATACCAAACACCTGCCCTTTATACCCCTTTCTCACGGAACTATTTCCAAGCATGCTATTTTTCAAAAATCTGCTAAATCTTAACAAAGTTTTGTGGATTAGTTTTGCATCACAAAGTACAGTGTCTTTCAAAAATCTTCCCTTAAGGCCGGCGCTGTGGCTCAATAGGCTAATCCTCCGCCTTGCGGAGCCGGCACACCGGGTTCTAGTCCCCGTCGGGGCGCTGGATTCTGTCCCGGTTGCCCCTCTTCCAGACCAGCCCTCTGCTGTGGCCTGGGAGTGCAGTGGAGGATGGCCCAAGTGCTTGGGCCCTGCACCCCATGGGAGACCAGGAAAAGCACCTGGCACCTGGCTCCTGCCATCGGATGAGCGTGGTGCGCCGGCCGCAGCGCGCCGACCGCGGCAGCCATTGGAGGGTGAACCAACGGCAAAGGAAGACCTTTCTCTCTGTCTCTCTCTCTCTCATTATCCACTCTGCCTGTAAAAAAAAAAAAAAAAAAAAAAAAAAAAAAGATTCATTAAAAAAAAAAAAAAACTTCCCTTAAAAAAATATTAGAAGACATCCTAGGGAGAAAAGCTAAATTGAGATAAAATGAAAGAACGGGAAAATTCTCCAACTATGCAACAAAATCATCTAATATATTATTTTAGCTAAATTGGACATTTAAAATAAGATGATGAGATACAAATAGAACTCCTTTCATGGGCAACTAAGGATAAATATTGCCTCTTAGTCACAATTATTTCTTCACACAAAATAACCTTAAGAGATACAGATTGATCTGTCCCAGAGCTCTCCAGAAGCCCGCTACTAGCTATTTCATTCCATCATTCTTTGGAAATACTTACTATCATCTCCAACAGGACCTGCTGAACACTGTGCTGGGGGGTCCCGGGCCAGGTCATTCAATTCCTTAAGAAAAAAGAAAGAAATTTATTCAACACATACCTAACTTTTATCTAACAACAAAATATACCATGTTACCAATAGTTTCTGTCCTACTTACTGGTGATGCTCTTTTGGGAAGAGGACTCCTTCAGTGTCAGAGAGGAGCACATTGGTGAATCCTAAGTCAAAGTATTTTGGATTCTTGAATGCAAATATATTTTTTCAAAAGCACATCATTACTTCTTAGTCTTTTGGCTAAGATCAAGTGGAGTACCTGGCATGTGTTCTGAGGACAGCATACTAAATAGACTTCTGAAGCAGAAAGATGGAATACGATCTTGCTCTATCCACTCGGAAGCCTCAACCTGATATTGCAGTACCTCTAGAAATAGTGCACCCTGCTCCCCAAGTATGAGCTACCTTTGCTTCGGTTTAGTAGGTAATAATGATAAACAGGTAAAGAAAAAAATGTTTTACATAAAAATCTTGTTTTTTTCCAAAAATGATTTAAAGCCAATTTTTTACACCTAAAAACCTTAAGGATGGACTCAGGAAAAGCTCTTAAAATCATAAATATTCCGGCCGGCGCCGTGGCTCAACAGGCTAATCCTCCGCCTTGCGGCGCCGGCACACCAGGTTCTAGTCCCGGTCGGGGCACCGGATTCTGTCCCGGTTGCCCCTCTTCCAGGCCAGCCCTCTGCTGTGGCCTGGGAGTGCAGTGGAGGATGGCCCAGGTGCTTGGGCCCTGCACCCCATGGGGAGACCAGGAAAAGCACCTGGCTCCTGCCATCGGATGAGCGCGGTGCGCCGGCCGCAGCGCGCCGACCGCGGCGGCCATTGGAGGGTGAACCAACGGCAAAGGAAGACCTTTCTCTCTGTCTCTCTCTCTCACTATCCACTCTGCCTGTTAAAAAAAAAAAAAAATCATAAATATTCCAAAATTATACAAGAACATTAAAAGTATGCTGATATGTTTTCAGTTGATGTCCACTACCAGAGTTCAAAAGGTAGTAGGAAAAAAACTCTAAGGGCTGACTGAAGAAATGTCCTCCATTACCAAAGCTCTGCAGGCAGAGACTGACCTATTCTACCTGTACGAACAGTCTACAATCACGTGTCAGCTGCTGCTGCTGCTTCTTTTTTTAATGTTTATTTATTTTCAACTACTTGAAAGACAGAGATGGGGCTGGCACTGTGCTGTAGCAGGTAAAAGCTGCCACCTGCAGTGCCAGTATCCCGTGAGTACTTGGGGAGGCTGGTGCTGTGGCATAGCAGGTAAGGATGCCAGCATCCCATATGGGCAGTGGTTCAAGTCCGGGCTGTTTCACTTCCAATCCAGCTCTCTAATATAGTCTGGGAAAGCAGTAGAGCATGGCCCAAGTGCTTGGGCCCCTGCACCGGCGTGGGAGACCCAGAGGAAGCTCCTAGTTTTGGATTGGCCCAGCTCCGCTGTTACAACCATTTGGGGAAATGAGCCAGCGGATGGAAGACTTCTCTCTCTTTCTCTGTCTCTCTGTAACTCCACCTTTCAAATAAATAAATAATTTAAAAGAACAAAACAAAACAAAAACCCACAATCTTCCATCCACTGATGTACTCTCCAAATGCGCATAGCTGGGCCAGAGCAAAGCCAGCAGTCTGGAACTCCATCTATGTTCTCCCACATAGGTGGCAGGGGTCCAGGCACTTGAACCATCATGGTTGACTCCCAAGATGAATTAGCACAAAGCTAGATTAGACTTCAACCACAAAGCTAGATTGGACTTCAACCAGCACTCTGATATGGAGTGTGGGCTACCATGCAGCAACTTCACCTGATGTACCACAATTTCCACCTCAGATGTCCGATTCTCAGTTAGTTTTTTTAAAAAGATTTATTTATTTATTTATTTGAGTTAAAGAGGGAGGGAGGGAGTGAAGGAGGGAGGGAAGGAGGCAGGGAGGGAGGGAGGGAGAGGGGTCTTCCATCCACTGGTTCACTCCTCAATCGACTACAATGGCTGAAGCCGTGCTGATCCGAAGCCAGGAGCCAGGAGCCTCTTCTGGGTCTCCCATGTGGGTGCAGGGGCCCAAGGACTGGCCATCTTCTACTGCTTTCTCAGGCCATAGCTGAGAGCTGGATCAGAAATGGAGCGGTTGGGACTAGAACCGGCACACATATGGAACGCTGGCGCTACAAGTGGCGGCTTCACCCACTACGCCACTGCACTAGCCTCCTCAGCTGTCCTAACATAAAAGCCCACAAACTTGCGTAGACATGAAAAAAAAGATCATGAGGCAGCGAATCACAGTATGTTCCTTGGATATTTGGGTCCCTGCTACTCAGATGGCAGACTCCGTCTCGAGTTCTGGGTTTCCAGCATCAGTCTGGTCTATCTCCAGCTGCTGTGGACATTTGGAGAATGAACAAGCAGATAGGAGACTTTCTCTGTCTCTGCCACTCATAATAAAAAATATTTTTAAGATAAGCTGATTTTTATATAAAACTTATGAGTAAGAAAAAAATCTGAAATCCATATAGTTTCTTTCACAATGTACATTTCCCATCAACTTTTTAAGACTCCTCAAATAGGAGCCAGCGCTGTGGTGCAGTAGGTTAATCCTCCGCCTGTGGCACCGGTTCTAGTCCTTGCTGCTGCTCTTCCAATCCAGCTCTCTTCTGTGGCCTGGGAAAGTAGTGGAAGATGGCCCAAGTCCTTGGGCCCCTTCACCCATGTGGGAGACCCAGAGGAAACTCCTGGCCCTTGGCTTCGGATCAGCACAGCTCCGGCCATTGCAGCCATCTGGGGAGTGAACCTGTGGAAGGAAGACCTTTTCTGTCTCTCCCTCTCACTATCAGTAACTCTCTCTCTCAAATCAAAAAAAAATTTTAAATAATAATAATTTAAAAAAGCCCCCCAGTTTGCAGCACAGGTATCCCATGTTGGAGCCGGTTCAAGTCCAAGTCACTCCACTTCCGATTCAGCTCTCTTCTATGACCTGGGAAAGCAGTAGAAGATGGCCAAGTCCTTGGGCCCCTGCACCCACATGGGAGACCCGGGAAAAGCTCCTGGCTTTGGATCAGCTCAGCTCTGGCCATTGCAGTCACCTGAGGAGTGAAACACATGAATGGAAGATCTCTCTCTGTTTCTACCTCTCTCTGTACCCTGTCTTTCAAATAAATAAAATAATTCTTTTAAAAAATAAAAGACTCCTCGTGTAAAGGTATGATTCTAATATTTCAGATATTGGACCTGGATTTTAGTCCCGGTTGCTCCTCTTCCAGTCCAGCTCTCTGCTGTGGCCCGGGAGGGCAGTGAAGGATGCCCCAAGTGCTTGGGCCCTGCGCCTGAATAGGAGACCAGGAGAAGCACCTGGCTCCTGGCTTCGGACTGGCACAGCACCGACCGTGGTGGCCATTTGGGGAGAGCACCAATGGAAGAAAGACCTCTCTCTCTCTCTCTCTCTCTCTCTCACTGTCTATAACTCTACCTGTCAAATAAAATTTTTTCAAATATTATATACTAAACTTTGCAGCACATATTTCTGTAAGATATTCGACCAGTCATTTTAGTACACTAATTATACTGTTATCCAATGTGTATGCTTAAGAGTACAGCATAAAGTAAAGAAATTAAAAGGT
The DNA here is from genome assembly GCA_949820135.1 of Sylvilagus floridanus. Taxonomy (NCBI): domain Eukaryota; kingdom Metazoa; phylum Chordata; class Mammalia; order Lagomorpha; family Leporidae; genus Sylvilagus; species Sylvilagus floridanus. The sequence goes on along the minus strand of OX463241.1, from coordinate 25,463,692 downwards.
CTCAGCTGAGATAAAAATTTAACAAGATTTACTTTCTCGGGCCGGCGCCACGGCTCACTTGGCTAATCCTCCGCCTTCGGCGTCGGAATCCCATATGGGCGCTGGGTTCTAGTCCTGGTTGCTTCTCTTCCAGTCCAGCTCTCTGCTGTGGCCCGGGAAGGCAGTGGAGGATGGCCCAAGTACTTGGGTGCCTGCACCTGCGTGGGAGACCAGGAAGAAGAACCTGGCTCCTGGCTTCGGATCAGCATAGTTCCGGCCGTAGTGGCCATTTGTGGGGTGAACCAATGGAAGGAAGACCTTTCTCTCTGTCTCTCCCTCTTACTGTCTGTAACTCTACCTGTCAAATAAATACATAAAAAATCTTTAAACAAAAAAATTTACTTTCTCAAGTATCTCAATTTTTGGTTTTGTGTCACCCTACAAGAGATTCCCTGCTTATCTCAAGAAAAAAAAATACAACAGTCTATTGTATAAGTTCCCACTTCCAAATGTTGTCTGCACTGTAGGTCAGTGTAACTAAGAAGACAAACTTAAGACGCTGACTACTCTATCAATAGGTTACTATTAAAATATAATTTGGATTTAACAAGCTATTCTGAAGTCCTGCCATGTTCATTAAACAGAATTTTACTTCTGATTTAGCTTTAATCTTTTGCTTCTTTCAAATTGAGCCATGCCAAATGATATCAAAGTTTGACCTCAAGAGGTAAGATTTATCTAAGTCATGCATGAGAGTCATCAGTCCACTTCATGATACAATTAATTTTAAAAACCTAATCCAAAGTTAGGCTAACAGACATTTAACACATTCATCCAACACTGCCTTGGTTCAAGGCAGTAATATGGATGAATCTCAAAAGAAAAATATTAAGTCAAAGAAGACATGAAAAGATTATACACTATATAGATTTCATCCACACAACATCACAGAAAAAGTAGAACTTCAAGGACAAAATAGCAGAACAACTCCAGTGGCTGGAACTAGTTGGAGGGGAGACTGACCACACAACATCATGAGAATGTGGATTTTGGGGAGGGAAGGTGAAGCACACACATGTGATAGAAACGTTCTATATCAGGATTCTGATGGAGACTGCACAATTGTGTGTATATTTGTCAAAGCTCAAACCATACACAGAAAATCATTTTACTATACATATTTCAAAGTACTCTTTTTAAGAGCATTTAACTATCCATCTTTGTATGAAGTATCTCTTGGAAAGTACGTGAGAAACTAAAAGAAATAGTCTTCAGGAAAGAAAAGTTGCTTGGAGAGTGAAAATATTCCTTTCATACCTTTTAAATGAAAGATATATGGGGCTGGGGCCGGCGCTGTGACATAGTGGGTAGGGCCACTGCCTGAGGTGCCAACATCCCATGTGGGCACCAGTTCGAGTCCCGACTGTTCCATTTCCAATCCAGCTCTCTGCTGTGGCCTGGGAGAGGAGGATGGTCCAGGTCCTTGGGCTCCTGCACCCACGTTGGGGGCTTGGAAGAAGCTCCTGGCTTCGGATTGGCACAGCTCCGACCGTTGAGGCCCATCAGGGAGTGAACCAGCGGATGGAAGATCTCTCTCTCTGCCTCTCCTCCTTTCTCTGTGTAACTCTGACTTTCAAATATATATTTTTTAATATTAAAAAAAAATATACATGGGACTGGTATTGTGACACAGCGAGTTAGGCTGCCACTTCTGTTCCAGTCCCTGCTATTACACCTGGGATGGCACCAGATGGTAGCCTGAGTGCTCGGGCCCCTGTCACCCACTTGCGAGACCTGGACTGAGTGTGGAGCTCCTGGCTTCAGCCTGATCCAGTTGCTGCCAATGGGACCATTTGGGGAGTGAAGCAGCAGACAACTTCTAAGGACAAGTCCAGTCCATTCAGTCAGTGTCAGAAAACAGAAAGCATTCTGTTTTAGTAGTTACAGTGATATACAAAAAATATTACGATTGAATTATTTAAACGGAATAAAAAAGATGTTTTGACTGGATAAGCACTAGAGAACAGTTTCATTGTTTGAGAACTTTTTTTTTTTTTTTGGACAGGCAGAGTTAGACAGTGAGAGAGAGAGAGACAGAGAGAAAGGTGTTCTTTTCCGTTGGCTCACCCCCCAAATGGCCGCTACGGCCGGTGCACTGTGGCCAGGGTGCTGCGCCGATCCAAAGTCAGGAGCCAGGTGCTTCCTCCTGGTCTCCCATGCGGGTGCAGGGAACCAAGTACTTGGGCCATCCTCCACTGCCACAGCAGAGAACTAGATCGGAAGTGGAGCAACTGGGACTTGAACTGGCGCCCACATAAGATGTCAGCACTGCAGGCAGCATGCTTACCCACTATGCCACGGAGCTGCCCCCCCCCCCCTTAAAGATTTATTTCTTTATTTGAAAGGCAGAGTTACACAGAGAGAGGCGTGGAGGGGGGCAGAACTTTTAACATGAACACAGGCATCCTAACCCTACAAATGCAGGCATGCCAGGTGGGGTCTTCACTGCCCCTAGTAAGTTGTTCACGGAAAAGGCACATTATGTAAAAACAAAGTGTGGATATCAATTTTTTTGCACAGAAGTAAGCTTCTCTTCAAACTTCCATTTTCCATGTGGCCAGTGTTGTAAGCACAGGTTAAACCACTGCCTGCAAAACCAGCGTCCCATATGTGTGCTGGCTTATGTCCCAACTACTCCACTTTCAATCCAGTTTCCTGCTAATGTGCCTGGGAAAGTAGAGGACGATGGCCCAAGAAGCACTGCCACCTTTGTGGGAGACCAGGATGGATTTCCAGGCTTCTGGCTTCACCTGTCCCAGCCTTGACCACTGCAGCCACTGGGGGGTGACTGGGGGGTGCATTAGTGACCAGAAGATCTGTGTGTGTTTGTCCCTCTGTATATATAACTTTTTTTTTCCTTTCAAACAAGTAAATCTTTTTTAAAAATCCACTTTTCATGGTCAGCATTGTGGCACACTGAAAAGCTACCACCTGTAATGCCAGCATTCTATATCAGCACTGGTTCAGATCCTGGCTGCTTGGCTTTTGATCCAGCTTTCAACTAATGTGGCTGGGAAGGAAGCAGAAAATGGCCCAAATACATGGGACCCTGCTACCCAGATGGAGACGCAGATAGAGTGCTGGGCTCCTGGCTTTGGTCTGGCCCAGCCCTGATCATAGTAGCCATTTGGGGAGTGAACTGTCTCTCTGCCTTTAAAATAAATATATCTTTTTTCTTTTTTTAATTCCATTTCCATGAACTTAAAAAAACTTGCAAGGTCCCAGGGTTTAGTGAGTTAAGCCACCACCATATGCCAGCATCCATATGATAGTGCCGGTTCAAGTACCAATTGCTTGACCTCCCAGCCAGCTCCCTGTTAATGCACCTGGGGAAAGCAATGCACTTGGGCCCCTGCTCTCAAGTGGGAGACCAAGATGGAGTTCCTGACTCCTGGCTTTACCTTGCTACTGTTGTTATTTAGGGGGAGTGAACTGGCAGTTTGAAAATTCATTCTCTCTCTCTCTCTCTCTCTCTCTGCCTTTCAATTACATAAATAAATCTTAAAAGGATTTTAAGGGGCCAGCACTGTGGCTTAGGGGGTAAAGCCGCACCTCATATGCGTACTAGTTCAAGTTCTGGCTGCTCCACTTCAATCCAGGTCTCTGTTATGGCTTTAGAAAGCAGAAGATGGCCCAAGTCCCTGGGCCCCTACACCTGCGTGGGAGACCCAGAAGAGGCTCCTAGCTCTTGGCTTCGGATCGACGTAGCTCCAGTCGTTTCAGCCAACTGGGGATTGTGGGAATTGAACTGGTGGATGGAAGACCTCTCTCTCTCTCTCTGCCTCCCTTCTGTGTTAACTCTGACTTTCAAATAAATAAATGTTTTCTTTAAAAAAAAAGAATCTTAAAAAAAAGTTCACTTTTTTTTTTTTGAGAGGTATTAACAGAAAGCATGAGTTCTCCATTGGCTGATTCACTCCCAAAAAGCCCAGAATAGACGGTGCTGGGTCAGGACGAACCTGGGAACTGGAAATTCAATCTAGGTATCCCATGTGGGTGGCAGGGATCCAATTACTTTAAGGCAATACCTACTGTGTCCCATGATATACATTACGAGGAAGCCAGAATTGGGACAAGAGTGGGAACTAGGAACCCTGAATATGGGATGCAGGCATTCCAAGCAGTTCAACCATTCTCCCAAATGCCTATCCCTCCACAAACTTTTTTTCTAGTAGCCTTGTATAATATGGAATGGCTAAACAGAGCTATTTCAGCATATGCATTACCTGACATATTTATTTGTGATGAGTATACTTAAAATCTCAGCAATTTTCAAGACTACATCATTAACTATAGTCATTATGTTGCACAGATCTCTTCTATTTAACTTGTTCCTCTTATCTAACTGAAATTTTGTATTCTTGGACCACCTCCCTAACTCTCCAAATCCTGCCCTTGTTAACCACCATACTACTCTCTAAGTCTGAGATTTTAGATTCCACATAAAAATGTAGCATGTAGCATTTATCTTTCTGTGCCTGACTTATTTAACATTCTCCAAGTTTGTCTCTGTTATCAAAGTGACAGGATTTTGTTCTTCTTACTCAAAGGCTAAACAAGCTTGCACCATGAATAAAATTTTTTTCTGAATTCATTGGCTTTGAAATTTCAGCCAGCCCAGCACCCTGTCTAGAACAGTGCCTGCATTCACCCCCTTCCATGCAACCTTCAGATTTCACTTAAATGTTGTCCTTAAAGATGCCCTCCCAGAGCCCCCACCTCATTTCCATTTACCACTTATTAAATATTATGAAAAGCAAGCTTCTTGAACTTAGCATATTCACATTGACCCATAAAATTTTTTAGTATCTCTTAAAAACCAGTAACAAACAGGGACCCAACCTCCAGCTTTCTGTGGTGTCTGGTCCATGGGAAAGATCCATGAAGAACAGATAGTTACAACCACATAACGTAATTGTCAATACTTGAAGATAAAGTCATCTTTCATTGACTGTAAAATACACTCTATTTTATAAATCAGATGGCAAGTCACAATATTAATTTAAAAGCAGAGTTTTTTTTATTATTATAATACTGGTACATCTTTCAATTGATGGAAACAAAGTATACAAAGAAGTAATAATCTCGTTCTCTGATACCATAGTCACCGTATCATATACCTAACAAAGCACAAGCTTAGAATTTTAGCAACCAGAGCCACAGAAAATAACTGAGCAAACGCACAGGTAGGACAAGAAAACTGCCAGGTCTTCTAGTAAGCAGGGAAATAAAAGGACGGGAACTGGGCATTTGGCCATGATTAAGATGCTGCCTGAGACTCTAGAATCCCCTATCAAAGGTGTGGCTTCACTTCCAATTCCAGCTTTCTGCTAATATGTACACTTCGAGGCAGCAGGTGAGGGCTCAAGTACTTTGGTCCGTAAACACAAGAGAAACCTGGACTGAGTTCTGAGCTCCTGAATTCAGCCTGGCCCATCACCCGTTATTAAGAGTACTTGGAGGTCAGCACCGCAGCTCACTAGGCTAATACTCTGCCTGCAGCACCGGCACCCTGGGTACTAGTCCTGGTTGGGACGCTGGATTCTGTCCCGGCTGCTCCTCTTCCAGTCCAGCTCTCTGCTGTGGCCTGGGAAGGCAGTGGAGGATGGCCCAAGTGCTTGGGCCCTGCACCTGCATGGGAGACCAGAAAGAAGCATCTGGCTCCTGGCTTTGGATCGGCGCGGCGTGCCTGCTGTAGCGGCCATTCAGGGGGTGAACCAACGGAAAAGAAACACCTTTCTCTGTCTCTCTAACTCTGCCTGTTTTAAAAAAAAAAAAGGGCCGGCGCCGTGGCTCAACAGGCTAATCCTCTGCCTTGCGGCGCCGGCACACCGGGTTCTAGTCCCGGTCGGGGCGCCGGATTCTGTCCCGGTTGCCCCTCTTCCAGGCCAGCCCTCTGCTGTGGCCCAGGAGTGCAGTGGAGGATGGCCCAAGTGCTTGGGCCCTGCACCCCATGGGAGACCAGGATAAGCACCTAGCACCTGGCTCCTGCCATCCCGGATGAGCGCGGTGCGCCGGCCGCAGCGCGCTGTCTGTGGCAGCCATTGGAGGGTGAACCAACGGCAAAGGAAGACCTTTCTCTCTGTCTCTCTCTCTCACTGTCCACTCTGCCTGTCACAAAAAAAAAAAAAAAAAAGAGTACTTGGGGAGGCTGGTGCTGTGACATAGCAGGTAAGGCTGCCGGCATCCCATATGGGTGGTGGTTCAAGTCCTGGCTGCTCTACTTCCTATCCAGCTCTCTGTTATGGCCTGGGAAAGCAGTAGAAGATGGCCCAAGTCCTAGGGCCCCTGTACTGGCAAGGGAGACCTGGAGGAAGCTCCTGGATCCTGACTTCGGATGAGCACAAATCTGGCTATTGCGGCCATCTGGGGAGTGAACCAGTGGATGGAAGACCTCTCTGTGTCTCTGCCTTTCAAAATAAATAAATCTTTTAAAAAAAAAAGTATGTGGGGAGTGAATCAGGATGGAAGAGCTACCTGTCAGTCTTTGTCTTTCTTCAAAAGAAAAAAGTATTTTTTAAAAAAGCCGTGGTTTAACATTTTTTCCCCATAAAATAAACAAACAAACCAAAAAAGCATTAGGAAGGTACACACGGAACCAAAAGAAAAGCAGGAAAATAGCTGTTCCTTGCTACCAGTTCCTAGAATGGAAAAACACTGGTGCCTAAAATTGTCAGTGTAGGTTTGACTCTATAAAAGATCTGTTAGGGGGCTGGCGTTGGGTTGCAGCAGGTTAAAACCCTGGCCTTCAGTGATGGCATCCCATATGGGCGCCAGTTTGAGTCCTGGCTGCTCCACTTCCTATCCAGCTCCCTGCTGGAGCAACCTGGGAAGGAAGTGGAGGATGACCCAAGTACTTGGGCCCCTGCACACATGTGGAGGGCCTAGAAGGAGCTCCTGGCTTCAGCCTAGCCCAGTCCCAGTCATTGCGGCCATTTGGGAAGTGAACCAGAGGATGGAAGTCCTCTCTTTCTCTACCTCTAACTCTGCCTTTCAATTAAATTTTTTTTAAAAATCTTAAATAAAATCTGTCAGTATTTGTAATACTATATATTTTAAGTTACTAAAGCAGTGGACCCTGCTCTCCACCATTCTAATGTTCAAACTGACCATGGCACATTGCCAGGTAGATGGGAACAGTCTATGTGCTAATAGACAGATGGGTGAGCATCTATGCCAGAAGATTTCACCACTCACTAAGCTCCAAAGAAAACACTGAAATGCTAGGAAAAGCACTTCCTTCCTGGTTTTGGATAGTGACCAAGAGCTCTTTCACAGATTCAAACTCACCTTAGACAACTACACAGCAAAACTAGAAACCCAAAGAACTTTTTTGTCAGGGGTTACTGTCACATTCTTCTATAACACTAATTCCCAAGTCCCAAGCTTGAGAAAACAGGAAAATAGCAGTCCTAATATTACTGTCTTGGTATGTTTCTGTGCTACTTAAATGGTAGAATAATCATGACTTCAAAATAAATAAATAAATAAATGGAACCCTATTTCCCCATGCTCTGTAAAACGATGTCTCCCTATCCTAAAGACCCTCCCTGAACTACTTTTACTAAGTAGCTTATGGGTAAGTTTTAGCAGTGATTTTTTAAAAAAATATTTTGTTTATTTAAGAAGCAGAGTTACAGAAACATAGAGGGAGGTCTTCCATCTGCTCATTCACTTCCCAAATGACCACATCGGCCAGGGCTAGTCCAGGCAGGAGCCAGGAGCTTCTTCCAGGTCTCCCAAGTGTGTGCATGGACCCAAACACTTGGGTCATCCTCCGGCGCTTTTCCAGGCACATTAGCAGGGAGATGGTTTTCAAGTGGAACAGCCAGGGCACAACTGGTACCCAAGTGGGATGCTGGTGCTATAGGTGGTGCCAGCCTCCAATAGTGATCTTTTTTAAAACAAAGTTTGGAGATTCACCCATTCATAGCTTATTTATTTAAGAGACAGAGAGTCACGAAATATCTTTGAGACCTACTACCTACTACTGTTTTGCTTCCCAAATGACCACAATGGACAGGGCTGAGCCAGGTCACTGACCGGAGGTAGGAAGACAGTTCAGGTTTCCTACATGGGTGGCAGGGACACAATTATTTCAGTGATCACATTGCCTCTCAGGGTGCACATTAGCAAGAAGCTGGACTCAGGAGCAGACTTGGGACTCAACCCCAGGTATTCAATTTGAGACACAGCTGTACCAAGCAACATCTTAACCACTAGGCCAAATGTCTACCTCATACTAGGATCTTTTGAAATACTAAGAACTCTTAACCTAGAACTATAAATCTTTGAAATTTTATTTTTTAAAGATATATTTATTTGAGAAGCAGAGTTACAGAGAGAGGGAAAGACAGAAAGAGGTCTTCCATCCAACGGTTCACTCTCCAAGTGATCGCAACGGCTGGAGGTAGGCCAATCCAAAGCCACAAGGTTCTTGTGAGTCTCCCACATGGGTGCAGGGACCCAGGGACTTGGGCCATCTTCCACTGCTTTCCCAAGCCATTAGCAGGGAGCTGGCTAAGAAGTGGAACAGCCGGGACTTGCACTGGTGCCCATATGGATGTTGGCACTGCAGATGGAGACTTAACCTACTATACCACAATACCGTCCCCAAGTTCTTGAAACGCCTAAGTAATTGTTGGGACAGACATTGTCACGCAGCGGGTTAAGTGGCCACTTAGGTCACCTAGAATCCCACATGAGAGTGCCTAGGATAGATTTCCACCTCCATTTCCAATTCAGCTTCCTGCTAATGTGCCTAGGGGACAGCAAATGGCCCAAGTGCTGGAGTTCCTGTCACCCATATGGGAAACCCAGATGGAAACCAAGAACAGTGTCAGTCTGGCCCAGCCCTGGCCATTGCAGGCTTTTGGAGAGTAAACCAGAGGATGAAAATCTCTCTTTCATTCTGCTTTTCAAACATGTATACATCCTTTTTTTTTTTTTGGGGGGGGGGGTAAAATTTATTTTTTATATTTAAAAGGCAGAGCTTCAGAGAGAGAAAGATCTTTGATCTGGTGGTTCACTCTCCAGGGACCAGGCTGAAGCCAGGAGACTGGAGCTTCTTCTGGATCTCCCACAAGGATGGCAGGGGCCCAAGCACTTGGGCTGTTGAAGAAACATCTACGTTACATTTTATATAAGCTTAGAGATTTGTGCTCCTCTGGACAATACTGAAAGGACTTGAGATGACATCTAATCAAATGCCTTCTACAAAGTAACAAGCATTTACTACTGTCTTGGTGGAAAATATTACAATGCTATAACAATAAAAAAAATGAACAGTTTCTGTTTTCCTATGAAGAAACTCACACACTGAAAGAATTGTCATATTATCTGTAGTAGCAGTGTAAAGAACATGCTAACCAAGTATTACATGTTCCAAAAATATTTTATATTTCTTGATATTAAGAACAAAGCATGCGGCCGGCGCTGTGGCATAGCGGGTTAACGCCCTGGCCTGAAGTGCCGGCATCCCATATGAGCACTGGTTCGAGACCCTGCACCAGCGTGGGAGACCCGGAAGAAGCTCCTGGCTTTGGATTGGCACAGCTCCAGCAGTTGTGGCCAACTGGGGAGTGAACCAGCAGATGGAAGACACCCCCCCCCCCCCCCGCCTCTCTCTCTGTGTAACTCTTTCGAGAAAAATAAACTGTTGGGAAAAAAAAGAAATCCCAACATTCTCAAAAAAAAAAAAAAAAAAGAACAAGGCAGGCCGGCACTGCCGGCACCCCAGGTTCTAGTCCTGGTTGGGGCACCGGATTCTGTCCCAGCTGCTTCTCTTCCAGTCCAGCTCTCTGCTGTGGCCCAGGAAGGCAGTGGAGGATGGCCCAACTGCATGGGCCCTGTACCTGCACGGGAGACCAGGAGGAAGCACCTGGCTCCTAGTTTTGGATCCGTGCAGTACGCCAGCCGCAGCAGCCATTTAGGGGGTGAACCAATGGAAGGAAGACCTTTCTCTCTCTCTCTCTAACTCTGCCTGTCCAAAAAAAAAAAAAAAAAAGAAAGAACAAAGCAGTTTTTAATATGGTAGATCTGACCAATTAACTAGTCTTTGGGGAGTAGTTAAATATTAAAATTACGATAGTGGTGCTATTTGAAGATTCTGAGAACATTTTTCAGATTAACAGAGTGGAAGCACCAGAGAGAAGCAATTCTTAGGTATGATAACAGAAGTGTGAAGACATTATGATTCAAGAATCCCCTGCCCCTTCTCCACCCCCCTCCCTCCAAAGCACAGCCTCAAGTTTCTTAACACACGTGTGTGAAGGATGTGACTTAAGCCACTGTAGGTACAAGGCTGGGAGAATGAAATTCTTCCTGTATTTCAGTTTTACATTTTATCTCTTAAATTTCTGTTTGTTAGTCTATTAGCACTAGACTAAACAAAGCAATTTAAATAGTTACTCTGACAGGAAAAGATCAGGCCACAGGCAACTTGCTGTATTATTCAAAGGCAATCACATTTTTAGGTCTCGTGCTTAACAAAAATTTTTCTCCTTTACGCCTCTTTCCTCTATTCCCACTAATTGGTCAAACAAATCTTCAGAACTTGTATGAATAAACATATAGGAAAAAATGTTAATTCAATGTTACATAACCATTAGGAATGTTTTCAATGAATCCAAAGCAAAATTAAATCGACAACACTTGATCTAAGTAACTGTGTTACAATATTTATTACAGGGGCTTGGCGTTATGGTACAGTGGGCTAAACCACTGCTTACCAATGCTGTCATCCCACATCACAGTGCTAGCTCAAACCCTAGCTATACTGCTTCCAACCCAGCTTCCTGCTAATGCACCTGGGAAGGCAGTGGAAGACAGTCCAAGTACTTGGGACCCTGCAACCCATGTGGGAGACCCAGATGGACCTTCTGGCTCCAGTCTGAGTGCTAGCTGCTCCACTTTCAATCCAGCTCTTTGCTATGATCTGGGAAAGCAGTAGTAGATGGCCAAGTCCTTGGATCCCTGAACCCACATGGGAGACCCAGAAGAAGCTCCAGCCGTTGTGGCCATTTGGGGAATGAACCAGCAGATGGAAGACCTCTCTCTCTCTCTCTCTCTGACTTTGTTTCCCTGTAACTCTGCCTTTCAATTAAATAAATCTAAAATGAACTTGGACCTGTACCTCACATCATAGATAAAAGTTAACTTAAAATAGACTAAAAACCATCATCTCAAACCGTTGAGTTTTTTTTTTAAGATTTATTTATTTATTTGAAAGGCAGAGTTAAAGAGAGAGAAGGGGAGACAGAGAGCTAGCTTCCATCCTCTAGCTACTCCCCATATGGCCAGGAGCTTCATCTAGGTCTCCCATGTGGGTAGCAAGGGCCCAAATACTTGGTTCATTCTCCCCAAGAGCATTAGTAGGGAGTTAGATGGAAAATGCACTTGAACCAGGGCTGATAAAGGATGTCAGCATCGCATGTGGCAGCTTAGCCCACTGTGCCACAATGCCAGCCCCTGGATGCTTATTTTTTTAAATATATTTATTTATTTGAAAGGTGATGTTACAGAGAGACAGAAGCAGAAGCAGAGAGAGGCTTCCATCTGCTGGTTCATTCCCCAAATGGCCATAATGGCCAGGGCTGGGCCAGGCTGAAGCCAGGAGCTTCATCCAGGTCTCCCACATGGGTACAGGGACCCAAGTACTTGAGGCATCTTCTGCTGCCTTCCCAGGCACATTAGCAGAGATCTAGATGGGAAGTGGAGCTGCTAGGACTCGAACTGGCACCCATATAGGATGCCAATGCTGCAGATAGCAGCTTCACCTGCTACTGCTTAGTGCCAGCCCCAGGATGGTAACTCCAAAAAAAAAAAAAAGAAGCGTTGGCAAGAAAGTAGAGAAAAGTGGGATCCTTGTGCACTGCTGGCATAAATGAAAACAAAACAAAAGGTACAGTCACTATGGAAACCAGTATTGCAGCTCCTCAAAAGTTACAGATAGGGACAAGTGTTGTGCACAGTGGTTAGGATGCTACTTGGGATTCCCACATCCCATACTCAATGCCTGAGTTAGAGTTCCAGCTCTGATCCCTATTCTAGCTTCCTGCTAAGGGGCACCTGCAGGTGATGATTCAAGCAGCTGGGTCCTTGCCACCACATGGAAGACCTGGATTGAATTCCTGGCTCCTGGCCCAGCCCCAGCTGTTGCAGGTTATTTGGGGAGTGAACCAACAGAGAGATCTCCATCTCTGTCTATCCCCCTCTGTCATTCAAATAATTAAAAATAAAATAAAGATTTTTTTTTTAAATGTAGAATGACTACATGTTCCAGCAATCACACTTCTGGGTATATAAACAAAAGAATTGAAAACAGAATCTCAAAAACACATGTATTCATAACAGTATTACTCATAATAGCTAAACTACAAAAGCAACCCAAGTATCCATCAACAGACGACGAAACGGATAAGCAAGATGGGCTATACACAAGAAATTTAATAGTGTACAGCCTTTAAAAGACAGGAAATTCTAAAAATCAATTGCATGAACCTTGAGGAAATAATGATAAGTGAAATAAGCCAGTCACAAAAATACCAAGTGATGTCCATTTGAGACTCCTATAGAAGTCAAAAGATAGATACGGAAAGTAGAATAATCACTGCACGTGGCAGGGGTGGGGTGCAGGCTATAGAATTTCAGTTTTGGGGCCAAAGCTGTGGTGCAGCAGTTTAAAGCCCCAGCCTGCAGCACTGGCATCCTGTATGGGCGTCGATTCAAGTCCCAGCTGCTGCACTTCCCATCCAGCTCCCTGCTGATATGCCTGGGAAAGCAGCGGAGAATGGCCCAAGTCTTTGGGCCCCTGCACCCGTGTGGGAGACCTGGAAGAGGCTCCTGGCTTCTGGTTTCAGATCGGCTCAGCTCTGGCTATTGCCATCGTTTGGGGAGTGAACCAGTGGATCAAAGACGTTCCTCTCTCTGTCTCTACCTCTCTTTCAAATAAATCTTTAAAAAAATAATTTTATTTTAAAATATGAGAAGTGTTTTTTTTTTTTTAACAGGCAGAGTAGAGAGTAGAGAGTGAGAGAGTGAGAGAGAGAGAGAGAGAGAGAGAGAGAGAGAGAAGGTCTTCCTTTGCCGTTGGTTCACCCTCCAATGGCCACCGTGGCCAGCACATCGCGCTGATCCGAAGGCAGGAGCCAGGTGCTGCTTCTGGTCTCCCATGGGGTGCAGGGCCCAAGCACTTGGGCCATCCTCCACTATAAAACTCTTAGGGAAAAAATAGGTTCCAAACTCTGTTAGGTAATGGCTTCTTAGATATGACACCAAAGCACAAAAGCAGAAGAAAAACGACATAAACCAAACACCAAAATTTAAGACTTCTGGGCCCAGTGTTGTGCACAGCAAGTTAAACTACTGCCTGGGACACCAGCATCCCACATGAGTACCAGTTTGATTCCTGGTTGCTTTACTTAGAACCAAGAGCCCTGCTATTGTGCCTGGGAAAGCAGCAGAGAATGGCCAGGGTGCCTGGGTCCCTGACATTCATACTGAGGAGACACAGATCGAATTCCTGGCTCCTGGTTTCTACCTGGGCCAACCCATGGCCATTGCAGCCATTTGGAGAAGGAAGATTTCCTCCAAAACCTAGTCACCTTAACTCTGCCTTTCAAATAAATATATAAGACTCAAAAATTTAAATTTCTTCATATCCATGAAGAAAGTAAGAAGCAACCTATAGAATGGGAGAAAAATGTTGCAAACACAGCAGAACCCCTAATTTGCAGGGAATCCATTCCAAGACCCCTGGTAGATGCAGGAAATAGTGAATACTGAACCCTATATATACTTTTTTTCCCCTATGTTTACATATGTATGGTGAATTTTAATTTATAAATTATTTATAATAATTTTCAAAATAATAATTTATAAGAAATTAACACCAACATTAATAAAATATAATAATTATAAATAGTCTGTGATAAAAAGTTATGTGAAGGTAGACTCTTTCACAGTATTTTATTTTACTATACTCACCCTTCTGGTGATATGATACAATGCCTACTATGATAAGCTGCAGTGAGATGAATGAGGCAGGTACACTGGTAGCTGAACACAAGCACTGCCGCATCATGACAGTTTTAATAACAGACACCAGCTAAGTGACTCATCTAACTGAGAGGTGGCATGCAAAGCATGGATACCCTTAACCAAAGGAACAATTCACATCTCAGGTGGACAGAGCAGGACACAGATTCATCAAGCAATTTCATTCAATTCAGAACAGTACACACAATTTAAAACTTAAAAAATGTTTGTGGGGCTGGCGCTGTGGCGCAGAGGGTTAATGCCCCAGCCTGAAGCGCTGGAATCCCATATGGGTGCCAGTTCTAGTCCTGGCTGCTCCTCTTCCCATTCAGCTCTCTGCTATGGCCTGGGAAAGCAGCAGAAGATGGCCCAAGTCCTTGGGCCCCTGCACCCCCGTGGGAGACTTGGAAGAGGCTCCTGGCTTCGGATCAGCACAGCTCCAGCCAACTGGGGAGTGAACCATTGGATGGAAGACCTCTCTCTCTCTCTGCCTCTACTTTCTCTGTGTAACTCTTTCAAATAAATAAATAAATCTTAAAAAAAAAAAAAAGAAGTGTTTGTATCTGGAATTTTCAATTTAATACCTTCAACCACAGTTAACCATGGTTAACTGAAATCAAACAAAACAGAACTGTGCATAATGGAGGATTCCTGTAATATATCTGATAACAGTTTAGTATCCAGACTACAAAAACAACTCTTACAGCTCAACAAAAAGAAAACCCAATCTAAAAATAGGTAAGAATTGGAATTAATATTTCTCCAAAGATTATATACACATGAAAAGCTGTTCAACATCATCAGTCATCCACTAGGAAAGCTATAATCAAAATAATAAAGGGGACAGCATTGTGGTGCAGTGGATTAAGCGGTTGCTTGGGATGGTGGCATCCTGTATCAGATCTTAAGTCCGAGCTTTTCTGCTTCCAATCCAGCTCCCTGCTAATGAGGCTGGGAAAAGAGCAGATGGTCCAAGTACTTGGGCCCCTCCAACCCACAGGGAAGACCCAGATGGAGTTTCTGGCTCCTGGCTCCTGCCATCAGCCTGGACCAGCTTCAAGTGCCATGGCTATTTGGGGACTGAATCAGCAGATGGAAAATCTCTTCCTCTCTCTTTCCTCCTCTCTGTCACTAGGCCTCTCTAATGAATAACAACAACAACAACAACAACAAACCTGTTTAAAAATAAACAAATAAATCTTTTAAAAAAGAAAATAAGACCAATGGTGTTGAAATGGAAAAACTGGAAATCTCATGTGCTGCTAGTCTCTGCGTCTCAGACAGTCTGGCAGTTTCATAAAAAGCTAAACACAAAAATTCCACTCCTAAGCTTCTATTAGAGGAAACATAAAAACATGTTCATACAAAACCAATGTTCAACGGCAGCATCATTCTTTAGCAGCTATAAAGTGAAATCAACTCAACTGATACATGCAAAAAGAAAATGTGGTATATCCATACAATAGAGTATTATTCAGCCATGAAAATAAATTAAATACTGATACATGCTACAACATTAATGAACCATGAAAACACTTCTAGATGAAAGACGCCAGACTCAAAAAGCCACACATTGTATGATTCCATTTATATAAAACTTTCAAAATATACAAAGCTATACAGACAGCAAGAGGGGCAAGGAAGTCCAACAGGCAATATAAAGTTCATTAAAAAGGAGAACATGGGGACAGGCATCTATCCCAATGGTTATAAAACTCATTAAGATGGCCACATGCAATACCAGAGTATCTCAGTCAATACCTAGTACCAGTTACTGACTCCAGTTTCAGGGCAATGCAGATCCTGGGAGCAGCAGTGATGGCTCATCTAACTGGTTTACTGTCACCCAGATGGGAAAGCTGAATTGAGGTACTGGTACCTGGCTTCACCTCAGACCAGTCTCAGCTGCAGCAGGCATTTAGGGAGCAAAGCTAGCAGATGTGTGAGTGTGTTCCCTCTCTCCCAAATAAAAATTTTTTTAAAGGGGAGAAGAGAAAACGGAGTTAATGAAACCACAAACAAAATGACAGATGATTCAGGGCCAGCACTGTGGCATAGTAAGCTAAGCCCATGCGTGCAGTGCTCTACCTTTCAAAAAATTTTTTAATATTTTTAAATTTTAAAACATTTTTAAGGACTTATTTATCATTTCTTTGAAAGGTAGAGTTATGGAGCTGGCACTGTGGCATCACCAGTAAAGCCACCGCCTGCAGTGCTGGCATCACACAGGGCCGCCAGTTCGAGTCCTGGCTGCTCCACTTCTGATCCAGCTCTCTGCTATGGCCTGCCTGGTAAAGCAGTAGAAGATGGCCCAAGTCCTTGGGCCCCCACACCTGCGTGGGAGATCCAGAAGAAGCTCCTGGCTCCTGGCTTCGATCAGCCCAGCTCTAGCCGTTGCGGCCACTTGGGGAGTGAACCTGCAGACGGAAGACCTCTGTCTCTGTCTCTACCTCTGTCTCGAACTCTCTCTCTCAAGTAAATAAATCTTTTTTAAAAAAATGACAGATGATGGGGCCAACACTGTGACATAGTACACTAAACCTCCGCCTGCGGTGCCGGCATCCCATATGGATGCCAGTTTGACTCCCGGCTGTTCCTCTTATATATATATATGTGTGTGTGTATATTTTTTTTTGACAGGCAGAGTTAGACAGTGAGAGAGAGAAAGAGAGAAAGGTCTTCCTTTTCCGTTGGTTCACCCCCACACACACACACCAAATGGCTGCTACGGCCAGCTCGCTGCGCCAATCCGAAGCCAGGAGCCAGGTGCTTCTTCTTTTCATCCAGCTCTCCGCTATGGCCTGGGAAAGCAAGTAGAAGATGGCCTGAGTGACTGGGCCCCTGCACTCATATGGGAAACCGGGTTGATGCTCCTGGGGCTCTGGCTTCAGCCTGGCCCAGCCCCAGTCACTGAAGCTATTTGAAGGGTGGACCAGAGAATGGAACACCTTTTTCTTTTTTTTTTAATTTGATTTTTTTTTTATTTTGACACATAGAGTTACAGACAGTGAGAGAGAGACAGAAAGGTCTTCCTTCCGTTGGTTCACTCCCCAAATGGCTGCCACAGCCAGCGCTGCACCGATCCAAAGCCAGGAGCCAGGAGCTTCTTCCAGGTCTCCCACGTGGGTGCAGGGACCCAAGCACTTGGATCATCCTCCACTGCCCTCCCGGGCCACAGCAGAGAACTGGACCGGGAGAGGAGCAACTGGAACTAGAACCCGGCGCCCATATGGGATGCCGGCACCGCAGGTGGAGGATTAACCAAGTGAGTCACGACGCCAGCCCCAATGGAAGACCTTTCTGTCTCTCCACTCTCTCTCTGACTCTACCTCTCAAATAGTCTTAAAAAAAAAAAAAAAAGTGATGTGTGACTGTGGCATAACGGGGTAAAGCTACCACCTGCACTGTTGGCATCCCATATGGGTGCTGGTTCAAGTCCTGGCTGCTCCACTTCCAATCCAGCTCTCTGCTATGGCCTGGGAAAGCAGTAGAAGACGGCCCAAGTGCTTGGGCCCCTGCACCAGCGTGAGAGACCTGGAGGAAGCTCCTGGCTTCGGATCAGCACAGCTCTGGCCGTTGCAGCCAACTGGGGAGAGAACCAGCGGATGGAAGACCTCTCTGTCTCTCCTCTCTCTGTGTAACTCTTTCAAATATATAAATAAATCTTTTTTTATTTTTTGACAGGCAGAGTTAGAGAGACAGAGAGCAAGGTCTTCCTTCTCCGTTGGCTCACCCCCCAAATGGCCACTAAAAATTAAATAAATATAAAAAAAACACTATTGGGTATGATTGACAAAACTCCAGTGGAGTCTGAGGATCAGCTAGCATAAAGGTATGAACATAAATCTCCTAATTTTGGTGGCTGTAATATGATTATGTATAAAAATATACTTACTTCTAAGAAATCTTAATTAAAGTATCTTAGGTTGGAGCCAGCTTTGTGATATAGTGAGTAAGGCTGCCTCCTGTAACACCTGCATCCCACATGGGTACTGGTTTGAGTCCCTGCTGTTTCACTTCCCATCCGGCTCCCTGCTAATGCACTTGGGCAAACAGTAGATAACCCAAGTGCCTGGGCACATGAACCCATGTGGGAGACCCAGAAGAGGCATCTCTGGCTCAAGTCTTAGTCACTGGGTCATTTGAGAGTGTACCACTGGATGGAAGACCTCTCTCTCTGTCTCTGTTTCTCCCTCCCTAACTTTGCCTTTAAAATAAATATTTTTTAAAAGATTTATTTATTTATTTGAAAGGCAGAGTTACACAAAGAGAGAAGGAGAGGCATATAGAGAGAGGTCTTCCATCCATTGGTTCACTCCCTAGATGGCCGCAATGGCTGGTGCTGCGCCGATCCAAACCCAGGAGACAGGAACCTCCAGCAGTTCTCCTATGCGGGTGAATGGGCCCAAGGACTTGGGCCATCTTGTACTGTTCTCTCAGGCCATAGAAGGGAGCTGGATCAGAAGTGGAGCAGCTGGGACCCGAACTGGTGCCCATATGGGATGCCGGCACTGCAGGCTGCGATTTACCTGCTACGCCACAGCGCCAGCCCCTAAATAATTTTTTTTAAAGTATTTTGGGTCAATGAGGAATCAAATTGGCAGCCTCTGAAATAAAGAGGGGCAGATGTGTGGTTCAGAAATTAAATTGATGGGGTGGCACCGTGGAGCAGGTTAATTCTCCACCTGTGGTGCCGGCATGGCGTATGGGCACTGGTTCTATTCACAGCTGCTCCTCTTCCAATCCAGCTCTCTGCTATGGCCTGGGAAAGCAGTAGAAAATGGCCCAAGTCCTTGGGTCCCTGTACCTGCATGAGACCCAGGGAAAGCTCCTGACTGCTGGATTCAGATCGGCGCAGCTCCGGCCATTGCAGCCATCTGGGGAGTAAACCAGCAGATAGAAGACCTTTCTCTCTGTCTCCCTCTCACTGTCTGTAACTCTCTCTCAAATAAATAAATAAATAAAATCTTAAAAAAAAAATATTAAGTTGTTACTGGATGCCAGCCTACCATATCATAGGTTCAAGTCCTAGCTACTCTGCTTCCAATCCATCTTCCTGCTGATGTGCCTAGGAAAACAGCTGATGATCCCAGTACTTGGTCCCCACCACCCGTGGTTCCTGGCATCAGCCTGTTCAGCCCCAGCTGTTCCAGGCATTTGAAGAGTAAAGAGCTAAAGGAAGATTTCTCTCTCTGTCACCCTGCCTTTCAAATAAGTAACTGTAACAACAAAAAATACTTTTAATATACTCCGTAAGTGTCAAGCATTTTTATTCCTAATCTTCACAGGCTTGCTGGATATGTGACATAATTTCCATTCTACAGACAAGGAAGTTGAGGCTCAAGAAAATTAGTGAAGTGAGTGCCTAAGGTCATAATTAAAGCATGAGTTAGTAAGTAAAACACTTGATGCTGACATTCACTGAATGTTGCTGGCAAACACTAAATATCTACTGTGCACCAGGTACTGTGAATATAAATAAAATAAAACAAAGGCTTTTACCAGGAGAGCTCAGCTCAGTCTGGAGGGAATAATACTAATCAATCACATCTGCAATGGTGGGCGCTGTGGTGTAGTGGATAAGTCTACCGCTTGTGGTACCAGTATCCCATATGGGTACCTTTTCCAGTCCTGGCTGCTCCACTTCTGATGCAGCTCCCTGCCATTGTGCCTAGGAAAGCAGCATAAGATGGCCCAATTACTTGGGCCTCTGTACTCATGTGGGAGACCTCCTGGCTTTGGATCAGCCCCGGCAGCAGTTGCAGCCATTTGGGGAGTGAACCAGGGGATGGAAGCTCTTTCTCTATCTCTGCAGTGGAACTTCGACTGTTTATATTCTCGAGGCAAGCTTCCCAGAAGTTCTTTCTGCTAGTTCTTCAAGTACGAATAAATAATTGAAGAGGAGGGGCCAAACACCCCATATCAGAATGCCAATCTGGGTCTTAGCTGCTCTGCTTCCAATTAGGCTCTCTGCTAACATGCCTAGGAAGGCAACAGAAGATGACCCAACTACTTGGGCCCCTGCCACCCATGTGGGAGACCTGGATGGAGTTCCTGGTTCCTGGCTTCAGCCTGGCCATTGCAGCCATCTGGGGAGTGAACCAGTGGATTTAAGATCTCTTTCTGTCTCTCCCCTTCTCTCTGTCATTCTGCTTTTCAAATAATTTTTTTTTTTTTTAAATTTAGGAGTAGGTAAGGGGTGGGGTGAGAAGACCTTCTCTGTATAAGAAAAACTATTTGGGGGGCACCCGGGCAAGGGCTGCGACCTCTGCCTCTTTTCAGACTCTCAGCCCAGGACTCAGCAGTATCTCCAGCCTCTCTGGTGGTAACAGCAGGTGGGGATACAGTGTTGGGCCCAAGAGGGGAATCTGGGCCGGACCACCATTCCAGAAACCTCTGTGGGCACCCACCAGGTGTTGGACACTGGATTTGCAACCAGGAGAAGGATGGCAAGTTCTCTGTCTCTATGAGATGTTTTTGTTTGTTTTTGACAGGCAGCGTGGACAGTGAGAGAGAGAGAGAGAGAGAGAGAAAGGTCTTCCTCTGCCATTGGTTCACCCCCAAAATGGCCGCCACGGCAGGCGCACCGCGCTGATCCGAAGGCAGGAGCCAGGTGCTTCACCTGGTCTCCCATGCGGGTGCAGGGCCCAAGCACTTGGGCCATCCTCCACTGCCCTCCCGGGCCATAGCAGAGAGCTGGACTGGAAGAGGAGCAACCGGGACCAGAACCCAGCTCCCATATGGGATGCCTGCACTGCAGGCAGAAGATTAGCCAAGTGAGCCACAGCGCCGGCCCCAATAAATAAATCTTTTTAAAAAAAGTACCATATTAACTGGTCACACATTGGGAGACATTTAAATTGTCTCCGATGTTTTATTTACTTGAAAAGCAGAGCAACAGCTAGCTCTTCCGTCTGTTGGTCCACTCCCAGAGCGCCGACAACAGCTGGGACAGGACCAGACCCGAGCCAGGAGCCCAGAATTCCATCTTGCCTTCCAGCCGGGGTGGCAAGGACTCAAGTCCTTGAGCCATCATCTGCCACCTCCGAGGGTACACATCCGCAGGAAACTGTGTTGGAATCAGAGTAGCCAGACTGTCATTAGGCACCTCAGTATGGGATGCGGGCATCCTAAGCAGCGGCTTAACCCACTGCAGCACAACACCCATTCTACATTTACAGTTTTTACAATTTTAAAATAATGTGGGGCAGGCCTTTGGTACAGCACTTACTCTTGGGATGCCCACATCTATCATAGAAATACCTGGGGGCTGATGCCGCGGCTCACTAGGCTAATCCTCCACGTTGTGGTGCCAGCACACCCGGTTCTAGTCCCAGTCGGGGCACCGGGTTCTGTCCCGGTCGCCCCTCTTCCAGGCCAGCTATCTGCTGTGGCCTGGGAAGGCAGTGGAGGATGGCCCAAGTGCTTGGGCCCTGCACCCCATGGGAGACCAGGAGAAGCACCTGGCTCCTGCCACCATGGCGGCCATTGGAGGGTGAACCAACGGCAAAGGAAGACCTTTCTCTCTGTCTCTCTCTCTCACTGTCCACTCTGCCTGTCAAAAAAAAAAAAAAAAAAAAAAAGAAAGAAAAGAAAAGAAAATACTGTTCTTGTTTTTAATCATTTCTTTTACTTATGATATTTGGTTAAATATTTTAATTAATCTGAGATAATTTATGCTAACACGGTTAAAAATGTGCATTATTTCACGAATTTTTGTTTGTATTCCATAAATCATAATAGCCTAAAGTATCCTAATAAAGTTGAGAAACACTAGATACGAGGGAGGAAAAGAAAGCAACTTTCCAGAAGCTAAGGGAAATGAGTGACAACCATGATAACTATTAAAAACTGAGGTATCTACTGAATTTGGTAATTTAGTAATCATCAGTGACCTTACTGAACAGCTTCATAACAGCAAATAGACTATTCTTTCAAGAACATTGGCAATCAAATATCAGAGATAGAAGGGATAAAGAAAAGGAGGGAAGCAGCTCTAGTTGGGCAGGGAATGGATAGTTTAGAATTTTCTTGTGCTGGGCCGGCGCTGTGGTGTAGTGGGTGAAGCTGCAGCCTGCGGTGCCAGCATCCCATATGGGCACCAGTTTGAGATCTGGCTGTTCCACTTCCAATCCAGCTCCCTGCTATGGCCTGGGAGAGCAGCAGAATTGGCCCCTGTACCTGTGTGGGAGACCAGGAAAAAGCTCCTGGCTTTGGCCTGACCCAGCCCTGGCTGTCTCAGCCATGTGGGGAGTGAACCAGCAGATGGAAGATTTCTCTCTGTCTCTGCCTCTCTGTAACTCTGTCTTTCAAATAAATAAATAAATCTTAATGAAATATCATACCATATCTCTAGTAAACATTGTTTAATTATTATTTATTTATTTGAGAGGGACAGTTACAGAGAAAGGGAGAGACAAAGAGATCTTCCATCCGCTGGTTCACTCCCCAAATGGCCACAACAGCCAGAACTGGGCAAATCAAAAGCCAGGAACCAAGAACTTCAAGTCTTCCACACGGGTGCAGGGGCCAAAGCACTTGGGCCATCCTCCATTAGTTTCCCAGGCCATAAGAAAGAAGAGAGCTGGATCAGAAGTGAAACAGTCAGGATATGAACCAGTGCCCATACAGGATGCTGGCCCCACCAGTTGAGGATTAGCCCACTATACCCCATTGCTGGCCCCAATATTGTTTTTTAAATATTTATTTATTTGAAAGGCAGAGTTAGAGAGGAGAGAGACAGAAAGGAAGAGAGACCTTCCAACCAGTGATTCACTCCCCAAATGGCTAAAATGGTTAGGGCTGGGCCAGACCAAAGCCAGAGCTTCTTCTGGGTCTCCCACATGGGGCCAAGGTACTTGAGCCATCTTCTGCCACTTTCCCAGACACATTAGCAGGGAGCTGGATGTGAAGCGGAGCAGATGGGTGTCACAGGCAGTGGCTTTACCCTATGTGACATCAGCCCCCACTAGTAAACATTCTTAAATAACCTTTTAAAATTTGGTACCGATGGGACAGCACTGTGGCTTAGCAGGTAAAGCCGCCACCTGCAGTGCCAACATCCCATACGGGTGCCAGTTCGAGTTCCAACTGCTCCACTTCTGATCCAGCTCTCTATTATGGGCTGGTAAAGCAGTGAAAGATGGCCCAAGTGCGTGGGCCTTTGCACCTGTATGCGAAAACCCAGAGGAAGTTCCTGGCTCCTGGCTTCCAACCAGCACAGCTCCAGCCATTGCGGCCAACTAGGAAGTACCAGTGGACAGGAGACTCTCTCTCTCCCTCTCCCTCCCTCCCTCTCTGCCTCCCTCCCACTCTGCCTCTTCTTCCTTCTCTGTGTAACTCTTTGAAATAAAATAAATTAAAAAAAAAAGATAAAATAGATCATAATGGGGGCCTGTGCCACAGTGCAGTGGGTTAAAGGTCCATATGGGTGCCAGTTTGAGTCTCGATGACTCCATTTCCAATCCAGCTCCCTGCTAATGTGCCCGGGAAAGCAGTGGAAGATGGCCAAAATCCATGGACCCCTGCACCCATGTGGGAGACCCGGAAGAAGCTCCTGGCTTCAGATTGGCTCAGCTCTGAACACTACAACTTTTGGGGGAATCAATCAGTGGATGGAAGACCTCTCTCTGTATCTGTCTCTACTTCTCTTTGTAACTCTTTCAAATAAATAAAATAAATCTCAAAAAAAAATCCTAATGAAAGGTAAGAAATACACTTCTGGGGCCGGCACTGTGGCAGGTAGGCAGAGGCCAGAGCTGTGCTGAGCCGAAGCCAGGAGCCAGGAGCTTCCTCTGTGTCTCCCATGCAGGAGCAGAGGCCAAAGCTTCTGGGCCTTCTTCTACTGCTTTCCCAGGCCATAACAGAGAGCTGGATTGGATACAGAGCAGCTGGACTCAAACTGGTATCCATATAGGATGCAGGCACTGCAGGCGGTGGCTTTACCTGCTATACCACAGTGCCAGCCCCCCAAAAACCCTCTTTTTAAAGATTATTTATGGGGGCCGGCGCTGTGGTGTAGTAGGCTAAGCCTCTATCTGGCTGCTGGTTCGTGTCTTGGCTATTCTTCAGATCCAGCTCTCCTGCTTACGGCCTGGGAAAGCAACGGATGACGGCCCAAGTATCTGGGCCCCTGCACCTGAGTGGGAGCCCTGGAAGAGGCTCCTGGCTTTTGATCTGCCCAGCTCCGGTCATTGTGGCCATTTGGGGAGTGAACTAGCAGATGCAAGAACTTTCTGTCTCTCCCTCTCTCTCTGTAACTCTGCTTCTCAAATAAATAAAATCTTTTAAAAAATTATTTATTTTGAAAGTGTCGCAGACAGGGAGAGATAAAGAGAACAAGCACACACTATCTTCCATCCACTGGTTTACTCCCCAGATGGCCACAATGGCCAACGCTGGGCCAGGCTGAAGCCAGGAGCTTCAACTGGGTTTCCTACTTGGGTGGTGGGGGCCCAAATACTTGGGCTATCTTCTGTTGCTTTTAGTAGGTGCATTTAACAGGGAGCTGGATCAGAAGTAGAGCAGCCAGGACACAGAACCAGTACCCACGTGGAAGGCAGGCATCAGGGTCGCAGGTGGCTTTACCCGTTATGCCACAAAGTTGACCCCCATTCCATAAAAATCTTTATCATGGAAATAGAAAAGATCACATGATGTTTTAAAGTTAGGATACCAGTAAAATGTAAACAACCCTATAACTGTTTTTAAAAAAGCTTTTTAATATCCTAACTTTAGCCTTTTATCCTTCATAAGAACACACAAATTAACCTTATATTTCAATATTCTGGCACTCTAAGAACACAAGAGAAGCTCCTGCATCTGCATAACAAAAGTTAAAAAAAAAACAGGAAACAAGCCAAAAAAGTCTCTGATCAGCCAAAGAGACCACACAGTTCACAGAACACATGAAGCCCTTTTCACAGAGCCTACTGGATCTTATTTTAGTCACAATTTTAATAAGCTCCGTGATCTGGTTTCTTAGCCCACAACAGATGAGATGCAGCCAACTGGAAAAGGGGGTGGTGCTGCTAGAGGCAGGCGCTCAGAACATCAAAATCAAAGCTAAAGAACTATAAAGTCAGCAGAAAACCTCAAAACTAACAGGCTAGGGCCATTTGGTGAAGATACAAACCATCCCAGAAGATCCTAACCCCCGTCCCAGACCTCATTGTATGTTCAGTATCACCCTCTTTGGTATACTCTGCTGAACAGAGGTCAGATGACTTTAAAACATGTATCAAAATGAAGTCCACCAAAACCTTTTTCCAAAAGAAGGCATGGCATTTAAAAGACTGCCAAATGCACAGACATACGTAGACTCCCTCAGTCGAGAAACAAGGGAGTGAACCAGCGAGTGGAAGATCTGTCCTTCCCTTTCACTCGACCTTTCTCTTAAAGACACTGACATGGCAAATGTGATTTTTCTTAGAAAAATTTTATTAGAGCCTAGAAGTAGCAGTTCATTACATCTAAAGCTGAGAGGGTACTTAAGTAAAATTCTTCAGAGAAAGATAATCAGGAAAGCCAACTGACCAAGGTAATTTTATAAGCCAAGCAAGTCTTCTGGGGATTCCAATGTAGCTACATTACTAGGACTTGAGGGTAAGATAGGACTGGCTCCACCTATACCTGGTATATCTGCCGATCAACTTAAAATTAGTATCATACAAGAAGTTTGAAAACAATTAAGTCCACTTTGCTTTCAGAATCTTTTTGATTGGTACAGCAAAAATAAATTTCATTTCTCTAATTCTTGATAGTCACAGACAAGGTGTCAAACTTTGAAGATGGCTCTAGATTATAAACGGGAGGGGGAGGTTAATGCTGAGATTTGAAAGTTCAAATTATCATTTTCAAGCTTGTTTTTAGTAAAAAAAATTTTAAGGGTATATTTTAGAAAAAAACAATTCTAGAAAATAGATAGTAACTCAAAAGAAATCTTATTAGTGGGTACAAGTATTACTAAATTTAACTATGTATTGTGAGTCAAAGTGCTATTTTCTTCTCCAAAGCAGTTATCCATAACACAATATATCAATGCACAGATTAAATGCTACATTTCTGGATCTGTGAAGTACTATACACTGTACTCACAATCCTCTTTAGGTTTTAAAATAAGAGCATTCTTCTACAGAAATAAAACCAAGTGTCAACTCAGGTTGATAACTTCCCCACTAAACTCTGTAAGAACCTAATAACTCCTGAAAGTCTTAAAATACTTATTCACAACAAACATTTCACAGTGTGCTCCTGCTTTTAACTCCCGAGACCTTACTTTAAGTTCAAGTTTCTTTTAACAAACACTTCATTCTATTACAAGATTTACTTTGTCTAAAGTCTGCTCTTTATCATTTGCTTTAAATTCAAAAATGTCGCTAATGATCTAATCTAATTTATAGAAAACAATGTTGGGCTGGCATTGTGTCACAGTAGGTAAAGCTGCTGCTTGCAGTGTCGGCATCCCATATGGGCGCCATGGTTTGAGTCCTGGCTGCTCCTCTTCCGATCCTTTGAACACAGTACAAGATGGCCTGAGTCCTTGGGCCCCTGCACCCGTGTGGGAGATCCAGAAGAAGCTCCTGTCTCCTGGCTATGGATCGGCGCAGCTCCCGTCCTTGCAGCCATTTGGGGAGTGAACCAACAGATGGAAGACCTCTCTCTCTCTCTGCCTCTCCTTCTCTCGTGTAACTCTTTCAAATAAGTAAATAAATATTTTAAAAAATGTAATTTCACAATAAAAGTCTCCAATCTTTAATGAAATGAAGATCAATGCCTGAACTGAGGCGTTTAAATCATCAACCTGCATTCTTAGTTTAAGGCAAGACGAAAACTGGTTCTCTCCCTTTTGCATGCTCATCACCACCATTCAGGACGCAGGATCCCAGCACCTACTTCTCCCTAAGCAGCTGCAGGTTAATATAACCAATCTGACTAGCCAAGTGGAACACCCAAAGAAATGTCAGTGGTGCCTCCTCACTTCTAAGGAAACACACACACACACACACACACACACACACACACAATAGTAAGCTGCATTGACAGCTTCCAATATCGGGTGAAGGCTACATGTTTCCAGCCAAGGATCAGGAAAACTTCCTTCCAGATAACGCAATTAATAACCATTCCTTTTAAGGAGCAAAGTCCTTTCTAACGGAAAACCTAGTAAAACTCCTCCTAAAAAGGATTTCCTAAAAGTATCGCCTAATTTCAACCTCAAAGGCCATTTTGCAAAGAGACTGCGGAAAGCAATCTTTCTGAAATTTCTCCTACGGTTGCCTATGTTCAGATTTCTGAAACGACTGGTTGCTACCCTTGCAGGGTAACCGTAGTAGATCCAATTCTGCAAAACTCAAGGGCCAGTGGCCGACTACATACGGGAAAAGCAATAAACCGCCTTCTGCTTTTGCTTCCCTCCTTCCTCATCAGGATCAGCTTTTCCTGCCGAACTTTGTGCTCTCTCAGTTTCTGGACAAGCAGGATGGACCCAAGCGTGCAGCCGCCCAAGAGGTAACTGAACTCAAGAACTACTTGAGGGTCGGGCAAAAAGGCTTCCTCCAGCGGCCCGAGATAGGGGCCCCGAGCTCCGGGGCTTCTGCGAAGGGAACTGGGGCAGTGGGGTGCGGAGTGGGCAGAGACCGGGCGCGCCCGGACAGCCCCACGCCCAGCCTTCCCACCCCCCGCCCCGGCCTGGCCGGACAATGGCCCTCGACTCAGCAGTACCAGGCTGGACGGAGGCCCTGGGACTCAACACCTCGCGGGCCGGGGAGGCGCGCTGAGGGGGCGAGGGCACCTCCGACCTCAGCGCAGGCTGCGCGCCGGGGCCTCCACGGGCGCCATCACTGGGAGTGGGGTGTGCAGGCCGCCCCGCGGGGCCGGCGCCGGCAGCCGACCGGGACCCAGAGACCGCAAGCCCGGCGGAGGCGACGGCGGGAAGTGCAGGCCGCAGGCTGCTCCGCCGGCCCGGCCCGCGGCCCGCAGCCGACCCCGGGCGGCTTACCTTGTGGATTCTCTTCAGAGCCATGGTGGGAGGCGGGTGGCGGCGGCCCCCCGGGCAGGGGCGGGGGCGGGGGAGGGACGGGGAAGGGACGAGGGGGCCTGAGGCCGCCTCGGGATCGCGGGTCGGCAGAAGAGCACGGGGAGCTGGGGGACGCGGGTCCGACGGGACAGGCTGAGGGCCGGGGCCCACTCGGCGCCTGGGCCTGCCGCAGCGGTCACCGCATCACCCGGCGGCGGCCCCTTTATGCGCTGCCGCCCCAGCCGCCGCCGTAGCTGCCTCTTCCTCCCAGGCTCAGCGCCGCCTTCTCAGCCGCCACGGATCCCTCCGCCGGGGAGCCAGCGCCCAAGCCTCGGGCTCGGCGGGCGCCTCTCGGTCGAACAGCCGGAGGGACTGCCGGCCTTCCTGCGGGCTGCAGGTGGACGGAGGGACGCGCGGGCGGGCGGGCGGCGCCGCCGGGGTGGGGCCGCCGAGCGCGGGGTGGGCCCAGGCCGAGGGGCAGGCCGGGAGGCGCGGGGATTGGCGGGCCAGGGCAGGGAGGGCCGGGCCGCGCCGGCGGCGGAGGGATACGTGCCGCCCCTGTGAGGCTCGTACGCGCCGTCGCTGTCGCCGCCACGGCCGCCGAGGGGATGACGCTGCGAAGCGCTGGGAGATCTCGCGAGAGGCGAGGCGCGGGTTCTGGATGCTCCCGCGCGGCGCCCCTTGGATCCCTTGCGTGTCGTACCCCCCTGCGCGTGTAGTTGAAGCTCGATGAACACGTGAAAGCAGAGGCTTTGTAGGTCGCTAGGCCGTTCCCGCGTTAGTCCCCGGAGGGGGCACTTGGGCACGTGGCAAAGCCCCTCTAGGCGGAAGGGACTTGTCCAAGGTCAGACTGCTCTTCAGCGGCAGGACTCGGACTTATCTGGAGTCTTGGGGTCTGCACGGGCCACTTGGCCGCAGCTTTGTGGCGGCAGCCGGCAGCCGCCGGATCGGGGGTATCCTCCCCGAGATTGCCCTTCGCCACGCGGCCCGGGCGGGAGAGGGCATGTCAGCCTTAGGGGAGGTGCTGGGTGCAGTTACCTCAAACGCGCGGTGCCCCGTGGTTAAATCCAGCGCCCTGCGCCCGCCAACAGGCAAGCGTGCAACGTGGGAAGTGGTTTTTCAGGAGCTGAAAGCAGAGCGCTAACTCAGCACCTTGTCTGTTGAGCCCTCCACCAGGACCAGAATAACGCAGTGCACGGCCCGACCTGGGCCAGGCGGGGTTTGTGGTCCAGCCGGAGAGAGCAGGAGGTAGCGAGGAATGTTTTTGCTGGGAGAAAATGCCCATATTCTCACACTCACCCGCAGGGTTTGTGATTCAAATGCTGCGTCCTTTACATCTGAAAGAGACCTTCGGAGCACAGATTCTAACTGCTGAAATTAGGGAGTTAACACTGGGGGGCCCCCAGTCCCGCGGTGCAGGAGTGGGGAGCCGCCTGGGTTGCACCCTCGGCGCAGAGCCGCCGCGGCCCCGTGAAGAACTGTTATCCGGCCGTCCAGAGTGGGTGTGTTTGAGTTTCGGGCTGAAGAGCAACATTCTACAGCCCCAGATCTTTTCTTGCTAAGAAATCTGAGGGAGGTACAAAATAACCACTGGGCAGGTTTTTAAAATGTTTTCACGTGCCTGGGCCCCTGCCACCCGCATGGGAGACCTGGAAGAACCTCCTTGGCTTTAGGCTTAGGCCTGGACCGGCCCCGGTCCTTGGCAGCCATCAGTGAAGTGAACCAGCAGATGGAAAATTTTCTTTCTCTCTTTCCTATCCCCACCCAATTCTGCCTTTCAAATAAATAAATCTTTAACAAAATGTTTTTCTCCATAACTATATTAGAAAAGTAATTTGTTGCAAGAAATAGAGACATGTGGGGGCCTGCGCTGTGGCACAGCGGGTTAACACCCTGGCCTGAAGCACCAGCATCCCATATGGGAGCCAGTTCAAGACCCTGCTGCTCCTCTTCCAATCCAGCTCTCTGCTATGTCCTAGGAAAGCAGTGATAGATGGCTCAAGTCCTGGGGCCCCTGCACCGCTGTGGGAGACCCAGAAGAAGCTCCTGGCTCCTGGCTTCAGATCGGTACAGCTCTGGCCTTTGTGGCCATTTGGGGAGTGAACCATAGGATGGAAGACCTCGCGCTCTCTTTCTCTCTGCCTCTCCTCTCTCTGTGTAACTCTGACTTTCAAATAAATAAATAAATAAATGTTAAAAAAAAAGAGAGAGAGAAAGAAAGAGATATGCAAAAGGAGGCTAATAAAAATCACTGGTACTCTCATCACCCAAGAATTGAACACTTTTGATATTTGCTTAATACCCTTCCAGTCTCTTTTCTTAACCTATAAGTACAAAGTTCTCTTTGAAAAATATTAGGTCATTCTGTAATACTATTTGGTAGTCTATTTTTAAAACAATATATTTGGGTGGGAGCTGTGGCATAGCTGTAAAACCACCGCCTGCAGGGCCAGTTCTGAATGCTCCTCTTCCAATCCAGTTCCCTGCTATGGCCCAGGAGGGCAGTGGAGGATGACTCAAGTGCTTGGGCCCTGCACCAGCGTGGGAGACCTGGAAGAAGCTCCTGGCTCCTGGCTTCAAATATGTATGGCTCTAGCCATTGTGGCCATCTGGGGAGTGAACTAGCAGATCAAAGACCAATCTCTCTCTCTCTCTCTCTCTCTCTCTCTCTGCCTCTACCTCTCTGTAACTCCGCCTTTCAAAAATATATATATATAAAATTTTGACAGAGTCAGACAGTGAGAGAGAGAGAGAGAGAGAAAGGTCTTCCTTCCATTGGTTCACACCCTAAATGGTCGCCACCGCCGGCACTGTGCCAATCCGAAGCCAGGAGCCAAGTGCTTCTTCCTGGTCTCCCACCAGGTGCAAGGCCCAAGCACTTGGGCCATCCTCCACTGCCCTCCCGGGCCATAGCAGAGAGCTGGACTGGAAGAGGAGCAACCGGGACCAGAACCCAGCTCTCATATGGGATGCCTGCACTGCAGGCAGAAGATTAGCCAAGTGAGCCACAGAGCCATCCCCAATAAATAAATCTTTTTTAAAAAAAGGTACCCTATTAACTAGTCACACATTTAAATTGTCTCCGATGTTTTAATTTGTATGGCTATTTTATTTACTTGAAAAGCAGAGCAACAGCTAGCTCTTCCGTCTGCTGGTCCACTCCCAGAGCGCCGACAACAGCTGGGACAGGACCAGACCCGAGCCAGGAGCCCAGAATTCCATCTTGCCTTCCAGCCGGGGTGGCAAGGACTCAAGTCCTTGAGCCATCATCTGCCACCTCCGAGGGTACACATCCGCAGGAAACTGTGTTGGAATCAGAGTAGCCAGACTGTCACCAGGCACCTCAGTATGGGATGCGGGCATCCTAAGCAGCGGCTTAACCCACTGCAGCACAACACCCATTCTACATTTACAGTTTTTACAATTTTAAAATAATGTGGGGCAGGCCTTTGGTACAGCACTTACTCTTGGGATGCCCACATCTATCATAGAAATACCTGGGGGCTGATGCCGCGGCTCACTAGGCTAATCCTCCACGTTGTGGTGCCAGCACACCCGGTTCTAGTCCCAGTCGGGGCACCAGGTTCTGTCCCGGTCGCCCCTCTTCCAGGCCAGCTATCTGCTGTGGCCTGGGAAGGCAGTGGAGGATGGCCCAAGTGCTTGGGCCCTGCACCCCATGGGAGACCAGGAGAAGCACCTGGCTCCTGCCATTGGATCAGCGCAGTGCGCTGGCTGCAGCGCGCCGGCTTCGGCAGCCATTGGAGGGTGAACCAACGGCAAAGGAAGACCTTTCTCTCTGTCTCTCTCTCTCACTGTCCACTCTGCCTGTCAAAAAAAAAAAAAAAAAAAAAGGAAAGAAAGAAAGAAATACCAGGGTTCATGTCCTGCCTCTGCTTGCATCCAGCTTCCTGCTAATGGACACCCTGGGAGACAGCAGATGATGGTTCAAGTACTTGGGTCCCTGCCACCCATGTGGGACACCCAAACTGAGTTAGTTCCAGGCTCCTGGCTTCCACTTGATCCAGCCCTAGCTGTTAACAGATATTTGGAAAGTGAATCAGCAGATGGAAGGTCTCTCTCTCTCTCTCTCTCTCTCTCTCTCTCTCTCTCTCTCTCTCTGCCTTTCAAGTAAAATGAAAATAAATTAATACTTTATAAAATAACATAAAAGTAATTCTGTGGTGACTATCTTGTAACAGCTCTAGGAGTACTTCTTTAGGGAAAACTACTAGAAATGCTACACCAAAGGGCATGCAGATTTTTACATCTATGTTCATGAGGGCTGTTGGTTTATAATTTTGTTGTAATATTTTTATCACGTTTTTATATCAAGGTTATACTGGCCTCATAAGATAAATTGGGAAGTGTTCTTTCCTCTGTGTTCTGAAAGAGTTTATTTAGGATTGCTATTTTTTTCCTCCTTAAATAAATATTTGGTAGAATTCACCAGTGAAGCCATCTGGCCCTGGAGTTTTCTTTGGGGGAAAGAGTTTAATAATAAAATTATTTTATTTTTTTAAAGATTTGTTTATTTATTTGAGAGTCAGAGTTAACACAGAGAGAGAAGGAGAGGCAGAGAGAGAGAGGACTTCCATCCACTGGTTCACTCCCCAAATGGCCACAAGGGCTGGAGCTGCGTCGAACCAAAGCCAGGAGCCAACAGTTTTCCCCAGGTCTCCCACATGGGTACGGGGCCCAAGGACTTGGACTATGTTCTACTGCTTTCCCAGGCCATAGCAGAGAGCTGGATTGGAAGTGGAGCAGCTGGGACTAGAACCAGCGCCCATATAGGATGCCGGCACTGCAGGCAGTAGTCTTACCACTACGGCACAGCACTGGCCCCAAATTTAATTTTTTTTAAATAGGTATGGGGTTATTTAAGAGCAGGCATTGTGGCACAGTGGGTTAAGCTCCTGCTTAGGATGCCAGCATCCCATATCAGAGTGCCTGGTTTGTGACCCACCTACTCTGTGCTTCTGATCTAGTTTCCTGCTAATGTGCCTGCGAGGCAGCAGATAATGAGTCCCTGCCACCCATGTGGGAGAACCACATGGAGTCCCTGGCTCCCGGCTTCAGCTGGACCATCCCAGGCTGTTGAGTGCATTTGCAGAGTAACCAGCACATGAAACATCTCTATTTCTCCCTCTCTGCCTTTCAAATAAAACAAATATTTTTAAAAATATGAGACTATTTAGATTTTCTTTTTCTTTCTTGTGTCAATCTATGTTTTTTAAGGAATTTGTCCATTTCACTCAAGTTGTCCAATTTATTAAAGTTACCCATAATATCCTCTGATTTTTCCTTTTGTTAGCTGTAGCAACTAAAGTGGTATCTCTTTTTGTATTCTTAATGTCAATCATATGTGTTTTCTCTATTTTTTCTTGATAAGTCTAACAAGGGATTTATTAATTCAGTTAATTCTTCCAAACAATCAACTTTTAAAAAAATATTGATTTATTTATTTGAAAGGCAGGATTACAGAGAGGCAGAGAGAGAGAGGTCTTCCATTTGCTGGTTCACTTCGCAGATGGCCGCAATGGCTGGAGCTGGGCCTATGCGAAGCCAGGAGCCAGGAGCTCTTCTGGGTCTCCCACATGAGTGCAGGGGCTCAAGCACTTGAGCCATCTTCTACTGCTTGCTTTCTCAGGCCATAGCAGAGAGCTGGATCAGAAACGGAGCAGCCGGGACTAGAAACTGTTCCCATATAGGATGCAGGTGGCAGTTTTACCTGCTACACCAAATAATGATGTTTTTAAAAAAATGAGCTTTTGCTCATAATATTTTCTTTCTACTTTGGATTTTTTAGTGTCTAACAGGCTTTTAATTTTTGATTAACACCTACTAATGATGTACACATGTATAGGATACAGTGTGATTTGTAATAAAGGTACATAATGTGTGCTGATGGATTTGTTCTTTCTCTCATTTCTTAAAGTGAGTGATTTCTGATTTTACACTTTGCCTTTTTCTAATGAATCCCTAAAGACATAGTATTATTTCAGCATCCCACAAGTGCGATGTGCTGTGTTCCCATTTTCATTCAATTCAAAGTATTTTCTAACTTCCCTTGTGATTTGTTTTTGACCAAGAATTATTTTCAAATACTTTGGAATTTATTAGTCATCAGGGAAATGCAAATTCTAATCACAATGAGATTCTATTCCACACCTATTAGAATGGCTGAAATAAAAACATGGACAATGATGAATGGTGATGGGGGTGTGCGGGGCTGGGGAACCTTCTAACTACCAAGGGCCATTTGAATGGTAATGACAGCATTTGGGGGACATGCAAAATGATCAACTTAAAAATTAGCCTGCGGCCGGTGCCGCGGTTCACTAGGCTAATCCTCCACGTTGCGGTGCCAGCACACCCGGTTCTAGTCCCAGTCGGGGCACCAGGTTCTGTCCCGGTCGCCCCTCTTCCAGGCCAGCTCTCTGCTTTGGCCTGGGAGTGCAGTGGAGGATGGCCCAAGTGCTTGGGCCCTGCACCCCATGGGAGACCAGGAGAAGCACCTGGCTCCTGCCATCGGATCAGCGCGGTGCGCTGGCTGCAGCGCGCCGGCTTCGGCAGCCATTGGAGGGTGAACCAACGGCAAAGGAAGACCTTTCTCTCTGTCTCTCTCTCTCACTGTCCACTCTGCCTGTCAAAAAAAAAAATTAGCCTGCTACGGATTTACTGAATCTCGAGTCCCACCTGCAGCTGCAGGGCTGCATCAGGTGCTTCTCAGGCTGTATGTGGCCCACGGGCTGGACGTTGCCCACGCCTGCTTGTACAGCATTGAGAAATCTAGTCACCACAAGTAGGAGTATAAAATAGCACAAACAGTTTGGAGAACTGTGGTTATTTTGCAAAAGTTAAATCTGCATTTACCCATTTACCTATCAACTTGTGCACAAATGTTCATAACGGCCTTGGTCTTGCATAACCCAAAACAAGATGATGAACCCCATCAACAACAGGAAGATGGAATAACACATTCTGGGATATTCTTACCCTGGACTACTCAGCAGCAACAACAAAAAGACAGACTGTGGTACACTCAACAGCATGGATGAATCCCAAAATGATCACATTGAGCAAAAGAAGAAAGACACAAGGAATATGGACTGTGTGATTCCACTTACATAAAGTCCAAAAATAAAATTCATTTTTCATCTTTGAAGTCAGAAAGTGACTGCCATTGTTGGAGAGATGATTTGTCAAGAAAGGTACCAAGGAACTTTTCCAGGGTATGGAAATGTCCTGTATAGGTTCAGGTGGAGGTTACACAGGTGTATATGATTGTCAGACCTTGTGAAGCTGAACACTAAAGATCTGTGCATTTTATTGTATATAAACTGTAGTGTAGAGATTATCATAAATTTTTAACAAACGTGCACGACTGTCAGGTCTTCTAGATTTCTTCATGGCAGTTTTTCCATCCCACTCACATCACATGAATCACAGAGCTCTTGATTTGTCTCCCATTGTCCTATTGAAACCATGGGCATACTTCGTGTTCTTCGAGTTTGATCTCCTTGGTTATCAATCAATTCAGTGCTGCAAGTACTGAACAACAGTATTTAAAGGAATTCCCTTGGGAAGGCTAGTCCCAAAGCTGATGTAGCCAGAGATTAAATGATAAGGTGAATGCTCACATTACTATAAGCAGGCAGATGGCAGCTTTAGGGCTGAGTAAAGGGTACAGCCCAAGCAATTGGGAACTCCTTATTCCTGGATCTCAGCAACCCTATAGGAGAGTTCATTGTCTAATGAGAATGAGTAATAACTGGGTAACCAAGAATTTATTTTCTAGCAGCATTAGTATGATCAGTAGTATGAGCATTAGTATGATCCCTGTGTGTGTGTGTGTGTGTATTTAAGATTTATTTATTGGAGGCTGGTATTTTGGTGTAGTGAGTAAAGCCATTACCAGCAACACTGGCATCTCATATGGGCACCAGTTTGAGTCCCAGCTGCTCCACTTCCAACCCAGCTCTCTGCCGATAAGCCTGGGAAAGCAACAGAAGATGGCCCAAGTACTTGGGACCCTGACACCCATGCTGGAGACTTGGATGAAGCTCTGGACTCCTGGTTTCCAGGTTGCAGCCATCGGAGTGAACCAGCAGATGAAAAACTCTCTCTCTCTCTCTCTCTCTCTCTCTCTCTCTGTAATTGGCCTTTCAAATAAATATTATTTGGCAGAGAGAAAGAGACAGAGGCCTTTGTCTGCTGATTCACTCCCCGATGTACCACAATGCAGTCATTCCTGTGGTTTTTGTTTTTTGTTTTTGAACATTTATTTAAAGCCAGAGTTACAGAAATATATGAAGAGACACGCAGAGAGAAATCTCCCATCTGCTGGTTCATTTCCCAAATGTCCATAACAGCATGGGCTAGCCCTGGCTGAAGCCAGAAGCCTAGCAAAGCAGCCTGGAATCGAACTGGCACCCACAGGAGACACTGGCACCGCACACAGTGGCTTTACCCACTGCACTGCACTGCTGGGCTCTGCTCTAATACCTATCTAGCTCCCTGCAAATGCCACTGGGAAAGCAGGGGAAGATGGCCCAAGTACTTGAGCCCCTGCCACCCACAAAGGAGACTAGGATGAAGCTCCTAGCTCTTGGCTTTGGCCTGGCCCAGCCTTGGCCATTGCAGCCAATCATGAATCAGAGGGTGAAAGAGATTTCTCTCTTCCCTCATCTCACTATAACTCTGCCTTTCAAATAAATAAATATTTCTTGAAAAGAGTATATCCCACCCCCGCTTAAAAGTAAATAACTAAAAAATATTTATAAAAGATGTATTAATTTATTTGAAAGGTGGAGTAGAGAGAGAGTGAGAGACCTTCTATCTGCTGGTTCACTCCCCAAATGCCTACCACAGGCAGGGCTGGGAGCTCCATCCCAAGTCTCCCACATGGTGGCAGAAACCCAAGTACCTGAGCCATCACCCGCTGCCTTCCAGGCATATTAGCAGGAAGCTGGGTGGGAAGCCAAGGAGCTGGGACTTGAACCCACACTTGGATGTGGGATGCAGGCGTCCCCAGTGGCAGCTTAGTCCCCGGCCACAGCCCATCCCCAGTTTTCCCCTTCTTGCTTAGAATTCTCCAACATTACTCACATCTTAAATAATA
The DNA here is from genome assembly GCA_949820135.1 of Sylvilagus floridanus. Classification (NCBI taxonomy): domain Eukaryota; kingdom Metazoa; phylum Chordata; class Mammalia; order Lagomorpha; family Leporidae; genus Sylvilagus; species Sylvilagus floridanus. Next base: position 25,426,478 of record OX463241.1, on the reverse strand, counting down.
AGCACCACTGGCTTCTATTATCAACAACAAAAAGGAAATAGAAAAAAGAACTCTTGGTCTTCCACAGAGATTCCCAAATCATTCCTCTGACTCCAAGGCATTCCTCCTGCCTTTCTCTCCCTCTCAGCAGGAAACAAAAATGGCAGGAAAGCATAGCAAGGGCTGCAGGAAACCAGGATTGCTAAATTCCCTCCAATTTATAGCAAGCAAACCAAACTTTCGGTTCAAGTTGATTTTGTTTAAGTGGCAAAGCAGACGAATGTGGGCCCAGGGTCTTGCAGCTCTTGTGACTCCAGAGAATCACTTGGATGGGGCGGGAAGCCCCACGCAGATGCCACACTTTTTTTTTTTTTTTTTGAAGATTTATCTATTTGAAAGAGTTACACACAGAGAGAGGAAGAGACAGAGAGAAAGGTCTTCCATCTGCTGGTTCACTCCCCAAATGGCTGTGACAGCCAGGTGCTTCTTCTGGGTCTCCCACTTGGGTGGCAGGGAACTAAGTACTTGTTGGGCCATCTTCTGCTGCTTTCCCAGGCCATCAGCAGGGAGCTGGAATGGAAGTGGAATAGCGGGTCTCGAACTGGTGCCCATATGTGATGCTACACCACAACGCCAGCCCTAGACATTATTGCTTTGGCTTTGGCCAGTCCTCCTCCTCCTCCCCTGTCTATCTCCCTCTCTGTCTCTGCCTTTCAAAGAAAAACAAAAAGGAAAGAAAAGAAAAAAAAAAACTTTTGGGGGAGGGAAATATTTATAGATTCACAGGGAGTTGTGCAACTACTACAGAGCATTCCAGTCTTCCCTTCGTCTATTCCCCTGTGGTTACATCGTACATAATTATAGTACAATGGCAAAACCAGGAAATTGATGTTTGCACAATGGGTATATATAGTGTTATGTCATTTTATCACATGCGTGTATTCCCGTAAACACTGCCATAATCAAGAGGCAGAACTATTCCATGACCTCAAAGATCTCTCTCACATCATCTCTTATAATCATAAACACACATCCCAACATCCCTAACCCCTGGCAATTACTAATCTCTTTTGCATCTCTGTAATTTTGGCATTTTGAGAATGCTGGGTAAACGGAACCATACACCATGGGACCTCCTCGCCTCATGACCGTGCCCTTGGGATTCATCCAGGCCATGTGCAGCACTGCCTAGCACTACTCTGTCCTGCAATGTTCCTTTAAAATCTTTCATTTTATTTATGGGAAAGGCAGAGTTAAGAGAGAGAGAGAAAGAAATACACAGAGAGCAAGATCTTCCATCTACTGGTTCACTTCCCAAATGGCCACAACTGCTAGGGTTGTGCCAAAGCCAAGAGCCAGGAACTTCTTCTGGGTCTCCCACTTGGGTGGCAAGGAACCAAGCACATGGGCCATCTTCCGCTGCTTTTCTTTTTTTTCTTTTTTTTATTTTTTAATTTTTGACAGGTAGAGTGGACAGTGAGAGAGAGAGACAGAGAGAAAGGTCTTCCTTTGCCGTTGGTTCACCCTCCAATGGCTGCCGTGGTCCGCACGTTGCGGCTGGTGCACCTGGTGCACCGCGCTCATCCGATGGCAGGAGCCAGGTGCCAGGTGCTTTTCCTCGTCTCCCATGGGGTGCAGGGCCCAAGCACTTGGGCCATCCTCCACTGCACTCCTGGGCCACAACAGAGAGCTGGCCTGAAAGAGGGGCAACCGGGACAGAATCCGGCGCCCCAACCGGGACTAGAACCCGATGTGCCAGCGCCGCAAGGCGGAGGATTAGCCTGTTGAGCCACGGCGCCGGCTTCCACTGCTTTTCATAGGCCATTAGCAGGGAGATGGGTCAGAAGCGGAGCAGTTGGGACTTGAACTGGCGGCCATATGGTGACTTAATCTGCTATGCCACAGTGAGAAAGGAGGGAGGAAGGGAAGGGGAGACAGAGTGGGAGGGAGAGGGGAAAAGGGAGAGAGAGAGAGAGATCCATCTGCTGGTTCTCTCTATCCAAGTTTCCCTCATGGGTGGCAGGGACTACTATGAACATGAGTATTCTATTTACTCTATTTATCTGTCAAAACCATATCATGCCATGTGTTAACTAAGTAGTAGGTGAGGGTGAATTTTTCTCTTTTTAAAAGATTTATTAATTCATTTACTTGAAAGGCAGAGAGAGAGATATCTTACATCCACTGGTTCACTCTCCACATGGCCACAGTAGCCAGAGCTGGGCCAGGCCAAAGCCAGGAGCCAGGAACTCCATCCAGGAATCCCTTGTGGGTGCAGGAGCCCAGGAACTTGAGCCATCTTCCAATGGTTTCCCAGGCACATTAGCAGGGAGCTGGAAGCACAGAATCAAAAACCAGCACTCCACTATGGGATGCCAGCGTCACGAGCTGTGGCTTAATTGCTATACCACAACAGTGGCCCTGCTTTTCCTCATTTTGATCCTCCTAACCACCCTATCAGATGCATATCATTCTTATTATTTTTAAAATGTATTTATTATTTATTTGAAAGAGCTATAGAGAGGATGGGAAAGACACACACACACACACACACACACACACACACACACACAGATTTTCCATCAGTTGGCTCACTCCCCAAATGGCCACAATTCCAGGAGCCTGGAATTCCATCTGGGTCTTCCATGTGGGTTGGGAGTAGTTTGGCCATTTTCTGCTCTTTCCCAGGCACATTAGCAGGGATCTGGATGGGAAGTGGAGCAGCTAGGACTCGAAACTGCACTCATATAGGATGCCAGTATCACAGTCAGCAGCTTAACCCACTGTGCCACAACACCAGCCCCAATATAATTTTCATTTTACAGAGAAGTAAACAGTGTCCAGGTGAAGGGACTGAGGCTTTGGTGAGGGTAAGCACAGGAAGCTGTGTTGCACAAAGGAGGGATCTGAACCCAGATTGTGAGGTTAGACAAGGAGCCCTGGAGGGGACTCCTGTTGTCTGAAACCTAACCAGGTGGATGGTGGATGAAGGAGAAGCCGCCTGTCCAGGCAGAGACAACATGTGAAGGCCTATGGACCCTCACAGTTGGGAGATGTGGGCTCTGTTTCTGCTGACCAGGGTCCACGGGGCAGGAGCGAGTGTTTATCCTAGCGGCAAGGACCCCCGTGTCCTCTGTCAGTACCTGGGTTTGGTTCCAGGCTCTGGCTCCTGATTCTACCTCCCATCCAAGGCAGGCTCCGGAAAGTAGTAGGGATGACAAATGACTGGGTTCCTGCCACCACGTGGGAGATCTGCACTGGGTTCTCAGCTCCCATCTTTGCCTGGCTTGATCCTAGACATTGCAGGCATTTGGGGAGTGAGCTATGAACCAGCACATGGGAGCACTCTCTCTCGCTCGCGCTCTCTCTCTCTCTCTCTCAATCTGTCCTCCATCTCTTTGCTCCCCCCACACACACACACACAAAAGTCCCAGGGCACACGTGTCTGCTCTAGGCCAACTCCCTTTTTCCCCTAAAGACCTCTTCATCATCTTGCAGAACACAGCCTATGTCCAAAAAGCCCTTGGGGAGTGCCCTGTCACCCCAATGCCCGGGACTGGGTGGTTGAACAGAGACCAGTCACACTCAGTGGGTGGGCACAGCAAGATCATTGTGGCCAGCTGCTGACACTAAAGCTGGGCAGGAAGTCCACCCTCTGGGTTAGGGGAGGGGGTCTCTAGTGAGTCATACTGTCCCCTAAACCTCCATCCAAGGTTCCCATCTGCAATGTAGATGGCTCTGCTGGAGGAGAGAGGGATGTAAGGAAGCTCAGACCTTCTCTCTGCAGGCTCACAGCATTAAATCTGCTGAAATAAATTACACAGAAGGACAGGAGACAAAAATGCAAACGTATTCACTCAGCTTTCCCTAACACAGAAGCTTGCAGAATGAAGACCCAAAGGCCCAGGGTGAGCGGCCGTTCTCACGCTCAGGTTCCATGAAGCAGTGGAGTGGGGTGGGATACAGGCATGCACCAGTGGCAATGGCGGAGCGGGGACACCCCCACGGCTGGTGTGCTCAGCCTCTTCTCGGCCCCTCGGGAGGAGCATTTGTTTCTCCCGGGCACGGGGCAGGACCCCTCTGGAATGAAGGTCTTATTTCTTTAGGGTCCACTGTTACTCAGAGGAGGAGTTTAGAGTAATATTTGAGATTTATGGCTGCTTTGGAGGAAAGGAAGTCTGGTTTTCTATGCCCCACCTTGTGGGAGGGACGTTCTAGTTTGTGATTTGACTTGGGAGAGAAGGATGGCGAGGACAGGAGAGCAGGAGAATGTCAGATTTCCTTCCTTCTTTTTTCCACATATTTATTTTACTTATTTGAAAGGCAGTTACAGAGAGAGAGAGAGAGAGAGAGAGAGAATCTCTTCCATCTCTGGTTCACTCCCAAAAAGGCTGCAATGGTTGTGGCTGGGCCAGGCTGAAGCCAGAAGCTGGGAGCTTCATCTAAGTTTCCTACATGTGTGCAGGGCCCAGGCATTTGCACCATCTCCCGCTGCCTTCCCAGGCACATTAGCAGGGAGCTGGATCAGAAGTGGAGCAGCCGAGACTTGAACCAGCACCCATAGGGATGCAAACCTGGCCCCCAACCTTCCTTTCTGAGGCCTTAAAATTGATGCATCATTTTCTGAGCCTCGGCTGGTACATTCTGTCATTCAACAAGCATCTGCTGAGGGGCTACTTCGAGCTGGCTCCCATGCTGGCACTGGGGTCCAGGGTGTAAACTTAATAAAGTTAATATTTTTTTAAATTTTAAAAATGCATTTATCTATTTATTATTATGAAAGGCAGAGTTAGAGAGAGAGCAGGACAGAGACAGAGATTCCTTCCATCCCCTGGTTCTCTTCAAATGGCTGCAACGGTCAGGGCTGGGCCAGGTTGAAGCCAGGAGCCCACAACTCCATCAGGGTCTCCCACATGGGTGGCAGGGGCCCATCCTCTAATGTCTACCCAGGTGTATTACCAGGGAACTCAATAGGAAGCAAAGCAACCGGGACTCGAACCTGTGCTCCAATATGGGATGCTGGGATTGCAGGCAGCAGCTTAACCTGCTGTATCACCACACAGCTCTAAGTATTATTTTTTTCCGAGATGTATTTATTTATTCAAAAGTCAGAGTTACACAGAGAGAGGAGAGGCAAAGAGAGAGAGAGGTCTTCCATTTGATGGCTGCAACGGCCGGGGCTGTGCCAATCTGAAGCCAGGTGCCAGGAGCTTCTTCCGGGTCTCCCACGTGTGTGCAGGGGCCCAAAGACTCAGGCCATCTTCTACTGCTTTCCCAGGCCATAGCAGAGAGCTGGATCGGAAGTGGAGCAGCTGGGTCTCGAACCAGTGCCCATATGGGATGCCGGCGCTTCAGGCCAGGGCATTAACCTGCTGCCCCACAGTGCTGGCAGTATTATTATTATTATTTTTTTTTAAAAAGGCTTATTTATCAGGGCCAGCATTGTGGCGCCACAGGTAAAGCCACTGCCTGCAACGCCTGCATCCCACATGGACACCAGTTGGAGACCTAGCTGTTCCGCTTCCAATCCAGCTCCCTGCTAATGTGCCTGGAAAAGCAGCAGAAGATGGTCCAAGGCCCCTGCTTCCACATAGGAGACCCGGAAGAAGCTCTGGGCTGCTGGCTTCAGTCTGGTTCAGCCCTGCTGTTATGGCCATTTGGGGAATGAATCAGCAGATGGAAGACCTCTCCCTCTTTCTCTGTGTCTCTCCCTCTCTCTCCCTCTGTGTCACGCTGTCTTTCAAATAAATAAATAAATCTCTAAAAAAAGTTTATTTGAAAGGCAGCGTGACAGAGAGAGAGAGAGAGAGAGAGAGAGAGAGAGAGAGAATCTTCCATGCTCTGATTCATTACCTAAATGGCTGCAACATCTGGGACTGGGGCAGGCTGAAGTCAGGAGTCAGGAACTCCATTTGAGTCTCACACATGACGGCAGAGGCTCAAGTACTTCAACCACCATGAGCTACTTTCAAGGTGCATTAGCAGAGAGCTGGAGAGGAAGTGGAGTAGTGGGGATGTGAACTGGTGCTCAGATATGGGACATGGGTGTTCTAAGCATGAGCTTAACCATATGTGCCACAACACCTGCCCCTAGAGCTCATATGCTAATGGAAGAGAGTTCCAGTTTTAAACAATTTCTTATTTAAAAAAATTAAAAATAAATTTAAAAATTCTTATTAACTAATTTGTTATTTGAAAGACAGAGACAGAGAGATATCTCCCATTTGCTGGTTCACTCCTCAAACTCCCAGAACTCCTAGGGCTGAGCCATGCTCAAGCTAGGAGCTAGGAACTCCATCCAGGTCTCCTGTGTGGATGGCAAGGACCCAAGCACTTCAGCCATCACCTGCTGCCTCCCAGGATGTGCAGTAGCAGGAAGTTAGAATTGGGAGAGGAGGCGGAACTAGAACCCAGGCCCTCTGATACAGGATGCAGGTGCCTCAGCAGCGTCTTAACCACCGTGCTGAATGCCTGCTCTATAAAAGCTACAGTGTTTGTTGTGTTCGTGGATTCTGCAGGGCAGGAACTCAGAGAACACACAGAAGAGTCGGCCTGTCCCCGCTGTGCTACGTCCAGGGCCCAGCTCGGAGGCTAACAAAGGCCAGGTCCTAGAATCACCCGGAGGTATTTTCACTCTCAGCTGTGGTAGTTGGTGCTAGTTACGGGCTGAAATTTTACCCGAGATGGCAACTAGATCACCTAAATACCAAGGAAGAATGCACTTGGGAGATGAAAGGAGAGCAGTGACCCAGGGATGAGACCCCGGAAAGGGCTGTGGGGCTGTGGCACCATAGTAAGAGTTCATGTTTACTAAGGGTGTCTCATGTGCCAGGCACAGGGAAGCTGTGATCTCACGTAACGCAGGAGACAGGCAAAAAGGAGAAAGCCAGACAAGGCAGCTGAATTGTGACTCCCCAGATTACTAGCTTTGACCACAGCAACTTTCTCTTAAAAAATTCTCTTTGTGTGGGTGGTGTGTTCTGGATAGGCATTGTGGCACAGCAGGTTAAGCCTCCACGCGGGACACCCACAGAGGACTGCCACTTTGAGTCCTGGCTGCTGCACTTCCAATCCAGCTAATGCATCCAGGAAAGTAGGAGATTGTGACTCAAGTACTTGAGCCCCTGCCACCCACCTGAGAAACCCAGATGGAGTTCTAGGCTCGTGGCTTCAGCCTGGTCCAGACCCAGCTATTGCGGGCATTTTGGAGGTGAACCAGTGGATGCAAAGGTTCTCTATCTGTTTCTGTCACTCTGCCTTTCCAGTAGATGAAAATAAATAAACATTTAAAAAGCATTAAGGTTGATTTTGTAGGGTGAATTCCTAAATGTGATATTTAGGGTCAAAAGACATATGCAGCCTTAAATCTTGGATGGGTATCACTGATTGTTTGCTGGGGGTGGGGGGTGTCCTGATTCTCACTCCCCATCAGCACTGCATGAGATTTCTTCTTTCCCCATACCCAAGGCAGCCCTCATCACAAACGAGGCAGCATGATTTTTTCATAGGTGTATTGACCACTTGTGTTTCCTGCACAGAGACTTGCATGCCCCCAGCTTTCTGAAGCTTCATGTCTTTATTTGTAAATATTGGGATGCAGGCTCCCAGGAACCCCGGCCAGAGGATTATAAGATCACCAATGTGTGTCCACTCTGATGTGTGCGGTGCCTGCCTCCTCCACGCCCACCCCTGTGTTTGGGGAAGGCCTGCGTCCCTGCAGGGGTGGGACAGGAGGAGCTTCTGCTCTCAGTGGCCTTTGCGCTCTCAGCTCACTGGAAGCCCCCAGCCAATGGCAGCAGTGACAAACAGCATGTGCACCTAGATTCATTCCTAGGTGACAGCTTTGCGGGGGTGGCCTGAGAGTCTGCAAGTCAAACATAAGAAGCATCGCAAGCTGCTGTGGGAGGCTCTAAATCAGGCCTGAAGGTAGGTGTCCGAGAGGTAGGGCTGCCACCTGACAGAGGTCCCAGCACTGCCACTTGGCCCAAGAGCTCTGAGCAGGTGTCTCCCCACTTCTGAGCCCAGCCTCTTAATCTGAAAAATCGGGAAGGTAATAGCGTTTTCCCAACCGGATTGCCCTAGGAAATGATGACCCGGCTATGAAGAGCACCAGGTAGCTGTTGTTCTTACAGATCTCCAGCAAGTCTTCAGAGCCTGTCCGAAGCAGCTCCCTTGCCCTTGCCTTCCTCGGGGACGCAAGCCCGGCCTGTAGTTTCATTTCCATCCCTCATGCTGCCCCATGGAACACCCACCTGAGCTCTGTACCCGCCCTCTGGAGCTCCCCACCACACCCCCCATTCCAGGCATAGATGTCAAACTGTGAAGGAGGGAAGGTGGCCCGGGAGGGCACCCCCACTCTTCCTTGGCCCTGAACCCCCATCGGGAGACCCCGACGCCGTACACTGGTAGTGGGGGCAGGGACGGGGGAGGCTGTTCTCACCTGCCCAGACAGTAGCTGTGGAGTGAGGCTCCCTCCCTTTCCAAACCTCGGCAGCCTAGGTCGGGGCACTACTGACTCTTTCCTGAGAGGGGGGTGGTGCTCGGGCCCAGCTTGGCAGTGCAACCCCCCCCCCCGGCCTAATCATCATCATAAAGGCCTTCCTGGCAAGGGTCCCAGGAGCTTTGGAGGCTCTATGGGGCTTTTACATACTTGCTCAGGGCTCCTTTGATCCCTCACTGCACCCTGCTAGGGGGTGTGGGCGGAGCCTCGTGGGGCCGCCATGCCATGCATAACAATGGCCCCTGTCCCGAGCGCGGTCCACTCTTAGGGCCGCATCTAAAGCGCAGGGTGACGGCCCAGGCTACCGCTGACTCGTGTACGGAGCCCCGCACTGCCACTTTGGGAGGAACCGAACAAAAGGCGGCTGCAGGTCCGCAACTGCTCTAAGGCACGAGGCAACAAGACGGCGGCCCGGCACTGAAGGCCTGTGCTGGGCTCGGCGGCCAGGGCTCCCCGCCTGCTCCGCGGCCGCCCCTTCAAACCTGCCCATTCCCTCCCTCCTGCTGGCACTTCGGATGGCCCTCGCCTTCCTGTCTCAGGAGCTTTTCCCAGGCCCTGCTCTCACGTAACCTCTCGCCCACCCGCTGAGTTTCTCTACATCCGCCATCATCAATCATTGTCTCTCCAGTTATTCAGGTCGTCTTTGGGGTCACAAAGGATTAGTTTCCCAATCCCCCCCGGTCCAGCCACCCCTCGGCCCTTTCTGGTGCCACTGTTAGCCAGTCCACCTAAAGGTCAAAGGTTCCCAGTGCTCAGAAGGGGCTCTGTCACGCCTTCCTCATCCCAGCCTCAGATACTGGCTGTGGCCAGAATGTGGCTCCTGGAAAGGGCTGGAAGATAGCCTAGGCTGGCTTGCCAAGTGCCCTTGCCAGGGTGAGCAGGTCTGGGTCTGACCCAGACCATGCATCCAGCAGGGTGGCAGCAGAGGACAACACAGCCTCGGTCTCCTTACCCACAAGTCAGGAATAAAGGTAACACCTGCTTCATAGGCTTTGGTGAGAATGAAGTTAGCCTATGCACGATGCTAAACTTAAATCACTAAACTTAAATCACGATGAAGAGGGGAACGGTTTGGATCACCATGTAGCACCATTGGTCTCAAATGGAGACAATCTTATTCTCCACTCTCCAGGTGTAAAGTTTCCCTGCTAAAGAATTCCTAGGGCAGCCTGCAGAAAAACCATAGTAGAGGGCTAACTGATCCCATGTTACATTCTTATTTTGCCTCTCAGGGCTCCCTAGGAATACCTATAAACCCAGGCTGGCTTCTTTTCTGCCTACCCACCCCTCTTCTGGCCCCAGGAGCTGTCTTTCTTGATTCCTAAAATCTGACTTGAGGTTGGGAGGGATCTATGGCTTAGCAGGCTTCTTGGGATGTCTGCATCCCATGTCTGGGTGCCTGGGCTCTGGTCCCAGACTGTTCTGATTCCAGCTTCCTGCTAATGTGTACCCTGAGAGGCAACAGGAAACAACTCCAGTATTTGGCTTTGTGTCACCCCTGTGGGAGACCCAGATCGAGTTCCAGGCTTCTGGCTTCAGCCCGACACAGCCCTGACTATTGCAGGCATTTGGAAGATCTCTGTCTCTCTGTCCGTCTGTCTCTACCTTTCAAATAAAATTTTAATTTTAAAACTTTAAAATATTTAAGATTATTATTTTTAAAGATTATTTATTTGAAAGTCAGAGCTACACAGAGGGGAGAGGTAGAGAGCGAAAGAGAGAGAGGTTCTCCAGAGGGGAGAGGTAGAGAGCGAAAGAGAGAGAGGTTCTCCATCCGCTGGTTCACTCCCCAACCAGCCGTAATGGCCGGAGCTGCACTCATCCTGAGCTAGGAGCCAGCAGCCTCCTCCACATCTCCCACGCGGGTGCAGGGGCCCAATGACTTGGGCCATCTTCCACCAATCAGAAGTGGAGCAGCCAGGTAGTGGGGGCAGGGACTGGCGCCCATATGGGATGCCAGTGCCTCAGGCTGGGGCATTGTTAACCTGCTGTGCCACAGCCGGCCCCAAGATTATTATTTCTTTGAAAGACAGAGTTATGGGCCGGCGCCGTGGCTCAACAGGCTAATTCTCCGCCTTGCGGCACCGGCACACCAGGTTCTAGTCCCGGTCGGGGCGCCGGATTCTGTCCCGGTTGCCCCTCTTCCAGGCCAGCCCTCTGCTGTGGCCCGGGAGTGCAGTGGAGGATGGCCCAAGTGCTTGGGCCCTGCACCCCATGGGAGACCAGGATAAGCACATAGCACCTGGCTCCTGCCATCGGATGAGCGCGGTGCGCCGGCCGCAGCGCGCTGTCTGTGGCAGCCATTGGAGGGTGAACCAATGGCAAAGGAAGACCTTTCTCTCTGTCTCTCTCACTGTCCACTCTGCCTGTCAAAAAAAAAAAAAAAAAAAAGACAGAGTTATGGAGCCAGTGCTGTGGCGTAGGAGGTAAAACCTCTGCCTGAAGTGGTGGTATCCCATGGGTGCCAGTTTGACTCCTGGATGCTCTACTTCCAATTTAGCTCCCTGCTGATGGCCTGGGATAGCAGTGGAAGATGGACCAAGTCCTTGGGCCCCTGCACCACATGGGAAACCCAGAAGAAGGTCCTGGATCCTATCTTCACATCAGCCCAGCTCTGGCTGTTGTGGCCATTTGGGGAGTGAACCAGCAAATGGAAGACCTCTCTCTCTCTGCCTCTCAAATAAATAAAATCTTTAAAAATAAATAAATATTTTTAAAAAATCAAGAAAGGCAGAGTTATAAAGAAAGACAGATAGAGATTCTTCATCTGCTGGCTTACTCTCCAAATGGCTGCAACACCATGGCGGGGCTAGGCTGAAGCCAGAAGCCAGGAGCTTCATTGGAGTCTCCCACGTGGGTGGCAAGGATTCAAACACCTCCATCCTCTGCTGCTTTCCCAGGCACTTAGCAAGGAGCTGGATCAGAAGTAGAGCAGCTGGGACACAAACCAGCACTCTCTCCCTCTCTAACTCTGCCTTTTTTTTTTTTAATTAATTTATTTATTTTGACAGGCAGAGTGGACAGTGAGAGAGAGAGACAGAGAGAAAAGTCTTCCTTTTCCATTGGTTCACCCCTCAATGGCCGCTGTGGCCAGCGCACTGCGCTGATCCGAAGCCAGGATCCAGGTGCTTCTCCTGGTCTCCCATGGGGTGCAGGGCCCAAGCACTTGGACCATTCTCCACTGCCTTCCCGGGCCACAGCAGAGAGCTGGACTGGAAGAGGAGCAACCGGGACAGAACCGGTGCCCCAACAGGGACTAGAACCCGGCGTGCCGGCACCACAGGTGGGGAGGATTAGCCTATTGAGCCTCGGGCGCCAGCCTAACTCTGTCTTTCAAGTAAATAAAATAAATCTTTAAAAAGGAAAAAAATGCAGTAGTCACAATGAAGACATGAGCTTGTTTGCAGGCACTGTTTTGATTTTCTTGGCATCCTCAGTTTTGTCTTTGGTGATCCAGAGAGTTGGAGAAGTGACCCTGGCAGTGCCCATGGGGACTTCTTAAATACAGACAATTTAATGGAAGTTTTCTTATTCTCACGCAAATGAACCTCCAAGACAAGTTTCCCAGGCATCACCTTCCCCTTGGGCACCCCAGGGCTTGAGCCACCTCCTTTAGGGAAGCCAGTTCCTCCTGTGTTTTCCTCCTCCAGTGTCCTCCCCCTCCATCGTGTTTTGCTGGGGTGATGATCCCGGGGTGCTGTGAGGTTAACTGCAGGGTTTTCACGGGGATGGCTCACAATTGTCAGGGCTTAGACTAGAGGACGAGCTTTGCATTTTCGGTAGCATTTCGGGTAAACAGAACCAGGTAAGCACTTACTGATCAGTCTCCTAGAGCAGTCAGCACTCTTGGAGCGTCATCTGGTGCCAGGGTAGGCTGCTAACCACTGCACTGCCTTGTCTGCCCCCAGCCCATTTACGGCAAGGTCGCAGCCCGTCCCCACGGTTTACCGCCAACAAAGGATGTGGCGGCGGAAGCGGTGGGAAATGACAGGAAATGAGACTGAGCAGGCCCTGGCGGCGAAGCCCCTGGTGAGACGCGGTCCCTGAGGGCAGCCAGAAGCCGTCAAGGGTTTGGGCCGGGGGCATATTCCAGTACCACAGAAGCGTGGAAACAGCGCGGGTGTGATGCACGCCTGCGCTAGGAGAGCTCTTCAGACCTGCTCAGCAGGTAGCTTGTGTTGTCTCCGTGTCGTCGTTTAGGGAACCTGGGGTGGGAGAAGACCGTTTCCTCGAGGTCCCAGGCAGGAGCTGACCCTGGAAGCTGCGGGCTGGGGATGGGGCAGGGTCGGGGAGGCTCTGGCAAGACTGGGACACAGTGGTCGTTAGCCTCCGAGACCGCCTTGATGAGGGTATGAGCGTGGCAGCCAGCGCCCTGAAAACGAAGCCCGGGCTTCTGCCTTGAGCGCCTGCAAGAAACGTGCGAAAGCGCGGGGCCGCGAGCCAGAGCCGGTAGCCAGGGATCCCAGCTCGCACGCGGTAACCTGCAGCCCCAGCGGTGTGGGCGCAGCAGCCGTCGGCCGCCGAAGGGCTCTCGGCCCCTGCCCCGGTTGCCGAGAGCAGCGCCCTCTGGCGAAGCCCGGCCTCAGCAGCCGAAGCGATGACGTCACCGCCGGGCGGCATGCCGGGAAGGGAGCCGCGGGCGCGGGGCACGCGGCTGTGGACTGCGGCTGTGGACGCTGTCCAAGCTGTGCACTCTGCGCGCACCCGAGTGCGCTAGGGTCCCGGATGTCCAAGCATCAGTTAAGAGCCCGGCAGCACCTCCTCCATCTGCAGCCTGTGTCCTCGGGCAGCTCCCGCGGCCTTGGCGGTCTGCCCTGCTGAGGCCCCTCAGATCCCACAGGAGACCCCACCCCGACCCTCCTCGCGCTCCGCCGACTTCTGTCAGCACGATTCGGCTCCGCGTCTCCCTCGTGCTGCCTCCCATCCCTTCCACACCCGCCCGTGGCTGCTTCTCCGACCCCAACACCTCCTGATTCGTGCCACCTGCGCCCCGGGCTGCAGCTGCACGAGGGATTTTTATAGACTGTTGCTGGCTGGATCGCCGCTCTTCGGTGCCCCCCCCTCCCTTGGTGGAAAGATCAAACTCCTGCTCAGCGGTCTATGACCTGGGCCCTACAACCTCCAGCCTGTGGTGCGCGAGGCTTCCATGGCGGCCAATCACAGCCTCACCTGCATCAAATCCCCGCTGGAGACTGTTAAACAAGCACTGTGCCCACCGAGTCCCAGTGCCCGAAGTGGCACCCATTTTAACAAGGATTGCTGGTCGAAACTCTTCAAGAATACCAGGGCCCTCCTCCCTCCTGACCTGGGTTCCCCTCATCTGAAAACCTCACCTCCACTGCTTCCTTCACGTTGAATCTGCAGTGCATCTGTTCTCTCCTGAGGCCCTGGGCTTTGCTCCTCAGAGAGCGCTGATTAAATGGGATTTTGCTGGTTTGCATCTTTGTCCTCTCCTCCCTCTATATCCGACCCAACCAGAATGTAAGTTCCCTTCTCACAAGTGTCAGGTCCATCTTGTTCACAGAGCAGGGTGCCTGGCAGAGAAAAGGGGCTCAGTAAGCACTGAGTATTGAAGGAATGCATATCTGGGCATATTCTGAGCTTGCAGCGCTTCTAGGACCTGGTATCAGGGGTGAGAAGGAGGAACCTGGCATGAGGCAGCCTGGGAAGGGAGAGAGTGGCTGGGGACTCGGGGGCCCTTCCAGTCCTCCTCAGGCTGCCACCACGGGGCTGTCGTTCAGGGCCACACCTGTTCCCAAGCCTGCCAGGAAGAGCCTGCGTCCATGCGTTAGCTTTCTTCCCCATGGCTTCACGGCCCCACCTGTTCCTTTGCTGGGTGCTTTGAGTTTCACATGTACCATCCACGGCAGGTGGAGACAGCCTCTTCGTCCTCCAGCAGTAACTTGTCATCTCGCCTCCTAAGATTTTAATTCGGAAGTCTGAGTTACAGAGAGATTTTCCATCCACTGATTCGCTCCCCAGATGGCTGCAATGGCTGCAATTGCCGGGGCTGGGCCAGGCCAAAGCCAGGCCATCGGGGTCTCCCATGTGGGTGGCAGCCCAAACGCTGGAGTCACAGTGTCTGTTTTTGATCTGGATCTTCAGGTGGCAGGAAGGCCCATGCTGGGGAGAGTGCCCGATGAAGGTTACACTCCCCACCTGCCTACTCAGGGGCATGGCTTGCTCCTCTGGCAGCAAGACCAACTCTGCCTTCCTGTGTTTCTGTCTTAAGTGATCGAATGCTACACCCAAGGAACTGAAGCTGGCAGTCCTGGCTCCGCTGCAGTCCGAGTGTGGGACTTTAGGCAGGTTCTTGCCCTCGCTGGCCTCACTGTCCTCTGCTACCCAGCCTGCCAGTCTCTATGTGTAGCTCCAGAGCATGATTACACTCAGATGTTGGAGCAGATTTAATTAACTTCAGCCCCTTCCCCTGCTTCACAGGTGCCCCTGGAACACAGTCCAGGCACCAAATGGAGAGGCAGGAGAGATCGGAGCCCCTCTGTCCATCCATCCCTGAGCAGATGAAATGTGCCACCCCTCAGGCAGTTCTGGCTGATCCCCCTCGAGGGTGTCCGGACAGCTCTTCCTCCTATTTCCAGTCTGCACGCAATAATTTTTTCCCTTCAAAGCCAACAGCCTTCTCTGTGCCAGACCTTTCTGGTAGAACAATCGGCCACCAGGTGTCACTAGCGCCAGTCACATGCTCTCTCTCAGGTGAGAGAAAAGATGGGCTGGGATAAGGAAGTGAGGATGGGAGAATTCCTGTCTGCTTAGCCGGCTCAGAGCTAACTTCCTCAAAGCGGGGTGTGGGGGGGTGGGGGACACGACACCTCCTCAATCCTCCCCCACCATAAAGACGCCCGTGTGACTTCCTCAATACCCGCAGTGGCCCAGACCTTGGGAATCCCTGGCTTCCCTCACAGAACTCACCAGGCTTCCTGTAACCCTTTTGGGTGACTGCAGCCCAGTTCCTCACAAGACATTCTGTTACGGGCTGGCACTCTGGCTTAGCAGATAAACCACCATCTGTGGCACCAGCATCCCGTATGAGTGCTAGTTTGAGTCCTGGATGCTCTACTTCCAATCCAGCTCCCTGATAATGTGCCTGGGAAAACAGCAGAGAATGGCCCAAGTCCTTGAGCCGTTGTATCCACATGGGAGACCTGGAAGAAGCTCCTGGCTCCTAGCTTCAGCCTGGCCCAGCCCTGGACATCATGGCCATTTGGGGAGTGAACCAGTGGATGGAAGGTCTCTCTCTCTCTCTCTGTAACTCTGTTTTCAGATAAATGAGAGGTGTGGTGGAAGGCATGGTCTCCAGCTTACAGACCTAACAGGTTTTATTCTATCTGCCTGCATGTATCAGAAGCAGCTACCAGGCACTGGCCTGAGAGCAGCAGCCTGTACACAGACAACCTAGCACTCGGGCTTAATTTCCCTCCATGGCCCTCAGCTTCTTTCCAGATGACAAATCAGATGACAGTCAGTCTAGAATACTTGCACTGTCCCTGCCTGTGAGTACAGCTGGCCTGAATGTTAAGGACAATCCCACAAATGTAGCTGTCATAACGCTTCCCAGGCCTGGAGGCCCTGACCACAGCCCACAAGGGACCTATCACTCTATAGTCCCCTTCTTGCATCACTGACCCTGTTATGAATTGAATTGTGTCTCCCAAAATACATGCTGAAATCCAAACCTCCAGTACCTGTAAATGTGACCTCATTTGGAGATGGGGTCTTTGCTGATAGAGTTAAAATGAAGTCACTATTGTGTGTCCTAATTCCATATGAGTGATTTTCTTAAAGAATTTTTGTATTTGAAAGACAGAGTGACACACAAAGAGTGAGTGAGAGAGAGAGAGAGAATCTTCCATCTACTGGTTCATTCCCCGAATGGCTGCAACAGCTGGAGCTGGGCCAGGCCAAAGCCATGAACCTGGAATTCCATCTGGGTTTTGAGTGTAGGTGGTAGGGTCCCAAGCACTTAGGCCGTCTTCTGCTTCTTTGTCAGGTGCATTAGCAGAGTGCTGGATTGGGAGCAGATCAGCCAGGATTTGAACTGTCCGTCTGACATGGATGCCCACACTGCAGACAGCAGCTTAACACACTGCACCACAATGCTGGTCCCATGGTGATCTTGTCAGAAGAGGAAATGCCACATGAAGACAGAGATACACAGGGGAAGAACCCAGTGTAACAATGGAAGCAGACCAAGGAACGCCTGGGAGTACCAGAACCTGGGAGAGGCAAGGTCAGACCCTTCTCTGGAGATTCTGGAGGAAGCGTGGCCCTACTAACACTTTGTCTTTGGACTTCCAACCTCAACAACTATGAGACAATAAACTTCTCTTGTTTTAAGCCACCAAATGTGTGATGCTTGTTACAGCAGCCCTAGGACATTAATACAGATCCCCCAACATGTACACACACTTCAGCCGTGCCAGTCATGGCTCTATTCCTACACAGGAGAAGCTCCTGCTAACCCCAGGGTCTTTGTGTGTGCTGCTCTTTTCACAAGGCTCTTTATCCATTCGCTCCTACCCGCCCCTCCTGTCCTTACAAGCCTGCCTTAAATAGCGCACCTTCAGGGAAGTCTGCACCTGGCACACCTGTTCCCCTTCAGAGCAAGAAGCTGTATCTGGAATTATTTTACCTGTACAGTTACATTATGCCCATTTCCTCTGCTCAACCATAGGTGCCATGACAACAATACCAGGCCTGACACGTTTCCCAGCAAATCCTCTCCCATGCCTAGCACAGTCCCTGACACGGAGCAGGAAGCTGGGGCCCACGTGCAAGGGATGTGTGAATAAAAGGGGCATGAGAACTTCTGGCCTGACATTTGAGGGCTCTGGTAGTGAGGACTTTGCTTCCTCAGCAGCCTTCTTTTTTAAAATTTTATATTTATTTATTTAGTCGCTTTTTTGAAAGGCCAGATTGAAAGAGGCAGACAGAGAGTGATTTTCCACCTGCTGGCCCACTCTATAGATTCATGCTATAGCTGTGGCTGGTCCAGGATCTGGGAACTTCATCCAGTCTCCCATGTGGGTGGCAGGAACCTAACGACTTGCCCTTTTTCTGTTCCTTCTCAGGCACATTAGCAGGAAGCTGGATCAGAAGCAGAGACAGAACTCCAATACGGGATGTGGGTGTCCCAAGTTGCGGCTTAACCCCTGCACCACAGTGCCTGCTTCAGCAACCTTCTTTCTTGATTTCTTTTTTTAAAGATTTATTTATTTGAAAGAGTTACACAGAGAGAAGGAGAGGCGCTGAGAGACAGAAAGAGAGAGAGAGAGAGAGAGGAGAGGTCTTCCATATGCTGGTTTACTCCCCAGTTGGCCACAATGGCCGGAGCTGCACCGATCCAAAGCCAGGAGCCAGGAGCTTCTTCCGGGTTTCCCACGTGGGTACAGTCAAAGCATATCCTTCAAGACTTTTATGGGTGCCAATTGCAGGGAAGAAAATGTATACAGAGTTCCCTCCATTTCTTTGAAATGGTTTCTGAAAACCAGAGGGTTTCCAGGAAGCTTCACCTCCTATGTGTCTCTTCCAGTGTGGGGCTGTGATGCAGGAAGGGCTCCAGCCTAGGGCCCTCTGATGTGGGTAGAAATAAACTAGTGCTGCTCTGTTGGTGCCACTCTGACCCCATCTCCTGCCCCATCCAGGAATCAGCTTATCAGCTTGTGGGGCGGAAGCCAGACACACTCCCCAACCTGCTGCAAACTCTGGGTGTGAAACTTGTCCTGGCATCTACCCCTCTCATAAAGCAAAGGCAAAGCTTCAAGTCCCCACCCGCTCACTTACTTGTGCAAGACCTCAGATTACTCATGTGGAAAACAGTGACAGAAGGATCAGTGTTGTAGCATAGCTGGTGAAGTTGCTGCCTCGTGATGCTGCCATCTCACACTGGAGCGCTCGTTCAGGTCCTGGCTGCTCTCTTTGCAATGCGGTTCCCTCGTAATGCACCTGGGAAAGCAGCCCAAGATGGCCCAAGGATTTGGGCCCCTGTCACCCACATGGGAGACCCAGATGGAGTTCCAGGCTGTGTCCTGAGCCTCGATTGTTGTAGCCATTTGGAAAGTGAACCAGTGGATGGAAGACCTCTTTCTATTTCTTTTTGTTCCTCTTTCTCTCTGCCTTTCAAATAAAAATAAATCTTCAAGAAAAAAGAAAAGCAATACAATTATAGGCCATGGCCTGGTGGCTGGGAGGACACATGAAAAGGAGAGCAGCACTTGGCACAGCATCCGGAACAAGGTAAACACGGTTTTTACAGCCGTCCTGGGTGTTAACAGCTGTGCTGGCTCTGAGAAACCATGGGCGTGGCCACTTCCTGCACGGAACCCAAACTCTACTTGTTCACAGGCCTTCAGTTCCTACCCAGCCCTTCACTAAAAATGCTGTCGTTCCAGGAAATAACTTTTCTCGTTTTCCCCGCCTCCCTCCTGATGTCACGGTCTTCGGCAAAAGAGGATCTGTATGTGGACATCAGAATAAAAAGAATCAGACAGGGAGACTTTGTGAGGGTGTTGCCCTGGGCCTGGTGTGTGGAGTCCTACTCTGTGCTGGGTAGAGTGTTTTTGGTTGTGGGTTTGGAAGGTGACCTGGGCTCAGGACTGTGGCTGCCACTGAGTGTGAGAGAATTTCTGAGCGTCCTAGGTTTGGGGGTAGCAGAGGCAACAGAATGGGGCTTTCTCCAGCTATATCTCCACTTGAGACAAAAGCCTGGCTCCCCAGGGCTTGGGAGGGAGGGCTCTTCCTCTTTCCTCAAAGGCAGGAAATAGGTTATTCCCCAGTGCCCATAAGGCTGCTGCTGGCAAGATGCCAGGGCTACAGTGCTGTAGAGAAAGCTTAAATGGATTTTTCTGTTTCGTTTTCAGGCTGTACTAAGAGAAGCTGCCCTGGCCTGAGCCTCCTCTCTCTGTTCTCCTTCAGGAGCCACCTGTGTCCAGAGATCAGAAGGTAGGATCAGGGCAGGCTGGCCAGAGCGCCAAGGCTGGGAGGTGAGATGCAGAGGCTGTCCCGCTGCCCCCTGAACTCTTGCTTTTCACTCTGCTAAGTCCTTCCTCGGGTGAGTTCTGAGGACAAAGGATCCCAGAGCCTCAAGGGTCCTTGAGTGGATCAGGCTGCACAGGACACTTTCAGGTCTGGGCCTGGACTGGTCATTGCCTTCTTTCTTCATCACACTTGTGGTTTCCCTGGGGCTCAGGGGTCATGTATGTGTGGTTTCCCTGGGGCTCAGGGGGTTGTGAATGTTCGGGAGCTGCTCTGTTTGCAACAGGTCTCTCATGGAAAGAGCTATGGGATGGTGTTTGCCCAGCCTGTCCCCCAGGGGTGCCTCTAAGAGTAGCCTGTGGGAATGGCTAGGTGTCAGGGGAGGAGAGAGCTGGGGAAAGTGGCTAACCAGGGCCTGGGTCTCAGAAGGACCAGAGAGTGAGGAGGTCATGGCCATGGATTTCTTGGTGCCCACAGATGCCCCAGTCGAGCCTGCATCCAGCCATCCCACGACCCAGGGGTCATGGGGCCGAGAAGGCAGCCTTGGTTCTGCTGGGCATCTGTCTGCTGTCCCTTTGGGGGCTGGGAGAGCCCCCAGAGCACACTCTGCGGTGCCTGGTGCTCCACCTGGCCTCCCTACAGCTGGGACTGCTGTTGAAAGGGGCCTGCTGTCTGGTGGAGGAGCTGTGCCACATCCACTCCAGGTGACTCCCAGCAGTGCTCGGGGTGATGGGGTACCCAACAGGTGTCACCTGAGGGTCTGCTAGCCCTGTCTCTCCCCAAACCTCCCTGGCTGAGCTGGGCTGGGATCTGGGACTGGGCTGTTCCCTGCAGGTACCAGAGCAGCTATTGGAAGGCTATGCGGTCCTGCCTGGGCTGCCCCATCCGCCAAGGGGCCCTGATGCTGCTGTCCTGCTATTTCTACTCCTCTCTTCCGAACGTGGCAGGCCTGCCCCTCTCATGGATGCTTGCCCTCCTGGGCCTCTCCCAGGCACTGAACATCCTCCTGGGCCTACAGGTAGGACACAGTGGGAGGTGGAAGGTTTGGCCGAGGGGAGGCTGGGTCTTTCTCTGAGCTCCCGGGAATGGCACTAGTTTAAAGGTTGGAGTCTTGGAGGGGAGCCTTTGATGTACTGAGCAGTGGGTTCAGTGATGACAGAGGAGGGAGCGAATCAGCAGCAGGTTGGGAAACTTTCTTAGAGGAGGAGGGTTCTGGTGTCATTGCTGGAGGTTCCCAACACCATCCTACTGTCCACAGAGCCTGACCCCCGCTGAGGTCTCTACAATCTGTGAAAGAAAGAACTTCAACGTGGCCCATGGGCTGGCATGGTCATACTACATTGGGTACCTGCGGCTGATCCTGCCAGGTGGGTCTTCCTCCACACCCCCCCTTTCCAGACCCACAAGACAGACAGGCTCACAGCCTCCTGTGTTTCCAGAACTCTCCATACTTTTCAAAGCATCTTCCTGTCTATTGAATCTTTTGGTCCCCAGTACATTCCTGTAGGTGTGGAGGATGTTATCGTGGTACCTGATTTACAGTGAGGGAGATGCGGCCTAGAGCCTTTAAGGGACGTGCCCAAGGTCCCCAGTGAATTCTTCTAATCCATACCACAGGCCAGGTGCCCCTTACTGTGCAGTTTCTCTTACTGAATTACTGATTTACTTTCTTTGAGAGGCAGAACCATTCCCAAAATTGTGTATGTTCTCTTCCATCTCACACCCTATGAGGAAGGGATATTCATCATCCCTACTGTGGTTCCAAGAGACTTGTCCATCATCACTTGACTTAGTGAGAAGAGACAAGATTTGAGGCCAGGTCTGCCCAGAGCCTTAGCTTTTGACTACTGTGGGGCCCATGTGTCTCATGCTTCTGATTTGCAGACCTAGGCTTTTCCATCTCCCACATTCAGTCGCTGGACTGGTGCTAGGTTCTGGCATCTCTGCCCCTGGGAATGCTGGGAATATTGCCTGCATCTCAGGCCTCTGAAAGCTATAATAGGAAGGCATGGGGCTGACACAGAATCTGGAGAAAAGAGAAGTGATAGGGGAAGGAGGGAAGTGACAGGAAAGTGGGGAGGATTCCTGAATGCTCTGCCCCTCATGACCTCTTGCACAATGAGAGTGGGCTGGGCCCAGCTTTCTTGCACCCATGTACTGAGAGCACCAAGGACCTGAGTCTCGGGCTGGAATTTGGTGGGAGACAGTGTTGGTGGGAATGAGTTCTTGAGCTTTCCTGCCACAGGGCTCCAGGCTCGGATCCACACTTACAATCAGCTCCACAACAACACACTATCGGGCATGGGCAGCCGGCGCCTGTACGTCCTCTTCCCATTGGACTGCGGGGTTCCTGATGACCTGAGCATGGCTGACCCCAACATTCGTTTCCTGCATATGCTGCCCCAGCAGAACACTGACCGTGCTGGCATCAAGGGTCGGGCTTACAGCAACAGCGTCTATGAGATTCTAGAGAACGGGCAGCCGGTGAGCACACAGGGTAGTGGGGGCCCCTGGGGAAAGGTCAGGCTCCTCAGAGTTTTGGTCCCTGGCCAAGCACTGAGAAAAATTCATTGCCTTTCTCTGAGCCTCAGTTTCCCCAGCTGGTCCCAGGGCTGGGCAAGGTTCAGTTCTGAAAGATAATGATAAGTAGCATTTATTGAGCACACACTGCATGCCAGAAGCTACTCTGCATGAGTCACTTGACCACCCTGTGCCATCTGCACCACCACCCTGTGAGGTAGGGACTGTTCAATCCTACTTTACAGAGGAGGAAACTGAGGCTCAGAGACACAATGAGAAGTGGACAAGTTCAACTGGAGTATATCATGCTCTTGACCATAAAGCTGCCCTAGAGGATAGCTGTGAGAACTTCTGAAGGATTTCATGTGGGTGCAAGGGAACCCAGTCCTGAGATGAACCCCAGAGCCCAGCCCCCGACTCGATCTCCAGCTAGGGCAGTCAACAGCCTAGATCTGGGGCCTCGTCCTGGGCTTAGGAGAAGGAGCTGTAGCAGGTGGAGTTAGCTCAGGCCTGGTCCTGGTTTCAGGAGTCAGGGATCAGAGGCCAAGTCAGATCAGACTGCATAGACCGCATCAGGTAGCCACCTCCAGGGCTCTGCTCTGTAGAAGGAGGGAATGGGTGTCTCAGTCTGAGTCAGTCTATCTGGCTTCTGGCTCAAACTGGTCATCCTTTCACCTTCTCCAGGCAGCTGCCTGTGTCCTGGAGTACGCCACCCCTCTGCAGACCTTGTTTGCCATGTCACAGGATGGCCGGGCTGGCTTTAGCCGTGAGGATCGGCTAGAGCAGGCCAAACTCTTCTGCCGGACACTCGAGGACATCCTGGCAGAGGCCCCAGAGTTTCAGAACAACTGCCGCCTCATCGTCTACCAGGGTGAGGGCTCGCCAGCTTGGATGGAAAGTAGAAGGGTGCCAGGTTCTCCCAGAGGGCCGGAAGGAGCCATGGCAGCATGGTGTCCAGGGCCCTCCCGTTTTCCTACCCTTAACAAGTCCTTCCACTCACTCTGGGACACTAGATTACTTTCTGAGGTCTTCAGCTGTATACCTGGCCCAGGGAGGGTTGAAGAAATGGGTTATAGGTACCCTTTACTGCATCCAGGATGCAAGAGAGAACTGGAGAAGGCCAGGCCAGCTTGTAGGACACACAAGGGACCAGGTCTGCAACCTGGGTTCTGCCACGCCCTCGCTGTGTGAGGTCTCTGCCCCTCTCTGGGCATCCTCCCTAAAAGCAAGAGTGTGGAATTCTATTATCTCTAAAACCACTTCTAGCTCTGGGCTAGAACCATAGCTCCAGAGGCTGGCAGGTGGCTGGGAAGAGGTAAGGGGAGGACTGAAGATCTCAGTAAACTTTCTGGGTGTGTTCTAGTAGGGGATGTGTAAGATCCTCACTCCAGTTCTCCTGCCTCACTCCCATTCCAGAACCTGCCGAGGGAAGCAGTTTCTCCCTGTCACAGGAGGTTCTCCGGCACCTGCGGCAGGAGGAAAGGGAGGAGGTCATGGTGGGCCGCATGGGGCCCCTGGCGGTCCATGGTTCCTCCTGCACGCTGTCCCAAGAGCCCCAGCTCCTCATCAGTGGCATGGAGCAGCCTCTCCCACTGCGCACTGATGTCTTCTGAGACCAGGCTCACCTTGCCCAAGCCTCCGGTGATCCCAAGACTTTGGTGGGGGCTTGCTTCAGCAGCTGAATGTCCCGCAGAACCATGTCCTTCCACAGGCAGCCTGGCAGAGCAAGGCTCTGGATGTGACGTCTCAACGTGGGTCCTATCTGTGTCCTTGGGCCACCTCACCTCTCTGAGCTTCAGCTCCTCGTCTGTGAAATGGGATCCTCATCACTTTCCTACCACACAGCATTGTGGTGTGAGGACTAGGAGTATATGGAAGTGTTTTGTGAATGCTGAATACCATGCAAACTTTAGAGACATGCCCAGTGTCTTCCACTGGACCCTCCAGCCTGATGCTTATCCCTTCTCTACCTCTTCTACCTGGTGACACTGACCTGCCTGGATGGCACCAACAGGCTCCCTTGCCCCTTGGCTTCTGGTCATGTTTGGTCAATGGGGACCCCAGCAGGAGAAGGGAGGGAAGGTGGAAGTGAGGTGGGGATGTTTATTTGTCCAGCTCCCTCCCTGCAATATCAAGGTCACTGGGGGCTCTCCTGCTGGGATGCCTCTAGATGACCCTGTCCATCTCCAGGTTTCTAGAACCCCTTCCCCTCCTTGCCTCTAGCAGCGGTATTGGCTCCCCACCCCACCCGCCCTGAGCATTTACTCTCACTTGTGGTTTGCTTATACCCTGTGCTTTCCCAATAGTCTCTTTTTAAAATGTGCCTCCAATTACTCAGCTTGAATGTGTCATCTTTTTGCTGTGGGAACCAACAGCTACAAGAGCTTGGCATTTATTAGCTCTGATGTCTACACTGGCTTGCAAATGGATGCTTCCTGCACCTGTGCTCATCCTTGTACAGGGCACGGGGGTGATGGGTGTCACTGCAGTGTGCACAAAGCCCATCAGTTGGGCTGAGGGCATAAAGTGAGACAGCATCCCCCACCTGACCTGCCATTCTTCAAATGTTTAAAAACTTGGATTTTTTAAAGATTTATTTTTATTTATTTGAAAGACAGAATTAGAGAGAGGGAGAGACACAGAGAGAGGTCTTCCATCCATTGGTTCTCTCCCCAAATGGCTGCAATGGCCAGAGCTGAGCCCATCTGAAGTCAGGAGCCAGGAGCTTCCTCCTGGTCTCCCACGTGGGTGCAGGGGCCCAAGGACTTGAGCCATCTTCTACTGCTTTCCCAGGCAACAGCAGAGAGCTGGATCAGAAGAAGAGCAGCCAGGACTAGAACCGGCACCCATATGGGATGCCGGCACTTCAGGCCAGGGCTTTAACCCACTGTGCCACAGCACTAGCCCCTAAAAACTTGGATTTGAAAGGTAGAAACACAGAGTTAGAGCAAGAGTGAGAGGTGGCCAGCGCTGCGGCTCACTAGGGTAATCCTCCGCCTATGGCGCTGGCACCAAGGGTTCTAGTCCTGGTTGGGGCTCCGGTTCTGTCCCGGTTGCTCCTCTTCCAGTCCAGCTCTCTGTTGTGGCCCAGGAGTGCAGTGGAGGATGGCCCAGGTCCTTGGGCCCTGCACCTGCATGGTAGACCAGGAGGAAGCACCTGGCTCCTGGCTTCGGATTGACGCAGCACGCCGGCTGCAACGCACTGGCCATAGCAGCCACTTGAGGGGTGAACCAACGGAAAAAGGAAGACCTTTCTCTCTGTCTCTCTCTCTCACTGTCTAACTTTGCCTGTCAAAAAAAAAAAAAAAAAAGTGAGAAGTACCATCTGCTGGTTCATTCCCAAAATGCCTGCAAAAGCTGGGGCAGGGCCAAGGCTGAAGCCAGGAGTCAGGAACTCCATTCAGGTCTCCCTACACGGGTGGCAAGGTCTCAGCTACCCTCCCAGGATGTACATTAGCAAGCATCTGGAATTGGAGGGAGAGCCAGGACTCAAACCCAGGCACTTGGAAAGGAATTTGAGGTGTGCCAAGTGGCGTCTTGATCACTGCACCAAACACCTGTCCCTCATTTCCAGTGGGAAGCTTGGGGACCAAGGAGCATGGGTTGGCCACGAGTGGCATACAGCTGCATCCTGGGAAAGGCACCACTCAAAAGAGCAAGGACAACTGAATAAACATCCTCAGATGGGAGAGTTTGCAAAAGCATAAGGGTTAAGGGGCTGTGTGAAGAGACGGGACTTCCCTTGGGGGTGACAGCCAGTCACCCTGCCATACTTCACACCATCACTGTCAGGCAGAGAAGTTGCAGCAACACTGTCCACAGTGGCTCAACTGCCACATCATGGCTACAGGTTCCATCGTTTGCCCCAGGGCTGGACTCGATCCCTCCCTCCCACCCATTTTTATCACACAAGCTCAACGTGCACTTATAACTCCAGCATCTGTTTGGAGAAATGTTTCACACCAGACACACATTTTCCAGAAGGAACTGGCTCCCCTAAGGGTGACAGAGCCAAGGGAGCCAAGGGGGAACAGTCCCCCTGTTCACCAGCTGTCTATATCATCTTGTCCCCAAGGCCTGAGTATTCTCCGATATCACACATGGCTCTTTGACACCAGAAACCAGCACAGAATCAAGGGTCTCACCAACACGACCTTCCTCTACCCCTCAGCCCCACCTTGGGGCCAGGCTATGCAGTCTAAAAGCCCCAGATTCAATCCTGACTCCAACACTTTGTACCTGTATCTGCCTGATGTCTTGATGAGCCACAGCTGGCCCAAGTATAAATTCAGAGTAACAGTGGGCCCCATCTCAGGTGGGGATTGTATCGTTTCTGTAGATCCACATGTAAGCCTGGTGACTCAGAAGGAGCAGCTAATAGGGACAGGTGCTGTGGCACAACTGGTTAAGCCTTGGCTTAGGATATTGGCATCCCATATCAGAGTACAGGTTTGAGTCTTGCTATTCTACTTTCAATTCAACTTCCTGCTAATGCATCCTGGGAGGCAACAGGTAGGTGATGTGGGCTCCTGCCATCCATGTGGGGGACCCAGATGGAGTTCCCGGCTCCTCCCAGCCTGAGGTGCTCAGGAGATGCAGAGAGTGAAACCAGTGAATAGAATCTCTCTCTGTCTTTCTCAGTCTCCCTCTTGCTCACTTTGCCTTTCAAGTAGATAAAATAAATAAACATTTAAAAAGAGCAGCTGTTGGGACTGTTGTGGCACAGCAGATTAGCTGCAGCCTGCAATCTTGGTATCCCACATGGGTGCTGATTTGTGTCCTGGCTGCTCCACTCCCAGTCCAGCTCCCTGCTAATGGCCTGGGAGAGCAGCAGCAGATGACCTAAGTACCTGGACCCCTGCAATCCATGTGGGAGACCCAAAACAAACTCCTGGCTTCAGCCTGGTTCCTCTCTCTCTCTCTCTCTCTCTCTCTCTCTCTCTCTGCCTCTGTCTCTCTCTCTCCTCCACCCTCATCTTTCAAATAAATAAATATTTTTATTGAAAGGAGTAGCTATTGATACTATAGCCACTGCTCGCTGGTCCCCCAGGAGGTAAGTCTGTCCTCTGCACAGATTGCAATCCTCACCTCTGTTCCTCTCTACTCTGTTAGTTTCCTGCCTCTCTATGTGGGGATCTCACCAAAGCCAGGTCCCCATGTTGATTTGCTGTCCTCAGGAGTTCCTGGGGCTAAGCACCAGCGGGTCTTCCACGAACAATTGTGTGTTCTTGACCGAACTGGAGCGAAGTTAAGAGATGCCAAAGAAAGGCGCCCATGCCGAAAGTCAGTGGGAGGCCCTGCTCAGTCTTCCTGAAACCACTGCTGACTCTGCTCACGCCCCACTCCTTCCTTCCCCAAGCAACTTCCATGAAACCCCTCTTCCTTTCCTGTTTTCCCATTGGCTAGAAAGTTCAGATCTGGGACATGTCCTGTGGTAAATTCTAGGTTTGTTCCAATGAGCCTGCACATCAAATGTGGGAGGTTACAAGAAGCTCCGAATCCCCCCACCCCATCACATCCTGGGAAGGCAGGACAGAGTCTGTGGGGGTCAAAGCCAGTATTTGAACTATGAATGGTGCCTGGAGCTTACAAGGGCTCGAAGGTTGTTGACCAGGCCTGAGTGCCGACAGCCCAAGGGCTGCCCACCAGCGGGTGGCAGGCAGCAGATGTCCCTTCCTTTCTGCAGTCCCGGAGGGTCTCAGAGAAGGCAGATCATGAGTTCTTTGCCAGACTGGCTTTTGTAGGGCTGGGGGCCATGGAGCCAGGGTCTCTGACCTTCCTTCCTGGGGCTGCAGCAGGTGGTGGAATCTTCCAAAGGTCTTCACTCTACACCAAAAGGGAAGGAGACGAGAGGTCCAAGGAGGGTACTAGGATTGAATAAGAGGGTTCAGAAGTCCAGTGGCCCTAGAGGAGGAGAAGTAACTTGGCCAGGGCGGCCTTGGGCACCGGAAGAGATACCACCGCAGGCTTCAGGGCCAAGCCTCAGGCTTCTTGGATTTCCCTTGTCCAAGCAGGGGCTTTCTTCAGAGCTGCTCAGACTCCTAGCAGTGGAGTCCTGTGTGCCCTTCAAAGCTCTGATGCTCAGGCTCCAGTTTTCATTTGCTCTAATTCTCTGTCCAGTTTCTCCTTCTGAGCCAGGTCAGGCAGAATGTCCGCAGGCTTCCTCCTACAGATATGTAACTTCTTCAATGCTGGGCCTTGGTCCATTTGGTGCAGGGCAGGAGCTGGGGACAGCAGCTCTTTTCTGGGCCTCTTGGGGACTGTCCTGGGAGCCCAGTACTCGCCAGCGGATGAGATAGACGCCATCTTCCGGCTTTGGCACTGGAGGCTCTGTGGGGAAAGTGGCATGGCCCTGGTGCAGCCTTGGCCCCACATGGACTGCCACCACGATGCAGATGGCCAGCAGGACAAAGACAGCAACGATGATGGTGATCTGGGGCAGCCCGCCCCCTGGAGGTGGTTCCCAGGCCCCACCCAGCACTTCAGGGAGCTGCCTCTGGGGCCCTTGCTCAGATGAGCCATTCACAGCTGGAGAAGGCTGGGGGCTGTGGCCAGCCTGGGAAGGGAGTGGCAGAGACAGAGGGTGACATAGATGTTTACACACAGAAAAAGACAAAAGCAGAGACAGATGTATACACAAAGGGAACTGAGAAGAGAGAGAGAGAGACTCAAGAGAAGATGGGGAGAGGGGGACAAAGACACACAGACATAAAAGACACAGAGGCAGAGGGAACAAGAAACAGGCCCACATGCACACAAGCACAACCAAAAAAATGAATGAAAAACAGAATGGATATGAAAAAAGATACAAAGAAGAAATGGGAAAGAAAAAAAAGAGATAAAGACAGAAACAGTTGAGAGAGAGAGGACAAAGTCATTCAGAAAGGGACAAAAAGAGGAGGTTCATTAGGGTCTGGCCCACAGATTTTGGCCCCCATGTTGCCTCCCACCGCCTCTTCCTCCCTGGTCCCTAGCAAAGTTCCTTGACAGCTCCTGTATCCTGGGTCAGGGCTGCGTCCCCTGTCCTAAGCAGTAGCCTTAAACAGCTGCTTTTTAAACTCCTGGAAAAAGGAAGTCACTGCCCAGCGAGCTGGGGCTCCCCTTACTCCTGACTCACAGAGAGGGGGATAGGGAAGAGGGGATGTGAACCCCAGAGGCATGGGGTGAGAAGGCAGGAGATGTTTAATCCCATAACCACATCCTGTGCCCTTAGGTCTCAAGATCAGGTTTAGGAGGCCTGGAAGTAGGGGCAAGGCCCAAACCAGGCTACCTTTGTCACGGTCCCAGAGTTCTTCTACCAAAAGCTGGGGGTCTTGATCCCACCTTCAAAGTACTGAGTGGGGCCGGTGCTGTGGCGCAGCAGGTTAATGCCCTGGACTGAAGCACCGGCATCCCATATGGGCGCCGGTTCTAGTCCCGGCTGCTCCTCTTCCAATCCAGCTCTCTGCTATGGCCTGAGAAAGCAGTACAAGATGGCCCAAGTCCTTGGGCCCCTGCACCCACATGGGAGACCCAGAAGAAGCTTCTGGCTTCTAGTTTCGGATCGGTGCAGCGCCAGCTGTTGTGGCCGTCTGGGAAGTGAACCATCAGATGGAAAACCTCTCTCTCTTTCTCTCTCTGCCTCTCCTCTCTATGTAACTCTGGCTTGCAAATAAATAAATAAATCTTTGGGAAAAAAAAAGTACTGAGTGGGAATGGAGGGTCGCAGTAAAGTTAGCAAACCTCATAACTATGAATCCCAGCACTGGTGAGGTCATCAGAGTTTCCAGAAACTTTTTCTCCCTCACCTACTCCCTCCCCACCGGGACCACCCTCCCACTGACCCTGAGCCCTCAGCCTGGTCCTCCTCATGGGTAGGAGGCAAGAAATGTTGCCCAGGGCAAACCCACTTCCTTTAATCCCTCGGTCACTCTGTCAACCCTGTCCCATCTCCCACACAGTTCTCTCTGTGACAGGAGATCCTGTTCCTGCCCCTTTGCCAGTCTGAGGCTCTCTGGAACCCTGGGGCAGAGCTGTCAGGGCAGGGGGCACGGAAACAGCTCCGGATGTACAAGGGAAAGGGAAGCTGACGCTGGGGAGGGGCGGGGTAGGGGTGGGGGCCCCTGCAGGGAGTCGGGCCAGCCTGGCAGGAAGGGGGAGCAGAGTCTACCTGGTACATTGTCCGGACGGCGTGGGGCTCCCTGGGGACTGGTAGCCAGCGGGCAGGGCGAAGAGGGGCTGGCTGCACAAGCTCAGCCCCTACCCGGAGCTGCCACGTCTGCGGGCCTCCCGGGGCACACACCCTCCGCACACACCCTCACTGCACTTTCCCGCGCTTCCACTTCCGGGAACATCGGGGCTACCCTGCCTGGCTAGTCCTTAACTCTGATAGTAGCTCCATCATCCTCCCTGGCACCCTTCATGCTCCCTGCCAGCTTCAGGAGCCTGGGTGTGCCTGCCCACCCACCCCCACCCCACTACAGATCCCAGCCAGCCACCTGCCTGCACCCCTCCACACACATACCCCACCAGAACATGTCGATCTCATCTCACTCGGCTGACTTCCTGAAGTTACTATACTTTGTTATTCTCTTTTTAAATGCACTCTCGAGCTCACTGGAAATTGTAGATAACAATATACCCTCTATAGAATAAACTGTGTACATATTAATAAATCTCTCTCTAGCCAACCACCAGTTCTGCTTATCTCTTATTAGTTTGCAACATTTACTTTTAAAATGTAAATGTTGGGGCCAGC
The DNA here is from genome assembly GCA_949820135.1 of Sylvilagus floridanus. Taxonomy (NCBI): domain Eukaryota; kingdom Metazoa; phylum Chordata; class Mammalia; order Lagomorpha; family Leporidae; genus Sylvilagus; species Sylvilagus floridanus. The sequence goes on along the minus strand of OX463241.1, from coordinate 25,395,750 downwards.
GCTGTGGTGTAGTATGTTAAGCCTCCTCCTGCAGTGCCGGTGTCCCATATGGACACCAGTTCAAGCCCCCGCTGCTCCATTTCTTATCCAGCTCCCTGCTATGGCCTGAGAAAGCAGTGGAAGATGGCCCAAGTGCTTCAACCTTGGCACCCACGTGGGAGACCCAGAAGAAGCCACTGGCTCCTGGCTTTGGATTGGCCCAGCTTTTGGAATGGCCCAGCTTTGGCCATTAAAGCCACTTGGGGATGAAGACCCCTCTCTCTGTGTCTGCCTATCTATAACTGCCTCTCAAATAAATAAATAAATAAATAAATCTTTTAAAAAAAGAGAGAGAGAACTAGGGACAGGTGTTGTGGTTAGGCTGCTGCTTGAGTCACCCACCTCCCATACTGTAGAGCCTGGGTTCAAGTCTCACTTCTGCTGATCCAGCATTTCTGCTAAGACTCCTAAGAGGCAGCAGGTGATGGCTCAAGTGCTTAGGCCCTGGCCACCCACATGGGAGACCAGCATGGAGTTCCTGGCTTTTGATTTCTGGCTGGCTGGCCCAGCCCAGCAACTGTGACATTTGGAGAATGAAGCAGCAGATGGAAAAGTCTTTCCCTCTCTTCCTTTCTCTGTCATTCTGCTTTTCAAATAACTAAATAAATATTTTAAAATAAATAAACTTTTTTGACAGGCAGAGTAGACAGTGAGAGAGAGAGAGACAAAGAGAAAGGTCTTCCTTTTTCCGTTGGTTCACCCCCCAGTGGCCAACACGCTGCGGCTGACACACCGCGCTGATCTGAAGCCAGGAGCCAGGTGCTTCCTCCTGGTCTCCCATGCAGGTGCAGGCCCCAAGGACCTGGGCCATCCTCTACTGCCTTCCTGGGTCACAGCAGAAAGCTGGACTGGAAGAGGAGCAACCGGGACTACAACCCGGTGTGCCAGTGCTGCAGGCGGAGGATTAGCTTATTGAGCCACGGCGCCAGCCAAAATAAATAAACTTTTAAAAAATGCTAAAAACTACAAAATTAAAAGAAAAGTTGAAGCCTCTACTCCCCACCCTGACCTCCTTTGCCTGGGGGCTAACTGCCTCATAGAACTGATCGCTGGCCAGTGCCGCGGCTCACTAGGCTAATCCTCCACCTGTGGCACTGGAACCCCGGGTTCTAGTCCCAGTTGGGGCGCCGGATTCTGTCCCGGTTGCTCCTCTTCCAGTCCAGCTCTCTGTTTTGGCCCGGGAAGGCAGTGCAGGATGGCCCAAGTGCTTGGGCACTGTACCCCATGGGAGACCAGGAGAAGCACCTGGCTCCTGGCTTCGGATCGACGCGGTGCACCGGCTATAGTGGCTATTGGGGGGTGAACCAACGGAAGGAAGACCTTTCTCTCTCTATCTCTCAATGTCCACTCTGCCTGTAAAACACAAAAAACAAAAAACAAAAAACACGGCTCCGCGGCTCAATAGGCTAACCCTCTGCCTGAGGCGCTGGCACACGGGGTCTAGTCACGGTCGGGGTGCTGGATTCTGTCCCAGTTTCCCCTCTTCCAGGCCAGCTATCTGCTTTGGCTCAGGAGTGCAGTGGAGGATGGCCCAAGTGCTTGGGTCCTGCACCCCATGGGAGACCAAGAGAAGTACCTGGCTCCTGCCTTTGGATCAACGTGGTGCACCTGCTGTGGCGGCCATTGGAGGGTGAAGCAATGGCAAAGGAAGACCTTTCTCTCTGTCTCTCTCTCTCTCACTGTCCACTCTGCCTGTCAAAAAAAAAATAAAAAATAAAAAAATAAAAGAACTGATTGCTCCTTAACCCCAACCAAGGCACACTCCCCTGTTGGTGTTTTCTCCCTTTGATTTTTAAAAATTGTTTAAATTTTTGTTTGTTGGGGCCGGCGCCAATCCTTGGCTAATCCTCCGCCTGAGGCACCGGCATCCCATATGGGCACCGGGTTCTAGTCCCAGTTGCTCCTCTTCCAGTCCAGCTCTCTGCTGTGGCCCGGGAAGGCAGTGGAGAATGGCCCAAGTGCTTGGGCTTCTGCACTCGTGTGGGAAACCAGGAAGAAGCATCTGGCTCCTGGCTTTGGATCAGCGTAGCTCCAGCCGTAGCGGCCTTTTGGGGGGTGAACCAATGGAAGGAAGACCTTTCTCTCTGTCTCTCCCTCTCACTTTCTCTAACTCTACCTGTTAAATAAATAAATAAATAAATAAATCTTCAAATTTTTGTTTATTTGAGAACTAGAGAGACAGAGATTATAGTACTCCCATCTACTAGATCACTCCCCAAATGCCCACAATGACAGAGACTAGACCAGGCAGAAGCCAGGAACCTAGAACTCAATCTAGGTTTTCTACACGGCAGGGAGGAGGGAGGTAGAATTACAGAGCCACCACCACTGCTGCCCAGGGTCTGAATTAGGAGACTAGAGTCAGGAGCAGAACTGACCATCAAATCCAGGTACACTAATGTGGGACAGGGATGTTTCAACCACTAAGCCAAATGGGCCCCCCCCCTTTGATTTTTACAAACACGGATTCTGTATCTCTTTACATTTATCTGAATGTAACTTCATTTGAGTGTGTCCAGGTTACAGAAAGTATCCACCAGTCTCTTCCCCCCAGAGACAGTTTTTACAGATAATTTTTGGTCCAAGCTAACTGCATGGGACCAGCCACCTCTCATTTTGTCCCTTGCTGTGCATCCTGGTCTGGGACACCCCTCATCTACTGGCTTGATCCAAGATGAATCAGGATTAGCCTTTTGCTTCCTTGTCTATCAGCTGGGCAGCCCCCTACCTGACATTCAGGGACTCCATAGGGACCTCCAAGCTCACTGGAGGCTAGGACCCTGGTCTGCTGACTGTTGCTGGCTGGCTCTGAAGCCCTAGATTATCCCTCCCAACATGAATGAAAACTCTGATAATTCTGTGTCTCCCACCTCAGAGTGCTTAGACCTCAACCATGGTGGATCCAGACTGTGCCTCAAGTCCAGGCCTTTAGCCACGGCTGTTTGCCTCTTGCCTCCTCAGGATTCACGTGCTGCTGTCATAGGCACGAGCTCTAGGGACTCCACCCCTGAGATTCCCCATTTTTTTAAAAAAAGATATTTTATTGGAAAGACAGAGTTACAGAGAGAGGGACAAAGACAGAGAGAGGGACACACACATACACATACACACACAGAGAATCTTACATCTGCTGGTTCACTCCCCAAATGGCCCAAACAGTGAGGGCTGTGCCAGGCCCAAGTAAGGAGCCTGAAACTCCATCCTGGTCCTCTCTGTGGGTAGTAGGAGCCCAAGCACTTGGGCCATCTTCCACTGCTTCCCCAGGCACATGAGCAGAGAGCTGGATCAGATATGGAGCAGTGAGGACACAAAACTGGTGCCCATAGGGGATACTGATGTTGCAGACAGTGGCTTAACCAGCTGCACCACAACACTGGCTCCCAAAAGCCCTAATGTCTGATCTGTTTGATACTACCTCATCTGTTTCCCCCTCTCGCCAATCCTGGGCCTCCCTTCTCCAGGGCTTCAGAGAGGATGAAGGGGCGGAACTTTTGGGACCGGGCTGTGGCCTCATCCTTTTCCATCACTTTGCCACTTCCCCATTCCCACGGCTTCATCCTCAGCAGGGCTTAGTTTAACTGCTGCCCCTGGAGGAATGTATTCTTCAGCCGTTTATATTTGAGCAGCTTACTTTCTTCTCCTTAAACCCTACAACCGTATGTTTCTCACCTGCTCCGAACATTTGGCATCTCACCTCTGTTTTGGGTTTCAGGTGTGTGTGGGCTCATTTGTCCAGGAACTAATTCTCATTCTTTGCTGTGTCCTAGAGTCTTATCACAGTGCCTGGTTTTATACAGGAAGTGCAGAACAGAAGTTTACTGAATAGAAATGGAACCTGGAAGAAAGTGCCCCCTCCACCCCAAACACACACATCCTGTCCTAAATCCTGGAGGCTTATAGCAAGCAGAGCAGCCTTCACCTGTAGGATGACACTTCTGAGCCAACCAGAGTCTTCACTTCCTCACTCCCTCTGTCTCTATCAGGATTCTGTGGTCACGGGTGGGCTTAGGGGGCTATGATGATCAAGAATCTGCCCTTGGGGCAGGTGTATGGGGTGGTGATGAGGGCACTGCTTGGGACACACACATCTGATATCAGAGTGCCTGGTTCAAGTCCCAGTTCCACTTCTGATCCAGCTTCCTGCTAATGCACACCCTGGGAGACTGTAGATAATGGCTCAAGTACTTGAATCCCTGCCTGGAAATGGGAGACCAGGACTGAGTACAAGGAATTTGGGAAATGAGCTGGCAGATGGAAGATCTCTCTCTGTCTTTCTAACAAATAAAACATAGTTTTAAAAATTTATTTGAAAGAATTACAGAGAGAGGTAGAGATACACACAGAGAGAAAGGTTTTCCATCCGCTGGTTCACTCCCCAAATGGCCGTAACGGCCAGAGCTGAACGCATCCAAAGCCAGGAGCCAGGAGCTTCTTCTGGGTCTCCCACATGAGTGCAGGGGCCCAAGGACTTGAACTATCCTCTGCTTTTTTTTTTTTAAGATTAATTTATTTTACTAAAAGTCAGTTACTCACAGAGAAGAGAGGCAGAGAGAGAGAGAGAAAGAGAGAGAGAGTCTTCCATCTGCTGGTTCACTCCTCAGATGGCTGCAACAGCCGGGGCTGTGCCAATCTGAAGCCAGGAGCCAGGAGCCTCCTCTGGGTCTCTCACGCGGATGCAGGGGCACAAGGGCTTGGGCCATCTTCTACTGCTTTCCCAGGCCATAGCAGAGCACTGGATCGGAAGTGTAGCAGCTGGGTCTCGAACCAGCACCCATATGGGATGCTGGCACTGCAAGCTGGGGCTTTATTTATTTATTTATTGCTATGACAACATGATAATTTTGTTTGAAACTGCACTGATACATAATGCATTTTTCTTTCTGTGTCTTCACTAACAGAGTAATGGTAACAGCTATAAAAAATGTTTCACAAGTGATCAAACCAGATGCCAGCCTCGTGGGGCAGAGAGGGCATTAACATTTTTTGAGAACATATTTGGAATTTCTGAAAACCTCACTTCACTTGCTTGGATCTCCAAGGGGGCTAAGCTGGGGCTTTAAGCCACTGTACCACAGTGCTGGCCCCAAAAGATAATTTTAATAAAAAGGAAATTGTCTCTATTTCATGGAGAACAAAAGCCCCAGACTCTGAGACTCAGGTTCCAGAAACAAAGATGAAAAGTACTTGAGGTGATGGTAGGGTCCTCCCTACTATCATCCCTCTGGGCTGGAAGCCCCTGACTCAGCCCTAACCTCTGGGTCACCTCTCCTTCCCGACCCCCCGGGGAGAGTGGAAGTGGTATTGCTGGCTTTAGGGAGACAAGGAGCAGCCCCCCTCCCCTCTCTCTGTGACCACGGAAGGAAGCCAAGGTACAAGTCAGAGGAGAGAGCTGCAGTACAGTAGAGGGTGGGCACCCCAAGAAGGCCAGATTAGGGCACAGTGATAGAGCTGGGTGAGGTCTGAGAATGGGGGACCTTTAGGGTCATAATTTCCAAGTCACTGGAGGAAAGTAGGAGTAAGAATGGCCCACTGCCAGCCTTCTTGTAGAAGCCATAGGTCTGTAAGGGGTGTGGGGGTTCTTTTTATGATAATGAAAATGTTGTACAATTGACTTTAGCTGTGCTGGTTGCACAACTCTGAATATACTAACAGCCACTGAACTGTACTCCTCCAATGAAGAGGAATAAGGAAGGGACCCATGGTGGGGGAAGAGTCCTGTGTGGTCTCAGAGCCTGAGTGGGATGGGGAAGGTATCTGTGGGGCAGGGGGTGGTGTTCAAGATGGGACTTTGGCTACTCCAAGAGGAATGATCAAATACATGAATATGGGGTCAGAGTAGTGTCAACAGTGGGTTGAGCCACTGCTGGCGACACCAGCTTCCCATAGGAGTACCACTTCAAGTCTCAGCTACTCCATTTCCGATCCAGCTTCCTGCTAATGTGCCTGGGAAAGCAGCAGATGGTCAAAGTGCGTGGGCCCCCTGCCCCCCATGTGGGAGGCCCAGATGGATTTCAAGCCTCCTGGCTTTAGCCTGGCCCAGTCTCAGTGGCCACTTTGGGAGCAGACCAGTGGATGGACGATCTCTCTTTCTCTCTCTGTTTCTCTGTCTCTCTGTAACTCTGCCTTTCAAATAAATAAATAAATCTTCAAACAAACAAACATGGATATGTTAAACATGATGTGAGCCAGATGTCACAGAAGGGCCTTGAAGTTATCCCCAGCACTGACGCACCGATGAGCACCCCTGCCACCTGATCTCACTTTTTTGAAAGCATTATGAGAGAAGGGGGGTGGGGAGAAAGAGAGACCTTCCTCCTACTGGCTAACTCCCCAAGTGGTAACAACAGCTAGAAGCCAGGAGCTTCTTCCAGGTCTCCCACGTGGTTGCCAGAGGACCAAGCACTTGGGCCATCTTGTGCTGCCTTCCCATGCCATTAGCAGTGAGCTGGATAGAGAGTGGGGCAGTCAGGACACAAACTGGAGCCCATAGGCTGATGGTGATGCAGGCAGCAGTTTTAGCCACTACGCCACAATGCTGGCCCCACTTACTTTTTTTTTTTTTTTAAAAAAAAAGATTTATTTATTTACTTGAAAGGCAGAATTTCAGAGAGAGAGAGAGAGAGAGAGAGAGAGAGAGAGAGAATTTTCCATCCACTGGTTTGCCTCCCAAATGGCTGCAAATGCCAATTAAGGGCAAGGCTGAAGGCACGAGCCAGAAACTCCACCCAGTCTCCCATAAGGGTGCAATCACTTGGGATCCCATCTGTTGCCTTCCCAGGCCTATTAGCAGGAAGCTGGATCAGAAGTGGACTTAAATCAGTACTCTGAGAGGGGATGCAGGTGACACAAGAGGCAGCTTAATCCACTGTGCCACAGCACTACACCCCCATCTCATAAAGATGGTATATGCACATTATCATGTCCTGGAAGGCACGGAGCCAGGAGGGGAAGCCACTACAGTGGGATCATCAGCATTAAGGAGGCAGGGCTGTGGGTAGTTTTTCTCTTTCTTTAAAGCTATTGCATTTAGCTCAATAAATATGTGCTGAGGACCTAGTCTACTTTCCGTGGCAAGCATGTGTTGGGTCCCAGGGACACTGAAAACAGTGACAACGCTGGCCTGCATTCTACAGGAGACAGCACTGTGGGATATGTGCTGGGTGCTAATGACCAGGTGCCCTGAGAATCCCAGCCCAGTGAGGTAGAGTGGCAGAAGGACAGGTGTTTGGATTATAGTCCCAAGTTTGTCTACAGAGAGTAAGTATAATGTTTGTGAGCCCTCTCCTGAAACATGGTGGGTGCCCCATCTGCATTGGGAGCTCTGAGGAGGCCGAGGAATGTGGAGAATTCAGACTCTACACAGCATGGGCGGTTGGGGGGCCGGGCTTCCGGGCTCCATCCTGGGACAGGAGAGCCGGGCTGAAATATCATGGGTGGGATGGGCAGGCATTACATTCTGGGGGAACAGCCAGGTGGTTGGTGGAGGGAGAGAGGGGACAAGGGGGCAAGTCACCATTGTTAGTAATTGCACACAGCCCCTAGGGGACAGCAGAGGGGCCCACGGTGTACTCGCTGCCACGGCTGCCCAGCCTCACATCCTCATCTGGGCTGTGTGCTTACAGGGCCCCTGGAGCCAATCCCAATCTGTTTCCTTCTATTCTTTGACAGGAAGCTCCAGGAGAGCTGGCCCCACCCCCACCCCGCCCCAGCACTCCCTCTCTCTTCTCCACTATGGACAGAACCTCCACTGAGTGGCTGCCTGCCTGCCACATCCCCAGCTGACATGGGGAACGCCAGAGCCACGCAGCTGTGCTGGGCCATCCTGGGCTTCCTACTGCTCCAAGGTAAGCAGTGCTGGCCACTTTCCTTCCGCGATTCCTCTCCTGGGGTTGGAGCCCTGGGCGACCATCCCTGCTAGGACAAACACCATACTTGCTGCCCACCCAGGGTTCTGCCCAAGGGACAGAAATCCCAGAACCCTTCCAAGAGGGGGATCAATTGGATGGGGGTGGTCATTACCAGGCAAAGGTAAAACAGAGCTACCATTGACTTCTTCTGTGGGACCCTATTGGGGTCACATAAAGGCTGGTCTCCTGAAATGAAGGAAGCTGCCGTGCTGGTGTGAGACTAAGCCTAGAAAACTCCCAGCAGGGTATGTGCAGGCCTGGGAAGCCTGTGGTTGCTCCTCTGAGGCTCGCCTTCTGGCCTGGGCCAGAGCCACTCTGTAGACAGTTTCAGCACAGAACTGTCTGCACCTTGGACTTTCCAGGTGATCTTTTCTCTTCTTTCATATGAGTAGCCGCCTGGGGCTTTGAAATGCTGCCTGTGAGCTGAGATGGCAGCAAGAGGGACTCAGGCTAGACACAAAGAACTACTTGCCCAGGAGGACATGACATAATCACTCAGGGGCTGGCTGAGAGGACTTCTGAAGGCGGTCAGTGCTGGGAAGCAGCACCTCTCACGGGGCTCTGCTAGCTGATGAGGTGTGAGGCAGCTCATACGGGGTTCTCTAATTAGGGAGCAATTGCTAGGAACCAGGAGAAGTCCAGGACGTTCTGACTCACGGGGCAGTGACTTCCTTTTGGTCACCCCTTCCCCACCCCCGCTTCAGCCTCTGGAAGTCCTCTGTGGACAATTTATGAGCCTGTGCTCTGTGCTCAAGCAGTAGAGAGCAAGGATGGGGAGGGGTGAGAGGGCCTGAGCACCAGAACCCTCTGCCTCCTACAGAGAGCAGGCAGTGCTCTAATCCCATTCGCTGGGGGCAACACTGATCCTCCTACCCAACAGGGTACTGTCACAGATTTGAACTGGGGCTGGGGCGAGGGGCTGGGCTCTTGTGGAAACTGCAGGGGAGACTGGTGAGGGGGCATTTTTAGAGGCCTAGACTCCTCTGCCTGGCTTCTCTACCCTGTCTCTTCTCCCAGGCTTCCCAAATGCCCAGGATAAACTCTACCACTACCACCTCTTGAGTCTCCTAACTTATCATCCTGAGAGCACACAGCACTTAATGTCCATTTACTTTTGGTGGACTGAGGAATTTATTTGCATTTATTTAATTAATTTGAAAGGCAGAGAGAAAGACACAGATCTCCTGTTCACAGTTTCATTCCCCAAAGACCCTCAACAGCTGGAGTGGGCCAGGCTGAAGTCAGGAGCCTGGAACTCCATCTGGATCTTGCTTGTAGGTGGCAGGGACCTAACTACTTGGGCTATTACTTGCTGCCTAGTAGGATGCCCATTAGCAGGAAGCTGGAATGAGGAGTGGAGCTGGGACTCAAACTCAGAAACTTTGATATAGAATGTGGATGTCCCAAGCAGTAGATTAACTGCCAGGCCAAACATTTGCCCCTGAGGCATTCTTTCAAACACACTGAGGCCCACAAAGGTACTTGACTGTGGCTACACAGAATCACGACAGACATGAGACCTGGAGGATTTGAGAAAATACAGCAAAGCCAAAAATGTCTAGTACCTATTAAACACAGACTATCTGTGATCCAGTGTTTGGTGCCTTGAGTGCATTTTCTCTTCTTTGCCATAACTTAGGAGGTATTAATGCCACCTGCATTTCAAAGGAGAGAAAGCTGAGGCCCAGGTCAGATAGGGAGAGACAGAGCCAAGAGCTGAACTCAAGGCTGTCAGGCTCGAAAATCCAGGATTTTAACCCTAGCCCATGCTGCTGCAGAAAACAGGGGTAGGGTCAGATAGACTGGAAGGGAATGAAGCAGGTGGGGATCAAGGAACAGAGATCAGGAAAACCAGCAATGCCTATGGCCCAGGTTTTTTGGTGTCCATGTACCCTGAGGTCAGAGGGCCCCTGGCCTCCAGCAACAGAGGCTACCTGAGTTCCTCCCCTCTGCACAGAGGAACCTTTATAGTGATAAGTTTAGGGAAGAGGAGGGGGCAGGAGATGAAAACAGGCAACTAGGAACTGAAGTCAGCGGCTTTGGAGTTCCTCCCAAGTCACTAAACAGTTTTCTTTCTACAAATTGAAGTTGCAATCCTACAGCACTTACATGGTACTTAAGACAGACTCAACTGGTAGCAGACATAAGGGTACTTCAAAAATTTCATGGGAAGATGGAATTAAAAGTTTATTTTGGTGCACAAATTTTAAAATCCATGAATACAAGGAGACTTCAAAAAAAGTTCATAGAAAATATGTGTCATGAAAAAAATATGTGGATTTCAAAATATTTTGCACCAAAATAATTTTTTTTAATTATTTATTTATTTGAAATCTGGAGTTACAGAGAGCCAGAGGCAGAGAGAGAGAGAGAGAGAGAAAGGAAGAGATCTTCCATCCATTGGTTCACTTCCCAAATGGTTGCAATGAGCGGAGCTGGGCTGATCCAAAACTAGGAGCCAGAAGCTTCTTCTGGGACTCCAACACGGGTACAGGGGCTCAAGTACTTGGATCATCTTCTACTGCTTTCCCAGGCCATAGCAGAGAGCTGGATTGGAAGTAGAACAGCCAGGACTTGAACCAGTGCCCATATGGGATGCCGGCACTACAGGAGGCAGCTTTATCTGCTATGCCACAGCGCTGGCCCCAATAAGTAAATTTTTTTAAAAAGACTTATTTATTTACTTGAAAGTCAAAATTACACAGAGAGAGAAGGAGAGGCGGCGGGTGGGGGGGTCCTTCCATCCGCTGGTTTACCCCTCAATTGACTGCAATGGCTGGAGCTGTGCTAATCCAAAGCCAGGAGCCAGGAGCTTCTTCCTGATCTCCTACATGGGTGCAGGGGCCCAATGGCTTGGGCCATCTTCAACTGCTTTCCCATGCCATAGCAGAGAGCTGGATTGGAAGTGGAGCAGCTGGGACTCGAACTGGCACCCATATGGGATGCCGGCACTGTAGGTGGCGGCTTTACCTGTTATGCCACAGTGCCGGCTCCAATTAAATATTTTTTTAAGATTTATTTATTTATTTTAAAGTCAGAGTTATTCAGAGAGAGAAGGAGAGGCAGAGAGAGAGAGAGAAAGGTCTTCCATCCATTGGTTCACTCCCAACTGGCTGGAACTGTGCCAATCTGAAGCCAGGAGCCAGGAGCTTTCTCCGGGTCTTCCCACGTGGGAGCAGGGGCCCAAAGACTTAGGCCATCTTCTGCTGCTGTCCTAGGCCATGGCAGAGAGCTGGATTGGAAGTGGAGCAGCTGGGATTCGAACCAGCGCCCATAGGGGATGCTGGCATTGCAGGTGGTGGCTTTACCCCCTACGCCACAGTGCCGGTTCCATCAACTTATCTTTCAATTCCATTTTCCCATAAACTTGTTGAGGTATCCTCACAGATGCTTTCAGGATGTGCCTTGGATTAAAACATTCTCTGTGGCCTGGGGTTCCTGCTGGTTTTAATTTCCCTCTTGATTCTCCTTCCAACAAAGGAATAGAGGTGTCAGAGATGGTGACCTGGAAAAAACACAGCCCAAGGTTTGGGCAAACTTGGACTTGGAAACAATTAATTACACACTATCCAAGTGATAGCCCAACAGAGGAAAGCAGTGGCCTAGAGAAAATAAACAGACCAGCAGGCTGGGGTGGGCCCTGGCACCTGGCCGCCTCTGTCCACCAGGCCCAAACTTGGTGTGTCCCTGGTGGTGAGAGGCCAAGGGAGCTGGAGGGCCAGGTTGGGGGTTGAGGGCTGGGGGCTGCAGTCTCAGCCCGAGTACAGGAACGGGAACCCAGCTGGGCGGCTCCACTTCCCCACGTTGTTTTCCTTTCACATTGTTCACAAGTTTCAAGAATGATTTCATTGTGGAAAATGAGCAAATACAATCTGACCTTCCAGGTCCCATATATACAGTGGGACACACACATGGGCTCACGAGCACATACACATGTGTACATAGAGGCCCATACCACTCACATGTACATCCACAGAAGTCAGTGAGGGCTATTGATGGGAGATTCTTGATCACTGACTCCTCTCTGGGTTTGGCCAGTGCTGACCATTGTAGCTTCGGCCTGTGAGAATGAGTTGGTTGCTCATTCTACAGCTTCCCTGCCCTCCTTGTTTACCTCAGAACTTGCTTCCTGTCTAGGGACCCACCCTCAGCTGTGGGACAGAGAGGCCAGGTGCAAGCCCTCATCTCCAACCCCTTGTTACTCATTTTCCTATCTCGCCATCCCCTCTCATCAGGACAGGGCCAGGATGACAGTCTCCAGAGGGAAAGCAAACTGCCCAGTGGGAACAACGAATATGCCTTAACCTAGAGACCTAGACAAGGCAGGTCAATGGCCCTCTGCCTTGGGCAGGTCACTAGTTAAAGATCACCTTCCACTGACCTTGTGTCAGGCTGGTATGATAATCAAAGAGGACTGAAAAGACAGGAAGGACATGGGGACTCTGACCATGAGGTGGTGGTGACGGCACAGTGGAGTCAACATCTCAGAGCAAGCCAGCACCATAAGCTGAAGCCCACACATCCTTCAGCCCTCTGCCAAGTGCCTGCTTTCCAGCATGGGGGTCTTGGAAAGCCGAACGGCCTCTCTGGGCTCTGTGCTGGCAGCAACTTACCAAGCTAGTCATGTCTGGGTTTTGTTTTGTTCTGTTTTTGTTTTATTCATCTTATTTGAAAGACAGAGAGACAGAGACTGATAGACAAAGTTCCATCCACTGCTTCACTACCCAAATGCCTACAACAGCTGGGGCTGGGCCATGCCAGAAGCCCGAGTTTCAGAAGCCTGGAACTTAGTCCGGGTCTCCCCCATGGGTGGCAGGGACCCAAGGACTTGAGCCATCACCTGCTGCCTCTCTGGGTGCACAACAGCAGGAAGTTAGAATCAGAAGCAGAGGCAGGACTCAAACCCAGACTCTCCAACACAGAATGTGGGCATCCCAAGTGACTTCTTAACCATTGTGCCAAATATCCACCCCTAGACTCTGTATTTTGCTTTCTCTTACAGGCCACAGCTCCCAGCCTACCAGACAGACCTCTAGACCTCAGGGTAAGACTGAACATGCAGGGACTACTCCAGCGTTTGGGCCTAGGAGCTCAAGAAGGGTGAGAGGAGCTATAGTCCAAGTTAGCACTGACCTCAGGTGACTGGGACTAGCGACAGAGCTCCCAGGAGCTCATTCAAAGTTGAGCACATCTTGGAATCTTCTTTTCAGCCTTGCCCAGTCTAGCATGCCTTGAAAGAGGAGAGAGATGAATGGTGGCAGAGGCTGGGGGGCGGGGGGCGGTGGAGGAGAGGGGCGGAAAGGGTATACGATAGACAGAAAGACTAGAAAATGTCAGATATAGAGAAGAAAAGAGAGAAACTAAGCAAGGGGAGGCAGCAGACCTCTCAGCATCAGATGATCTGTTTCAGGAGTGTTCAGCAGTCCAAGTCTGACCACAGAGCCAGTTTCTGCCACCACTGGTGAGTGAGTGTGATTGCCAAGGAGCCAGTCTCCTACCTCTTCCAACCACCACTGCCTGCCCCAAGCCCAATCATTCAGACCTGCTCGGATCCCAGGGCTTTCTAGGTGGGTTAGGTATGGTGTCACCAAACCTGCCCCACCTCCAAGTCCCCATCTGCTTCTGTTCTGGCAGGAGATGTCGCCTCCTCACAGCCCAACAGCCCAAGCCCTCTGTCTACCACCGCTACCACAGGTACTCTGTCATTGACACAATAGGTGCCACCCACAGAGGGCGCCATGGGGAACAAGACACAGTTGCTGCCCTAAAGGAGAATGTACAGCAGGGGAGTGGACAATAAACAGGGCTTCCCACTGATGATGCCAAAGCCAAAGGTACTGTGAGAGTGCACATGGCAGATGTCAGTCACTGCAGACGTAGGGGTCTGGAAGAATGCTCAGTGAGCGGCCCCAAGGCAGAATCTGAGAAGGAGTCGGATGAACAGGTGGAGGCTGTGGGGTGGAGGGTGGTGGAGACCCAGGGAGTTGCATTGGCAAAGGCCCAGAAGTGAACAGGAGAATGGCCCCTTCTGGCTGTGAAGGCAGTACAGAAAAGGAGGCTTGGAAACTAAAGAGCCCTCCCAGTGACCACGCTGGCTGAGGCCCTGCCTGGGCCCATGTGTGCTTCCCGATCCACAGTGGCTTCAAGGAACATCTCCCTGGGCCCCCTGGTAGTGAGTGAAGCCATAACGCCAAGGTCAAGCCTTATGGACAGTCACTCTGCATCCGTGCTGGGCCTGACTCAGTCCCAGCCACAGAAGCACACATCAGGATTTGGTGAGTACCCAGGGCAGGCGGGGGTGGGGTGAAGGACATTGGGTTACGTCTGGGTAGGTTCCTCTTTTTTCTCTTCTAGAGGCCCAGGTGCTACCCCCAAATTAGGGGTCTTGAGGCCAGGATCCATATCAGTGGCACCCTGGTTTGGGAAAGAATGTGAGAGGTTTCAGGGGAACAGTGAAGGTACAAGGAGCCTGAGTTGGGACCAATAAAGGCATAGATAGAAGGGAAGAGGAAGGAGACCCCAACATGAGGGAAACGGAAGGCATGAAATGTTAGGAAGGGGCTTGACCCTTCTCAGGGTGGCTGGCCTTCATGCACTCCGAGGGAGCCGGGTGGGTGGTGGACACCCTCCATCTCAGCCATGCTTTCTCATGTTACAGACACAGGGGCCCACCGTGGTGGCAGTACAAGTAGAGGTATGTCCTGCCTGTGCGCACAGTGAAGGAGATTGGGTGGCTACATCTGTGACTCTTTCTCTCATCCTATGCCTTGGCTCTTGGATTTTTTATTCTCCCAATCTCATTTGGGAGGGAGGAGGTGAGGAGAAATAAGGAAAGGGTACTGCAATCAGGGGAAGGAAAGGGTGACCACACCACATATTCAGAGGCCAGAAACCATGTCTCTTCACTGGCAGCCTGGCTGGTTGGATCAACACCAGGGGATCAGCATCACATGACCTTCACTTCTTTCACCTCACTCCTCGGCCAGACCCAGTCGGCTCTCCCTTACCTGTCTAGCTTCCTGTCTCTGCAGCAGAAAACCCTTTCCTCTGGGTTCCACCAAGGGCTGATGGGAAGACCACAGTGAGGGAAACGTCCCGAACCTTCTGAAATCCTCTGTAATCAGTACTACAATACCATTCACATGACCCCCACAGCCACATGCTAACCTATCTCCCAGTCAAAGTGGCTCACCTGGGGGAAACGGGAGGAAAGCTAACTCTCTGATAGGCTGTGCCAGTCCTATTCACTGATGTACCTGATCCCACTCCACTGTAGACACATCTCAGGAGGCTGCTCCCAACTCAACCACCATGACCCTGAGGACAAGGGATGACTTGAGCATCCTGCCCAGTCCCACATCAGAGACAGTGCTCACGGTGGCTGCATTTGGTGAGAAGAGGAGGAGAAGGTGGGGTGTGGGAGGGGACTCCACTACTGGAATTTACATGTACTCTGGCCTGGACACACAAGTTCAAATCTCACTGATTTGTTCCAGGAGGGACTGGCCAGTGAGGAAGGCCCTGGTGGGAGGGAGCTCTTCCTCTTGGCTATGGCCAGCAGGGGAGGATGGAGCTGGCTGTGCAGCCACTCTGGGGAGGGGCAGCAGGCAGAGAGCCCATTGGTCCAGCTGTCCAGAAAGCATGAGGCTGGCATGGGCATGCTGGGCTCTTGTTGCCTTCATTTGCCTCCTCCTTGGCCTCCCCTCAGTCCTGTCCTTTCCGTGCTCAGGGGTGATCAGCTTCATTGTGATCCTGGTGGTTGTGGTGATTGTCCTGGTCAGCGTGGTCAGTCTAAGGTTTAAGTGTCGGAAGAACAAAGAGTCTGAAGGTATCTTTCCCAACACCCAGCCGGGAGCTGAGGGAAGCCACGCTCACAAGCAGCCTTCTGGGTCCCTCTGGGCGGGCTGTGAAGGGGAGGCTGGGCTTCTGAATTACAACCTCACAGCGTGTCCTCTGATCTGTGCCTTTGGGTTTTTACAGATCCCCAGAAACCAGGGAGTTCAGGGCTGTCTGAAAGGTAAGACTGACAGAACCCTAAGGCAGGAAACTTCTGTTGACTCCTGACTCCCCCACTCCAAGAGGGACTCCACACTTCCTGTCTCCTCCTCACACACATACACACACACCAAAATCCTAATAGACTCCACTGAGGCCAGGGCTAGAGGTGAGCAGGACAAGGGTAGGCCCGAAAGGAAACACTTAGGCTACTGGAGAGGGAATGGAGCTCTTCAGCCCCAGGGCTAAGCCCTATAAGCCTGTAAGGAAACTGAAGGAATTCAGCTTCTAACCTAAGGAGGCATTCCCTCCAGGCTTAGGAACCACTCACTGAATACCCCAACACAATGGTATACTTAGAGCAATTTTTCAAAATAGATATTACTTCATTTGAGACACTTGAAAAACTGAGGCTTGGGTGGACATTGTGGCACAGAAGGTTAAGCCGCTGCTTTGGATCCCATATTGTATAATAGAGTGCCTGGGATCAAGTCCTACCTCTGCTTCCCATCCAACTTCCTGCTAATGTGCCTGGGAGACAGCGGAAGATGGTCTAAGTGCTTGGGTTTCTGCCACCCACATGGGAGACCCAGATGAAATTCCTAGCTCATAAAAATGACCTGAATGAAAGATCTCAGTGAATGAGATCCCAGTGGAAAGAATGGGCCATCAGAGAAGGAGATACCTTTCTCTGAAGGGAGTAAGGAATTTTCACTTTGACTATGGCCTTGTTTAAAAAAGATCAGAGTTGGTGAACTCAAAAGACTTCCATAGCCTTGGCAGCTCATGACAAGAGCCTCGGGTGATTACTGATGTCATAAATAAGAGTGTCAATTGTTAAATCAACAATGGGAGTCACTGTGCACCTGTTCCCCAGGTAGGATCTCTGTTCTTAATGTGTTGTACTATAAGAATTAACGGTAAAACTACTACTCAAACAGTATTCTATATTTTATGTGGCTGTGCGGGTACAGTCTGTTGAAATCTTTACTTAGTATATACTAAGTTGATCTTCTGTATATAAAGATAATTGAAAATAAATCTTGATGAAGAATGGGATGGGAGAGGGAGTGGGAGATGGGATGGTTGCAGGTGGGAGGGAGGTTATGGGGGAAAAAGCCACAACAATTCAAAAGTTGTACTTTGTAAATTTATATTTATTAAATAAAAAAATTTGAAAAAAAAAAAAAAGAAACTCCTAGCTCATGGCTTTGGCCTGACCCAGACCTAGCTGTTGTGGGTATCTGGGGGAATAAACTAGTAGAAGATTTTCTCTCTCTCTCTCTTCCTCCTCCTCCTCTTTATCTCTTTCTCTGTCTCTCTGCCTTTCAAATAATAAATAAATCTTTAAAAAAAAAAAGTCATCTCTGGCCGGCGCTGCAGCTCACTAGGCTAATCCTCCGCCTTGTGGTGCCAGCACACCAGGTTCTAGTCCCGGTCGGGGCACCGGATTCTGTCTCGATTGCTCCTCTTCCAGGCCAGCTCTCTGCTGTGGCCAGGGAGTGCAGGGGAGGATGGCCCAAGTGCTTGGGCCCTGCACCACATGGGAGACCAGGAAAAGCACCTGGCTCCTGCCATCGGATCAGCGTGGTGCACCGGCCGCAGCGCGCCGGCCGCGGTGGCCATTGGAGGGTGAACCAATGGCAAAGAAAGACCTTTTTCTCTGTCTCTGTCTCTCTCTCTCTCACTATCCACTCTGCCTGTCAAAAAAAAAAAGTCATCTCTAAAAAATAAAGTTGAGGCTTAAAAGATGTAATTTGGTAGAGACCAAGGAAGCAGTAAGTAGTAAAACCAAGATTTAAGTATTAGTGTTTGGGGCTTGAAAGCACACTCTCGTCTCACCATAGTCCACCACCAGCAGACAGATTTTTCGAAACAGAGGTCTAAGGTTCAACAAGCCCACGGTTTCTTGACTCCCCATTGCCCTTCTGTCACCAATGCTCCCTGTAACCAACTACTTTCCCATCCCAGCTGCTCCACAGCCAACGGAGAGAAAGATAGCATCACACTGATCTCCATGAAGAACATCAACACCAACAATAGCAAAGGATGCCCCTCAGCAGAGAAGGTGCGCTTTCCTGTTTCCTTCCTTCCCTCTCCAAACTCTCCTCCTCCTCCCTGTCCTCCCTCTTCTCTCCTTTGTCCTTCTCCTCCCACCCCTACCCCCCTCAGGAAATCTGTTCAAGGGCCCAGGCTCCTTCTCTCACCTCCCTATCCTGCTGCTCCCAAGAAACTCACCCTTCCCCATGATGTATTTATCTTTGCAGGTTCTTTAAGAGTGATTTTGGGTCCCCTTGAGCCCAAGGATCATGCAGCTGCCCTGTGCCTGTGAAGAGATGGGACTGGAAGAGGCGATGGACTACACCAAAGTTATCTGATTGTGTTGAGTCTGCTCAGATCTAAAGGACACAGGCACACCTCCACACTGGGGAGATATTTTTCCAAATGGACAACCACTCTGGAAACATGGCCGGCTCCTTCTACTTCCTCAGAGTCAAAGGAGAGAGGAGTTGAGAGAGCAAGAGCAAGGAAAAGAACTCATCCTTTCTGCTTTGCATTAAAGTTATTTTCTGGCCTGCAGTCTGGTTTCTGTTCAGGTCACACTCCTATGTTTGTTTCTTAGAAAAAGCATCTTTGGGGCTTGCTTTCCCAGGCCAGGCACGTGTGTAAGTTTCTGTCCCCGTGGGCAGCTCTGTGAGAACCATGGGCAGTCGAGGGGAACTTCTGTCAGGTCTGCCTCCACTCACCTGTGGTGTTACTGAGAGCTGAGGCCACGGACCAACCTCTTGGAGAGAAGAGGGAAACATGGGGCTAAAAACAGAGATTGACCATCACCAACAAAGAAGTTTTAAAACCGCAGAATGAGAACAGGGCGGGCCCAAAACATTTGACTATGAAACTCCAGTGGTGGGAGCCGAATGATCTGTGGGCATTTGCCCTTGGCTTACTCCAGGGTAAGCTGGCATCACTTTGGTCCTAGCCATGGGATAAGGGCTGGGAAGGTTTGCTGCAAGGACAAGTCTGCAGCTTTATAAAGCAAAAACGCACCCACATTACCCCAGAAAGCTATTACCTTTGTGTCCTAGAAACAGAATAAAGGATTGCAGAAATACTCTAAAGTCACTTAAAGAGAAGGAGGTGGGGTGGGTGTTTGCCCTAGTGTTTAAGACACCACCTGCATACCATATTGGACTGCCTGGGTCTCAGACTTGGATCTGCTCCCTACTCTAGCTTCCTCCTAATGTACAGCTTAGGAGGTAGTAGGTAATGGCTCAAGTACTTGGGTCCCTACTTCATGTAGGAGACTCCATGAAGTTCCAGGCTCCTGGCTTCGGCCATTTGGAGAGTGAACCAGCGGATGGAAGATCTTTCCCTGTCCTCTCTCTTTTGCTCTGCCTTTCAAATTAATTAAATTTTAAAATTCTACAAGATGTATTTTTTTGTTTCTTTGAAAAGTAGTGGGGGGAGAGAGAGAGAGAAAGAGAGGAAGAGATCTTCTATCTACTGGTTCACTCCTCAAATGTTTGTAGCAGCCAGGGCTGAGCCACGCTGAAGCCAGGAGCCAGGAACTTCTTCCAGGTCTTCCAAACGGATGACAGGGGCTCAAGTACTTGGCCATCTTCTACTGCTTTCCCAGGCCATAGCAGAGAGCTGGATCGGAAGTGGAGCAGCTGGAACACGCACGAACCAGAGCCCATATGGGATGCCAGTGTCCCAACCCACAGTACCACAAAGCTGGCCCCTAAAAATTTTTAATAAAGAGAGGGAAAAGAAAGGAAGTACTTACTTTCTTAATAAAGGCATGCCTACCATGACACTGGCTTGGAAATTAATCTTGTCTGGGGAGAATCCAGGGGAATCATCTGAGTGTATCCACAGGGAGCATTTAACTTTATAAGCAGCTGCTAAGGAGCAGTTTAGAACCCAGTAGAACACAACTTGGCTGGCGCCATGGCTCAACAGGCTAATCCTCCGCCTTGCGGCGCCGGCACACTGGGTTCTAGTCCCAGTCAGGGTGCCAGATTCTGTCCCAGTTACCCCTCTTCCAGACCAGCTCTCTGCTATGGCCAGGGAGTGCAGTGGAGGATGGCCCAAGTGCTTGGGCCCTGCACCCCATGGGAGACCAGGATAAGCACCTGGCTCCTGCCATCGGATCAGTGCGGTTTGCTGGCCGCAGTGCACCTGCTGCAGCGGCCATTGGAGGGTGAACCAACAGCAAAAGGAAGATCTTTCTCTCTGTCTCTCTCTCTCACTGTCTACTCTGCCTGTCAAAAAAAAAAAAAAAAAAAAAAAAAAAGAACACAACTTATTCACTCTTCAGCATATATGCTACAGTTTTTTTCTGGTTTAGATGTCACAAAATGATTTGAGAGAGGAAAGCCTAGAATAAAAAGTTTCATTCTCCCTGCCTTATCAAGACTATTAAAGTAGGGTTGTTATGATGCAGCAGGTTAAGCCACTGCCTGTGACACCAGCATCCTATAAGGCTGCTGGTTCGAGCCCTGGCTGCTCCACTTCCAATCCAGCTCTCTAATGCACCTGAGGAAGCAGTAGAAAATGGCCCAAGTGATTGGGCCCCTGCACACACATGGGAGACACAGATGAAGTTCTAAGCTCCTAACTTCAGCATGCTCCAGCCCCTGCCATTGAGGCCATTTGGTGAGTAGACCAGTGGCTGGAAGATCTGTCTCTGTAATTGTGCCTTTCAAATAAATAAATCTTTTTTTAAATGTTATTAAAGACCAAAATGAAATTTATATTTATTAAATAAAAGCTTTCTAAAAAAATAACAAAAGATCTTTTCACTCCAGAGCCTATTCACCTGCCAAATATTTAAATGAAAGGCAGTTCTAAGGAAGCATAACTACACATCATTCTGTTACTTTATTTTAGATGTATGGCCATAAAAAATTTTCCTCCTATAAGATGACAGGCATAATAATGCTATTAATCTAAATTAAAAGGCAATATTTTTCTGAAAAGAAAAAAGCCATTAAAGAAAGACTGAGAAAATCTACTAGTTTATAAATTCCTCTAGGCAAGGTGTGTCACCTTCTAATGTCTTTAGCTCCTGTGTGACACACAATGCCCAGCACATCCTAGGTAATGAAAACTGGCTTGTGGGGGGGCAGGTGCTTGGCACAGCAGTTAAGATGCCACTCGGGATGCCCATATACCATATAGAGTGCCTGGGTTCAATTCCTGAATCTGGTTCTTAGCTCCAGCTTCCTGTTATGGGAAACAGCAGATGAGGATGGCTCAATATTTGGGTCCCTGCTACCGAATGGATCTGGATGGAGAGTTCTCCTGGCTTCAATCTGGCTCTCTTGTCTCTTGTGGGCATTTGAAGATGGAAGATCTCTGTCTCTGTATCACTCAAATAAATAACCAATTTTTTAATTAAAAAAATCTTATTTTGGGTGGAGAAAGTTGGGCTCTACCACAGATCTGAACATCCCTTTTCTCCAAACCTCATTCCTTATTTTTAAAAAATCCTCACAGATTCAACACTTAAAAATAAAAATACATTTGTTGATTTGAAAGGCATACTGAGAGAGGGAGAGACCTACAGGTTTGGGTCAAGGTGAAACCAGAAGCCATGAGCTTCTTCTGGGTCTCCAATGTGGGTGGCAGAGACCCAGCACTTATGCCATCCTCTGCTGCTTTCCCAGACACATTAGGAGGGACCTGGATTGGAAGTGGAGTAGCCAGGACTCAAACAGGTGCCCATAGCAGGTGCTGGCACTGCACAGCTGCTACACCACAGTGCTGACCCCAGGTTTCTTACTTTTAAAGTGAGGTGGCTGGACTATTTGGCTTCCAGTATCTTTTCCAGTTCTTAAACTCTAGATGTAAGAAAAAATGCAAACTATTGAGAGATCACTCCAGTGCAAGTCCTTGACATTGTCTGGACTTCCATTTCCCTGTGTAGTCCCACAGGGGAGTAGTTCCTGGGAGAATGATCCCTATCCAGCTCTGTCTCCCTCCAGAGGTGTCCAAAAGATAAAATGCAATCAAAATTTGGAGACTCGTCAGAAGTCCAAGTCCTGGCGAGCAATTGTAGCAGACCATCTGCAGTACCACCATCCAGGCCCTGCTGTGGGCCCAACACACTTGTTTCCTTGCTGCTGGGAGTATGGGCTGTGGGGGGCTCAAAGTCAGGCACAACTGCTGAAGGGGTGGGTGTGAGGGTGAAGACCTGGACCCACTGTCTCCATTTCTTCCCCTGACCGATTCCACTTCTCTTATTCCTCACAGCTCTTGTTCCCAGGAGCTCTCACCAAGAAACCTTGGATCTGCAAAATTGAGTTTCAGAAACTATTTCCTGAGGTACCCAACTCATGACATTACTGCTACAGTACTTCAAAAAAATAATTCATATATATTTGATTGAAACCACACTTCCAGAGCACATAACTTACTAGCCAGTTGCAGTATAAAAATCCATCATGGGGATAGAACCCTCCAGGTGACCTAACAATGTCTAGCAGTGCTGGGTTCTGCTTGATTTGGTGTTGTTGCGTGAGTGCCATGGGCACTTAGCTCAGCTGCTTCATCACCCTGGACTAATCGGGTCAAGGACATGGGTTTCACTCAAGGTAACATCTCCATTACAAAGCCACACATTTTCCCAATTCTGGACAATGTCCTGCAAATGCGAGCTGTTAGTCATAAGGTATTTATATGCGTGTGGGCAGGGGCGTGACTGGCATTAATATTTTTGAGACCGAAAGGTTGTTACCCTGACACTGACACAGCAATACCACATCAGCCATGTTGATTTTCCTGTTGCTAGGCAACTTATCCTCTAGGAAGGGGTTAAGGATGAACTCACTGCTGAGTTCTGCTCTACAGCAAACCTTGTTACAGTGGATTCTGCTGGAGGATCCTACTATTTATGCAAACACAAGCCCTTACCTCTGACAGGATATCCGAGTGCAGCCTGCAGCCTCTGCAGCTTCCCTGAGATCACATCTCTTCCTTGCTGTCTAGACAACAGGATGGTGGCTGCTTACAAGGTGGCTTCCTCCTTCTCATGTGGGTCTACATGGTCCTAAAGCAGACACACGAGGCAGGATGGGGCACTTGCTGTACAGTCTTCTTTTATTTCTTCCTCCATCCTATGGAAGGACAACCAATTAACCAGTTTAGCCACACAGGACACATGGACAGAGTTTAGGACACAGGACACATGGATATCCAATATCCTTCTTTCAGGGAAGAAAAGGGAAGCATCTCAAGCACACAGAGCACATAGCAAACCTCAGTATCACCAGCAAAAGTCCACTACATGTCAGCAAGTATCTTTAAAAGTTAGTGGAGAGGTAGGTGTTGTGCAGGGGGTTAAGCCATGGCTTGGGGCACCTGCATCCCATATTGGAACATCTGTTCAAGACCTGCCTAGTCTGCTTCCAATCCTGCTCCCTGCTAATGCACCTGGGCAACAGGGGATGATGGCCCAAGCACTTGAGTTCCTGCCCCCATTGGGAGACCCAGATGGAGTCCTTGGCTCCTGGTTACAGCCTGGCCTGGACAGGGCTGTTACAGCCATTTGGGGAATGAACCAGAGGTTGGAAGATGTCTCTCTGCTATTCTGCCTTTCAAATAAATAAATAAAGTTTTTAGAGTTAGTGATGAAAACGGATAGAAATCTGAGCTAGGACTTGGTAAAATGATTAAGCAGAAGAAGGATGGCTGCAGGCTTCCTTGGCCTAGTTGTGGCACAATTTCCCAAAGTGAGGCTCCTTGTGGATTTGGGATGTCTACCATTCTTTCCTGTTTGAACCTCTTTGGACACCTACCTCCTCCTCTTTGAAAACTGCCTTGAAGATCCCAGTTCCTCTTCCTTATTTCCTTCCCCATTGTTCTCGCACTCTTTCTGCTGGCTACTTTCTCCCTGGAAACTCCGTATCACCCCTTTTAGGCCACAGCGGAGATTAAGTTTGACAGTGGAAAATTATTCTTGCCGAGTGGTTGGGGAGCTGAAGCAAAAACTGGCACAGAAGAAGTCTCAGTGTGGAGATTTGGAGTTCTAGGCTCGTGTGATGCAATCAGAGGGAAAACATCTTCAGAACCCTTAGCTGAAGTCTAAGCAAGCTGAAGGGCACATTTGCATGGCAATATCCGAGACGGTTGCAGAGCTGAACCATTTTTTCTACTATTCCAGGAACAAAACATGCCAAGTCTAAAAAAGAAGGGGAGAGGAGGTTTCAGAGGATGAGGGGAGAGGGTGCTGAGGTACGAGACATCACCAGGAGACCCCAGCTTCCCAGATCTTGTCCAGTGCTCCTGAACCTGGACTCTGTTTCTTAATACTTGCATAATTCATAGTGCTTCCACTCCATCCAGTTCCATCTACGTGCTCTAGCACTTCCACTCTCAGCCCCTCTTGGACATCTTTGAGAGCCTCTAGAGCTGAGCCCTGTGTCCCTGGAATCCAAGCTGCATCCCACCCTCTGCTGTCCATCTTCTAGAGCAGCTGTCTAACCTCCCAGCATCAGAACTCCCCTACTATGTTCATCTACACATGCCCCTGATCAGGTCCCTGGCACTAGTGGCCTCTTTAGGATCTTGCCTTCTGTGAAGCTGCCTGGGATGGAGGAGCTGGGCGTATGTCCTGTGTCCCAGGATTCATCCGGGGTTTCGGGTGAATTCCTTGTCTCTCAGTTTTAGGGCATGATACAATCTACCCAATCATCGTGGATGATCCTTCACACAGTACTTCAATTTTCCATCCTTTTCTTTCCTGCAGCTTTGATAACTGCATTCAGAGGCTAGGGTGCAGGGAAAAGCAGCTTTCCAGGATGCTGTGGTGGTGTTTGGCTTCTTGTGCAACTTGTCAGTAATGATTACTAGATAGGCTGGTATTATCCGGGACCTTATGACATACATAACACACCACCATCATCACACCCTTAACACCTACAATGTCAAGCAATCTGTGACCTCTGCCGCCTATGAAGAGTCGCTTTTATTCTTTGCTGGACTCTGTGAAAACCCCGGAACGACAGGAAGAGTTCCTCATTTCCTTGTTACAGCCTGGTCCTTAAGAAGAAAGGAATGGGCTGAGGAAAAGATGGACTCGAGTGTGGCCTAAGGAACTTCCCTCTTCTCTCTCTGGCTGAGGAACTGCGGGAGGAGAGGCATTTCCGGACGGCGCTCGAACCCCGTAAATCACTCTCCTATTTTTCTTGGCTTTTAGGTTCCCAAGAGGCGAGCTGGGCATTCTCCAAATCTCATCTCTGACTCCCCAGGGCCTAGCACAGGCTTTGCACAGAACAGCCACTGGCGTACAGTTCAAACGGACAGCCCTGAGGGGACCAACAGCCGTGCTGTGTCCATCTCGCGGGCAGGCCCCTCAGCCGCACCTCCTTGGCTGCGCCCAGGGGTGGGCAGGGCAGACGCCACTACCCCGACTCCACACACGAGGACGAGCCCGTAACCGCGCCGCTGCCAGCCAGCGTCAAGGCAACTCCCCACGTCGCCCCTCGAAGGGCCTAGCCCCGTTACCTCACAGCGTCTCTGAATGCTCGCGCGCAGAGCCTGCCGGGAGTTGCAGTCCCATATGGGCTGGACTACAATGACCAGCGTGCCCCGCGCTCTGCGCCCCCTTCTCTTTCAGCTTCGGGCTCGGGGGAGGCTCGGCGGACCTGCTGACTAGGAACGGGTATGGCGGCCACTCTGGGCAGCGGGGAGCGCTGGACAGAAGGTACCGGGTGGGAGACCTGGCCGGAGGGTGGGACAGGGCGGCGCTCAGGAAAGATCAGGGTTGGGACTCCTGAGGGAGCAAAAGGGCTGCGATCCGGGACCCGAGGCGAAGGATGGAGGCTGGGAGAAGATGCTGAACCTGGGTATCGTTCCGATGGGCTGGACGATCGCCCAGGCAGGGACCGGGATACGGAAACAGGGAAGGTTGGCTGAGGCTGCGGACCGGGCAGGAGCCCAGAGTACCCGGTGTCGACTTGTTGCCTCCGGCCCCAGCCCCGCCCCGGCCCTTGCCCCGCCCAAGACCCGCGGTAGCCCCGGCAGACCGCGCTCGGTGGTGGAGGGCCCGCCGCAGGCTGCAGGCTCCAGAAGCTGGCTTCCTTGGCGCTTATTCTCGGCCATGCGGGGCCAACTGACCCTTGGTCCTGGCTTGCCCCTCCAGCCAGCATCAGGACCCATAAGCCGGCCTTTGCCATCCTGCAGGTGGGCCGAAAGTATTGGCCCCGGACCTGTAATGTGTCCCGTGTTGTGCTGATGCTGCAGTGGAAATGTGACAGGCATGGACCCCTGAGCTCGCAGACATCTGAGTCCACTGAGAGTTTGACGGGTGAATAGCCAGCTACAAAACAGGACCATGAAGTCCTGGGCTGCACACTGACACCCAGCCCAGCCTGCGTGTCCAGGAAGGCTCTGTGGCGAAAGTGTGCCATCATTCGTGACGATGCCTTGGAGTTAGCCAGGCCACCCTGGAGGAAGAGTGTCAAGTGGTAGTCACTGAGGGATGCTAAGCGGAAGGTGTTTGTAAAACCTAGTCCAGATCCTTCAGTCAAGACTTGAGTGCTCTGCCCTCTTGGACTAGATGCCCGGGCCTCTGTTTGCATTCCTCAGGCACTGTCATCTGTTCACTCCTCTCCCATTAAACCGCACCCTCTTTGTGGTCTTACCATTCACCCCCTGACCTATCTAGAAGTGTCTTCGTACCTATTGTTTCTGTAATTGTTAGTTGTTGTTTTTTTTTAATTTAACTCCTCCCTTCTTCATTTTTAAAGTTTTATTTCTATATTTATTTGAAAGGCAGAGTGAACAGAGAAAGAGGGAGAGACAGAGAGAATGTGAGAGGTAAAAAGAGAGAGAGATCTTCCATCTTCTCAATGCTCACAACAACTCGGGCTGGGCCAGCTGCGGGACTTCCACCTGGGTCTCTCACAAGGGTGACAAGAACCCATGGACTTGGGCCATCAACTGCTGCTTCCCAGGCACATTAGCAGGAAGCTGGATTAAAAACAGAGATGGGTTTTGATTCCCTGGCACTCCAATATGGGATGCTGGGGTCCCAAACAGCAACTTACCTCCTGTACCACAGTGCCTGCCTTGCCTCCCTAATTATTATTATTTTTAAAGATCTGCTTATTTATTTGAAAGTCAGACTTAGGGAGAGGGAGAGACAGAGAGAGACTTTCCATCTGCTGGTTCACTCCCCAGATGGCTGCATCAGCCAGAGCTGAGCCAGGCCAAAGTCAGGAGCAAGGAGCTTCATCTGGGTCTCCCATGTGGGTGGCAGAAGCCAAAGTACTTTGACCAGTGGGTAGCAGAGGCCATCTTCCGTTGCTTTCCCAGGCCATTAGCAAGGAGCTAGATTGGAAGTGGAGGAGCTGGGACATGAACCGGTGCCCATATGGGTTGCCACAATGCCGGCCCCTGCCTTTCTACTTTAAATCTTAGGGGTGGGAGGCATTACAACAAAGAATAGTATTTTATGCCTCAGTGTCACTCCTTACAATAGGCTTCCCCCTGGGCTACACTAAAGGCAGGGTATTGAACAGATGCCTCTTGTATCCCTTTTTTGAGACTGATGCAAGAATTTTGGCTCTTTCTCTATGTTTCCCTCTATCTTTTTCTGTAACTCTGCTTTTCAAATAGGTAAAATATATCTTTTTTTTTTTTTTTTTTGGACAGGCAGAGTGGACAGTGAGAGAGAGAGACAGAGAGAAAGGTCTTCCTTTGCCGTTGGTTCACCCTCCAATGGCTGCCGCGGACAGCGCGCTGCGGCCGGCGCACCGCGTTCATCCAATGGCAGGAGCCAGGTGCTAGGTGCTTTTTCCTGGTCTCCCATGGGGTGCAGGGCCCAAGCACTTGGGCCATCCTCCACTGCACTCCCGGGCCACAGCAGAGAGCTGGCCTGGAAGAGGGGCAACCGGGACAGAATCCGGCGCCCCGACCGGGACTAGAACCCGGTGTGCCAGCGCCGCAAGGCGGAGGATTAGCCTGTTGAGCCACGGCGCCGGCCAAAATATATCATCTTTTTTTTTTTTTTTTTTGACAGGCAGAGTTGACAGTGAGAGAGAGAGACAGACAGAAAGGTCTTCCTTTTGCCGTTGGTTCACCCTCCAATGGCCGCCGCGGATGGCGCGCTGTGGCCGGCACACCACGCTCGTCCGATGGCAGGAGCCAGGAGCCAGGTGCTTTTCCTGGTCTCCCCATGGGGTGCAGGGCCCAAGCACCTGGGCCATCCTCCACTGCACTCCTGGGCCACAGCAGAGGACTGGCCTGGAAGAGGGGCAACCGGGACAGAATCCGGCGCCCCGACCGGGACTAGAACCCGGTGTGCCGGCGCCGCAAGGTGGAGGATTAGCCTGTTGAGCCACGGCGCCGGCCAAAATATATCATCTTTTAAAAAGAATATTTGCTGACTACTGTAGAAATAGTGGATATCATTGTAATTGTAATGTACTTCATGTTTCTGGTGTTTATACATTTTTCTTGGTTACTTCTCATACTTCCTGTATTCTTTTCTCAAGGCGGATGGCTAGCATGTGTGGAAGCTTAAAAGTTAGCCTGTTCCTCACACTTACCTGCTCCTCCCACAAACAGCCCCCAGTAGTTAAGCCAGGTAGTGAAGTTGATATTCAGGGTCCGAGGGAAGCCTAATGGAGAGGCTACTGCTTTGCAGCGTACATTGACGCAGTTAGAAGAAACAAGTACCCCGAAGACAGAGCTCCTGAGTCTCACGATCCCTGTGGGTGCTCTAACTGCATGAAGGCGCAGAAGGAAAAGCAGTCTGAGCATGAGCGGAATCAGACCCGCCAGGGTGAGGGGAACTCCACTTACACTGAGGAACAGCTGCTTGGCGTACAGAGGTAAGTGTGTGATGGAATTAAAGGAGCGACTTTGTGTAAAGTGCTCAGAAGAGTGGATGTACAGTGTAAATCCTGCCTGCCGCTGCTGCTGTCAGTATCATTATTATTGAATCACAGTAGCTTCATGACCTCAGAGGGAGGCGTGTGAGCTGACTGCACTGCTTCTGCCTCAAGAATATAACACTCACTGAGAGACATTCTGTCTGACAACAGAACAGTTTTCTCAAGTATGCATGTAATATTCTTGGGGTTAGACCCTATCTTTGGTCATAAAACAAGCCTCAATAAATGTTAAAAGGTTGACATCATTGTTTTCTGAAATCAGTTATCTTATTAGAGAAAGAAATTTTGGAAATTCACAAATATGTGGAAATTAGGCCACAGATTCGTAGAAAACAAATAGGTCACAGGATAAATTTCAAGGAAAGTTAGAAAATGCTTTCAGAATGAAAATCCAACTTATCAAAATGTTTAGGCTGCAGCTAAAGCACTACTTAGAAGGAAACTTACAGCTGTAAATGCTCACATAAAAAATATTAACCGAATTAAACCTCAAATCAATAACCTAATCTTCTATCTCGAGAAATTAAAAAAAGAAGAGCAGTAGCCGGCGCCGTGGCTCAACAGGCTAATCCTCCACCTTGCGGCGCCGGCACACCGGGTTCTAGTCCCGGTCGGGGCACCGGATTCTGTCCCGGTTGCCCCTCTTCCAGGCCAGCCCTACTGCTGTGGCCCAGGAGTGCAGTGGAGGATGGCCCAGGTGCTTGGGCCCTGCACCCCATGGGGAGACCAGGAAAAGCACCTGGCTCCTGGCTCCTGCCATCGGACGAGCGCGGTGTGCCGGCCGCAGCACGCCGACCGCGGCGGCCATTGGAGGGTGAACCAACGGCAAAGGAAGACCTTTCTCTCTGTCTCTCTCTCTCACTGTCCACTCTGCCTGTAAAAAAAAAAAAAAAAAAAAGAAAAAGAAGAGCAAACTAAACTCCATCAGGAGGATAAAGGAAATACTGTAGAGTAGAAATAAATGACATAGGCCGGCGCCGTGGCTCAACAGGCTAATCCTCCGCCTTGCGGCGCCAGCACACCGGGTTCTAGTCCCGGTCGGGGCGCCGGATTCTGTCCCGGTTGCCCCACTTCCAGGCCAGCCCTCTGCTGTGGCCCGGGAGTGCAGTGGAGGATGGCCCAAGTGCTTGGGCCCTGCACCCCATGGGAGACGAGGAAAAGCACCTGGCACCTGGCTCCTGCCATCGGATGAGCGTGGTGCGCCGGCCGCAGCTCGGCGGCCATTGGAGGGTGAACCAACAGCAAAGGAAGACCTTTCTCTCTGTCTCTCTCTCTCACTGTCCACTCTGCCTGTCCAAAAAAAAAAGAAAGAAATGACATAAAGGATAGAAAACAAAGTCAACAAAACCATAAATTGATTTTTGAAAATATCAACAAAATCGACAAACTGTTAGCTAGACAAGGGGACACAAAGAGAAGACTCAGATAACTAAAGTCAGGAATGACAGAGGGGACATCATTACCGATCATACAAAAATAATATAGATTATAAGAGAATACCAGGAACAGTCCTATGACAACCAACTAGACAACCTAGATGAAATGGACATGTACCTTGAAAGATATAAACTCCTGACACTAGCAGCTGGCACTGTGGTGCAGTGGGTTAAGCTACCACAGTTTAAAGATAACCACAAGGAAAGAGAGAGAGAACATGAAGTGGTCAGCTGTTTCTTCTGGCTTTGCTGTCCTGTGATTCTTCTCTCAGGATCTTAGCCTGAACCTTGAAGTAAGAATTAGCACACTTGTTCTAGCCACTTGCAGGGATACAGGAAGAATAAAATAGATGTAAAAGTACTTTCCCATCCAGGCATTAAGCTCGGGATGGGAAGAGGATAATGAACTTGAATGCTTCATTGACTTCAGGTTTGTTTTGGGTCTCCCATTAGAGAGAGACTTGATGTATTATTTTGCAGTAATTGTACAATAGGAACCTTTGTAGACATACATGTTTCTGATTTTTTTTAGAATCAAAAAATGCAGAAATTACTATGAAATTCTGGGAGTTCCTCGAAATGCCAGTGATGAAGAGCTTAAGAAAGCTTACCGAAAACTTGCACTGAAATTTCACCCTGACAAGAACTGTGCTCCCGGGGCAACAGATGCCTTCAAAGGTCTGATCCTAAAATTATGCATTGATGCTTCATGCTGTCCCTGTGGTGACTGGTCATAGCAAACTGCTTTTAGCCTTCCCTGTATCTGTTTTTTTTTTTTTTTAATGGTGAAAAAAACATACATTTAGAATTAGCTAGCTTGACTCAGTTCAAAGGATCCCAGATTTGTTGGCAACATCCAAAGCATCATAATCAGGACAGACTTACACTTTCTTCTCTCCGTCAGGCCTGATCAGGGCGTTGACCTTGGCCACTTCCGAGTCACTGAGTTTCTTCACTGCCTGTTTGAGCTGGAGCTTGTTGGCCTTGACGGTCACCATGAACACAGTGTGTTGTTGTCTTCTGTCTTCTTCATGGCAGACTCATTGGTCAGTGGAAACCTTATGATGGCGTGGTGGTCAAGCTTATTTCCCCTGGAGGCGCTCTTCCAAGGAGGATACTTGGGCTGCCTCCAGAGCAGCAGCGTCTTGGGCCCATGGGTGATGTTCAGATCTTCTTTTTCATATGTAGCCATGGACACCTCTCAGCGCTGCCTTCTTGACCTTCAAAGCCCTTGCTTTGCCTCTGGCTTTTAGAGGGGCAGGAACTTCCTTCTTTACCTTTGTTGCCATCTTGTGTCTGTTTCTTAAGGTCATAAAGGGGCTCTCCTTTATGTGTTCTCCTCCCTGCCAGTCTCTTAGTGATTACCTGTCTAGCTGCCTTCTGCTTTCATCCACTTCCTTAATGTCTTTTGGAAGTTTCTTTGTACCATTTCTAGTACCATTCATTCCTGATTCAGCAGATATTTACCGAAGACCTTCTATGGACCAGTCACTAGAGTGAATAAACAGGTGCAATTCCAGTTAGACAACTTGCGAGGGCCCAGCATTGTGGTGCAGCAGGTCAAACTGCCACCTGAATCACCGACATCCCGTATGAGCTTTCCCATGCAAGTACTGTTTTGGTCCTGGCTGCTGTACTTCTAGTCTAGCTCCCTAGTGCACCAGGGAAGACAGTAGAAGATGGCCCAAGTGCTTGGGCCCCTGCCATCTGTGTGGGAGACCTGGGTGGAATTCTAGGTTCTTAGCATTGGCTTGGCCCAGCCCTGACCATTGTAGCCATTTGGGGAGTGAACCAGCAGATGGAAAATCTTTCTGTGTCTCTCCCTCTCTCACTGTAACACTGCCTTTCAAATAAATAAAATAAGTCTTTGGGGAGAAAAAAAAAAAAAAAAACTTAGGGGCTGGGAACTGCTTGCAGGTAGGTAGGTCCCAGGCAGCATTCCCAGTGTCTATGGTCATGAACTTCTTTGTTCTTGAAACCCTTATTTTAACATGTTCATATAGGGCCCAGGCTGTGGTACAGTGGGTTGAGCCATGGCCTATCGCACCAGCATCTCACATGGGAACCAGTTCAAGTCCTAGCCATTCCACTTCCAATCCAGCTCCCTGCTAATGTGTCTGGGAAAGTAGTGGACAATGTTTCAAGTACTTGAGCCCCTGTATCCACATGAGAGACCTGGAAGAAGTTCCTGGCTCTAGCTCAGCCTGGCCCAACCCTGGTCATTATGGCCATTTGGCAAATGAACCAATGGATGGAAAGTCTCTTTCTTTCTCTTTCTGTTCTTCTCTCTCTCTCTCTCTCTCTCTCTGTAACTCTGCTTTCAGATAAATAAATAAATCTTAAGAAAAAAGTTCATATGAAAAAGCTATTATAAAATATGTTAATACAGTTATTGATCAAACCTTTTTTCCATTGATAGCCATGATAATTTCACAAAATATTCTCTTGAAAAATATTTTGGACCAAATACATGATTAGAAATCTTAAGAGCTTCACTCACAGGGAAGACATTGATTCAGTTAAGGATCATCAGTTGATGCTGGAACCATGGAGTGACAAGCTATTACATGATTTCAAAGTATTGTCCCACTGAATACATATTTATGAAGGAGAAAATGCCTCTGTAATAGAGAACTGATTGTCACCACTTTAAACAAGTGATCCAATCTAACACTAAATGGTATACCACCTATATAGTATTCTGAATGAAATGTTTGGTGTGGATCTAATAATGAGGAAACAATCAGAATGTATGACATTCTACAAGAATACTGACCTAGTCTTCAAAGAATTTCATGTAATCAAAAACAAAAAGGTAAAACTGCTCTAGATTAAAAGACAATCAAGAGACATAAAACCAGGGCTGGTGCTGTGGTGTAGCATATAAAGCTGCCGCCTACGGTGCCAGCATCCCATATGGGTACCAGTTCGAGTCCTGGCTGCTCCACTTCCAATCCAGCTCTCTGCTATGGCCTGGGAAATCAGTAGAAGATGACCCAAGTTCTTGGGTCCCTGTACCCATGTGGAAGACCCAGAAGAAGCTCCTGGCTCCTGGCTTTGGATGGGTACAACTCTGGCATTGTGGCCATCTGGGGAGTCAACCAGAGGATAGAAGCTCGCTCTCTCTCTCTCTCTCTCTCTGCCTCTGTCTCTCTGTAACTCTGCCTTTCAAATAAAATAAATCTTTAAAAAAAAAAGACATAAAACAAAATGCAATATATGGATTTTGCATGGATATATTACATGATAATGATTCTGTTTTGTTAAAGATTTATTTGAAAGGCAGGTTACAGAGAGAGAGAGAGAGAGAGAGAGAGAGAGAGAGAGAGAGAGAAAGGAAGATATTCCATCTGCTGATTCGTCCCCAAAATGGCCACAATGGCCAAGAAGCCAGGAACTCAGAGCTTCTAGATTTCCCATGTGGGTGCAGGGACCCAAGCACTTGGACCATCCTCTGATTATTTTCCAGGCACATTAGCAGGGAACTGGATCAGAAGTAGAGCAGTCGGGAATTGAAATGGCACCCATATGGGATGCCAGTGTCACAGGTGGCAGCTTAACCCATTATGCCATAACACCGGCTCTGATAATGATTCCTGATAGTTATGATAATGGTATGATAATTGTGATCATGAAGGAGAATGTCTTTGGAAATGTATACTGAAGTATTTATGGGTAAAGGTCATAATATCTGCAAGCCCACTTTCAAATATTCAGTAAAGGAAAATTTTACATATAAATATACATATGTATATATATATATATATATATATATAGAGAGAGAGAGAGAGAGAGAGAGAGAGAGAGAGAGGTGGGGGTAACAATATGGCAATGCTAATAGTTTATATGTTTTACTACTTTCATCAATTTTTCTGTGGGTTTCATATTTTTCAAAAAGAAAACAAGGGGCCAGTGTTGTGGCATAGTGGATTAAGCTACAACCTGAAACTCCAGAATCCTATATGGGTACTGGTTCAAGTCCCAGCGGCTCCACTTCCAATCCAGCTAATGTGCCTGGGAAAAGCAGCAGAATGTGGCTCAAGTGCTTGAACCTCTGCCTCCCACATGGGAGACCAGGATGAAGTTCTGGTCTCCTGGCTTTGGCCTGGCCCAACCCTGGCTGTTGTGGCTATCTGGGGAGTGAACCAGCAGACTGAAGATCAATCTCTCTCTCTCTCTCTCTCTCTCTCTCTCTCTCCCTCCCCTCCTTCTCCCTCTCCCTCCCTCCCTTCCTGTAACTCTTTCAAATAAATAAATATTAAAAAAAAAAAAAAGTAGGGGCCAGTGCTGTGCTGTAGTAGGTTAAGCATCCACATGCAGTGCAAGCATCCCACACGGGCACTGGTTTAAGACCCAGCTTCTCCACTTCTGATCCAACTCCCTGCTGATGGCCTGGGAAAGTGGTGGAAGATGGCCCAAGTGCTTGGGCCCCTGTACCCACGTGGGAGACCCAGAAGAAGCTCCTGGGTTCTGGCTCTGCATCATTCTGGCTCTGGCTGTTGTGGCCATTTGGGGAGTGAACCAGCTCATGGAAGACCTCTCTTGCTGTCTCTCCCTCTCTGTAACTCTGCCTCTCAAATAAATATTTTTTTAAAAAGTAAAAAAAAAATCATAGATCTAGAAAATTTTATTTATTTTTAATTAATTTATTTACTTATTTTTTTATTTACAGAGAGGCAGAAGCAGAGAGAGATATCTTACATCTGCTGGTTCACTCCCCAAATGGCTGCAACAGCTGGAGCTGGATGATCCAAAGCCAGGAGCACAAGAACTTGTGCTATCTTCCAGTGCTTTCCCAGGCCATTAGCAGAGAGTGGATCAGAAGTGGAACAGCCAGGTCTCGAACTGGCGCCCATATGGGATGCTGGCCCTGCAGGTGGCAGCTTTACCTGCTGTGCTACAGTGCTGGCTCTGGAAATTTATTTTTTTTTTAAAGATTACAAGTGGCAGCTTAACCTACTGTGCCACAATGCCAGCCCTGAAAACATATTTTTGATGAAAGAAGAGTGTGGGCTCTTTGGAAGAAATTTACTTAACGTGTCGGATTTGCAGTGATTGGCAACCTGACCTGCAGAAGGGGATGTCCTAACTTCCAGGTCCCTGGGATGGTTCAAGGACTGTTGCTTGGGAGTTAACTCTAACTTTAGTAGTTGTTCTTAAGTTATCTGATTACAGAGTTGTTGTTTCTGGCTTAGCAAACTAAATCATAGAAAAGTGCAAAGCAGGCCAGTGCCGTGGCTCACTTGGTTAATCCTCCACCTGTGGCGCCGGCATCTCATATGGTCACTGGGTTCTAGTCCCGGTTGCTCTTCTTCCAGTCCAGCTCTCTGCTGTGGCCCGGGAGGGCAGTGGAGGATGGCCCAAGTGCTTGGGACCTGCATCCGCACTTGGCTCCTGGCTTTGGATCAGCGCGGTGCCAGCCATAGCAGCCATTTGGGGAGTGAACCAACAGAAGGAAGACCTTTTTCTCTGTCTGTCTCTCTCTCACTATGACTCTACCTGTCAAATAAAAAAAAGAAAGAAAGAAAAGTGCAAAGCAAGCACTTTGGGGACTTTCTAGGCTGAGCACCTCTTCTTGGGCTCCTGTGAAGTTGTCCAGCACCAACTAATTCATCGCTGGGCTTCTCATCACTGCTGGTGTTATCACCCTCTGCACAGCACGGACTGCATGCTCATGTGTTTCTTCTTGCTGTTGCAGCCATAGGAAATGCCTTTGCAGTCCTGAGCAATCCTGACAAGAGACTTCGCTATGATGAATACGGAGATGAGCAGGTGACCTTCACAGCCCCTCGAGCCAGACCGTATAATTATTACAGGGACTTTGAAGCTGATATCACTCCAGAAGAGCTATTCAACATCTTCTTTGGAGGACATTTCCCTACAGGTTAGTATCCCCAAATACTTGCCTTATTTTTTTAAAAAAAAAATTCTTTATTTGAAAGGCAGTTATAGAGGAAGAGAGAATTATCTTCCATTTGCTGGTTCAGTACCCACATGGCCATGACGGCTAAGGGTCAAGCTGAAGCTGGGAGCCAGGAGCTCCATCTGAGTCTCATACATGGGTACAGGGGCCAAGGACTTTGACCTCTTCCACTACCTTCCTTTGTACATTAGCAAGAAGCTGGACTGAAAACAGAGCAGCCGAGACTTGAACCGGCCTTCATGTGAAATGCTGGTATCATAGGCAGCATTTTTTTTTTTTTTTTTTGGACAGGCAGAGTGGACAGTGAGAGAGAGAGAGAGAGAGAGAGAGAAAGGTCTTCCTTTGCTGTTGGTTCACCCTCCAATGGCTGCCGCGGCCGGTGTGTTGTGGCCAGAGCACTGCACTGATCCGAAGCCAGGAGCCAGGTGCTTCCTCCTGGTCTCCCATGCGGATGCAGGGCCCACGCACTTGGGCCATCCTCCACTGCCTTCCCGGGCCACAGCAGAGAGCTGGACTGGAAGAGGGGCAACTAGGACAAATCCAGTGCCCCAACCGGGACTAGAACCTGGGGTGCTGGCGCCACAGGTGGAGGATTAGCCTAGTGAGCCACGTCACTGGCCATAGGCAACATCTTAACTTTCTGTACCACAATGCTGGCCCCAAAACATTGATTCTTAAAAATATTTATTAGGGGACTAACACTGGGGTGTAGCAAGTTAAGTAAGTGCCACCTGCAATGCCAGCATTCCATATGGGTGCCAGTTTGAGTCCTGGCTGTTCCACTTCCAATTCAGCTCCCTTCTAGTGTACCTAGGAAAGCAGTGGACAATGGTCCAAGTCCTTGAGCCCTTGCACCCATGTGGGAGACCCAGATGAAGCTCTTGGCTCCTGGCTTCAGTCTGGCTATCACAGCCATTTATGGAGTGAACTAGTGGATGGAAGATCTCTCTTTCCAGTTCTCCCTCTTTCTCTGTAAGTCTGCCTTTCAAGTACATTTAAAAAAAATACTTATTGGGGTGGGTGTTGTGGTATAGCAGGTTAAGTCACTGCTTGGAATGCCCATAGCTCATATTGAAATCCTGGCTACTCTGCCTTTCAAATAAATAAATAAATAAATAAATAAATAGGGGGATGGTGCTATGGCATAGTAGGTTAATCCTCCACCTGCAGTACCAGCATTCCATGTGTGCTCCAGTTGTAGCCCTGGCTGCTCCTCTTCTGATCCAGTTCTCTGGTATGGTCTGGGAAGGCAGTGGAGGATGGCCCAAGTGCTTGGGACCCTGCACCTGTGTGGGAGACCTGGAAGAGTCTCCTGACTCCTGGCTTCGG
This sequence comes from Sylvilagus floridanus, assembly GCA_949820135.1. NCBI lineage: Eukaryota > Metazoa > Chordata > Mammalia > Lagomorpha > Leporidae > Sylvilagus > Sylvilagus floridanus. Next base: position 25,358,216 of record OX463241.1, on the reverse strand, counting down.
ATAGACCCAGCTCAGGTCGATGTCACCATTTGGGGAGTGAACTAGCAGATGGAAGACCTTTCTCTCTGTTTCTCCTTCTTACTGTCTGTAACTCTAACTCCCAGATAAATAAATAAATAAATAAATAAATAAATAAATAAATAAATAAAATCTTCAAAAAAATCTTTATTTGAAAAAAAAATTGTTTATGGCTCAGCAAGCTCCTGTTCGAAGATCTGAACAGAGGGACAATAGTAGGGTGGACACTGCAAGAATTTGGAATCAGGGGCCAGTGTTGCGGCACGGTGAGCTAAGCTGCCACCTGCAATGCCAGAATCCTATACCAGAGTACTAGTTCAAGTCCTGGCTGCTCTGCTTCCAATACAGTTCCTTGCTAACGCACCTGGGAAAGCAGTGGACGATGGCCCAAGTACTTGGGCCCCTGCCACCCATACGGGAGACCAGAAACATATTTAGCTCTGCTGACTTAATTTATTATTTATTATTTTATTTTATTTGAGAGAGAGAGATCTTCTATCCACTGATTTACTCCCCAAATGCCTACAACAGCCTGGGCTAGGCTAGGCTGAAGCCAGGAGCCCAGAGCTTCATACATTTCACATGGGTTGTAGTTAACACAAGTGATTGAGCACTCCCAGGGTGCTTTAGCAGGAAGCGGAATCGGAGGCAGAGGCGGGACTTGATCCCAGGCACTCTGATGTGGGATGCAGGCATCCAAGCAGAAGCTTAACCTGACTTCATTTAAATGATTTTTTGCAACCAGTGGGTGAGAGAACTCTGAAACACTAGAAGAGAGAGCGTTTGGGCCATGAATCTGATCTGACGTTCTAATGTGTGCCTCTGTGCCCAATACCAGATTATGTCACTGGTATCTTCAATAGCAACTCACAAAATACAGTTTACTTCCTGGGCATTAAACTATCCCAGCTTCCAGCTTTCTGGTGGGTACTCTCTTTTATCTTTATTTTTTTAAAAAAAGATTTATTTATTCACTTGAAAGTTAGAGTTACACACAGAGAAAAGGAGAGGCAGACAGAGAGAGAGAGAGAGGTCTTCCATCCGCTGGTTCACTCCCCAAATGGCAGCAGTGGCTGGAGCTGTGCTGATCTGAAGCCAGGAGCCAGGAGACTCTTCTGAGTCTCCCACATGGGTGCAGGGGTCCGAGGACCTGGGCCATCTTCTACTGCTTTCCCAGGCCATAGCAGAGAGCTGGATTGGAAGTGGAACAGCTGGGTCTTGAACCAGCACCCATATGGGAGGCCAACACTGCAGGCGGCAGCTTTACCCACTACGCCACAGTGCTGGCCCCTCTTTTATCTTTATAAAAGCTATTTTGCAACAATGATAATAATAGGCATTTTGGGGCCAGCGCCATGGCTCACTTGGTTAATCTTCTGCCTGCAGCGCCAGCATCCCATATGGGCGCCGAGTTCTAGTCCCAGTTGCTCCTCTTCCAGTCCAGCTCTCTGCTGTGGCCCAGGAGGGCAGTGGAGGATGGCCCAAGTGCTTGGGCCTCTGCACCCACATGGGAGACCAGGAAGAAGCACCTGGCTCTTGGCTTCGCATTGGTATAGCTCTGGCCATAGCGGCTATTTGGGGGGGGTGAACCAACAGAAGGAAGACCTTTCTCTCTGTCTCTCTCTCACTGTCTATAACTCTATCTGTCAAAGAAAAAATAAAATAGGCATTTTACTATTTATAAAGCATTTAAAAATCAAATTCTCACAGCAAATCTGTGAAGTACACATTATCAGCCCCATTTTTCCAACTTGCCTCAAACTCATTCAACATATTCCAAATTCTTTTTTTCCTTAAAATTTATTTATTTATTTAAAAGACAGGGATGAGAGAAATAAAGATCTTCTATCTGCTGTTTCAGTCCCCCAAATAACCATATCACCCAGGTCTGGCCCAGGCTGAAACTAGAAGGCCAGAACTCCATCTGGGTCTCTCATGTGGGTGAAAAGTGCTATCTGTCTTATTTTTCTACTTGGTAAATTCGGGCAATACTGAATTCTTAAAGAACCTAGTTGGGGTAAGAACCTTGAAAACGGCAAGGAAAGGGGCCAGCACTGTGGCATAGCAGGTAAAGCCATTGCCTGCAGTGTCAACATCCCATATGGGTGCCCGTTCAAGTCCCAGCTGCTCCACTTCTGATCTAACTCTGTGCTATGGCCTGGGAAAGCAGTGGGAGAAGACCCAAGTGCTTGGGCCCCCACACCTGTATGGGAGATCAGATGAAGCTCCTGGTTCCTGGCCTCCAGTTGGCCTAGCTCCAACCATTCCTGCCACTTGGGGAGTGAACCAGTGGATGGAAGGCCCTTCTCTCTTTTCCTTTGCCTCTCTGTATCTCTGCCTCTCAAACAAATAAATAAATCGTTTTTTAAGAAAAAAAAAAAAGGCAAGGAAAGAGTGTTTAGCATTTCTTAAGCAGTTGGCTTTCTTTCTTTTTCAGGAAATATTCATATGTTTTCAAATGTGACAGATGACACTCACTATTATAGCAGGCGGCACCGACGTGAAAGGACACAGACACAGAAGGAAGAAGAAGAAGAAAAACCTCAGGTGCTGAGGGAGGAGAGGACAGCAGCCTCTCCCACAGTTATACAGAGCCTGCCCTTACAATGCACAGCCAAGTTTCAGAAGTTAAAATAAGAACTGTTGCTAAAATGTGCTTGAGGAAAGCAGAGGCAATGGTAACAAGAGCTGGATAATCGGCCCCAATGGGCCCCAGTGGGCCCCACCCCTACCCATTCTTTGGAGGCTTCCTTGGATCTCAGTTCCCCTGAGGAGCTGTCTTGATCAAGGTTTTCTTGAGCAGAATATAGGAACCCTCTTCATAATATTCAGAACTAAAGAGGGCTTAAAATAAGGAATCAAGGGGAAGAAGCCTGGCTGGACTCCTGACAGGCTCCCACAGCTCTGTCCAGGCCCAGGTCTGTCCACGGTGCCTGAGGGTGTGTGTCCTTTCTTCCAGTGGCAGCCTTTTGGGGAAGGTAGATGACTCTCAGCCTGAAATTGCTATGAGGGAGAATGTGACTATGTCTCCTGGAGTCAGATGTCTCCCAAACCCAGTCAGCTGCAGCCTAGGCCACAGAGTTGTCTGATAACCAGCATGGCTCTAGAGCCTGCACCCATTCTCCAAGGGCTGTCTGCTTCATTGGTCTTCTCAAAGGAGGCCGCAGAAGGATTACTGGGTGCTGATTGTCAGGGGGTTGTGGGGGCTGCCTTCAGCCTCCCCTCAGGTTAAATACGGGTTGTTAGTATTTCTCGGCAGAAAGTACAGCCTTCCCAGAAAACCGACACCAAATATTGTTTTCTCTTTCAGACTACATATTCTGCTTTTATTCAGTTACTTCCTGTCCTTGTGATTGTGATCATATCTGTGGTTACTCAGCTGCTGGCTGCGAATCCCCCATACAGTCTATTCTATAAGTCGTAAGTCAGATACTTATAAATATTTCTTAATAACAATCTGGAGGGTGAATTGCTTGAAGGTTTTGCTGATGTGATACATTCCTATCATTTTGCTTCACCTTTCACTGTAGAAAACACTGATTTTATGTTTAAAGGAACAGATGAGTGAGTGGTGAGTGTGGTTAGCCTCTTGTGTCTTGCGGGTGGATTGTTTTGTTCTACAGTGCCATCGTCTGGTCAGCTGCAGAATAGCAGTAACTGGTTTCCGAAGGAGCAGTAGAGTACTTGAAGCTCAGACTAAATCCTTAACACCATGGTAGAGCAGGAAGGAAAAGAGCATGTTGAACTTGTGATAGGATTACAGGCTTCTATGGGTCTGGGAGCAAAGTAACTGGGATCCAGTAATTATTTCCCATTTTAAAAATTGCAAAAAAGGGGACATAAATTCACAGTAAGGCTGTATGCTCTTGTCAGATCATAGTTTCACATTTCTTTACTTTTGCTAAAAATAAACTTCTTTATAATGCTTGTTATTGCATGCAAATTATAAAGTATGATAAGAATTTTATAAAAATGTTTTCAATTAATTGTTTCAGTTAATCCAGTTCTCAAATTTTGGTCCCCAGACCAGCATCGTCCCATCAGTGGCAGCAGGTTATAAATGTAGACTCCGGACCCGCTCCATAGCCTGACCCGCTCCATAGCCTGACTCAGAAGCTCTGGGGGTAGTTCTGAGTCCACACTGAAATCTTTAAAAAGTGGAGTTTCTGGGGGGCAATTCTGTCTATGGACAGAGGCTATTACTCTCTATCAATATCTTCCTTTTCCTAGAGCAAAGCTGAGGTTCAGAGAGAGATTATTATTTTTAATTTTCATTTTATTTGAAAAGCAGAGAAATAGACAGATCATCCATCTGCTAGTTCACTCCCAGTGCTGGGTTGGTCCTCCATGTGGGTGGCAGGGATAACCAAGTATCTTAGTCACCATACATTGCCTCCCAGAATATGCATTAGCAGGAAGATGGATAGGAAGCGGAGTACCCAAGACTCATGACTAGAACCAGGTCCTCGGATATGCAATGCAGGCTTTGAACCCACTGCACCTCAATACCCACCCCTCAGAGAGGTTATGGCCACAGGATGCTCTGGCCTGATTCCCACTGTTTCCCAGATTCCCATGGTACTCCAACTTCATTTCTTGTCAGGCCAGTGGGGCTAGTCAGGATCTGCTCTGCTAACTCCTTCCCAGAGTAAGATGGGAGCAGTCATGGCCTGAGCTCTAAGATATTTGGCAAGATCCCTAAGTAGATAAGTTATAATGAAGATTGGGAAAAGGCCAAATATAGCTCCTTTAAGATTGAATTTTTCCAGTCTGAATAAAATCAGCCTAGATTTGGCACCCTGTCATCACATTGTTTTTTGTTTTTGTTTTTGTTTTTAAGATTTATTTATTTATTTATTTTGGAAGGCAGAATTAGAGAGGCAGAAGCGGGGGGGGGGGTCTTCCATTTGCTGATGGAATGGCCCAGATGGCCATTTGCTGATGGAATGGCCGCAAAAGGCAGAGTTGGGCCAATCTGAAGCCAGGAGCCTGGAGCTTCTTCCAGGTTTCCCACATAGGTACAGGGACCCAAGGTCTTGGGTCATCTTCCACTGCTTTCCCAAGCCACAGCAGAGAGCCAGATCAGAAGTGGTGCAGCCGGGTCTCGAACTGGTATGCCCATATTGGAGGCCAGCACTACAGGCAGCAGCTTTACCTGCTACGCCACAGCGCTGGCCCCTCATCACATTGTTTTAACTTGAATTTGAGCTCTCTTCTCTACTTTCTTATTATTAGGATTTAGTCAACTTATACTTCTGAATGTTTCTAAGTACCAGGTACCATTGGATGTATTAGATCTACAGAGAATTAGCCCTGAAGTATCACTGAAATCTTTTGTCTGAGTCTTTGCAGCTCACTGAGTAGCAAAGTATGAAGCACTGTAAAATTTTTTTAATTTTCATTTATTTTTGTTTATTTGACAGAGCAACAAAAAGAAAGAGAGATCCTTGTCCACTGGTTCATTCCCCAAATGCCCCATAAAAGCCAGGGCTGGGCCACACCAAAACCAGCAGCTAGGAATTCATTCCAGGTCTTCTACATAGGTAGCAGGGATCCAAGCACTTCAACAATCATCTGCTGCCTCCCAGGGTGTGCATTAGCAGGAAACTGGATGGGAAGTGCAGGCAGAACTCAATCCCAGACACTCCAATATGGAATGCAGGTCTCCCAAGGGGCAACTTAACCTACTACACCACAATGCCTGCCCCTGAAGTGCTTTTGAAAAAATTATTGGGATAGGGGCTGGCGCTGTGGCATAGCAGGTAAAGCCGCCGCCTGTAGTGCTGGCATTGCATATGGGCACCAATTCAAGTCCTGGCTACTCCACTTCCAATCCAGCTCTCTGTTATGGCCTGGGAAAGCAGTAGATGATGGCCCAAGCACTTGGGCCACTGCACACACATGGGAGACCCAGAAGAAGCTCCTGGCTCCTGGCTTTGGATTGGCACAGCTCCAGCCATTGCAGCCAATTAGGGAGTGAAGTGGCAGATGGAAGACTCCTCTCTCTCTCTCTCTTTCTCTCTCTTTCTCTGCCTCTCCTTCTCTCTCTGTGTAACTCTTTCAAATAAGTAAATAAATCTTCAAAAAAAATTATTTGTGTTGTGGCATTCCCTGCTGATGTGCCTGGGAAAGCAGAGGAGGATGACCCAAATGCTTAGGCCCCTGCACCCATGTGGGAGACCCAGATGAGGCTCCTGATGTCTGCCTTTGAACTGGCCCATTCCTGGCTATTGCCACCATTTAAGGAATGAACTCAAAGGTGGAATCTTTCTCTCTCTAACTCTGCCTTTCAAATAAATAAATACATTTTTAAAAATAAAATAAAATAAAAAATTATTATTTTTTAGTTTGAGAGGCAGAGAGCTCCCATCTACTGGTTCACTGCCCAAATACCTGCAACGGATAGGAGAGGGACACAAAGTTGTGAGCCAGGAACTCAGTATTTTTCTCAATGCCATGAGGATGGCAGGAGCCTAAACACTTGAGCCATCACTGTTGGCTTCCCAGGAAGCTGGAATCAAACCTAGGCACTCCAATATGGGATACAGGTTCTAAGCAGCATCTTAACTGCTAGGCCAAACACCTACCCCTGAAGTACTTTTTATATGTCCTAAAAATTGATTCTAGATTGGCATAAGATATTTGGTTTTTTGCAAATAGTTTACTGTAACATTAATCAGTACATTCAACCAACATTTACAAATAGTCTACTTTGTCAGATACCATGTGAAGTCCTATATAAAATACCAATTATTATTTTTAATCTTTTTAAAAATATTGTATGTACTTACTTAAGAGGTAGAGTTACAGATAGAGGGAAAGACAGAAAGGTCTTCTATCCGCTGGTTCACTCCCCAAACATCCGCAACAGCTGGAGCTGGGCCGATCCGAAGCCAGGAGCCAGGAGTTTCTTCCCAGTCTCCCACACCAGTGCAGGGGCCCAAGTCCTTGGGCCATCTTCTAATGATTTCCCAGGCCATGGCAGAGAGCTGGATTGTAAGAGGAGCAAATGGGACTAGAAACAGTGCCCATATGTGATGCTGGTGCCACAGGCGAGAACTTAGTCCTCTATGCCACTATGCCACAATGCTGGCCCCCAAGAATTTTTTTTGAATATTCAGAATTCTAGCATTCAGAATTTTAGCATAAAAATCAGTATAAGGAGTAGGTTTTGTTGTACAGTAAGTTTAGCAGCTGCTTGGGATTCCCACACCGTATGTCATAGTGCCTGGTTTAAATCCTGGTTATTCCACTTCTTTTCTTTTTTTTTTTAAGATTTATTTTATTCACATATTTAAAAGGCAGAGTTACAGACAGAGATAAAAAGAGACAGAGTGAGATCTTCCATCCACCGGTTCACTCCCCAAATAGCCACCAACGACTGGGGCTGGGCCAGAAGTTCAGGAGCCAGGAAGTTCTGCAGGGTCTCCCATTTGGGTTTAGGGGCCCAAGAACTTAGGCCATCTTCTGCTGCTTTTCCAGGAGCATTAGCAGAGAGCTGGATTGGAAGTGGAGCAGCCGAGACTCTAACCGACATCCATATGGGATGCTGCTGCTGCAGGCCGTGACTTAATCTGCTATGCCGAAGTGCTGGGACCTACTCCACTTCTTATCCAGCTTTCTGCTAAAGCATCCTAGGAGGCAGCAGGCTCAAGTCCCTGGGTTCCTGCTACCCACGTGCGAGACCTGTAATGGAGTTCCAGGCTCTTGGCTCGGCCCTGGGCATTGCAGGCATTTGGAGAGTGAACCAGAGGATGGATCTTTCTTTTCCTCTCTTTCTCACTCTCTGTTGCTCTGCCTTTCAAATGAATAAACATTTAAAAAAAAAATACATGAGATGTTAGTCCTCTGAAAACATAAACTATATATGGTGAAGCTAATTCACGTGTGAACATGCTTATATAATATTGATAATAATGATATTATACTTACTACTTGTTAGGTAGATAACAAATGTTTAGGTGTACTAGAAAATGACATGCACATCTGTCTTACGCAGAGGCGATTGCGATAATGATTTCTGCGAGGCCGTACTAAAGGTGACACTGCCAAACATCACAGGCTACCCTGAGTCTCCTGCTCCCTGTTTCAGGAACCTGGGCCACACTATTTCTAGAGAGACCCAGAACCTGCATGTGCCTTATTTTGTGGATAAAAACTTCGACAAGGCCTACAGAGGAGCATCTCTGCGCGACCTGGAGAAGACTATAGAGAAAGATTACATTGATTACATCCAGACGAGCTGCTGGAAGGAGAAACAACAAAGTAAGATGCTGTCAAAAGGGCTTTTGCTGGAGGCCATGATTCCCAGCCCCAGGCATCAGAGGCCTCCTGATCCCTCCCTCTCCAGGTTTCAGTTTATGTGAACAGAGAGGGGCCAGAGGCCCAGTCAGGATACTACAAAGAAGGTGGGGATTTTATTGATAGGATACAGGTGACCGGGTGTGGAAACCCTGGGAACTTGGCGGGGCTCGTCAGCTGTCTTCCTTTGGTGTCTGCCTCTGCTCTTCTGCCCCTCTGTGCTTCCTCAGACTTGGGTTCCACCATGGCGCACTGGGGCTGCTGCCCTCCTTGTTGCTCTCCTCGACTCCCCAGCCCCACCACGCAGGGTTCCCTTTCCACACCCAGGCCTCCCCGGGAACCTCTCAGAGCTACCTGGTTTGGTCCCGTTTCCAAGTTCCACATTCCCTAGAGGGAAATCTCATTGCGCCAGCCTAGGGTTTTCTTTAGTCAAACCAAAGGTTTAGAAAACACTGGCATTGAATCGGGTGCCCCCCGCCCTCACCTCCAGCTGACTGTGAACACGCACAACAAAGTGACCTCCAGGGCTCCTTCAGCAGGGGTGAGCAGGCCTTCCACTCTGTTTCCTCTATGGAGACAGTGGGGTGACAGTGTTTGCCACTTGGCTTACAGCTCCAGTTGTCACTAGGGAGTGCTGGCAGCAGGGGAGGCCCTGGCTCTCAGCCAGCAGCTTCACTTTGTATCTCCCTTGAATTACACACACACACACACACACACACACACACACACCCCCTGCTAGTAACTGCATCTTGTCAGACATGGATTTGTTTAACTTTTAAAAAATAAGCTCCAGCTCATCTTTTAAAGCTTCTTACTGGGTATCACTTAACATCTCCCAGTGTCTGATAAAATTAGCTCTGTGGTCACAGTGCTGCTAAGCCTTCACTGACCATTCACGTACTCCTGACCCCACCCCCAGGCTAATCCCTCCTGCCCTGTGCCCCTGCACTCTTAAAGCACTTTGTTCGTTTTGCTTATATAGTCCTGATCCCACAGTACCCGTGGCAGGTGCATGCCAGTCTCCCCTGTAGGGCTGAGGCCTCCTTGAGGACAAGACCACATCTTACTGTATTTCAGGCCCCTGGCACAGTCCTTGTTTCAGAACAGGTGCTCAACAAATGTCTTTAGACAAGAGAGGATTCTCAGGCCTGGAAAACAATGAAATGCGAAGGACTTTGAATAACAGAGCAGGGCTAATGTTCTAACCTTAACCTGTGGGGACCTTGTCCCTGCCTCCAGTTCCTGTAGGGCAGAGCCCAGTGGCATCCCATGGTGCATTAGGGGTTGGTAGGCTGACTCTGGGATACAAGGGGGAACTAAACAAGAGGAGGGAATTTTCTCCTTTAAGTTAAAAAAGGGGGGAGGGTCAGGATGGACCCTCCCCCATTGTTAACTAAGTTTTACAAGGTTCAAGAGTCAGGAGAGAATTCTGGAGCAAGATCAAAGACTTACACCAAAAAGACAGCATATATGTGGATCCAAACTGGGTGAGCACTACTGGGTTTGTCCCAAGAGTCTCTAAAATGTTCTGGGCCCTGGGAGGGTATTGAATTTGTTGCTTCTGCAAGAACTGGATGCAAGTCTGCATGTCACATTCTTCAAACACATACACCTGCCCCCAGCCCACATCCTTGTCTGTGGCAGTAAGGCTGGAACTATGTAGAGCTGCAATAAGGACTGCACCAACGGTGGCATCTAAGCTTCAGGCCTGGCTTCCCAGCTGTCCCTCCAGGTACAAATGAAAATCCAGTGAGTCAGCATGATTTGCAAACCCACAAGTTCCAAATAGGGGTTATCTGCACACATCCCTTAAAAAGTCTATTTCTGGCATCTTAGTCCAGTGGCGGTGTGGAGCCTCCACAGCCCAGATGCCATCTGAGAACAAGCAGCCTCTGCTCTCCAACTCCAGCAGCAAGTGCAGCCAACAAGGTTAAATTTAGCACTTGAAAGTTGTAAAAATAAACCGCTTGAGAACAAAGTTCACTCTTGGCAAAATACCAGATGGAAACTTTTTTTATCAAAGTTAGACATTGTCTTTTTAAAATCTTTTATTTCTTTGCTCTTAGAATGCTTAATCTGAGTGGATTTTTATGAGTAATTCTTTACGGGGAACACTAATTGCCCTGTTTACCTCTTCTTAGCTGCATCTAGGTAATAACCCTGATGCCAGGAAAGCAGCCAGGCCCCTAGGCTGGGCCGGACAAAAGTTAACAGGCAGCAACTACTTCCTGGCCTGAGCCGGCTGCACTGCCCTCACCGGTTGATGCGCACTCCTTTGTATGCCCTTGAGCGGTGTAGCCGAGTAGGTAGAAGCTTAGGCTTTGAGATGGGGCTGGAATTGACTTCCTCCTGGAGTGGTTGTATGGATTATAGGAGACAGGGTGTGTGGAACTCACAGTGTCTGGCATGGTCTACACTTAATTCTTGAGGGAGGCCAGGCTTAGTGTGGCTTTGCCCTGGAGATTGCATGCAGCACCTTGTCACGGAGCTGATCAGGAGGGGAGTTGGGGTCTGTTGGGGTCTCCCCATTGTTGGGATTCTGATCTGGGCTTTTGTACAGAGCGTTCTGCGGAGAGGCTCTGGGACTTGTTTCCCTTGGCAATTGTAGTTTACCTTGAAGCCTCCATGTTCTGCCCACTTGTTAGCTGGCATTCAGGGCAAGGGGAACATTCTGCCAAGAAGAAAAGGTGTCCTCTTGATCCTGCCCCTCCCCCAAATTTTGTTAGTTACCTAGCGGTTATTGAATATTAACAGGATGTGTCAAAGGTAGCATATTCTTGGAGCTGACCCTGTGCTCACTGAAGGGCAGTTTGGAGAGAAGCTTCTCTCTAAGCATGGGTGTGCAGCTTTGGGACTCAGTGCCTGAAAAACTGACCTTGTGCAAGGTCCTTGTGTGGAGTGGGGTCCCTGGCCTGGTTTCAGCACGCTTTATGAAAAGCAATGTGCTGTTCTGGGAGAAGCATTCACACGTGGGCAGTTGGTTATCTTCCATCAGCTTGGTGCAGTGGTCTGCATGGAGACAGCAGGGAGAGTCACCAGTCCTTAACATTTTTTGGAAGATGCTTCCAGGGAGTAAGGCATTTAGAAAAGGTCAGTGGGCCAGCGCCATGGTTCAACAGGCTAATCCTCCGCCTTGTGGCGTCGGCACACCGGGTTCTAGTCCCGGTTGGGGTGCTGGATTCTGTCCCGGTTGCCCCTCTTCCAGGCCAGCCCTCTGCTGTGGCCCAGGAGTGCAATGGAGGATGGCCCAAGTGCTTGGGCCCTGCACCCCATGGGAGACCAGGGAAAAGCACCTAGCACCTGGCTCCTGCCATCGGATGAGCGTGGTGTGCCAGCCGCAGCGCGCCGTCCGTGGCAGCCATTGGAGGGTGAACCAACGGCAAAGGAAGACCTTTCTCTCTGTCTCTCTCTCTCTCTGTCCACTCTGCCTGTCAAAAAAAAAAAAGGTCAGTGATCAGAAAAACCTATGGAAATGATTTCAAGAGAGGCAAAGCCACAGAATCTGTCCCAACTACTGGTGTCGCTGTGACCCCAGAGGACCAGGCATAGAGGACTCTTGTGGAAGCCTCTTGTAGCACTCTCTTAACATGCCAGTGAAGCCGGAGAAGTGGGCAGGATGTGGAAGCAGAGAGCTTTCATTTGGGTGCGCCACAGAGCCCCATCACCTGCAAGAGTGACTGTGCCAAGGCAAGCTCTGACCGGCAGGCATTGCAGGCCCTCTCGCCAGGGGGTGCAGCACATTGTCCTGGAGCCAGGGAGACCTGCTGCTCACTAAGCAACTGCTGGGCTAATGGCCAGGCTTTGAAGCCCACCGTAAAGGGAGGGTTGCCACACACATCCGCCCCTACCCTGGAGTCCTGTTCTTGATCTGCACACTGTGCCCTACTTGTAAATAGAAGCATTGTGAGCATTGTGAGCAGAAATGCCAGACGGTACTTTGTGTTGATAGAAACGGATGGCCATTGTTCCCCCGGGCTAACTATTAATTCCTGCTTCCAGGCAGTTTGCTGATTAATCAGACAGGTGCTTCTTCTTCCACCATGAAAAACAAAATCTTTCAGCAAGGTGATCAAGAATGGATAGGCATATTTCAAAAATAGCATTTTCACAAAGCTGGTCCTATACACAGAGTAGCTGCCTGCTGGCTGGGGCTCTGAGAATCCACCCACGCCATCCAAGCAGTCGCCCTGTTAATTCACAGCACGCCTCTGAAGGTGCTTTTCAGGCACTTCTCCCAGAGCACAGCTCGAAAACCTTACAAAAGGATGAAAACTAGAGGCAGCCAAACCACCATTGAGTCAGGAAATGCAGCCGAGATGATATGAGTATTCTGGTAAAAATAGAACGACCTTCTCCACCATGAAGAGAAATGAAATTCATTTAGTCAAGGAGACAAAGGTCACCAGATCCAGACGATTTCACTTTTCAAAGAGCCCAGCTGCCTTTGGCCTTTGAGTTGGGGACCCCACAGGTGCCGAGGGAAGGAAGAAAGCCGCCAGCGTCCTGGCCTTGTGTGGAAGCACAGCCACCAAGCTAGGCCATGTGTCACGTAGCATGTGTGAGCCTTGAGCCAGCAATGCAGGGGACAGACAAAGCAGCTGTCTTTGTTTCAGGTGACAGGAAGAGGCAACTGGCCTCCATTGCTCCCCCCACTGCTGTCTGGATGCCGTCGGTAGGAAGGCTGTGAAACCGTCTCCTCTTACGGCACACATGCAGCTTTCCCAAGCTTGCCACCAAATGCTTGGTTAATAAGAACTATGTCCAGCAGTTGATAGCAGCGCGCAGACGCTGGGACAGCAGGATCACAGGAGGCCTATCGTCCTCAGCCCTGGCAAAGTGCCCAATACATGTTTCTTGAATAAATGAGTAAACGTTTCTTATATTAATTGAAAGAAAAAGCACTAAAGAAAGTAAAAAGAGCTTTGATTCCAGAAGTATGGGGATGCAACAAAGGAGCTCAAGTCTCTTAGTAAATAGGTTCCCTCTTCTGTGTTTCAGAGTCAGAGCTGACGAACTTGGCAGGATTATACAGAGATGAACGACTGAAACAAAAAGCAGATTCGCTGAAACTTGAAAACTGTGAAAAACTTTCCAAACTTATCGGCCTACGCAGAGGAGGCTGAGAAGATGATGCGCTTATGCAGGGCTGGGGTTTTGTTACTTGTTACCATTTATGTTCCTAATCCCATTTTATAATACAAAATTAGGAGATGGTGAACAGTTTACTATTAGCTAACTTTGTTGGGCAGAGTTGCAGGAGCTTCAGCCTAGAGCCAGATTTGTCACCACAGAACCCTTCCTGGCATTGGCTCCGGGCCCAAGGAATGGTTTGGCCAGGTTAAACCAATGGCCAAGCATTCGATTCCGTCCCCCTGCTCTGTGAGTGCAGCTCAGGGCTTCCCAGAGCAGAGCCATATTGTCTTTGTTTAAAATAAGGTTACTGAGGTCTCAGAACCCAGGCTTTCCTAGGCTTGGCCCAAGCTGCTTACTAGGAGTCACTGACAACGTCTACCAAGCATTATACCTCTCCCTTCATCAGAGTCATTCTGTCCCCCAGTCCAGCCTTCCCAACTGCTTCCTACTCAAGTCGGTTTTCTAAGGGGAGCATGGAGAGACTTCTACAGCCAGTAGTTTCTCCTGTCCCAACATCTGCTCACTTAGTACTATTAGCAAACTGCGGGTTTGAGGTTCTTTTATATCCTCACCCTCTCTCTGGCAGAAGCTCTAGAAATGAAAAACTACTGAACTGTGAAACAGTGCAGTGGACAGTGCCGCAACAGGAGGCGGGGCTGTGGGTGAGGGTGAAAAGCGAGACCGCCTCTCAGTTCCTCAGTGCAGGTTGCCCAGGCCATGGTAGAATGTTCTGTTTTGTCATTCCCTTTGATCGCAGCATGTGGTGTCGTCACACTTGAGCTGCACCCCTCACCCCCACAGAGGTAACAGTGTTGTTGCCAGCCAGCCAGGCTGCTTGCTGAAGCCTAGCGAGAGGCAGACACACTGAGGTAGCTGTGGCTGTGGGTCCACCATGACCCAGCAGTCATCTTGTGCTCTTCAGTTCATAACTGGAGTTGCTGTTCGTTCACTTAGTATTTACAGCTCTGTGAAGTTGATGCGTTATCTCTGTTTTCATGAATGAGAACATGGGCCCAGAAGGGAAGCATGGCTGACCCGTGTAGTGGCAGAACTGGATCGTAGTCTGGTTACTAGATGGAGACTTTGTAAGATCGTCCTCCTTTCCCAGGTGATTCTAGCGGACTGGCTAAGCAGAATCTCCCAGGGATGCCTCTGTCCCCTGCCCCGCTCCGCACCCTCACTGCGGCAGCCCTCTGTCCCTCAGGAAGACGTCCCTGGGGCCTTTAGGAAGCTGCACTCCGTACACAAGAGCAGTGCTTCCTCAGGGACAGGCAGCTCTTCCCACTGCTGAGCTGTGTGACGCCAGCCTCCCTGTGCAGGGTGGCTAGCAGGTCTGGGCTGCCCACAGTGTGCTGCATCTCTGAACATGGAAGGATCGGGAATGGCCATGGTTGACACTCCATGTTGTCGTCATGTTGGGAGACAAGTTCCTGCTGGAGGAAGAGTCTACATGAAAATTGACTCCCAAAGGAGAGTTCCTCCTTTTGGATGCATAGCTGTGGTTTAGACCAAAGCGTCTAGCTTCATTCAACATGTGGGTATTGCACAGGGGCCGCCTGGCTTCACAGGGCCTCCCTGACACCCTGAGTGACAGGGAATTTGCACTTTAAAATGTGTCCATGAGTCACACAGGCTCATGGAAGGTTGTTTCCCACACAACAGAAGTCAAAACTGTCCTCTAACCAGCCCCAGCCTCTGCTACAGGATGGGCCGTCATCAAACCGGACAGGTTGGGAGATCCTACTCTAGATGCCCATGAATGAGGAAGTCACACCTTTTTGCATTCCTGGCATCGATGCGTTGTAATTAGGTGTGACAACACTAAACAGAGGCGATACTAATTCCATTCAATGTCATAGAGTTGTCTGTTTTTATGGCACTAATGGTACTGTTATCTATCACCCACAGTTTTTCTCAAGTGAGCTGTATTTGCTTTTGGTTAAAGGATAGTTTAATCTATTTGGCACTATCCAGAACATTGCTTCACATCCTTGGTTATGTTTTAGATGCGTTGTCCACATGGTGGTAAAATCAACTTTTGCCTCCTACTTCCATCCTTTGAAAGGTGTCCTGCAGTAGATAAGTTCTTTAGGGAAGGCTTATTCTTACTGTTGGAACTTGGCCATAGCTGTAGACTGTTTCTTTGAGCATGACTGCAGATTGGAGTTGTGTGATGGGAGCAGCCTAAGAAATAGGGCTTGAAGCCCAAGCAGAAACGGAAGTTACTCTCTGCACCACATGAGCAAGCACGCAGAGGGGAGGATGGAGTCCCTCTCCTCATAGAGAACTCTGCAGTGTGAGGCAGCCCGGGTCCCAGGACAGCAACTCTGCAGTGCCTCTGCTGAAGCCTGGAGGTGTCCAGGCTTTCCTGATCAGCTCCAGACCTCACGACTTGGGAGAAGTGACCAGTAAGAAAGTGTCATTGCCATGCTTCCTGTTGGAGACTTAAGAATTACAGCAAACTCCCAACACACTGGAACATGGGATGCAGCAGCCTGGCCACACTACGTGCTACCCTCGTTTTCCTCCCCACACTCAGGACTGGCTTTGCGAGGAGGCACTGCTGGGATTCCAGCAGGTTTTTGTTACACCCGACCACGTGTGCAAGTTTCTTTTCTCTGCATGCACTTCTCACAGGGGATAGCACTTAATTTGTATTTATTTTGGACTCATTTAAGGTATAAGCTTAGGATCCTAATATATTTATTTTTGGAAAGGGTCAAGTTACTGTACACCTTATTTTTTTGAGCCTGCATTATTGACTCCTTGTGCAGTGACCACCAAGGAACTATATACCCATATGCTACATGTGGGTCCCATTATTTACATTGCATTCAGTATTGAAAATTAAAGATGTGAATGTTCTGTGACCAGAGTCAGGGATGACACTGATGGTGGCGTAAGAATCCCAAAAACTCTGGTCCCCTGACCCACTGCATTCTGGATTGAGTGTATTTTAGCAAAGAAAAACATTAAATGATTTTATAGAAAAAGAATGGCTTTCCTGTTTTCCTGTGTTCCTTCACCTTTGTGGCATCCTGGGGTACCACACGTCCTTGACTCCCTTGAAGCCACACCTTTCTAGCAAGGCTATTGTACACTGCTATGCTCTTCCCTCATCTATCAGTGGAGTTATTTGTATTTGCAATCATTTGCATTTGTAGATGGCACTAGTAGCATTACCAATGCCATAATTTCCATCAAATAACAGCCGCCACAGCATATAGCAAAGCCACAGATCAGACTTGCACTTAGCATCAGAAAATCAGGTGTCATCCCATTTCCTTGCTGGCTTTGTTCCTCATGGCCCATATTTAGGAAAGTCTTGACTTAAAAATTTAATACATGGGGCTGGGAGGCAGGCATATACATACATAATTTACAAGACCCCAACTGGTCATGATACCTTGCATTTCATTTGGAGAAAAAGGTGGCATGAGATTGCGTTCACCAAATATTGATAACTTACTATGTCCAGATGGCTGAGCTTTTGGGAGAGGGCCCATGGAACAGGTGAGACTCTGGAGTAGACATCCAGCAGGGAAATTTTAGACAATGCTCTGCAGTGAAGCTGAGATTGTTCAAATCCCTACCAAAGGGAAGGCTTCCAGAGGGAAGTGGAAGCAATCTGACGGAGACTTGAAATGCAATCACCCTTCCGAAGGAAACAAGTGATTTTCTGAGATGGAAGAACATGAAAGCAACACTTTTGCAGCACTCTCGTTTCCATGAACAGCACTATCCCCCTATCCAAGTGCAAAGTCAAGCCCAGGAGACTTAATTTGGTGTCCCCTAGAGGACCACACCTAATGGTCCTGCCCTTTCTAATCTGGGTTAGCCTTTGATCTCCTTTGACAAGGGAAGCTGGTGAAATGGCAGCTTCTGTGGGAAGCCGGCCACTGTCTTAAGTCCAAGTAACCTGAGACCTCTTTATGCTAACTACATGGAGAAGCCATGCAGAGAGGACCAAGTAATTGAGCTGACAGCAAGAAGGGAGGACTAAAACAACTAAGTAATCCCAGCTGATGAGCAGAAAGGAGCTGCCTTATCAAGCCCTGCTCAGACTGAAGAATCATGGCATGAGACTGCAAACAATAAAGCAACTGCTATGTTTTGTGGTAGTTTATAGCCACAGATAACCACGCCACTTTGGTGGCCTTTCCCCATACCCCCTACTCTCTATCCCTCTGACACCATCCAATTCCAAAGCCATTCATCCATTTCCACTGCAGTAGCCTCCTAGATACTGGTCTCTGAGCATCTCCATAGGGCTTCCTCCAATCCATACACTTCACTGCAATAGAGGTCACTCACTTGCTTAAAATATTGCATTAGCTTTCTTTTGCCCCCCAAATAAAAATCATCAAAGTCCAGAGCATGATCCACTATACTCACCAAGGCTCCACTCTGACAAGTCCTGACCTTACCCTACTGCCCTATCAATCTATTTTAAAAAGATTTTTATTTATTTATTTGAGAGGTAGAGTTACAGACAGAAAGAGGGAGAGACAATGGGAAAGGTCTTCCATCTACTGGTTTACTCCCAAATGTGAACCACAGTGGGAACTGGGCTGATCCAAAGCCAGGAGCCAAGAGCCTCTCCCACATCTCCCATGAGTGGGCAGGAGCCCAAGGACTTGGGTCATCTTCCACTGCTTTCCCAGGCCAGTAGAGAGTTGGATTGGAAGAGGAACAATTGGCACACAAACTGGCACCCGTATGGGATGCCGGCACTGTAGGCAGAGGCTTATCTTACTACACCACAGTGCTGGCCCTCCATCAATCTTTTGCTTTTCCACTATACCTTTTGCTCTAGGCATTTTGCATATGTTGGTCTCTCTCTCAAACCCTATCCTGCTATTGGCATTGTGGTTAAGCAGCAGGTTATACCACTGCCTATGACGCCAGCATCCCATATCAGAGCACTGGCTCCCTGCTTCTGATCCAGCTCCCTGCTAATGTGCATGGGAAAGCAGCGGAAGATGGCCCAAGTGATTGGGTCCCTGCACCCATGTGGGAGACTCTGATGGAATTCCAGGCTAATGACTTGGTCCCAGCAGTTGTGGCCATTTGGGAAGTGAACCAACAGATGGAAGATCTCTCTCTCTCTCTCTTTGTGCATCTTTTCATTTGTTCTGTCTCTTCCTCTCTCTCTCTCTCTCTCTCTCTCTCTAACTCTGCCTTGCCAATAAAAAAAAATTTTTTTTGACAGGCAGAGTGGACAGTGTGTGTGTGTGAGAGAGAGAGAGAGAGAGAGAGAGAGAGAGAATGAAAGGTCTTCCTTTTGCCATGGGTTCACCCTCCAATGGCTGCCGCGGCCGGCGCCTGATCCGAAGGTAGGAGCCATGTGCTTATCCTGGTCTCCCATGGGGTGCAGGGCCCAAGCACTTGGGCCATCCTCCCCGGCCTTATTTTTAGATTTTTAAAAAATTTATTTGTGGCCGGCGCCATGACTCAATAGGATAATCCTCTGCCTGCGGCACCGGCACACCAGGTTCCAGTCCCGGTCGGGCACCAGATTCTGTCCCGGTTGCCCCTCTTCCAGTCGAGCTCTCTGCTGTGGCCCGGGAGTGCAGTGGAGGATGGCCCAAGTGCTTGGTCCCTGCACCCCATGGGAGACCAGGAGAAGCACCTGGCTCCTGGCTTCAGATCAGCGTAGCACACCGGCCACGGCAGCCATGGGGGGTGAACCAACAGCAAAGGAAGACCTTTCTCTCTGTCTCTCTCTCACTGTCCACTCTGCCAGTCAAAAAAAAAAAAAAAATCTAAAAATAAGGGGCCGGCGCTGTGGCACAGTGGGTTAAAGCCCTGGCCTGAAGCGCTGGCATCCCATATGGGCACCAGTTTGAGTCCCGGATGCTCCTCTTCCAATACAGCTCTCTGCTATGGCCTGGGATAGCAGTAGAAGATGGCACAAGTTCTTGGGCCCCTATACCCACATGCGAGACCCAGAAGAAGCTCCTGGTTCCTAGCTTCAGATTGGCACAGCTCCGGCCGTTGCGGCCATCTGGAGGGTGAACCAGTGGATGGAAGACCTCTCTGTCTCTACCTCTCTCTGTAACTCTGTCTTTCAAATAAATTTTTTTAAAAACCTAAAAATACAAGGCCAGATTCTGTCCCAGTTGCTCCTCTTTCAGTCCAGCTCTCTGCTGTGGCCTGGGAGTACAGTGGAGGATGGCCCAAGTGCTTGAGCCCTGCACCCGCATGGGAGAGCAGGAGAAGCACCTGGCTCCTGGCTTCGGACAGGCGTAGCACCGGCCGCAGCAGCCACTGGGGTGTGAACCAACTGAAAAGGAAGACCTTTCTCTCTGTATCTCTCACTGTCCACTCTGCCTGTGAAAAAAAAAAAAAAACCTAAAAATATAAAAAAAGAACCTTGTCCCACTCACCTGCCCCTCCCCTCTTTACTAAGTACCTCTCAGCTATCTATGAAGATATTAGGGTTTCTGCTCACACATCACATCTTCACAGAAGCTTTCCCCTTCACAGCCGCTTAGCCCAGACTAGGCTAAATCACCCTTTAAATTACTCACATTCATATCTTTCTTAGTACTTGTCATATCTATAATATTATTTGAATGATGACATAATTTTGGATTTACTTGGGTGTTTATTTGATTATTGTCTGATTCCCCCAATCTGGTTTTTCTGAGATGAGCCTTAAAGGGAGTGACATGCCATCTGTCATAGGATTTGCTCTACAAATGGAGCAAAATGATTTTATTACCATTAAGGTGGAGGTCTGTGATTCCTTGGCCAAAGGATACAGCAGAAATGACAACCAGGCCTGTAAGTTAAGACACTGGCATCTTCCACTTCCTGTCAGTTTGAATGCTTTCACTTTAACCCAGCCACCATGCTATGAGAAAGCCCAGGCATCCTATATAGAAAAACCAAGACCTAGCTGAGCTCCCAGCTGATAGCACAAACTTGCCAGTCATTTTTGTGAGCCATCTAAGTAGAGCTTCTAACCCTCTGCTGAGTCCTCCCTGCAGATAATACATGGAGCAGAGATGAGCTATTGCCACAGAACCCTGCCCAAAATGCAGACTCAGAGCAAAGGGGTGGCATTGTGGTACAGCAGCTTAAGCTACCACTTGTGATGCAAGCACCCCATATGAGGGCCAGTTCATGTCCCTGCTACTCCACTTCTGACCCAGCTCTCTGCTAATGCTCCTGGGAAGGCAGCAGAAGATGGCCAAGTACTTGGGCCCCTGTCACCTCTATGGGAGACTTGGAAGAAGCTACCGGCTTCTGGCTCTGGCCTGGCCAGGCCCAGACATTGCAGTCATTTGGGAGAGTGAACCAGTGGATGGAAGGTCTCTGTCTCTCTCTCTCTCTCTGTATGTGTAACTCTGTCTTTCAAATAAATCTTTTTTTTTTTTTTAAATTGTGGGTGGCTTGTTATACAACCAATAGATTACCACATCAACTAGGATGACACACTTGTGCAGGAAGACAGCCTTTCCTGGGCAGGATCACAGACCACTTTATGATGTCATGTTATCCTAAGGTTCACTGAGGACATGTGGACATCATGAGTAGGGGTCTGTGGTGGGCCCCAATCAGAGAGACCTCCGTCATGTTGACGCTGGCATGCCGGTGCACCTCTGGATCCAGGGATCACTCTTGCTCCCAACCACTCATCTCCAAGGAACTAGCCCTGGAGCCTACTGGTCTCCAAGATTTTGTCTCAAACACACAAAGGAGTGCCTGATCCCACCCAGGCTGGTTAATAGTGAATGGCAGGGCTGGCACTGTGACAGAGTAGGCTAAGCTTCCCCCTGCAGCACCAGCATCCCCTGTGGGTGCTAGTTCCTGTACTGGCTGCTCCTCTGGTGAGCCAGCTCCCTGCTACAGCCTGAGAAAGCAGTAGAAGATTACTCAAGTCATCGGCCCCCCGCACCCATGTGGGAGACCCAGAAGAAGCTCCTGGGCTTCGAATCAGCCCAGCTCCCACTGTTGGCGGCCATTTGGGGAGTGAACCAGCAGATGGAAGACCTCTCTCTCTGCCTCTCCCTCTATCTGTAACTCTGCCTCTCAAATAAACAAAATAAAAAAAGAGAGAAAGAGAGACAATTAACGAATGCAAATGACAGCCATCGGTACCTCCTGAAAGACCCTGGGGAAGGAACACAGCTCATTGAGAGGGCTCTGAGATCACTGCCCCAGAGGAATGTGTGGCTTTGTCCAGGCTGATTCAACATTCATGCCTGGCAGACGAGAGGCACGCCATCTACACAGCACCCTCGTGGCCTGTAACCGCACCAATACCTCTTCTCTTTTCAAGTCCATGAACAAAAGCAAATTACTGAGCCTGGGACTGAAAAAAGTGTCTGTACAAACAGAAAAACAACGCTTGCTTGTGAATTCCAGAAACCGGCCTTGGGAAAGCCAGCTTAAGTTGCAAAGGTAACCTGGCCCTCATGGCCAGCGTGCCTGGAGGTTTGAGGTCATTGCACAAGGGGACAACACAGTACTTTCCCTTTTTCCGATCCCAGCCAAATAACATTTTGCAGCTGCGAATATCCTACTGTTTCCTCCCTAAGATGAAGTCCAGCTGTCAAGCCGCTTCCCGAGGAATAACACTGGCATCCGAGACAGGGTTTTCAGACCCACAACCAGCGTGAGGAGCTGACTCAGTAGCCCAGCCCCCTTTACTGCCTCCTTAAAACCCCCTCACTGAGCACCATAGTTCCTGCGAGTGCTAATCTGAGACCCTCTCATCAATCCATCAACAGATGAAACTCTTTTACCCTCAAACCCTATCCTTTTTATTTTAGTAGCCACTAGCCCCAGGTGGCCATTTAAAAGTAAATTGGAAATAATCACTTTTTTTAAAAGTGTAAAAAGCAATTTCTCAGTCACATGAGTCACATTTCAAGCCCTGAATAGCCACGTGTGGCTTAGTGGATGCCATGTTGGACAGGGCAGCTGTGGGGCATTTCCAGTACTGCAAATTCTATCGAACTGAGCTGTCTCAGGTTCTCTGAGGGAGGTCAACAGGATGCCCTTGCCACCAAGGACCTGAGATTAAAAGTAACAACAGAAAATCCAGAACAAGGGCTGCCACTGAGACATCCACAGGGAGGGTCACGTTCGCTAGGCCACACATCCAGCCCAAAAATCCCCCACAGAACTTTAGAGAGTAGCCTGGGCAGCTTACCTCAACTTTCAGCTTCACTTCCTGGTCACTGATGATATTTATTTTCCCCAAATTTCATTTAATAGTCATTTCCTGCTTGGTAGTACCAAATTTATCATTTTATCCATTATGCTCAACAAAAATTGCAGCATAGTATCATGGTTAAAAACATGGACTCCAGTCCAGTGCCATGGCATAGCGGGTAAAGTTGACGCCTGCGGTGCCAGCAACCCATATAGGCGCCCGCTGCTCCACTTCCAATCCAGCTTTCTGCTATGGCCTGGGAAAGCCGTAGAAGATGACCCAAGGCCAGCACTGCGGCTCACTAGGCTAACCCTCCGCCTGCAGTGCCGGCACCCCGGGTTCTAGTCCTGGTTGGGGCACCGGATTCCGTCCTGGTTGTTCCTCTTCCAGTCCAGCTCTCTGCTATGGCCCAGGAGTGCAGAAGGATGGCCCAGGTCCTTGGGCCCTGCACCCTGCATGGGAGACCAGGAGGAAGCACCTGGCTCCTGGCTTCGGATCGGCGCAGTGCACCAGCCATAGCAGCCATTTGGGGGGTGAACCAACGGGAGGAAGACCTTTCTCTCTGTGTCTCTCTCACTGTCTAACTCTGCCTGTCAAAAAAAAAAAATGACCCAAGCTCCTGGATTCTGATTCGGATTGGCACAGCGCCGGCTACTGAAGCCATCTGGGGAAGATTTCTCTCTCTTTTTCTCTCTCTCTCTGCCTCTGCCTTTCAAACAACTCTTAAAAAAAAAAAAAAAGACTCCAGGGCGAATTTAGGGGAGTGGATGCCCCTCCCTCCTCTCCTTAACTCTCCCTTTCAAATAAAGAAATCCTAATACACACACAGAGACCCTGGAGTCAAGCTGCCTGTGTCAGAACCCTGTTGCACCCACAGCTTACTAGTTTGGGTGGCCTGGGGCAAATTACTCATCTCACAGAGCCTGCCTTTCCTCATCTGTAGAATGGGATAATAGAATACTTCACAGCGTTATTCCGAGGATCACGTGAGATAGTCAAAACTGAAGAGGGCCGTGAAATACTGAACACACAATATATGTTGGTTCTAAGTTCCACCGAACTTCATCTTATTTGAGTTTCCAAAAACCAACCAAACAAAAAAAGCCTTCGGTAAGGACTGCGGCAAAACCTCTTCCACACGGTCCCACACGGGAAGCTGCCTAGAGCCTGGCCCCGAGCATGAGGGCTCAAATCTGAAAGCCGTTCTTCCATCTTTCTCGGTCCATCTTCCTTGCTTCAGCTTCGGGCCCTCAGTACTAAGTGGGTACCAGGAGGCTGGAGGGCCGCGCTAGGAAGGAACTGGGGGGTTGGGGACCACAAAGAGGCTAGTGAGGTTCCGGGTGCCGGGGCTGCCTCAGCCGGCTTTTGCTTCCGGGTCATGCAGTTTCACAGGCCCTGGAGAAGGCTGAGCGCCCCGTGTTGCCACCTCACACACACTTAAAGGAAGTACAAGCCAGGCCCTGCCTGCTCCTCAGGACTGCGTGGGAAACAGAAGACACACAAATTCCCTACACACGTCAGTTCCTAAGCGTTGCTTGAGGCTTCCCCGCCCCAGGCGGCTCCTTTAAAAGGTGGGCCCCCCGTCCCAGCTACCAGAGGAAGTCACCGCCCCCGGTTGCCAGGGTGCTCTGTGGCGTCGCATTCTCATTGGCGGGCGACGGCCGCGAGGCGCCCAGGGGCAGCCATTTCCAACGAGCAGGCGGGGGCGAAAGATGGCGACGCCCCTCGGGTGGTCGCAGGGGGGCTCAGGGTCTGTGTTTCTCGCCTTCGACCAGCTACGGGACGTGATTGAATCTCAGGAGGAACTGATCCACCAGCTGAGAAATGTGGTACGTACTCAGGAGCGCTCGGGGAGAGGCCGGAATGGACGTCTCGCCGGTGGGTGCGGGGCCAGGTGCAGCCTCGATTCAAGGGGCGTGGTTAGGGAACATTACCAATGGCGTCATCGGGAAGCCGAGCTCCGCTAGGTTGCTGGTGGAGGTGGAGCCAAAAGGGGCGGGGCCTTCCTGAATATTTACCAGGGATTTTTTTATTTTATTTTATTTATTTGAAAGGTTCAGCGACAGAGAAAGAGAGGGAGAGAGGTTTTCCATTCGCTGATTCATTCCCTAAATGCCCACAACGGCCGAGGCTGGGCCAGGCTGAAGCCAGGCGCCAGGAACTCCCTCTGAGTCGCCCAGATGGGTGGCAGGGACCCAAGCACCTGAGCCATCACCTGCTGCTTCTCAGGCACATGAGCAGAAGCTGGATCGGAACTGGAGCAGCCATGACTGCATCTTGCGCTTTGATAGGGGATGTGGTCGCCCAAGGAGGGCCCTAACCAGTGGCACACGGGCTCCTTACCAGGAATTTTTTTTTTTTTTTTTTTTTTTTTTTACAGGCAGAGTGGACAGTGAGAGAGAGAGACAGACAGAAAGGTCTTCCTTTGCCGTTGGTTCACCCTCCAATGGCCGCCGCGGTCGGCGCGCTGCGGCCGGTGCACCGCGCTCGTCCGATGGCAGGAGCCAGGAGCCAGGTGCTTCTCCTGGTCTCCCCATGGGGTGCAGGGCCCAAGCACCTGGGCCATCCTCCACTGCACTCCTGGGCCACAGCAGAGGGCTGGCCTGGAAGAGGGGCAACCGGGACAGAATCCGGTGCCCCGACCGGGACTAGAACCTGGTGTGCCGGCGCCACAAGGCGGAGGATTAGCCTGTTGAGCCACGGCGCCGGCCCTTACCAGGAATTTTAAGTATGATCAAGGAATGTTCTGCGCTCTCTGGTTGTTGAAGGGCCTCCATTTCCCCGTTGTTCATAAAAATGACTTCACTGAATTTCTTTTTTTTTTTTTTTTTGACAGGCAGAGTGGACAGTGAGAGAGAGAGACAGAGAGAAAGGTCTTCCTTTGCTGTTGGTTCACCCTCCAATGGCCACCGCGCTGCAGCCTGCGCAGCGTGCTCATCCAATGGCAGGAGCCAGGTGCTTCTCCTGGTCTCCCATGGGGTGCAGGGCCCAAGCACTTGGGCCATCCTCCACTGCACTCCCGGGCAACAGCAGAGAGCTGGCCTGGAAGAAGGGCAACAGGGACAGAATCTGGCACCCTGACCGGGACTAGAACCCAGTGTGCCGGCGCCGCAAGGCGGAGGATTAGCCTGTTGAGCTATGGCGCCGGCCAACTTCACTGAATTTCTAAGGACCTCACGTGCCGGCGAGAAACTCAGTTGTCTGTTCCAGAGCCAAAGGCAGTGTCAGGCCGAGCACAGCAAGTTCAGATTTGGCCCCTGCCACCTTGAGGGCCTCCATTTCTCTTGCTTTTGCCTTCTCATTCAGGCCCTGGCTGATGGGTGCAAGGTGTTGAAGCTACAGGTTACCTCTCCAGGCCTGATAAAATCCTGGCCCTCCAGAGTTCATGGTTTTGCTGGTTTTCTTGTTTTGCCTTGATAAGGAGGTTGAGATGCCGCTCCACTTCAGAAATAAATCTGGTTCACTTGTATGTTTCACTCCAGTGATTCTTAGACAGTTTCTTCCCTTCTGGAAGTCGGTGTGGGTGACAGGAGAGGGACATGCAGTGTTTGCTGCCCTAATGTCGTAACACACACTGTATGCATCTCTAGGTCCCCACGCCTTTTCCCTGGGGGCTAGCCTTGGCGTCTGAGTTCCCACTGTCTGGATACTTGCTGCTCTGCCCTTCTGCCCCATCCTACTTGGCAGTCAGATCTCAGGACTGATGGCACCTCCAGGAGCAGTCCTGCCTCTTCCCCGGCTGGGTCAGGGACTCCTCTGGGCGCCGCAGGCCCTGTGCTTCTCCAGTACAGCACCTGTGTGGTAGAACAGCTGCCTCTGGGCTCTCCTCCATGAGGCTGGTGCTGAGCCTCAGTGGAGTGGAGTGCCAGTCTCCTCCTAGGAGCCCATGGTTTGTCCTGGTCCCTGGAGGGCAGCCCCACTACCCAGTCCCAGGCCGTCCCTGAGCCAGGCTCTGTTGCAGATTGTTCTCCAGGATGAAAACTTTGTCAGTAAAGAAGAGTTCCAGGCAGTGGAGAAGAAGCTGGTGGTGAGTACCGGCCTGGGCAGCCCCTGCTACGCCTGTTTCCCAGGATCCCTGTGGTTAGGCAGCAGTGAGGCTGTGTGCCTCTCTGATGAGGGGGCTGGTCCAGGGCCTAGGAGATCCACGATAGCTTGGGATGATAAGGTAACTGCTGCTGCCCTTGCAGGAAGAGAAAGCTGCCCACGCCAAGACCAAGGTCCTCCTGGCCAAGGAAGAGGAGAAGTTGCAGTTTGCCCTTGGAGAGGTAGAGGTGCTGTCCAAGCAGCTGGAGAAGGAGAAGATGGCCTTTGAAAAGGCGTGAGTGAGCCTCAGCGGGGCTGTGGGGGCCGAGGCCTGGCCGCCTGCATCCCGCCTACCCTCTCCTCTCCCCTCCGCTTCCCGCAGGCTCTCCAGTGTCAAGAACAGAGTTCTGCAGGAGTCCAGCAAGAAGGACCAGCTCATCAGCAAGTGCAATGGTAGGCGGGAGGCCTGTGCTCCCCCCCCCAGGATACATGGGCTCTTCCCTAACAGCCCAGCGCCTGTGTCAAGAGCAGGGTTTCACCCCAACTTCTGTCCCCGGCTGAGGATACAGGCAGGCCAAGGCGGGCCACACCTTCGAAAAGGCCTTCAGGGACCAGGCAGGCCACGGAAATGAGGGAAGCAGTCGGCGTCCGGTATTCTTCACGGCCATAAAGGAATGGGCTCGCTCCCATTTTTCTCAAAACATACAACCTTCTTAGTCCACCTTTTGTCTTCCCACCTCTGACGGGTATTAGAGAGCGTGCACTTGCAGCAGGCACGGTGGGCGCAGGGGGCGCGGGGCCGGTGCTGGTGTGCGGAGTGCGCCCTGTCGCCTGTGGCAGTGGGGTCCAGGAGTACCAGGCCTTTCTTTAAAATAAGAATTTGGAAACCACGTCTTACTGGAGGCCTTTCTGACTTTTTAGTGTGGCCAGCTGAGTTTAAAATTTTTGAAAATGTGTGTGGGCCGCCAGTTTCCGCTCAGATGCGCATGGCCCACCTCTTGGCCCGGGGTGCCAGGGTGACAGGCACTTTGAGACAGCTACACCATGTCCCTAGACCTTGGGGACCCCTTGCTTTTCTTGGAATGCCAGCTACACTTGCCAGGCCAAACAAGTAGCTGTGGATTGCTGCCGCGCCCTCTGTGGCCTGTGCCACAGCGCATCTCTGTAGCTTAGCGACCAAAACCAGAACCAGAACCCCAGAGGTTTAAGCTGCGTCCTTTTTTTTAATTTATTTTTATTTATTTGAGAGACAGAGACATACCCATACAGAGAAAGGGAACGAGCTCCCATCTGCTAGTTTAGTCCCCAAATGCCCACAGCAGCTCGGGTGAGCCAGAGCCAAAGCTGGGAGCCAGGAACACAGTCCAGGTCTCCCTCCTGGGTGGCCGGGACCCAGCATCTTGAGCCATTACCACTGTCTTCTGCATTTCCTCATTAGCAGAAAGCTGGAACCAGGAGCCAGAGCCAGTAACCAAACGCACATCCTCACGTGGGGCATGGGTGTCTTAACTGCTAGGCTGAACGTCCACAGCCAGGCTCACATCTCGAGTTGGCCGGGTAGGCGGATAGGCCTTGTAGTTGTCTGACCAGTGGCTTCTGCAAGAGCCTCCTGGGACCCAAGAGCCGGTCAGTGCCTCCATGGTCAAGGCTGCAGCTTCCCTCTCTCAGGCATCCCCTGCTTCTCTAAGAACCTGGGGTTTTCTTTCCTGCTGAAACCAGAGACATCCTTCCTCCAGGACATTTGCTTCTATAAATCAGCCAGGACTTGTGGGGGAGTGTGTGTGCTATGGGGAGAGGGCCTGGCTGGCTCCCCCTGGAATGTCCTGAGCCCCTGTCCCCCACCAGAACCAGACTGGTGGTTTGAACCTCACCCTGGCCTGTGCTCTCCAACCCCCCACAACCTTACTACATAGTTCTTGATTCTTCTGAAGGGGATTTTCTCAACATTGCCTCCTCAGGTGCCACAGGCTTTTCTCTGAACAGCGTCACACACATTTCTAGTTCTGTTCTGGGAAGAACGGCACAAGCAGCTGACTGGGATTAGCGGGGCAACCATGGGGAGGTCAGCAGTCCTGGTCCTGCTGCCCGGCCAGCCCACATTTCCATTCTCCCCTTCGCTGTCTTTCCTCTTTTCCATGTGTGCCTTTAAAAAAATTATCTATTCTGAAAGGCGGAGTTACAGGGAGAGGGAGAGACAGGGAGAGAGCGAGCTTCCATCCACTAGTTCACTCCCCCAAGTGATTGTCATAGGCAGGCTGGAACCAGAAGCCAGGAGCTTCTTCAGGGTCTCCCACATGGGTCGTGGGGGCCCAAGCACCTGGGCTGTCCTCCACTGCTTTCCTAGATGCATTAGCAGGGAGCTGGATCAGAAGTGGAGCAACCAAGACACGAACCAGTGTCCATAGGGGTTCCTTCATCATTGAAAGCAGAGACTTAACCTGCTGCACCACAGGGCTGGCCCCCATGTTGTACCTTTTTACCTGATCATCTCTTCGGAAATCTTAAATGCTTCAGCAGTCAACATTTTGAGGGTTTGTACTCATACTGTAGGTCATTCACCCCCCCCCCATTTTTAAAAAAAGATTTATTTGTTTTGAAAGAGTTACAGAGAAGGAGAGACAGAGATCTTTTTTTTTCCTTTTTGTATTATTTATTTATTTATTTTTATTTTCTCCATGAACCTTTTTTAGAGACAGAGATCTTCTATCTGCTGGTTCACTCTCCAGATGGCCACAGTGGCCAGAGCTGAGCCAGGCTGAAGTCAGGAGCCAGAAGGCTCTTCCAGGTCTTCCACATGGGTATGGGGCCTAAGCACTTAGGTCATCTTCCACTGCTTTTCTCAGGCCATTAGCAGGGAACTGGATCAGCAGTGGAACAGCTGAGACTCAAACCAGTGCTCATATGGGATGCTGCTTTATCCCACTGTGCCACAGCGCCGGCCCCTAGGTCATTCATCCTTGCCGAGCCCTTAAATAAAGACAGTGTGATATTTTTCCTGTGTAGGTCAGAATCTTGCAGGGCCCTGTGAGGGGCAATTGTGTCCATGAAGCACTCCAGATCCCTACAGCTTCCTCAGGTTTTGTTCCTTGTATCCCGTGTGTGCTTCCTCTGTGGAGCCTTTGCCCATCACTCTCATTGGTCCTCCCTACTCCCACCCCCCAAGGAGGAGGGGCCATCTCTGTCCCTGAAGAGAGCAGGTCTGCCCAGTGTAGTAATCCTGT
This sequence comes from Sylvilagus floridanus, assembly GCA_949820135.1. Taxonomy (NCBI): domain Eukaryota; kingdom Metazoa; phylum Chordata; class Mammalia; order Lagomorpha; family Leporidae; genus Sylvilagus; species Sylvilagus floridanus. The sequence goes on along the minus strand of OX463241.1, from coordinate 25,328,351 downwards.
GCCATCAGCATGACCTATATTAAAACACATCCTTGTTCTGTTCTCCAATCAGTTCCTGAGTTTTGGAACTTTACTTTCCTTGAGGGCAAGGACCCCTTCTTCTACCGCCATCCCTGAAGCCTCAGCCCAGGGCTGGGCATCTGGCCCGCCTGTATAGGTCTGCTTGGACTTGAGTGACTGAACTGGTCCTAACCTCCCAGGGGACATCCTGTTCACTGCATCTACTGTGTGTCAGGTACTGTTTTAGGCTTTAGGGATAAAGCAGTGAACAAACAAAAACCCCTGTCCTGGGGGCCTCACGCTAGCTAGGGAGAAGAGAAATGAGTGTAATACATGGCGTTGTTAGGTAGAAAAATAAAGCAGGAAAAGTAGTGGGAAGGGTTGTCATTTTTAGATCAAAGAGGGTCTCGCCAAGGAGGTGACATCTACAAAGCAAGTGCCTTCATCTCCCTGGCTTTGCAAAGACCTGCCTACCTCTCCAGGAACCTTTGCCCTTACCAGGATCCCCTGGTCCAAAATAGAATTGTGAAGTCACTAATGTCATCAGACATTGCCCACCCCCAGACTCCATAATAAACTCATTCAGACTAGGTATTAGCAACTCCAAGAGTACCTAAAAAAGTTCATGGAAAATGGAATGAAAAGGTGTTTATCGTGATGAAAAGTTTTTGAAATCCATGTGTACAAGTCTTCAAAGGTTTATGGGAGTACATTGTTATTTTTTACTTGGATTGCAAAATTCTTTGTCAAAATAAACTTGTCTTTGCTCGGAGTGCCTAGGTCGAGGTCCCGGCTCCACTTCTAATTCCAGCTTCCTGATAACGTGCACCCTGGGAGGCAGCAGGTGAGGGCTCAAGTGGTTGAGTCCCCGGCACTCTCTCGTGGGAGACCTGGATTGAATTCTGGTCTCCTGGCTTTACCCTGGCTGTTGGGGGCATTTGAGGAATGAACCAATGGATAGGAGATCTTTTTGTTTCTCTGCCTTTCAAATAAACAATAAATAAAAAATTAAACTTGCCTTTTAATTCCATTTTTTTCCATGAATGTGTTAATTCACGGAGGACCGCTGGGTGGGAGGAGCCAAGTTCTGGAAGGTGCTGTGAGGGAATGCCTTAACGCAGGAAGCGGCCTGTAGGATGGAACCCCCTCCTCCCTGCCTCTCTCCCCCACAGAAATTGAGTCTCACATTATAAAGCAAGAAGACATACTTAATGGCAAAGAGAATGAGATTAAGGAGTTGCAGCAAGTTATCAGCCAGCAGAAACAGATCTTCAGGTGAGGCTTCCGGGCCACACTGGGGGCTGCTTGTGGAAGCGGGGAGCCTGACCTCTGGCTGCTGCTGGCTCCATTGCAGGAATCACATGTCTGACTTCCGGATCCAGAAGCAGCAGGAGAACTACATGGCCCAGGTGCTGGACCAGAAGCATAAGAAAGCATCGGGGACGCGGCAGGCCCGGAGCCACCAGCATCTCAGGGACAAATAAAATGGCGGTAGCCTCCTTATTCTCCAGCAGTAATGCCCAACCTCAGCCTTCTCTGCTCTGGGGAGTCCACAGCCCTGCCCCTCCCATCCCCGGGAGTCCCCTCTCCCTGGGCCTGACCTTCAGGGAAGGGGCAAGGGAAGAGGCAGCTGGCATTTCTGCCGGCCTGCCCGCCCGCCTTGGTGACCTCAGTGCCCACACTCCAGGGCCTGGGGAGGGGACAGGCCTCGGACCACTCCTGAGTCCCACAGGAGATGCTGCTCAGGCCTCCAACCCATGCTGTAGACCCTAGAGTGCCACAGGTGGGCTGGCTCCTAGCAGGCATGGCCCCTTTTTGGCATTTAATCTCTTCTGTACAAACAGCCTGGTAACACCAGGAATATCCCCGTCTCCCCCAGAATGCTGATCAAGTGAAATCTGCCTAGGTTGGCTCCGGGGCAGGCTGGGCTGTGTGGAGTGCGAGCATACAGCCCTGAGCGCTCCGCACGACAAGCCTGGGCAGCTGCCTGCCACCGTGTGGCAGGAGTACTGCACCTGAGAACCACATCTGCAGCCTTCTACACCTCCTGAGGAGCGCAGCAGTCCTCAGGAAGGGAGGCAGCAGAAAGCCAATGCTGGGTCTATGCTTAGTGTGGGCAGAGCCTGGGGAGGGGCTGGGACCTGGTGGAGGTGACCAGACAGGGCTAGAGGTGACGGACATACCTTCGGAGCCCCCGGAATGTGCCTGGGAGTCTGCTGGTGACACCCGGGCAGGGGCCCCTGCTGCAGGAGTGTCAGACGTGCCAGGTCCAGGGGCAGCACGCGAGAGGCCTGTGCTCTTGCTCCAGAGCCAGCTGGGGCCTGAGTCACAGCAAGACCTTGAAAGCAGAAGATTAAGGGCAAGTGAGGCCCATTGTCAGAGGACAGCGACAGGTGGTGTCGCTACTTCCCTAAGGGGGCAGGGAATAAGGGCCTTGTGAGGGCCTGGGGGAGCCAGAGGCTGGCAAGGGAGCCCACATCAGCGCTTGCGGTTCGCTCTGAGTGTTAACGGCAGCTCATTAAAGCTGGTGCTTTCCACTCTAGCCACTTCCAGTAGGTTCCACCAAGGGCCAAGGATCCTGCCAAGGACAGCCCTTCCTGAGGCCCCAGCACAGCTGTGGAGCCAGGGGGCTTCTCCAGCCACACTCCTATCCAAGAGGTGTGTGTGAGGGGGTCAGGGAAGGGGGCGGGTGCGCGCTCACAGCTCTGACTGACGCCAGCCCTGAGAACCAGGGAGGCGGGCTGCAGGTGACAGTGCCCCGGCTCGCAGCCCTGATCTGCACGCCACAGCGCCGCTTCTCAGCCCCCTCGTCTGGTGTGGGTGGACTTGGGCACCAAAGTTTGCAAAGCCAGGCCTGGTGACAGCCGACGCCCGCGTTCCACAGGCGCTGCAGCCAGTGCCCGGCAAGGGGGTGCTTTCGGCAGAGGGGGTGCATGGGACTAGGACCAAGCCTCAGGTCCTTCCAGCTGCCGTCACCGCTGGCCCCGGAGCGGACGCGGCCGCTTTAAGGCGCAGTGACCCCAGGCCTCCTCGGGCGGGCGGGGGTGGGGGTGGGGCGGGGACAGTGCCGGCGCCACTGCGGAGGCCGTGCGAGGGAGGCAGTGCGCGGCGTCCGGCCCCACCATGCTGACCGCGCTCGCGCTGCCAGCCCTGCCTCGGCTCCGGCCGCGGCTTCCCGCCCCTGCGCGGCGCCAGGACTCCTCGGGTTCGTCAAGCTCCTACCACACGGCCCCGGGTTCTCCAGAGCCCCCGGACTCAGGGCCGGACGCGGAAGGCCAGGCGAGCTGGCCCTGGGTGGCCCCTGGGCAGGGGGCGGGCGCGCAGCCTCGCCTGTCCGTCAGCGCCCAGAATAGCCGCCAGCAGCCCTGGGCCGGCTCAGGTTTCCCGCGAGGCCCGGGCTCCGGCCCGCGGCCACCCCAGCCCCAGCTGCGCATGCTGCCGTCGGGGGAGATGGAAGTCATCTTCAGCACCGGACCCCTGTTTGGCCGTTCGGACGGGGAGGATCATGAGGTGCAAGAGCTCACGGCCCCCGCTTGCAGCAGCCCCTCGCCGCCGCGGCCATCGCCTCTCGTCCTGGCCTCCCCACAGCCGCAGGCCCCCGACGGTGGCGCCCGCTGGGCCACCTACCTGGAACTGCAACCCCGTGGACCGAGTCCTGCCTCCTCGGCGCAGTTCGAGTGCGTGGAGGTGGCACTAGAAGAGCGTACAGCGCCCGTCAGGAATCGGACGGTGCCCAAGCGTCAGATCGAGCTGCGCGCCCGGCCCCGGAGCCCCCCGCAGGCGACCGACGCCCCGCGCCCTCGGCTGCTCCTGCGCACCGGCTCCCTGGATGAATCTCTGGGCCGCCTGCAGGCAGCTGCGAGCCTCGTGCAGACGGCGCTGGCCAGAAAACTGAGCCCCGCGGCCCCGGCCCCGAGCAGCGCCACCTTTGGGCCCACAGTGCGCCCAGAACCTGTGGCTCGAGAAGCGGTCCGCAGCAGCCGCGTGGTCCCGGAGGAGGCCAGGTCTCGGCCGCCCCGCGCACAGGACAGTTCGGCTGCCGCCAGAGCCCCACGGCCTTGGCCCAGCCTCCGCGAACGCGCGATTCGGCGCGACAAGCCCGCGCCCGGGACCGAGCCGCTCGGCCCGGTTAGCTCCAGCATCTTCCTGCAGTCGGAGGAGAAGAGCCAAGAGGTTCGCAACCAGGGGCCCAAGACTCGCTTCTCCCAGGGGACTCCGGGTCAGACCGTCCCAAGGGCACGGAGTCCGCCTTTCGAGTCCAGGGCCCCCTGGGAGGTTCCGAGCAGGGCTGTGAGGCCCAGAAGCCCCTCCCCTCCGTGGCAGGCTCCAAATGGGGCGGTGCGGGGTCCTCACTGCCCGTCCCCCCAGAGCCTGTCCGCGCGGGATCACACTATTCGCAGGATGAGTAGCCCGTCGTTCCCCGAAGCATCCTCTGCAACGGAAAACCAGAATCCAGCAGTCGAGGAAACGGTGAGCAGGAGGAATCTTAGCCCCCCGGCCCCTTCCCCGCTCAGTCAGGGGGGTGCCAGAGCACGGAGCCCGTCCCCTGAAGCGCCTTTCCCTTGGGAGGCTGCACATCCAGCCATCAGGGACGCCCTGGAGCGGGGTAGGAGCCCGTCCCTGTCGGCCTCATGCCCACGAGGGGCTCCGGATCGTCCTGCTGGGACGTGGAGCCCGTCACCCCAAGAAATATGGGATCCCGCGGGGCAAGGCTCCCCCGCAGGATTTGCACGCGGAGCTCTGAATGGTGAAGCTCGCGAGGAGGCCGCGCCGCGCACGCCATCCGCACCCGGGACTCCGGAACCACCAGACGCGCAGAGTCGGTCCACGCGGGAGATTCCGGATCTTGGCTTCCCAGGCTGTCAGCTGTCGCCAGGGGTGGCTGCATTCGAACTGTCCCGCGGTCACCTCGTGGGCACCCCGGACGCCGCCGCGCGCCCAGAAGCTTCGAGTCCTGGAGAAGCAGCCTTAGAGCGACCGCGCGTGACCATTCCGCGGCCCCGGGACGTGCGCAAGATAGTGAAGACTACGTACGCGCCCAGCTTCCCCGCGGCGGGCCCAGCCTCAGCGCCAACTGCTCCTCCCGCCGGACCCTGCTCGGAGGAGGGCGCCGCACCACAGACGAACGAGCTCCAGGCGCTGGGGGCCTCCGCCCCGGCTCACTACACTTCGGTTTTTCTCAAGGACTTTCTGCCGGTCGTGCCTCACCCCTATGAGCCCCCAGAGCTGCCCCTCGACACGGTCCCCCGCGAAGCCCCGCAGCCCAACGGGGCCCCGCGGCGGCGGGCGGAAAACAGCACGGCGAAACCCTTCGCGCGCACCGAGATCCGCCTGCCTGGCGCCCTGGCCTTGGGCCGTCGGCCGGAAGGAACCTCGGCGGTGCGAGTGCGCGGTCCCGGCGGACAGAGCCGGGGCGTCGAGGCCCATCGCCTCGTCCCCGACGGCGGGGGTCGGACCAGCCCTGCAGCGGGCGTTCGCACCTCACCCCAGCGGTCCCCTGTGGGGCCCTGCCTCGACTCCCCTCAGGGGCACCCCAACTCGAGTCCTGGGGCGGCGCCCAAACTGGAAACGCCGCCGGCGGACCCCGAACCTGCGGCCGCTGCCCCGGCGCCCCTCCCGCCCGAGGCGCCGGCACCGGCCGGGAGGACGGCCCCGCGCCAGCCCCGCGCCGCCTCCGCGCCGCCCACGGACCGCTCCCTGCAATGCGCCTCTCAGGCGATGCGCAAGCTCCCGGCGGCAGCGCAGCCGGGCAAGGTCCTGGTGGACCCGGAGAGCGGTCGCTACTACGTTGTGGAGGCTCCGCGGCAGCCGAGGCTGCGGCTGCTCTTCGACCCCGAGAGCGGGCAGTACGTGGAGGTGCTGCTGCCGCCGTCGTCGCCGGCGCCGCCCCGCCACGTCTACGCCCCGATGGCCCTGGGACCCGGCTTCTATCCGCCCGCCTACGGGCCTATCCCTGGCTTCTCGCTGCCGCCGTCCCCGGGCCCGCCAGCCCTCAGCAGCCCCCAGCTTCCCTGGGCCTCGGAGCCCGGACTCCTGGACGGGCTATACCACCTGGCGCCTAGCGGGACCCCCAGCCCCTCCGCGCCGCTGCTCCTCTGCGCCCCGCCCCCCAGCTCGGGGCCAGCCCAGCTAGGCAAGGGCACCTTGTTCCCGTTGTGAAGCCCACGAGGCTGCCGCCCGCAGACGCCCTTGGGCGCTCTGGCGTCCAAAGCCCTGCCCCACCAGACCTCAGACCGGAAGTGGCCTTCAGAGGGGGCATCCAAGACCCCTGGGCTGATGGAGCTCGGGAGTGGCTGCCTACTCGTCCCCTCCCCTGCCAACGCGTGTAGCCCTTTCCCAGGCGTTCCCAGGGCGTGGTGTGTTTGTGTATGTGTGTATGCAGGCAAGCAAATACTTACAAGCGAAGGGTCTTAGGAGGTGCCGGGCCTCCCCTGGCGCAGCAGGACACAAGGCTGCTCCCAGAGATGGCGAGCTGTCTCCCTGCGGGCGCGCCCAAGCGGAGACAGAGCAGGCCGTCGGGCACTGCGGCGACGCAGGGGAAGGGCTCTGGCTAGCATCTCTTCCCAAGAGGAGCTGAGCTTTGACTTGGGAGGCAAGCGGGAGAAGCGGCCAGGCCAGTGCAGGCCCCCAGGCAGGCTGGGTCTGAGAAAGAAGCCAGGCAGACGGCAGGTGGAGATGGAGTGAGGAAGTAACAGGGAAGGGCTGTGGAGCTGGAATGTGGGGTGAGAGGACTAGGGATGAGGTGGGCCGAGGGGCTGTGCCTCCAGCTGGCAGCCCCACTCAGCCGGCCCAAAGCCAGGCTGGCTCCTCCTGGGGCCAAGGGCGGGGGCGTCCGCCATTCTCCTCCAGGTAGGGGCTGGTGAAATGAGTCAGCAGGAAGGACTTAGGGGAGGGAGGGAGGGAGGTTGGGCTGTTGTCCCGAGGGGCCTCTGACTCCTCTAGGTGCTGGGGTCTCAGCTGGTGATACTGCAGTGATGCCCAGAGAGGCCAGTCTCACAGGCTGATCACAGCACAGGAAGGGACATGACCTGGTGTCCAGGCTCCAGTTGCCCTGAGAGCCCAGGAGCCGGAGGAGAGGGGAGGTGATCAGGGTGCAGTTCTCAGCCTGCAGTGGCTGGGTCTTGCTGGACTGGTATGTGACATGAGGAGGCCGAGGAGGGCCAATGTCAGGGATGGGGGTGCATGGTTCTCGTTCCAGGCCTGCGGGGGGTGGTACCTTGGAGTCCTTGTCCCTCTGCCCTGGATTGGACACTGACCAGGACAACGGTGATTCCTAATCCCTTCTTGTCCAGAGACTCTGGACCTGATGGCATGGAGGGCCCTTGGCTACCCCTGGGCACCTCACCCTCATCCTGTTGTGCAATAAATCGCTGACCCACGGAGCCACGATGGCTGAAATGACTGTATGGTCTATGATTTCCTGCTGCAGCCTCTTACGTGCCCCACAATGCCCTTCCATGCCTGGGTACTGTATGGGTGGAGGGGACACTAGGGACAGAGACCAGGTATGCTTCCACACACTGTGCGTCCCCTGCCTCAGTGAATTTGTCCCCTAGAAAGGGAGCCCGAGACTGGCAACCACATCTGCACCTTCATTCCTGCCGGTGGCTGAGTGGCCACAGGGCTGGGGTCAGGCTTAGGCAATGATCTCAGCAGGATCCCTCTGTGTGACTCTGGATTTGCCACTTTGAGCTTCTGTGTCCTCAGGAGAAAAAAAGATAACCTTCACTAACCATCTCTTCCCACAGGGTGCTCTGCCAGATCACAGGGGCAGGGGGAACTGCCCCCACACATCCTTGTCCCAGCCTGGCACATCCCCTGGCCTCACTGCTCCCTGCAAAATGGGGCTGTGAGCCGGGGCCAGGGTCTCGCTAGAGGGAGTGTACACGTGGCATCTCCAGGGCCCAGGGGGCGGGGCAGGGGGTGAAAGGGGTGAGGTGTCGGTTCCCCATTGGTCTGGGCCAGTAGCGGTCCCCACTGCATTCAAGCACTCACACACCTGCAGCCCAACCGCAGCCCACACCCGCGAAGTTGGCTCCAGAGGCCATGAGGCTGCCGCTGCCGCTGCTGCTGCTGGGAGCCTGGGCCGTGTCAGCGAGCCTCGCGGACAGGGTCTCCCTCAGTGCCGCTGCCCCTCAGCTGGATGAGGAGGAGAAGTACTCAGCTCACATGCCCACTCACTTGCGCTGTGACGCCTGCAAGGCAGTGGCCTACCAGGTGAGTCTCCCCATGGCAGCCCTCCTGCACCTGCCCAGACCCCTCCTTCAACCTCAGATCCCACCTCTAACTGGCAATCCCCAACCCCACCCTTCCATGATACTGCATCCCTACCTCACTGGAGCCCCCATGCCTCAGTTTACCCACCTGCCTGCCCAACAGAATGAGTGAACTGGGACAGTGTCTTGAAACCCCAGGGAATCAGTCACCTGCCTGTTCTCAGATTCCTCCCTTTCCAGGCCGGCCCCAAAGCTGACTGGGGTACACATGTGTTGACTGCATGTGTGTGTTGGAGCTCACACATGCACCTGGTGAGCATGCCTCTGTGCCTGGGTGTGCGCAGGGCTTGTGAAGACATGTGCTCTTGAAGAGAGAGCTCTGGGATTTCCCTCTCTGTGTTCTTGTGGTTTTCAACAGCAAATACTACTGGGCAGGTGTACCTTGCAGGGGGAGCCCCAGTGCTCAGCTCCAGGGACCACCTCAGCATTTCTGCCCCACCCCCAAACCAAGGGACGTGGGTCTCCACTGGCCTGGTGACAGTTTTGGGGACCCAGGGGAGGGGCCCACCACCTGCCTCACAGATGCTTCCTGCCGAAGGGCTCCGTTGCCTGCCCATTCTCCCCAGAGACTGGGGTTCCTGTCCTCTCCTCCCCACTTCCTCTACCAACTGCTCAGCAGTCCTGTAGCCCTGGCTCCCAGCCCCTCCTTGTTCCAGATGTGGAAACATCTGGAAAAAGCAGAGGCCAAACTTCATCCCGGAGATTCCTGGGAGCGGCAGGAGCTGAGTGAGTCAGCGTACACAGATGTCCTGGACCGGAGCTGCTCTCAGGACTGGCAGGAGTGAGTCCCAATCCAGTCCCTGCCTCCCTCCTCTTGGGCAGGGCAAAGGGGGTGGGAGCCCCCACTCTCCTGCTCTCCCCGCACGCACCCAGGGCTCTGCTCCAAGGGAAAAGGTTGGCTGGCTGGAGTCTTGGTTCTGGAGCTGTGAGCAAGGGGAGAGCAGGTGTCCTGCCGGCAAAGTCACTGTGTGACCTTGGACCAGGGACTTTCCTTCTCTGAGCTCAGCAAAAGCACAGTGGGCCTAGTTTGTTGTGGAGACACGGCCCTCCCTACTGGGCTCCCACTAACACTGTACCTCTCTGTTTGCCACTGCCACCAGCTATGGGGTCCATGAAGTGAACCACGTGAAACGTCTCACTGGCCCAGGGCTTAGCGAGGAGCCAGGATTAAGCATCAAAGTGATGGTCAGAGGGGGCCCCTGGCCCAACAGGTGATGATGTGGCTGGGGATGGGATGAAACCCTTGGGGCCTCTGGCTGCCCCCTGGGCAGAGGCTCTTCCCAGGGCCTGGGCAGTCTGTGAGGTGCCTGCTGGGCTCCCCCAGGCTCTCCAAGACCTGTCTGCAGTACCTCGGGGAGTTCGGAGAGGAGCGGATCTATGAAGCCCACCGCCAAGGCCAGGAGACTCTGGAGGCCCTGCTGTGCGAGGGCCCCCAGGGAGCCTGCTCGGAGGAGGCACCTGCCCCAAGGGAAGAGCTCTAGTCCTCCTGTCTTTCCCCTGAACAGCCATTGGCCCTCCTGCGGATCTCCCGCATCCCTTCCTGCAGGCCAGGTGGCCTGGAGGGCAGGGAGCCCTTGCCCTGCGCTGCCTCCCACGCTCGTGCTCACACTGGGACCTGGGCAAGGAGCAAGGCCTTCCCCTCTGGACTCAAATAAAACCCAGTGACCTTAACTCCTCTCTGCAAAAGGTGCCTTGGGACTGGGGAGGGGCAGGCATGGGTGTTGCTGTGGCCAATGCTGCCCTGCAGGGAGAGGCACAGGCAAGCAGCCACGTCCCTGTGAGCATCGCAGGCCTCAGAGCCATCGTAAGGGAGAAGAAAACCAGGACACACCTATGCCATCACTCCACGCTATCTGTGCCACTCCCAGAGACACATCTCAGCCTCTGCCATTCACCTCTGCCCTCTGCCTCTGTCCCCAGACAGGTATCTGCCTGGGACAGGGCAGGGCAGGGTGGGACAGCTGGGTTCAGTGCCTTGGCTCAGGGCTGTTCTCTCAGAAATGCTTTGGGCTCTGAGGCCCCACCTGGGTCTGGACTCCAGGTGGACACATGACAACTTGGCAGTTTTCTTTGTGTCTCTGATCTGCTGAAGCTGGGTGTGTGTGTGAGCATGATAGTGTGTCAGTGCATATGTATGACTGTGTGTGTCCGTGTGTATGAATGTGTATGTGAGTATGAGTGTCAGTGTATGTGTATGGCTGTGAGTGTACCTGTGAGAGTGTGTATGAATGTGAGCATGAGTGTGTCAGTGTGAGTGTGCATGTGTGTGTGTATGTGAGCATTAGTGAGTCAGTGTGTGTATGAATGTGTGTGAGCATAAGAGTGTGTCAGTGTATGTGTATGACTGTGTGTGTGTACAGAACCACACTTTACTCCCCATTTGACATGCAGAAACCAAGGTTTAAAAAAGAGAGGCCGGCCAGCACCGTGGCTCAACAGGCTAATCCTCCGCCTTGTGGCGCCGGCACACCGGGTTCTAGTCCCGGTCGGGGCACCGGATTCTGTCCCGGTTGCCCCTCTTCCAGGCCAGCCCTCTGCTGTGGCCCGGGAGTGCAGTGGAGGATGGCCCAGGTGCTTGGGCCCTGCACCCCATGGGGAGACCAGGAAAAGCACCTGGCACCTGGCTCCTGCCATCGGATGAGCGCGGTGCGCCGGCCGCAGCGCGCCAACCGCGGCGGCCATTGGAGGGTGAACCAACGGCAAAAGGAAGACCTTTCTCTCTGTCTCTCTCTCACTGTCCACTCTGCCTGTTAAAAAAAAAAAAAAAAAAAAAAAAAAGAGAGGCCAGGTCCTGGGGCTTGGAGGGGCTTGGGGGGGGCACAGATGAGGGGCAGCAGGAACAGAGCCCCAGGCCAGCCCTAAGAAGTGTAGTTTCCCTGGGCGTGCCAGCCCCTCACAAGGCATCACTTGTTCCAGGATGTGCCCGTGGCCCCTCCTACTCTGGCCTGCACCCCAGGAGAGAAGCCCTAGGCATGACGAGGAGGGCCAGGCCCAGGAGTCAGCTAAGCTCTGGACAGCGACAGGAGTGGGGCTGGGCCTGGGTGCCCCTGCAGAGTGAGTTAGGCACTGCACCACTGTGTGCCTGTGGTTCCTTTTGTGGGACACACGCACTTCCAGGCCTTGTCTCTGAGTGTGTTGGGGGGGTTGAGAGTTGGCAAGGGGTGGGGCTCGGCGCCCACAGCCCCCTAGGGAGCGCGGGGCGGGAGGGAGGTGAGGGAGGTGCTGAGGAGTTGCCCAGGCTGGGAACTAGTCAGACGGCTTTGGGAGCCTGAGCGCAGGAGCCAAGAGGGACAGAAGAGGACAGACAGACAGAGCAAGGGCTGGTGGCCGGACGGACTCGGGCTGTGGCATGAAGCTGCTGCCCAGCTGGAGAGCGGTGCTGCCTGGGGGTCCTGAGGGCAGGGCCTGGCCATGGGCACAGCGACCCAGAAGTAGGTGGGCTGTCGGTTGGCTGGGGGTGGGGTGACCCAGACGGGAGCAGACCCGAGGCCTCAGCACGGATCCTAGCAGCCAAGGAGCCCCAGCTCCTCTGCCCCTCCCCATATCCCCCTGTCCACAGCCCTTGGGCCTGCCAGAAGGGTCAGGCACTGGCCTGGCTGTCTGGGCTGTGTAACAAGGGCCCCAAGTTGTTTTGCACTGGGTCCCAGCTGGGAGGGGCACAGGCCAGGAGGGCCAGCCTAGGCATCTCTGTGTGCAGAGGCCTCCCTGTCCCTGGCCTCAGGGACCTGGAGGCCCCCGGGGGATGGTGTAGGGGAGACCATTCAGGTTGACCTGCATTTCAGGACTGGTTTGCTAAACCTCACTGCTTGTGTGGAACCCTGCCTCTGAAATGTGTCTTGTGGCTGTGGCAGGAGTTACCAGCACCCAGCACCAGGGGCTGCCCACAACAATGCCTGTGTGTTCCTGGCAGTGGTGATCAGTCCTATGGCTATAAAGATGAAGATAACGATCAGCTTGTCATCGATAATTGGGAATGGCCTCTGCCAGGGAGTCACATACCCAGCACCCCCGTTCCCATTTGCTTTGCTGTCACCTCGCCCAGGGCTTGGCAAACATTCAAGACTGTCCCTTCCTCACCCCTTGGAAAACAAAGCAGGTCCCATGGCAAGGTGGGGGCCGGGACGGGAGTGCTTTGGAGACAACCGCGGCTGAGGCCGGGTGGCCAGAGTTAATACCTCACCTTTCGCAATCCAGAGCTGGGGATCTGGTTACAGATTTACTTCGAACAATGTCTGATGTGTGGAGTAAAGTCCTCCTTGGCCTTTGTAAAGTCGTCCCTTCTCCCCAGGAGCTCCTCCGAGCAGTGCTCCAAACATGAGCGCCCAGCAGGACTCCGCGGGCCAGCCACAGGTGCTGCGGGATGGGGGGAGCAGGGTGGGGACTGCAGGGGCTGTCAGGCCTGCCCGAGAGGGCAGACAAAGTTCTGCTGAACTTGACAGTGATTGTCCCAAGCTGAGTGTGGCCTCTGGGGGATGGGGGGTGGCTGTGTGTGGAGGATTGGCAGTGAATGAGCTTCGGCTTTGGGACTGGCTGACTCCAGCTAGGGGGGACAGGCAGGGTCCAACCTCCCCAGCAATACCCCAAGGACCTCCAGTGGCAGAAGTGAGGACCAGGGTAGGCACCTCTCCTGGAGCCCCCAGGTGCTCTGACTTAGGGACCCAGTCTCCCCTGGCTAAAATGCCCTGGTTCTGAGGACTCTAGGAGCCAGCTCATTGGACTCACCTCTGCACGAAGCAATGTCAGGTGGGAGCCAAGTGAGGCCAGGGTGAATGATGACTGGCCACATGGACTGGGGGCGGGGGGTCAGGAGGGACCCCAGGCTCAGACCCCTGCTGAGCCGCTGCCTGGCTTATTTGGGGCAGAATGGTCTTTGCCTGTCCTCACCTCTCCACTCTCATTCACTCCTCTCTGCTACCCCCAGCATGCGGCCCTGGGCTCAGCAGAGGCTCCCCCAGCGGACCCCCGGGTGTCCCTGCCCACACAGCCCAAGTTTGACATGTTGTACAAGATTGAGGACACGCCGCCTTGGTACCTGTGCATTCTTCTAGGCTTCCAGGTGGGCCTCTCCAGGGCCTCCCCTACCCCTGCCTCGCACACTACCCAAGAATCCCAGTCCCATCATGGTCAGCAAGGTTATCTCAGGCAACAGGAAGTGTAACCTAAGGTTAGCACAGTGGCTGTCCCCAGGCAGGGGTGGGAAAGGAGCCTCAGAGCTTGGGAGCAGGTGACAGGGGCCAGGAGCCCCTGCAGGAAGCCACGCCTGCCACCTGGGGGCGGGGGCTGGTGGTAGTTAGTGGCCCGGAGAAAGGAGTGCCTGGTAGTACACGCGGGGAATCCCCCGCGTGGGGTGGCCGTCCTGCATGGGCACGCAGCCAGGGCAGCCAGGCAGGCAGGTGCCTGGTTCGTGGCGAGCTCCGCGGGGCCCTGCCTCACGCCCCGCACGTCTGGCCTCCTCCCGCCCCAGCATTACCTGACATGCTTCAGCGGCACTATCGCCGTGCCCTTCCTCCTGGCCGAGGCACTGTGTGTGGGCCAGGACCAGTACATGGTCAGTCAGCTCATCGGCACCATCTTCGTGTGCGTTGGCATCACCACCCTCTTGCAGACCACGCTGGGAATCCGGTGAGTCCCCCCCATCCCGCATGCGCACACACACACGCTTGCGCACTGTGCACCACGCAGCGGGACTAGGTGGGCCCTCTTGGAACCACAGCGCTCTCTGTGCCCCACCTGCTCCTGCCGCTCCCAGGCCAGCCTTAACGGCAGTGGGCAGCTGAGCTGCTACCCTGGTCCCCTGGATTTAGTGGCCTGCCCGGGCGCCCCACAAGGACGAGGAGTCTGTGAGTTTAAGCGAATGTGCCATGGCTGGGTTCTGCTAAGCCCTGCCCTGCACAGTCAGCACCACCGCTTCCCAGCCCAAATGGCTCAGGAGGGCCTGTTCAGGCCTCCCCCAGGTATGTGCAGCCCCAGGCCTGGGTGGCAGGGATGGTGGTTTGAGTGACGGGGGATAAGGGCCGGGGGACAGGTTGCTCAATGCCAGAGCTGAGCTATCGGCTTCGTGCACCACAGTGCACAGAGGAATGAAAGCGGATGTTGAGCTGGAGGTTCTATTTGGTGTTCTTTCCCCTTTGGGCCCAGAAGACATTAGACGCGCTGCCTGGGGCCTCACGACTTGCTGGCGCCCTGCCCTACCCTACCCTACCCTGTCCTTTTGTGCCTCTGTCCCCATCTCCCTGCCTCTCTCCATAACCCTCCTCCACCCCCCTACCCCCAGGCTGCCACTGTTCCAGGCCAGTGCGTTTGCATTTCTGGTTCCAGCCAAAGCCATCCTCTCCCTGGAAAGATGGAAGTGTCCCCCAGAAGGTGGGCACCTTGCTGGGGTCTGTGCTGGAGGAGAGGGGGCCCCCAGGGGCCCGGAGTTCTGGGCACCTGTCCTGAGCTCAGGCCCTGGGTGCATTCATGGCAGCGTCTTCTCTGCCTCTGTGTGGTGTCCTGTGAGTGTCCCTGTCTCTGCCCCCAGAGGAGATCTACGGTAACTGGAGTCTGCCTCTGAACACCTCCCATATCTGGCACCCACGGATGCGAGAGGTGGGTTTGCACATGAGGTTCAAGAGGCTGGAACTGGAGGAGGGAGCAAGGGCCACTGTTGAGGGGTTCAAGGAGGTTGTCCAGGAACTTTCGTCCTGCTAGCGGTGGCATCATGGCCTTTACATAGTGACTTACAGCTGATCTTTGCCCCTCCAGATCCAAGGTGCAATCATGGTGTCCAGTGTGGTGGAGGTGGTGATCGGACTGCTGGGACTGCCCGGGGCCCTGCTCAGCTACATCGGGCCCCTCACGGTCACCCCCACTGTCTCCCTCATTGGCCTGTCAGTCTTCCAAACTGCCGGTGAACGGGCTGGCTCCCATTGGGGCATCTCAGCTTGGTGAGCAGGCACCAGGCCTGACCCCTGCCCAACCCCAGGCCCCATACCCATACCCGCTTCGTGTCCTGACCCCTCATTTCTGGCCCCAGCCTGACCTACCAGCCACCTCCTCCTTGTGCCTCTGCTCCCCAGCGCCATTCTCCTGATCGTCCTCTTCTCCCAGTACCTGCGCAATTTCACGTTGCTGCTGCCCGTGTACCGCTGGGGCAAGGGCTTCACTCTCTTTCGCATCCAGATCTTCAAGATGTTTCCTGTAAGGACCTGGCTGGTGGTTGGGGCTGGACCTGGGCTGGGGACCAATGGGGTGGGGCAAGGGTGAGGGGCAGCATGGGAGTGAGAGGCAGCCAGAGATGCTGTCCCAGCTGGAGCTGAGATCTGAGCAACAGCTGGGGTTGGGGCTGGGCTGGGCTGGGGGCGAAGCAGGAGCAGGTGACCCTGGACCAAAGCCTCCAGTGCCTTCAGTGCCGCCTCTCGCCCCACTTCAGATTGTGCTGGCCATCATGACGGTGTGGCTGCTTTGTTATATCCTCACCGTCACGAACGTGCTGCCCAGAGACTCCACGGCCTATGGCTTCCAGGCACGGACTGATGCCCGTGGGGAGATCATGGCTATTGCACCCTGGATCCGCCTCCCCTACCCTTGTGAGCAATCCCACTTGGGCCCCTCTGCCTCTCTCTGAGTCTACCTGTGAGACCCCTGGTGCCCCACTGGAGCTGCGTGTGACCCGCATAGCCTCCCCGGGTGATGGCTCCCCCAACCCCACCCCTGGGCCCTGCCCATCCCCCACCCCCTGCACTCTCCTTGCTCTTCAGCCTCCTGTCTTTCCCCGACCCAGGTCAGTGGGGCCTGCCCACAGTGACTGTGGCTGCTGTCCTGGGAATGTTCAGTGCCACCTTGGCAGGCATCATTGAATCCATTGGAGATTATTACGCTTGCGCCCGGCTGGCTGGCGCGCCGCCTCCTCCGGTACATGCCATCAACAGGTGTGCCACCTGCCCCCTGTGGGAGCCGCTCAGGCAGCAAACAAGGGGAGGGGTTGAGTCCCAGAGGCGCAGACGTGGCAAGTTCCTAGCACTCCCCAGACCTCATTTTCTCGGCCTATGTAATGGGGATGCTCTCTGACTCACTCTGGCTGCTGGGAGGAGCTGAGACTGACAGGCTCCCCCACCCAGTCTTGCCTGCTCCTCGGGGATCTGCTGATAACCATCCTGAGGCGGGGGCTGTCATTATCCCTATTTTATAGATGAGGATACTGAAGTCTAGAACTATCCAAGGGAGTAGGCGCCTGGCTCCCAGACTCACCTCTGGCCCGGCAGTGGCTGTGGGCACCAGCCAGGGTGATGCCTACTCACCCATCCCTCCTTACAGGGGTATCTTCACCGAAGGTGTCTGTTGCATTATCGCGGGGCTGCTGGGTACGGGCAATGGGTCCACCTCGTCCAGCCCCAACATCGGCGTCCTGGGGATTACCAAGGTGCAGCACACAGCTTCTGCCCCTGTTCCGTGGGCCAAAGGCCTTGTCCCAGCCTAGCCCCACCCTGTCTTTGGGGGGGAGGTCTCGCCCCTACGCCCAGGCCCCCCACCCTTGGAATGGAGCCCACGTGTGCCTGGTCCTGGCTGTAGCCCTGGCTCCCCCGTGCCCCGCAGGTGGGCAGCCGGCGCGTGGTACAGTTCGGCGCCGGTATCATGCTGATCCTGGGCATCATCGGCAAGTTCACGGCCCTCTTCGCCTCACTCCCTGACCCCATCCTGGGGGGTATGTTCTGCACCCTCTTCGGTGAGTGCCAGGCGTGGGTCCGGGCACAGCGCAGGAGGCGGGATGCTTGCGCTGTGCCCACCAGGCCGCTATTGGCTCCTGTGTGCCTGCAGGCATGATTACCGCAGTGGGCCTGTCCAACCTGCAGTTCGTGGACATGAACTCCTCCCGCAACCTCTTTGTGCTCGGATTTTCCATCTTCTTCGGGCTCACACTGCCCAATTACCTGGATTCCAACCCCGGAGCCATCAACACAGGTGCCTCCAGCTGTTGGCTGTCTCCAGAGTTGGGATGGGTACTCAGAAACTTTTAAAGGTTCCACCTAGCTGGCGCCACCAATCTCTTCATCTCTGGGTGTCAGGCCCTAAGGGGCTCACTGGGCGCTGTCCTCGACTGAGGTACTTTCCGTGGAGGGGTACTGAGTGCTTGTATGTGTGCTTCTTTCATTTTCCGAGTTATCATGCCCATTTTGCAGATGGGGAGCATGAGACTCAGAGAAATGGGGTGATTTGTCTCAGGTCAACCAGCAGAACTAGGATCTGGATCCAGATGGGAGAGAGAGATAGAGACAGGCTTGAAAGCCAGAGCTGTGAACCAATCCAGTGCCAGGACTGATCAGGAAGCAGTAGGCTGCACCAGTGGGATGTCTGAGCGCTGCCTTCCAGATGGGGCCATGGCACTCACCAGCCCTTGGCCTTCCCACAGGCATTACTGAAGTGGACCAGATTCTTACTGTGCTGCTGACCACAGAGATGTTTGTGGGCGGGTGCCTTGCTTTCATACTGGACAACACGGTACCAGGTACGAGTCAGCCCTGGGAGGGCAACCCAGAACTAGGCTGGACTCCTATGTACTCCACCAGATGGCCTGAGCTGGAGCTCTGGCCAGAGCCTGTGTGATGCTGGCCCTGCAGGGAGAGACCCAGGCCGCAGACATGCCTGGTAGTTCTTGAAGGGAGAGGTCAGGAGTCAGTTCTGGCTCCTGGGAGTTCTTCATGATAGCCCCTGGGCTGAAGGGTTCTTTGGTGTCTTACCGTAGGACAGGTAGAAATGGAAAACGTTTGTGGGTACAAGGCACTGCAGACAGAGCAGCCTGCCACACTTCCCTCTGCTATCAGCAGTCTGCAGGGACAGGAAGGGAGCTTGGTGGCATTCCAGAGAACCCTCTTGCTTATATATGAGGGTACTTCAAAAAGTGCATGCAAAATAGAATTTAAAAAAGCAAGTTCATCTTCATGCCAAAAAATGTTGAAATTCATAGTTTTATCATAATATATTTTCCATGAACTCTTTGAGGACCTCTGGTGTATGTGCCCAGTAAATGTTATCAGGTGCTCTTAATAAGTTATCATTTACTGAACACTTAATACGGGCCAAGTATGGAGCTTCCGAAGATACTCATTTCACCTTCAAAAACTATGGCCACCAAGTGGTAAGTCACAAAATTAAAATGTTGTAATTCTAGGTCCTAAACATCCTGCCTAGGCAGGTAACCGCACCTCACTGCCTCTGTAGGAGGGGTTCAGGAGGCTGGAGAAGGTTCTGGGGATACAGGAGTTAATGCTACATCCATGTAAGGACACAAGGGATGGAAGTGGCAGGATAATGGCCCTCCATCCCCAGCCACTGACCAGCCTGAGCCACAGGTTCTGCCCGCATCCCTCTCTCTCTGAAGACGCCAGAGTGCTTGTATGCAGTTTAGGAGTCAGAGGCTGGGCACAGCCGGGACAGGGGAGGGGACGGTCAGGGCTCACCTGGGATTTTTAGGTAGACTCAGAGGGGGTTCTGGGTGGCAGCTGTCCTTTGGATATTTGAGAACTAGACCATGGTACTCAGTCGTTCCCATTTAGAGGCAGCTGGGCTGTAGTCTGGAGCAGCTCACCCCCCATCTCCTGATAGCCAAGTGGCAGCCTCCAGTGCCTAGAGCACCTGAGGGACTGCAGGCCATCTGGGTGGGGCCAAATTAATTTTGGTGCAAAGAACTTTTGAAATCCTTTTCATAATATACATTTTATATGGAATCTTTGAAGACTGCGTATGGTTACACCACATAATCAATAGTCCTAAGCTGCTCGGACTGGTTGAGTCACTCGCCTATGGTCACACCAGCTGGATTCAAACCCAGGTCTGGCTGGCTGTGAATCTAGTTCTTAGCTATGGAATGCACAGCTTCCTTCCACCCTTAATTTGCTGATGGGCCACTCTGCCCTTGCTTTCTTTCTCCTTACTGAGCCACAGCCCACCCAGAGAGGATAATTCAGTTGAGCAAATGCTGGTGGAGCTTTACTAGTATGTCCCTAAATTAGACCCAGTGGAGGATCCACAAAAGTGTAAGTCTGCTTGTTTTTAAGGTACTCCTTGCATGAGACAAAGTAAAATGGGGTTTACGTTAGGAATAAAGCCAGCAAGGCTAAGCTGGGGTCATCTGAAAGTCTTCCTGGATGGGGGACCCTGGAGGGTGGGGGTGAGGGGGTGTTTGGAGAAACACTGTAAGTGTGCAGTGCAGGTGAGGTTGGGGAGGGAGCTCAAGTTGGCTGTTGTGTGGTTCTGACAGTGGTGGGAGGGTAATCAGACACCAAGTGCATAGTCTGCCACGCCCACAGCTTTTACATCCATCTGCCCACCTGTGCTGTGTGCAGCCAGGGCCTGCTCAGACGGTGCCTTCTCTCTGAGACTCTGGGGCACATTGGGGCACATGGAAATCCCTCACTTCTTCCATCAGACTTACTGTCACAGCCTCTGTCAATCCCAGCCCTGAGGGAACCTGGACTCTCATGTGCTGCTCCCCTCCTGAAGGGACAATCGTATTTGTAAAAATTTCTCAGTGTGTCCTTACCCCCAGAGATATAAAACAGGAGTTTATCCCCCAAATGTGGAACCATAATAGTGAAGATTAATATGGATTCTGGTGTTGCAAATAATTCTTGCCCAGCCCCAGAGCACAATCCCCACTGCTTGGTTCCCATGGCCCAGCACACACCTGTAGATGGATCCTGCACTGTCCTGTTTCTCCATCTTACCTAAGTTTTGTCTAACAGTGCCTGTCAGAGGAATGGTTCTGAAGAAAGGACATGAAATTAAAGTGTTCCACACAGAGCTTGGCACACTGTAGTCATATAGTGAAGACTGACTGGTATCCTCCAGGGTTCCCTGAAGCCCTGGCAAAGGCAGCTCAGAAATCAGACGCACTTTTTAGGACCAGCTGGTACTTCCTTACAGAACTGTGCCTGCCGATTAGTATACGACTGGCTAATGACCCCACTGTCCTTCTCCAGGGAGCCCAGAGGAACGAGGTCTGATTCAGTGGAAAGCTGGGGCCCATGCCAACAGTGAGACGTCTGCCAGCCTCAAGAGCTATGACTTTCCCATTGGGATGGGCATGGTAAAAAGGATTGCTTTTCTGAGATACATTCCTATCTGCCCAGTCTTCAAAGGATTTTCTCCAAGGTCAAAAGATCAACATTCAGTTCCAGAAGATACTCCAGGAAACACAGAAAGTGGGTCTGTGTGCACCAAGGTCTGAAAAACTACTTCCAGGAAAGGTAGGCTCTCTTTGGCTGTTGTTTAAGGGTTAAACAGCCAAAACACTCTTCTGTTTTAACCAAAGAAAAACCCGAACTGGCAGTTTCCTCTTTGTGACCTGTTGGCATGTCCTCAGGGGGAAAGTGGACTGTGTGCCAGCAAAATAAACATACGGGTTCTGGGTGGAAGTCATTAGACTTTGTATAGTGAGAACAGAACTTCCTGATGGGTATGGGCCACTAAGAGGTTGTAAGTATGCTGAGATACTGATCCCTTCGGTCTTCCAGGTACCCCTCGGCAGAACCCAGGCCAGCAGGAGACCCTGGCCTAGTCACTGCAGCCACAGGCAACTTCAGCTTTGCACTCCAATAGGCTAAACAAATACCACTTTGATATCTGCCATGGCAGAAGCGGAGAAGTAATGACACAGCAAAAATCCTTATATACGCTGCCTTGTTTCAACAGTGGTCTTAAAATTAAAATCCTCTCAAACAGGATGGATGGCTTGAGTTACCTTAAAACTATACCAGCAGTGGTCTTACTCTCTTGTCCCCAGGGCTTCAAAACGTATGGGCAGCTGATGCGCTGCAACTTCCCTTTCTCCATCTGTAATACAGACGGCTGGCTTCCTAGTTAAACACTGAAGTGCCTGTCCCCTCAGAGGCAAGAGAAGTGCAAACCAAAAAAGAACTTTGCCTAGGCTCTATTAGTAATAACTACAGCAATCACTTAAACAGGACTTTCTGTGTGCCAGGACTGCTGTAAGAGCCTGATGGATATTAACCCACCCCACAATGCAGAGATGCAGAGACAGATTAGAGGTTGAGTACCCTTCTATGAAATGCTTCAGACCAGAAGTATTTCAGATTTCAGAGCTTTTTGGATTCTGGAATATTTGCATAGCCGAGCATCCCTAATATCAAAATCTGATGTCTAGAACTTTTTAAGCAGCTTGTCAGCACTCAGAAGATTTCTGGCTTCATTTCCATTTTTGTACTGGGGACACCCAACCTGTCTTCCCATTTTATAGAGGTGGCAGCAAAGGCACAGAAAGGTTAAGTGACGTGCTCGTGACTATTGGGTTCACATGTAGGAAATGTGGCTTGAGTTCCTCCTCTTAATCTCCAATTATACTGCACCACAGTAATTTGGCAGTGTGCAGAAATGAACTCATTTGCCTCTTTCTGATTTCATAAGGAAAGGATCTACAGTTTCATAAACAGGGCAGTTTGCTATGCCAATTGTAGGACTGTCAGAGAACAGAGGGACTGACTGCTTGTATCACAGATCCAAAAAGAGTAAGAGTCAAGCATGGCTGTCTCTGCCTTAGGGCCTCTTGATTTATTTTAAAGATTTATTTTATTTATTTGAAAGACAGAGTTAGAAAGCTAGAGCGAGCAAGCGAGCAAGAGAGGTCTTCCATCTGCTGGTTCACTCCACAAATGACCAAAACAGTTAGAGATGAGCTGATCTGAAGCCAGGAGCCAGGAGCTTCTTCCGTGTCTCCACGCAGGTGCAGGGGCCCAAGGACTTGGGCCATCTTCTACTGCTTTCTCAGCCCATAGCAGACAGCTGAATCAACAGTGCAACAGCTGGGACTCAAACCGGTGCCCATTTGGGATGCCAGCACTGCAGGCCAGGGCTTTAACCTGCTGCATCACAGCTCCAGTAGGGCCTCTTTAAAAACCCACCTATTTATTAGTCTGCTAAGGAAGTTACTAAAAATCACCAGGGCACAGGTGTCCTTGCCTCCCCACAAAGAACCTAAGCCAAGGGCAGGTATTGTGGCCCAGTGGGTTAAGCTATCTGCATCCTTTCTTTGAGTGCTGCTTGCTGAGTCTCAGAACATCCACTTCCAATCCAGGTTTTTGTGTGGCAGCACACGATGGCTCAAGAGGGCCCCGAATGCCCATGTAGGAGATCTGGACATAGTTCTGGGCTCCTGGCTCTGGCCTGGCCCATCTCTGGCTGTTGCAGGCATTTGGGAAGTAAATTAGTATAGAAACTCTCAGGGCCGGTGCTGTGGCGCAGTAGGTTAATCCTCTGCCTGTGGCGCCGGCATCCCATGTGGGCGCCGGTTCTAGTCCAGGCTGCCCCTCTTCCAATCCAGCTCTCTGCTACGGTCTGGGAAAGCAGTAGAAGATGGCCCAAGTGCTTGGGCCCCTGCACCTGCATGGGAGACCCGGAGGAAGCACCTGGCTCCTGGCTTGGGATCAGTGCAGCTCCGGCCGTTGCGGCCACTTGGAGAGTGAAGCAACGGAAGGAAGACTTCTGTCTCTCCCTCTCACTGTCTGTAACTTTACCTCCTAAATAAATAAAATCTTAAAAAACAAAACAAACAAAAAAGAGCCATGACTGACTACATGGTCTTCTTAACTTTCTTTGGCCCAATAAACCCAAGAAAACACCTTGTAAAGGGCACAAACCAACAGATTATACTAGGCCAGGGCATGATATTGGTCAGCCTCAAACTCTCAACATGGCTGCCTATGATTTCTCAGATACTGCAGTCTAAGGTGATAAAAGGGATGGACAGGGCAACTGAGTTTATTTCACTGCAGTAGTCTGGATAGATGCTTGCAACATACTTGCTACCATGGTTTTATCAAATCCTGCTTTCTCAGCACACTGTGCCAGTAGTGTCATCCTGGGCCCATGAGGGAAGTATTCCTACTGCAGAGTCTGCATTCCAGCACCAATAAACACAACCACCAGCTCAGTTCTACTATTATTTATTTTTTTAAATATTTTTGAAAAAATATAATTTTTTTACAATATTTTCAACTTAAACACTATTCACACTGAACACGTATGGCAGCTTAACCTACCCAAATATGAAGTTTAAGAAGCCAAAACTGTTCTAGCTTTGTTAAAAGAAAAGTTGTGCTGTAGACTGTCGTGACGGTTAACAAAGCAAGGAAAAGCGCCAGTCAACTCATGTCACAGTCTCTTTGTTCAACTGGAATCTGGGATGCTGCTGGTCATATGTTAGACTTCCCAAGGGCATAGTTATGATGCAATTCTCAAATTACATACTTCCTCAGATGTAATTTTAGGAGAATTCAGTATTTCTAACATGATAATACACCAGAAAAGCCAGGACTAGTTCTCAACTGATCAACTGACTGTTACCTTGTAACCTCAGTAACCAAAGAATTATTTCAAATTAACAGACCTTCTTCTAAGGGGTAAAAAAAAAGATTATTTTTGATAGGGACAAATGTAAATTTAAGTCTTAAATGAGAAATGTGCTAAGCAAATGGAACTTAATTTAAATTTACTCATTTTAAAAAAGGGTTTTGGCATTAACAAGTGTGAGTTAACCATACAGGACCAGTTCAGTCTCAAAGCTGACCAGTTAGTAAGATTTAGAGGTTGTTTCATTTGGTGCTTTGTCACAACTTGACTGGTGCTTTTTTCCTTGCTTTCTTCACATCAAGCCAAGGGGCCAGTTTTACTTTCAGTAAATGTTTGAGAGCTTTTTACTTAATAACAGTCTCAGCACTTTTATTAAGCATGCAAGACTAACAAAAACTTTGGCAATGCATAAGTGTAACACAGTGACAAGAGAGAGCTTTTACAATTAAGTCTTCTAATACTGCCTTCACAGTGTGGAAATTGTGCTACATCCACCAAAAGAGGGCCCCGTCTACTCAAATATTTTAGTACTTCACCCCAGGAACAAACTCCTTTGCATTTGGATTCAGATTGCTCTTGACCTGGAAAATAAGTACATAGAAAAGCAAGTTCATTACAGACGGCTTCAGATACACAGAAGCATTCAACCTAGATCCACATGCAAAAATATCTTCCAAAAAGAATGAGAAAAGCAAGAAGTCAAGAATATATGCTTACAGTTAACCAAAAAAGTCTACAGCAGAGCAAAGGAGGAAGCAGATGTAAATTATATATTGTATAATATCAACTTTCTAAAGAAGACACAGGAATTGAAATTGTTTGCTTACTTGTATTCAGAAACTCACTAACTTGCTTCACATAAGCTGAAGAAATAGCCCTGAACAAGTTAACTATATTTAACTTTCTTGATGCTTTTAGAGCTTGTGAATATGTTAAAACAAATGTTGAAATTATGATTAAAGTTAAGTGCAAAGTTGTTGATATATTAATTTTATGATCCCCATCAAAAATATAGAACTGTCTTTCTACAGCTGCTATATTTTAATTCCCTTAGGAAGCATGGTATGTCACAGGAAAAGCAAAGTACATGGGACGCTAGAAGACATTAAGACTGAAATCCCAGCTCTCCTCCAGCTTCCTGTGTAAGCTAGGATAAATCACTCTCTGAAGGACTCTTATTTTTCTGTAAGTTAAGAAAAAAGAGTGATTAATGTCCTAATAATGTGTCGAAGAGCCTCTAGAGAGTTGTATCATTATTCTGTCTCTGAACCTTTACTTTCCTAAGCAGAAATGTCAGTGTACAGGAAGAACAGCTGGAAATTCCCCTTTATTACATTTTGGATTGCAAGTTGGTAAAGCTGAAATGTAGGGATGCTGGCAGGCTTTTAAATGGGACTAGACTCCTATGTTGCTTAGTTTAAGACCAAAGCATATTCAAACATTTTGGAGCAATTATTTTTAGTTTCATAATTTATACACAACAATTTCCTTGAACAGGATATAGTCTTCCTTCCCTCAAGGGAAATATATCTGTATTTTGAAACTGTAAGGCTTAAATTAAAATGCAGTATTCTTCAATGTACAAACTTGGCAGCTGAACAAGAATGAGAATGAATTAAAGTAATCTAAAATAGTCTGAGAAGAAATCAGTTTTTGCATTATGGAATTACAATTACACTGACTCTAAACATTAAGTCTAGCAAAGAGCTTTATTCCTTTAGAGCTATCAACATGACTTCTAACAGGGGTACTCAGATCATACTGTCATTTATTCCAGCCAAGGCCCTGCTGCAGTGTAAATCCCAGTGTTCTTAATATCGTCCTTTAGAAGAAGGATTTACCCTACAGGGTAGGCTGTCTGTCTGATATCTCTGGAGTGCTACTGAAAACTCAACAGGCCTAGCACATTGACCCTGATACATGACTGAGGAACTGACTTTTGTTTTTAATGCCTAAAAGATAAATATGATGTATAGATTAGGAAACCACTGCACAGTGAACAGAAGAAATAACAAAATACAGTTCAGAGTCCACTGGGTAAATTCCAGAAAGCTATTTTGCATAAGCAACTACAGATTGTAAAAAGAGACAGGAAGGTTAATATTTGGATTTGATTTCACAAAATTATTTAATGTTAATTTCAGAGATCGAATCATCAGATACCATTCTATTTCAGTGCTAATGTTTAGTTATCACAATTCCAAATACTTTTACTGCAAATATACTGTCAGCGATGAGACACTAAGAGTAACTAAAAATGCAAATCTAAGTGGGAGTCGTCTTCTGCGAAGAGCTTGTAAAATTCCTTATTAAACCACATTTCTAAGTGAACTGTGTGCTCCCAGTGAAAACTGAAATGAAACGATCTCTGAAATTATACCTTCCAAATAAAATTGTGAAATATCACCAAATTTTTAAGACAAGATGAAAACTTCTCCATCAAGCTACTTTTGTATAGGCAAGTCACATGGTAATATTATTTTTCCTTTGACTAACTTTTAAGACATTTTAATATCCTAGGGCAACATCATGACTAGCAGTCTGTTAATGCTCTAAGGCTAGCTCCATCGTGTGCCAGAAGTCACTCCATGTCACAAGCGAAACTGGGAGGCCCTTGCTTCCACTCTAAGAAGTAGTACAGTTTCTGAAGGGGAAAGAGGCAGAATTCTTCTTACACAGATGGTGGCTGGCTTTTCCACTTATGGTAAAGATGAACTAGGATCTAAAAACATGAAAAATAACTTTTTACCACAAGATCTTCCAGAGAAGAGCCATCACTGATAACAAGGTCATTAAACTGGTCTTGGATTTGGTCCATAGTCTGTGGGAGATCTCGAGCTGGAATAAACCACTCGTGCTCTTCTTCTTCTTCCAGCATTTCTTGGAAACAGCGTTCAATAAATTCTTCTTCCCATAACTCCTCTTCTATCTAAATTTATAATAAATTAAGGATAATTTATAGCACATATGGTAGGACATTTCTAGAAAAAGCTTAAAATATTTTGAACTAAGCCATTTAAAAACACAATGTCATACTTTATCCTCTGCTTCTGTGCTAAGGGGAAAAATACTTACCATTAAGACCCAGAAGATCTATTGAGGGTTTTTTTCCATGTCTTTATTTAGATAAGAACTTTCTTTTATTCACTGATGGTGGCAAGGAATGAATAACAAATAAAAGAATGCTTGAAGGAATGTGTATTCGACTTATCTGTGATAATTTGAAACTTAAAACTGGGTGGGCATGTATTAGAGAGCAGTAAATACACTGGGAGTATTAGAGTACACAGGTTTGAGTCCTGACAACCCTCTCCATTTCAGCTTCTTGCTAATGAGGACCCTGAGAAGTAGCAGGTGATGGTTCAAGTAGCTGGTTCCCTGCCACTCACATGGGAGTCTCAGATTAAGTTCCTGGCTCCTGGCTTTGGCTTGACCCAAGCCCAGCTGTTACAGGCATTTAGGGAGCAAACTGGCAGATGGGAAGATTTCTCTTTTTGTCCCTCTGCCTTACAAATAAATAAAATAAATTTTAAAAACTACACAATCCCTAATAGCAAACCCAATAATAACCAAAACCAAAATTTCTAAGGTATAGAGTCAAGGCATGTTTTTTTTTTTTTTTAATTTTATTTATTTGAAAGGCGTGTGTGTGCACGCCGTGTGTACACGTACACACACACGGATCTTTCATGTGCTGGTTCATTTCCCAAATGTCTGCAACAGGTAGGGCTGGGTCAGGCCAAGTTAGGAGCTTTGAACTCAATCTGGGTCTTCCACATGGTGGCAAGAAAACAAATACTTGTGCCACCATTTGCTGCCTCCCAGAGTGCACATTAGCAGAAAGCTAGAATTAAAAGTGGAGCTAGAACTAGAACCTGGGCACTCTGCCACACCAAATACTCATTCCTGGGTAATCAATCAAACAAAAACCCACAACTGATTCTCACTGAAATAAGACTGTTTGGGGTCAGCACTGTGGCACAGCAGGTTAAGCTGCCCACGGTGATGCCAACATCTCATATGAGCACCAGTTGAGTCCCAGCTGCTCTTTCAGTCCAGCTCCCTGCCAATACACCTGACAAAGCAATGAAAATGGCCCAAGACCTTGGGCTCCTGCCAACCACATGGGAGACCTAGATGAATTTCCTGGCTTCTGGCTTCAGAATGTCCCAACCCCAGGCATTGCAGGCATTAAGGAGTGAAAAAGCAGATCTAAGATTTTCTCTCTCTCTCTGTGACTCTGCCTTTCAAATAAATAAATAAATCTTAAGGGAAAAAAAAGACAACCATTTTACTTTTGAATATCTAACATTGGACATGGAGAAATCAAGCTGGCTACTGATTACCAAAGCCATGATAAGGGAGAAATTATAAGATGGGAACAGATGCCAGAGACATTAAAGAGAATATCTGCCACTGTATGAGAGTTTATAGATTTCCGAGAGTAAAATACATTGATGATGTCAGGTGAAAAACAGCTTAACTGCACCGGGAGATCTGTTGTCTCCTCCTGATTCCTGAATTCTCTTGATTGGCATTACAATTGGTACAAGGCAGTGGTTTCCAAACCTGAATGTTGACTGGAACCAGCTGGGAGTTTTTTTTGTTTTGTTTTGTTTTGACAGGCAGAGTGGACAGAGCAAGAAAGAGACAGAGAGAAAGGTCTTCCTTTTTTTCCATTGTTTCACCCTCCAATGGCTGCCACGGCCGGGGTGCTGTGGCCGGTGCACTGCGCTGATCCGAAGCCAGGAGCCAGGTGCCTCTCCAGGTCTCCCATGTGGGTGCAGGGCTCAAGGACTTGGGCCATCCTCCACTACCTTCCTGGGCCACAGCAGAGAGCTGGACTGGAAGAGGGGCAACCGGGACAGAATCTAGCGCCCCGACTGGGACTAGAACCCGGTGTGCCCGCAATGCAGCGGAGGATTAGCCTAGTGAGCGGGGTGCCGGCCAGCTGGGAGTTTTTGAAAAACACTTTCCCAGGTTCCACCCTAGTCCTGAATCAGAATTTCTAGGGTGGGACCTGGAAACAAGCTCTCCAAGTAATTTTAATGAGCAGTTAAACCTTGTCGTAGTCAACAGCCAAACAAAATAGAGGAGTACAGGCATATAAATCTATGCCAGCATCCCATATGGGCCCTGGTTTGAGTCCTGGCTGCTCCACTTCCAATCTAGCATCCTGCTAATTGCCTGAGAAAAATAGAGGAAAGTGGTCCATACTTGAGTCTTTGCCACCCATGTGGGACACCTGGAATGGAGCTTGTGGCTTCTGGCTTCAGCCTGGCCAAGTGCCAGCCACTGTGGCCACCTGTGGGAGTAAACCAGCAGATGGAAGATCTCTCTGTCTCTCCTTCTCGCTTTGTAACTCTTTCAAATACATAAATCAATGTTTTAAAAATTACAAAATAAAAAAAAATTCAGAGATAAGTATAATCATATTATTTGAGTGCTGTAATGGGATACATAAAAGAACATGTTTGCAAAACTAACTTGTCTGTTGAATTCCTCTTCATTCTCCATCCACATGTATTCTGCAAACGGATTGTCATCTTCATGAGAATGACCGTTAATAATCACATCTTCATTGATGATGCTTGGGCTAGTACTGCTGCGACTTGGATCTTTCATGGTTGGCGTTGTTTGTCGTTTTTAACCTTAAAAGAAAAACAATCTAGTTAATTTATGCATTCCTTTAGTAAGTATTTATTATTACTAGGCATCATGGTTAAGTCTTCTCTTTTTAAAATTAATTAATTAATTAATTTATCAGAGATGCAGAGTGAGGGACAGAGAGCGAGTGTGCGTGCACACACAACGATTTTTCCATCTGCTGGTTCACTTCTTAAATGGCCCCAAAAACCAGCTGGGCTAGGCCAAAGGCAGGAGCCAGGGACTCCATGCTGATCTCCCATATGGATGGCAAGGGCTCAAGTACTTGGGTCATATTCTGCTGTTTTTCCAGGTTCATCAGCAGGGACCTGGATTGGAGGTGAAGTAACCATGACTCCAAGTAGCACTCCAATATGGGATGCTGGTATCACAAGTGGTGGCTTAACCTTCAGGACCCAAAGCCAGCTCCCATGATGTCTTACAGAGACACATGATATATTAAGAAACTGGAAAGCTTCCTATATTTTTCCAAATGATATTAAGAAACAGTTGAGGGGCCAGTGCTATGGTGCACTAGGTTAATCCTCTGCCTGCGGTGCCGGCATCCCATATGGGTGCCGGTTCTAGTCCCAGCTGCTCCTCTTCCAGTCCAGCTCTCTGCTATGGCCTGGAAAAGCAATGGAGGATGGCCCAAGTGCTTGGGCCCCTGCACCCGCATGGGAGACCTGGAGGAAGCACCTGGGTCCTGGCTTCGGATCAGCGCAGCTCCAGCCATTGTGGCCACTTGGGAAGTGAACCAACGGAAGGAAGACCTTTCTGTCTCTCACTGTTCGTAACTCTGCCTGTCAAATAAATCTTTAAAAAAAAAAAAAGAAAAAAAGAAACAGTTAAGTGGATTAACCTAGTTTCTGATAATTGCCTATGAAGGTAATCAATTGTTTACATGGAATCTCCAAACCATCCCATTTATTCTATATTTGGGTATCCCTTGCTTTACGAAAACAAGTATGCTCTGGAAAAATTGGCCATTAAGTGAAGTAATGAGGAGCAAATACTTTTTAAAACTGATTTAAAAGATTCACAGATTGGAAGTGAAAACTAACAAACTTTTAATAACTTCTTAGTTCCTCTGTCTCAAAACGCAACTCTGGAACTCTCCTTCATGCTTACACTCTATATCCTTAGTCTTTTTCTTAAAGATTATTTGTTTATTTGAAAGTCAGAGTTACACACAGAGAGACAGAGAGAGAGAGGTCTTCTATCTGCTGGTTCACCCCCCAACTGGCTGCAATGGCCCAAGCTGCGTCCATCAGGCACAAGGAGTTTCTTCTGGGTCTCCCACGTGAGTGCGGGCCCAAGGACTTGGACCATCTTCTACTGCTTTCCCAGGCCATAACAGAGAGCTGGATCGAAAGCGGAGCAGCCAGGACAGTGCCCATATGGGTTGCCAGCACTGTAGGCGGCAGCTTTACCAGCTATGCCACAGCACTAGCCCCCTCTGTATGCTTTTTCTATGGGTCTATGTTAAGCTACTCCATGTCTCCATTTCCCTGTTGTACACTGAGTTTCAGGCAACCAGTGATGAGTAACGGTACAGCAAATAGCAAACAGGAACAATTCCTGCATTGAACAGAGCCTAGGTCAGCCTTTTACTCACTGTCACCTCATTAACAACCTCTGGCTTCAGTATAAAGAATTTATGAAGAAAAGGAAATTATTTTCAGTTCAGCAGTCTTTGGAAAATAAATCATAACTGAACCAACCAAAATGAAATACAGCCTGGGTACTAATTTTACACAGTGAGACAGCTGAGGGAAGGAACAACAGCTTACCAGATTGTTTGTTACAGCCAGCCAATGAACACCAGAAAGGCATGGATCGTCCACTTCTTCAATGCTGGCAAACCTAAGTAGTCATTGGGCTAAATGAATCTTACTGTGTGGCAATATGTTAGATTTTTACTTTTCTTCTCTGACCTGTTCTTATCTCTGTAAAGTGTGTCCTTTGTATGTTCATGTCTTACACTCTGTAAAGCTGGTAGAGGGGCAGGTGTTTGATGTAACAGTTAAGACACTACCTGAGACATCTGTGTCTCATATCCTCTGCTTTGGATTTAGCTCCTGCTGAGGAACATGTTAAGAGGAAGCAGGCAGGCCGGCGCCATGGCTCACTTGGTTAATCTTCTGCCTTTGGTGCCGGCATCCCATATGGGCACCAGGGTTCTAGTTCCGGCTGCTCCTCTTCCAGTCGAGCTCTCTTCTGTGGCCCAGGAGGGCAGTGGAAGGTGGCCCAACAGCTTGGGCCCCTGCACCCGCATGGGAGACCAGGAAGAAGCTTCTGGCTTCAGATCAGCGCAGTGCCGTCCATGGCGGCCTTTTGGGGAGTGAACCAACAGAAGGAAGACCTTTCTCTCTGTCTCTCTCTATATATCTCTGTCTATAACTCTACCTATCCAAAAAAAAAAAAAAAGAGAGAGAGAGAGAGAGAGAGAGAGAGAGAGAGAGAGCAGCAGCAAAGGCTCAAGTACTTGCTTTCCTGCTCCTCACATGGAGACCTGGATTGAGTTCTGGACACTTGGCTTTAGCCTGGCCCAGCCTCAACTGTTGTGGCTTTTTGGGGAGTGAACCAGTGAGTGGATGGAAGATCTGTTTCTCCCTTTCAAATAAATGACAATAAATACATTTTAAAATTTGAGATACAGTTCATACACCATAAAATCTGCCATTTTACATTATCTGGTCCAGTGGTTTTTTATAAGATTATGCAACCATCACAACGACATAATCTAAGAACATTTTCACACCTCTAAAAAGAAACCCTGGGGCTGGCGCCGTGCTCACTTGGTTAATTCTCCGCCTGCAGCACCGGCATCCCATATGGGCAGCGGTTCTAGTCCTGGTTGCTACTCTTCCAGTCCAGCTCTCTGCTATGGCCTGGGAAAGCAACAGAAAATGGACCAAGTGCTTGGGCCCCTGCATCCACATGGGAGACCAGGAAGAAGCAGCTGGCTCCTGACTTCAGATCGGTGTAGCTCTGGCCATTGCGGCCATTTGGGGACTGAACCAACAGAAGGAAGATCTTTCCCTCCCTCCCTTCCCCCACACTGTCTGTAACTCTACCTGTCAAATAAATAAATAAAACCTTAAAAAAAGAAAAAAGAGCCGGCGCCGTGGCTCAACAGGCTAATCCTCCGCCTTGCGGCGCCGGCACACCGGGTTCTAGTCCCGGTTGGGGCGCCGGATTCTGTCCCGGTTGCCCCTCTTCCAGGCCAGCCCTCTGCTGTGGCCCGGGAGTGCAGTGGAGGATGGCCCAGGTGCTTGGGCCCTGCACCCCATGGGAGACCAGGATAAGCACCTAGCACCTGGCTCCTGCCATCGGATGAGCGCAGTGCGCTGGCCGCGGCAGCCATTGGAGGGTGAACCAACGGCAAAGGAAGACCTTTCTCTCTGTCTCTCTCTCTCTCACTGTCCACTCTGCCTGTCACAAAAAAAAAAAAAAAGAAAAAAGAAAAAAGAAACCCTGCCTCCACTAGCAAACATTCCCCATTCACCCTAGTCTCTGGATACCACCAATCTTCCATCTCTATGAACTTGAGCTGGGTCAATCTGAAGCCAGGAGCCAGGAGCTTCCTCCAGGTCTCCCATGTGGGTGCAGGAGCCCAAGGACTTGGACCATTGTCCACTGCTTTCCCAGGCCGGAGCAGAGAGCTGGATTGGAAGTAGAGCAGCAGGGATTCGAACTGCTGCCCATATGGGATAATGGCAACGCAGGTGACAGCTTACTGCTACCCCACAACACCGGCCTGCCTTTTCGCTATTATAGATAGTTCTATCAACATCTGTGTTCAAGTTTTATTTGAACAAGTTTCCAGTTCTTGGGTGTATACTTATAAGTGTGTTCTATTAATGTTCATATTTTAGCTGTACATCATAACTGTGATGGGAAAAATGAGTGGGAAAGGTGACTGACTCCCTCTTGACCACCAAACACATCCCTTACTCCAAATCCTTTTCTCAAAATAGACAATATTTTTTTTTACATATTTCCCTCTAAAAGTACATGCATATGCAGTAAGAGTAAAAATGCTGCATTTAAGAACTTTACCACCAGGGCCAGTGCAAGTCCCAGCTGCTCCACTTCTGATCCAGCTCTCTGCTATGGCCTGGGAAAGCAGTAGAAGATGGCCCAAATCTTTGGGGCCACTGTACCTGTGTGGGAGACCTGTAAGAAGCTCCTGGCTCCTGGCTTTGGATCAGCCCACCTCCAACCATTGTGGCCATTTTGGGAGTGAACCAGTGGATGAAAGACCTTTCTCTCTCTCTCTGCTTTTCAAATAAATCAATCTTAAAAAACACCAACTTAAATTTTGGGATAATGATAGAAGCTATACAAAATAGCAGAATGTGAACTGTGAAGTACAAGTTACTTGTATTTTTTTTGACAGGCAGAGTGGACAGTGAGAGAGAGAGAGACAGAGAGAAAGGTCTTCCTTTTGCCGTTGGTTCACCCTCCAATGGCCGCCGCGGTTGGCGCGCTGAGGCCGGCGCACCGTGCTCATCCGATGGCAGGAGCCAGGTGCCAGGTGCTTTTCCTGGTCATGGGGTGCAGGGCCCAAGCACTTGGGCCATCCTCCACTGCACTCCCGGGCCACAGCAGAGGGCTGGCCTGGAAGAGGGGCAACCGGGACAGAATCCGGCGCCCCGACCAGGACTAGAACCTGGTGTGCCGGCGCCGCAAGGCGGAGGATTAGCCTGTTGAGCCACGCGCCGGCCTGTATTACTTTTTAAAGGTTGATTTATTTATTTGAAAGTCGAGAGAGAGAGAGAGAGAGAGAGAGAGAGAGAGAGAGGGAGGGAGGGAGGGAGGGAGGGAGGGAGGGAGGGAGGGAGAAGGGAGAGGGAATGTGTCTTCCATCTGCTGGTTCACTCCACAGATGGCTGCAATGGCCAGTGCTGGGCCAGGCTGAATCTAGGAGCTTATTCCAGGTCTCCCACCTGGTTTGGCAAGGACCCAAACACTTGGGACCATTTTCCACTGCTTTTCCTAGGCCATTAGCATGAGCTAGATAGGAAGTGGGGCAGCA
Source organism: Sylvilagus floridanus (assembly GCA_949820135.1). Lineage (NCBI taxonomy): Eukaryota > Metazoa > Chordata > Mammalia > Lagomorpha > Leporidae > Sylvilagus > Sylvilagus floridanus. Next base: position 25,294,043 of record OX463241.1, on the reverse strand, counting down.
GGTCTCAAACTGGTGCCCATACAGAATGCCAGCGTTGCAAGTGGCGGCTTTACCTGCCATGCCACAATGCTGGTTCCACAATCTAAAGGTCCCAACACCTAGGGAAATGTTTAATGAAGAAAAAAAAGGGTCATAATTTAGTAATAGATCTTAATTTTTTAAAATAATGCACTGGTCATTTAAAATTTTTATTTACTTTATTTGAAAGATACACACACACACACACACAGACATCCCTACATTCTTTTTTTTTTTTTTTTTTGACAGGCAGAGTGGACAGTGAGAGAGAGAGACAAAGGTCTTCCTTTTGCCGTTGGTTCACCCTCCAATGGCCGCCGCGGATGGCGCGCTGCAGCCGGCGCACCGCGTTCGTCCGATGGCAGGAGCCAGGTGCCAGGTGCTTTTCCTGGTCTCCCCATGGGGTGCAGGGCCCAAGCACTTGGGCCATCCTCCACTGCACTCCCGGGCCACAGCAGAGGGCTGGCCTGGAAGAGGGGCAACCGGGACAGAATCCGGCGCCCCGACCGGGACTAGAACCCGGTGTGCCGGCGCCGCAAGGCGGAGGATTAGCCTGTTGAGCCACGGCGCCGGCCAGACATCCCTACATTCTAACCACTGGTTCACTTTCCAAATATTCACAATAGCCGGTAGGCCAATCTGAAGCAGGAGCCCAGAACTCAATCCAGATCTCCCGCATAGGTGGCAAGGGTCTAAGTACTTCAGACATCACCTGCTGCTTTCCAGAGTGTACAGAAAGCTGAATTAGAAGTGGAGGAGCTGGAACTTGAACCAGGCACTCTGATATGGAAGGTGGGCATCTCAACTGCTGGGCGGAATGCCTAGTCCTTAAACTACCCTAGTGTCAACCCCCACTTTGCAGTGTTGAAGACAGCAGTTACATTCCTGGTAAAGGCTGGAGGGAGTGATATGGATATAACATTAAAAAACAAACAAACAGGCCGGCGCCGTGGCTCAACAGGCTAATCCTCCGCCTTGCGGCGCCGGCACACCGGGTTCTAGTCCCGGTCGGGGCGCCGGATTCTGTCCCGGTTGCCCCTCTTCCAGGCCAGCCCTCTGCTGTGGCCCGGGAGTGCAGTGGAGGATGGCCCAGGTGCTTGGGCCCTGCACCCCATGGGGAGACCAGGAAAAAGCACCTGGCTCCTGGCTCCTGCCATCGGACGAGCGCGGTGCGCCGGCCGCAGCGCGCTGTCTGCGGCGGCCATTGGAGGGTGAACCAACGGCAACGGAAGACCTTTCTCTCTGTCTCTCTCTCTCACTGTCCACTCTGCCTGTCAAAAATAAAAAAAAAAAACAAACAAACAAACAAACAAACAAAAAAACCCAACCTGTTCTAACCTGTCTGATGGGTCCCTGAACGACTGGCTCAAGTGTTTGCTGTGGTGGGTGGAAGGAGGGCATGGGCAACACACACACATTTGTTGGAAACAGTTCAAGGTAAATGTAATAGCAATAATGGTTGGGAGGAAAGGCTCATGAAGGAAATGCTCTGAGTCCAATGGCTTTGAAAAACTCCCATGTATTCTGGCAACTTAGAAAGCCATGGATATGCCAGTGCTGGGTGCACACTCAGAAAAAAAACCCTGGCCCTAACTCTTACCTCCGGTGGACTTTCAGGCCAGTCAGGAAATAAAGGTAAAGGCAGGGCTGCACACTGCCTGAAGGTGTGCATGAACATATACGTGGACCTCAGGCCCCTCCATAAAGAAAAAAATTTTTATTGCTTACAGACAATTAGTGAAATCCATCAAATCACCAGAGAGGGGACAGCATCTGTGGTGCAGCTGGTAAAATCACAGCTTGCAATGCTGGTATCCCATCATGGGCGATTGCTTGGTAGTCCCTGCGTTGGTTGAGCCTGCGGAAGCGAGCAAGAATATGGGCCCATTGCCCTGCCCACCCACATGGGGACATATGGAAGAAGCTCCTGGCTTCTGTGTGGCCTGGCCCTGGCTACTGCAGCCATGGGGGCAGTGAACTAGCAGATGGAAGATCTCTCTTCCTCCTTCTAACTAACTTTCATAGACAAACCTTTATTTAAAAAAAATACCAGCTGATCATTAAGCTAATGGAACAGAGACACCAATAACGACACACACACACATACACACACACAAATCCAAACTTTACAATATTATTTCACAGAAGCCACTAATTAAACTACAATACATAGCAACAACTCTACAGAAGGGAAGAATCTAATATTATTATAATATTCAAAATATCATTTCAACAAAAGCTATGAGGTGTGCCAAGAAACACTGAAGCATGATCTCTGGGATGGGCAGTTGGCACAGTAGTTAAATCAACACTCGAGACACCCACATCCACTATCAGAGTGCCTGAGTTTTAATCCTGGCTCTACTCCTCCTTCCAGTTTTCTGCTAATGCACACTCTGAGAGGCAGCAGCTGATGGCCTAAGTACTTGGGTCTATGCCATCCAAGTGGGAGACCCAGTCTGAGTTCCAGGCTCCTGGTTTCAGCTTGGTCTGGCCCCAGCTGTTATGGGCACTGGGACAGTAGATGGACGATCTCTTTCTGTCTTGGTCTATCAACGTTTTAAACAAATAAATAAGGTATGGTCCACATGTAGGAAGAAAAATTAACAGAAACTGTCCCAGAGAAGGACAGTTGGACTTATGTAGACAAATACTTAAATCAAGTACTTCAAATGTGCTTAAAGTGCTACAGGATACGGAATGCAAAGAACTAAAGGAAATCATGGGATTGACGGCTCACCTAATACAAAACTGATACAAATAAACATTTTACTATAGAAGTCTAACAGCAGATATGAGCAGGGAGAAGTATCTGCAAACTTAAAGACAGGTCTGAGGAGGATAAAGGGAAAATGAAGAAGAATGAACAGAATGTCAGAGACCTGTAGAACAGCTACCGTGCCAGCGTAATGTGTAAAGGGAGCACGGCAGGAGAGAACAGGTCAGCTGAGTTCTCATTAGAAACCACGGAGGTCAGAAGGCAACATATTCCAAGTGCTTAGAGAAAAAAACTGAACCAAGAAACCTATATCCTGGCAAAATTATCCTTTCAAATGTGAGGGAGAGACAAAGACTTATTCTCAGAAAAACAAAACCCAATAGTGTGTCACTTGTAAGCCTGCCATGTAAGAAAAGATAAAATGAGTCCTTCAAGCTGAAATGAAAGATTACTAGACATTAATGTGAATCTATGTGAAGAAAAAAAGAAACCTAACTATACAGGTAAACACAAAAGATAGTAATAATGTATTTCTGGCTGGTAAATCTTCTTTTTCTACATGAATCAAAAGGTCAATAGTAAAACAATTGTAAATCAAGGTTAATGAACATTCAATGTATAAATTTGTACTGTATATCGCAACAAACTGAGTTGGTTTTAATGCAGTAATCTTTAAGAAAATAACTAAAAAATATGCAGCAAAACGTAGACACCTGGGTTGTATCAACATCTCTCTATTCAAAGGCAGTCTGAAACATGCTGTTTTTAAGACTCAGGGCTGGCACTGTGGCATAGCCTAATGTGTTAAGCTAGCACCTGCAATGCTGACAAGTAACTTATATGGGCACTGGTTTGTGCCCCAGCTCCTCCAGTTCCTATCCAGCTCCCTGCTAATGGCCTGAGAAAAGCAGCAGCAATGGTCCAAGTGCTTGGCCCCTGTCACCCACATGAGAGACTTGAAGAAGCTCCTGGCTTTGACCTGGTCAAGCCCCGACTGTTGTGACCATCTGGAGAATGAACCAGAAGATGGGAGACCTCTGTCTTGTTGCTAATTCCTTCAAACAAACAAATCAATCTTAAAAATAAATAAATAAACAAAACTCTTAAGAGTCACTAAGCTCAATTAGAAAAAAAAAAAAAAAGAGTCACTACGCTCAAACCTATATGTTATTCTTCTTTTGCTAGGACAAAGTATTTCTCCCAAAAGACAACAAAAACTCACAGGAAATGTTGGAAACAGAAGCATCTAATTTGCTTGAATAATGTTTGAAGGTGCAAAGGGGGTAATGACAACAAACACAGTAAAAACAAAAAGTAAAAAACCAAATGCAGAAGTCAATCATTCCAATTTGTTATCCTGTCTTTGGATCATGTTTCAATCTGAAGAACTATAAAACTGGACAGAATGCACTGAGAATGCAAATAATTTTTTCCCAAAATATTGTGTACAATTACCTAAAAGAAATCATGTTGACAGCTTAGTGTGTATCCTTTCATTTATCTTTGCTTACAAAAACATGTATAAAAATTTCTGTTTTATCAAAACCATATCAAACACATTTCATGCGGAATCTTTACTAGTGAACATGTATAGGTATTCTTAAAATTTGAGAGGCAGACAAATCTCCCATCCACTGCATTACTCCCCAAAAGTCTGAAACAGCCAGGGCTGGGACAGACAGAAAACTAGGCTGGAACACAATCCAACTTTATCACATGGGTGTAAGAAACTCAAGTACCTGGGCCATTACCTCAAAGATGTTGCCTCAGAGTAGGCATCAGGAGGAAGCTGGAATCGGGAGTATAACAGGGAATCGCAAATTAGGCACTCTGCCATAGGATGTGGGCATCCCAGGTCGTGGCTAAATCACAGCACCAAATGCCTGCTTCTACCTCACTTTTTAATGGGTGTACCACCAACAAGTCAACTGCTCCCCCTTTAATGCACATTATTTTTTTAAAAGATTTATTTATTTGTTCAAAAGTCAAGAGTTACACAGAAAGAGGAGAGGCCTTCCATCTGCTGGTTCACTCCCTAGATGGCTGCAACAGCTGGAGCTATGCTGATCCAAAGCCAGGAGCCAGGAGCTTCTTTCAGGTCTCCTACGTGGGTGCAGGGGCCCTAGGGCTTGGGCCATCCTCTACCGTTTTCCCAGGCCATAGCAGAGAGCTGGACTGGAAGTGGAGCAGCTGGGACTTGAACCAGCATCCATAAGGGATGCCAGCACTGCAGGCGGCAGCTTTACCCACTATGCTACAACCACAGTGCCAGCCCCTAATGCACATTTTATGTTCCCAGTTTTTGCCATTACAACCTTGCAATGATCACTTTTGTGTACCTATACTTCTTCAGTTGTGCTTCCTGTAATACATAACACACATATATATATATATATATAACATTATTATTTCTTTAAAAAACAGAATGAAGGAGACAGATACGGAGGAAGAGAGAGAGAGGGAGAAAGATTGAGATTTTCCATCCACTGGTTCACTCCCTAGATGGCCACAAAGCCAGGGCTAGTCCAGGCTGAAGCCAGCTGATGAGAACTCCATCCAGATCTCCCACGTGGGTGGCCTAGGGGGTCTAACCACTTGGTTCACCTGTTGCTTTCCCAGGTACATTAGCAGGGAGGTAGAACAGAAGCAGAGCAACTAGAACTTGAGCTAATGCTCCAATACGGGTCATAGGTGTCAAAGCAGCAACTTAACCCACAGTGCCACAACACCAGCCAGTGACTTCTATTTCTAAGGCACAAAAATGATGTATATATAATATGTTGATCTTTCATATGTACATATATATGTTGATGTTTCCTCTGTAAATATCCTGTTTAGGTAAGAGCTAAGATGTTTAAGTTAACTAATAAACTTGACAAATATCACCAAATTTTGGTTAGGTAAAATTAATTTTTTCCCATTAATGCCACTTGAAAGTCTGCATATCTTTAGTTTACAAACTAAACACCAAATTCGGTTTTCAGTTGTTTTATCCCTCCTGAAATACCTCATATATATATGGAAATCTCTTAGGTTTTATCATCTTTCTCCCTTAGTTTTATCTTTGTTTAAAAAAGCTTTATCTTTTAAAAAATTTTTCATTTTAATTGAAAGGCAGAGATACAGAGCCAGAGACAGTCATCTTCCACACACTGGTTTACTCACCAAATACTTGAAACAGCCAGGGAGTAGGCCAGGTTGAAGCCAGGAGCTGGAACTAAATCTGAGTCTATCATGGTGGTGGCAGGGACCCAAGTACTCCAGCCATCATCTGCTGTCTCTAGACAACTGGATCAGGGGGCCAACACTGTGGCACAGTGGGTTAAGCCGCCCCACCTGCAACCCTAGCATCTCATGAGTTCCAGAATGGTTCAAGTTCCAACTATTCCACTTCCTATCCAGTTCCTGTTAATGTGCCTCGGAAAGCAGTGGAAGATGGCCCAAGTTTCACATGGCCTGCACCCACGTGAAAGACCTGGCTGCAGTTCTAGCCTCCTGATTTTGGCCAGGTCCAGCCCTGGCTGTTGCAGCCATTTTGGGAGTGAACCTGCAGACGAAGGATCTCTCTCTCTTTCAAATACATAAAACAAAAATATAAAAAACAAAGAAAATTTCCCATCAGTTTATCACTTGGAAGCTTTAGAGAATCACTGAATTCCTTAACATTTGGCAGTACAAAATAATTTTACATCAGAGTGCCTAGGTTTAATTCTCAGCTCTGGCTCCTGTTTTTTGCTGTCCACTATTGCAGGCCCTCAGAACAAAACAGTGATGGCTCAAGTAACTAGGATTCTGCCACTCACGTGGAAGACCTAGATTGTGTTCTTGGTTTACGGCCTTCCCCAGTGATCATGGTTGCTGCCATTTGGAACAGTGAACCAGCAGATAGAAGCAATGTCTCTCTTTCCCTCTCAAATAACCTTTAAAAAATAGCAAAAGAACCGGTTCACATCCCAGCTATAACATTAACCACCTATTGGACCTGAGTATGTCACTATATCACAGGCAGTATGCTTAATGGTTAGGAGCACATAATCAACAGAAACCTTGGATCTAAATTCTAGCTCTTACTAGCTATGTGACACTGGTTATGTTACTTCACATCTCCCAGTTGTTATCTTCATTTTACAGAAATGTTTAAAATTAAATTAGTTGATATTTGCAAAAGTTCTTAGAAAATACCTGACATTTTTAAAATCTTACAGATACATGCTAAAAAAAATTAAAATAACCTGTCAAGATCTTTATTCCTCAACTTCAAAACAAGCAAGATAAAATCTGTTCTACCATTGGGGCTGGTGCTGTGGCGCAGCAGGTTAATGCCCTGGCCTGAAGCACCGGCATCCCATATAGGCGCTAGTTGTAGTCCTGGCTGCCCTCTTCCAATTCAGCTCTCTGCTATGGTCTGGGAAAGCAGTAGAGGATGGCCCAAGTGCTGGGGCCCCTGCACCCACGTGGGAGACCCGGAAGAAGCTCTGGCCATCGCGGCCGTCTGGGGAGCGAACCAGCGGACAGAAGAACTCTTTCTCTGTGTAACTCTGATTTTCAAAAAAAAAAAAAAAATCCGTTCTACCACGGCTGGTATTGTGGCACAGCAGGTTAAGTCACTGTCTGTGACACCAGCATCCCACATCAGAGCACTGGTTTGAGACCGGGATGCTCTACTTCTGCTCCAGTTCCCTGCTAAGGTGCCTGGGAAAGCAGAAGATGGTCCAAATACATGGGCCTCTGACAGCCATGTGGGAGACCAAGATGGAGTTCTTGGCACCTTGCTTCAACATGGACCAGCCCCAGCTGTTTGCAGAGTGAACTAGCGAATAAAAGATCTGTTTCTCTCTCTCTCCCTCTGTCACTCTGCCTTTCAAATAAATCACTTTTGTTATTCAGTTTATTTATTTGAGCAGAGTGACAGGGAGAGACAGAGAGAGAGAGAGATCTTCCATCTGCTGACTCACTCCCCATATGGCCACAATGGCTAGGGCTGGGCGAGGACAAAGCCAGGAGTCAGGAACACCATTGGGGTCTCCCACCTGGGTGGCAGGGACCCAAGCACCTGGGTCATCCTCCAGTGCTTTCCCAAGACCTACCAGCAGAGAGCAGAATCTGAAGTGGAACAGCCAGGGCTGGAACTGGCATTCACATGGGATGCTGGTGTCACAGGAAGTGGCTTACCCTCCTGAGCCACAACATTGTCCCCAATAAATAAATCTTAAACAAACAAAAACAGTGGGGCCAGGACAGTGGGCTAGGGCACCTGTTTGAGTCCTGGCTGCTCAATTCCAAACCTGCTCTCCGTTAATGTGCCTGGGAAAGCAGCAGAAACTAGACCAAGTGCTTGGGTCCCTGCGCACACCTGGGAGATAGCAATGAAGCTCCAGTCTCCTGGCTTTGGTCTGGTCCAGCTCCAGCCAATGCAGTCATTTGGCAAGTGACACAGAAGATGGAAGATCTCTCTGTCTCTCCTCTCTGTAATTCTGACTTTCAAGAAAGTAAATAATAAATAAACCTTTAGGGGCCAGCACTGTGGCACAGCAGGTAAAGCCGCCGCCTGCAGTGCCAGCATCCCAACTACCTTTACTTTCTTTTTTTTTTTTAAAGATTTTATTTATTTATTTGAGAGGTAGAGTTACAAAGACAGTGAGAGGGAGAGTGAGTGAGAGAAAGGTCTTCCGTCCATTGGTTCAGTCCCCAAATAGCCACAATGGCTGCAGCTACGCCAATCCGAAGCCAGGAACCAGATGTTTCCTCCAGGTTTCCCATGTGGGTGCAGGGGTCCAAGGACTTGGGCCATCTTCTACTGCTTTCCCAGGCCATAGCAGAGAGCTGGATTGGAAGAGGAGCAGCCAGGACTAGATGCAGTGCCTACATGTGATGCCAGCGCTGCAGGTGGAGGATTAACATACTGCACACCAGCGCTGGCCCCTAGCTCTACTTCTGATCCAGCTCTCAGCTGTGGCCTGGGAAAACAGCAGAAGATGGCACAAGCCCTTGGGCCCCTGCACCCACGTGGGAGACCTGGAAGAAAGTCCTCGATTTTAGCTTCGGATTGGTATAGCTCTGGCCATTGCAACCCACTGGGGAGTGAGTCATCGGATGGAAGACCACTCTGCCTCTCCTTTTCTCTCTGTGTAAGTCTTTCAAATACATAAATAAATCTTAAAAAAGAAATCTTTTTAAAAAAATTGCTCTACAGGAGCAACCATTTAAAAAATTATTTATTTATATATTTATTTGAAAGTCAGAGTTACACAGAGAGAGAGGAGAGGCAGAGAGAGACTCTTCCATCTGCTGGTTCACTCCCCAATTGGCTGCAACTGCCAGAGCTGTGCCAATCTGAAGTCAGGAGCCAGGAGTTTCTTCTGGGTCTCCCATGAGGGTGCAGGGGCCCAAAGACTTGGACCATTTTCTACTGCTTTCCCAGGCCACAGCAGAGAGCCGGATCGGAAGTGGAGCAGCCAGGTCTTGAATAGGTGCCCACATGGGATGCCAACACTGCAGGTGGCAGCCCCAGGAGCAACCATTAAGCTGCAGCTTGGGATGCCTACATCCCATATCAGTGTCATTCTGATTCCTAGCACCTATTCTGATCTAGCTTCCTGCTAATGCATCCCGGGAAGCAGACGATGCTTGCTTAAGTACTTAGGTCCCTGCCACCTGCATGGAGACCAAGATGGAGTTCCTGGTTCTTAGTTTCAACCTCTCCTAGCCCTGGCTATTGTGATATTTGGGGGTGTGAACCAGCAGATGGGGCTATCATTGTGGTGCAGTAAGTTAAGCCACCACCTACACACCAGAATCCCATATAAGCAACTGTTCAAGTCCCACTGTTCCACTTCCAATCTAGTTCCCTGCTATGTGCCCGGGAAAGCAACAGAGGATGGCTCAAGTGCTTAAGCCCCTGCCACCCATGAGAAAAACCCAGATGGAGTCCTGGGCTCCTAGCTTCAGCCTGCCCCAGCACCAGCTATTACAGCTATTTGCAGAATGAACTAGCAGATGAAGACCCTTCTGTCTCTCACTCTGTTCTAACACTGCCTTTCAGATAAATAAATAAACCTTAAAAAAAAAAAGTTTGTAAATTATCAAAAAAAAAAAAAAGTAAAGTTACAAAAGCTTATTAAAAGGGGCAGGGTCTAATTTTTCCACCTTCCTTAATCTCCCACAGTATTCACTAAACTGCTGTGCTAAAATGGGCATTTGATAAGTTTTATTAAAACTGGAGTATCATGCTCCAATCACAAATTAAATATGAATAACACAGTGGGTGCTTACTCAAGGAAAAGCCTGCTATACATAAACCCATTCTCCTACAAAAGGTGGAAATCATCCACCTCTATTTGTGTTCCTGAAGAGCAGCATACACAACCTTTAACTAATCTAATCAATATCTATTCTCTACTTCTCATCCCTTAAACAAACTGAAGTTACCTATCTTCATTTATGATAGGTGTGAGACAGTTCAGTTTTGCTCAAGGTCACAATGAAGTAACATAAACAGGATTTGTCCCACATATCCTGTCTCACACATACCAGAAACAGAACCACAAACAGCAAATATTGTTTCACTAAAAATCTTTTATAAAAGATTCTCTTGTATTTGCAAACATAACCAATGGCTAATTACATTGAATGAAAATGCAAATCAACATCTGATCAAATGCTCAAACGAAATTTGTAAAACAAACAAAAACAAAACCAGGGCCACTACTACAGTAGGAGAGGGCACATGCAAAGTGGGAATTTGCCTTCTGCTGAAATCAATGTCAGAGCTGTGTTAGACCTAGTCTCAAGGAAAACGGAAGCCAATTTCTTTCTAGAATTTGTAGTTATCATGAGCTGATGGGGCTGCAAAATCAGGAAAATCAAGACAACAAAAGGAAGCAGTTAAGGCCCCTTTTTGGAGTCATTAGAAATACCACCACTGGCTGCTTCAACCAATGTTTTCAAATCATAACTTCACCACAAGCCTTGTAATTCTTTGGAGTGGCGGTAGGGCAGGAGGGGAGTAAGTCGTCATTTCACTAAAAGAGTCATTACCAGAATCAGACTGTGGACTGGGTGGGCCCTTAAAGTCCATCAAGCTCAAAAGCAGCCCTTTTGAATCGAGGGTTTTCGGAACCCGAGACAAAGCTCCGACTGTCGTGTGGAGCATGGGATCCAAGTGACAGGAGGGGGTAGGGAGGGCGCAGAAAGCAGAGCATCAGAAAGGAGCGGGCCTGTCGCCCGTCGCAGGAGGCTCCCCCGGACGCGGCCGGCTAGCCGTCCCCCCCCCCCCCCCCGCTCAAGCTCGGCAGGACCGCGCACGCGCACCGGCCACGGGCAGCGCGTGGCGACGCGCAGGCGTAAAGTGGGTAGAAACAATGAGCTTTGTTGCCGAGGCGGTGGAGGGGGGTAGAGGAGAGGGGCATGGGGCCGGGGGAGAACAGATGGGGGTGGGGGGTGGCGTTCAGGAACGCGAGAAAGCGCTATCCCGACAACCTTCGCGCGCCACTGAGGACCCGGATAGAGAGCGAAGAGATCCAAATCATAAATAATGACAATGAGGAAAAAAAAAAAAGCGACGGCCATTTCTCAAGAAAAGAAGGAGATGAAGTCGGCCCAAGCTCACCCCTCAGATTCGGCAGGAAGAGGGAACGGGCAACGGCGACCCTTCGGGGCCCCGGTGGCCAACAAACCCGGGGGGCCCTCAGGACCCTCCAGCCGTCGCCAAGGCACTGTCCCTGACCGCCGGAACCGCCGCAGCCCTCTCACTGCTCCGCCCGAGGGGTACCCTCACCCAGTGAACGGCAGCGGGGACGGCAGCCAACGAAACCTGTCGGCCTCCGCGGATCTCCACAGGCAGCGCCGCTCCCCCGCTCGACGTGCGCTTTGCCCGCCGCCTCCCTTCTCCAGTCCAAACAAACACCCAGCCCGGAAGTGACTTCACTTCCGCTTCCACTGACCCCGCCCTCTCGTTCCGTCAGCGCTGCGCACCCTCCGAGGCCACTAGAGGGCGCGCGAGAGAACGCGGGATCTCTTCAGCGCCTCAGCCGCCCCGCGTGCAGGGCGCGGGAGGTGGGCAGCGGCGTAAGCCTGGAGCCCTGTGCGTTCCCTCTGAGGGCGGGAGTGGGGACGGGCTGTTGTTCCCACACCCGCTGAGCCCTGGAGAATGAAGGGATGCAGTGGGTGAGGAGCTGGGGCCTGAAGAACATCTAGACGACGCACACAAACGTGGACTCCTACGGACATCACACACGCACACTGATAGCCCAGAGGAACATCTAGAAAACCGGGTGCTCACACCCAGACATACGTACCGAAAGTAATAGGGCCAGGGCGACTCTGAGTGACACGCCGCCTCAGCGTCACACTGAGATGCTGACACAGAGCGGTTAAAGCCCTGGCCTGCAGTGCTGGCGTCCCAAATGGGCGCCGGTTCGAGTCCTGGCTGCTCCACTTCCGATCCAGCTCTCTGCTATAGCCTGGGAAAGCAGTAGAAGACGGCCCAAGTTGTTGGGCCCCTGCACACACATTGGAGACCGGGAAGAAGCCAGGCTGGCTTCGGATCAGCTCAGTTCTGGCCATTTGTGGCCAGCAGATAGAAGACATCTCTCTCCCTCTCTCTGACTTTCAAATAAATAAAACAAAAATTTTTTAAAAATTACCTAGTCCGTAATCCTTTGTGCACTGGCCCCATACATTATCCTTTAAAAAAAAAATTTACTTGTTTGAAAGTCAGTTACACAGAAGAGGAGAGGCAGAGAAAGAGAACAGTGAGCAAGCTCTTCTTTCCGTTGGTTCACTCCTCAGGTGGCAGCAACACCTGGAGCTACACCGATCCAAAGCCAGGAGCCAGGAGCTTCTTCTGGGTCTCCCACTATGAGTGCAGGGGCTCAACGACTTGTGCCATCTTCTACTGCTTTCCCAGGCCGTAGCAGAGAGCTGGATTGGAAGAGAAGCCAGGACTCAAACTGGCACCCATATGGGATGCCAGCACTGCTGGGCACTGGCTTTACCCACTATGCGTTCCCATATTCTTTTTTTTTTTTTTTTTTTGACAGGCAGAGTGGACAGTGAGACAGTGAGAGAGAGAGACAGAGAGAAAGGTCTTCCTTTGCTGTTGGTTCACCCTCCAGTGGTTGCCACGGCCGGTGCACCGCGCTGATCGGAACCCAGGAGCCAGGTGTTTCTCCTGGTCTCCCATGCGGGTGCAGGGCCCAAGCACTTGGGCCATCCTCCACTGCACTCCCGGGCCATAGCAGAGAGCTGGCCTGGAAGAGGGGCAACCGGGACAGAATCCAATGCCCTGACTGGGACTAGAACCCAGTGTGCCGGCGCCTAGAGGTGGAGGATTAGCCTTTTTTTTTTTTTTTTTTTTTTTTTTTTTTGTGACAGGCAGAGTGGACAGTGAGAGAGAGAGAGAGACAGAGAGAAAGGTCTTCCTTTGCCGTTGGTTCACCCTCCAATGGCTGCTGCGGCTGGCGCACCGTGCTGATCCGAAGGCAGGAGCCAGGTGCTTATCCTGGCCTCCCATGGGGTGCAGGGTCCAAGCACTTGGGCCATCCTCTACTGCACTCCCAGGCCACAGCAGAGAGCTGGCCTAGAAGAGGGGCAACCGGGACAGAATCCGGTGCCCCGACCGGGACTAGAACCCGGTGTGCCGGCGCCCCAAGGCGGAGGATTAGCCTGTTGAGCCACGGCGCTGGCAGTGGATTAGCCTATTGAGCATCAGTGTCAGCAGGGTTTCCATTTCAAACTACAACTTTCTTACAAACCTCTTACTCCTATAATTCCTGTCTATATATAAAAAATGTTTCATTTGCAGCAGACACTGTGGCGAAGTGGGTTAAGACACTACTTGGAACACTCACATCTGACCTCTGCTTCCAATCCAGCCTCTTGCTAATGTGTCACTGGGAAGCAGCAAGTGATAGCTCCAGAACTTCAGTCCCTGCCACCCACAAAGGAGACTCAAGATTCAATTCCCAGATCCTGGCTTCACCCTGTCCTAGCCCTGGCTTTTGTAAAATCAACAACAGCTCTCTCACATCGTTTCAAGTAAGTACATTAAAAAAACAAAAACAAACAAAAATACCCCAGGGTCAAGAGTATTTCAAAAAGTTTGTGGCAAAATGAAATTAAAAGCTATTTTGCTGGGACCAGTGCTGTGGCACAGCAGGTTTAAGCCCTGGGGACTGAAGCACCGGCATCCCCTATGGGCACTGGTTCGAGTCCTGGCTGCTCCACTTCCTATCCAGCTCTCTGCTATGGCCTGGGAAAGCAGATGATGGCCCAAGTCCTTGGGCCCCTGCACCTGCATGGGAGACCCCGAGGAAGCTCTTGGCTCCTGGATTCATATCAGCCCAGCTCTGCCCGTTGGGAGCCATCTGGGGAGTGAACTAGCGGGTGGAAGACCTCTCTCTCTGTCTCTACCTCTACCTGTAACTCTTTCAAATAAATGTTTAATTTTTTAAAAAAAGCTATTTTGCTGCGGAAAATATATAATTCATGCAGTTTTCATAACATTCATTATTCATGAACTTTTTTTTTTTTTTTTGACAGGCAGAGTTAGACAGTGAGAGAGAGACAGAGAGAAAGGTTTTCCTTTCTGTTGGTTCACCCCCGCAAATGGCTGCTATGGCCCGGCATGCTGCGCCGATCTGAAGCCAGGAGCCAGGTGTTTCTCCTGGTCTCCCATGTGGGTGCAAGGCCCACGCACTTGGGCCATCCTCCACTGCCTTCCCGGGCCACAGCAGAGAGCTGGACTGGAAGAGGAGCAACCAGGACAGACCCAGCGCCCCAACTGGGACTAGAACCTGGGGTGCCAGCGCCACAGGCGAAGGATTAGCCAAGTGATTTGCAGCACCGCCCAATTCATGAACTTTTTGAAGACCATTCAGCTGCATTTCAAGATTTTTTGCTCCAAGATAGTGTCCAATTCCATTTTCACAAACCTTCTGAAATACATTCCTATATTTAAACATGGGCATGTGTTGGCTTAAATGTCAAAGATCTGGTAGAATGGTCACCAAAAAGTTATTAGCCCTTTCTACATGGTCTTTTTTTAAAGAATTTACTGTTTTATAGACTATCAATCCTTAAGTTGCACTTGTGAAAAAAAAATCCCACAATAAAATCTACAATGCTCTAGTAATTTCATGACGGCCTTGTCCATGTTCATTTCTATCATGTAGAAGCCAGGCAGAATCACGTAGAAGCAGGGCTAGTGTATCCTAGCACTAATAAGAGTTGAGTAAGCGCCTATAGCTGTAGATATTTAAGGAAGGAAAAGCACCAGTGCTTGGTGCACCATTTAAGATGCTGCTTGAGATGCCTATATCGCATTATTGGAGGAGTGGTCAGCTTGAGCCCTGGTCCCACTTCAGATTCCAACTTTCTGATGATGTACACTGGGAGGCAGTGTGGATGGCTCAGATACTTCCGTCTCTGCCACCCACACGAGACCTGGATTGAAGACCAAATTCCCTGCTTTTGCTTGTTTCAGGGATTTAAGGAGTGAACCAATGTACGGAAGATCTCTCCGCGAATTCTAAATGAGTGAATGAATTAATTTTCCTGTCCTTAACAGGGGAGGGGACAGCATTAGTCAATTATTAGTCAACTTTCTGAATGCCTACGTGCCAGCACTATTCTAACCATTGAGGAGACACAGTAAGGGGCGTCATTTTTTCCCCCGATACAGTAGTTTTTGTTTTTTTTTTTCCTTTCAGACAGGGTGGACAGTGAGAGAGTCAGGGAGAAAGGTCTTCCTTTACCGTTGTTTCACCCTCTAATGGCCGCTGCAGCCGGCACACCACGCCGATCTGAAGCCAGGAGCCAGGTGCTTCTCCTGGTCTCCCATGGGGTGCAGGGCCCAAGCACTTGGGCCATCCTCCACTGCACTCCCACAGCAGAGAGCTGGACTGGAAGAGGGGCAGCCGGGACAGAATCCGGCAACCCGACCGGGACTAGAACCCGATGTTCCAGTGTTGAAGGCAGAGGATTAGTAGCCTATTGAGCCGCGTCGCCGGCCAGTTTCAGTATTTTAAAACCAGTCTGACAGAACGAAAGATCTGCCAAATCTGTATCGGCATAAAATTAGCATGAGCAGGACTTGGAACATAAGTATAGACAGGTGTACTTACAGATGGACTGACTACTAAAAAGAGGCAATTCTCCACACTAGACTAAGTCCTTTAAATTTTTAAGATTTATTTTTATTTGAAAGGCAGATTCAAGAGATGGAGAGAGCACGTCCTTCCATTCACTGGTTCACTCCAGTGGCTGCAATGGCCAAGGCTAGGCCAAAGCCAGGAGCCTGGGGCTCCCCATAGGTGACACGGGCCCAATAATCAGGCCACACTGTGCTGCTTTTCCAGGAGCATTAATAGGGAGGGAGGTGGACTGGAAGTGGAGCTGGGACTCAAACTGGCACTCACGGGGTGCAAACAGGGGATCAGCCTGCTCCAGCACATTGAAGTCCCTGGGCTGTCCTGTGCTGGCTTTTCAGATAGGTCACAGATATACCTAGTGTTTGTGAATAGCAGCCACAATGAAAAATTAGGAAATACCAATGAACCAAAAACCATTTCTTTCCAGCTTCTCATGACACCAATTAGAGAGCATTCAAAAAATGCATAAGCTAAGGATTCTCTACATAGAAGTGGACCAACAAGTGAAAAACAAACAAAAAAACCGAAACAAAACAAAAACCCAGGTATTCTACGTAGCTGAACTTGGTAGTTATCAAGGAAGTAGCTGGCATCTAATGGGCTTTTCTGTCCAACTCAATGGAGAAAAGGTTACCACGTATTTGAAATCTTAAAAATCAAACAGCAACGAGAAATGGCCAATGTTGAGGTGCAGTGGGTTAAGCCACCGCCTGTGATGCCAACATCTCAGTTAGGTGCCAGTCCAAGTCCTGGCTGCTCCACTTCAGATTCAGCTTCTTGATAAAGCACCTGGATTTGGGGTACTGCTGCCAATATGGCAGACCTGCAAGAAAACTCCTGCATCTATTTCAGCCTGGCCCAATCCCAAATGCCATGGCCATTTGGGGAGTATAATGCTGCCTTTCAAGTAAGCATTAAAAAAAAAAAAATCCAAAACAATAACTGAGCAAAGAGGAACAGTTCCCACGAGGACAGCAGAGCTATAATGAACACTGTGTTCTAGTCAAAGGCAGGACTCTTGGTTTATTCCCATTTGGTTCAAACTGTTAGAATCAATTCAACGTAACACATAAAGTATGGTATCATTGCTCAAATAAAGATCACTAAGCCTTAACTTAGCCACATATTTTCTGTGGGGATGAGAGGATAATCAATTTTTGTCTAATACACAGTAGTGCTCCAACTCCCTTAAAATCTCCCACTTATAAGTTTATTACCTACTGTACATTTATCGTTTACTTTCATTTATCTGATAGTTATCTTCCATCCAACAGCCAGCACTGTGCCAGGCCGAAGCCAGGAGCCAGGAACTCCGTCAATGTCACTAACCAGAACATTAGCAGGAAGCTCCAGCAGCAGAGGCAAGACTCCATCCCAGGCACTGATCTTATCTGCATGTGACCTCAACACATCTGCTGGGTAACTATCGAAATGTCCAAACAGCTAGAGCTTGGCCAGCTCAAAGCCAGGAGTGCAAACTCCATCTGGGTCTTGCACATGGGTGGCAGAGACTCAAAGTACCTGAGCCATCATCTGCTGCCTGCCAGGTGTTACCAGGACGGTGGAATAGGACTCCAACTAGCACTGATGTGGGACACACAGTGGGTTTAACCCACAGCACAATGGCCACCTCTGGCCCTCAAAATTATAAAGTTTATTTATTTATTTATTTTTTGTGACAGGCAGAGTGGACAGTGAGAGAGACAGAGAGAAAGGTCTTCCTTTGCCGTTGGTTCACCCTCCAATGGCTGCTGCGGATGGCGCGCTGTGGCCGGCGCACCGTGCTCATCCGATGGCAGGAGCCAGGTGCTTCTCCTGGTCTCCCATGGGGTGCAGGGCCCAAGCACTTGGGCCATCCTCCACTGCACTCCTGGGCCACAGCAGAGGGCTGGCCTGGAAGAGGGGCAACCAGGACAGAATCCGGCGCCCCGACCGGGACTAGAACCTGGTGTGCCGGCGCCGCAAGGCGGAGGATTAGCCTGATGATTTTTTTTTTTTTTAAATTATAAAGCTTTCTAAAACTCAAAGTAGGATGGGATTTGACCGACCAGTTAACAAGCCACTTGTGATGCTCACATTACTTATCAGTGTGCCTGGATTGCTCCTGGCTTCTCTTATAAAAAAACAAAAAACAAACAAACAATTTGAGAGCAGATAGATGGAGATCTTCCATTTGCTGGTTCACTCCCCCAGTGGCCTCAGTGGCTGTTGGCCAGGCCAAACCGAGGAGTCAGGAGCCTCTTCAAGGTCTCCCACAAGGATGCAAGGGCCCAAGGACTTGGGCTGTACTCTCCTGCTTTTCCAGGCATACGAGCAGGGAGCTGGATGGGAAGCAGAGCAGATGGGACTCGAAACGGCACCCATTTAGGGTGCGGACACTGCTTAACCAGCTGCACCACACTGGCCCATCTGGATCCTCTCTTGATTCTAGCTTCCTGCTAATGTACACCTTGGCAGAGCTGAATTAATGGCTTTGCCCGACCACAATCACAGGCATTTGAGGAGTGAACTGGTGGATGGGAACTGTTCATTCATTTAAAAAAAAAAAAAAAGTTCAAAGGAAGACCAAGGTGACAAACCTTAAGGTAAACCCTTTTAAGATTGGTTAAGAAATTACTACTGTCTGACAGTACTCAGTGTTTTTCCAATGTAACCTCAAGTACTTCTAAATTATGTACCTTCATACTTTTAGCCAATTACTTGTACTTTATATTGAATTTCAGTCATTTTCAATTGCCAGCCAGTTAGATCCATAGGAGAGGTAATCATTTTTCATTCAATTAAATTTCAACAACCTAGCCATTACTAAGCCTTCTTGTTACGTCCTATGTTGTGCTTCAGAAAGGTGAACAATAAATGAAAAACAAACCAGCCAGGCAAGACAGCAAATTTCTCAGACATCATGGTTCTTCCCCAATAACCTTACTTAAAATTTCTGACTCCAGTGGTACATGTTTGACCTAGTACATAGGACTCCAGTTAGGTTGCCTGCATCCCACTTCAGGGCACCTAAATTTTTTTTTATTTTTTGACAGGCAGAGTGGACAGTGAGAGAGAGAAAGGTCTTCCTTTGCCATTGGTTCACCTTCCAATGGCGGCTGATCCGAAGCCAGGAGCCGGGTGCTTCTCCTGGTCTCCCATGGGGTGCAGGGCCCAAGCACCTGGGCCATCCTCCACTGCACTCGCGGGCCATAGCAGAGAGCTGGCCTGGAAGAGGGGCAACCAGGACAGAATCCGGCGCCCCGACCGGGACTAGAACCCGGTGTGCCGGCGCTGCAAGGCGGAGGATTAGCCTAGTGAGCCGCAGCACCGGCCAGCACCTAAATTTGATACCAGTCTTCTGATTCCAGGTAATGCAAACCTAAACAGAAACACAGCTCAACTGGAATCCTGGCACCAACATGGGAAGAGAGAAAGCAAATGACAGGCCTTTCAAGTCTCTTTCAAACGAAGCATACATCTGTGATGGTAATACCTAGGGCTCTTGGCTGGTGCCACGGCTCACCAGGCTTAATCCTCTGCCTGCAGTGCCGGTACTCCGGGTTCTAGTCCTGGATGCTCCTCTTCCAGTTCAGCTCTCTGCTGTGGCCTGGGAAGGCAGTGGAGGATGGCCCAAGTGCTCGGGCCCTGCAACTGCATGGGAGACTGGGAGGAAGCACCCGGCTTCTGGCTTTGGATCAGCGCTGTGCGCCAGCCGTGATGGACATTTGGCTGCTGTAGCAACCATTTGAGGGGGTGAACCAATGGAAGACCTTTCTCTAACTCTGCCTGTCCAAACAAACAAAAAAACCCTAGGGCTCTGAAATTAGCGGCTTTCACATTTTAAACCACTTTGAATGAGTTTAATTATTTTTAAGGGTTATTGGTACTTGAAAGGCAGAGTTAAAGAGTGCTCACTGTTTTAGCTTTGGAAGAGTACTGAAAACAGTGCATTTGACGCAGTCACTAAACTAGGAATCTGGGGTCAGTACTGTGGCACAGTGGGTTAAAGTCCCAGTCTGCAGTGCTGATCCCATATGGGTGCCAGTTCAAATATCAGCTGCTCCACTTCCAATCCAGCTCCCCATTAATGCACCTGGGAAAGCAGTGCATCCACATGGGAGACTTGGAAGAAGTTCCTAGTTCCAGGCTTCAGATCGACTCAGCTCTGGCCATTGTGGCCATCTGGGAAGTGAACCAGTGGATTGAGGATATCTGTCTCAACCTATTTAACTTTCAAATAAATAAAAAAATCTTTAAAGAGAGTTTCACAAATTCCCAAAAAACACTGTGAATCATTAAATAAAAAATAAACTAGGCATCTTGGCTACAACTGCCTTACACAAGCACTTCTGCAGCTAGAGGTATAGTTCTCATAGTGCAGTCTATCCTTGGTGGATATTACCACATAGGAATTTGTCCAAACTATCAGGATTCATCCAGAATCCAGCAAATTAAAAACTCTTTTGAGGTCCAGCAATGCCTTAATCTTTAAGTAATTTTGATATACACTAACATTTGAGAAATACTCTTTGCATCTACACATTGCGCACTTGCAAAACAAACCAAACATACAAAAAACCCCACCAGCACCTTGGTTCTCATCTCTGGTAGTTAGAGAATATTCATCAGAGTGAAGTTCTCTCAACTCAGCTCGTTCCGCAATCAGCTCAGGGTCCTATCCAGGAAAAACAATCTCAAATTCTTTGAAAACTTGAGCTTTCAGCTACACTAAACAATTTTCTATGATGAAGGCACAACAATAAAGTTGCTTCTATGTTCATATCATAAAGTTAACCCAAGAGTTGAGAACTTCAATCAAGTCTTCCACATGAACGGTAGGAAACTTGAACCAGGAATGCTGACACAGGATGCAAGTGTCCCAAAGACCAAACACTGTGACAAAGAAAAGCTCCAGTTTAAGATATCTTAAAGCTCTGTCATAATCTGGGGAAATAACAGTCAATGGATTTATCAATGTCAGCTTACTTAAGAGATTTTGGTTTCTAAATATTATGGCAGATTGCCCAAGGACTTAGGTTCCTGCCACCCATATAGGTCTGACACCAGGATGGAATTCCCAGATACTGGCTTCAGCATGGTCCACATCTGGCTGCTGAGGCTCTTTATGAATCCAGTGGATAGAAGATTTCTGTACTTGCTTTTCAACTAAATGAATAAATTTTAAAAAGCTGTTGCTTCAAGCATCCCATATTTGATTGCTGATTCCAATGCTGGCCACTCTGCTTTGAATCCAGTTTCCTGTTAATGAGTGCAGGAAGGCTATAGAAAATGGTCTTAAGTACTTGAGTTCCTATCACCCACATTGGTGAACAGGATGAAGTTTCTGGTTCCTGGCTTTGGCGTGTCCCAGATTTGGCTATTAATAAGCAGATGTAAGATTTCTGCCTCTTGTCTCCCCCTCTCAAATAAATATATACTAATTAGCGACAGCAAAATTATTCTTCAACTTGCTAAATTGAACAAATGTTAAGAGTTACAAAAAAGCTTTCACTGACAGGAAACAAAAATCTCACTGTACATGTAATGCTTTCTGTAGCTACTGTTAGTTAAAACTTGAAACTAAACAAAAGTGGGTAATTAGTAAAGGCTAAAATTGAAGTATACTGGCAAGGATTTTTTGTACATGTTACATTAAAACAGTCATCCATCCTTCAGGGTGAGAGGCTTTAAAATTTCACCCAACTATCTGAAATATCCTTTAGTATATTTGGGCCTATAAGACAACTCCTATCAGTTATTTTTAAAATTAATTTTTTTCTCACAACAGATAATCCAGTACATGAAGAAGCCCTGTTTAATTATTTTTAAAGGCTACCAGAACTAATTTTTGCTATTTGATGCAATTTCCAATTTTATTGTTAAACCAGTAGACATGTCTAAAACATGATCTTTTGATATTTCTTTGTATTTAACACTTTAAATTCACAAGATTTTAAAAAACAATCAAAAGCTCCTTTTTAATTATGTAACAGGAACAAGAAATCCACCAGCATAAAAAGTTTAAAATTCAGATCTTTAGTAGCAGTCACACTCACTGTAGATTAAAAAAGTAATACTTTGTTAAAGCATGCATAAAACTGTAACAATGAATAAAAACCACAACTGACAAATATATTGGTTAACATTCCAAACATGTATAACCAATGAACATGGCCTAGGGTTTTTTTTTTATTGGTATTCACTTCAGTAACTTGAATCCACAGATATAAGCAGTATATAACCAGAAAGTTACAAGTAAACACAGATTACACATGCAAATTTCTGTTCACAAAGGTCACATGTGCAGGTACATGAATTAGAAGCGTGCGTCTAGAATTATGGTCAAACTGGTCTTAGAATGCAGAAATGTAAAATTACATCTTGAAAATATGAAGATGGTCTACACACTTTGGAAATCAAATGTTGCTTATACCAGAGATGTATGACAGCTACAGGATTCAAGTGACAAGCAGTAAGATCTCAAGAAATTAATACTGGTCAAAGAGAACGGGAACATTTTTACATTTCACTGAAAATACATTAACTACTAGAATACGAAATCTAGCAGGAACTCAGGGGAAAATATTACAAAATCTAAAGTCAATTACTTAATATTTCTTATTACCTAAACAACAGCAATGACATTAAAAGAAAACTGCACCTGCATCTGAACTGCCAATCTCACATAATGAAGTCTTCCAAAACTGAAGTGCAACTAAAAAAGCTTCAAATCCAAATGAAAGGACTGCAAGGCTCAGATTAAAATGTGGAATGTTTCAGATGAAAGTAATAAAAATACACTTGGTTTTGTTCTTTATTGAATGGAATCAAAAGTTGACATTTCTTTGAAGCTTATAACTACTAAATTTCATTTTTCTCTGAATGGTTCTATGTTATTTTCCTTAGTGGTGCAAGTTGTCTTAAGTAGCTTACAGAGTCAATCTCTACAAAGTACTTTTGTCTGTTGTCATTCTGATAAAAGAAAAACTATTTTTCATTAACTTAACCATATACGTATTTTTTGCTATAACACTTAACACATGAACAGACATCTATTATTTTTCCACTAAAACAAAAGAGTACAATAGTTTTCTCCTAACTATCAGTATTGTATTTAAAAAAGGTTAACAATAAAAACAAAGAACCATTATTTTCTTTGAAATCATTAAGCTTCTTCAACACCTTAAGCTTCCTTCTTCTGCCGGCGTTCTTCTGCCAATTTATTCAGAAATTTCTGAAAAGAGAGGGGGAAAAAAGAATTACATTACCGAAGTCATCTAAGAAAAACATAACATATATGTTAATTCAAAAATGTAGTATTGCTCCACTTCTGATCCAGCTCCCTGCTAATGCACATGGGAAAGCAGCAGCAGAAGGCCCAAGTACTTGGCCCCTGCACCCATGTGGGAGACCTGGAAGCTCCTTCCTAGCTTTGGATTGGCCCA
Organism: Sylvilagus floridanus; assembly: GCA_949820135.1. Taxonomy (NCBI): domain Eukaryota; kingdom Metazoa; phylum Chordata; class Mammalia; order Lagomorpha; family Leporidae; genus Sylvilagus; species Sylvilagus floridanus. Next base: position 25,270,728 of record OX463241.1, on the reverse strand, counting down.
GCTCTGGAAGTTACCGCTGTTTGGGGAGTGAGCCAGCAGATCCAAGATTTTTCTCCCTCCCTCTTTAACTCTGCCTTTCAAGCAAACCAACCAATCAACCAACTTTTTTTTTTTTTAATAAAAAAAAAGTTGATTCATATTAGTCAAGGGTACAAAGGTAAACTAATTCAGAGAATACTACAGTAAAAGGATTGGAAAAAACGATAAAAGGTGAAAATGGGTATTTAAATGTACAACAACTTTTGAGTGTTGAGAAAATGAAGATATTTAAGTTTACATAAAACTGATACTACTGCTAGGAGAGATCAGTTAACATTAATTCACTAAATGTTCTATTTATTAATCCATTGGACAATCATTTTCTTAAAAGACAGCAGAAATATTTTTGTATTTGTTCAACTACTCAATTTTGCACTAAGTTGTAGCACTAAAGCAATAGCCAGGAACAATACTTGCAGAATTACAAGGTAGCTGAGCTGTAACAATAGCTTGCTGATCCCTACACCATTTCTAGACACAAGAGATCTGTTAAGACAGTATCATAAAACCCCTGACCACTCAGTTATGACAATTATCAATTAGTATGTCATTTTTGGCAAAGATACTCATATTGTATTGCCTAATGGTAATTCCTTAACTTGACAGATTCTTTTAAAAAGTGAGACCAAATTTCTAATTACAAAGCATACTGTAGTTTAATATAGCACTTATGAATAAATGATACAAACTGTCAATGGATGAGTAATCAACTAACACCTCTGCAACTGATTTTTTTTTTCAATAAAGTTGCATAAAAAAAAAAGCATGTTTTTCAGTTTCAAGCACCTAGAGATCACTTTCCTATTCTGTAACTCTTCCAGACAATACATACAGAAGTCCTCAAAAAGTTCATTGAGGCCGGCGCCGTGGCTCAACAGGCTAATCCTCTGCCTTGCGGCGCCGGCACACCGGGTTCTAGTTCCGGTCGGGGCGCCGGATTCTGTCCCGGTTGCCCCTCTTCCAGGCCAGCTCTCTGCTGTGGCCCGGGAGTGCAGTGGAGGATGGCCCAAGTGCTTGGGCCTTGCACCCCATGGGAGACCAGGATAAGCACCTGGCACCTGGCTCCTGCCATCGGATGAGCGCGGTGTGCCGGCCGCAGCGCGCCGGCAGCGGCAGCCATTGGAGGGTGAACCAACGGCAAAGGAAGACCTTTCTCTCTGTCTCTCTCTCACTGTCCACTCTTGTGGACCAAAAAAAAAAAAAAAAAAAAAAAAAAAAAAAAAATTCATGGAAATACATATTATTAAAAACACACAGTTCAAAAATGTTATTGCAAAGTAAGATTATTTCCAAGAAACATGGAATTTGTTTGGAATTATTGGAATTGGAATTATTTCCAAAGTTCAAGGTTAGCAACTATCTAATCGACACAAGAATATGTCTGAAGACTACATACTATATACTTTAGCAAAAGTGCCTGTGATCATAAATGCTTTGGATTTCATATTTTCTTCTATTTTATTTGCAGAAGCAAGTTTAAACATAAAATTCATTTATATTTCACAGTCGTACAAATTGACTGAAAATCAAAAACTTTACGAGGTTAGGTGTGGAATTTTCCACTTATGGTATGACAATGCTCAAAAGGTTTCAGATTTTGGAGCATTTTAGAAAACTAGTATTTGTCCTTGGCCTCTGCCACCCATGTGGGAGACCTAGAACAAGCTCCTGGGTTCCTGGTTTGTCCTGGCCCAGCCCAGGCCATTATGGCCATTAGGGTTCTGAACTGACAGATGGGAGCTTTTGTCTCTCCTTCTGTTAATTGTCTTTCAAATAAATAATAGAAAAATGTAAAAAGTACTCAATAGGGACATGGTCTTTTTTTGAGTCTGAAAAAGCTTTGTTATTCTACTTGGCTAGAAATCATTGAACTGTCATTTGATTAGAGTGAGTTATGAATAGCAGCTAAACAGATGTTTCTAGAACCCATTAATGCTTAAAATCACTAATAAAGAAGAATGTTACCTTTAGGATAAAGCTCTGAACTACATCTAGAGATATACTGTACACATTATACTTATTGTATTTATTTCTGTAACTTGATATTCTATTAAGTTTTCACCAAAAAACTCTCCTCCTTTAGATTCAGCCTTACCTTTAATTTCTGATAATGAGGAAGGCTGCTGCAATGAGTATTCTTTGCAACTTCTTCATTTGTATAAAAGAGTGAACACAGCTTACAGTAAAACCCTGTTTTAGGTATCACATAGTCTATACCTAGAAACACAAATATACATTCTTTCAAATTTAGTATTCTCAAAATCAAAGGCAATGTGCAATTTTCAGAAACCTTTATGAGAAAGAGAACACATTATGAAATGGCAACATAATGCAAAATCAGGAGACATGTTCAAGAGAAAAAGAGCAATTTATCAATTACGATTTATCAATTGTTCCCAACCAAAAAAAGCTATTTAAAACACTATCAGAGTACAACTCCTTTCACTAAGAGTCTTTTGAGGGAAAGGGGTGGGAAGCGGGGAAGAACAAAGCCTTAAAGCTCACCAACAGGAACATTGGGCTGATATGGTCCAATTCTATACTCATCTGGGATTGTATAGTCCTCCTTGTTTTCATCGCTTTGGCCATCTGCATTTTCACTTGTGTCTTTGCTGGGATCGTCAGCATTCTCAGTAGATTCAGCACCTGGTTCTGCATTTTCCTCATTTTTGATTCCATTTTCCAACGCTGCTTCATTTTCTTGATCAAGTTCCTCGATCTTATCCACCTTAATTTCAACCAAACCACCATCATTTTTGTCACCAGATTTAAAATGCCAAGCCCAATTTACAAAGTTTCTGAAGTCCCAAATCTTCCTCATCACCAACCTCATCTAAAGTGACAAAACCTTCCATATTCCCTGGGAAAACGATGCTGTTAAGAAAGACAAACTTACTCCGCAACAATTATCTTGCAGCATCCCTTCCATTTGTGTTACTTGAAGGGAAAGAGCATCTGTCTTTATTCATTAATTACTGACTTTCCTTTCTCCCCTAAAATCACTGATGATTTTCTAAAACAATTTGTTCTAAAACTAAATAACTGGGGCTGGCATTGTGGTATAGCAGGTAAAGCTGCTGCCTGTGATGCTGACATCCCATATGGGCACTGATTCTTGTAGCAACTGCTCCACTAGTGATCTAGCTCCCTGCTAAAAGATAAAAACAAACAAACAAACAAAACACGACAGTCCAAGTACTTGGACCCTTCACCTACATGGAGATCTGGAAGAAGCTCCTGGCTTCTGCCTGGCCCAGCCCTGACTGTTATGGCCATCTGGAGAGTCAACAAGCAAATGAAACAGCTCTCTCTACCTCTCCCTCTTGCAAATAATAAGTAACTCTTGAAACAACAACAAAATGGAACCAACCAACCAAATAACAGTAACAACAGACTCTAAATAATGAAAGCCTTGCTTCATAGAGAGATCGGAAAATAAATTAAGACACACTTTCTACTAAGTAATGTGATAGAAACAGGCATTTGGCATAATGGTGAGGTTGCCTGGGTTCTGAACCAGAGTACCTTGGTTTGACCCTGGACTCCAGCACCTGATTCCAGCGTCCTGCTAAAGTGCAGGACCTGGTAGGTAGTGGTGATGGCTCAAGTAACAGGGTCCTTTGCCTTTCAGCTAGAGACCTGGATTGAGTCTGCGTCCTGGCTTTGGCCTTGGCTATTATGGGAATTCAGGCAGTGAACCAGTAGATGGGAGTTTTCTTTCAGGTACTTTTTTTTTTTTTTTTTTGACAGGCAGAGTGGACAGTGTGAGAGAGAGAGACAGAGAGAAAGGTCTTCCTTTGCCGTTGGTTCACCCTCCAATGGCTGCCGCGCTGCGTCCGGCGCACCGTGCTCATCCGTTGGCAGGAGCCAGGTGCCAGGTGCTTTTCCTGGTCTCTCATGTGGGTGCAGGGCCTAAGCACTTGGGCCATCCTCCACTGCACTCCCGGGCCACAGCAGAGGGCTGGCCTGGAAGAGGGGCAACCGGGACAGAATCCGGCGCCCCAACCGGGACTAGAACCTGGTGTGCCGGCGCCGCAAGGCAGAGGATTAGCCTGTTGAGACATGGTGCCGGCTCAGGTACATTTCTAAAAAAGAAATTTGCCAACTAATCTGACAAACAAGTACGTGAGTGATACTACTTGCAAGACAATACCTTAAAATGTAACTTAGAGAAAATAGGTTAAAAATCAAGCTCCAGAGTAAAAATGCTGAGGTTTAAATTTTGGCTGTACCACTTAGAGTAATAATCCACACTCACTCCAGCCAGAGAAAAAGAGAAAAGTTACTGACCACGTTAATACCTGGGATTACTAACTTCCTAACAGTTTGTTTAGAAGGAACAAATGGGATATGTAATAAAATCCTCATTTTCATTTTGGATGGGTGTTTTGCCCAGTGGCTAAGACACCTACATTCTGCATCAGAGCACTTGAGTTCAATTCTTGGCTGATTCTAGCTTCCTGATAGAGACCCTGGGAAGTATGAATGACTACTTACGTGGCTATATTCCTGCCAACCAGAAGGGAAGCATGGATTGGGTGCCTGGCTTTTGGATTCAAGCCTTATCTACTCTGAGAATTTGGGGATATAAACAGCAAAAAAGCACCAAAATCAGTTTCACCCTACATTTCAAGAGCCATAAGGTGTTTTTCAAAAGCATTTTCATCTTCTAATCCTTACCAGGTAGTAAGTAGTTCACCATGGGTCTTTTGTTTTACTCTTCACTTTATATAAATGCTATTAAGATTGTTCTAGAAGTTTACTAAAAATATCTAAGTCTACATTTCTCAAATAGGTTTCTTTTTGAGTGAGTGACAAGCTGGAAGTATCTTGGGCCATTTACCTTACTGTAACTCTTATGCAATTTTTTGTTTGTTTAAAAAGGTGCACTCTAGGGCCGGCGCCGTGGCTCAACAGGCTAATCCTCCGCCTTGCGGCGCCGGCACACCGGGTTCTAGTCCCGGTCGGGGTGCCGGATTCTGTCCCGGCTGCCCCTCTTCCAGGCCAGCCCTCTGCTGTGGCCCGTGAGTGCAGTGGAGGATGGCCCAGGTGCTTGGGCCCTGCACCCCATGGGGAGACCAGGAAAAGCACCTGGCTCCTGGCTCCTGCCATCGGACGAGCGCGGTGCGCCGGCCGCGGCGGCCATTGGAGGGTGAACCAACGGCAAAGGAAGACCTTTCTCTCTGTCTCTCTCTCTCACTGTCCACTCTGCCTGTCAAAAACAAAACAAAACAAAACAAAACAAAACAAAAAAAAAAAAGGTGCACTCTAAGGCTGCCTTATCAGTACTTATAAAGTATCACTACAATACAGAAGTATATTGTTCTAAGTCTTTCTTATTACTAAAGTTTCCTTTACAAGTTGACATTTTATTGGTAAATTCTAACACAATGTCCCATTCAATCTATTTATCACAGAGTTTAGATCTAAATATATATGGTGGTTTCTACGTGATATTTATTTATTTATTTATTTTGACAGGCAGAGTGGACAGTGAGAGAGAGAGAGAAAGGTCTTCCTTTGCCGTTGGTTCACCCTCCAATGGCTGCCGCGGCCGGCGCGCTGCGGCCGGCGCACCGCGCTCATCCGATGGCAGGAGCCAGGTACTAGGTGCTTTTTCCTGGTCTCCCATGGGGTGCAGGGCCCAAGCACTTGGGCCATCCTCCACTGCACTCCCGGGCCACAGCAGAGGGCTGGCCTGGAAGAGGGGCAACCGGGACAGAATCCGGCGCCCCGACCGGGACTAGAACCCGGTGTGCCGGCGCCGCAAGGCGGAGGATTAGCCTGTTGAGCCACGGCGCCGGCTTACGTGATATTTTCATTAGAAATGACATAATTCTCTTTTAGTGACCCTACTTGCATAAATAATTAGAAAAGTTCTTCTAGTGTTTTATTAAAATAAGCAAATATAAAATCTTTACCTTTTTAAGCTTTTTCTTTGCTGCAGTTGAAGCACTTGTATCTTTTTTCACAGCTTTGTCTGAAGGTTCCTTTTTCCCATCAGAAGCAACATCACCTAAGTTAGCAAGATCGGTCTCATCTCCCACTGAACTGCCACTTTCTAGTAGTGCTGCTGCTTCTTCTTCATCTACAAGCAGTTCATCTTCAGATTCAAGAAGCATATTAGGTTCTTGTTCTGTCTGGTCATCCTTTGTATCTTTCTCACCATCTTCACCTGACTTCTCTTCTTGTTCTTTACTTTCAGTTGTACCTTCAGTCTTCTGGGAGCCATCTGTTTTGGATTTCTTATCACTTGGAGATTCTTTGCCATCTGGAGAGTAAGATCTTTTTCTGGAATCAGAAAGATAACACCACAATCAATTTTTCTAAGTTAAAAAATAATCAATTTAACATCCTAGCACATGTAAACACATGGAAAAATAAAATTACCGGGACTTATCCTTTTTCAGTAAGTCAATGCCTCTGTTGGGAATCTAAAAGATAAAAAGTTTTACAAAAACATTAAAATATATCCACTGGAGAATATACAATCATCCACTTCACTGGTAACATTCAAGAACGTAAGCTGCCTATATTCAAAAGCTCCTAAAATTAACAAAACAGAGAAAATATAAACATTTTAACAGCTGGGGTCAGTGCTGTGATGTAGTGGGTAAATCACTGCCTGTTGGTGCTGGCATCCCATATGGCCGCCAGTTGGAGTCCTGGCTGCTCTACTTCTGATCCAGCTCTCTGCAGTGGCCTGGGAAAGCAGTAGAAGATGGCCCAAGTCTTTGGGCCCCTGAACCCGTATGAAAGACCCAGAAGAAGCTCTTGGCTCCGGATCAGCTCAGCTCTAGCTGTTGCAACCATCTGAGGAGTGAACCAGCGGATGGAAGACGACCTCTCTCTCTTTCTCTCTGAAATAACAAATAAATCTCTAAAAAAATTTCTTAGTAGCTAAACTCCACTCACATAACATTTCAGATAAAAATAATGTAGAAGTATTCTCCACAGAACTAGTTTAGGGGCCAGTATCGTGGTATAGCATGTAAAAGCTGGCTATGATGCCAGCACCCACATGGGTACCAGTTTCAGTCTAGGCTGCTCCATTTCTATTCCAACTCCCTGGGAATGCAGCTGGGAATGCAGCAGAGGATAGCCCCTGCCACCTATCCAGGACAAACAGATGGGAGTTCTGGGCTCCTAGCTTCCCCCTAGCCCAACTCTGGCTATTGCAGCCATTTGGGGGTGTGAATCAGCAGATGGAAGATCTTTAATTGTTTTTCAGTAAATAAATCTCAAACAAAACAATTAAAAAAAAAAAAAACCTCACAGGGTTGGTGTTGTGGTGTAATAGGTAAAGCCACCAACTGTGATACGGGCAATTTCATATAGGTGCCAGTTTCCTGGCTTCAGCCTGGCTTAGCCTTGGCTGTTGCAAGCCATCTGGGGGAGTGAACCAACAGATGAAGATCTGGCTCTCCCTCTCTCTCTGTAACTCTGATTTCCAAACAAATCAATAAATCTAAAAAAACAAACAAAAAACCCCACAAACCAAAATGCTCAAATCTAAAACCATTTGCTACTACAAAAGATAGAGAAAAAAGCTGTTCTTTTTTAATAAATAAATCTTGTATTTTCAATGCATAAAATTGCTTGCAAGAATGTTGTAACTCAAAATATATGAAAACAACATTTTTACAGATGACAAATCAAATGTTACATACCCTCAGTACCAGTTTTTTATATTTCTCAGACAGGTCAACCTTCACACACCTCCCTTGGAACCAAAGGGCCTTTTTCAAACAATGGTCAACCATTGCCATAGCATCTTCTCTGGTTTCCATCTCTATAAAGGCCTGAAATAAAAATAAAAAGGAATTAACTTTCACAGAATTGAGCTTTCATTCTTTGTTCTATTTTCTTGGCCTTATTACTTGGGTTAACATCACCCATATGGGAGGCCCAGCCTTGACAGTAGTGGGGCATTTGGTGAAAGAGTTAGTGGATGTAAAATCCCTTTTCTCTGCCTTAGGAGTACATGAAGTAAGTGAATATTAAGGGGCCAATGCTGTGATGTAGCTAGCAAGTAAGGCTGCTGCCTAGCAATGCCGGCATCCCATATGGTCGCTGGTTCAAGTCCTGACTGCTCTACTTCTGATCCAGCTCTCTGCTATGGCCTGAGAAAGCAGAAGATGGTCCAAGTCCCTGGGCCTCTGCAGCTGTGTGGGAGACCCGGAAGAGGCTCTGGGCTCCTGGCTTCGGATCAGCACTGTTCTAGCCATTATGGCCGTCTGGGGAGTGAACCATTGGGTGGAAGACCTCTTCTCTCTGTGTGTAACTCTGACTTTCAAATAAATAAATCTTAAAAGAAAAAAAAAAAAGAAAAAGAAAATAGCAGAGGGGCTGATGTTGTGGCGTAGCAGGTAAAGCCGCTGCCTGGGTTGCCAGCATCCCATATGGGCACTGGTTTGAGTCTCGGCTCCTCTACTTCTGATCCAGCTCTCTGCTATGGCCTGGGAAAGCAGTAGAAGATAGTCCAAGTCCTTGGGCCCCTGCACCCGCGTGGGAGACCTGGATAAAGCTTCTGGCTCCTGGCTTCAGAATGGCGCAGCTCTGGCCCTTGAGGCCAACTGGGGAATAAACAAGCAGATGGAAGACCTCTCTCTCTCTGTCTCTGCCTCTCCTCTCTCTGTGTAACTATTTCAAATAAATAAATCTTTAACAATAAATAAACACTAAAATAGTGCACTAAAATAAACCCACAACTTTTAATTCCAGTTTTTTATGCACTTTTATATATATCATATAATGCTAATGGAATGAGAAAAGGTATACTTATGTGCTCAAATACATTTGGAAGCAAATCCTAAAAACAAGTGCTCAGAGGCTATGTAAATGAAAAAAATATTTACTTTCTAGGTCATACTTCTCAGTATTCATTCACTGTTCACCATGAACAGTTCATCACCATATGGCTAAGTTAACTATATGATGATAATAACTACTTCCATTACTAAATATGAAGCTATACTGGTACCTTAGAGCATTCTTTAAAAATCTTTTTCAAATCCTCCATTTATGTGTGTATATATATGATGTGTGTGTGTATTACCTGACTTTTCATCCTCATCAGTATGTAATTCTTTATTTTCCCATAAGGTTCAGCAAGCTTGAGCACAGCACTATCAGAATAGCCAGAATGGGGCAAATTGCTGAGATGTATCACACGTCCAAGCTCTTGCTTTTGGTCAAATTTCTGATCCGGCTTTCCCTCAGGTTTCTTCAATAAATGAAAGGTGGTGGTGGTGGGGGCATGAGGAAGAGAAAAGGGCAAGTCAATGCTGACAGGCATGCTATAATCATTAGTAAATACTTTAAGAATATCCTAATTCTCAGCAACAATTTCACATAGCCAGAGCTAATATACTGTGAAACAATGTATTAAACCGTGTGGTTATACACAAACTTAAAAGACAGTCATATATTACCTTTATTCTTTTATACTTCTGAGACAAATGAACTCTAACTGGCTTGCCAAATACTAATGCTGGTGTGGTTGTATAATAATCCACTGCAGCCTGAGCATCTTCTGTGGTTGCCATTTCAATAAATGCCTGAAATTATACCCAACAAAATATATTTATTTCTAAAAACAAAACAAAAAATGCTCAAAATGTTTCCAGTGTATCTAATCATTAAAAGAAAACATTCTGAAGAATTGAGAAAAAACAATTTTGCAAATTTGCTATTCACAACAATAAACTCATTTGTCACTGGCACCTTTTTGATACAGGTCTGAAACAGCTGTACAAAGAATTTTCCTTTCACAGCTTTAATAATAGTATAATAATGACTACTATTACTTAAGGATAATTTATAAATTCACAATAATCCATTAATACCAGAATAGACATATTTTAATTTTACCTCTATTATATGCAAAATAGATGATTTAAAAATTACATTGGGTTTCTTTTGTTATTCAACATCATTTAGCTCCTTTAGGAAATATATTAGGGGTATGAATAAGTATGTTTATCTCCATTCATACCTCATTAATTTTATTTAGAATCAGATGATTTGAAATGACTCCAAATGGTTCCACCAGCTGTAGCAGTTGGTATCTCAAGTTTTTCCCTCGTTGAAAATCCATGATGTGAACAACTCGGCTTGTTTCCTATATCAGGAAAACACCATGTAAATAAAAATGTTTTTAAAAACAGTATAAAACAGCTTACACATCAGAATTTATATAACCTATAATTAACTAGAAAAGTAATGAAAATAAAGCTGAACATTCTAGAGAATTTAAAATACTACAGAGGCAATGTGAATGTCATTTGGGTAAATTCTAACTATCACCAAATGGTTAGGTTATATTATCTTAAACTTTGAAAAGGTATTGGCATACTAAGTATTATTTATTCAAAAGGCAGAACAAGGAAGGAAAGATATCTTCTATTTGTTAGGTCACTGTCCTAATACTTACAGAAGCTAGATCAGAAGCAGAGTGGGAACTTGAACATAGGTACTCCAAATATGGGATGCAGTTGTCTCAAGTGATATCCCATCTACTGTGCAAAACACTAGCCTGTCATTTTTATATTGAATATACATACTACATCTAGATATCAAGGTTCCTAAGATGCTCAATCAAGATTAGACAGCCCTAAAAAATTTATATATGGGCCAGCATTGTGGCACAGTGGGTAAAAATCACAAGTTATGACATCAGCATCCCATATCATCACCCCCTCTTGGCTCAAGCTGGCACAACTAGAAGTTTTTACTGCTACCAATGCCATGCGAACTATACCAGTCTTTCTATAATAGGTAGCATGATACAGACTCAGTCATTTTTTAAATCACACTCCTAAAACAGTAAATGCAGTAAAAGCAATTTCTGTATACTGACCACTCTGCCTTTCTGCATGTGTCTTGGTCCTTGCAGATTCCCATTTCCAGCACCTTTATGGAGGAAAAAGTATGTTTAAGCTTTTAAGAAACAACACTTGCTGTTAATAATTCTTTTAAATTGAAAAAAGACAAATTTCAAAGACAAATGAGAGGATATTACAATTATATATGATTACTATATCTTTTCATGCAGTGAATTTTAAGTACTATTTGAGTAAGCCTTCATATGCCTAGTCACTACATTTAATTTTCATGATAAAACTATTAAAGAAGAGGTAAAATGAATTTCACATAATCACCCAGATTTCCTCTTGGGCCAACTGCTGGTCCCCCAAGATGGAATGAGGGAGGTGGAGGTCCCAGAATTCCTGGTGCTGGATTTGTAGACTGCTGCAACATGAATGGATCACCCCTGGTAATATGAACAGATATAATATAAATATAAAGAAATAGTTAAGATTCATTGTTAAAACACCTCTTGTATGACTATAGAAGTTCAACATTTGAGAGAATTTGTATGTAAAGTAACTGGGATGGGGGGGTGGAAGAGTCCTGTAATAACAGTTAAAATAAAAACAGAATTTTCTAAAAATTCTTTCACTATGATTTTTGATCAACGCTCACAATCACAATCAGTAAAGAAAACTCTGGAAATACTTGTTTATGAAATGTTGAAAGCTAAACAAACTCCTTACACTGATCTCCTTTACAAACAAAAGCTTAAAAATTTTTCAACTTACATTGTGTGTCCTGTATCATTGTCAGGATTCCATTCTGGATAGCTTTAAAAAGACCAGAAAATTAACTTTAAAATAAAACTTTCCCTTTCATAAAGTAGCCTTGTTTGACCTCTAAAATAGAGAGCATTTATTAGTAAAGTTATCTGAGAGTCTAGGTGTTAGACATATCAGTTTTAAAATATGTAATATAGGTATTTCAAAAGAAAAATTGCAGAACTTCAAAATAATTCAAATGAATGAGAATAAACTTATTCTACATTGTTTGTAAATGTAGGTTGAAATTAAAACTTTCCTAATTTGTTAAATGACAAGGAAGAAAAATGCTGTACAAGGAATTAGAAATGTAGATTACATAGAGAAACAAGATCAGACTATAGATTTTTCTTCTCCTATATTAAATACCAAGAGCAGAGTTGGAATGTGGCACTAGAAAGACAGGAAAAGCCCCAAGAGAGCTAAGCATATGTGAAAACTAAATTCTAATGACAATGGACTTCATGTGCTACTTAAACAGGTTGTTTCTTTAGGAATTCCATTTCATTGTAGCAGTCTAAACTTAGAACCAGTTATCTCAAAAACAAAAACCAAAAACAAATAAAACAAACCCAACACAGATTATAAAGGATTTTTGCTTCATAACTAATTAATAACTATGAATGACCACCCACCAATCTTCTACATTTTTATACCACACATTAGCTATTAAGAGCACCATCATGAATGAATCTTTCCAAATGCCTTCATTAAGTCTATTAAAATTTCAGTTCGTATCAAAAGGGCCAATATGACTTTTAGAATAATATTAAACAGCAAAGCATCACTATCACTGCATCTAGGACTCAATGTAGGATTCCAGATCTAAACAATTGTAATTTGTATTGCCTAGACATTATCAACTATGTGACAATAGCACTGTGGATATTACAAGTCAATGATGAACTCCCAAAAACCAAATGGCTGTTTCTGATTCACGACAAGGATGCTTTAAAGGTATTTCAAACTCCTACATTTCAAGAAGAAGCTGGCATCGACGACTGTGACTTGCTCCATTGATATGTTGACTCCACTCCTGCAGCAAAGTAAATTAGTAGAATTAACAAAAATAAAGCTAAAATTTCATCTGAACCATTCAAACTATAGGACGTTACTGTCTGTGCACTATCATAGGATGTACATACACGTGCTCATTCATCAAATCAAACTGATTTATTTTAAGACCATATCTGAGTTCTTGAAGCTTGATCCTGCCCTCAAATACGCTATGCACATTCTTGGAAAAACTGGTTAATTTGGTCAACATAATTAGAGATCTAACAGGGGAAAGATGACAGAGTTAATAAAGGTCAAGAGCAGTAACTGACCTTGAGTTCAGCCAGGCATGTTAATTTCTGTGGTTGACCAAACTGAAGCATTCACTTACTCATAAAAATGTTTATACTGCTTTCCTAGAAAAATGTATGCTATACATGTGAGTAATCAGATAAAATTAGAATCCTTCATCCATCCTTTGAGGAGTGTTCCAAGTGTACTACTTACTAAATATGTAGTAAAAAATATTAGGATTACCAAAAAATGCTAATGTGTTGGGGCGCTGGGAGGGGAAGGGGGTCGCCCAGGAGCACTGAGGCACAGCAGGTAAAGCCACTGCCTCTGAGGTCAGCATGCTGTAACTGTGCACTAGTTCCTGTTATGGCTGCTCCACTTTCAATTCAGCTCCCTGCTAATGTGCCTGGGAAAGCAGCACAAAGTGGCTAAGTGTTTGGGACCCTGCCATCCACGCGAGAGACCTGGTTGAAGCTCCTGGCTTCGACTTAGCTCAGCCTTGGCCGTTGCAGTTATTTATGAAGTTAACCAGCAGATGGAAGACAGATCTCTCTCTCTAACTGTCTTTCAACTAAATCAATAAACAAAACCTTTAAAAAGAAAAAATGAATGTTAACAGGAATGGTTTGTCTAAAAAATGCTACTCATTTATCAAAAACTTAAGTCTCTATTATATTTTCCCAATATAGAGAAGCAAATACTAAGGAATGTCTGTTTCCAAATGTTAAAGAGGAAAACACTACATTCTATCAATATTTGCTTCCTTGTAGTTTAAGTCTGAAGGGATTTTCTTACTTCACTTATGTATTTTTCTTTCTTAAGGAACAAATTTTCAAATATAGCCAATATAAGAAAAAGGAGTTAGGAAAAGCAAGTTCTGCTACCAGAATGTCTAGCTTCCATCCTCAAATTGCAAATAATACATATGAATCTTTGGTTTGTAAGGATTTTATGTTCACTGTGACAATATTCTCAGAGAATTGTTGTGGAAAATCAAGTAAGTTAATGAAGGCAAACTGCTTCTCAGAACATTGTCAGACACATGGTAAGTGTTCAAGGGGAAAAAAAAACACAACAATTTCTGCTTTACAATCACTACTGATTTTTCACAAACTGAGCCAGTATCTGTAATACCTATACTACCTGTAACACTTTTCTAATTATTGGGATATAAAATATGATTGGGCAAAGTGAGCATCTGACTGAACAGTTAAGATGCCACTTGGGATGCCTGTATCTCATACCAGAGTGTCTGGGGCTAGATTCCCAGCTCTTGCTCCTGGTTCCAGCTTCCTGCTAATGCAGGCAGCAGTGATGTCTCAAGTAGCTGGGTTTCAGTTACTCATGTAGGAGATGCAGTTTGAGTTCCCAGTTTGTGGCTTTGGCTTGGCCCCTCTCTGGCTATTGTAGACATTTGAGAGTGAACCAGTGGATGAGTATTCTGTCTATCTCAAATAGGTCAGGCAATGTATTTTTTTAAGAGGAGAGGGTTGGTCTCATAACTAAACTACAACAGGATACCAAATTATAAGATAACCTTTCTGAAAACGTTCAGAATGGTATTTTATAAATACTATCTTGATTTTTCAAAACTAATTTGTATTACAGCAGTCTCCATATACTCTTATGCCCTATTAAAATTAACTAAAGCTCTGTGGAAAAAAAAAACACAACTATATGGAATACAGCCAACAAAATGGAACTTTCTTGCAACTTGGGGAGCTTTCAACTACTATTCCCATGTATCTCAAAGATAAGATTATCTTCTAAAAGTAATGGCTAAAAGGAATTCAAACCGATCTCCCCGGCTGGCTCTAAAATTAGATATTTGGAAAAACACAATGTTTCTATTTGTAAAGCAACCATACTTGACTTGTTGGAGGCTATTTTAAAAACAGCCATAAGGAAGAGTCTTCATGGGTAAAGTTCACAAAATCTAAACAAGGAATTAAACACACTGACTTCGAAAGTTCCTGAAGTAAAATTTTTCTGATTTTATTAAAGATAGCCTTAATATTTTAGGTCAGGAATACATATTAACTATTAGGGACGCTCATAATTCACAGGAGATTGAAAGGGCATGTAGCTAAATAGAACTATTTCCAATCCCCCATGTTCTTTAAAGGTCCAAACTTATAGTAAAAGTGTGGCTGATCTTTCCAAGTGCTGGAAAGAAGGCAAAGATGAGGAAATCAGTTGTATAACTCCCAAACCGACCACTGCTAATATGTACCACCATACCTGATCTCTTACTGTTTGGTTTGGTTTAAGGTGAGGAATAACAGTCAAAGATTAAAAACAAAACCCTATTATCTTGGGATTTTTACACTGAGGCAACTCATTACATGAGACTGATAAAGAATAAGGACTTTCTTTTGAACTCAGAAGTTTCTGTAGGAAAACTACATTCACGTTGATGTCTTTGAGATGTTACATAAACAGAGAATAATTTGGGAAATACTTCCAGAATGGTAGAATAAAGAATAATTTAAGGGCTTCTAGAATCTCTTAAAGGAAAAATATGAACTCAAGTGACAAGACAGCAAAAGGGCTGTAGTGGGCAATTTTAAGTAGAAGGAACTTGAGGGAAGTTTGAGATTGTGTAGAAAAGTAATGTGACATTCTAACATGACCAAGAAAGAGATAAAAGCAATACCAAGTCACCTAAAAATATAAAAATTAAATGGCATTTCATGATGACAAATTAGATCGTGTTCTTCATCTTATTTCATAGAAGAGGAACTCCTGATCATGTAGCCTACTGAACATTACCACTAAGTGAAAAGAACAGATTTTCCAAGTTATGCAGCAGTACCAGAGAGCAGGATTAAATGTTCAAAAATTTTTCATTATCTACTTCCAACACAAGAATTTTGTCTGAAGTAATTTCTATATTAGCTATAAAATGAGAGGGGTTCAATGCTAAAATGAATACTTTTCAATAATGCAGATAAACATCAGGTATATCAAGGCAACTAAAATTGAGAACCCATTTATTTAAACTTTTTACAATTGGGCCAACTTACAAAGGCCTCTTAAATAGTTCTTAAATGTACTCAATATTTTGACATACTTCCAAAACTAGCCAGGAACTAATATTTTTACCAGCTAAAATCACCTTTTAAACTAGGGTAAAGCATGTTATTCTAAAATCTTATTCCATCAAATATTTTAAAATGCTATGGTTAATTTACATTCATTTAACTTATTAGCCTTCTTGAGAAACTAGAGGGCAACAAAATTTGAAAAGAAAATTAAAATTATACATAAAAACAACTCTTCTCTGATAAATCTCGAACTCCTGGTTCCTTTCTGTGTTCTTTTTATGATGATTTCAGTAACAAACTTTAGTCATTTAGTATTTTTCTTGGAATTTAGATTCCAAGAACACTGTTCATACAGCCACTTCTATTATTTCTTTATAAAGAGGCAAGAAATAAGAGAAACTGTGGAGTCACTGAAGTTTAATGAATGTTTTCATTATGTTAGTTCATACCAGACCTAAAACTTGAAATTGGTACTGAACAAAAACAAATTTCATGCCATATTAAGCAAAGCCAAGAAATATGCAAAAAGGGAACACCAAAAACACTTACCAAATAAAATTTGCTGACTTTATGAGTATGGGGTTCTACTTTGCAAATGAAAATAAGTAACTAAATTTAGTGTGTTAATTAATTTTGGTATAGATTTAAAGGCTAAAAGGAAAAAATACTGAGGTCCAAACAGGAAAAGTAGTGACTGATAACCCTCTTTAGTGGAATATTAAAAACGTAACCTGTAATAATTTAGTCTACTAAAAAATCAATACTCACTAAAAATGCATTTCGAAGGAATAGATATGAAAAGAAAATGATCCTTTCAGATGTTACTGTAAAGAAAAACCCTGTAACAGTAACCATCAATTTAATGGCAGCAACTTGTTCTAGTTAAGTAGAATAACTAATATAGCACATCAGGAAAAATGGATATTCACAGTTTATAGATCAAGCTAATGGGGTAAAATGTTGACTTAAAGTCAACTGCACTATATATTCGGAAAAAAAAAAAGTGAGAATGAGTAACATTGAATAAGTTGAAAGAGAAAGGACAATGTATTTTAAAGGGCATTTTGAAAAAGTTTCCATCTTGGTAGATGTGATAATTAAAGCAAAGGAGAACTAGATTTTTTTTTTTTAAATGACTATACCAGAAGTCTAAACCTAAGTCAGAAAAGAATTTGCTTATGACGAACACAGAGCAGGATACTGTAGTAGTTGATTTGTTCAAGTCTCTAAAGGGATAGGATGCAATATGGGATAATAAAAAGTGAGTTTTGAAGTATGTTTAAGGAAGTTGTGGAAAAGGAGAAAAAAAATGATGAAAAATTTCAGTCACAGTATGAGAGTTTGTGTTAAAGGGAAATTAAAAAAGGAAGAATGAACTAATCTAAAATATGAAACATACTGAAACAAACACCAGGGCTCTACATTAACTCTTTCCCTGTAGCCACAGATAAAGAAAAAAAGAGAATTGTTCAAGAATACATCTTTACTACATACAAATCAGCAACCAAGACAGATGGAGAGCTGAAATCTAGCATCCTGGATGGCAGAGCACATTGACTGCAAAAAAATATTTAAAACGATTCAACAAGTAGCAGACAAAAAAATAAATAAACCTGCTTAAATATATGATTAAGAAGAACATATTGATGCCAAAAACCAGCAAGATTATCCCAGTGATGACAGCTTTGTGGCCAGAAGTAATCTAGGCAGATTGTATTAATGTAAAGCCCTGGTTTAAAATGCTCAAAAACAGTTACCTCCAAATAAAGTGTTCTCAAAAGTATAAAAATTCTTGATCACTCAGTGTCATCAGACTACAGAATTAGAGTAAAGGATATAGACAAATACAGAATTGGCACTACAATGTAAAAGAAATTAGAAGTATCTGTTGCGTCAACTCACCTTATTAGAATGAACTGGCAAATCACATATAGAGCACAGATGGGGATAACCCTTCGGTAAGAGTCCATGGAAGTCTTCAATATTGCTACTTGGAGGAGCGCCCCTCTTTTTCTCAAAGAGAGATCTCTCTTGTAAGGGACCAGGACCACGTCCCATTCTCTCATACTCACTGTCAAATTTATGATAGTTATGCGAGGTCTCACCAAAAAAAGAATCATCCCTACACCTTTCTCCATCTCTTAATCTGTCATCTTCATAATCCATTCTGTCATAATAACCAGATTCTTGAGAACGACTTCCATGGTCATAATCAAGCACTGGGTTGAGACTAGGACCACGATCATCAAAACTATCTCTTCTAAAGTGCCTTTTTTCTTCCCAATCATCCCTAGGTACTCTGTATGGTGGCTCCCGTGTAGCAGATCTGCCATCTCTACCATAACTCAATGTAGGGCCTTCTTCAGTTCTCCTCCTTTTAAGCTGTAGAAGGATCTGGGGCAAATTCTCAGGAGTAATCTTGTCCTCTGGATAACGACTCAGTTCATCTAAGTCTCTAGCAGACAGACCAAAGCTGGCCAAAATGTTACTGGCCTGGTCTGCATCTCCACGGTGTTGAGAAGACAAAGGGAGTGGACCTCTACTTCCAATGTTAAATATAGACTGCAAATTATGGGAAGAAGTACTAGCAGAAGACAGTGCACTATGAGCTCCTTGTTGATTCAATGAAGAACTCATTCCAAGATTCATTAAACTAGCAAGGCGTGCAGTACCCTGGTTCATCCTTCCAAGAGATGCTGGCATACTTAAAGACTGGGTAGCAGCAGCAAGAAGGCCTATTCCTGCTGCAGACAGGTCACGCCCATGACCCTGTGAATCCCTACCGAGAGATGACTGCTGGAATGACTTGGACATTGTAGAACTATCTCTTGTCTACTGTATAGATTTAAAAAAAATTTTATAAGACGGCCAAAAAGAAAGCTCAAGCTAGAAAGCTAGATTAACTTTGCTTCAAAAAATGGTAACGCCAAGAAAAAGGATCAATAAGGACTGTAGAATCTTCTTCAAGCTGAGAACCAGCAGACAACTCTGTAGAAAAATAAGCAATTTTAGTCATAAATCCCTTTAAGTGGATGCCGTTTTTTTAAGAAAAAAAAAAAACTTACGCATCATGTTGATTAAAAAAACAATTAAGATCTCAAACTTACAAAGAATTTATTACATATCTTAAACAGATTTCAGATGTATGCAGAGCCTGCATATAGATACTTAAAAAGTAGTCTTTCACACTGAAGTTTAACTACTAAAGGGAATTTCATACTGAGTTTAAAAACATTTAAATCGAAGGGTTAGATGTCTGAGTACATCAAAACTTCAGTAAAAACTTAAGATGGGTTTCTTCTTTTGGAAGAATAAAAATACACCCTATGGTATGATGCTTAAGTTCCAGGAGAAGACTAAAAACAAAAACAAAAAAAATCAACCTCAGCAAGTCAAAAGATGAATCAGCTATATCCTGCTTTGGAAAATAAGATCTTTTACCACTATCAGAAAGAACCAAGTAAAATCACAAGTAAACGAAGCTTAGGTGTAAAGTACCTAGTGTAAGATCTAAGACCAAACATAATAGTTGAGACTTTCATGCAGCAAAACCAATCTGAGGTGAAGACAGATGTGAGTAAGAAAAACAAGTCATTACCTATAGTTTTAAGGATTTCTGCTAACATAGTAACTAACTGCCTTTTTGACTAACCACCATCCTACATCAGGCAGTGCTTATTTCAAATCTAATTTTATGAGGTTAAGGACCACTAACTCTGGTCAGTACAGAAATAGGGGACCATCTAAGAAAAAAAAAATAAAACAAGTATAGGAAATATAGGTGATTTAAAGAATGGAAATCTCCCGTCAGTATCCATCAGTATTCATTCAACACTCAGGGCTAAAGCACCTCTAAAGCCAAAATAGGTTCAAGTAAAATTGAGATTTTAAACAGACTCCTGTAAGCTTTTAAGATTAGCAATCACCTAAAAAATTTTATATCTAATTTCAATCCCTCAAGATGTATCTGGATGACATTATTTCATTTTCTTTCTTAAATTGTTGTCATTGTACCCCACAAACTTACATAAGAATTTTACAGAACACTTACATAGGATTCCCACAAAATATTTAGTTAAAAGATGTAAATAACAAATGTCCTAGGTAAAACAATTTTATAATTACAACCACAAACAGAGGCCAAATCGAAGTTGTATGCTACAGACTTCTATTGTGGCATTGCTTAGTTAAGTTTTATATATCTGATCATTCATACACCTATGTTAAACTTTCATTACACTAAAAAACAGCAATATTCAAAAGTTACCAGTCTCTGTGGGACCAATCCTACCAACTACAGATTAAAGCAAGGACACATTGGACGGATACAGTGGCAGAGGAAAAGTTATAGGCAAGGAAGATTTAGACTAGATTTAAAAAAAACAGATGTAATAGAGTTAAAAAGACATAAAAATGCTACTAGAGGTGGCTGGAGAGTTACAGAAGATGTTTTTGCACAACCAAGAAAGATGAATTTGAGAAGGCACCAAAAGAAACTAATTCTACATGAGATCCACTAGCCAACTACTTAAGCTTTAAGATCACTGAACTAAAGACAAGAGTTAAATGGGCTTCATTGGATTAAAGTTTTTTGTCTTATAAATGTCATATAGAACAGTGGTACAAATACTAACATTAATATGACCCTCTAAATTTTCAAGTGTTTATTTTTAAAAATAATTCAAAGCCTTTAAGAGTTTTTCAGAATCAAAAATTTTAAGTATCAAGGTTATTGATAATTGCAGTTCTGACCTTGATGTTTGCAGCCAAATCTTTCAATTTAGTGAAAAGATAGCCTTTTCCAATAACTACTCTTCTCCCTCATAAAATCAAAATGTATTATGTTCAAAAATTTTAAATAACCATATTTTAACGAAACTTGGTTGTCAGAGATCTCAATTTTTTGATACCTTGTCTGAAAACAGTGGATCTGCAAAAGGAAAAGTTAAGAGAAGGCAAAAGATGATGACCTTAAGACAAAACATAAAATGGATGTCAGAAAAACTCAGAAAAGGTGTAGAACAATGTAAATCTCAACACAACGTAATTCCATGAGAACAATATTAAAGTTTTTATGATACTCTTTTAAAATATAGTGCCATACAAGGACATTAGAGTAATATTAATGAAAGTCAGATTTTTGATTAAAGCAAGTAAACCAAACTCTTAAAAATATTTGTAGAGAAGAAAGAAAATGAAAGAAATCAGACATGACAGCACTGTTTAGAAAGCATTTATGGAAACAATTCCTTTAGTATCTTTGGGACAATGTTAAACATAAGATATATAAATCATTTTTAAGGGCTCATTCACAGAGGACCTGCTGCCTACTAGTAAGATAGTGAAACTGATACTGCTTAGGTTATGTCAAAACTCAATTTACCCATTTAAGATCACTATATAATGGATTCTAATCAGTGTAAAACCTTTTACTTCCAAAAGACAATCTACCTCAAACCAGGAAACAATAACAACATTATCCATAATTTCACTTCTTAACTGTCATTTACTTAACCCAATAATCAAATTTCTAACAAAACTTGTCTCTACTGACAATTCCAAATAATTAGCTTATAACTTAAATCTATTTCATGATAAAATTTTAAACTGACTTAAAAATGTAAGCTTCAGTCATCATTGGAACAAATATTATTCCAAGAATGGTTAAGAAATACTTCAGTCAATATTCTACCCTCACTCCATAAATATGTTCTTTATTGGATTTTCCTTTCCTACCGCAAAGTGGAATAATATTTCAGAAATGTTGAAAATGTGACATATCCTGGAAGTTGATGGAAAATAGAAGCAAACGGTTTACTCCAGATTTACATTTCCTATGTAAAATACTTATTAGTCTTCTTAGTCTTTCAAAGGGCCAATATACTCAGTAGGAATAAGAGAACAAGCCAACTTTAGTTCTTTACAGAAAATTGAGAACTTTGGTTTTTAAATCTAAAATAAAAATGCTGTTTTTAAAGGTATTCATTACTGCCATATGAACTTTTAGCTATATCGACAACTGTGTAAAATAATTTCCTCAAAAACTAATTTTAAATAATTTAATCACAAAATGAGGTGATCAGGAAAACACATCATCTTGTTGACATTTTAGCCTTCTAAAAATCTTACATAAAAACTTTATATATAAGCAAACCATATTGCCTTCTAGCATTTTCTCCCTATGAATTATAAAATTTTAGTATTTTCCAGATGTTCTATCAAGATCAAACATTTTGCAATTTAACTTAGTCACATGAAAATATAGCAAATGTTTAAAGTAGCAACCATCGGGGCCGGCACCGTGGCTCACTTAGTTAATCCTCCGCCTTGCAGTGCCAGTAATCTATATGGGCACCGGGTTCTAGTCCCAGTTGCTCCTCTTGCAGTCCAGCTCTCTGCTGTGGCCCAGGAGGGCAGTGGAGGATGGCTCAAGTGCTTGGGCCTCTGCACCCGCATAGGAGACCAGGAGGAAGCACCTGACTCCTGGCTTTGGATCAGCATGGTGCACTGGCCATTGGGGGGTGAACCAAGGGAAGGAAGACATTTCTCTGTCTCTCTCACTATCTATAACTCTACCTGTCAAATAATAATTAAAAAAATTTAAAAAAAAAGTAGCAACCATCAATAAAGTAAAAAGGTACTAACCATGTCATCATAATAGATGACAAGGAGAGTTGACAATCAAAGCAGTATTATTTGGAAAGGTAGCTGCTTGACTTTTGTCATCAATCACAAAAATAGTGATTCTAGTGGTCAGGACTTTTAAACACCTTACCCTTTTCAACTGAACTACTTTGTAGAGTTAATTAACTCTTATTCAACTTATTTTTAATTTTTAATGACTTATTAGATATGCTTTAATGTTGTTCAGCTGACAACACTAAATGTTTTCTCAAGGTCTTTAACAATTATTTAAGGGTTTACTTCTTAAATGTATTATCTGAAGAGTGCTCAATTTTCTTTTAGAATTTGAGTCACTTTAGAATTTTATACTCTGTGTTCTTGGGTGCTATCTCATCTTAGTATGACATATATCTTTGAGTTTAACAATCTAGAAAGTAACTTAAGTAGTAAACCCCACAGGATATAAAGAACATCAAAGCTTGATTAATTTCAGTTTTGTATAAAGCAGTATAATGTAGTACCATAAAGACTGAAAAACAATTATTAATTTGTTTAAAGTGCTTTAATACTACTCTTAAATCTAACAGACCTGGATTCAACTTCTATTCCACTTCTTGATCCTTAGTCTAAGAATAGACAAGAGTGTTGCACAGTGCCTTCAGCTGCTGAGAAGATAGAAAACTTCATGTTAATCAGTACAAGGAATTCCTATTTAAACATGGAATAATATTTAACTACTTCTTAGATTTAAAAACTTTTCCTACACAATGATCTGATATAATCTGGCTTTACTTTTCTCTACTTTAACAAAATTAATGGTTTCCTTCAAGGATCCATCCTGCATCCTTTTCCTTCCAGCCCTCAATGTTCTAGTTTTCATTTCCTGGTTCTACTACAGAATAGGTGTGTGACTTTGAGCAAATTACTCAACATCTGCATTTTTGCTCTCATATGTTAAAACAGAAATAAAAATAATATCAATTTCATAAAGCTATAAAGATGCAATGTGTTAGTCCACATAAAACACTTAGAACAGTGTCTGGCATAAGTAAGTGCTGTGGTAATCACCTTATATAATGTGATGAAAGACTTGAGAAATAAAGTAAACTTTTTGTTTTAGGTCAGAAAACTTCAAAGGTTAACAAGACTGACCCAGGGATCCATGAGGTTATAGACTTCATTTGTACTGTACTCCCTGTGTAACTTACCAACTTTAATGTCCAACCACTTCTATTCATAGTTAGAACTTAAACTGAGCTTTGTCAAATTTCACCAAGAAATCAGCTTTAGGAAACAGTGTTAGGTGCTGGTGCTGTAGCATAGCAGATTAAGGCACCATCTACAGAGCCAGTATCCCATATGGGCACAGGTCCCAGCTGCTCCACTTTTGATCCAGCTCCTTGCTAATGCACCTGGGAAAGCAGCAGAGGATGGCCCAAGTGCTTAGGCCCATGTCACTTTTCTGGGAGCGAAATGAAGCTCCTGGCTTTGGCCTGGCCCAGCCCTGGCTGTTGCAGCCTTTGGGGAGTGAACTAGTAAATGGAACTCTCTCTCTGTAACTATGTCTTTCAATTCAAATAAATAAAATCTTAAAAAAAAAAAAAATCTAGATTTAAAGACTGGTAGTAATTTTGATAGTTAAAGAAATGGATTCCAGTCAAAGTGGATAAATAAAACATCTTCCTTCTTCACTGTCTACTGCAACCTGTCTTTGAGTGTGTACTTGAAATGCTTAGTCCTCCTACTTTTCATCTGGCTTCCTTGCTTCTATACCCACAGTTCACCATCCTGTTCAAAAACATACCACTTAGCACATAAAGTCTGCATTACAGTTTTCACTGCTTTTCATATATTGGTTCCATCCTACTTCTCTTTCCCACCACAACCTAACATATCATAGAAAGATCTACCAGTTGTTCCATATATAGTATTTGTGTAAATAAAATTAGCTGAAATGTGTCCCTTCTCTCCTTCAAATAACACTAAGTAACTTCCTTAAGGCATCCTCCTTAATCATGCACTGTATCATACATAGAACAATGTATGCAACCACACAATTATAAGAAACAGAAAACTTGCAGAGACCTCAAAAACTTACCAGCTAATTGTCAATGTACACCCTCTACAGTCCCTTGCTTTTCTTTTTCTTTTTCTTTTTTTGACAGGCAGAGTGGACAGTGAGAGAGAGAGACAGAGAAAGGTCTTCTTTTACCATTGGTTCACCCTCCAATGGCCGCCGCAGCCGGTGTGCTGCGGCCAGCGCACCACGCTGATCCGAAGCCAGGAGCCAGGTGCTTCTCCTGGTCTCCCATGGGGTGCAGGGCCCAAGCACTTGGGCCATCCTCCACTGTACTCCCAGGCCACAGCAGAGAGCTGGCCTGGAAGAGAGGCAACTGGGACAGAATCTGGCACCCCAACCGGGACTAAAACCCGGTGTGCCGGCGCCACAGGTGGAGGATTAGCCTATTGAGCCACAGCGCCGGCCAGTCCCTTGCTTTTAAGTTTTACTTATTTACCATCCAAGCTATTTCTGGGGTCAGCAAGGTAGAGCAGCAGAGTAAGCCACTTGCAACACCAGCATCCCATGTCAGCACTGGTTCAAGTGCAGGCTGCTCCACTTTTGAAACTGTGCCTGGAATAGCAGTGGAAGATGGCACAAGTGTTTGGGCCTCTGCAACCAAGTGGGAAACCTAGACCTGGATGAAGATCCTGGCTTTAGCCTGACCAAAGCAGCCACTTGGGGAATGTAACAGCAGATCAAGATCTGTTTCTCCTTCTCTCTTAACTGTCTTTGAAATAAACAAGGGCTGGTGCTGGGGAGTAGGCACCAATAAGAGTTCTCACTGCTCCACTTCTGATTCAGTTCCCTGAATGTGTGCCTGGGAAAGCATTGGAAGATGACCTAAGTTCTTGGGCTCCTGCATCCACATTGGAGACCCCAAAGAGGCTCCTGACTCCCAATTTCAGCCTGGCACAGCCCTGGCTTTTGCAGCCACTTAGGGAATGAACAGCAGATGGAAGATCTCTAACTCTGCCTTTCAAAAAGAGAAATAAATCCTTTTTAAAGATTTTATTTATTTGAAAGTTACAGAGAGAGGAGGAAAGGCAGGTAGACAGACAGAGGTCTTCCATCTGCTGGTTCACTCCCCAATTGGCCACAATGGTCAGAGCTGCGCCGATCTGAAGCCAGGAGCTTCTTCTGGGTCTCCCACATGGGTGCAGGGGTCCATGGACTTTGGTCATCTTCTACTGCTTTCCCAGGCAGGGAGCTGGACTGCACGTAGTTGCAAGGACCCAAGGACATGGGTCATCATCTTCCAGTGCTTTCCCAGGCCATAGCAGCTCTGCTAGAGTTAGATCGCAAGTGGAACAGCCAGGACTCGAATCCGTGCCCATAAGGGATGTTGGCACTGCAGGCAGTGGCTTTACCCACTACACCACAGTGCCGGCCCCAGTAAATAAATATTTAAAATAAATAAGTAAATCTTGTACCTCTCTTTCTCCGTGCTTAAGTACAAATTTTCCTTCTCTGTGGTGCTATTCCAGAATACTGTGGTACACACATACAGATTCAAGTATTAAAACTGGGCTGCTATGGGCCAGCACTGTGGTTTAGTGAGTAAAGCCACCATCTGCAATGCCAGAATCCCTTATGGGTGCCAGTTTGCATCCCAGCTGCTCCACTTCTGATCCAGTTCCCTGCTAAAGGCCTGGCAAAAACAGCTGAAGATGTACCAAGTGTTTGGGCCCCTGCCACCATACGGGAGACCTGGAATAAGTTCCTGGTTTCAGCTTGGTTCAGCTCTGGCCATTGTGGCCATCTGGGGTGTGAGCCAGCAGATGGAAGATTTCTCTCTCTCCCCCTAATTCTCCACTTTCAAATTAATAAATCTTAAACAAAAAACCCACAATCGTATGCTGGAGTAGGCATATGGAGCAACAGATTAAGACCCTGCTTGAGACATCCATAGTCCATCTCATCCTGAATGCCTGGGTTTGGGCCCCAGCTCTGGCCCTCA
Organism: Sylvilagus floridanus; assembly: GCA_949820135.1. Lineage (NCBI taxonomy): Eukaryota > Metazoa > Chordata > Mammalia > Lagomorpha > Leporidae > Sylvilagus > Sylvilagus floridanus. The sequence goes on along the minus strand of OX463241.1, from coordinate 25,244,073 downwards.
TTCTTGCTAATGTACACCCTGGTGAGGCCACAGATGATAGCTCAAGTACTTAGATCCCTGCCACCCACTTAGGAGACCAAGAATGAGTTCCAGGCTCCTAGTTTTGGCCTACCCCAGGCCCAGCTGTTGCATGAACTCAGGCAGCAGATGGAAGATCTTTTCTCCTCACAGGAAAACAGAATTTATCGAAGTGCTAGTCCAAGTCCTAGTTAACCTGTTTCTGATCCAGCTTCTTGCTAACACACACGAGAAGGCAGCACGAGATGACTTAATTGGGACCCTGCTACTCATGTGGTAGACCATCCAGTTTCTGGCTCTGACCTAGCCCTGGCTGTTGCGGCCATTTGGGGAGTGAACCAACAAATGGAAATCCTGCCCCCACCTTTTCTTGTTGCTTTGCCTTTCAAGTAATAAATTAAAAAGTCATCTAAGTAACACCTTCTCAGAAACATTTTATGCACAAATGCTTGTATTTCTTTGATGTTATCATTCTTCCCAACTACTTCATGAGTTAGCTGCCCAGATAATTTGAATTTAAGTTCCTACATATGGCTCAGGTTCCTATTCTGTGACTCACTATAGCAAAAGAAGGTGTTTAATATCCTAATAATCCCCATAAAGGAGAGAAATAAGCTCAGAAACCATCTTGAAAAATTTTTTAAATTATTTGTCTATGAATTGAAAACAATAGATAATCCTGCAAATCAAAGAGGCTATATGGACCACAGTATTAATTATATTCCATACTTGCTGCATTCATTGCCAGCCCAGGACAACCTACAACAGTCATTTTTATGTTTTCTCTACACTCGCTGGTAAGCACTACTTCTCCCATTCTCAATGAACACCCTGTTTTCCTATTAACCTCTTCTGCCTAAGAATAAGAGAAATAACCACAGGTCACTGAGATACTAGATCAATGAAAAGGCAAAATACAGCATTTTTTATTTTCAGAAAACAAAGAACTGTTTTATACTAACTACCTATTAAATTTTGGAATAGCTTAAAAAATGTCTTAAATGTTAAGTTCCCATTACTACTTCATGTAAACTGCATTTATTTTCAAAGAGCCTTGAATTCTATCTACATAGAGAACTGGATAATGGTACCACAGCCATATTGCATCAAAGACACTCAGCAATCCATTCACACAGCCCTGCCAGTGATAAATATCCAAGTCAGTAGAGATAGCAAGCCATCTTACTAACGGCAGTGACTAAGCAAAAACCTAAAGTTGTACCCAATTTTTGAAATCACATGTAAAAATCCTTTAAGGCTATTTATCTAAAAGTTTCTCCAGTCATACACTTATCTCTTTTTTCAGTTATCCAGTGACCTTTGCCACAGGTAAAGGTTTTTAATCAAGAATTTTAAAGTTGGTGATTCTAGTCATCTAATGAGAAAGGTTCACTACAGTTAAGAACTATAAGGGCTGGCGCTGTGGCACAGAGGGTAAAGCCACCACCTACAGTGCCAGCATCCCATATAAGCGCCAGTTCGAGTCCCAGCTGCTTCACTTCCAATCCAACTCTCTGCTATGGCATGGGAAAGCACTAGAAGATGATGGCCCAAGTCATTGGGCACCTGCACCCAAGTGGGAGACCCAGAAGAAGCTCCTGGGTTCAGATCGGCACAGCTTTGGCCATTGTGGCCAATTGGGGAGTAATCAGTGGATGGATGACCTCTCTATCTGCCTCTCCTCTCTCTCTGTAACATATTTTGAAATATATAATCTTAAAAATTACAGCACTTGACTACACTACACTCCATCCTGCAACCCCTCCACCCATTCAATGAACCTTGCTTGTATTGTCCATCCCAAATGTCATTAGTCACTCACTTTTAGAACCTGTAGGTAGGGGAGGTGGCCTTGTGCCACGGCAGGTAAAATTGCCTCATGTAGTGCCTGCATCCCATGTGGGTACCGGCTGCTCCACTTCCGATCCAGCTCTCTGCCATGGCCTGGGAAAGCAGAAGATGGCCTAGGTGCCTGGGTCCCTGCACCTGCATGGAAGATCTGGAAGCTCCTGGCTTCGGATCGCCCAGCTCTGGACATTGCGGCCATTTGGGGAGTGAACCAGTGGATGGAAGATTCTCTCTCTTTCCCTCTCAGCCTCTGCCTCTCTGTAACTTTGCTTTTCTAATAAATAAATAAATAAATCTTAAAAAAAAAAAAAAAACCGGTGGGCAGAAGCGCACGATAGTTTCACTGTGATTTTAACAAGGTGGATTATGAAAACAAACAAAATACTGAAAGTTGTGCTAAGAACCATCTAACAAACCATTATCCAATTCTTGAATATCTTACTCAAGTGCTGTTTTTGTTAGTCCTGTTTATTTTTATTTTTTTTTACAGGCAGAGTGGACAGTGAGAGAGAAAGGTCTTCCTTTGCCGTTGGTTCACCCTCCAATGGCTGGCGCGCTGCAGCCGGCGCACCATGCTGATCTGAAGCCAGGAGCCAGGTGCTTCTCCTGGTCTCCCATGGGGTGCAGGGCCCAAGCTTTTGGGGCATCCTCCACTGCACTCCCCGGCCACAGCAGAGAGCTGGCCTGGAAGAGGGGCAACTGGGACAGAATCCGGTACCCCGACTGGGACTAGAACCCAGTGTGCCGGTGCCGCAAGGCGGAGGATTAGCCTATTGAGCCACGGTGCTGGCCCAGTCCTGTTTATTCTGCTCTCCAAACCTCAATAAGCTGGTCCACTTCTATTCCAATTCCTTTTAAAAAAAACAAGCATGAGATTCTGATTTTAAGTAGTTCTGCCATTTTTTAAAAATTAAAATAGCAAATGTGATTTCTTGTGTAATCATCAGTAAAACATCAGGTAGGAAATATAAATAATCCATAACACTGACATCTAGAAGTAATAAATAGCTCTTGGTGTATCTCTATTTTTATCTTATACATTCCTTTAGAAGTCAAAACAATCAAATCTGAGAACTTTTTAGTTTTATTATATTTACCCTTCCAGTCAATACTGTACACCATAATCATTTTCCCATTATTATCCTCCTAAAACATCAAGTAGCAATTTCTCTTACAATAAAATTAGTAGATTCCCAAAAGTTGAATCTTCAGATTTTTATCACATTTAATAACAAGTATTAACATTTAGGCACACATCTTCGTCCTGTAAGAATATTCTTTCCATTTTAAACCTATTTATAAAGGCTTATACCATGGAGTCTGAATCAAGGTTGGAATCAACACTGGTAGCATGGCAATTGTATAACCACTACACAGCCACCATTTCTCTGGGCTCAAACTTCCTTTCTACAAAATTAGGGATTTGAAGATAACAGGTTTTTCAGTTAAATTGTTGAGTATTGTAATTAAAGGACTTCTATTACTTCACATTTACATTTCCCTTAGAGAATTAGCAGACAGACTCCCTTCAACACAGATGCTCAGACATGGAGTGGTTTAATCCTTTCAAATTAGTTCAAACGCTACATAAACGCTGGACACAGACAAAAAAGAGAGATATCTAAAGATAAAATGAAAGCAAAAACTGAGCTATAATGTGAAGTGCCAAGGAGTTAATGTAAAATTTAAGAACTTCAACACAAACATCTGGCTATATTTTTTCAAATCTTACATAACCAACCAGAATAATCTTCATATAGTACTTCAAGGTGGTGCTTAATTTGGAGTTTGCAAAAACATTCCACCCAAGAGTAAAAGGCATCATTCAGAGCGTTTTCACAACCAAAATCAACCTCCCCAGCCTTTATTGATTTCAAAAACATTAGCAATGTGCAAAATGTAAATCAATGAGCCATTAGTAAAATAGTTTTTAAAAGGTACATTTTCCTCTTAACATTAACGAAAATAGCCTGAAGTATAATCTTTGCCCGCATAGTCAACTGTGTTACTTTTCCTGGGAGAAAAACGTATTTTACAAGCTTTAACACAACGCAACAGAAAATCTCATGACCATCTGCGACATCAACGACTCTGAGGTTATTCCAACGCGCTATAAAGACCAGAAATTTCAGAACCAGTACAACCGTTCTAGAAAGGTCTGAGTAACTGTAACTGATCCAATAGGAATATTCCACACAACAGGGCCACAGCGCGGGATAAACACCTAGGGAATATTCACCCACGGTCAACGTGGAGCACAGAACACAGCACAGAGCTGGCTGTGAAAAGAACAACGATGCCTCGACTACACCGTGGGACTCCAAACCCTTTGTCTGGAAACCGGAAGGTCCCACATCACAGGATCCTCTCTAGAGGAACCTGGACTAATACATTATTTTGATAAAAAGAATGTAAGGTGATCGACTTAACAAGATCAATCTCCTGCCTCGCCGTGTCCCGCAAAAAGCTTAATCCCCGACGCAATACGGAAAACAAGCGTTAACGTTTCATTTTTCGGCCATTTTTACGCGATGGGGGGTGGGGAGGAATTATTCCAGATGTCCGGCCAAAATAGCGCGCGCGTGTGGGCGGGGAACCGGGCGGCGAGGGGGCGCCACAAAGCGAAGGGAGAGGAGGGCGTGAGGGCCGCGACACCAGCAAAGAAAGAAACATTACACAAACAGCTAAGCTTCTCCCAGCCTGCGAAATCCTCCATTTTGGGGCACATTTCCCGAAGTGAGAAGGCACACGCGTTCCTTGGGGCCGACACTACCCAAGACTTCCCTATCCTGACTCTTCTCCCCAAACGCCAGGCCCCCAATGGGCAGTCGGTCCCTCAGGCCTCGAGCGCTCCTCCCTCCCCCTCAGCGACACGGCCCGCGTGTAACGGGCTCGTCGTCCCGCCCCCGCCCACAGCGAGCCTGGGACGCGGGAAGCTCGGCAGGCGAGCGGCCCTCGGCACCCCTCGACTCTCCGGCCGCACCCCGGGCCCTCGACGGACTCGGTGCCTCCCTCCGGGACCGCTCACCTCCGCCGCCCGAGGAGACTGCCTACGCCGCCACTGCGCTCCTAACATGGCGGCCGCCGATCAGGCGGCTCACATACGCAGCGCGGAGGGAGGCAGAGCAGGCGAGCGGGAGCGAGCAAGAAAGGCGCGCCGCCGGCTCCCCGCGGCCCCTCTCGCCGTCGCTGCCCCCTCCCGGCGGACGCGGACAGCCCCCGGCCACCCCACCCCGACTCTTACCCGCTTCACGCCTACCTCAGGGAAAGGGAGAGGGAAAAGGAGAGCTACCTCTCTCCCAGCGAGCGGGATGCAGAGGCTCCCACAATCCCCCGCAGCAACGGCGCTGGCAAGAGGTGGTGGTAGCGGCTGCAGCCCAAGAACAAACCCACTCTCGCGAGAGAGCTCGCCCCCACCCGCGCCGGGCTCGGTTCGGCGCGCGCCCGGCCCCGCCCCCTGCTCGGCGCGCGCACCTCGTAGGAGCACGGCCGCGACGTTGCTCCCTGGTCACTCCGGCCGGCGCCTTCCTCCCTGGCGCTGAGGCGGGAAATGGAGGGAGAGCCATAGTTTTCAAGTTCGAGTCCTAGTGCCCAAAAGTTTTTTTTAATCTCTAAATAATACCTGCAAATTTTAAGCGCAGTGAGCCGTAGAAGCGATTCGCATGTATCGCTGGCCCAAAGACAACTTATATCTTCTGGTTATTCTAATTAGTTGTCCAGAAATGGGTAGGAAGAGCCAAATAATATGGGTACAGAGGCAACTGGTACCGTTTTAACTGGCTTTTAAATCCCAGGGATTCAGTAGAACACAGTCGTTGAGGGGGAAGACATCAAGCACATTTCCCCGAAAGACTGCTGCTGCCATTTGTTGAACTTCACTGAACGCAAAACACCCTTGGCACTGAGATACTGGTTCCAGTTCACTGTATGGGATTTGGATTCCCTTTTTCAGTTGATAAAGGAGATCCAATTTAGCTGCAAGCTTACCAAACCACCTTCACAGAACGCAGCGTCTGGAAGGCAGAACTATTTTGAGCAAATTAATGATTAAGTGATTATGGAATGATTAGTAGGGATTTGGCAATATAGTTCACACACAACCTTACAGTAACCTTAAAAGGTGGCTACTTATTTTGCTATTTGATAGATAGGAAAACTGACAGGAAAAGTGTATATAATCGGGGTGGGAGTAGGTTAAGTCAGAGCATCCAATATCAGACTGTCTGGGTTGGAGTTCCAGTTCTGCCCATGCCAGCTTCTTGCTAATGTGCACCTTGGAAGCAGATGATGGCTCAAGGACTTGAGTCCCTGCCACCCTGATGGAAGATCCACATCAAGTTCTGGGCTCCAGGTTTCTGCCTGGCCCAGTCCCAAGTGTTGAGGGCATTTGGAGAGTGAAACAGTGATTTGGGAGATCTCTCACACTGCCTTAAAATGCATACATACACACATATATATATATATGTAATTAATCAAAGATGACAAAGGTGGTCAAGTGGAGCCTTGGAGCCTCTTAATCAGACAGAACCGGAAACAGCTCTGTTACTTCACATGTGATGGCCATTTGCTATATCTACAAAATGTGCAGCAAGCCCATGGTTCACATTTATACTTTACCTCAAACTAATCTTGTGAGAAAGGATTTAGGGAGGACACATTTTGTTAGCAGGTTAGGCTTCAAGGAAGCAACAATAACCTAGACAAAGGCCATCTTCTTTGCCCTTGTGGAATTTACATTAAGACAGTGAACCAATAACAATTAGTATCTCAGTATAAACAGGTATCAGAGTAACTGAGGGATGGCAACTGTCCTCAGAACAAGTGTGAGCTAGTATCTGACCAGCAGCCCATTAACTAGGTGAAGGGAATGAAGCAATTTATGGGCAGAAGGGATACCATGTGTGAAAACCTAGACTTTGGTAAACTGCAGATAAAGCTGGAAAGGTAAGAAAGGGCAATTTCCCTGGGGTTACAAATTCAAATGCAAGACAAACAGCCTCTTGAAACCTGGGATAAACTGGTGCATATGTGCCCTAGTTAATAGCATTCAAAATATATGCATAATTTTTTGGCGGGTGATGTGGCAAAGCCACTGCCTGTGATAATGGCATCCCACTTCCAATCCAGCTCCCTGATAATGCACCTGAGAAAGGCAGCATAACCTAGTCCAACTGGCTCCTGCTTGGCTTGGCCCTGGAAATTTGGACACTTAAGAAGTACACCATCGGATCAAAGATCTGTCTGTCCCCCCTCCCCCAATATCAAAGTAGAGCAACTTATTCAAGACACTAAATATGATCTTTTGATTCTCTCTTGAAACAAATGAGCTACAATACACATGGTGATTTCTTGGCTTTCCCAAAGAGCATTGGGGTGAGTGGGAAGGTCAGGGGGTGGGGCAGAACCTGGAGACTGATGACAAAGAGCCACATCTGGCAGAAGCCAGAATCCCAAACTTCAGTGAGTGGTGGAAGGAACATTTTAGCATTTGACAACACAATCAGGAAACAAAAAGGAAGGTGGTCTCCCTTTGTCTTTCAAATAAACAAATAAATCTTTTGTTTGTTTGTTTTTTAAAGATTTATTTGTTTGAGAGGCAGAGCTACAGAGAGACAGAAAGTCTTCCATCTGCTGGTTCACCCCTATCAAATGGCCAGTACAGTTCGAGATGAGCTGATCTGAAGCCAGGAGTTTCTTCTATCTCCTATGTGGGTGCAGGGGCCCAAGGACTTGGGCCATCTCCTACTGCTTTCCCAGGCCGCAAGAATTGGATAAGTAGAGCAGCAGCCAGGATATGAAACAGTGCCCATGTACCACAGTTGGATGATTCGCCTACTATTCCACAGCAACAGCCACAAATAAATCTAAAAAATAAATAAATAAAATCAAGATTAGAACTTTTACAACTTCAGACTAATCCTAACATTTTCTAGACTCAGAGATAGCATTTAGTAGGATTCATCAAAGGCTGGTGCTCCCCTGTACCCCTGTAGAAGCCATGTTTAGGCTCATTCTATAGCTAGCTTTTGAAAACAAATTTTCACTCCCCAAATGGCTGCCACGGCCAGAGCTGCGCTGATCTGAAGCCAGGAGCCAGGTCCTTCTTTCCTGGTCTCCCATGTGGGTGCAGGGGCTCAAGGATTTGGGCCATCTTCTGCTTCCCCAGGTCATAGCAGAGAGCTGTATTGGAAAAGGAACAGCCAGGACTAGAACAGGCTCCCATCTAAGATTATTTGAAAGGTAGATTTAGAGATCCCCTATCCACTGGTTCACTCCCCAAATGACCAGAACAGCTGGAGCTAAGCCAGGAGCTTTATCTAGGTCTCTGTGGATGCAAAGGGCCCAAGCATTTAGGCCATCTCCACTGCTTTCCTGGATATATTAGGAGGGACTCTGACCAGAGCCCATATGGGATCCAGCATTGCTTTACTGGACATGCACAGCACCAGCAGGGAATTGTCCTCATCTCTTAAATGAATTGGACTCTGGTGCTCTGGCAGACAGCAACATGACTGCCTCTCAAATCTCAGTTCAGATATGCAAATACTCATGTTTGCATAAGGCTCTAATGCCATCTGGCGACTGTGTAGAGAAGAAAAGTCATACTTTTGTTATAGGAGACAGAGCTCAGAGGCTCACCAGAAAAAAGATCAAAAAACCAAAAATTAGATTTCATTCACCAAATCCTTATATAAGACATTATACAAAACTGGGAATACAATCATGAAAAATACAAGCTAGATAAGGATCTTTGCCAGTTTTCAACAGTAAAAAAAGTCCATATCCCTTTTATTTTTTTGATGGCATTACATTTGACAGTGGTATAAGGCATAAAAGGTCACAAAATGGCATTTTTATCTTTATTTACTTATGGTACTTTTCTATACAGATTTTAAGAGTCATATTTATCAATCTTTTATTTTCCAGATTTGATTTCTCATATATAAATCTTTGGTTCATATGCAAGTTGTTTTCCTGGAAAGGTCAATTAAGCACCCATTTTTTTCTGCATGGCTACAACCTGTACTAATACTAGCACGAACATCTTGCATTTACTTAGAATGCTGCCTCTTTATCAAAATTTCCCAGTGTCTCAAGTACAATTTGGAATGCCTTGTCTGTTCCATACATGAGTTACCAACTCAAGCATCAAGTTCTACCCTGTCTTCTTTTTGTAATGTTCCAGCACCTGTAGAGACTTGTATGCATTTACCATTCTAATTTAGTATATTTTCCTGTATGAATGTTAGAATCAACTTGTTTAGTTGCTGAAATGTTTTTATTGGGATTGCTGTAGACAGAACCATTTCCATTAGAATTGATATCTTATGTTGACATTTTTTGGACATGGTATGACTTACCAGTTAACTATTTTCATCCTACAAAACTTAACTACAGATGCTCCTTGACTCATGATGAGGTTACATCCCTGTCAAAGGAAAAGATTTTTAAGACAAAAATTAATTTAATGGGTAAATACCTTGCCTAGCAGTTCAGGCCTGTGGTTGGGATACCCACATCCCATATCAGAATACCTGGATTTGGTTTGGAAGAGTGAGGCAATGAATGGGAGCCTGTCATTTGTCTCTCAAAATAGATTTGTACATCGCTTTCACACCATTGTAAACCTGGAAAAAAAAAAAAATCGACAGTCTGTATTTCCAGTTACCCCTAAACAGTCTCCTCTGCCCACCCCCCCACTGTAACTCTAACATGCAGCTCTGGTGAAGCCCAGATTCTAACACAGAGGCTGCATCTTGAGGAGCATCTCCACTCTCCTTCAACTCATGAAAAACAGAGGTCCTAGGCTTGGCTTACTCCAGCAGCTGATTCCTAATCCACACCCTTTACTATAAGCTCTTGGGAAAAAAAATCAGAGGAACAAAGCAGTGGATGAAGAGCTGTGTCTTTCAAATAAAATTTATTCAAAGTGACCTCCTACAAGGTCCATTTTATAAACTATTTCCTAAGGGGAGGTAAGTCACCCTTATTAACAGATGGCACCCAAAGGACTTTTACTAGAGGACAAGGAAAGGCCAAAGGCGAAACAGGGACTCTTTTAAATGATACTTCTGGCCACTAAGTTGATAAATATATGACACATCAAGTTGGTTCACTGAAAGGACTTTTAAATAGCAGGTAGAAGAAAAATGCTGCTAAGCAGAGATTTTGGAAGTATTACATTTGTTAATTTGTTAATTCAGTGAAATTGTTTTTCAAGAGTATACTGACAGGTACATTAACTGGAGCTGTGCATACAGCTCTAATTAAGCAACAAGATTCACAGGATTCACTGTCACAAGTTCTCAATTAGCTCTCTTAGCAGGTTGTTTTCCTTTGGGTGATTTCCTAGAAGCTTAACCACCTTTTTGTGTACCTTTGGGGTTTCCAGAATTTTCCCCTCGGGGTTTTGTTTTCCTAATAGAAATCTGAGACATTAAAAAAAAAACCCACACCCACCATCACTGACACTAATTTCTTTGAACCTGCAAAAAGTGAAATAAAAATGTACACAGGTGCTAGGGTTAGCATTTTTTAAATTTTGGTTCCCTACTTATCTTACAAAATTTTTTCCTGTTCATGTGTTATAGGCCTGGGACTTGAGACTTCTCTGGTTCAAGTAGGAGAGGCACTTGTGTTTATTAACTGCTACCTATGGCAGTTGGCAGCTTTGATATTTCTAGATCAATAATCTTGACCATCTAATTCCAGTTCCCTCTGCAGCATGGGAAAAGAGTGATAGAGAAGGAATAAATTAAGTTACTTTGCAATGTTTTACTTCATCTGTTTAGAGTCACCAGGAAATAAATTTGCTTATAAAAAAATCAAGTCAACAGGGATAAGTATGTCACTAATTAACTTCACTTATCAAATAGAAAATCCCATTAAATTACTTTAATGTGCATGATTATGCCATTGAAGCCTCCTGGGATACTGAAAACAGACACACAAACACCAAATGAATTATTCCCTCTTCAACTAGCAACATAGCAACCTCTGCTCAGACACACCTTCAGTGGTGAGGAAGCCAACCTATATCCTCTGAAGAACTTAGGACTCCAGATTCAAAACCCTATGGGACTGTTGATGACACGCCAGAATTCCTTCTATGCTCAGGGAACATTCCTATCTCAACAGTGCTGAGGTTGTAAGCCAAGGCTCTACAGCAAACTGAAGGCTGCTGTTCTTTCTTCAAACCTCTCCCTGAATGCACATTCCAAGTGCAGAAGCAGAAAGTACCTGTACACCCCACACTACTTTACTACTGGAGGACTTACCGCAGTCACCATAGTTCTCTAGAGTGGAAGGATATAAAGCAAAGGCACTAGCATCACGAAATTTTCAGGGAGGCATGTTTAGTGCTTTAACCTATCACCTCAAGGCCTGAATTTCTAGAACATGGTTCAGCCAACCATATCCTACAGACCAGTTCCAGCCTGCTACTTGTATAATGGCCCCCAATAAGAATGGTTTTGAAACTTGTAAATGGTTGAAGGAGAACACAGCCATGCTCATTTGTTGGTGTAGTATCTACGGCTACTTGTGTAGCAGCACTGCAAAGGTGCTGCAACCATGTGGCTGCTCAAGTGTGACAGGAAGCTAGCTGACCTCTGCTGGGAACAGCAGTTTTACATTATTTTATGTAATTCAACTGGGATCTTCATGACAAAAGGACAATGTACAAAAATACATTACTTACCTGGGTCTCACCAAGGACTGTCGGGTAGCTGAGGTGCCAACAGGGGCAGGGTTCTCACACAGGAGATGGCATCTAGGAATGGAGAAGGTAAGGAGTGACAGGCCGCCCTGTCCCAAAGACAGGGTCCTGTTCTAACAGAAATAAATTGTTTGCACCCAGACTAGGACCAACCCCACAGGAGGAGTCATTCCACTCTCAGAGGCACAAAACACTGCCTAAGGGTTCTTGCCCACAACACACCAGAACAGTGCTTGGAGCCAAACCCAGCGTAGACAGTGCTTGCTCTTCCAACAGTGTAACACCATCACAGGCATCATACAAGCCTGGACAGCTGACAACCGCTGGATTACTTCTGAAACAGCTTTCTCAGTGTTTTAGACACATGGGCAGCCCAGGTAGAAGGCATCATTGTCAGCTGGATGCTGACTGAAAAACATACACAGAAGCAATGATTGCTTAAGGGAGATGGCTGGCAGCAAGACAGGAATCCCATTTCCATGCTTTCAGGGCAAAGGGAGCCGCTAAATGTTTTGGCCAACATTGAGGTAATTCCCACCACATACCAGGCATTGTACTTGGGATCTAACAGTGAGCAAAGCAAGATACATCGTCCTTTCTCTTGGGGAATTTACTATCTCCCTAAAAATCCACCGGATGGAACCACAGAGCTAGTCTCAAAGATACTACATACCTTTATACAAAACATCAAAGTTCTATCCAACCTATCACGGTGCAGAGTCTGCATTTGTTCAGGCAAATAAATATGGGTGAATATTCCCAATAGATACCGACCAGCCAGCAGGCTGGGCACAGAGGAAGCAGTTCATGCTGGAATGAACAGGGAGGGGACACTTACCTGCGAACTTCACAAGCAGACTGTACCCTGGTCATTATTTCCTCTCTGCAGCATGGAGTATGCACTACCTTCAAATCATCCTAGAAAGAGCAGCAAATGAGCTTCAGTGATCTATTACATAGAACAGTGGTAATACTAAATAAAAAAGTACCCTATACTTCCAAATTGCTAAAAAGTACTTTTCGCCACAAAAATTGGAATGTATATGATGTGATGTTAATCAATGTGAATTAATGAACCCAAGAAAACTGCAAATGGGCCAAGTACCTAGGCACCTGCAACCCACATGGGAGACTTAGATGGGAGTTACTTGACTCTTGGCTTTGGCCTTGCCCTGGCTGTTGTGGACATTTAGGGAGTGAACCAACAGATTTTTGCCACTCTGCCTTTCAAATAACAAATCTTAAAAAAAAAAAAAAAAAAAAAAAAAATGGCACTACCTGCCCATGAGTACCATAAAGCTAACCAACCCCCATGCCCTGTTGATATCAGTGTTGAGGCCCCATATGTAAAAGGAGTCATGGCTCACATCTGAGGCAGTCACACAAAGCACTCAACATCTAGCTGAATTTCTTAAGGGAAAGGGTTGTTTGGTGCAACAAAAAAAGCTTTCAGAAATGACTTCCCTGCCCCCTAACATCCCCACTGGTTCCTCCTGTGAAAACCAGGACTCCTCACAAAAGTCAGTGCTACTGGACGGTCCCCACAATGATAAGTGTTTGTCTAGAACTGAGAGGCATCTCTTCTCAGAAAATTAGCATTCGAAACACAACCACTACCAAGTGGACTCAGTACTTACTCCTCAGAATGAACAAGTAAGGAAGCAACAGACAAACTATGAGCTAAAGTAGGTAGCAGGTAGGCCTGTTCCCAGAGGCCCCCAACCACTGAATATTTTTACATTTTACTATAGAGAAAAAGAATGCCCATAATTTGAAAGCAAATTCATACAAATATTCCCCTAGTAGAGCATCTTTATGTTAACTATAAAATTCCTCCATAAGGGATTAAGACTAACTTTTGGGGGTGGAAGTAGGAACCAGGTACTTTGAGTTTGGTGAAATGAGTAAAAACCTCCCAGCTTCTTCCCTGTACCAGGCCCCTTTTGCAAACTTCATAGACATTAAATAAAAAATGTGACTTTCCCCGTCTATGCATACAAGCCTCCCTACCTTGAATACTTTGCTTTGTTTCTGAGGTGTGTGATTCAAGTAACATCATACCAGCCAAACCTGCTGGACCAGAACCATTAAGGAAAGTCTGAGTTCTTAGATCTCTGCCTGCAAAAGTGGAGCTCTTGCAGATTTACTGTAAAAAGAATAAGCAATTATGCTGGCACACTGGTATAGTTAACACAAAGTTGGCATGAACCAGGCCCAGAATGCCAGCCAGCTTTTGGCTGCTTTTCTCCCAGCCGTGTAACACTTGCCTAGGTACAAGGCAACCTAGGCAGCTGCCTACAGCTGGGGCCAAAGGGAGCTAGAACCATTGCAGTACCTGCGGCTTCCTGGACCTTAAGTCCACAGCCAGTCACTCTGCAATCAAAGCACTCCAGGTTAGTAGCCCCCTCATAACTCCCTCATCCTGTGAGGCCTGAGCCACAGGAACAATAGCAGGTAACAAGATAAACACCTCAGGCTTGGTTACTCACATACCGCATTGTCTAAATGACACTGGGATGGTAACCTAGCCTCTCTCTACTCAAGTGTTCTCATTCGCACAATGAAGACTTTTTTAGAAAAAGACTTGAAAGGCAGAGTGACAGAGAATTCCTTCATCTGCCGGTCCACTCCCCCAGATACTCACAACAGCCAGGGCTAGGCCACGTGGAAGCAGGAACCTCAGCAGCCTTTAGTACAGACAGCAGGGACACACATCTGCTGCCTCCCAGAGGCAGTAGCAGGAAGCTGGCCTGAAGCATGGAGTTAGCTGTGGAGTTGGGGGAACTCAGACCAGACCCTCCAATGTGAGATATCTAAGTCCCACCTGGGGCTTAACCTGCTCCCCAACAAAGCCTACCCCTGAAGATACTATCAATCGTACTTTAACACAGGGAGACTTATATGGAATGGAAGTGAAAGCCAAAGCATAATATCTGGAATAGAATGAGCACTCAGTAAAACACTGAGAAGCAATAAAAAGGGTGCAGTAAAACCGGAAAGACTGGTTAAAACCAGGTAGAGGAAGGCCTGTAACTTCTTGTCCTCTTAAAGGACAACAAAAGCAGCATTTAAGGGGGGAAAAATCGGTCAGTCAGGGGTGTGAGGGGATCTGCATGTCGTTGCTGCCAGGAACCTCAACTACTGATTGAAAGCAATAGCCAGTATGTTTCCTGCAGCCTCGCCTTCACAAGCTACCTTATTTATATATGCTCACGTTAACTGAGACCCTACTATTTTCCAGCCACCCTCGAATTTCAAATAAGTTAGAACAGCAGGAAATTGAAGGACGAGGTCCCGCTCGGGTCTAAAAAGTAACGTAAAACAGACTGCCGCTCTGAGGCGGGGTGAAGGGCTCACCCGGTTCTGCACGGACACGTGCTCTTCACGACCTCGCCGAGTCCCCGCCCCGGCACCCGGAGAGCGAGCTCGTGGCGTCCGGCTCCAGATACCTCCCCAGGGCAGGGACCCGCGGTAAAAAACGGGGCGCTCCGGGGTCACGACTTCCCGCCATCTCTTCCACATGCCCCCCAGACCCGAGGTCACGAACCCCCAGTTTTGTCCCGGGCCCTGACAGAATCCACCCTCCCCGCCCTGCTTCTCGTCCCGGACGCTTGCGTCCCCAAGGCCTCCCCGCACGCGGGCCTTACTCACCCACACGCACCCGGAGCTCCGCGGGGCGAACCATCCTCGGCAGAGGCCGCAGGGGAAAGGGCAGCCGGGAGCGCAGAGAGCCCCGCCCCGGGGCGCTTGGTGGGCGGGGCTTAGGTGGGCGGAGCTCGGAGCCCCGCCCAGGAAAGGCCGGGTTCGGAAGGGGCGAGCGAGCTGAGAGCGGTAAGCGTTCGCCAAGTGGGAGCTAGACACCGGGAGAGAAAAGGCCCAGCTCCCAACAGTGGCTGCAGTTGCGCGTGCCCTTTGGCATTTCTTACCCGTAGAACGGGTGCTGGGGTTGGAGCCGTACGGGCCGAGCCTCTTGGGGCCTAGCGGGCTCAGGCCTCCTGCCTGTCCTTGCCAGAGCCTTCGGGCGCCCGACCCTCACAGGCCGCACCTTTCCCTGCAGGCCCGACCCAGGCTTTTGCACTTCACGCACGGAAGGCGCTTTTCCTGGCTTTCTGCGGCAGCGTTGCCACGTGCCTCGCGGATCGCCCACCCACACGGGTTGCCTTGGTTGGGCCCTCCATCGCCCGAGAAGGTTTTCGAGTAGGTGAGGCAGTCAGTGTGGCACTGCCTCCCTGAATCCTTAGCTGAGCTGCAGCAGACGAACTCTGGCTTTCTCCTCAGGGGGCACCGTCAGCTCAAGAGGCCATGTCCTAGGTCTGGAGAGACCCAGTGCCACGTTACCAGAATTAACATTTCTTCCCTTAGCTGAGACATATAATTCTGCCTCGCTAATTAGATCGTGGAACAGAGGCCCAGAGGGGCAAGGCCCCCCAGCAGCAATTTATAAATGCAGTTTGTAATTCCCTAAATCCTTCCCCAGAGTCTGCAGGCTCTTTTGATGTGTTGTACCTGGCACCATTTCCAGGCAAGCTCCGGGGAATCAACCTTGCCATCTGCCAACCTGTTGTATTATCTCTTTCCTCAAGTCTTTTATAATGGGGAGAAAAACTATTTCCTGTGCACCCCGACCTTGCAGACCTCTCCTGGGAAGCTCAGAATCCCCAAATTGATTCCAGGGAGAGACCCTAGGCTATAGGGCCAAAGAGCCATCGGAGGAGAATGGCAAGCACAAACCGTCCCCAGTTTTGATGGAGCTGGACACAGTCCCTGGTTGAGAAAAGGCTTACATAAACACAGTAATTTAGAGTCACATGACCGTGCTGGGCTGGTAGGCAGGAGCTCTGATTTGCAGTGAAACAGGACTGTGGCGGAAGACTGCTGTTGTTGTCAGTGCCCCATCTGGCTGTCACAGTGTGTACCTAAAGGAGGGTTATGAGAGCTATAAAACCAAGCAGATTGGGTGGGTAATTGTCCTGCAGAGCTCTGCTAAAGGAGAAAGTGCATTAGTATCTCATATATTTTGCGCTCTCTCTCTCTCTCTCTCTTTTTTTTTTTTTCCAGACATACAAAGTAGAGAAGGCAGTTCTACCCTAAGGATTCATGAGAAGGGAACATGAGGGATGTGCATGTGAGCGTGCGTGCATGTGGGCCGTCAGAGACAGGAAATACTTGCGCACTGGGAGATAGGAAAGCCTTGGAGAGAGAGAGACCAATAACCTGGTGATGACTGGATTCACAGATTAGTCCAGGTAGAAGGCAGGCACTGTGTGGAAGACAGGTCACCATCACGAGGAAAGCGGTGAGGTGAGCCATGGTCTCATGTCATGTTGAAAATGTGGTTGCCTTTTTTAGGTATAGGCTATTCAGTGTCCTGCACGTGGAGGAAAACCTCCATTATGATTTCTTATTTCCTTAGTTAAAAAAAATTAGTGACCAGCATTGTGGTGCAGCGGTTTAAGCTGCTGCTAGTAGTGCCAGCACTCCTTATGGGCACTGATTTGAATCCCAGCTGCTCCGCTTCCAATCCAACTCTCTGCCAATGTGCCTGGGAAAACAGCAGAAGTGGGCTCAAGTTGTTGGGCCCCAGCACCCATGGGGAGACCCTGGTGAAGCTCCTGGCTTTAGCCTGGCCCAGCGTCAGCCATTTGGGGAGTGAACCAGCAAATGGAAGATTTCTCTGTCCTCTCTGATACTCTGCTTTTCAAATACATAAATAAATGTTTAAAAATAAATAAATAAATCCTTTAAGGCCAAATTTCTTGACCTCTAACCTTTTAAATTTTGAATTCATTTTGAGGATAGTTATTTTGCCCAGCAGTTAAGACCTGCTCAACACCCACATCCCATATCATAGTGCCTGGTTTGAGTCCCTGTTCATTCCTTTGCAATCCAGCTTCCTACTAATGCACACACTGGAAGGCAACAGACAATGATTCAAATACTTTGGTCCCTGCCACCCACGTGAGAGACTCAAACTGAATCCTGGACTCCTGGCTTTGGCCTGCCTCATCCCTGTCTATTGCAGGCATTTGGGGAGTGAATCAGCTGATGGAAGGTCTCTGTCTCTCTGTCTCTCTGTCTTTCTGCTTTTCAAATAAAGGGAAAAGAAAGAAAAATTAAACTTCTTTAAGAAGTTTAATTTGGTGGTTTTATTTGTATGGTTTCTATTTATTTGGAAGGCAAAATTACAGATGGAGAGAGGGAGAGACAGAGAGAGAGAGAGAGAGATCTTCCATCCTGTGGTTCACTCCCCCAAATGGCCGTATTGGCTGGGGCTGAGCCTGGCTGAAGCTAGGAGTTTCATCTTGGTCTCCCACCTGGGTGCAGGGCCCAAGCACTTGGGCCGTCTTCCGCTGCTTTCCCAGGTGCATTAGCAAGGGAGCCGGATTGGTTGTTGAGCAGCTGTGACTTGAACCGGTACCCATTAGGGTGGGGGCACTACAGGCAGCAGTTTAACTCCCTGTTCCACAGTGCCAACCCCAATTTCTATGGTTTCTAATGTGTAATATCAACTATTTTTTCTAGTTTTTTGTTTCTAATTCAAGCAAAGATAAAATTGATGGGAATTAGAACAAAAAAAAAAAATAAAGGGGGACATTTCTGTGGGGAAAATGCAACCAGATGGAAGGCAAAGGATTATGGCAGGTCCATTAGCTCTGAGTTTGACGTCATAACTCAAAGTCTGTCCCCAGATATCAGTCCCAGGCTTCTTGCCTGCCTTTGACTTTATCCTCCATTTGTCTGTCCCCACTGAAAATGCTCTTTTCTTCTTCCTGGGAAGGAGTCACCAGTAGCAAAATATTTAATCAATTGTTCAGTCAGCCAGTCAGTCAATCAACATTTCCTGAGCATCTGTCACGTGCCAGACTGTTCAGGTGCTGCAGCTAAAGTGGGAGCAACAGAGATTCCTGTCTGCCTACAGCTGACATCTAGTGGGAAAGAATGACAAATACTTTAAGTATCCTTGGGCAGGAGGCAGGAGGCAGGGGGCAGGGAGCAGGGAGCAGAAACCTAGCCTGCAGTCAGGCTATAATTCTAGGCCCATCTCAAAGGCTTAGAGTATAGGAGGGACTCCTGCTCCACCCAGTGCTCCTCTTGGTCGATGTAATAGCTATCCCCCTTAGATGGGGCTTTGAAGTTGTCCTTATTTCTCAAGCATAGCTGGGTTGGCAAGGATATAGAGACACTGGAACCCTGCAGGGAATGTAAAATGGTGCACTTGCTTTGGAAAGCAGTGTGGCAGTCTCTCAAAGGATTAAACATTGAGCTCTTTTATGACCCAGCAGTTCACTCCTAGCCCACACCCAAGAGAAGTGAAAACATATCCACACAGAAACTGTACATGAGTGTTCAGAGCAGCATGATTCAGAACAGCCAAAAGGCCAAAAAATAAAATAAAACAAACCAAAACAACAACAACAAAAAAAACCCAAATGTCCTTTAACTGATGAAACAAAATGCGATATATCCATAGAATGGAATATTATTTCACCATAAAAAGGAATGAATTGCTGATTCATGCTACAACATGAAACTTAAAACTACTAAGTTAAAGCAGCCAGCCACAAAGGATCACATATTGCTTGATTCCATTTGAATGTGCAAAGGTTTGCACATGGTTGTACATGGTTTGTTCCCCAAAGTTCCATGTTGGGTCTCCAGTGTGGTAGCAATGAGGTGGTAAAATCTTTAAGAGATGAGGCTAGTTAAAGATGGTTAGGCCAGGGTTGGCACTGTGGTATAATAGGTTAAGCCTGTGGTGCCAATATCCCATATGGGCACCAGTTCAAGTCCCAGCTATTCTATTTCTGATCCAGCTACCTACTAATGGCCTGGGGAAGCAGCAGTAGGAGATGGCCCAAGTGACTGGATTCCTGCACCCACATGGGAGAACCAGAAGAAACTCTTGGTTCCTGGCCTTGAGTTGGCCCATCTCAGCCATTGTGGCCATTTGCAGAGTGAACCAGTGGATGGAAGACCTTTCTCTCTGTCTCTTCCTCTCTCTTTCTGTAACTTTGCCTCTCAAATAAATAAATAAATAAATTTTTAAAAGAGATGATCAGGTCATTGGTGCTACCCTCAGAAGGTATTTATGTAGGGGCAGGTGTTGTGGTACAGTGAGCTAAGCCACCAATTCAGATGCCCACATCCTATTTTTTTTTAAGATTTATTTATTTATTTCAAAGGCAGAGTTACACAGAGAGACAGAGAGATAGAGGTCTTCCATCCTCTAGTTCATTCCCCAATTGGCCACAATGGCCGGAGCTGCGCCAGGAGCCAAGAGTTTCTTCTGGGTCTCCCACATGGGTGCAGGGGCCCAAGGAGATGGGGCATCTTCTACTGCTTTCCCAGGCCATAGCAGAGAGAGCTGGATCGGAAGTGGAGCAGCCAGGTCTCAAACCGGCGCCCATATGGGATTCCCATGCTTCAGGCCAGGGCATTAACCTGCTGTGCCACAGTGCTGGCCCCACCCACATCCTATCTTAAAGTGCTTGTTTGAGTCTCAGCTCCTCCACTTCTAATCCAAATACCTGCTAATGTGCCTGGAAATGCAGGAGGTAGTGGTCCAAGTTCTAGGGTCCATGTCACCCACACAGAAGACTGAATGAAGTTCCAGGCTCCTGGCTTCAGCCTGTCTCGCTCCTGGATATTACAAACATTTGAGAGTGAACCTGCAGATGGGAAGATCTTTGTCTTTGTCTCTCCCTCTTTCTGGCACTCTACCTTTCAAGTAAAAAGATAAATGAATCTCCTTTTTTTTTTTTTAAAGAGAAGAGACTAACATACTTTTTTCAGATCTCCGGTTAGTTCCCTCAAGAGTGTTTTTTTTAATAGAAAACTTTTATTTAATAAATATAAATTTCAAAAGTACAACTTTTGGATTATAGCCATTCTTCCCCCCATACCCACCCTCCCACCCACAAACCATCCCATCTTCTACTCTCTCTCCCATCCCATTCTTCATTAAGATTCTTTTTAAATTATCTTTTTATACGGAAGATCAACTCTACACTGAGTAAAGATTTCAACAGTTTACACCCACACAGACACACAAAGTATAAAGTACTGTTTCAAGATTAATTTTACTGTTAATTCTCATAGTACAACGCATTAAGGACAGAGGTCCTATATGGGGAGCAAGTGCACAGTGACTCCGTTGTTGATTTAACAATTGACAAAGAGTGGTTTTTTTTTTTTTTTAATTTATTTGACAGATAGAGTTAAACAGTGAGAGAGAGACAGAGAGAAAGGTCTTCCTTCGTTGGTTCACCCCTCAAATGGCGTTACAGCCGGAGCTACGCCAATCCAAAGCCAGCAGCCGGGTGCTTCCTCCTGGTCTCCCATGCGGATGCACTTGGGCCATCCTTCACTGCACTCCCTGGCCACAGCAGAGAGCTGGCCTGGAAGAGGGGCAACTGGGACAGAATCCGGTGCCCCGACCGGGACTAGAACCCGGTGTGCCGGCACCGCGGGCAGGTAGAGGATTAACCAAGTGAGCCACGGCACCGGCCCAAAGAGTGGGTTTTATAAAAAGAATCCTGCCGTGCATTTTCTCCTTCTTGCATGTGTATCCACCACAACATCATCTGCCAGGGAATCCCCACAGCCCAGCAGTATTGGAACCATATTCTTTTATTTTTATTATTGTTTTTTTTCGTAACACCATGTTCTTGAATCACCAGAATTGTGACCTAAATAAACTGCTTTTCTTTGTAAAGCACTTAGCCTCAGGTTGTTGTCATAGCAACAGAAAATGGACTAAGACAATATGAAAATCCAGAGTAGGAAAATGTATAGAGACAGAAAGTAAAGAAAGATCAGGGGTCGCTGAGGGCTGGATGGGTAGGGGTACAAGGCTAGTCAAAGAGTATGTAGTTATTTTTTATGGTTTATTTTTAGATGTTATTTATTTATTTACTTGAAAGAGAAAAAAAGAGATCTTTTACTCACTGATTCTTTCCTGAAGGCCTGCAACAGACAGAGCTCAGCCAGGATGAAACCATGAGCCAGGAATTCAATCTGGGTCTCCCATATGGGTGGCAAGGACCCAAGTATTAGAGCTATCATCTGTTACCTTCCAGGGTGCACATTAGAAGGAAGCTGGAATCAAAAGCAGTGCTGGGATAGATGTTCCAAGCAGTGTCAGCTGCTATGCCTAACTCCCACCCCTGGAGGTTTTTTTTTTTTTTTTTTTTTTAAGATTGATTTATTGGGACAGGCCTTGTGGTGCAACAGGTAAAGCCACTGTCTGTGATACCAGTGGCATCCTTATGGGTGCTGGTTCGAGTCCTGGCTGCTCTACTTCTGATCCAGCTCCCTGCTGATGGCCTGGGAAAAGCAGTGGAAGATGGCCCAGGTGTCTGGACCCCTGCCGCCCGTGTGGGAGACCCAGATGAGTCTCTTGGCTCCTAGCTTTGGCCTGGCCCAGCCTAAGCCATTGCAGCCACCTGGGGAGTTAACCAATGGATAAAAGATCTCTCTCTCTCTCTCTCTCTCTCTCTCTTTCTGCAACTCTGACTTTTAAACAAACAAATAAATCTTTTTTAAAATTTTTTTATTTTTATTTTTATTTGACAGGCAGAGTGGATAGTGAGAGAGAGAGAAAGGTCTTCCTTTGCCGTTGGTTCACCCTCCAATGGCCGCTGCAGCTGGCAAGCTGCACTGATCTGAAGCCAGGAGCCAGGTGCTTCTCCTGGTCTCCCATGGGGTGCAGGGCCCAAGCACTTGAGCTATCCTCCACTGCACTCCTGGGCCATAGCAGAGAACTGGCCTGGAAGAGGGGCAACTGGGACAGAATCCGACCGGGACCAGAACCTGGTGCATTGGCGCCGCATGGTGGAGGATTAGCCTATTGAGCCCCGGCGCCGGCCAATAAATCTTTTTTTAAAATCTTTTTTTTTATTTTAAAAGTCATTGTGTGACAGAGAGAAGTCCTCCATCCACTGGTTCATTCACTAGATGGTCACAATGGCTAGGGCTGAACTAGGCCTAAGCCAGGAGCCAGGAGGTTCATTTGGGTCTCCCACATGGATCTGTTTTTCCCAGATCATGAGCAGGAAGCTGGGTTGGAAGTGGGGCAGCCAGGATATGAACCGGAGCCCACATGGGATGCCAGCATTGCAGGTGGCAGCTTAACTTGTCCCCTGGAGTTTCTTTTTGAGGCGATGAAAATGTTCTAAAACTCACTATGGTAATAGTTATGCACATCTGTGAAAATACTAAAAGCCATTGAATCATAAATGGGTGAGTTGTATGGAATGAAAACGTGAATTGTCCTTCAATAAAGCTGTTAAAGCAGCAACAATGGAATGCATCCTTGGGAATCTGAAAAATCTGCACTTCTGCTCCTAATTGCAGGCTGCGTGGC
The DNA here is from genome assembly GCA_949820135.1 of Sylvilagus floridanus. Taxonomy (NCBI): domain Eukaryota; kingdom Metazoa; phylum Chordata; class Mammalia; order Lagomorpha; family Leporidae; genus Sylvilagus; species Sylvilagus floridanus. The sequence continues at coordinate 25,221,124 of OX463241.1, read as the reverse complement.
CATAGCCGGTTTTAAGCTCTAGCAAGGACTTATTCTGGGTCCTGTGCCTTTCACAGGTCTCCGAAACACTTTACGCCTGTGAGTGAGCAGCACAAGCCACCGGAAAGGGCCAGAGTGCATCCCATGCTTTCCCTTCCCAGATGCCTCCCTCGTGGCTTGTACAGCGCACCTACTAGGTAGAAGGCAGGTGAGACCTCAAAGAGCCAGAGCATCTTTATTCTCTCTAGATGTTTTCTATTTTTATTTTCTTTAAGGTTTAATCGTTTCAAAGGCAGAAAGAGAGGGAAAGAGATCTTTCATCCGTTGTTTCACACACACACACCCCCCCCCAAATGGAAGCAACAGCCAGGGCTGGGCCAAGCTGAAGCCAGGAGCCGGGAACTTAATCTGGATCTCACATGTGGCGGGCAGAGACTCAAGCACTTGAGCCCTCATCTACTGTTTTCCAGCCATATTCACAGAGACCTGGATCAGAAGTAGCACAGCCAGGACTTGAACCAGCCCACCAGTATGGGTGTCCCAAGCAGTGGCTTAATCTGCCTGCACCACAATGGTGGTCCCCTTCCAGATGTTTACAATTAAATTGTTAATGTAATGCCCATTAATGTAAACAAATAAAGCTCTTTAGATAATAGGCAATTTGGAATAAAGAGTAGTGGCAAGGCAGCCTGGGATTCTGAGCTCTCTAGCATATAGGGAAGATCATGGTGACATCATCTAAAGCAAGACCAATTCTCAGTCCTTGGAGTTGGGCAAGTTCCAGGATTTGGCTCCCTCCTCACATGCCTCCAATCACCCCCTCATTTTGTTGCTAGACTCAATTTGTTAGTCTATTTTCATGCCCCTCATTTTCCCAGCAACCCCACCCCCACAATGGCCAATTTGGCCCTCCAATACTGAAACCATTTGCCGGAAATTCATTAAACTGAACACATGGGAAATTACAGAGGAGATTTCACTTGTCACTTAGGCTCAAATATAGAAAGTAATTTTAAAAGGACAGTGGTGAGAGGTTATTTTTATCTTGCTTGTTTGTGCTGAGGTTTCTTATCTTGCTGTCTTTCATTCTTCTCTCTTCTTCCTTGCTTCTTTAAACTAAATGCTGGCTTTTTAAGTCATCATCCCAGGTTCTTATTTTGCTTTTAAGAGTCTGTTTCTGACTTTGTCATTCGTTCATTTAATAAATACTGAGTATCTACCATTCAGGAGGCCCTGGGCCAGGTACTAGGAAGGATACAGTGATGAGTAAGACATAGTCCTCACTGTAATGGGGACTACATTCTGATAGGGGAGGTGGACAATAGGCGTAGTGAGTTCAGGGTTGGTCATGGGAAAGCCGTGAGGGAATTACTTGTACTCTTCTTCCCTCCTCCCTCTCTTCCCTCCCTCCCTCTCTCCCTCCCTCTCTCCCTCCCTCCCTCCCTCTCTCCCTCCCTCTCTCCCTCCCTCCTTTCCTTCCTTCCTTCCTTCCTTCCTTCCTTCCTAGTTTAAAGATTGATCATTTTTTTGAAAGGTAGAGTAATAGAGATGGAGTGAGAAACAGAAATTCCATCTGCTGGTTCACTCCCCAAATGCCATAACTGCTGGGGCTGGGACAGACTGAAGCCAGGAGCCAGGAACATCTTCCAGGTTTCCCACGTGGGTGCAGGGACACACTTGACTCATTTTCTGCTGCTTTCCCAAGTGCATTAGCAGAGAGCTGCATCAGAAGTGGAGCAGCCAGGGCTTGAACCAGTGCACATATTGGATGCGGGTGTTGCAGCTATGCTACAATGCTGGCTGCATTCGTTCTTTTCTGGTGCTAACTTGCCATCCAGTAAATAGGCATGTGAAAATAGCCAAAACCCCAGCATGTTCATTAGAGAATAAGCCAAATATCGCATAAGGAAACCAAAGACATGGGTTTCTGTGTCATGTATACAAACTCTCTGGGCAGAGAGAACATGGATTTTGGAGTCAGATGGGGATCTGATTGTAACTCCACCACTTACATATTAGTTATTCACTTTTAGATAAAAGAGCTCTAGACCTCACTTCTCTCAGTTATGAAAATGGGGATTGTAATCTCTACATTTGAGGGTTATTGTATGGATTAAATGAGATATCATATGTAAGGGACCAGGGAGGTATCCAGTGTATCACTTATTACTTCCCTATCCTAACTTTGAATCCTACAGTTAAAAATGAACACAGAGGGGTGGGCATTGTGGTACAGCTGCCGACCTACTGCTTATGACGTGTGTGTCTCATATCTGAGTTCTGCTTTGAATCCCAAATGTTCCACTTCTGATCCAGTTTCCTGCTAATGCATCCTGGGAGGCAGCAGATGATGGCTCAAGTACTTGAATTCCTGCCACCCCTGTGGGAGACCCTTGATAGTGTTCCTGGCTCCCAGCTTCAGTCCTGGCTGTTGCAGGCATTTGGGGAGTGAACCAATAAATGAGAGGTCAGCACCTCTCCCTCTCTCTCTCCCTCTTTCTCTGTCACTCTGCTTTTCAAATGAATAGATACATAAATAAATCTTTTTAAAAATAAACAAAAACATGGAGCAGGCTTTTGGTTTAGTGGTTGAGATGCCAGTTAAGACATCACTATCCCCTGTCTAAGTGCCTGAATTCAATACTTGGCTCCAGGTCCTGACTCCAGCTTCCTGCAAGTGCAGACCCTGTGAGGTGGTGGTAATGGTTTACATGGTGGGGTCTGTGCCACCCCATGGGAGGCCTGGATTGAGTTCTAGGCTCCTGGCTTCAGCCTTGGTCATTGCAGATGTTTGGGTAGTGAGCCAGCAGATGGGAGCTCTTTGTCTTTTTGTCTCTCAAATTAATAAAAATAAAAACAGGAGTAAGTTTAGTCTAATGTCTAAGACCCTGGTTAAGATGCCCATGTTCCACATGGGTGTGCCTGGGTTTGATGCAGGGCTCCAGCTTCTGCCTCCAGCTTCCTGCTAATACAAGACTGTAGAAGGCAGCAGTGATGGCTCAACTAATTGGGTTCCTGCCACACATGTGGGAGACTTGAATTGAGTTTCTGCCTCTAAGCAGACATCTAGGGAATGAACCAGTGGGTGGAATGTGCTCTCTCTCTCTCGTTCTCTCTCTCTCTCTCTCTGTTTCTTTCTTTCTTTCTTTCTTTCTTTCTTTCTTTCTTTCTTTCTTCTTCTTCTTCTTCTTCTTCTTTTTTTTACAGGCAGAGTGGACAGTGAGAGAGAGAGAGAGAGAGACAGAGAAAGGTCTTCCTTTTAGCCATTAGTTCACCCTCCAATGGCCGCCACAGCCGCTGCACTGCGGCCGGCACACCGTGCTAATCCGATGGCAGGAGCCAGATGTTTCTCCTGGTCTCCCATGGGGTGCAGGGCCCAAGCACTTGGGCCATCCTCCACTGCACTCCTGGGCCACAGCAGAGGGCTGGCCTGGAAGAAGGGCAACCGGGACAGAATCCGGCGCCCCAACTGGGACTAGAACCTGGTGTGCTGGCGCCGTTAGGTGATTAGTCTATTGAGCTGCGGTGCCAGCCCTCTCTGTTTCTTTCAAGTAAATAAAAGATTTAAAAACCTTCAATGAATACACAGAAACAAACCTAGTTTCCCAACTGATTGAAAATAAGTTGGTACAGTGTTGGGCTGCCGCCTGGGACCCCAGCATCCCATATGAGTGTCACAGGTTCAAGTCTCAAGTGCTGCACTTCAAGTCCAGCTCCCCAATAATGGTTCCAGGAAAGCAGCGTGTGCTTTGGCTCATGCCCCAGACTTGGGAAACCTGGATTGAGTTCCATACTTCGGCTGGGGCATTTGGGGAGAGAACCAGCAAATGGAAGATCTCTTTGTCTCCATCTCTCTTTAACTCTGCCTTTCAAATAAATAAATCTTAAAAAAAAAAAAAAAAGAAAATATGGTTTCTCAAATGATGCTCACCAATCATACATAAGCCCAAAGAGATGGACAGTTACCATATTGGTTGCATGCATTATGCATACAGCTTATGACAGATCACACCCTTCTTCTGGGTGTGATCTGTAAAATGACAGTGAAAAATGAAAGCACAGGAAAAAGACAAGTAGATATAACAAAGGATTTCCTCACAATGAGGGCTGGACATGAGAGTGGATGCCAGAGAGAGCTATAAAATCTCCTTTCCTGAGACTATGTGTTTGGACTGTGCCAGTACTGGTCTATCTGGAGGTCAAGGATGAACCCGCCTGCTGCTTCCTGTTCCACGCAGCCCAAGGAATCCTTGCAGCAGGAGTGGCTATTCCTATTCCCTTTTCTAGCCAGACGTGCTCTGCAGAGAGAATTGCTGCCAAGAAAGCTTCTTGCTCCCGGGGAAAGGAAAAAATGACAGCTGCCATTTCAGGCGCTTCAGAAGTGCACTAAGTAAGACGCTGCTGATGGGGTTTATCCGATTCCTCCTCTCTGGTAATAGAAGAAATCTCTTCAATCAGAGTTTCCTTGAGGCTGCAAAGGAAGCCTGAGCTTCCACCGTGGAGATTGGCAACACTCAAAGGACTATGCAGCCTCAGCGAGCAGCACCAGGACCACTGCCCTGGGCTGCAGCTGCAGGAAATTTCTGGTTTCCTTTGCTCTCCTGTTCCTTGCACAGGGTATCGGTTTGCTTGTTTCTCTCCCCCTTGACTACCATTTCTCTTTCTGCTTCCTTCTCTCTTCCTGTGTTCTCATGTTCCTTCCCCCCTCTCTTGTACCTGCTCATCTTCCATTTTTGTTTTTTCTTCCTCTGTCCTTCTGATTACCATTTTACCTGCTGGGCTTATTGCACACTCCACTGGGTACCCGTTCCAAGAACTTGAGCCTTCCCTCTTAGTCTAAAGTGGCAATATAATTTAATAATATAAATGACCAGATTACATGAACTGTGAATGTCCACAAGGGTTAGCATATTTGAACCCACATTTCCAAAACTTCCTGCATCTCTATTTTCTCCCTGCACATAGTTTGTCCTGGGACAACTGGTCTTCTTTTTTTTTTTTTTTTTTTTTTTAATGTGTTAGGTATGATAGAGACCCCTTGCCTATTTATTTATTTATTTATTTTGACAGGCAGAGTGGACAGTGAGAGAGAGAGACAGAGAGAAAGGTCTTCCTCTTCCGTTGGTTCACCCCCCCAGTGGCCACTACGGCCAGCGCACTGTGGCCAGCGCAACGTGCCAATCTGAAGCCAGGAGCCAGGTGCTTCTCTTGGTCTCCCATGGGGTGCAGGACCCAAGCACTTGGGCCATCCTCCACTGTACTCCCGGGTCACAGCAGAGAGCTGGACTGGAAGAGGAGCAACCGGGACAGAATCTGGCACCCTGACCGAGACTAGAACCTGGGGTACCAGTGCTGCAGGCGGAGGATTAGCCTAGTGAGCCGTGGCGCCGGCCTGACAACTGGTCTTTGGGAACACATTTTAGGAAATATTTATGTCATGTATTACATTTTTCTTACATGCTGTAACATTATTTTTTAAAAAGATATATTTTTATTTATTTGAAAGACAGAGTTATACAGAGAGGTAGAGCCAGAGAAAGAGAGGTCTTCCATCCACTGGATCAATCCTCAGATGACTGCAGTGGCCAGAGCTGAGCTGATCCGAAGCCAGGAGCTAAGAGCTTCTTATGGGTCTTCCACTTGGGTGCAGGGGCCCAAAGACTTGGACCATCTTCTGCTGCTTCCCCAGGCCATAGCAAAGAGCTGGATCAGAAGTGCAGCAGCCGGGTCACGAACCGGTGCCCATATGAGATGCTGGCGCTGCAGTCTGTGGCTTTAACCCACCCACTGCGCCACAGCACTGGCCCCAGCATTTATTATTTCATTTGATCCCCCACAGCTATTCTATGATGGGACAGGGAAGTTACATTATTCCCACTTCACAGACGAGTAAAATGGAGGCACAGATAGGCCACACCATGGTCACATGATGAGCCAGCAAGCAACAAATCCAGATCTCACTTATGGCTTTAGTCTCTGCACTGCCTTGCACTGCATTTGTTTATAACATATATGTGCCCTTCCAGAATGTGAAAAAAGATATGTGAAATGGAATTAAGGAGTCATACTATAATTGGTGAATTATGACAATTATTTTTTGAAGGTTTATTTATTTGAAGGACAGGGTGTTAGAGAGAGGGAGAGTCAGAGATAGAGATGTTCTGTCTGCTGGTTCTTTCCTTGTATAACAACAACAGCCAGATCTGGGCCAGGCTAAAGCCAGGGGACAGGAACTCCATCTTGGTTTCCCATGTGGGTGGCAGAGGTCCAAGTTCTTGAACCATCTTCTGCTGCCTTCCCAGGCACGTTAGCAGGGAGACGGACTGGAAGTGGAGCAGGCAGGACTTGAAATAGCGCTCCATTATGGGATGCTAGCATTACAGGCAGCAGCTTAACCCGCTGCACCACAACAATGACCCCATGACATTAATTTTTTCCCATTCAACTAAATATGCACTAATCTCTAGTCAAGGTGTTGGGGTTAGGGCCGGCGCCTCAGCTCAATAGGCTAATCCTCTACCTTGCGGCGCCGGCACACTGGGTTTTAGTCCCGGTCGGGGCACTGGATTCTGTCCCAGTTGCCCTTCTTCCAGGCCAGCTCTCTGCTATGGCCAGGAGGTGCAGGGGAGGATGGCCCAAGTGCTTGGGCCCTGCACCCCATGGGAGACCAGGAGAAGCACCTGGCTCCTGCCATCGGATCAGCGCAGTGCGCTGGCTGCAGCGCGCCGTCTGCGGTGGCCATTGGAGGGTGAACCAATGGCAAAAAGGAAGACCTTTCTCTCTGTCTCTCTCTCTCACTGTCCACTCTGCCTGTCAAAAAAAAAAAAAAAAGGTGTTGGGGTTAGAACAGTGACAAAAATAGACAAAAACACAAGCTCTTACCTTCCTGGAGTTTACATTCTAGTGAGGGGATATAGAAGTTACAAAATAAATGTGTCAAATATTTTATTATATATGCTTCCTAACCCTGAGGGTGAAAGCTAGAATTAAAGTAAGGCATGGGGTAGGAAGATGGGGGACAGGGGGCTGCAATTTAAGGGCTGGAAGGAGTCAGGAAAGGCCATACTGAAAAAGGTGACATTTGAGTAAAGACCTGAAGGAGATTAGGGAGTGACCATGCAGAGATTTGGGGAGTGGGTGGGTGTTCCAGTAGAGAGAAAAGTCAGTTCCAAAAGCCTGAGGCAGAAATGACCCAAGGGTGAAGCTGACTGGGGAGGAGGCCAGGAAGCAGGAGAGCTGGTTGGAGAGATTGAGGGGCAGGAATGCAGATGCTAATCTTGTAAGGAAATGAGCTGACAGGGCTGGTGATGTGCCATGATGTAATAGTACCCTAGGACAAGGCTGTTAGGTTGCTACAACACAAATTACCCCGAACTTTAAGAGCCTGAAACAACACATGTTTATGTCACACAGTTTCTGTGGGGCGAGATCTGGGAGCAGCTGAGCCGAGCTGGCTCGGGTTGCTCCTGAGGTTGCAGTGCAGCTGTCCACGAGGGCTGCAGTCCGCTGAAGCCTTGGCTGCGGCTGGAGATGATTCGCATGGCTGCTGACAAAGGCTTCAGTTCTCCCACATGAGCCTCTCCATAGGGCCGATCACAACACGGCCACTGGTTTCCCCAGGAGTGAGTGATCCCAGAGACAGAGAAAGTAGCCTTGAAGGAAGCTATGGCTTCATTATGGAAACTGCATATGATTGCTTCTTTTTTTTTTTTTTAAAGATTTATTTATTTATTTGAAAGTCAGAGTTACACAGAGAGAGAAGGAGAGGCACAGGGAGAGAGGGAGTTCTTCCATCTCCTGGTTCACTCCCGAATTGGCCGCAACTGCCAGAGCTGTGCTGATCCAAAGCCAGGCGCCAGGAGCTTCTTCTGGGTCTCCCATTTGGGTGCAGGGGCCCAAGAACTTGGGCCATCTTATACTGCTTTCCCAGGCCATAGCAGAGAGCTGGATCAGAAGTGGAGCATCTGAGACCCGAACCGGTGCCCATATGGGATGCTGGCACTTCAGGCCAGGGAGTTAACTATCATTTATTTTTAATTAATTTGAAAGTCAGAGAGAGAGAGAGAAATAGAGAGAGAAAGATCTTCCATCCACTGATTTACTCTCCAAATGCCCACAACAATCAGGGCTCAGCCAAGACAAAACTAAGAGCACAGAATGCAATCTGGGTTCCCAATTTGGGTAGCAGGGAGCCAAGTACTTGAGCCGTCATCTGCTACCCCAGGGTATGCATTAACAGGAAGTTGGAAGGGAAGTGGAAAAGCCAGGACTCAAACCCAGCACTCCACTACGGGATGCAGGCATGTCAGTGTCTCAATCACTGCATCAAATACTTGTCCCTGTATGAGATTACTTCTATCATATTCTACTGTTGACACAGATCATCCCTGGTACCAGGTGGGAGGGGACCACCAGTGCATAAACCCCAACAGACTGGGATCATCTTGGAGGATGGCTACCATAACTGGTTTGCAGAAAATTCCCTCAGACTACTCATTTCTTCAAAATATATCAACGAATTTGTGGTCCCTAAAACAGTGGCAGTCACACCCCTCTGTGGGATGAGCCTCAACAGAGTCAACACAGAAACCTGTCAAGAGTTTCAAGGCAACATTTCAATTCTGCATGAGCATGCTGTTGCTTGTGTCTTCAAAGACCCACTTCCTCTCACAATTGCCTATTATTTCATTCGCCCAAGTAATTCAACTTGGAATACTTCATTAAACTTGTTGAAAAAAAAAATGCTTCTGGGCCAGTGCTGTGGGGTAGTCTCTGCCTGTGACACCAGCAACCCGTTTGGGCTCTGGTTCAAGTCCTGGCTGCTTCACTTCTGATCCAGCTCCCCACTAATGGCCTGGGAGAGCAGCAGAAAATGGCCCAAGGGTTTGGGCCCTTGCATCTATGTGGGACACCCAAATGAAGCTCCTGCTTCCTGGCTTGGGCCTGGCCCAGCCTTGGCCATTGCAGCCACCAGGGGAGTGAGCCAGTGGATGGAAGATCTCTCTCTCTTTCCCTCTCGCTCTGTAATTCTGACTTACAAACTAATAAATAAACCTGTTAAGAAAATCCTTTGGTGAAAGCTGTCACACCCCAAAGGTAGGCTGGGACTGTTCTAGGTAATTTTACCTTGAGATGACACTGGTCTTTTATGGAGGGCAGAACCAACCCACCCACGCCTCCAGCATCGCTGGGTACCTTCCCCATGGCACACAGGCGTCATCTTAGAAGAATGACTGATGACAGCACACAGAGCATTCCCTCCATCCCCAAGGACCAGTATGAAGTTTGTCCAGAAACAAAGACTTGGTTCTCCTGAGACCCAGGGTGTCCTCCTGCCCAGCCTCGACTCGGCCAGTTTCAGAAGTGAGCAGCAGATGGCATTGCAGCCTCAGGAGCGAGCAGCTGAGGCTGCTGGCAAGAGCAGCGGCTCCTGCTGGCTTGGCACCTGGGGGCTCCTGCAGCGGGGGCCCCTGCCTCCCCAGCTCCCAGCTCAGGGATGTTTCGGCTCTGTGCCTGCAGCTTAGGCTACTGTGTGGCCAATAGCTCAGAGAGCAGGGCCTGACGGCCCCCAGTCAGACAACAGATGGTGAACACTGGGCCTTTTCTATGATCGTTTCTGAAAATGATAAAAGTCAGTAGCTGCTGTTCTCAGGGAGACTGTTCTTCCATCACTGTCTGCTCCTTGTCTGTGAGCGTCCCCACACAGAAAGTCCTGGTGTGGGGGCTGGCAGCTCCATGGCAGAAGCCTCCTGGCATGGCCAGAAGGGAGCAGAGAAAACTTGATGCATCCATGGGTTCTAAAAAGCAATCAAGGGAATCACAAGCGTTCAGAATCGAATCCTCTTCCTTCCTCAGGACCCAGAGGAGGAGCTACACCCTAGAGATGCCTGCCAGTGACGAAGGCAGGGCTCAGTCCTGAAGGCCTCATCTCCGCCCTAGGTTTCTGACCTCTTCCTTCTCCTCAACTTCCTCTTCCCTCTGTGTGTTTCTTTCTTTCCTGTGTTCCGGGCTGGTGAAGAAAGCCAGTTACCAGCTGCCTTGGCAAGGTGGCCGTGGGCACGGAGCTGCAGCAGCAGGGTCTGAGAGCCTCTCCACTGAGCTCCCCCTTCTGCCCTCTTGGGTACCCCCTCCCTGCTGCTTGATTGCTAGTCCCAACGGGACCTGGACAAGGAGGGGTCCAGAGGTCACCCAGACAACCTACAGACAACCTACACTCCTTCCGCAGAGCCTGTGTTCTGCTTGTAGCTCCGGACAGGGGAGACCCATGGGCTTCCCAGTAGGACTAAGATCCACTGAGCCTCCTGTTAGCTGAGCACCCACTATATGCCCCTAAGATGTGAGCTTGAGGGCAGGGCCCTCTCCACTTTGTTTGTGCTGTATCCATAGGATCTAGTACATACACATACTTAATCACTGTTTAAAAAAAAAAAAAGAGTGGATGGAGCAGGCATTTGGCCCAGTGGCTAAAATACCCACATCCTCTATTGGAGTGCATGCGTTCAATGCCTTCCTCTGGCTCCTGACTAGCGTCCTGCTAATACAAACCCTGGGAGGCAATGATGATGGTGCAAATAATTGAATTTCTCCCACCCAACTGGAAGACCTGGGTAGAGTTCATGGCTCCCCAGCTTCAGATGGTTGGCATTTGGGGAGCAAACCAGTAAACGGGGACTGTTTCTCTCTGCCACTCAAATCAATAATTAAAACAAAAACAAGTAGATAGATGGAAGGAATTAGGCTAAACTCTGAATTGGGCACTGTGGGCACAAGTATGAAAAGTGCAATACCAGTTCATTAAGAGAGAGGAATACCCAGACAAGCAATCACTCACAGTCCTGAAAAGGAGCTGTATTGGTGCCTGAGTCTCATTGCAGAGACAGGAAAGCCTTTATTCACTCCTCAGTTCAAGGATTGCTCAGGGAGAGCCTACTAGATGCTGGGCTATGGCAGGGAATAAGGTGGGTCCTTGCCCTCAGGGGGCTCCCAGTTGTTGGCATCGTATAAGCAAACAAATAGGCAGTAACAAACAGGGCAGTGTCTTCATGGGGGAGATGCTGGGTAGGAGGGCAAAAAGCATCCAGCCTAGGCTGGGGGATTCTGGAAGGCTTTATGGTGCCATGAGTTCAGGCTAAGACCACTTGAGGGGTCCATAGAAATTAGGTGGAGAAAAAGAGGGAAAAAGAGTTCCAGGCCAAGGAAAATATGTGAAGGCAAGAGATCCTGGCAAGTTTCGAGGAGATGAGCAAATGTGTCAAGAATGCTGGCTGGAGTTACAGTAGGGTAGTGGGTGGGTGGGAAGACAGGAATCAAGAGAAGTAGGTGGGAATGGGGTGGGAGAGCTCAAAGCCATGTCAAGGAGAATGGCTTACCTTTAGGGCCTGGGGACACATTTAAGAGTTTTAAGAAAGGTGATGATGAGGTCAAGTTTCTATTTAGAGAGATAACTCTGGGTACAGTGTGGAAAATGGAGGGGGCAGGGCCAGAGTGGTACCCTAGAGACCAGTTAAGGAGTAGTCTGGGCAAGAAGTAATGTTCTTTGTGATGATGATGTCATGGGGGAAGAGTCATGTTTGGGTTGAAATTGAGAACAATTAGGAATTTTCCAGGTAGGGTGGATGCTGGTGTTCAGAGAAAGCAGTTGTACATGAGTTTTCAGGAACTTGGCATGTGTTTAGGTGTTTTCAGTTTGGGAAAGGACACAGGGATAGGAATGGGCGATGAGGCAGCATGAAGCAAAGCTTTGCTGAAGAACTTTGGGAGCCTAGGGTGTTACTAACCCCCTTTTAGTGGTGCTGGGAAGGAGCTGAGAGGTTTGGCCACCTTCTGCAGGGGTTCCAGAAGGCTACAATCCATTTGGGAATTTTGCAGAGCAAATGCATTACCCAGAATCCAGAAGAAAAGACCAAACAGTGTCCAAGGAAGTAAGCAAGTGAACCAAGAAAGGGGGGCAGGAGATTGCCCAGCTCAGAGAAGTGAGATGAGTCCCAGGGATTCGGAATCACCCAGTCCTTGACTTACATTTGCCCCTTCTGCTTCTGTGCCCCAAAGACGTCACACAGACATCTGTAACTTTTTTCTCTAAAGAAGAGACAGAAAAGAGTAGAGAGCGTGGGCCAACCAGCATAATGGTTAAGAAACTGGGCTCTGCTTCTCACTGGATTTGTGACTTAGGAGAAATAACAGAATCATTTTCCTCACCTGTCAGTGCTGTAAGGTTGAAATGAGGTAATGTGAACAGACAGCTTACATGGGGAAGATTCTCAAAAAGTCTTTGGTGTTACAAAGATTTTGATATAAGCCAAACAGGGCTTGGAATATAGGGCAAGGAGTTAGGAAAGGATAAGAAAGGCGGGCTCAGGAAAAGGGGACTGAGCTCCATGTGTGCAAAATTCTTCAATGGTTTCCAAGGCAAATGACATGCAGGTATCTCCCCACAGCCATATGCTGCAAGACTATTTCACAATGTAGCAGTGTTGGAAGGCGGAGCCTGGTAACAGGTGATTATGTCTTGAGGGCTCTGCCCTTAGGAATGGATTACTGTCCTTATATTTGGGGTATTGTTGAGAGAGTGGAGGAGCATTGTCGTGCAGCAGGTTAAGCTGCCACTTGGGACATCTGCATCTCATTTTGGAGTGTCTGGGATAGAATCCTGCCTCGACTTCCCATTCAGAATTCTTGCTAATAATGCATCCTGGAAGGCAGCAGATAATGGCTCCAGCACCTGTGCCCCTTCCACCCACGTGGGAAGCCCAGATGGAGTTCCTGGCTCCTGGCTTTAGCCTGGTCCAGATTTTGCTATTGCAGGCATTTGAGGGAGTGAACCAGCAGATGGAAGAGATCTTTCTCTCTCTCTTTCTCTCAGTGTGTGTGGGTGTCTGTCTCTGTTTCCTTCTCTCTGTCACTTAAATTAAAAAGGAAGAAGCAGACACATCCTCTTCTTGCTCTCGTGTTTCCTTGCCCTTCACCTTCTTGCAGAGATGATGAAGCAAGATGGCCTCCCCAGATGCTGGCCTCTCAGCTGTGGACTTCCCAGCCTCTGGAACTGTAGCAAATGAATTTCAGTGCTTTATCAGTTGATTACCTGGTGTCAGTTATTCTGCTATAGCAACACAAAATGGACGAAGACAACCACCAAGACTGGCCCCTTTCAGCCTATCCTGCCTTATCTCCTAGTGCTCTCACCCTCACTTTACCCCACCATTTCGGATTTCCAGAACAAACCAGATTCTTCAAGCCTTTGCCCAAGTTGTTCTATGGGAGAGAAAATGGCCCCTCAAACCTATCTTCACACCAAATACCAGAAAGCTTTCAGAGACTGGAGCACCGCTGGGAAGGGACCCCGTACATGCATATTGTGAAAGGAGATGGTGTACTAAGAAGAAAGAACAGGAGGAAGTTAATATGGCAAAATAAATGACATGTGACAAAGTGCTTGGGGGAGACAGAGGGCAGGTGAGATGAGGGGTATGTTTCTCTTGACAGTGGCACTGGGTGAGAAGGAGGATTATTATTATTTTAAGATGTATTTTTTTGAAAGGCAGAGTGACAGAGAAAGAGAGGGAGGGAGAGAGACACAGACAAAGAGAAGTCTTCCATCTGCTGGTTCATTCCCCAAATGCCCACAACAGCCAGGGCTGGGCCAGGCTGAAGCCAGACTCCAGGATCTCCACCTGGGTCTCCCATGAGGTTGGCAGGGATCCAAGCATTTGGGCCCTCATCTACTGCCTCCCAGGTGTATTAGCAGGAATGCTGGATTGGAACCCTGGAGTAGGCATGCTGATATGGGATGCGGGTATCCCAAGTGGCAGCTTACCCCGCTGGGCCACAGTGTAAGTCCTGAAAGGGGGAATTTTTAAAGGAACCCCGGTGTATTCCTGAACTTCCAATCTCTCTCGTTTCCTCCTGCCCTCCTTCCGTCAGGGCCCCAGGTCTCCCGGAGTGCATTGAAAGCCTGAGATTATTGCTCGGGGACCACCTGTTCTTGTTATTAGCTCAGCACAATCTTGTGTTAGTGCCTCAAACACGTGAAGGAGATTGTGGAAGCTGAAGGCGGGTACAACTTCCCAGCCCAGGTGAGCCTGGGAAGGCTTCTTAGAGGAGGGAAGCTGAGCCTTGGCCAAGGCTTAGAGGATCAATAGGAAAGATTTTCAGACTATGACAACATGAACGGGGGGCCACTCCCTGTGATGATCGAGGAGGTTCTTCAGCCCCTCTTCTTCCCCAGCCCCAGTGCTGAGTTCTCCTTAGCGCTCCTCCCAGCCTATCCTTTGAGACAGCGACTATTCGAGCTGAAAGAAATCTTAGTGATCTTTCAGATTATCCCCATCTGTGAGCTTTACAGTTGTGGAGACAGAGACCCAGAGGGACGGAGAGACTTGCCACAGTGGATGAGGAGCTGAGACCCAGAGCCCAGGGTTTCAGACTTCCCAGGGCCACAGTGCCTCACCACGGAGTCTAGGTCTTTCCTTCCCAGCTGATGACAGGGGAGGGGTTCTTGTGTTTGTAACTCTGTTAACCACTGCTACCTCCCTTATCCTTTACTCACAGTTACCATCTGTCAGGCACAGTTCTAGCTACTGGGGACCCAAATAAAATGAAGTCTTCATTCTCATGTAGCTCACGTTCTAGTGTGGAGACAGAAGTTAAAATAACCAAGCTCATAGCATGTTGAGTGTTAAGAGCTATAAATAAAATGAAGGTCAGCAAAGGGAATCGGATGTGATCATAAGGAGTCTGTTTGAGATAGAGGAATCTATTGCTGCATAATAAATTAAGCAAGAACAGAAAGGCTTAAAGCAACCATAAATACTTCTTATCTCCAAGTTTCTGAGGGTCAGGAATTTGGGAATGGCTGAGCTGGGTGGTTCCTCTTGACATAGCAATCAAGGTGTCAGCCAGGACTGCAGGCTAGAGGCTTGGCTAAGACCAGAGGGTCTGCTTCCAGGACTGCATGCTCACCTGTCTTTTTGCCAGAGGCCTGGCTGCTCACTACATGATCCTCTCCATAGAAATGTTTGAATGCCTTTATAACACAGCAGTGTGTGATCCGAGGAAGAGAGCAAGGAGGAAGGCGCTGCCTTTTTTACTTTAACTTTTAGAATAATTTTAGATTTACAGACGAGTTGCAAAGATAGTATAGAGTTCCCACATTCCCAAGTATATTTCACTCAGCTTTCTCTAAAGTTAATATCTTACATAACCATGGTACATTTGTCAAAACTAAGAAGTTAACATTGGTGCATGACTATTAACATGCTTTTTGCAGATTTCACCAGTTTTTCATCAATGCCCTTTTTCTGTTCCAGGATCCATTCCAGGACATTGTGTTGTATTTAGTGCTCATGTTCCCTAGTCTCCTTCCATCTGGGACAGTCTGTTTTAATTTTTTATGACCTTGATAACTTTGAAGATCAGGTAATTTTGTATAATGTCTCTCAATTTGTATAATGTTTTCTCCTGATCAGACTGGGTTAGTCACAGTGTCTTCTATGACCTTGCGCTACAAGTCACACACCATTACTTCTACCGTGTTCTATTCTTTAGAAAGGAGTCACAAAGTCCAGACAACAATCAGTGGGAAGACAATTAGTTTCCTCTCTGTCTCTCTCTTATTTGAGAAGCAGAGAGACAGCAAGAGAAAAATAGCTCCCGTCTACTGGTTTATTCTCCAGATGCCCACAATAGCCAGGACTGGTCTTGGCTGAACCCAAGAACCAGGAACTCAGTCTAGGTCTCCCACAAGGGTAGCAAGAATACAATAACTTGAGCCACCACCACTGCCTTCCAGCGTTTGCATTAACAAGAAGCTGGAATCGGGAGTCAGACCTGGAAATTGAATCCAGGCATTCCTATGTGGGATGCAGGCACCTTAACCACTAGGCTAAACATCCACTCCCATGACATGACTCTGAAGGATCACTCTGGCTGCTGTTTGAGTAGATCGTAAGTGGCAAGGGTGAGTGTCCGATGAAGAACTCAGGAATCTTCCAGAAGGGGGCTCTTTCCTTAGGGAAAGTGCTGCTGGTCTGTCTCATTTAATGCCTAGCTCGGGGGCCAACATGAGGATTAAATGAGATAACACATCTAGGGTGTCTGGCACACTACAGATGCTGAGCATAACCGTCTTGAGGAGCAGCATCGCCAAGAGGAGAAGGAGTGCTAGGGGTCTGGACAGCGCCCTTTCATAGCTGGTATGAGGCGTGGCTCTGGGGAGACAGGGAAGAGGAAACTCAGTTCTTGATTGTGAGGAGCTCAGAGCGATGGGTTGGACAGTCAAGCAGGAAATAACTGCAACATGATTTGGCCAAATCTTGCCACTTGTTTGGCACAGGGGACTCAAAAAGGGTCCTGGGAGGAAAGCCTAGAAAAGTGCCAAAGAGGAGACTTCCAGGGTTATCTAGAGAAGAGAACAAAGGGATTTCCAGGCAGGAAGAAGAGCATGTGCACAGAGGGTGGCACATCTCTGTGCCCACTTGAACGGCAGCCATCTTGCCCTGAGGCTCAGAGGTGGCAGCTGAGCCAGGCTTCAAGCTCAGAGCTGGGTCTCAAGGCTCACATCTCAGGCACTTCAATATGTGGCTGACCATGGGGACGTGCACTTAACCCAGGGTCTTACCCCTCTGCTATGCAAGACACCGAGCAGTTTTCAAGACCCTGAAGAATGAGCCGGGGGCAGGATGTTTATCCCCTGATTTATGTTTACTGCAAGTGACAGGAGGTAGCACATAGCAGAGAGGGAGGGGACAGCTCTTTGTCAGGCTATCGGGCTGCTGCGGCCAAGGCTTCATTTGGTGAAGCTTCTCTGGGCGAGGACGTGGGAGGGTCGGTGCCGTGGTCCTGACACCGCTCTCCCAACAGGCTCACAGCACTGACTCAAGACAATCCGCCAAAACTCGGCCCACTTTACGGATGGAGCAAAGTACCCTCTGCGGGCAGCAGGCTTTCACACAAGTCTGAACTTCCTCTCAGCCTCAGAAATCACCAACTACAATTCAGCTGGGTGAGCTTTTTCTCCCATGAGGCATGGAAAAGAGAAACAAAGAAGTTAGGGGAGCAAAAAGGACCAGAATGCGAATGAGGCAGAAGAACTGAGGAGGACACAGTTAGAGGATGCAGAATGCATCCGGGGACAGGAAAGGGCAGGACGTCTCAGGGAAGTTTGAAAAAAAAGAAAAGAAAAAGAGAAAAAAAAAAAAAGCAGCTGGAGATGAGCAAGGAGAGAGGCTCTTTTCCCTAAATAAATGCCAGCTGATAATCGTCCCCTGTGTTTCTAGAGTGATCCTGCTCCGGCAGCACCTGCCCTCACTTCACCCTCGCCGGCACCCGGAGTGGGCGGCACTTCCTTCACTCTCCCAGCAAATATTTATTAAGCGCCTACTTTGGGTCAGAAGCTGTTCAAGGTGCTAAGGATACAGCTGTGAACAGGCAACAAGCATGTAGGTAAGTTAATAAGTCTTTTAAATAGCAGCACAGGCGGTGAGGGAAATATAACAGAACAACAGGACTGGGTATGTCGGGGAGGCTGCCCCGACCAGGGCATTCTCACCTGTGCAAGTGAGGCATGATGGGACCTTCCTTACCAGGCTGCCGTGGGATCGCAGGGGTTAACGCACGGGATGCTTACAGAGCAAGCTCTCTTCACTATTACCCTGGTGCTGGCGGGGCCTGTTGATCTGGGGAAGTTTGATGTTTTTCTTTGGGTTGTGTGCTTACTTTTTTTTTAAGGTTTATTTTATTTATTGGAAAGGCAGAGTTACAGAGAGAAATTGGCGAGGGGAGACAGAGAGCGATTGATTTTCTATTCTGGTTTACTCCCCAAATGGTTGCAACAGCCAGGGCTGGGCCAGGCCGCAGCCAAGAGCCAGGAGCTTCTTCTGGGTCTCCCATGTGCATGCAGGGGTGAAAGCACTTAGGCCAATTTCTGCTGCTTTCCCAGGTGCATTAGCAGGAAGCTGGATCGGAAGTGGAGCAGCCGGGACTTGAACTGTCATCCATAGGGAATGCCAGCATTGCAGGCAGTGGCTTAACTTGCTGTGCCACAGTGCCAGCCTCAGGAATGTGCACTCGTTGAAGGAAAGGACCACTTGCTTACTGCTGTGTAGATGACCGCATAGCCCCATGTCTGACATACAATCTGTACATGTTTGTTGGGTAAGTGAATTCCCATTTTACCAAGAGAGGAAGCAAGCTGAGAGTTTAGAGATGGAAACCGTGCAGTGAAATTGGTGGCAGAGCCCATGCCTCAGAAAGGTCCCCTGGAAACAGGTGGATGACAGCAGTGGGACAAGATCCAGACAGGCCCTGGTACCACCTCAAAAGTGGGCATAAAAGGAGCCCTGGGCCTGGAACTCTTCCTTCTTCTTCCAACCTCTTGTGACCAAGAACAAAGGAGAGAGCATGGCACCCACCTCCAGACTTTGTTCCTCACCATCCTCCAGCGGCCAGCACCAGTCCTGCAGAGCCACTCACTCCACACCATCCGTCTCTGCAGGTAACCCTGGCTGCCCAGCAGCTATGCTACCTTCTTCCTTTGCTTTCTTTGCCGCCTTTCCCCGTCTCTTCTCTTTCCTCCTCTTCGGGCTCTCTGATCTTGATTCCTCCCCCTTGCCTTTCTCTCCCTCTCTTCACAGAGCAGTAGCCTTGCTCTTTGCTCCCTCAACTGAAGGGCAGCAGAGCAGTAAAACAAAGCGCTGTCAGCAGTAGTACATTTCCACTGTATTCATCCCCACGCAGAGAAGATTTATCAGGGTCCCTCACCCCATACTGCTATGTAAATGTTATAATCCAGTGGAAATGGGAGATCGGAAGAGTCTGAGGGAAAAGTCACCATAAAATCTCTCAATCACCCGTGGGCCTGGGCTTCCTGAACTCCCTTGCTGCCTTGCCCACCTCCTGCCTCCCACTCTGGGGGAGACTTGGCAGGTGGGGACAGCTGACAAAAGATGCCTTCTTTCTGCCCCCTTGGGTGCTCGCAGGTCATCTGCAGGAGCAAATGTTTGTAAAGCACTTGAGAAATTATCAAGTGCTGCATAATCCAAGGGCATTCTTTCTTTCTTTTTATTATTATTTTTTTTTGACAGGCAGAGTGGACAATGAGAGAGAGAGAGAGACAGAGAGAAAGGTCTTCCTTTTGCGGTTGGTTCACCCTCCAATGGCCGCTGTGGCTGGTGCGCTGCGGCCGGCGCACCGCGCTCATCCGATGGCAGGAGCCAGGTGCTTCTCCTGGTCTCCCATGGGGTGCAGGGCCCAAGCACTTGGGCCATCCTCCACTGCACTCCCGGGCCACAGCAGAGAGCTGGCCAGGAAGAGGGGCAACCAGGACAGAATCCGGTGCCCCGACCGGGACTAGAACCCGGTGTGCTGGTGCCGCTAGGTGGAGGATTAGCCTATTGAGCTGCAGCACCAGCCAAGGGCATTATTTCTATTGCTATGTGGGCTGTCTTTGTGTCTGTTTGGCCTGATGGATGATGGGTCTGTCTGAAACCAGGGCTGACCCCACTCTTGGGTGTCCATAGCATCCTTTGCTCACCTGCATCTTTGAGCAATGCCTTCCTGTTTCTTTATTTTTAAAAATTTTTTTAACAAGTTTTTTTTTTTTGACAGGCAGTTAGACAGAGAGAGAGAGAGAGAGAGAAAGGTCTTCCTTTGCCGTTGGTTCACCCCCCAAATGGCTGCCACTGCCAGCGTGCTGCGCCGATCCAAAACCAGGAGCCAGATGCTTTTTCCTGGTCTCCCATGTGGGTGCAGGGCCCAACACTTGGGCCATCCTCCACTGCCTTCCCAGGCCACAGCAGAGAGCTGAACTGGAAGAGGAGCAACCAGGACAGAACCGGCACCCAACCATGACTAGAACTCGGAGTGCCGACACCACAGGCAGAGGATTAGCCTAGTGAGCTGCAGTGTGGCCTCTTTTTTTAAAAAATTAAACAGTGAGAGAGAGAGACAGAGAGGAAGGTCTTCCTTTTGCCGTTGGTTTACCCCCAATGGCAGCTATGGCCGGTGCGTTGTTGTCGGTGCACTGTGCCGATCCGAAGCCAGGAGCCAGGTGCTTCCTCCTGTTCTCCCATGTGGGTGCAGGGCCCAAGGACCTGGGCCATCCTCTACTGCACTCCCGGGCCACAGCAGAGAGCTGGACTGGAAGAGGAGCAACCGGGACTAGAACCGGGATTGCCGGCGCCACAGGTGGAGGATTAGCCTAGGGAGCCGCGGCGCCAGCCCCGTTTGTTTCTTTCTACATAGCCCTTGGCACCCCACAATTGGAAGATTGTTTGTCCTCCAACTTGAATAGGAAGGTAAGCTGTTGAAGGGGATGAGGATCTTGGGAGAAACTCTCCACATTCCCACCTGACTGGAATCAAAGGTGGGCTAGATGCACAGAGGTATGGGGAACTAGAAGGGAGACCAGA
Source organism: Sylvilagus floridanus (assembly GCA_949820135.1). Lineage (NCBI taxonomy): Eukaryota > Metazoa > Chordata > Mammalia > Lagomorpha > Leporidae > Sylvilagus > Sylvilagus floridanus. The sequence goes on along the minus strand of OX463241.1, from coordinate 25,200,740 downwards.
CCCCAGGCAAGCTGTCCTGAGGGCTTCAGATTGCACGTGCAATTCTCAGTTACTTAGGCCTACGTGCACAAAGACTGCTACAGAGCCCTTGGTTTCTAAAACAGGGACGAAAGCCTGGTGGTTAAAAGCTCTAACTCTGCTACTTTCCAAAGGATCTTCCTCTCATTTTTTTACTTGCAAAATGCCAGTGATAATGGTATCCGCTTGTTGTGAGAAATAAATGAGGCAAAGCTTGTGAAGAGGTAGCACGTACTAAAACAATTTTCTTGTTGTTTTAAGTGGCAATCAGAATGCTTTGGTTGTGGGCCTAACTGTCAAAGCCGTGGCCATGGAAATACAGGCCCTGCCGCGTCACTGTCCCACTGTCACTAGGAGCCCCTAGGTCTGAGTTGTGTTTGCTTCTCTTGGGATCAAGCTGTCTACACTCAGCAGTCCCTGGGAGCTGGAGCTGAGGATTGGAGGAGGCGATAGAAAGGCAAGAAGAATTTTGGGGGAGGTGGGTGTCTCCACGAAGAAATGTCAAGAGTCAGAGCTGGAAGTGAGGGAGGTGGCGGGGGTGGAGGGAGGAGGGAAGAACAGAGGATGTCTCTGAGCTGCCAGAATCCGGATGGGGCTGCAGCTCGGGGGCCCTGGCACTTCCTGCCACCCCCGGTCTTGGGAATGAGTCACCAGAGGGAGGAGTGACGGAGGCGTCATGCTCTGCCCACGGAGCATCGGGTTCTGTTCCCCAAAAGAGGACTAGTGGGAGGGAGAAGGAGATTCAGAGCTTAGGGCCGCCGGGAACTCGGTATAAGGGGAGCGAGGAGGAGCTCCGAAGACCCACTTACTTACCCAGGGAGCTAGGCCCCGTCCTGCGGCAGCTTCATTCTCTGCCCTGTCCGTAAAACATCAGTTGTTCTTCTGGCTTCAGCGTCTGCCGGGCCACTTTTTTGCAGAGAGATGTTTCACATTCTTCTGGTCAACTCTGAAAAGGCCCTTGGGGGGCCTTTGGCCTGATGGTTGACTTGCTGGTTAAGATGCTCATGTCCTCGGGAGGCACTGTGGTGTAGCAGGCTCATCTCCATCTGCAGCATGTGTTCTAGTCCTGGCTGCTCCTCTTCTGATCCAGCTCTCTGCTATGGCCTGGGAAAGCAATGGAAGATGGCCTAAGTCCTTGGGCCCCTGCACCCATATGGGAGACCTGGGAGAAGCTCCAGGCTCCTCGGATTGGTCCAGCTTCGACCATTGCAGCCATCTGGGGAGTGAACCAGTGGATGGAAGACCTTTCTCTTTGTCACTACCTCTCTCTGTAACTCTACCTCTTAAATAAAGTCTTTTTTAAAAAGGGTTCAATTCTTGACTCTGATTCCAACTTTCTGCTAGTGTAGGCCCTGCCAGGAGGCCAGTGGTGACTTTGATAACTGGGTTCCTGCCACTCACTTGGGAGACCCAGACTGAGTTCCAGTTTCCTGGTTGTTGTAGGTGCTTGGGGTACAAACCAGTAGATGTTTTTTTTTTTTTTTTTTTTTAATTTTTGACAGGCAGAGTGGACAGTGAGAGAGAGAGACAGACAGAAAGGTCTTCCTTTGCCGTTGGTTCACCCTCCAATGGCTGCCGCGGTTGGCGCGCTGCGGCCGGCGCACCGCGCTCATCCGATGGCAGGAGCCAGGTGCTAGGTGCTTTTTCCTGGTCTCCCATGGGGTGCAGGGCCCAAGCACCTGGGCCATCCTCCACTGCACTCCTGGGCCACAGCAGAGGGCTGGCCTGGAAGAGGGGCAACCGGGACAGAATCCGGTGCCCCGACCGGGACTAGAACCCGGTGTGCCGGCGCCGCAAGGCGGAGGATTAGCCTGTTGAGCCACGGCGCCGGCTTGAGAACATAAACCAGTAGATGGACAATGTCTCTGCTTGTCTGTCTGCCTCTTTAATAAAGAAATAATAGATGAAGACTAAATGAATCAATAAATGAATCTTCTCCCCATTAAAAGATTTTCCCTCTGCCTCTGGGCAGTCTATCTGATCTCTCAGTCTTCCATCTTCTCAAAGTCAAGGTCATCTTGCTATCCCTAGAGCCCAGGCAAGTGTTAGGCAAAAATGTACAGATGTGGCCTGGGCCCAGAAATACTGCTTTTTCTTCCTCTCTTTCTTTAATCACTGCTATTCTGCTTTATGGTTTCCATTACTAAGCATCTACTACGTGCCCAGTGTCCTCACGCATTAGTTTGTTTGTTTTAGAGATGAGAAAATGAGCTCAACGAGGTTAAGGAATATGTTCCAGGTGACAGAGTCAGCCGGTGGTGGAACTGAGATTAGCCAGCAAAGCACTCACTTTTTCTGTTATTCTTCTTTTAAGAGTCTTTTAATTATTGTTTTAAAGATAACAATCAGAACTCTTAGTTGGAAGAATTTGACAAAGAATTTGTAGTTAATCTGTTTTGTTGAGATGTAATTTGTATACTATACAATTCATTCATTTACAGTAGAGAAGGTGATGGTCACAGTCAATCCTAGAACTTTGTCATCATCCCACAGGAAAGCTCCACACCTATTTGAAGTCATTCCCCATTCCCCTCTAACTTTCTCAACTCTGCGTGACCTCTGGTCTACTTTCTGCCTCATATATTTGCCTTGTCTGGATAATTAATATATATAGAATCATTGGCAAAAAGCTACATTATTGGTAGTGTGTTCTTCTCTAGGTGTATCCGTGTTGTAGCATGAACCCATCCTTCATCTCTTTTAATTGCTGAATAATACTCTTTTTGTAAATTTTATATTTTGATATTTATTTGTAAAGCAGAGTTATATATATAGCGAGATCTTCTATTCTCTTGTTCACCACCCAAATGGCTACATCAGCCAGGGCTGGGCCAGGCTGAAGTTAGGAGCTTCTTCCAGGTCTTCCACATGGGTGTGGAGGCCCCTTGGGCCATCTGCCTCTGCTTTCCCAGGCTACTAGCAGGGAGCTGGATGGCAAGTGGAGCAGCCAGGATATGAACTCGTGCCCATATAGAATGCTGGCACTACAGGTAGTGATTTAACCTGCTGTACCACAGCACAAGATCCAAATTGCTGAATAATATTGTTTATGTGTATCAGTTGATGGACATGTTAATTGTTTTCACTTTTTGGCTATGATGAATAATGTTGCTATGAACATTTGTGCATAGTTTTACATGAATGTGTTTTTCCATTTACTTGAACATATATTGGTGTCGGAATTGAGGCCTTTTGAGGAACTGGTAGATTGTTGTCCAAAGCAGCTGTAGCATTTTTGCAATACCCCAGCAGTGTCTGAAGGTTCCAATATCTCCACATCCTCTCTAATACTTGTTTTCATATTTTTGTTACAATCATCCTAGTGGTATGAAGTAGTATCTCACTGTGGTTTTGTTTTTTAATTTCCCTGATGGCTAATGATGTTGATTGTCTTTTTATGTGCTTATGGTATGCAGATCTTCATCAGTGAAATCTCTATTCAGATTGCTTACTCATTTTTAAATTGGGTTACTTATCATTTCATTTTTTAAGATTTTTAAAATTTGAAAGGCAAAGTTAGAGGGATCTTCTATCTCCTGGTTTACCCCAAATGGCCAGGAGCCCCATCTAGGTCTCTTATGTGGATACAGGGGCCCAAGCACTTGGGCCATCTTCTGCTGCTTTCCAAGACACATTAGCAGGGAGCTATGTGGGAAACAGGGCAACCAGGACTCAAACCAGGGCTTATATGGGATGCCAGCATTGCAGGAGGCAGCTTAATTCACTGCATCACAACATCAGCCCCCTATTGTTTCATTATTGAGGTTTTTTTTTTTAATATATTCTAGATTCAAGTCCATTATTATATTTGTGATTTGTAAATATCTCTCATTCCACGAGTTATCTTATTGGTATTCTTTGAAGCACACAAAATAAATCTTTTTAAAAAGATTTATTTACTTGAGAGTCAAATTGACAGAGGGAAGGGGAGAGAGACACACACACACATGAAAAGATCTTCCATCTGGTAGTTTACTCCCCAAATGCCCACAACAGTTGGGGCTGGGCCAGGCTTTAGTCAGCAGCCAGGAACGCCATCTGAGTCTCCCACATTGGTGGGGCCCACACACTTGAGCTATCTTCTGTTGGCTCCCCAGCATTTTATCAGGAAGCTGGATCAAAGCTCAGAGTAGCCGGGACTTGAACTAGGTACTTCAATATGGGATGAGGGTATCCCAATGGTGGCATAACCTACTTTGCCACAACACCTGCCCCATTTTTATTTTGATGACATATATATTACCTTTCTTCCCCCTTTGTCTCTTGTGCTTTTGTTGTCAAACCTAGGAAGGTTTTGCCTGATCCAAAGTCAAAAAGACTGTTTTTTAAGAGATTTATTTGAAAGGCAGACTTTCAGAGAGAGAAAGCTCTTCCATTTGGTGGTTCACTCCACAAATGGCTGCAATAGCTGGAGCTGAGTTGATCTGAAGCCAGGAGCCAGGAGCTTCTTCTCAGTCTCCCATGTGGGTGCAGGGGTCCCAAGGACTTGGGCCATCTTTCACTGCTTTCCCAAGGTATAGCAGGGAACTGGGTTGGAAGTGGCACTGTTGGGACTTGAACTGGTGCCCATATGGCATGCTGGCACTGCAGGTGGAGGCTTAACCCACTATGCTACAGTGCTGGGCCCCAAAATGTCTTTCTTCAGGGAGTTTTAACTCTTTTTTTTTTTGACAGGCAGAGTTAGACAGTGAGAGAGAGAGAGAGAGAGAGAGAGAGAGAAAGGTCTTCCTTTGCCGTTGGTTCACCCCCCAAATGGCTGCCATGGCCGGCATGCTGCACCAATCCAAAGCCAGGAGTCAGGTGCTTCCTCCTGGTCTCCCATGCGGGTGCAGGGCCCAAGCACTTGGGCCATCCTTCACTAAACTCCTGGGCCACAGCAGAGAGCTGGACAGGAAGAGGAGCGACCGGGACAGAATCTGTCGCCCCGACCGGGAATAGAACCGGGGTGCCGGCGCCACAGGTGGAGGATTAGCCAAGTGAGCTGCGGCGCCAGCCAGTTTTAACTCTTATACTTATGTTACGTTTTCAATTTTGAGTTCCTCTTTGTATATTATGTAAGAAAGGGTTAGAGGCCGGCACCGCGGCTCACTAGGCACCGGCACACCAGGTTCTAGTCCCAGTCGGGGCGCTGGATTCTGTCCCGGTTGCCCCTCTTCCAGTCCAGCTCTCTGCTGTGGCCGGGGAGTGCAGTGGAGGATGGCCCAAGTGCTTGGGCCCTGCACCCCATGGGAGACCAGGATAAGCACCTGGCTTCTGGCTTCGGATCAGCGCAATGAGCTGGCTGCAGCACGCCGTCCGAGGTGGCCATTGGAGGGTGAACCAACGGCAAAAAGGAAGACCTTTCTCTCTCTCTGTCTGTCTCTCTCTGTCTGTCTCTCTCTCTCACACGGTCCACTCTGCCTGTCAAAAATAAAAATTAAAAAAAGGTTAGAAGTTAATATTTTTGCATGTAGTTATCTAGTTGTCTAGCATCATTTATTGAAAAGACTTCTCTTTTAGCACTGAATTATCTTGACAACTTTGTTGAAAACCAATTGGCTATAAACGTGAGGGTTTACTCTGGAATCTCAAATATATTCCATTGTTCCACCTGAAAGAGTTAACAGAAAGGGAGAGAGGAAGGGGGGGAAGGGGAGGGAGAATCTTTCATCCACTGGTTCATTCCCCAAATGGCCACAACAGTCAGGACTTGGCCATGTCAAAGTCAGGAGCCAGAAACTCAATTGTGATCTCCCAAATGGGTGTCAGGGACTCGAGTACTTGGGCCATTACCTGTTGCATTCTAGGGTGTGCATTAGCAGGAAGCTGGAGTTGACCCTGGAGTTGGGACTCAAACCGAAGCGCTCCAGTTTGATGCACAAGTATCCAAAGTGACATCTTAACTGCTATGCTAAACTCCCACCCAGTTTGTAGGATTTAATGAAGGCTCCTTGTTGAAAAGCCCTATGTCAGGGGCTGGCGCTGTGGTGCAGTGGGTTAATGCCCTGGCCTGAAGCGCCAGCATCCCATATGGGCGCTAGTTTGAGACCCAGCCGCTCCACTTCGATCCAGCTCTCTGCTATGGCCTGGGAAAGCAGTAGAAGGTGGCCTAAGTCCTTGGGCCCCTTCACCCACATGGGAGACCCAGAAGAAGCTCCTGGCTCCTGGCTTCAGATCAGCGCAACTCCAACCGTTATGGCCAAGGGAGTGAACCATCATCAGATCGAAGACCTCTCTCTCTCTCTGTGTAATTCTTACTTTCAAATAATTAAATATTTCTGCAGTGGAATTGTTAGGTCTTCTTATTTAACTGTCAGATAATTTGGCCTGCCCTAAGGCCTCTGTCCTGGGGAGTCTGGTATATGGGGGCAGGGGATGTACATGGATCTTCAGGGCGCCCAGCCTTGTGCAGGGTGGGGAATGGGGCTGCAAGTCTTTTAGAGCCTCATGGTCTAGTGAACTCAGCTGGGCCCAAAGGGTCTCGCTACAATCTCACCTTCTGCATCCCAGCCAGACTGTCTTTCTGGTTAAAAGCTGATGAGAGAATGAGGCTATGGGAGGGGGGATCCGGCTGGTAGAGAATCCAGCTTAACTCCTAGTGGATGGAGAGAGGATGATTGAAATTGCTCATTTAGCGAACGATTTAGCAAGCTGTAGAAAATCCTATTAAGTGACAATTCTTATCTCAGTCCCTCGCTCTTGGGAAGGGCAGCTCTGGGCTTTGTGGAGACCACAGCACAGTTGCCTGAATCCGGTCAAACAATCATTACCAATAAGAAGCTAAAACCCAGAGACAGGCAAATTTCACTGGGTCTCCCTGCCTCTTCCTACTCTTCACACTGACCCCCATATCATCTGTCAATTATCTGGTTAGTTGAGCCTTTTCTCTACCCCTTGTAATATAAATAGCAGGCATTTTATGGGTCCCCATTAAGCAATGCGATCAGCATCAATTACCTAATGAGACTCTAGAAAGTCCTGATTTAAAATCCTGTCCTCAATTGTGACTGGGCTTTGTCGGGTGCCAACGTGATAATTGCAGTGACATCTAAACTAATTGCTCACCAGATGTGGGGCCTGTGCTCCCTAGATTTGGCCTGGGGAAAATTCAACCTCCAGCAAGGGGGCTGATCTCTGTACTTTGTCCTGGGTGAAGTTTCTCCTGGGTGCTCTGAGGGCAGTAGGGAGCCAGGTGTGGCTGTGGGGCTGCCCAGCTCAACTCTGCAGCCTCAGGACCACTTGGCATGGGAGGAGGGAAGAGCCTGGAGGAAGGTGCAGGGATCTGGGAGCTGAGTGTTGTCTGTTTTGTTCTCTGCTATTTCCATGGTGTCTGTAGACTACCTGGTAAGGGCTCTGTAAGTACACGGTGAAGGCAGCATTGAATCCTAGGATGCTTCCTTCAGCCAGCAAGCCCTTCACTACCCCCTGCACCCAGAGACTAAACAACAATTGTTTTTGTTCTTTTTTTGAGAAATGTTTATGGCTAATTCAGATGTTTTCAGACGATAAGGAGAGAGTTTTGTTTTTTTGTTTTTTAAAAGCTGTACTTTTCGGCCGGCGCCGTGGCTCAACAGGCTAATCCTCCGCCTTGCGGCGCCGGCACACCAGGTTCTAGTCCCGGTCGGGGCGCCGGATTCTGTCCCGGTTGTCCCTCTTCCAGGCCAGCCCTCTGCTGTGGCCCGGGAGTGCAGTGGAGGATGGCCTAAGTGCTTGGGCCCTGCACCCCATGGGAGACCAGGAAAAGCACCTAGCACCTGGCTCCTGCCATTGGATGAGCACGGTGCGCCGGCTGCAGCGCGCCGGCCGCGGCAGCCATTGGAGGGTGAACCAACGGCAAAGGAAGACCTTTCTCTCCGTCTCTCTCTCTCACTGTCCACTCTGCCTGTCAAAAAAAAAAAAAAAAAAAAAGCTGTACTTTTCATAAATTCCATTTTCCCTTTCCCATGAACTTCTTTTTAAATTAAAAAAAAAAAATTTGTTTTTTGGTTCAAGTGCAGAGAGACAGGGAGACAGAGACAGACAGAGTTGCCAAAGCCAGGAACCCGGAACTTGATCCAGGTCTCCCATGTGGGTGCAGGGACCCACATGCTTGAGCCGTCATTGCCTCCTAGTGTTTGCATTAGCAGGAAGCTGGAATCTGAAGCAGAGCTAGGACTTGAATCCAGGGATTCCAATAGGGGCCACAGATGTCCCAGGCGGCATTTTAGTGCTTAACTCCTGTGCCAAATGCCCACCCTAAGAGGAGATTTTTGTGTTTGCTGCTGCTGATTCTTCTAGCCTGAAGATTCAAGAATTGCCCTGTTGGGGTTGATGGCTTGAGGTACAAGTGTTTGATCTTGACAATCTGGAGGGTTTCTTCTTTAAATATCCTGCTCTCCTCTGCCAGACGGCCTGGTTAAGGATTGTATTCTGGCTTGTTTCCAGGGCAACAGAGATGGTCCCTTGCTTTCCTCACTTTCTTAGCTCCTCCCTTGGAGAAGAAGCAACTTAAAACCACTTGCATTTTTCACTTGCTGCTCCATGTCTCGGCGGCATTTGGCCCAGGGGATCACACCCTTCCTTTGGGAACACTTGGTGCTGGGGTCACCAGCGCTCTCCTGGTCTTTGCCTGTTTTCCTAGCAGCTCCTTCTGCTGTCTTCATGCCCTCTGCATGTTCAAGGCCCCAGGGATCTGTCTTCTATCCACATTCATTAGTGAGTGATTTTCTCCAGCATCGATCTCTAGATTCTTTTTAAACTGACAACGCGTGGTTTCCATCTCTAGCTTGGCCCTCCCTCCTGAGCCCCAGACTCAGCCACCGCGTACCTACCTGACATGTCCACTTGCATGTCTGATAGGAATCTCAACTTGGTACCTCAGAGAGAGTTCTTCATTCCTGGCCCCTCCTTGCTTGCCATTCCTTGCACTCTCTTAGGACTCAACTTTCTCCAAGGGGATAGAGTGTCTGTCTGCTCAAGTTGAATAACTAAGGGACATTCTTGGCTCCTTTATTTGGCTCAGTCTCTATATTTAACCTATCAGCTAGGTGAGCTGTACCTTTTTGTTAAAAGAAAAATTCCTTTGCAGTGCCAGTGTCATGGCATAGTGAGTTAAACTGCCACCTGTAATGCTGACCTCTCTTACAGGCCCAAGTTCATGTCCAATCTGGTACCCTGTTAATGCGCCTGGGAAGGGAGCTGAGGATGGCCCAAGTGCTTGGGCTCCTGCACCCACATGGGAGACCTGGGTGAAGCTACTGGCTCCTAGCTTTGGCCTGGCCCAGCCTTGGCCATTGCAGCCATGTGGGGCGTGAACCAGTGAAAGAAAGATACTTTCTTTTTTCGCTCTCTGGAACCTGCCTTTCAAATAAATAAATAAGTAAATCTTAATTTTTAAAAAATTTAAATAAGATTTATTTATTTATTTGAAGGGCAGATGTAGAGATAGAAGTGAGGAGAGAGAAAGAGAGTGAGAGAGATACCAGTCTTCCTTGCACTGGTTCACTCCCCAAATGGCCGCAATGGCCGAGGCTGGGCCAGGCCAAAGCCAGGAGCTAGGAGCTTCTTCTGGGTCTCCCACATGGGTGGCAGGGGTCCTGGTACTTTGGCCATCCTCTACTGCTTTCCTAGGCACATTAGCAGAGAGCTGGACCAAAAGTGGAGCATCTGGGACTCTGTGCCCATAGGGGATTCCGGCATTATAGGCGGTAGCTATAACTGTACTTACGTAAGCTGGCATTTCTACCAAAGCTAAACATATAGCTCCTCTATTGGGTAGCAATTTGGCTCCCAGATAAATGCTCAAGATAAATGAGTATGTATGTCTACAAAAATACTTGTATAGGAATGTACATAGAAACTTTATTCACGATTGCCCTAACATAGAAATAACCTAATTGTATGCCAATAAGAGAATGGCTAAACAAATGGTTGTATGTCCACTTGGTGGAATCCTATCCAGCGATGAAAAGGAATGAACTGTGAATGTATTTAAGCTGATGTGGAACTAATGGCCTCCAGAACTGTGAGGGGATAAATGTTTGTTATTTTAAGTCACCAAAGATTTGTTCTGGCCATCCTATAAACCTTTACTCTACTCACTATGGCTTAAAGGTACCGCATAATGGCTGTAGAGCTTCAGGGTTTCTACAAAGATTTATTTATTTATTTAAAAGTCATAGTTAGAGAGAAGGAGAGACACAGAGAGATCTTCCATCTGTTTGTTCACTCCCTAAATGGCTGCAGTGGCTGGGGCGGGACCAGGACAAAGCCTGGAGCCAGGATCAAGGAACTTCTTCCAGCTCTCCTATTAGGTGGCAGGGGCTGAAGCACTTGGGCCATCTTCATCTGCATTTCCAGGTGCATTAGCAGGGAGCTGGATCGGAAGCAGAGCAGCTGGGACTCCAGCCAGTGCCCATTTGTAATGACAGCACTGCAAACGGCGGCTTCACCTGCTATGCCACAGTGCTGGCCCCAGTTTTAGTTTTGTAAAATAAAGATTCTTGGAAATTGATTGCACATTAACTTGAATGTACTTAATGCTACTGAACTATACTCAAAAACTAACTTAAAACCCATTAAGACGGTAAATTATGTATCAGATATATTTTTTCAGAATTCAAAAGTAAAATAAAGGCTCCCATGACCTGGCCCCTGTCTGTTTCTCCCAGTGGCTTTGCCCCTCACTTCACTCCAGCTCACAGACCTTGATCACACAAAACAGGCGAGTCTCTGGGTCTTTGCGTCTGGCCAGCTCTTTGCCTTCATCTGCGTGGCTCACCCCTTACCTCATCCAGGCTCTGTCCTTGTGTTACTTTTGAGAGGTCTTCCGAAGCCTCTATATCCAAAATAGGGACCATTCGGTCACTAACTGTCCTGTCCTCTGCTTTGTTTCTTCAAAGCTCTTTTTGAAGAATCACCTTCCTGTTTTAGGATGGTTTTAGGTTTACAGAAAAGCGGCAAACATGGTACAGAGATCCCATGTGCTGCACACCTTGGTTCCCCATTTCTCCATCTGTTGTCAACACCAACCTTATACCAGGAAGGTACATTTGTCACAAATACCTAGCCAGTGTTTGATACAATGCTATTAAAGTTTATGCTTCATTCAGATTTTTTTAAATTTGGGTTTTCTTAGTTTTTGCCTAAGTTCCCTTTTCTTTTTTTCTCATTTTTTAAGTATTTTTTTATCCATTGAGAGGCAGAGAGACAGAAAGAGAGGGAGAGAGAGCTCTCATCTGCTAGTTCATTCCCCAAATGCCTGCAACAGCTGGGACTGGACTAGGCTGGAGTCAGGAGTTGGGAATTCAATCCAGGTCTCCCATATGGCCAAACTACTTGAGCCATCCCTGCTGCCTCCTAGAGTCTGCATTAGCAGGAACCTAGAATCAGGAGCAGGAGCTGGGAATCAGACCCAAGCGCTCTGACGCAGGCATCTTAACTGGCGGCCCAAAGACCTGCCCCATGATGTCCTTTTGCTGTTGCTGAGCAGCACATTGCCTCTAATTACAGTTATCTCCACAGGCTCCTCTTGCCTATGACAGTCGCTCAGGCTTTCTTTGTTTTTATTGACTTTTTTTTTAAAGATTTATTTGAAACACAGAGTGTCAGAGAGAGAAGGAGAGAGAGAGAGAGAAATCTTGCATCCAGTGATTCATTCCCCCAGATGGCTACAATCACTGGCTGTGGTTGGACCAGACCCAAGCCAGGATCCAGGAACTCCTCTGGGTCTCCTATGTGGATATAGGGGCCTGAGCACTTGGGTCTTCTATTGCTTTCCTGGATGTATTAGTGGGGAACTGGATTAGACATGGAACATCTGTGATTTGAAATGGTGCTCATATGGGATGCTAGAGTTGTGAGGGCTTAACCCACTGTGCCACAACACTGTCACTGAAGCTTTCTTCGTTTTTATGAAGTTAATTAACGCTTTTGAGGAGTGTAGATCACATGTTTTGTAGAATGTTCCCTGAGATTGTCTAAGCTTTTCTCATCATTAGACTAGATTCATGTATTTGGGGGAGGAAGACCACAACATTAACAGCCTTGTCATCATCAGTTAGCATGACTCAGCACTGCAGCAGTAACCCTCTTCTCCTGCCTGTGTTGAAGATCACCATGTGTCTCCACTGTGAAGTGGTTCCTCTCTCTCCCTATACTCTTTGAAAGAAAGTCACTGTATGAAGGCCACCCTTAGGGTGTTCTACAAGGGCAATTTGTGTTTTCTGTCCTGTTTATTTGCTTGTTCAGTCAATTATTTTACATCAGTATGGACTGAGGGATGTTTGTTTTGTACTTTGTGTTTTAACCCAATAACATTTTGTTTCATTGCTCAAATTGCTCCAGTTTTGTTCACTGGGAGTTCTTTCAGTTGGCTCCTGTGTCCCTGTGATGTACCCCAGTGTGGGTTTTTGTTTCAGCCTTTCTTTCCAGCACTACAAAATTGTCCAGGCTCATATAATATATTTCCTGCCCCAACCTTTGAATTAGCCATTTCTCCAATGATCCTTGGTTCCTTTTATTGCAATGAAATTGCACTACCTGAAATTATATTATGTCTTTGCATTCTCTCTGTACCTCCTACTAGAACATTAGGTCCTAAAATCAGGAACTTTTCTGATTGTTTCACTGCTATATCAGCATCTCTATTACCTAGGATCATACTTGGCACGATGGAAGATATCAGCAAAAGTTTAATGAATGAATGAAAAAGTGAAAAAGGCCAAGTATTGTGCCCTTTTCATACATGCATTCTTCATGGTGTTATGATATTTGTAAGAATCTGAATAGTTATATAGATAGATGTATATAGATATGTGGATGGATGAATGGACAATGAATAAATGAGTGATCAAACAGATGGATAGATTATTGGTTGTATGAATGAATGGAGAAGCAGATGGATGGAAGTTGGTGCCACTACTCTGCATTCTAGTTATTCATGAGAGAAACTGGGTGATGAGGGCCCTCATTCTTGATTCCTTCCACACTTTCGCCTCCCACATGCAATCATCCACAAAGTCCTGCCAATTTTACATTCCCAAATAATTCTCAAAACTGCTCCCTGTTCTTCATTTCAACTGCTATTGCCCTAGTGCAGATTTTCTCTTCTCTCGCCTGTTTAACGGCCACAGCCTCCTACCTCCTTTCTGTCTTCAGCCTTGTCCCCACGTTCCCACCAGAAGGATCATTATAAAATACAACTATGCCTTTGTCAGTCTCCTGCTTAAGCCCTCAGGTAGAGGCAGTGACCAGCACCTGGGCCCCTCTCTAACCTCGTCTCTGCTGTTCTCTACCTTGCACTGATTGGTGTGCCTCAGAAATACCAAACTGCTTATAGTCCCGCTCGGGACCCTGCTGCTCTTCTACTTTGTCCTTTGCTAGTACTAGTCCCCCTGCCTAGAATGCCCTTCACTCTACTGTAGCTCGGATGTCTCCCTTGCTTCACTTAACTTTCCTGTTAGGGTAATACTTACTAGTATGGTACACAGTTCGAAGCAAGTTGTGTGAGACACAGATATCCTTAAATGTACCCTGATTGTCTCACTCGACTGACTCTAGCCCTGACCCTAGACTCATCTCCCAGATTGGGAGCTTCCTGTGGGCCAGAGCTTTGCTTTTCGTTCTGGTAATCCTTAGCAAATGGCTGCTGCCTAATCTTAAAAAGAACTAACTCAGGGGGCCGGCGCCATGGCTCACTTGGTTAATCCTCCACGTGCGGTGCCAGCATCCCATATGGGCTCCGGGTTCTAGTCCCAGTTGCTCCTCTTCCAGTCCAGCTCTCTGCTGTGGCCCAGGAAGGCAGTGGAAAATGATTTTCCAGTGAATGGAAAAGGAGGAGGGAGGAAGCCGGGATGAGAGGCCCACTGCCCCAGCCTTTAAATCTAGACTGTTGGGGCTGGTGCTGTGGTATAGCAGGTAGGGCTGCTGTCTGCAGTGCCGGCATCCCATGTGGCACTGGTTCCAGTCCCGGCTGTTCCACTTCCCATCCAGCTCTCTACTATGACCTGGGAAAGCAGTAGAAGATGGCTCAAGTCCTTAGGCCCCTGCACCCACGTGGGAGACCCAGAAGAAGCTCCTGGCTCCTGGCTTTGGATTGGCACAGCTCTGGCCATTGCGGCCAATTGGGGGGTGAACCAGCAGATGGAAGACACCTCTCTCTCTCTCTCTCTCTCTCCTTCTCTCTGTGTAACTCTTTCAAATAAATACATCTTTAAAAAAATCTGGACTATTTTTATAGCAATGGGAAACTGAATGAGTTAGTTTTTTTTTTTTAACTAGAGACCATGTCTTTTTTTTTTTTTTTTAAGATTTATTTATTTACTTGAAAGTCAGAGTTACAGAGAGAGAGAGAGGAGAGGTGGGGTGGTTTCCATCTGCTGGTTCACTTCCCAGATGGCCGCAATGGCCAGAGCTGTGCCGACCTGAAGACAGGAGCCAGGAGTCTCCTCTGGGTCTCCCACATGGGTACAGGAGCCCAAGGACTTGGGCCATCTTCTGCTTCCCCAGGCCACAGCAGAGAGCTAGATCAGAAGTGGAGCAGCCAGGACTCAACCCGGTGCCCATATGGGATGCTGGTATCGCAGCCCTGAGTTAGTTAGTTCTTTGTTTCTTTCTTTTCTTTCTTTCTTTTTTTTTTTTATTTGACAGATAGAGTTAGTGAGAGAGACAGAGAGAAAGGTCTTCCTTTGTTGGTTCAGCCCCCAAATGGCCGCTACGGCAGGCACTATGCCAATCTGAAGCCTGGAGCCAGGTGCTTCCTCCTGGTCTCCCATGTGAGTGCAGGGCCCAAGCACCTGGGCCATTTTCCACTGCCTTCGTGGGCCACAGCAGAGAGCTGGACTGGAAGAGGAGCAACTGGGACTAGAACCCGGAGCCCATATGGGATGCTGGCACCGCACGTGGAGGATTAACCAAGTGAGCCATGGCGCTGGCCCCCTGAGTTAGTTCTTTTTAAGATTAATTTATTTTTCTTTGTTTGAAGTACAGAGGGACAGGGAGAAACACACAAACAGACACAACAAGGTCTTGCATCTGTTGGTTTATTCCCCAGATGCCTGCATATAACCAGGCCTTGGCCAGGCTGAAGCCAGGAGTCAGGGACTGCATCCAGGTCTCCCACATGGATGACAGGGACCCAGGTGCTTAAGCCATCACTTGCAGCCTTCCAGGGTGTGCACTGAGTGAAAATCAAACCTAGGCATTCTAAAATGGGATGCAAGTGTCTTAACCACTGAGCCAAATGTCTGCCCCTAAAAAAGTTAATTCTTCTGGGTCTCCCACATGGGTGCAAGAGCCCAAGTTTGGGCCATCTTTGGCTGCTTTCCCAGGCATATTAGCAGGGAACTAGATCAGAAGTGGAGCATCCATGGCCAGCACCGTGGCTCAATAGGCTAATCCTCCGCCTAGTGGCATTGGCACACCAGGTTCTAGTCCCAGTCGGGGCGCTGGATTCTGTCCCAGTTGCCCCTCTTCCAGGCCAGTTCTCTGCTATGGCCCAGGAGTGCAGTGGAGGATGGCCCAAGTGCTTGGGCCCTGCACCCCATGGGAGACCAGGAGAAGCACCTGGCTCCTGCCATCAGATCAGCGTGGTGCGCTAGCTGCAGCGCGCCGTCTGCGGTGGCCATTGGAGGGTGAACCAATGGCAAAGGAAGACCTTTCTCTCTGTCTCTCTCTCTCACTGTCCACTCTGCCTGTCAAAAAAAAAAAAAAAAAAAGAGAAAGAGAAGTGGAGCATCTGGGACTTGAACTGCGCCGATATGGAATGCCTATGCCACATAATGTCACAGCGCTGGCTCCACAAGTTAATTTTTTACTTTTAATTTTTTTTTCAATGTTTGAATAAGGAATAATAATGATGTCTCCATTATGAGATTTTTTCCCATTTTAAGGATATTTATTCATTTCAAAATTTCCATTTTTTTTGCCCTAAAAGTTTTTTATTGTATTCCCTTATGACTTAAAAGTTTCTACCTCATCTGCAATATGTCTGTGTCCCCTTTTAAAATTTTTGATGCTATTTATTTATGCCTTATCTTTTCTCTCTTTTTTTACGGTGTAAAACATATATTTAGAATTAGCCAGCTGGACTCAGTTCAAAGGATCCCAAATTTGTTGGCAACATCCAAAGCATCATAATCAGGACAGTCAGACTTACGCTTTCTTCTCTCCGTCAGGCCTGATCAGGGCGTTGACCTTGGCCACTTCCGAGTCACAGAGTTTCTTTTTATTTATTTATTTATTTATTTTTGACAGGCAGAGTGGACAGTGAGACAGAGAGAAAGGTCTTCCTTTACCGTTGGTTCACCCTCCAATGGCTGCCGCAGCCGGTGCACCGTGCTGATCCGAAGCCAGGAGCCAGGTGCATCTCCCAGTCTCCCATGCAGGTGCAGGGCCCAAGGACCTGGGCCATCCTCCACTGCCCTCCTGGGCCACAGCACAGAGCTGGACTGGAAGAGGAGCAACCGGGACAAAATCCGGTGCCCCAAATGGGACTAGAACCCCGTGTGCTGGTGCCGCAGGCGGAGGATTAGCCTATTGAGCCGCCTCACAGTCACAGTTTCTTCACTGCCTGTTTGAGCTGGTGCTTGTTGACATTGACGGCCGCTATGAACACAGTGTGTTGTCGTCTTTTGTCTTCTTCATGGCAGACTCATTGGTCAGCAGGAAGCTGATGATGGCATGGTGGTCAAGCTTGTTTCCCCTGGAGGTGCTCTTCTGAGGATACTTGGGCTGCCTCCAGAGCAGCAGCGTCTTGGGCTCCAGGGAGGTGGGTGACATGTGGATTTTTTTTATGTGCCTGTATTTTGGCACTGCCTTCTTGGCCTTCATCCCTTTGATTTAGCTTCGCTTTTCAGATGGGTGAAAGCTTCTGCCTCTGCCTTTGGCACCATCTTGTTGAAAAGTCCTTGTCTTTATCTTCATTGAGCTTGTCAGAAACTTTTATTGATCTTCTGTGCTGTCTTTCTTTTCCAGTTCATTAGTACTTACTCATTTTTGCCTTTGTCTTGTGCTTTCTTCCTTCTACTTTGTTTTGATTTAGTTTGCTCATTTTTGACTTCTTGAGTTGGATCCTTTTTTTCGGTTTTCCTTTTCTTTTTTTTAAAGAGTTATTTACTTTTTAATTTGAGAGGTAGAGTTACAAACAGAGAGAGGAAGAGTCAGAGAGAAAGGTTTTTCATCTGCTGGTTCACTCCCAAAATGGCTGCAACTCTGGAGCCAGGCAGATCTAAAGCAAAGAGCCAGGAGCTTCTTCTGGGTCTCGCATGCGAGTGCAGGAGCCAAAGCTCTTGGACCATCTTCTGCTGCTTTTCCAGACCATAGTAGAGAGATGGATCAGAAGTGGAACAGCTGGGACTAGAACTGGTACCCATGTGGGTTGCCAATGCCACAAACAAAGGCTTAGTCCACTATACTACATCGCCAGCCACCACCCCCCCCTTTTAAAAGATTTATTTATTTATTTGAAAGTCACAGTTCCAGAGAGATAGGGAGAAACACAGAGAGATCTTCCATCTGCTGGTTCACTCCCCAGATGGCCACTATGGCAAGGGTTGGACTAGGCTGAAGCCAGATGCCAGGAGCTTCATCTGGGTCTCCCATGTGGGTGGCAGGGGCCCAGACACTTGGGCCATACTCTGATGTTTTTTCTTTTTCTTTTTTCTTATTATTCTTTTTTTTTTTTTGACAGGCAGAGTGGACAGTGAGAGAGAGAGAGACAGAGAGAAAGGTCTTCCTTTTGCCGTTGGTTCACCCTCCAATGGCCGCCGTGGCTGGCACGCTGCGGCCGGCGCACTGTGGCTGGTGCACCGCGCTGATCCGATGGCAGGAGCCAGGTGCTTCTCCTGGTCTCCCATGGGGTGCAGGGCCCAAGCACTTGGGCCATCCTCCACTGCACTCCCTGGCCACAGCAGAGAGCTGGCCTGGAAGAGGGGCAACCAGGAGAATCCGGCACCCCGACCGGGACTAGAACCCAGTGTGCCGGCGCTGCAGGCAGAGGATTAGCCTAGTGAGCTGAGGTGCCGGCCGACTCTGATGCTTTTTCAAGACACTTAGCAGGGACCAGGATTGGGGTGGAGCAGCCAGGACATGAACTGGTGCCCATATGGGATGCCGGCATCACAGGTGGTAGCTTTATCTACTAAGCTGCATGTTGTCCCCATGTTTTTCTTTAAAATTTTTTTTTTATTTGTGTATGCATGTATGCATTTGAGAGGCAGAGAGAGAGAGCAAGCGAGCGAGCGAGCCTGGGCAAGCAGGAGCTCCCATCTGTGTCACTCCCCAGTGTCCACAACTGCTGTGGCTGGGTAAAGTCAGAGCCAGGAACTGGGAACTCCATCTGGGTCTCCCACTTGGGTGATAGGGACCCAAGTTCTTAAACTGTCACCTGCCTCCTCCTAGGGTGTGCATTAGCAGGAAGCTGGACTTGGGAGTGGAGCTGGGACTCAAATCCAGGCACTCTGGTCAAGGATGCAGCTGTCTCCAATGGTGCCTTATCCACTCAGCCAAATGCCTCACCCTTTTTATTTTTCTTTACAAGAATTTCAATCCATGCATTTCTTTTTAAGACCATTTTATCTGCCTTCTATAGCTATTTTTCATTTCTAAATATCTTCATTCTGGAAACAGTCCAGAAGTGTTTGCAAACACATGGGGCTCTTGTTATCTTCCTGTTGTCGAGTTCTATTTTGATTAGAGAAAGTGGTCTATTGATTTTTTGATATCTGATGAGATGTGCTCTCTGGCCTAGTATGTGATCAGTTTTTTTTAAATGTTCTCTGGGTGCCTGAAAAAAATAATTGTTAGTTACCTTCTGGGGATATTGTAAGAATAAGCATTAGATAATGTATCAATTTAATTATATAAAAATTATTTTTAAGTATTTTATTTATTTACTTGAAAGGCAGTGTTACAGAAAGAGAGGGAGAAACAGCAAGAAAGATCTGTCTCCTGGTTTACTCCCTAAATGGCCACAATGGACAAGCCTGCTCCAGGCCAAAGCCAGGAGCTAGGAACTACATTTGCATCTCCTACATGGGTGGCAGAGAAGCAGGTACTTGGGTCAGCTGCTGCTACTCTTCTAGCACATGATGAGGGAGCTGGATTGGAAGAGGAGCAGCCAGGACTCAAACCAGCACTCCCATATGTGATGCAGGTATTACAAATGGCAGCTTAATCATCTGCACCAAACACTGGCCCCTGTTTTTTTATTTTTTTAAAGATTTATTTACTTATTTGAATGTTAGAGTTATACAGAGAGAGGATAAGCAGAGAGAGAGAGAGAGAGGTCTTCCATCCAATTGTTCACTCCCCAGTTGGCTGCAACAGCCGGAGCTGGGCCGATCCAAAGCTAGGAGTGAGGAGCTTCATCCAGGTCTTCCAAGTGGGTGCAGGGGCCCAAGAACTTGGGCCATTTTCTACTGCTTTCCCAGGCCATAGCAGAGAGCTGGATCAGAAGTGAAGCAGCCGGGTCTTGAACCGTTGCCTATATTGGATGCTAGCACTTTAGGCCAGGGAGTTAACCTGCTGCGCCACAGCGCTGGCCCCAACACTGGCCACTATTAAACACTTCAAACAACATCTGGCACTTAGTAAGATCTCCGCAAGTGGTGGCCATTGTTATTGTTATTGGTGGGTTACAGTCTTAGTTGTTACTCTGCCTGTCGCTGATGCCCTGGGAGTTAGGGAAATGGATCCTATTCCTGCACATCAATGCTCTGTACCTCAGTATTTACACTAACCAGGGGGTCAATTAATTTTTGATGTACACACAGAAGGCACTGCTCAGCTCAGTCTGGTAGAAAAAGTTGAGGACTGACTTGTTCTGGGGTCTTGGCCTGGCCCCTCACTGGTTATGCAACATTCTCCTCCCTCACATTCTACTTTTCTTGCATGCAAGAATGCACATAATCTTAGGTTGGCAGCATTGTTGGGAGATTAACATGAAAGCCTTCAGCATATGCTGGAAACAAGCAGATATTTGGTAAGTGTTGGTTTGTTTGCTTTTCTTTGAGCCTACAGGGACTGAGAGGAAGGTCTTGGTCCAGCTGTCTGCAGCCTTGACAGAGGGACAAAGGATAGTGAAGAGAAGAGGATTAGCACTCAGCTGCTTGCAGAGTTAGCACAGCACCTGACTGGACAGACTTTCTGTTCTATGTCTTATCTGGAGCCGACCAATTGATTTTTTAAAACATTCATTTATTTTGAAAGGCAAAGTTACAAAGAGAAGGAGAAAAAGAGAGAGAGAGAGAGATCTTCCATTTACTGGTTCATTTCCTAAATGGCTACCATGGCCAGGGCTGGTCCAGGGTGAAGTGAGGAGCCAGGAGCTTCATCTGGGTCTCCTATGTGGGTGGCAGGGGCCCAAATATTTGGGCCATCTTCTACTGCTTTTCCCAGGCCATTAGCAGGGAGCTGGATTAGAAGTGGGGCGATTGGGACACAAATCTGCACCCATGTTGGACATCGGTGTTGCAGGCATTGGCTTTATCCACTACAGCATAACACTAGTCCCAGTACAATTAATTTTTAAAAATTGTGATTTATTTGAAAGGTGAAGATACATAAATAGATGTAGAGAGATGAATTTTCCATCTGTAGATTGACTTCCTAAGTGCCTGAAAATCCATGTCTGGGTCAGCCTGAAGCCAGTAGCTTGGCACTATTCCAAATGTCCCACATGGGTGACAGGGTCCCAATTACTGAAGCCCTCACCTGCTGGGGTACACAGTAACAAAAGATAGGATTGGAAGATGAGCCAGGATATGAAATCATGCACTTTGATAGAGGATGTGTGCATCCCAAGTGATGGCTTAACTGCTGTGGCAAATTCTCACCTCCCTTACTTAATTGTTCAGACTACCCATTTACCATATTTTGCAGATGACATCTTCTTAGACACTCAGTAAGAGCAGAGGCATCCTCCTGGGTGGCCACACAGACTCAAGATTTAGTCCTGTCCTTTTTAGTCACCTCCCGATTGGAAGCACATCTGTGGGGCACCTCTGCCTTGCCAGCTCTGCTGCTGAGCCTCCTTTGGTATTCACTGCAACTCTTATTACTTCCCCTGTTTAATCCTAAATCCATGTTGCAAAGGGCTTTGGCTGATCTTTCCACCTTGCATCCAAGGAGGAGGCATGAGACCTGGAAGCACCGGGTAACCTAATGGGAGCAGAAGGGAAGCTCTGCTGTTGGTGAAAAACCAACCCTGATCTCAGGTGTACTTTCTGTCTAGTGCGTTCCAAAGTGCAATTAGGCGAGTGGTGCTGTGGTGTAGAAGGTTAAGCCTCCGCCTGCAGTGTCGGCATCCCATACGGGTGCTGGTTCAAGTTTGATTCCTGGATGCCCCACTTCTGATCCACTTCCTGCTAATGTGCCTGGGAAAGCAGCAGAGGATAGCCCAAGTGCTTGGGCCTCTGCACCCATGTAAGAGACCTGGAAGAAAATTATGGCTCCTGGCTTTGGCCTCACCCAGTCCTCGCCATTGCTTCCACTTGGGGAGTGAACCAGTGGATGGAAGATCTCTCTCTGTTTGTCTCTCCTTCTCTCTGTGTCTCTGCCTTTCAAACAAATAAATAAATGAATCTTTTTTTTTTTTTTTTTTTTTTTTTTTACAGGCAGAGTGGACATTGAGAGAGAGAGACAGAGAGAAAGGTCTTCCTTTGCCGTTGGTTCACCCTCCAATGGCCGCCGCGGTCGCGGTCGGCGCACTGCGCTCGTCCGACAGCAGGAGCCAGGAGCCAGGTGCTTTTCCTGGTCTCCCCATGGGGTGCAGGGCCCAAGCACCTGGGCCATCCTCCACTGCACTCCTGGGCCACAGCAGAGGGCTGGCCTGGAAGAGGGGCAACCGGGACAGAATCCGGCGCCCCGACCGGGACTAGAACCCGGTGTGCCGGCGCCGCAAGGCAGAGGATTAGCCTGTTGAGCCACGGCGCCGGCCATAAATGAATCTTTTAAAAAAGGGCTCTTAGCGGCAGTCTTTTGCCTCCATTCTCACCACTACCTCATGGCTGCCCTCCTACGCTAATTCCCAGACTCAGCATGAACAAAATTCATTTTCTCTGCTCCTGCCTTCCAGGTGCTAGAAAAAAAC
Organism: Sylvilagus floridanus; assembly: GCA_949820135.1. NCBI lineage: Eukaryota > Metazoa > Chordata > Mammalia > Lagomorpha > Leporidae > Sylvilagus > Sylvilagus floridanus. The sequence continues at coordinate 25,178,674 of OX463241.1, read as the reverse complement.
CCGAGAATCATGTTCACTGGCTCCAGTGTCAGATTTCCCGTCTTCATCAGGCCCTCGATGCCCCTTGATAATCCTTATCTCTTTCATTCTCCTGTTACAGATATTTGGGGCTGTTTTCAATTTTAACTGTTGTGATTAATATTGCTGTGGACATTCTCATACACGTCTCTTTGTGGACATACGATTTTCTTGAGTAAAATATATAGGAGTCATAGAATTGGTGTATATTTAGCCTTATCTGAAAATGTCAACTGTTTTCCAAAATGGTGTAATAAAGGCCAGAAAGCAGTATGAGGGTACTTGAAAAAGCTGATGGAAAATGGAATTAAAGCCTAAGTTTATTTTGATGCTAAAATGTTTTAAATCAGTGCATAGTTTTAAAAATTTTACTTACTGTAATTTTGTTTGAAAGGCATAGAAACAGAAAGATTACAATTGCTGGTTCATTTCCCAAATGCACAAAACAGCTAGGGCTGGGCCAAAGCCAGGAGCCTGAAACTCAATCCCTGTCTGCCACGTGAGTGTCAGGGATCCCAAAACAGTCAAGCCTCACAGAATGTGCATTAGCAGGGTGCTGGATAAGAAGTCGAGTCACGGGACTGGTGTTGTGGCGTAGCTTGTAAAGCTGCCACGTGCAACACTAGCATCCCATATGGGCACCAGTTTGTGTCCCGGCTGCTCCACCTCCGATTCAACTCTCTGCTAATGGCCTGGGAAAGTAGCAGAAAATGGCAAAGGTTCTTGGGCCCCTGCACCCACGTGGGAGACCCAAAAGAAGCTCCTGGCTCCTGGTTTTGGCCTGGCCCAGCTCCAGACATTTAGGCCATCTGAGGAGTGAACCAGTGGATGGAAGATCTCTCTGTCTCTCCCTCTCTCTCTATAACTCTGACTTTCAAAATAAATAAATAAATCTTGGGGGGGGGGAGCAGCAAAAAAGCAGCAGCAGAGTGGGACTCGAGCCAGGATGCCTAATGTGGGATGTGGGCATCTCAAGCAGAGACTGGGTTGCTGTACCAAATGCCCAAGAGTGTATGGTTTCTTTATAAAATGGGTTTTCCAAGAAGTTTTTGACATTCTTCTATGCTTATAAAGCTCCCCATGTAATTTTTTTTTTTTTTGACAGGCAGAGTGGACAGTGAGAGAGAGAGACGGAGAGAAAGGTCTTCCTTTGCTGTTGGTTCACCCTCCAATGGCCGCTGCGTTGCAGCCGGCGCACCGCGCTGATCTGATGGCAGGAGCCAGGTGCTTCTCCTGGTCTTCTGTGGGGTGCAGGGCCCAAGCACTTGAGCTATCCTCCACTGGACTCCCTGGCCACAGCAGAGAGCTGGCCTGGAAGAGGGGCAACCGAGAGAGAATCTGGCGCCCCAACCGGGACTAGAACCCAGTGTGCCGGCGCCGCAAGGTGGAGGATTAGCCTATTAGCTGGCCTCCCATGTAATTTTAAAAATGTTTTTATTTATTTGAGAGGCAGAGAGAGAGAGAGGGAGAAAGCTCCCATCTACTGACTCACTCCCCCAGTGCTTGCAGTGACCAGGGATGGTCTGGACTGGGCTAAGGGTGGGAGTTGAGGATTCATTCCAGATCTCCCCTGTAAATGGCAGGGATCCACTTCCCTGAGCTTACCTGCTGCCTCCTAGGGTATACATTAGTAGGAAGATAGAGTTGGGATTTGGATTCAAAAATTGAACCCTGGGGCCGGTGCTATGGTGTAGTGGATAAAGCTGCTGCCTTCAGTGCCGGCATCCCATATGGACACTGGTTCAAGTTCTGGTTGCTCCATTTCTGATCCAGCTCTCTGCTGATGACCTGGGAAAGCAGTGGAGGATGGCCCAAGTCCTTGGGCCCCTGCACCCACATGGGAGACCCAGAAGAAGCTCCTGGCTCCTGGCTCTGGATCGGTACAGCTCCGGCCGTTGTGGCCAATTGGGGAGTGAACCATTGGACGGAAGACCTCTATCTCTGCCTCTCCTCTCTCTGTGTAACTCTGACTTTCAAGTAAAAGAAATAAATCTTCAAAAAAAGGACTTGAACCCAGGTAATCCAATGGGACATAGATGTCTTAATTCACATCTTAACTGCTAGGCTAAAAGGCCATCCTACCCCAATATGAGTTTTTTTTTTTTTAAGAATTTATTTATTCATTTGAGAGGTAGAGTTATAGAGAGGGAAGGAGAAACCGAGATCTTCCATCTGCTGGTTCATTCCACAAATAACTGAAACAGCTGGAGCTGGGCCAGCAGGAAAATCCATTTATCCAACTTATCTCCTGTAGGTTCAGACGTCCAAACGCCTGGGCTGTCTTCCACTGCTTTCCTGGTGCATTGACAGGGAACTGGATTGGAAATGGAGCAGCCAAGACTTGGACCAGTGCTCATATGGGATGCCAGCGTCACAGACGGTGGTTTAACTGGCTGTGCCACAACACTGGCCCCAGCTAGTTCACTGATCATCATTTGGAAGCCACTGTACACCACTTAGTAGTTTTATTGTCCTGTTCTCTGTTCCTTCCTTGGAAGATGTAATTCTGGCCACCATGTATCATCATTGCAAATAATGGAATAGTGACTAACAGTGATTTAAGCAGTAAGGACTTTTTTTTTTTCACATAAAAGGAAATTCAGAGGTAGGTGGCTTCAGACTTGACTAATTCAGCCAATGATGTCCTCAAAAATACAGGTTTTTCCTCACCTTCCTCTTTGCCCAACACACATTCTTGAGTTTATCTGCTTGTGGTCCAAACATGGCTGCCAAAACCCTACATAGGATGAGCTCACAAGACAGAGAAGAAAAGGCTTGAAGACTTCTTGTATTGGAGAGGAAAATCTTTTCTAGAAACTTCCAGAAGACTCTCTCCCAAATTGCATAGTTCAGAACTAGGTCACATGTCTATCCCTAGGTTACAGAGGAATGGAAGGAAGATAGTTGTTAGCCCCTCTAATGGGATGTAATCCTTTCTAGTATGCAGGAAGAGTGAGGAAATGGCTTTTGAGTTGATAATCAATGGTGTCTCTCACAAAGCTTCATAAAATCTGTTCTTGGAACATGACCTTAATGCTGGATTCAGTGACTTTTTCAAGTTTTCCTTGACTTCTCTGAGATGTATTGCACTGCATTGTCTGCCCTCTTTTTCTTGAAACTTCTCTTGGTTTTTGCTTTACGTTCTATCTCTCTGATCATTTCTGCTCTTTGGGTCCCCTCTGTTACTCTTCTCCTCATTATATGTTGGTATCACCTTGAGTTTTGAACTAGACCCAGTCTGGGTTCCTCTGACCAGCTAAACCAGGCAGTCCATCCTAACCTTGTGATTGGTAACAAGAGCTCTTTGTGGTCTGCTCATGAACCTTGTTTTGGCCCTGGGCTTCCTTTAGTCTTGTTTTCCCAGTTTTTCTTCTCCTATGCCTTCTTTTCTCTTCAATACATGGTAATAGCTCTTAACAAGCTTTTCTTGTTCATTTTTAACGATTTACTTATTTGAAAGACAGAGTTACAGAGGGAGGGAGAGAGGGAGAGAGAGAGAGAGAGAGAGAGAGATGTTCTATGTGCTGGTTCACTCCCCAAATGGCCACAATGGCTGGAGCTGGGCCTATCTGAGGTGAAGCCAGGAGTCTTGAGTTTCTTATGGGTCTCTCACATAGGTGTAGGGGCCCAAGGACTTGGGTCAATGTTTGCTGTCCTACTAGGCCATAGCAGAGCTGGATCAGAAGTGGAGCAGCTGGGACTCAGACTGGTGCCCATATGCAGGCAGTGTCTTTACCCACTATGTCACAGCATCAGCATCAGCACCTATCAACTTTTTCTTAAGGACAGACTTTTTTTTTTTTTTTTTTTTTTAGATTTACTTGTTTGAAAGGCAGGAGACAGAGAGAGGAGGAGAGACAAAGAGAAAGAGATATTTTCTTCATTTGGTTCACTCCTCAAAAGGCCACAACAGCCAGGGGTAGGGCAGGCCAAAGCCAGGAGCCTGGAACTTCATCTGGGTCTCCCATGTGCAGGGGCCTTAGTACTTGAGCACTAAGTACTTAGTACTAAGAGTGCATTAACAGAGAGTTGGATTGAAAGTGGAATAGCTGGGATATGAACTCGCACTCTAATATGGGATGCTGGCATTTAAGTGATGGCTTACATACCAGATTAGCACAGACTTCTAAATAAATATATTTTTGGGGCCAGCACTGTGGCACAGTGAGTTAAGGCCCTGGCTTGCAGCACTGGCATCCCATGTGGGTGCTAGTTCTAGTCCTGGCTTCTCTTTTTCCGATCCAGCTCCTTGCTAATGTGCCTTGGGAAAGCAGTGGAAGATGGCCCAAGTACTTGGGACCCTGCACCCATAGGGGAGACACAGAAGAAGCTCCTGCTCCTGGCTTTGAATCTATTCACCTCCAGCCTTTACAGCCATTTGTGGAATGAACCAGCCAATGGAAGACCTCTCTTGGTCTCTACCTCTCTCTATAACTCTGTCTTTGAAAAAAAATAAATCTTAAAAAAAATCATTTCCCCCTTTGATTTGAAAGGCAGAGAGACAGAGACAGAAATAAACAGAGATCTCTCATTCACTGGTTCACTTTCCAAGTGCCCAAAACAGCTAGGAGTAGGCCAGGCCAAGCTTGCAGTCAGGAACCTAATCTGGGTCTCCCATATGGGTGGATGGGATCCGAGTACTTGAGCCATCACCTGCTGCCTTGCAGGGTGAGCATTTTCAGGCAGCTGGATCAGAAATGGAGCCTGGACTCAAACCCAAGCTCTCCAATATGGGAAACTGGTGTCCCAGGCAGTGTCTTAACCACTGTGCCAAGTGCCTGTCCCAAGGACAGACTTTCTGAAACAGTTATTTATATCCTCCCCCAGTGTAGGTCTTGGAACTGAATGGCTCTGTTTTCTCACATGATCTGAGATTCAGGAATAGCAGCTGAATTGCTCTGTAAAATAAAGGGATGATGAATGTGGAGTTCCAGAGTTTAAAGCATCAGGAAAAGAGAGATCATAGTCATTTGAGAGCTGGGAGACAGAAGAATTGAGATAGGCTTGTGACTACATGAAGAACTTGGATAGACATGTCCAAAACTGAGCATTCAAGTAAAACAATACGGGTCGTGAGTCCACCCTTCCCCTCAACCGTAAAAATCCTCTTTAAATATTTCTGCAGCTACCATGCGTGCGGTGGATCCATTTCCGATGGATACCTGTAATGGGGCCCTGGATTTTTATGGGGCTGGCAGTGTGGACAGGTCCACGTCTAAATACACCCAGGCCAACAGGGCCTCTCACTGACCTCTCTGCATCTGATCCAGTGCCCTTCCAGCCTCCACTCCTGCTCTAACGTGATCTTTCAAAGATATTTTCCTGTTTAAATCCTGTAAACCTCAGAGTGTCTCAAACCTGGGGTTCATGGGTGTGTGGGGACACAGCTCATGTGTCTTGAGGATACTTTTTAATTTATTTTTATTATTTGTTTTAATTTCATGATTAATCTTAAATTAATAATGTAAGTAATAATGTAAGAGTCTGTGATACCCACGTGACCTTGTAACCAATTCTGGTAAATCTGAGTGTCTTGCATTTATTGATCACGGATGGTGCCAAAGGAATCTTCTGAAATGACAGCATTTAACGTTTAATGCTGTCATTATTTTTATCTGTTCACAAATACATCTTCAGCATCTACAACAACAGTGCCTGGTACACTAGATATGTTCAGTAAATTATTGAATAAATGAGTGAGTGAAGTTTCTCAAACTAGCTTCTGAGATCCTAGGGGATCTCCTGCAGTTTGCAGTCTTCACAGTGTGTCCTGTGAGGCTCTTCACGATCAAGCTAGGAATACTCAACCAGAGATTTCACCAGACAGTCTGGGCAGGATGTGGGGGTGTAGTCCTTTTTAGAAAAAAAAAAAAAAAGTGAAAGTATAAAGGATTTATGTACATTTTGACAGGGCAGACGTGATATGCAAATGACTTGCAAATATAATGCAAATAACATGCAACTCCTCATGCAAATGAGCATCCTGTCTTTGGAATCAACTGCTGGGTATTCACTTATTTGTCTGCAGTGCTGGCAGTAAATCTTTCGAGGGCTTTGGATATATGTTGCTTTGGTGGAGATGTGCGGGTATGGAGAGGAGGGGGTGGCAGGATGGGGTCTCTCAAGGAGCCAGTATGGTGTGGTAAGCCTGCAGCTCAGCATGAAGCTTAATATAGTATACAGCTCATAATGAGGTTGCTCTGCTGTGATTCTCCAAGAGCTGGCCTTTGGAAATTGGCAGAGGGTGGGTGAAATTCGACTCCTTCTATCCCCTCAACTGTCTGGTGCTCTCCACACCTCCCGTCTTCCCCTGCCCCCACTCTCATGCAGTCTGGGCTTTGGTGGAGAGGAGCAGAGGATGGGGGTCAGAGACCCCTGGCCCTGCATCCTCACCCTGAGGACCCGTGAAGGGACAGGGCACTTGGAAATCCTGTCTTGGAGGAGGGTAGGAGTGTGGCATGGACTTCTGCGTTTTCTGATCTTGTGGCAAGCTGAATTTAGCTGAATTTCTAGGCCTCTTAGAAGAAGATGGGTGGTTATAAGAAGAATGAAAGCTTTCTGAAAAAATACAGCTTTTAAATCTCAATGCCAATGATGCAGTATCTGACAAAATTGGGAAGCTGACTTGGAAATCTAAAGGAAAAAAAAATGTCAACAGGTTTTTTTCATTATGAAAACCTGTTCTTCCCTGTCCTTGGTGTGAAAGGGAATTTTTGGTTACACAGACTCTTCCCCAGGGACTATAAAAAGTACTGGGCAAATGAAGGAAAAGGGCCTCTAGCAGATATATTTTAACATAACTCAAAATCTGTTTTTCTCTTGCACTTTGCAGTCAGCTCTGAGTTCAAATACCCACCACTGAGCTATATAAACTTGGATAAATTTCTCAAGTTTTCTGAGGCTCACTTTCCTCATCTGTAGCATGGGGATGATAATAGAATACTTAACAAAGTTGCTGTGAGAGTTACATGCTATATTGCATGTACTTAATACAGTGCCTGGCTCCGTGGTCATTTGTGAATTTGCTGCTGAAAGTCCATTCGTCTTCCACCTGATGGTTGTATCCTATTTCCTTCCAGTGCACCATTATTCTTTCTTTAGTCTGTGTGGTTCTGGTGAAACTGACTCTGCCCCCAGCACCAGAAGTAGAACATATGACTTAAATTTAAATTGGTTAGTCAGGGGTCATTGTTGTGGTGCAGTGGGTTAAATCATGTCTGCAATGCCAGCATACCATATGAGCACTGGTATGAGTCCTGGCTGTTCAGTTCTCAGTCTAGTTCCATGCTAATGTGCCAGTAGAAGGCAGTAGAACATGGCCCAAGCCAAGCACTTGGGCCCCTGTCACCCACATGGAAGACCTGGTTGGAGTTTCTAGGCTTCTGGCTTTGATCTGGCCCAGCCCCTGCTGTTGTGGCCATTTGGAGAGTGAGCCAGCAAATAGAAGATCTCTCTCCCCTCCACATTGCTTTTCAAATAAATAAATAACTCTTAAAAAATAAAACACTCCATACATAGAGTACTCTGTGACTCTGCAATCCCACTTTTAGGAATGTATATGAGGGAGTTGAAAACCAGTGTTCAAGCAACAACTTGTATATGAACATTACAGCAGCATTGTTTGCAATAGCCGAAAAGTGGGAAAAACCCAAACGTCCCTCATCTGATGAATGGATACATAAAATCTGGCAAACAATACAATGAAATATTACTCATCCAGAAGAGGGATCTAAGTACTGATTTATATCACAAGATGGATGAACCTTGAAAACATTATGCTGAGTGAAAGATGGTAGGTGCATAAGGACATAATTGCATTTATGTGAAATACCCAGGGAGGCCAACAGCTGATCAATGATTGACAGGTGCTGGAAGAGAGAATAATGTGGAGTGACTGCTACTGGGTATAGGCTTTCTCTTTGGGGTTCTTAAAGTGTTTTAGAATTACAGAGTATTGATAGTTATGTAACATTACAAATATGCTTTAAAAAAGTACTGAAATACTTTAAAAAATGATTCTGGAGCAGTTATTTGGCTTAGTGGTTGAAATGGTGCTTAAGACATCTGCATTCTGTATTGGATGTGTGCTCTATCAGAGTGCCTGGTTTGAATCCTGGATCTACTCTCATTTCCAGCTTCCTGCTGATGCATAACCTGGGAGGCAGCAGGTTGTTGCTCAGGTAATTAGGTCCCTACCACCCACCGGGAGACACAGATTGAGTTCCAGGCTCCTGCCTTTGGCCTGGTGCAGCCCTGGCTATTGTGGGCATCTGGGGAGTGAACCAGCAGATAGAAGACCTCTGTGTTTTTATGTCTCTCTCTCTATCTCACAAATAAAAATAAATAAGTGCACATTTCATTTTATTTTTTAACAGAGGAGAGAGTGAACACAGTACCCCACTACCACAAATTATGCAGTCGAGTTTCCCACATTAGAGAAATTGCAGGGGTCAACACATCTTGAGTGCAAAGGATGAGCCTCACCCTGGAAAACTAGCTTCATAATCATGGTAAGTTTATAGCTACAAATTTTTAAACTGTAATTTTTATGATACGTAAATTATATTTCAGTTACAAAAATACTAAACCAAAATAGAAATGGGCACATGACTGGAACAGATGAATGACAGCCAATGAGATTCAGTAGAATCCTTTGGAGTCATGGGAGGAGCAAACTAGTTCCTTTCTTGGGCTCAGACCTGAGAGACCATAGGGTCTGGAGCTGCTGACTTGCTACATGTAGAGCCTGAGACTGAACTGTCCAACTGCTGAAAGCAGAGCCAGGAAACACGAAGGCACTAAGACTGGTTATACATCACAGCTGTAGTCACCACCTGTCCCTCTTTGCCTTGGATTTTCCTGGGGTTTGCACTGAAAGTCTGTATATCATGTCAGTTACCTTAGTTAGGGTTTGGAATCCACCTTGGTTTGAAACTCAAGACTTTACCCACTGACTCTTCAATTATACCCGTCAATTCCTTTTCTGTTTTGGCCAGTTTCACAGGTTAGGTTCTCCAGAGGCAGGCTCTGAAATAGAGCTTGGGGTTCAAGATGTTGGGAGAACAATGGCTGTGAAATAAAGGGCACAGGAGCAGCATTTGGCAGAGGAAGATGTGCAATGTGATGCAGGCTCTTGACCATCCAGAAAAGAGTTCTGGGGCGAGGGGTGCTATGCAGAAGGTACTATGCTGGACCATTATATTGTACCCTGCTTCTCTCTGCCAGGAAACTTCTAGTCATCCTCCAAGTTTCTGCCTAAATGTTGCCTTTTGGGGGAAGGCTTTACTAGAATCCCTAATGACATTAAAACTCGTGCCATGGGGTTGGCACCGTGGCATAGTGAGTATAGCCACTGCCTATATTGCTGGCATCCCATATGGGCACCAGTTCAAGTCCCAGCTGTTCCACTTCTGATCCAGCTCTCTGTGATGGCCTGGGAAAGCAGTAGAAGATGGCCAAAGTCTTTGGGCCCCTGCACTCATATGGAAGACCCAAAAGAAGCTCCTGGCTCTTGGCTTGGGATTGGTGCAGCTCCGGCTATTGCAGCCATTTGGGGAGCAAACCAGTAGATGGAAGACCTCCCTTGCTCTCTGCCTCTGCCTCTCTGGAACTCTGCCTTTCAAATAAATAAATAAATCTTTAAAAACAAAACCAAAACATGGCACTAGGCACATTTACTTTATGAGTACTAATTTGATTATAATTGCTTATTTTTTGTTTTATATTTGTCTTACAGCATTTAAACTTATTTATTTTTTTTTTCAATTATTTGAAAGGCAGAGTCAGAGAGAGAGAGAGAGAGAAAGAAAGAGTAAGAGCTATTTCTCAAATGCTGGTTCACTCCCCAAATTCCTGCAAAATGGGATTGGGCCAGGATGAAGTCAGGAGCTGGGAACTCAGTCTGGGTCTTCCATATGTGTGACAGGGACTCAACTATGTGAGCCATTATCTGCTGCCTTCCCAGGGTGCACTTAGTAGGAAGCTGGATTTGAAGTGGAGCCAAGACTCAGATCCCGAGTGGTGACTTAACTACTGGAGCCAAACGCCTGCCCTTAAAATGTTTTAGCTTCATGAAAGAAGGGACTCTGCTGGATTACAAGCTACCTTAAACATTAGCACTTAAAACAGGTTGGCTGGCCGGCGCCAATACCCCGGGTTCTTGTCCCGGTTGGGGCGCCGGTTCTGTCCCAGTTGCTCCTCTTCCACTCCAGCTCTCTGCTGTGGCCTGGGAAGGCAGTGGAGGATGGCCCAAGTGCTTGGGCCCCTGCACCCACATGGGAGACCAGGAGGAAGCACCTGGCTCCTGGCTTTGGATCGGTGTAGTGCACTGGCCATAGCAGCCATTTAGGGGGTGAACCAATGAAAGTAAGACCTATCTCTCTGTCTCTCTCTCTCACTGTCTAACTCTGCCTGGCAAAAAAAAAAAAAAAGGGTTGGCAAAGTAGGCCCACATGCTAGATGCTGCCCATGGCCTGTGTTTGCATAGCTGGCAAGTTAAGAATGGTTTTGCACATTTTCAAGGGGTTGTGAAAAAACAAAAAACACAAACACAACACTCCAAACCAACACCAATACCAGCAACAGAAGAAAAGCCAGAACAATATGTGACAGGACAATATGTGGCGCACAAAGCCTTAAATTTATGATGTAGTCCTTCTCAGAAGTTTGCCAGTCTGTGTATTCAAGCAACCATTTGGTTATTCCTCAAGTTTCTGTGAGTCAGGCTTTTGGGGAGGGTTGGGCATGGCCATTCTGCTCCTTGTGATGTTGACTTGGACCTGTCGGGGTGCTCAGCTGCTTGCCAGTCTGGTCTGGAAGATCCAAAAAGGCTTCACTCACACATCTGGCACCCTGACAGGACGGCCTGGGAGGCTGCACTCCGCTGGGTCCCAGTCCTTTTCCACACCCTCTCTGTACCGGGGAGAGACTTGGTCACAGAGTGACAAAGAGCTGCAGGAGACCCCAAGTGGAAGCTCTCAAAGACTAGGCTTTTAGCTGCATAGCTCCACTGTTACATGCTAAATTGTTAAATGTTACATGCTAAAATTCATGCAAAACCGTGCAGTCTATGAAGAATGTCCAGAAAACACAAACAAACACAGAGGCTGTAGCCAGATCTGTGATTGAGTTAGCCTCACCAAACCGGTTTTTTCTGGTTTGGTTTTCCTGTTGGTCAGAGGAGTCGCAGGACAGCCTTTGACTAAAGGGAGAGGAAACACATGCCCTACCTCTTGATGACAGGAGTGGCAAAGAATTTGAGCCTTTTTTTTTTTTTTAAGATCTATTTATTTATTTGGAAGGCAGGTTACAAAGAGTAAGAGTGAGAGCGAGAGAGAGAAAAAGAGAGAGATCTTCCATCTTCTGGCTCACTCCCCAAATGGCTACAATGGCCAGGGGTGGGCCAGGTCAAGCCAGGAATCAGAAACTCCATCTAGGTCTCACTCATGGGTGGCAGGGGCCCAAATCCTTGGGCCATCTTCTGCTGCCTTCCCAGGCATGTTAGCAAGGAGCTGGATTGTAAGTGGAACAATGGGACTTCAACCAGCACTCATATGGTATACTGGCATTATAGATGGTAGCTTAAACTGGTGTACCACAATACCAGCCCCTAAAGCTATCTTAAAAAAATTTTTTTGTGGGAGGAGTGCCAGCGCAGTGGCTCACTTGGTAAATTCTCAGCCAGCGGCGCCGGCATCCCATATGGGCACTGGGTTCTAGTCCAGGTTGCTCCTCTTCCAGTCCAGCTCTCTGCTGTGCCCCGGGAGGGCAGTAGAGGATGGCCCAAGTGCTTGGGCTCTTGCACCAGCATGGGAGACTAGGAGAAGCACCTGGCTCCTGGCTTCAGATCGTCGCAGCGCCAGCTGTAGCAGCCATTTGGGGGTTGAACCAACGGAAGGAAGACCTTTCTCTTTGTCTCTCTCTCTCTCACTGTCTGTCTATAACTCTAGCTGTCAGAGAGGAGAGAGAGAGAGAAACACTCCCAACTACTAATTCATGCCTAAATTCTCACAGTGGCCTGAACTGGGTGTGGGATAGGCCAAGGCTGGGAGCTGGAAACTCAATCCAGGTTTCCCATGTGGATGGCGGGGACCCAACAACTAGAGCCCTCACCTACTATCTTTCAGGGTGTGCATTACCTGGAGTTAGGAGCTGGAGATAAGCTTCAAACCCAGATAGTCTGATATGGGGTGCAAGAATCTTGGCTGCTTTGCCAAATGCCTGCCCCTTGGGGCCAATTCTAATCTACCTCAGGACCGAGACTATTGTATCCCCACCTCATAGCACAGCACCTGCTATGTGAACTCAGTGAAGATGTCAGCTAAGGGACACGCTCTGATAGGTGGAATCTGATATATTCATAATGTGAAAATATTGGCTTTGGAGCCAAATCCAGGCTGAGGTGTACTTGGGCCCTCAGGGAGCACTCCATCCCTCATGCTCCATTTCAGGGCTGGCGTGCACCCAGCATGGTGCTGTATGTCTCAGTGCATTCGAACTTTGGCTCCAATTTTGATTAATGAGAGGAAGTTAATGCTAGATCTCACAGGGCTCCTGAGAGAATTAAATAGTAAAAGAAATGTGAGAAAGCTCTCTACCCTGTAGCGTTCTGTTCAATATTAGGTGATCATTAGTGTTGCTGTTGCCCTGGTGTGGGCCATAGATAAGGCCACAGCACTCAGATCCCCTGCCCTGGAGAAGGGTCCCTCCTCCTTGCCGCACGTCCCAGCCTCTACTGCTCCCTGTTCCCAAGGAGCAGGCATGAGGAAGAATGCAGTGAGGTTCCTGTGGCTCAGCCATCCAGCCTCAGCCAAGATGGATTTCTCTGTGGTGGCTCTAACAATGGTCCAATGGGCCTTCCAACTCCCTAATGATCTTGGTGCCAATGCCTCCCTCTCTGGCTGTCTCTGTGGGGGGCTGTGGGGAAGCAGGAAGCCATGATGGCTAGAGTAATAAAGATGTGTTGACTCTGGCCAGCCCATTGTCACCTGAGTTGGGCCTTTGTGCACTCTAGCACACAGAGTAAGAAAGACTCTTCTGAGAAAAATCACACTGCGCTTGTTGTTCTCAATGCACCAGGGACTGCAGCCTCTGCAGGCTTCTTGTCCCAGAGATGCTCTCGTGTCGCTCATTTCCGGTGTCCCATTTCCGATGGGAGCAAGGGTTTGTCTACCTGAGTGATACTTCTTTTTCCAGCCTTTCCACAAAAGCTCCCAGATAGCCTGAGCACAATGTAAAATGTGTGTGCTGTGTGTGGGGTCTCAGAGTGCGATAGTTACTTGGAATGTTAGGTGCACTAGCAAGCAGGCTCCCCTGTGTGAGTTGTGTTGGCTCAGCCTCTGGCATGATGTGTGTTTGTAGTCCATGGGCATGGAGAAGAGCTACAGTAAATAGATAACACACCTCCAGCACTTACAGTGTGCCAGGCACCATGCTGAATGCTTTGCATGTATTGTTTCATTCAGTTTCCACATCAGTACTTGAGGTGAGTACTAATATTATCTCTGTTTCACAGATATGAAAAAAAAAACGCTACTCATTAAGGTTGGTTATAGCTAAACAACTGTTAAGCTAGAGAGAGGCAGAGTCAGGACTGAGACCTATATTTGATTCTATAGGAAGTTCTTAACTGTTTCAGAATCCTAACTCTGGGCTCTCTTGACAACAGTTTTGGGTTTGAGGACCTCATGCTCAGAAGTATACCACACAGTTATCCTTATTCTCCACATTTGGTGTCCAAAAGTTTTGACACATAGGAACCTTTATTATGGACAGCACCAGAGGGGGGAAGAGTTCTCCTATTTTTGGTCTGCTGACCCAGGGCTAGGCTTATGTGCCTGGCCACTGTCCCCACCATGCCTACCATCCTCTTGCAACAGAGGCAGCCTCTTCTGCAGCCCCCTGCTTGGTGCAGCAGCCTTGGCCTTTGCATAGTGGTTGACACTGATTGAACCGGGGAGGGAATCATAGGCTGCTTTTTGGGAGTCTTCCAGGTAAGGGGTGAAGATTGCAACAAACCCCAAATCTGGAATACAGAGTTGAACAGTCTTGGCGGTCAGACACCTTGGTAAATGCAGATCATGCTACACTGAGAATATGATTTGTCACCAGAGCTTTAAGTCAGTGGTAGGTAGAGCTGTTTGGAGGTGGAAACTTTAGAGAGTAGTTTGATTGGGTCGTTAAGTTGAAGCTCCCATGACTGAATCCTGGTGACATTATAAGGAGAGGGCGAGAGAGCACAAGATAGGTGCGCATGTTCCCACTAGGACTTGTTACAGCCAAGGGAGGCCCTCAGCAAAGCCTGCATCGTGCTGGACGGACTTTGAATCTTCAGAAAGGTGAGCTAAAATAAGTCTCCTCTTCATCTGGGATATTTTGTCGCAGACAATGAAGACGACAAGAGTGAGAGCACAAGTGGCCTCTGCGGAGGGTGGCCCTGGGGAGCATCCTCTCTTCAGACCCCCTTGGCAGCAGCTCTAGTCCCTGCCTGGACCCTTTACCATGGGTCTGGGCAAACCAGAGTGTCCTGAATAAAAAGGGGGCACTGACTTTGGAAGCTTGAAGGAAAATCCAGGAGAAAGACAAATGCGCTGACCGACTAGGTGCTGTAAAAGGGAAAGAAAAGATGAGAAGTGACCCACGGGCGCAATCTAGTTGAGAGGAACTTCTGCAGTAGGCTGTTTGGTTGTTTGCTGTGGGCTGTGTGGTGTGAACGGCCTCCTCCATCACCCCTACTTATCTTTGGCACATCTTGCTTCTCACAAAGATGCTTCTGTGGGTATGGGCTCTTGATAGGGAGCTGGAGGAGGGTGAGGGGACAGCTGACATCTAGAGTATGCTCCATCTGCTCCCCATCTGGTTTCCTAAGGGGCCGTGATTGGTTTTTGAGGCTGTATTGTGTGCCTGTTTCCATGTTTAACTACACGTGTCTAATTGCGTAGCCATGTCACGTGGCTGTACCAATGTGCATATTGTTGTGAGACTGTGTGCAGAATGTTTTACTTTATCTACATGGTCTGTGTGCTGTGTGTGTGCTGAATGTGGAAGCTGTGTCCACAAGTGTGGGTGGTTGTGCCTGGGTGTGGGGCATGTGGCAGACTGCCTTTTCTATAGGTGGCTGCCATGAGGTAACGCATCCTTCGTGTTTTCCTTATAATGAGAGGTTCAGAGTGGGCTCTTCTTTGTCCTTGATTGTGGGCAGACCTCCATGTTCCCTTAATCAAAGAGGATGGCAAAGTGATGCTAGGTCAGTCCTGAGGCATGCACTTTCTTAGGGTGCTTATTCCTGTAAACCAGCCACCAAGCTGTGAGGAGGAGTAGGTTGTATCGTACAACGGGTTAAGTGGCCACTTGAGATGTGCACAGCCGATATTTGTGCTTTTAATCCAGCCACCTGGGAAGCAGTGGCAGATGGCCCAAGCACTTGGGTTCCTGTCACCCATATAGAAGACCTGGATCGAGTTCCTGGCTCTTGGCTTTTGCTTGCTCCACCCCTGGCTGTTGTAGCATTTGGGGAATGAATCAGCAGTTGGAAGATCTCTCTTCCATATCTCCCTCTCTGTCTATCACTATGCCTTTCAGATAAATCTTTATTTTAAAGAAAAATACTTATTTATTTGGAAGGCAGAGTTTCAGAGAGGCAGAGGCAGAGAGAGAGGGAGGTCTTCCATCTGCTTGTTCACTCCCCAGATGGCTGCAATGGTTGGAGCTGCGCCAAACTGAAGCCAGGAGCTAGGAGGTTCCTCTGGGTCTCCCAAACAGGTGCAGGGGCCCAAGGACTCAGGCCATCTTCTACTGCTTTCCCAGGCCATAGCAGAGAGCTGGGTCAGAAATGGAGCAGCTGGGAGTTGAACTGGAGCTCATATGGGCTGCTGGCACTGCAGGCGGCGGCTTCACCTGCTATGCCACAACATAGGCTCCATCTTTCTTTCTTTTTTAAACAAAGATGCAAGGAGGCTGCTATGGTTTGAATGTTAAGAGTGTTAAGAGATACAACTTTTAAAAAGTGACTAGGGTGATGCTGGCGCTTCTGGGGAGTGAACCAGAGGATGGAAGACCTTTCTCTCTGCCTCTGTCTCTCTGTAACTCTGCCTTTCAAATAAATAAATAAATCTTAAAAAAAAAAGTGACTAGGTGATGGGAGCTCCAGTCTCATGCATGGATTAGTGTGGTTATCTCAGAAGTGGCAGGTCATTGTAAAGGTAGGCTAACCCTTCCTGCTTTGCTCTTTCACACACGCTTGCTCTCCTGCCCTGCCACCATGGGAAGATGTAGCCCAAAAGCTCTCATTGGATCAACCCCTTTGTCTTGGCCTTCTAGTCTTCAGAACCATGAGCTAAATAAATTTTTATTCAAAAACTAAATAAATTTCTGTTCATTATAAGTTACCCAGTCCGTGGTATTTTGTTATAGCAACAGAAAATGGACTAAGACAGAGGCCAAACAGCTACTTGGAGAGGCCACTTGTCAGTGTCTTGGCTGACAGCACCAGCTGAGGTTCCGGTTCCAGCCAGCATCCATGGGCGGCCACGTGAGTGAGCATCTTGCCTTCGTTGTGCTACCCAGCTGATGGCACAGGCAGTTCTTCCCTGCCAAGCTCTGCCCAAACTGCTAAATAAATGATTGTTGTTATTTTAAGCTACTGAAGTTTGGGGATGCTTTGCTCTGCAGCAGTAGATAATCAGCTCAGGGCTGGAGCTGCGTGTGCCCTGTGTGTGCGTTCCTGTGATTCCATGCCTTTGTGGGTGCCTGCAGGCAGGATGTTTGTGTCAGATGTCTATGCTCATGAATAGGTCTGTGGTGGAGGGTGTTCCTGGAGGCGGGGTCATGGTTCTTGGGGCATTGCTTTGACCTTCGTGGGGAGCTGTTGGTGAGAACACTTTGAAATCTTGTCTGTCTTCTTCATCTCTTCTTTTGAGTGTTTTTCCTTTGAACCATAAAGGTCTGTTTAGCTGATGGCATATGCAGCTTTAATTTGCTGACCTTCTTCCCGCTTAAGCCTCTTGGAGCTGCCAAGAGCTCCAGCAGGTGGGAGACTGCCATCCAGAGCCCTCATATCCCTTTCACGGGAGCTGAAAGACCAGCTTTTTTTGGGGTTTGTTTATTTTTCCTTTTCTGCCTTTAGAAATGAACTGGAGTCAGAGAAAAATACAGTCGCTGGGGTCCTTGAAATCCCTTGCGGTGGAGAGACATGGAATTCTTGACTGGCACCAAGGAAGCTGCTGCTACAGGCTTAGGTGTCCTTAGGTCCCTGGGTACAGGCTTAGGTGTCCTTAGGTCCCTGGGTACAGGCTTAGGTGTCCTTAGGTCCCTGGGTTCCTGCGCACACATCTTCAGTTCTTGGCCTGGCCCAGGCTGCTACAGCCCACCCCTTCTGAAGGCAGCCCAGACAGTGGAGGATCCTCGTGCAGATGAGCTGTTCCCCTTGGTTCTTCTTAGATGCCCTTTGGTTTCCTTCTCCTTCCATTTGGCAGCCTGACTTAGCTGTTCTGGGAATGCTGAAAACCCTGGCTGTGTGTTCCTGCCTTCGCGCTAGCTCCCTGGGCCTCTGAAGCATGGTTGCCCCCTGCAGCCTTCTGTGGTGGTGAAAACGTTCTCTAATCTTCACTGCCCAATATGGTAGGCATTAGCCACATACTCGGTGGTTGTCTTGAAATGTGGCTAGTGTGAGTAAGCAACTGAGTTTTCACTTTCATTTTAATTAATGTAAATCTCAATATTTGTTACCATATTGGACAGTACAGCTCTGGAGAGTCTGTATGTGTAAAAAAACGAATAAAACCTGCCCCACCTATTTCACCGGGCTGTCAGAACACACAAGATGATGAATGTGAAAGAGCTTTACTCACAAAAGGCATCTGGAAAGATCAATGTGAACTGGGTGTGCTTATTCTTATAGCCCTTTGTTAATATTTCTGTTGAATGGTGTCTCTTATTTGACCCTGAACTCTTCAGGGGTAAGAACGCTGTAGGACTGTTTCACAGCTGTATTCATGCAGCCAATGGCTGGCACGCAGCTTGGTTCTCTGGTTCAGGTGATTACAATGTTTGGAACCTGGGAGGGATTCTTGGCAACAGGATTCGAGGTGTATGGGGCAAGCTGGGTGGGCGGAGAGGAAGAGGCAGGACTGTGTATTGGAGAGACAGAGAGTAGGGGCTCCTGCTCCCGACTGAACATTCTAGGCCTGGTCAGAGGCATCAGGGAGCAATTCCTGGTGCCGGGAACACTTCCACAGCAGGGCATCAGGTTGTGGGAGATTCACTGGGAAAGGCTCTTCAGGGAGAAGGGATCCACTCAACTCACTCTGCCTGTTGAGGAAGGCCAAAGTGGTCACAGAAGTCTCCGCCTTGCTGGGGCTCTGGGGCGGATGCTGCAGTTTCCTTTGGTTTGATTGATGGTGGCCAGGTTGAAGGTGATTGGTCAGCCGCTCCACCCTTCTGAGCTTCCAAAAGGGAAGCAGGAGAGGGAACCAGCGCTGAGTAGCGAGGGAGAGATGACTTTGTGGTGATTGTTTGCTTTCTTGAAAGGAAAATTTAAGCTTATTTTTGCTCAATTTCAAGAGTGATACGGGGAAACAGAGACAACTTCCATGACTGCACCACTCATTCTGATCCCTCACTGAAGTCTCCCTTGCTCGCAGGCCCTGCCGGCTGAGGCTGTCTGCTGAGACTCATAGCGGCAGCCGGCTCTAGCAGCCTAGGAGGATGAGCTGTGAGCTAGTTCCCTTGAGAAGATGATTCTTGTGATTTCTTTGTTTGCTACTAAAATAAAAATATTTTAGACTGGGTAATTTTTTAAATTATTATTTGTTTATTTGACAGATAGAGTTAGACAGTGAGGGAGAGAGACAGAGAGAAAGGTGGTCTTTCCGTTGGTTCATTCCCTAAATGGCCACTATGGCCAGAGCTACACCGATCCAAAGCCAGGAGCCAGGTGCTTCCTCCTGGTCTCCCATGCGGGTGCAGGGGCCCAAGCACTTGGGCCATCCTCCACTGCCTTCCCGGGCCACAGCAGAGAGCTGGAGTGGAAGAGAAGCAACTGGGACTAGAACCCGGTGCCCATTTGGGTTGCCAGCGCCGCAGGCGGAGGATTCACCATGTGAGCCACAGCACCGGCTCCTAGACTGGGTAATTTTTAATCAACAGAAATTTACTGCTCACAGTTCTAGAAGCTGAGAAATTCGAGGTTAAGATGCTGACAGATTCAGTGTCTCCTGAGGGGTTGTTTCTCCTTTGTGCCTTGTTGGGTCTCACTAGAAGGGGCAAGGCAGCTCTCTTTTATAAGGGCACTAGTCATCTCCTTCTCTTCCTCCTCCTCCTCCTCTTTCTTCTTCCTATTTTTTTACAAGAGATTGATTTATTTGAAAGGCAAAATGACAGAGGCAGGGAGAAAGACAGATCTTCCATCTACTAATTTACTCTCCAAGTGGCCAGAGCTGAGCTAATCCAAATCTAGAAGCCAGGAACTCCATTTGGGTCTCCAACTTGGATGGCAGGGGTCTAAGCACTTGGGTGGGCCATCCTCTACTGCCTTCCCAGTATAGGAAATATCCTCACCTGTCCACTCAAGAGGTAGACTCAGGAAGTGTAGTGAAAGCAAGACTCTATTACCAGTCTTGCAAGATCAGACACCCGATGAGCAGACATATCCAGAGCAGTTACAGCAAGCAATTCATATTCTATCCTGCAGGATCCTCCCCGGTTCCACGTTGGCTGAGTACTATGGGGTGTACTACCATCCCAGATGTCGCCTAAATTACAAAGTTACTTTCCTCTTTCCTTCTCTGTACTTTAATTTCTCCTTTTGAGTTGGCTATTCCATAATATCTTGTTTTCCTAGTGCGTTTTGCTACATCTGCAAGTCTGCTAACTGTAAATTTCCATTCTGTGTTGAAAATAGACCACCAGACATTTTCAGGGACTAAAGCATTGTGGCATAGTAGGTAAAACCACCACCTGCAATGCCGGCATCCCATATGGGTACCAGTTTGAGTCCTGGCTTATCCATTTCTAATCGAACTCCATGTTAATGTGCCTGGGAAAGCAGCAGAAGATGGCCCAAGTCCCCAGGCTCCTGCACCCACATGGGAGACCCAGATGAAGCTCGTGGCTCCTGACTTCAGTCTGGCCCAGTCCAGGGTGTTGTGGCCATTTGGGGAGTGAACCAGCAGATCTAGCAGATGAAAGATCTCCCCCTACCCCGTAACTCTGCCTTTCAAATAAATAAAATAAGCCTAAAAAAAAAAAAACCAGAAAATGGACCACCAGACATTTTCTTGCAAATCCCTCTTCATTTTTACACTTTTTGGTCCCATTTTCACTCATTTTTTGTTCTCAGATTGCCACCCTTTTATTTCCTAAAGTGCGCTTTGTGCCACCCCCAGCAATGCAGTCATTAGTTAAAGCATTTTGAAATCTTATCTAGAGAGACTGGTGTTGTGGTGTAGTGGGTAAGGCCACTGCCTGTAGCACCAGCATCTCTTGGGCGCCGGTACAAGTACCGGCTGCTCCACTCCAATCCAGCTCTCTGCTACGACCTGGGAAAGCAGAATATGGCCTAAGTCCTTGGGCGTCTGCACCAGTGTGGGAGACCCAGAGGAACCTTTTGGCTCCTGGCTTTGGATCAGCCCAATGCGGCCATGAAGGGAGTGAACCAGCGAATGGAAGACCTCTCTCCCTCTCTCTCTCTGCATCTCCTTCTCTTTCTGTGTAACTGTGACTTTCAAATAAATATTTTTTAAATAAAATCTTCTCTAGATAATTTCTGTTTTCCCAGGCCATTTGACCAGCAGCATCAAGCTGACCAGCTTCCCGCAATGGGGCATCCCGAGTACATCAGAAACCCATATTCAGGCGTCCCTTTCCAACTTCCTTCTCTAGCAGCCATCCCACGTACGCAGGACAAATTCCATGGCCTCCATCAGGGTCGGGGAAGCTCAGAGAGAGGGGCTGGAATTATTTTTAGAGTCACTTTTAAGGGTTCTGTAGATGACTCATACACTTCACTGGTCTCCTCTTTCTTTTTAGTATTTTTTAAATTTTTTTTTATTTTTATTTTTTGACAGGCAGAGTGGACAGTGAGAGAGAGAGACAGAGAGAAAGGTCTTCCTTTTGCTGTTGGTTCACCCTCCAATGGCCGCCGTGGCCGGCGCGCTGTGGCCGGCACACCGTGCTTGTCCGATGGCAGGAGCCAGGTGACAGGTGCTTTTCCTGGTCTCCCATGCGGGTGCAGGGCCCAAGCACTTGGGCCATCCTCCACTGCACTCCCGGGCCACAGCAGAGAGCTGGCCTGGAAGAGGGGCAACCGGGACAGAATCCGGCGCCCCAACCGGGACTAGAACCCGGTGTGCCGACGCCGCAAGGTGGAGGATTAGCCTGTTGAGCCACGGCGCCGGCCGGTCTCCTCTTTCTATCAGAGTTTTGTTTTTGTTTCTTTGTTTGCCTTTTTAACCAGTCCTTTGACCTAAGTGTAATGACCCTGCCCTTTCTCGTGTGGCTATCTCAGTGGTCAAGAACACCTGGTTTGTGCCCTCCAACACACTTGGAGCTTCTCTTCATTCCAGGTCTTACTCAGCACCAAGTTACTGGTTGAAATTGATGAACTGTGAACTCGAGAGATGGTCTCTGGGCAAGGAGTCCTTTTAACCTTAGGGAGGATAAAGTAGAAGATACAGGCAGTACGTAGTTCCCTAGAGATTGGTCTTTGGTTTCCATGATAGGGAGGTCTGTGCTCCTACATAAGTAAGGGAGCCCCGATAACATTTCACAGGGGAGCACTTCTGTTCTAATCCTAAGGAGTGCTATTGGGAGGCATTTGCTCTAAGGTATTCAGTTTCCAAGATTAGTTTAGCAATCTGATTTTTTTTAAAAAAGATTTTATTTATTTACTTGAGAGGTAGAGTTACAGAGAAAAAGAGAAACAAAAAGATCTCCCATCCTCTGGGTCACTTCCCAAATGGCTGCAACACCTGGAGCTGGGCCGATCCGAAGCCAGGAGCCAGGAGCTTCCTCTGGGTTTCCCACATGGGTGCAGGAGGCCAAGCACTTGTGCCATCTTCCACTGCTTTTCCAGGCCATGGCAGAGAGCTAGATTGGAAGTGGACCAGCTGGAACACAAACCGGTGCCCATATGGGATGCTGGTGCCACAGGCGGAGGCTTAGCCTAGTATGCCACAGCACCAGCCCCAGCAACCTGCTTTTTAGACATTTAATTCCTCCTTTCTACCTTTCCTGGAGAGAGAGGATGCCAGGGAGTGGGGTAGCCAAGTCTTCCATAACCCCTCTGCGGTATCATTGATGTAAAGTGACTCCTATTGTCTGAATCAATATTCTCTACAAGGTCAAATCTAGGTATAATTTGTTCTAATATTGTTCTGATGACATTTTGTTGGTGGTAGTTGTGAGGGAGAAAGCTTTCACCCAGCTGGAAGAATGATCTATCATAGTCTCTCTGCCTTAGGTATTTTTGTACAGTCTATCTGAATAGTTTGAAATGGCCTTAACCCAGGAGACTGTCCTGTGGTTTTCTAATTACCTTTTTAGTTACCCTCTGACATGTTACACAGGCTCCACACACCTGCTCAAGAATGGTACAGATCCCCACCCGCTTGTAGTCTCTGAATTGCATCACACGTAGCTTGGGGCACCCAGTGGCTCCCTTTATGGACATTAGTTTCCTCATCATGGGTTTGCTTAACGTTTCTCTCCCATCAGAGAACATCCTTTTCCATCTTCAGGTTGAGTGGCTCCTTTTCTATGTAGTTCCTTTCTTTCCTCTGGTAAACTGGGGTCTTAGTGTTACTCTAGGCATGTGTGGGATTAGATTGGATAATTTAATTCCTTCTTGCTTAGCCCTTTCATTTGCAAGTCTGTTTCCTGTATACCTCTTTGATAACCGTTTACATTAACTATGGCCACTTCTATTGGAAGCAAGAGGCTTTCTGGAACTTATTTTACTATTTCCCTTCCCCACATACCAGTTCCTTTCCTCTACTATTTATAATGCCCATTTCCATCCAGATTTCCCCAAAGCTATGCACCGCCCCTAGGCATATTTAGAATCCATGTGTAAAGTACCTTCTTGGCCTTTGAGGAGTTTTAGAGCTTGGTTGAGAGCATGCAATTCACAGGTTTGGGCTGACCAATTGTGTGTGTGTGTGTGTGTGTGTGTGTGTGTGTGTGTTTAAGATTTATTTATTTATTTCATAGTTAGAGTTACACAGCAGAGGAGAGGCAGAGAGAGAGAGTGAGAGAGAGAGAGAGAGAGAGAGAGAGGTCTTCCATCCGTTGGTTCACTCTCCAGTTGGCCGCAGTGATTGGAACTATGCCAATCTGAAGTCAGGAGCCAGGAGTTTCCTCCAGTTCTCCCATGTGGGTGCAGGGCCCCAAGGACTTGGGCCATCTTCTACTGCTTTCTCAGGCCATAACAGAGAGCTGGATGGGAAGTGGAGCAGCCAGGACTTGAAGCGGTGCCCATATGGGATGCCAGCACTTCAGGTCAGAGAGTTAACCCTCTGTGCCACAGTGCCAACCTCCAATTGTTTTTTTTTTAAGATTTATTTATTTATTTGAAAGTCAGAGTTATATATAGAGAGAAGGGGAGGCAGAGAGAGAGAGGGGTATTCCATCCGCTGGTTCATTCCCCAATTGGCTGCAGTGGTTGGAGATGAGCTGATCTGAAGCCAGGAGCCAGGAGCTTCTTCTGGGTCTCCTATGTGGGAGCAGGGGCCCAAGGACTTGGGCCATCTTCTACTGCTTTCTCAGGCCATAGCAGAGAGCTGGATCAGAAGTGGAGCAGCTGGGACTTGAACTGGCACCCATATGGAATGCCGGCACTGCAGTTGGTGGCTTTACCTGCTATGCCACAGCTCCGGCCCCAGCTGGCCACTTATTAGGTAGTTGTTCACCTTCATATAAGGATTGGCTATTATCATTGACAGTAGCATAACCCTTGTTTCTGTCTCTCTATTAGGATGAACCATCCACGAACAGACTCATCTCGTCATTTGTGGGGCTTCCCTGAGACTTGGCCTGACACTAGTCTGGTGTTCTGTAATATCTAAGCAGTTGTCCTCCAATACTTCTTTTTTATTTTTATTTATTTTTCTTTTTTTATTTTTTTTCCTTTTTTTTTTTTTTTTTTTGACAGGCAGAGTGGACAGTGAGAGAGAGAGACAGAGAGAAAGGTCTTCCTTTGCCGTTGGTTCACCCTCCAATGGCTGCCGCGGTCGGCGCGCTGCGGCCGGCGCACCGCGCTCATCCAATGGCAGGAGCCAGGTGCTAGGTGCTTTTTCCTGGTCTCCCATGGGGTGCAGGGCCCAAGCACTTGGGCCATCCTCCACTGCACTCCTGGGCCACAGCAGAGAGCTGGCCTGGAAGAGGGGCAACCGGGACAGAATCCGGCGCCCCGACCGGGACTAGAACCCGGTGTGCCGGCGCCGCAAGGCGGAGGATTAGCCTGTTGAGCCACGGCACCGGCCTGTATTTTAAAAATTATTTTATTCATTTGAAAGAGTTACAGAGAGACATAAAGCCAGAGTGAGAGAGGTCTTCTATCAGCTGGTTTTCTCCCCAAATGACCACAATGGCCAGAGCTGAGCTGCTCTGAAGCCAGGAGCCAGGAGCTTCCTCTAGGTCTCCCCCATGCATGAGTAGGGGCCCAAGCACTTGGGTCATCTTCTACCTCTTTGCCAAGTCAGAGCAGAGAGCTGGATCAGAAGAGGAGCAGCTGGGATTAGAAATTGTGCTCTTATGCCAGTGCTGCAGGCTGGGGCTCTAACCTGCTGCACCACAGTGCTGGCCCCTCTTTTCCTTTTTAAGATTTACTTATTTATTTTAAAATCAGAGTTAGAGAGAAAGAGAGACAGACAGACAGACAGATACCCTCCATCAGCTGACTCACTTCCCAAATGGCCACAATAGCCAGGGCTTGGCCTGGCTGAAGCTAAGAACCTGGAACTTCATCCAAGTCTCTCATGGGGGTAGTGGTGGCCTAAGCACTGGGACCATCTTTTGCTGCCCTCCCAGGTTCATTACCAGGGAGCTAGATTGGAAGTCAAGCAGCTGGGACTGGAACCAGCACTCAGATGGGATGCTAGCATCAGAGACGGCAGCTTAACCTGCTGCACTACAATGCCTGTCCCTCTTTTTATTTTTTTAAAAGATTTTTTGAGGGCCGGTGCCATGGCTCACTAGGCTAATCCTCCACCTTGTGGTGCCGGCACACCGGGTTCTAGTCCCAGTCGGGGTACCGGATTCTGTCCCAGTTGCCCCTCTTCCAGGCCAGCTCTCTGCTGTGGCCAGGGAGTGCAGTGGAGGATTGCCCAAGTGCTTGGGCCCTGCACCCACATGGGAGACCAGGAGAAGCACCTGGCTCCTGCCATCAGATCAATGCAGTGCGCTGGCTGCAGTGCCCCGGCTGCAGCACGGCGGCCATTGGAGGGTGAACCAACAGCAAAGGAAGACCTTTCTCTCTGTCTCTCTCTCTCAGTGTCTAACTCTGCCTGTCAAAAAAAAAAAAAAAAGAAAGAAAAAAGATTTTTTGAAAGGCAGAGTTAGAGAGAGAGAGAGAGAGAGAGAGAGAGGAGGAGGAGAACCAGGAGCTTCATACAGTTGTCCCATCTGAGTGGCAGGGGCCCAAGCACTTGGACAATCTCCTGCTGCTTTTCCCAGGCCTTTTTCAGAGATCTGGATTGGATATGGAGCAGCTGGGACACAAACCTGCACCCATGTGGCATGCCTGCGGCACAGGCAGGGACCTTACCTGTTGTGCCACAGCTCCAGCCTGGTCTGATGTTTTTGACTCTGCTTCCGTTTCCATAGGGAACTAGTGGGAGTCAGGCTGGAGACTGCTGTTACTTTCGAGTGGTTTCTGACCTGACGTGGAGTGCTCACTACCAGGGCCCCACCAGAGGTTAGTTTTCTGTTCTCTTCCATTAACAGTGTGGTGACTGCCACTGCTGGTCTTTTCCCTCCCCACATCTGAGGGAGTACCCCAAGAACCATGCCCTAATCAGATGGAATGGTTTTTCTCAGGACAGGAGGGCCAGGACTGGAGCTTAATAAGGGCCTGTTTTAATTCTACTGCATGAATTTCTTCTGGAGACCATGGAAGGGGATCAGGTTCTTATTCTAACAATTTTTGACATAGTCTTTGTCTTTTGAGTGTGAGAGTAGTCCACAATCTGCAATAATGGGTCAGTCCCCAAAGCTTTCTTTTTTTTTTTTTTTTATTTACAGGCAGAGTGGACAGTGAGAGAGAGAGACAGATAGAAAGGTCTTCCTTTTGCCGTTGGTTCACCCTCCAATGGCCGCCGCGGCCGGCGCGCTGCGGCCGGCGCACCGCGCTCGTCCGATGGCAGGAGCCAGGAGCCAGGTGCTTTTCCTGGTCTCCCATGGGGTGCAGGGCCCAAGCACCTGGGCCATCCTCCACTGCACTCCCGGGCCACAGCAGAGAGCTGGCCTGGAAGAGGGGCAACCGGGACAGAATCCGGCGCCCCGACCGGGACTAGAACCCGGTGTGCCGGCTCCGCAAGGCGGAGGATTAGCCTGTTGAGCCATGGCGCCGGCCTTTTTCTTTTTTTTTTTTTTTTACAGGCAGAGTGGACAGTGAGAGAGAGAGACAGAGAGACAGGTCTTCCTTTGCTGTTGGTTCACTCTCCAATGGCTGCCGCGGCTGGCGCGCTGCGGCCGGCGCACCATGCTCATCTGAAGGCAGGAGCCAGGTGCTTCTCCTGGTCTCCCCTGGGGTGCAGGGCCCAAGCACTTGGGCCATCCCCCAAATCTTTCTGAGCTCCCTTTTTGTTTTTGGCAAAGGCAGATGCACTATTGATTTTTTGGGTGTCCTTCACTAATTAAATGTCCTCAGTATCTTACCTCTTATTTTACAAACTGTAGTTATTTTTTTTAAAGATTTTATTTATTTATTTGAGAGATAGGGTTACAGACAGTGAGAGGGAGAGACAGAGAGAAAGGCCATCTGTCCGCTGACTCACTTCCCAAATGGCTGTAAGGGCCAGAGCTATGTTGATCCAAAGCCAGGAGCCAAGGGCTTCCTACGGTCTCCCATACCAGTGCAGGGCCCAAGGATTTGAGCCACCTTCACTGCTTTCCCAGGCCATTGCAGAGAGCTGGATCGGAAGAAGAGCAGCCGGGACTAGAACCGGTGCCCATATGGGATACTGGCGCTGCAGGCAGAGGATTAACCTACTGTGCCACAGTGCTAGCCCCTGTAGTTACTTTTGAATACTTATAAGCCCTTATCTCCCCAAAAGTTAAGCAAGTTTCTAGTGGTCTCTGGCATTTCACCCTGCTTCTTTCCCAAGATTAGATCATCTATATAGCATAGTAACTGAGACTCTATAGAGGGCTGGGAATCTTCGAAGACTTTTTCTAACACTTGGCCAAATAGATCTGAGGCTTCTGAAAAGCCTTGAGGCAACAAAGTCCGATGGCATTGTTGTTTCCTTCCCTTTTCAGGATTTTCCTACTCAAAAGCAAAAAAGACCTTTGCTTCTCTGATCTAAGGGACAAGTCCAAAATGCATCTTTTAAATCTACCACACTAAAGCATTTGTGTTAATATGGGCTCTTACTAAGGAGGGTGTAGGGATTTGGTACTATGGGGTGATGGGCTTGGACAATTTGATGTATAGCTCTTAAGTCCCACAGGTGTCTTAACTGGGAGAATTGGGGTATTGTATGGTGACATGTAAGGTTCCACAATCCATCTCTGATTAACCCCTCTATAACTGTTTGCAAACTCTTCTTCCCTTAAATAGGAATTGAATACTGACTTCTACAAACTGTCTTTTCCAGTTGTTCGATTTGTAGTGGCACAACTTTTTAAAAAAAGATTTATTTTATTTATTTGAAAGAGTTACAGAAGAGGTAGAGACACAGAGAGAGGTCTTCCACCCAGTGGTTCACTCCCCAGATGGCTGCAATGGCCAGAGCTGTGCCGATCCGAAGCCAGGATCCAGAAGCTTCCTCTGGGTCTCCCATGTGGGTGCAGGGGCCCAAGAACTTGGGCCATCTTCTGCTGCTTTCCCAGGCCATAGCAGAGAGCTGGGTCAGAAGTGGAGCATCCAGGACTAGAACCGGCACCCATATGGGATGCTGGTGCTTCAGGCCAGGGCTTTAACCCACTGTGCCATAGCATCGGCCCCAGTGGTGCAACTTTTAAGCCTCCTCCATTACCCTCTCCTACCGATAATTGGGGATCTGTCTTTCCCTCCTCCTACTCAGTTAGGATCCCCATCAGTACTTTTATTTGCCTC
Source organism: Sylvilagus floridanus (assembly GCA_949820135.1). Lineage (NCBI taxonomy): Eukaryota > Metazoa > Chordata > Mammalia > Lagomorpha > Leporidae > Sylvilagus > Sylvilagus floridanus. Next base: position 25,150,383 of record OX463241.1, on the reverse strand, counting down.
TTGTCCACTCCTAATCCTAAACCTAATTTCACAGTCAAGGGTCAGCACAGGAGATTAATTCTTGCTTCAGGTATGTATAAACACCTCTCACTATGTTCTGATTTTACTCTGATAAGTTTTTTAAAAAAATACTGCAATGACTTCTCACTTTGTTGTTGATTCTAGTCTGACACGCTTTCTAAAAAATATTGCAACATGAATCCCTTTCCCCTTGGCCCCCAACGCTGTACATTATTCCCTGGAGAGTTCTGTGCCCTTTGGTTGCTGTGTCAGGGAAGAATGAGCAGCTCCAGTGTCAAACAGAAATGTTCTCTCTTCCCCTTCAGGTCCCACCAGAAAGTTAATCAAGGGTTCCTGGTGGGACCCACTCAGAGGAACCCCTGACCCCCTAAACTTCATCAACACTCTCATAAGGGGGATTACCCTTTCTTCTTTCTTCCACTCTGGGTGTTCTCTCTTGAAATGTCCTATCTTTTCACACCTGTAATCCACTTAAGGTTTTTGGAGCTCCCCTCTGTATTTCCCTCCCAGCCATTGGTTGAAATTTGGGATTTCTCCATCTTTTGTGAGGGGGATTCTGATCCAATCTCTTTTAACTTCCTCTTCTACAGTGGAAAACATGGCTTTTGGTTTTCCTCTTCTCTTCTTTTGAAAACTTTCTGTGTTTCCCTTAATAACTCCTCAATTGATTTCTCATTCTGCCTATCAATCTTTTGTAATTTCTTTGTGATATCGGGGCAACTATTAATTACAAAATTAACTTTTTTTTTTAAAGAAAGATTTATTTGTTTGAAAGTCAGAGTTACACAGAGAAAGAAGGAGAGGCAGAGAGAGAGATCTTCCATCCGCTGGTTCAACTCCCCAGTTGGCCACAATTGGCCAGAGCTGAGCCAATCCGAAGCCAGGAGCCAGAAGCTTCCTCCAGGTCTTCCCAAGCAGGTGCAGGGGCCCAAGGACTTAGGCTAGACTCTACTGCTTTCCCAGCCCACAGCAGAGAGCTGGATCACAAGTGGAGCTGCTGGGACTTGAACAGGTGCCCATATGGGATGCTGGCACTGCAGGTGGTGGCTTTACCCACTATGTCACAGCGCTGGCTCCATGACAGCAAGATCTTACATCCTCTGGTTCACTCCCTAAATGGCTGCAATGGCTGGAGCTGGGCTGCTCCAAAACCAGGAGATAGGAGATTCTTCCCAGACTTCCACATGGGTGCAGGGCCCAAGCACTTCAGCCACCTTCTGCTGCATTCCCAAGTGTGTTATCAGGGAGCTATATTGGAAGTTGAGCAGCTGGTCTCAAACCAACAGTCATGTGGGATGTCAATGCTGCAGGTGGAGACTTAACCTGTTATGGCACAGCACTGGCCCCCAAAATTAACTTTTAGTCTTGAGAGGCAGAGTTAGACACTGAGAGAGAGAGAGAGAGAGAGAGAGAGAGAGAGAGAGAGAGAGAGAGACAGAGAGAAAGGTCTTCCTTCCATTGGTTCACCTCCCAAATGGCCGCTACGGCCATTGCGCTGCGGAAGCTAGGAGCTAGGTGCTTCCTCCTGGTCTCCCATGGGGGTGCAGGGCCCAAGCACTTCGGCCATTCTCCACTGTACTCCCGGGCCACAGCAGAGAGCTGGACTGGAAGAGGAGCAACTGGGACAGAACCGGCGCCCCAACCGGGACAAGAACCTGGGATGCCGGCACCGCAGGCGGAGGATTAGCCTAGTGAGCCACGGCACCGGCCCCAAAATTAACTTTTGAAAGCCCTTTTCCCTGTGGATCCTCTGGATCCAGGCCAGAGTATTTCCTTATTTGATCTCTAAGCCTCTATAGAAAAACACAACGAGTTTCCTCATTTTCCTGTTGAATTTCAAATACCTTAGAGATACTTTGTGACCTGGGAGTAGACTCTCTCATTACTTTACTCTGAGCTCTTGCATTTGTGCTCCATCCCTGGGATTCTTATTCCTTGCAGGATCAAAATTTGGAAATTTTTGTTCAGCTGATAAGATTCCTGCTGTTTTTCCCAAATGACCACGGCTGCCCTCCTAATCATTGCTACCTGCCCCCTCCTTTGCCCAGGAGCTTCATTATAGACATCATTTCAGTCCAAATATAGAAACTGGGTCCTGGGACTGATCTAGTTGATTGGCTCATCCCAGAGGATACTCTCAGAGTGGTTTTATTTCTCTTTTGAAGTTTCTGGGGGCTGGTACTGTGGCGGAGCAAGTAAAGCTGCTGCCTGCAGTGCCAGCATCCCATATGGGTGCCGGTTTGAGTCCTGTCTGCTCCACTTCCCATCCATCTCCCTGCTAATGTGCCTGGAAAATCACTGGAGGATGGCTCAAGTCCTTGGGCCCCTGCATCCACATGGGAGACCCAGAAGAAGCTCCTGGCTCCTGGCTTTGGTTTGGGTCAGCTCCTGCCATTGCAGCCATTTGGGGAGTGAACAAGTGACCCGAAGACCTCTCTGTTTCTCTCTTTCTCTCTGCCTCTGACTCTCTATAGCTCTGCCTTTCAAATAAATCAATCAATCTTTTTTTAAAAAAAAAAGAAATTTCTGACCTCAGTACTGGTAAGGGGAGCATTCACAACCCTGATTTCTTCTTGTCCTACAGGAACTTCCCAAAGAGCAAACGTGTTAGATTTTTTTTTTTTTGGGGGGGGAGGGGTGTGGATAGGGAAGTTTTCTAGATCCGTTTTACATTATTCTAATTCCTGTCTTCATTTAGGGTGAGGATTTATGGGGTCTGTTGGTTCGGCTTCCTTATCTCCAGATCCTCCTTCCCCTGATCCTTCTGCTGCCCCTTGATTTTCTTGTCCTGCACTCTGAGGGACATAGGGAAGGGACAGACAGGATAAGGGGTCCCAGGCTTTACAGTGGGACCTTCCTCCTCCCTTTTGAGGGGGAAGTAGGGGTCAGCTGCTTCATCCAGCAGAGAGCAGACTTCTGCATTTCTTCTCGTAAGGATGGGGTTTTGTCGTTCACGTAGAACAGTACAGCCTGGCACATCCAGTCTTCATCTGGGCCAGACTTGGACCCAAACACCAAGGGTTTGCGAATTGAGTCTTTGTGCCAAATCAAACAGCAGTCTTTTTTTTTTTTTTGACAGGCAGAGTGGACAGTGAGAGAGAGAGACAGAGAGAAAGGTCTTCCGTTGCCGTTGGTTCACCCTCCAATGGCCGCCACAGACAGCGCGCTGCAGCCGGCGCACCGCGCTCATCCAGTGGCAGGAGCCAGGAGCCAGGTGCTTTTCCTGGTCTCCCCATGGGGTGCAGGGCCCAAGCACCTGGGCCATCCTCCACTGCACTCCCGGGCCACAGCAGAGGGCTGGCCTGGAAGAGGGGCAACCGGGACAGAATCCGGCGCCCCGACCGGGACTAGAACCCGGTGTGCCGGCTCCGCAAGGCGGAGGATTAGCCTGTTGAGCCACGGCGCCGGCCCAAACAGCAGTCTTTAATCATCTTTTGCTTTCCTTTGTTCCTGGTTTGAGGGATGTTCCTCCAAGATCCCAACTTTCTCCGCAATGGACTTTCTGGGGGAATGTCAGAGGGAGCATCTTCACCCCCACTTTCCCTAGGCCTGGAATTCTGATTTCCCATTTTCAGCTGGTCTCTGTGTCTGAATTTTCCTGTGCACTCAACCACCCGTAATCGAGATTACCTGCCTGCCTTCTTTGCTTATTTATTTATTTATGTGAAAGGCAGAGTTACAGAGAGAGGGAGGGAGGGGGAGACAGAGTAAGAGAGAGAGAGAGAGAGAGAGAGAGAGATCTTTCATTTGTTGGTTCACTCCCCAAATGGCTGCAGTGGCTGGAGCTGGGCCAGTACAAAGCCAGAAGCCAGGAGCCTCTTTCAGGTCTCTCCTGGAGGTACAAGGGCCCAAGCACTGGGGCTACCTTCTACCGCTGGAACCAGCAGCACCCATATGGAACTGTGGCATTGCAGGTGGCGGCTTTACCTGGTATGCCCCAACGCCGGCCCCTGTGATGATGTCTTGCACCCCACACAGAGGTTTCCTGAGAGCTCACTACCCTCCCGCCACTGTAGTGGAGGTTTCTTGCACACTATGGGACCCACTTTGTCTGCTTCTGGCCATTTTGCTTCTGAGAGAACAAAGCTGTGGATTAGGACTCTGCATTTGCTGTGTATTTAAGACACATTTCAGTGTCACATACTTGACCTCCAAAAATACCCAACCACCAAGGCAGTACTTATAGTCCAATGTTTCCTACTTTGGTTCATACACAAGGTTGCCTGGCTTCCAAGGTGCCTGCTTTTTCTTTTCTGTGTTAACTCTGCTGTCTTCTGAATAACGTCTTGTGTTGTTCTGTGGCTTGTGCAGGGAGACAGGGTACCTGAACAAAGCAGACCACCTGAAACTGAGTAGGATGCATCTCTTCCTCTGCTGGAGTTCCACTCCACACAGGTAAGAAGATCCCAGAGGAGCCTCCACGTTTGGATTCAGGAAGTGCAAGATTGGGCATCTGATGAGCAGGCACATCGGGATCAGTTAGGGCAAGCAGTTTATATCCTAGCACACAGGTCCTTCCCATGGTTCCTCATTGGCTGAGTACTATGGGCTGTACAATCTTCCCAGATGTCACCTAAGTTAGAAAGTTATCTTTCCTTCTTCTTACTTTAATATCCTCTTTGTGTTGGCTACTCCATAACATCCTGTTTGGCTGGTGAGTTTTGCTACATCTGTATGTCTGCTAACGGTAATTTCCCATTCTGTGTCGAAAATGGAACCACTAGACTTTTTCTTTTCTTTTTAATTTATTTAAATGGCTGCAGCAGCAGGAGCTGAGCTGATCCGAAGCCAGGAGGTAGGAGCTTCATGTGGGTCTCCCATGTGGGTGCAGGGGCCCAAGGACTTGGGTGGTCTTCTACTGCCTTCTCAGGCACAACAGCAGGGAGCTAGATCAGAAGCAGAGCAGCTGGGGCTCGAACCAGCACCTATATGGATGCTGGTGCTGCAGGCAGGACTCGAACCAGCACCTATATGGATGCTGGTGCTGCAGGCAGGACTCGAACCAGCACCTATATGGATGCTGGTGCTGCAGGCAGGGCTTTAACCTGCTGAGCCACAGTGCCAGACCTCCAGACTTTTTCTTACACCAGGAGAACCAGTAGGGAGCTGTATCAGAAGTGAAGCATCCGGAACTTGAAGCAGCACTCCTTTATGGAATGCCAGCATTACAAGGAGTGGCTTAACCTGCTGGGTTATTTGTAAGATGAAGACTTCAAGACTTAATTATTTCCCAAAGGTCTCATCTATCATATTGGATATTAATATGAATTTTGAGAGACACTAACATTCAGATCACAGCAGGATTATTCAAAGTTTGAGGACTACAAAGCACAGAATATCCTTTCTCCAAATAACTAAGCTGGTTAGGTCTGTCCTAAGGAGGAAGCCAGGCACCTAGGAGTGTTGTCAGCTCAGGGTTCTGCTGGATGCTTCTCTTTGGCCCATGGATTCCATTGATGCATTTTAAGATTTGAGGTTATTCTGTTTTCAAGAGTTACTCTGTTAGTACTTTTTTTTTTTTTTTTTGACAGGCAGAGTGGACAGTGAGAGAGAGAGACAGAGAGAAAGGTCTTCCTTTTGCCGTTAGTTCACCCTCCAATGGCTGCCGCGGACGGCGTGCTGCGGCCGGCGCACCGCGCTCATCCAATGGCAGGAGCCAGGCGCTGGGTGCTTTTTCCTGGTCTCCCATGGGGTGCAGGGTCCAAGCACTTGGGCCATCCTCCACTGCACTCCCGGGCCACAGCAGAGGGCTGGCCTGGAAGAGGGGCAACCGGGACAGAATCCGGCGCCCCGACCGGGACTAGAACCCGGTGTGCCGGCTCCGCAAGGCGGAGGATTAGCCTGTTGAGCCACGGCGCCGGCCTCTGTTAGTACTTTTTAAAACTAAGTTGTGCCAGGTCCAATTATAATATTTATTAATTCTATAATTTATCTTTCATACAACAGATATTTAGTGAACATTTTATTATGTGTCCATGGTTATCCTAATTAGAGACACAAGCTAGAATCATTGCAGGCCCAGCTACTCTCACAGATCTGGGAGTGAAATGGGAGGCGAGAGCTCCTCCTCCCCAGGCTGCTACTAATCAAGGTGAGTTCCGTGGCTGTGAAGTCAGTTGCCCACAGGTCTGAGGTAGATGTATGATCAGGAAGGTAAGTGGACTGCCAGAAGCTCACCTGACTTACCAGAAACAGAAAGGAATTTCAGATCCCAGCACCAGGTTGATTGCTGTCTTTGGGGGAGGTGTTGGTTTACATTATTCTCCTCACCCCCATTTATGAATGAGCAGGAATCACTGCGTGGGTGTTCTGAAGACCCAGGCAGCACCCATCTTGCTGGCCTGCTCTAGGCAAGACAAAGGTCCAGCAGGGTGGAACAGTGACAAGAGAACAGGATTTTAGAAGCATCCAAATCTAGCTTGAATTCTGAGCTCTACCACTTTCTGACCATTTGATCTTGTATAAATCCTTTAACTTCTGTGAGCCTCAGGTTCCCCACTTATAAAAAGAGATGATGGGGCTGGGGCTGGGGCATAGCAGGTGAAGCCACTGCCTGCAGTGCTGGCATCCCATATGGGCGCCAGTTCGAGACCTGGCTGCTCAACTTCCAATCCAGCTCTCTGCTATGGCCTGGGAAAGCAGTGGAGGATGGCCCAAGTCCTTGGGCCCCTGCACCCACGTGGGAGACCAGGAAGAAGCTCCTGGCTCCTGGCTTTGGATCAGTGCAGATCTGGCCATCTAGGGGAGTGAGCCAGAGGATGGAGGACCTCTCTCTCTCCCTCTGCCTCTCTGTAACTCTGCCTTTGAAGTGAATAAATCTTTAAAAAAAAAAATGACAGTTCCCATCTTAGGAAATTATGTGAAGTAAATATAATGTATTTGCAGCACCTGGCACATATAAATTTATTCAGTTGTAGAGCAGAATTAGAATTGCAGGTGAACTTTCTTATTTTTAAATAATTGGTTGTCAAAACTTACACAATACTCGACTATTTAAAGCGGGTGACACAAGTGGCGTCAATTTTCAAAGGACTATTTATTGCTTGAGCCTCAACTTCTGTCTCAAACCGAGTCATAACAGCTTGACTTATTTTTACTCTTACCCCCTCTGGTTCCTTTCTGCGTCTCTTTCCGCTAGAAAGAAACTACGCTGTTGAGAAACCGGGGAAGAAACTTGGGAAAAAAATCCCAGGGTCGTTGGCTCTCTTCGATTTTTCTTACTGCGGCGGAGGGACACACAAAAAAAAATACGGCGAGGTCGGCGTAGGAAGACGCTAGGGGCGGGGCTAACAGCCGCTGAGTGCGCCGAGGGAGCGAAGCGGCCACCCGCCGACCTGGCCGTCAACAATTGGGCGTGGCTGTAGGCGACGTAATAGCTGCGCGCGCTGGAGTTCAGGCGGTCGTCGCTGCGTTTGCGCACCGGGAGCTGGTTGCCGCTGCAGCCGCCTGGAATTGTGGGGGTTGTGTCTGCCCCTCGGCTGCCGTGGCCGGAGGCCGCAGGTAGGGGCTGTGAGGGGCACTCGGCCTTGGAACGGGGCGCGGGGCTCAGGGCGCTGTCTGGCCTCCTCCTGCCAGCGACCTCGGCGCCTTCCCACCGGCGGGCCGGGGTCCCTACACGTTTCCTCTCGTGTCCTAGTCAGCCGGCGCCCTCAGCCCGAGGGCTGCCCTTTCTGACTTGGTCTTCAGCCACCCCTTCCTCGCCAAGTAGATGAGGCCGTGGGAGTGCGAGACTGGCTTTGGGCCGCACATGTGTTTCCGTTCCTGCCGTGTCCCCTTCTCCCGGCCTCAGTTTCCGCATCTGTGGGTTAGATGGTGCTCTCTGAGACCCCTCCAGTGTTCGTGGCGAGATCTCTTGGGTCCCTTCTCCATCAGGAGTTGTGCCCTGCCTCCTTCAGATTTCCTCTTGCCCGTTGCGTGTTTGCCTTTGCTCCGGCAGATGGAAGACTTCTGTGACCTCAGGTCTCTTAGGGGTTCACGCATCCCGGGGCTGCATCCCCTGCGGTTTTGCATTGAACAGCAGTTCCCACGCCAGGTGGTTCCCATTTGGGTGGTCCTGGAACCATCCCTTTGAGAAGCTGTACTTTCAAATTTGACTTACCGAAGAGCACCTGGGATGGGACTCCGTTGGGGAAAGACCAGGAATCAGGAAATGCCCAACACTTGAGAGACCAGTGGAGGCTTCCTTTACACTATAGGAGGTAGACTGATGCCTTTTGTTTTCACTTTTTAATGAAGATTTGAGAGGCAGAGTTACAGACTGAGGGCGGGGAGAGAGAGAGTGAGGCTTCCGTTCCCAGGTTCACTCCTCAAATAGCCCCATCAGCCAGAGCTGGGCAGATCTGAAACCAGGAGCCAGGAGTTTGTTTCAGGCCTCCCACGTGGATGTAGGGGCTCAAGCATTTGGGCCATCTTCCACTACTTTCCCAGGCACATTATCAGGGAGCTGGATTGGAAATGGAGCAGCTGGGATATGAACCAGCAAGCATATGGGGTGCTGGCACCGCAGAGGCTTAACCTACTACACCATGGTGCTGGCCCCAGTTTAATGCCTTTTGAAATATACATTTACTCTGGCCGGCACCGTGGCTCACTTGGTTAATTCTCTGCCTGCGGCACAGGCATCCCATATGGGCACCGGGTTCTAGTCCCGGTTACTCCTCTTCTAGTCCAGCTCTCTGCTGTGGCCCGGGAGGGCAGTGGAGGATGGCTCAAGCGCTTGGGCCCCTGCACCCACATGGGAGACCAGGAGGAAGCACTTAGCTCCTGGCTTCAGATTGGTGCAGCATGGTGGCCATTTTGGGGGTGAACCAATGGAAGGAAGACCTTTGTCTCTCCCTCTCTCACTGTCTAACTCTGCCTGTCAAGTAAAAAAAAAAAAAGAAATATACATTTACTCATGCAAGATCAGTTTTCTAATAAATACGTATTGTAAAGATTTATTTACATGAAAGCCAGAGTTACGTACAGAGTGGGAGAGAGAAGTTCCATCTGCTAGTTCATTCCCCAAGTGACCACGAAGTCCTGGGCTGGATCAGGCAGAAGCCAGGAATTCGTAGCCTCATCTGGGTCTACCATGGGAGTGGCAGGGACACAGTCACTCGGGCCATTTTCTGCTGTTTTCTTAGGAACATTAGCAGGGTGCTGGAGTGGAAGTGGAGCAACCAGGATTTGAACCTGGACACAAAGCGGTGCTTATATGAGATGCAGGTATGTTAGCAGGGTAACCCACAGTGGTGGCCCTTCTAATAAATTTTTTTGATTTTTAATTTATTTATTTGAGAGGTAGAGTTACAGACAGTGAGAGGGAGAGAAAGAGAGAGAGGTCTTCCATCTGCTGCTTCACCCCCTAAATGGCTGCAAGAGCCAGAGCTGAGCCTATCCGAAGCCAAGGGCTAGGAGCTTCTGGATCTCCCTCGTGGAAACAGGGGCCCAAGGACCTGGGCCATCTTCTGCTTTCCCAGGCCACAGCAGAGAGCTGGATCAGAAGAGGAGCAGCCGGGACTAGAACCAGCACCCATTTGGGATGCTGGTGCCACAGATGGAGGATTAACCAACTGCACCACAGCTCCAGCCCCAATATATTTTTTAAAGATTTATTTTATTTATTTGAAAGACAGTTACAGAGAGAGGTAGAGATAGAGAGGTTTTCCATCCGGTGGTTCACTCCCCAGATGGCTGCAACAGTTGGAGCTGCGTTGATCTGAAGCCAGGAGCCAGAAGCTTTCTCCAGGTCTCCCACGTGGTTGCAGGGGCCCAAGGACTTGGACCATCTTTTGCTATCCCATCCATAGCAGAGAGGTGGTTTGGAAGAGGAGCAGCTGGGACTGGAACCAGCACCCATATGGGATGCTGGTGCTTCAGGCTAGGGCCTTAACCTGCTAGCCACAGCGCCAGCGCCCCTCCCCAATTTTTTTTTAAAGAGTTATTTATTTATTTGAAAGAGATACAGGGAGGGAGAGAGAGAAAGGGGGAGGGGAGGGAGAGTAAAGGAGGGAGGGAAAGATCTTCCATCCACTGGGTCACTCAAATGGCTGTAATGGCTGGAGCTGGGCCAGTCAGAAGCCAGAAACTTATTCTGGGTCTCCCACATGGGTGCAGGGACCCAAGCATGTGGGCCATCTTCTACTGCTTTACTAGGCCATAGCAGAGAGATTGGAAGTGGAGTAGCTGGGATTCGAACCAGCACCCATATGGGATGCTGGCATTGCAAATGGCTTTACCTGCTATGCCTCAGTGCCAACCGTTCTAATATTTCTAAATGCCTGATTTTGATCCAAGCCCAGCTGGCTTTCTCATGTTAATAAACAAAACCATAAACTGCTTTGAGGGATGGAGAGGGTTATGTTAACCACGACTAGACAGCAGAATGCATTATCCGTATTTGCTTGGATAAACTGATAACGTTTATAAATACTGTGTGAAATATCCTCACCTGTCTCATCAAGAGATGGAAGTGCAGTAAAAGTGAGACTTTATTTTCATTGATATTACAAGATTAAGTGTCAGATGATCAGGCACACTGGGAGCGGTTACAGTAAGCAATTCATATTCTAGCCCATAGATCCCTCTCCCAGTTCCTCTAAATGCTATGTGGTGTACAAGCTTACTGGACCTAACATAAGTTGCCTGAATTACAGAGTCACTTTCTTCCTTCCTTCTCTCTACTCTAATTTCTTCTTGGGAATTGGCTATTCCATAATATCCTATTTGCCTAGTGAGTTTTGCTACATTTGTGAGTCAGCTAACAATTTTCCATTCTGTGTTGAAAATGCACAGCCAGACATTCTTCACAATACTAAAAATATTTTTTTTTTTTTTGACAGGCAGAGTGGACAGTGAGAGAGAGACAGAGAGAAAGGTCTTCCTTTTGCCGTTGGTTCACCCTCCAATGGCCGCCGCGGACGGCGCGCTGCGGCCTGCGCACCACGCTCGTCCGATGGCAGGAGCCAGGAGCCAGGTGCTTTTCCTGGTCTCCCATGGGGTGCAGGGCCCAAGCACTTGGGCCATCCTCCACTGCACTCCTGGGCCACAGCAGAGGGCTGGCCTGGAAGAGGGGCAACCGGGACAGAATCCGGTGCCCCGACCGGGACTAGAACCCGGTGTGCCGGCGCCGCAAGGCGGAGGATTAGCCTGTTGAGCCACAGCGCCGGCCAAAATATTTGTTTTGACAGTGAAAATGTGTGTGTGTGTGTGTACACGCTTTTTGTTTTCTGATAATAGTATAGCCAGATTCTGAAATATGATTTTTCTGGGAGCCAGTGTATAACCATATTAGGATTGATATTTTTTAAGTAAAGATCTATTTGTTTTATTTGAAAGAGTTAAAGTGAGAGAGGGAGAAAGAGAGATCTTGTATCTGCTGGTTCACTCCACGTATGGGCACAACAATCAGGGCTAGGCCAGGCTGGAGCCAGGAGCCGGGAGCAGTGGGTTTGGGGGCCTGAGCACTTGGACCATCCTCCACTGCTTTCCTAGGTGTGTAAACAGGGAGTTGGATCAGAAGTGAAACAGCTAGTATTTGAAGCAGTGCCCATGCAGATGCTGACACTGCAGATGGCAGGCTAACCTGTTGTGCCACAGCACTGGCCCCTAGGATTGATGTTTGTGTAACCTGGGTCAGAAGTTGGTTTGTGGTTTCAGTTGAGAACATAGCCACACCAGATTTATTTTAACCTTTCTTTCAGAAGCTTAGTGAATTTAATCTTCTAATTAGTACAAGTGCTGTTCTGATGAAGTTGGCAAGAAATAAAGACTTAGTACCCTCATTTTATGGTTGATTGGAACAGAATATGTGAAGAGGCATGTGGCAGCCCAGGAAAGAAAACTTGCCTGCTACTCTGATACCTTTTTTCCTACTCTTCCCTGCTGTTGGTTGAAGGCCAGCTATTACTTCTTTGCAGAGGCCAACTTTGAGCCTTGGTATGTTTCATTGGCAGGAAAAAGACTAATTAAGTAAAAATGAAAACTACCAAAATGGTTTTTAAAACAACAAACATTCCATACTTGATCATCCAATGATTGTTGTCCTTTTAGAGTGATGTGTGTAGGAGTGAGCCGTGGAGGTTGAGGGTGGCATCACCAAGGTGATATGGCCATTGGCCAAGACAGTTTTGGAAAATCTACCTCGGGCTTATTTGCAGAGACATTTTTGAGCTATTGGAGAGATCAGTCTCATTAATATGTGGAATCATACTATTATTTCTACAAACCACAAATGACATAGTTTGGCAACTTTTTCCTCTGACTGGTTTTCAGGTGAGTTAGTAGTTCTCTTGAGGTGGACATCATGGGTTTTCAAGTGTGGAGAATGTGTTTTGCCTGCGAGTCTACCGCTTATTAGCTGTATGACTTTGGATAAGATATTCACCTCTTAGCCTCCCCTGCATAAAAGTAGGAGTAATACTTTACTTGCAAGGGTTATTAAAGGAGGGAATACACATGAAAGATCTTGGGATGCAGGAAATCAATACATGTTTCACTCTCAAAGAATGAAGAATTTTCTGTTAGCTTATTCAGAAGAATAGGACAGTATCAAATGGGAAGTGTACTATTTCCCAAATATGTTGATACCTTCCAGTTGTCCTTTTCATGTTTGTGGATTTGTACTCTCACCTTGCCTTTTTCTTCATTTCTTTTCTATCCTTCCTGGGTGAAGCTGTGCTGCAGAGGCTGTCTGCCAGTCTCTTGGAATAAGCTTCTTTGCAGGAGAGCTAATCTGAACATTCTTAAAATGCTAGCTGCTTGATTGTATATTCCTGGGGATTTTTCTCTGGGGTTTCAGCTAGTGCTTAGATCACGCTCTACAGCGCAGGCATCTCTAACTCCTGGATTTGGTGTCAATTTGAATACCTGTCCTTGTGGAGCTAATCTTTTTCTCTTTCTGAGTGAGGATGAATACTTCATCCTTTTCTGAGTCAGCCTTAAGCTGCAAGCCTTAGTCTTTCACAGCAGAGAGCTTTGTAGTTTAATTATATGTGGTCTGAAGAGGGACTATCCTCCCCTTTTCTTTTTTGCATTTACTTTAACCAAGGATTTCCCTGCTGAGTGGGGAAGCAGGAGGACAGCCTGTTGCTGCGGTTTAGGTGAGGCTGTGGGTAACCTGGAGTCCTAGCATCAACACTGAGTTTGTCTTTGGGACAAAAAATTATTATTTTTTTTGACAGGCAGAGTGGACAGTGTGAGAGACAGAGAGAAAGGTCTTCTTTTGCCGTTGGTTCACCCCCCAATGGCTGCTGCAGCCAGCGTATTGCACTGATCCAAAGCCAGGAGCCAGGTGCTTCTCCTGGTCTCCCATGCGGTTGCAGAGCCCAAGGACTTGAGCCATCCTCCATTGCACTCCTGGGCCATAGCAGAGAGCTGTCCTGGAAGAGGGGCAACTGGGACAGAAGCTGGCGCCCCCACCGAGACTAGAACCTGGTGTGCCGGCGCCACAGGCGGAGGATTAGCCTATTGAGCCGTGGCGCCGGCCACAAAAAATTATTAAAAAATTATTAAAATTATAAAAAAATTATTAAAAAATTCAAACTGCCCAGACACTTGTAGAGGACTCTGGAATTTTCCTGACTTTTGAGTTTACACTTGGCATTCACACTCATTCAGTTTTCTATCCTGGAGACAGAATCCAGTGGCTACAGAGCTATGGTCAGTGCAGACTTGTAATTCCTTCAGGTTCCAGCTCATAGACAAGAATGTGGTTGTACTAGCTGGCCATGTCTGCTTTCATCTTCCTAATACTGCCTTTCACTTTGGGGTTGAGAAGGAAGAGGTGTAATCCATGCACAAGTAACATTCTGTGTCAAGGCCTTGGTGGAGGTCAGGGGCTGAGAGCGTTGACCATAGGGCTGGGCAAATGGAAAATGCCAGTCATCTCAGTAATGTTACAGATGTGTGGTAAATTCTTCATGACAGCTACCATGTTTCTCGGTGTCACCTCATTTGTGAAATGGAATGCCTTCATTAATCTCTGCTATAGAAAGGATGAACAATCATTCCAGTTTGACCAGAGCAGAAGGATTTCCCAGGTGTGAGACTTTTGATAACAAAACCAGTGAAGCCCAGGGCAACCCAGGATGTGTTGGTCACTCTACCCATAGCTTATGCAAATCAATGCATATGCTGTTTTTTGGGAAATGGGTCATCCATATAGATTCATCTAATCAGTGTTTCTCAGCCTTTTGTTCATTATCACATTTTGAGGCTCTTTTCCTAATTGTCCACTCCCCCATGGAATTTTAATGCCACAGATATACTCTGTACTGTGTACCAGGGCACTTTTCATCCCCTCAGGTGTTACTGTACCCTTTGAGAATGCATAATCTTTTTTTTAGAGATTTATTTATTTATTTTTCCCAGAAACTTTTTATTTAAGGTATACAAACTTCATACATTTCATAAATACAACTTGAGGAAAACAGAGATTCTTCCCACCATACCCACCCTCCCACCTACACTTCCACCCTTCTTCTCCTCCCTCTCCTTTTCCCATCATTTTTTTTCTATCATCTACTTGCAGTTAACTTTATATACATATGATTGTCTATATTTAGTAAAGATTTCAACAAACAGTTTGAAGAAAACAGAAACCAAACCTGTTCCTCAACAGTCAAGGCTGTTCAAAGTCATTGCTTCTCATAGTGTCAGTTTCACTACTATAGAGTACTTTTTAGATGCGCCATTAATTACCACAGATCAAAGAGAACATATGGTATTTGTCCTTTTGGAACTGGTGTGATGTTTTCCAGCTTCATACATTTTTTTTTTTTGCAAATGACAGGATTTTATTTTTTAATTTACTGCTGTATAGTATTCCATGGTGTACATAATTTCTTTATCCAGTCTTCATTTGGCAGACTTTTGGATTGATTCCATATTTTAGCTGCAATAAATATGGGGGTACAGATAACTCGTATGCTGATTTCATTTACCTTGGGTAAATTCCCAGGGATGGGCTGGCTGGGTCATATGGTAGGTCTGTATTCAGATTTCTGAGGTATCTCCATCTTGTCTTCCACAGTGGCTATACCAGTTTATATTCCCACCAACAGTGGATTACACCACATCCTTGCCAGCATTCGTTTGTTGATTTCTGTATGAAAGCCATTCTAAGGGGGGGTGAGGTAAAAACCTCATTGTGGTTTGGATTTGCATCTCCCTGATGGCTGGTGATCCTGAGCGTTTTTTCACGTGTCTGTAGGCCACTTAGATTTCCTCTTTTGAAAAATGCCTGTTTAAGTCCTTTGTCCATTTCTTTTTTTTTGGACAGGCAGAGTGGACAGTGTGAGAGAGAGAGAGAGAGAGAGAGAGAGAGAAAGGTCTTCCTTTGCCATTGGTTCATCCTCCAATGGCCGCTGCGGCCGGCGCACCGCACCTATCTGAAGGCAGGAGCCAGGTGCTTCTCCTGGTCTCCCATGGGGTGCAGGGCCCAAGCACTTGGGCCATCCTCCACTGCACTCCCTGGCCACAGCAGAGAGCTGGCCTGGAAGAGGGGCAGCCAGGACAGAATCCGGCACCCCGACTGGGACTAGTACCCAGTGTGCTGGCGCAGCAAGGTGGAGGATTAGCCTACTGAGCCGCGGTGCCGGCCTTGTCCATTTCTTAACTGGGTTGTTTGTTTTGTTGTTGTTGAGTTTCTTGAGCTTTTATATATTCTGGTTATGAATCCTTTATCATTCATATAGTTTGCAAATAATTTCTCCCATTCTGTTGGTTGCCTCTTCACTTTGCTGAGTGTTTCTTTTGCAGTGCAGAAACTTCTCAGTTTGATATAATACCATTTGTCAATTTTGGCTTTGATTGCTTGTGCCTCTGGGGTCTTTCCTAAGAACTCTGCCTATGATCTTGCACGGTTTCCCCAGTGTTCTCTATTACTTTGATGGTATTAGGTCATAGATTTAGATCTTTGATTCATTTTGTATAAGGTGTTAAGTAGGCATCTTGCTTCATAATTCTGCATATGTCAATCCAGTTTTCTCAGCACCATTTGTTGTAGAGACTGTCCTTGTTCCAGGGATTGATTTTAGCTCCTTTGTCAAAAAAATTGGTTGTATATGCGTGGGTTGATTTCTGGCATTTCTACCCATCTGTTTTTGTGCCAGTACCAGGCTATTTTGATTATAACTGCCCTGTAGTATGTCTTGAAATCTGGTATTGTGATGCTCCAGCTTTGTTTTTGTTGTCTAAGATTGCTTTAGCTATCTGGAATCTCCTGTGTTTCTGTATGAATTTCAGCATCGTTTTTTCTATATCTGAGAAGAATGTCCTTGGTGTTTCAATGGTATCACATTGAATCTGTAGACTGCTTTTGGTAGTATGGACATTTTGATTGTATTGATTCTTCTAATCTATGAACATAGATTTTTTTTCTATTTTTTTATGTTTTTCTATATTTTGGTGTCTTCTTTGCTTTCTTTAATGTTTTACTATTCTAATCAATAGAGATCATTAATGTCTGTGGTTAAATTTATTTCAAAGTATTTTATTTTTTTGGTAGCTATTGTGAATGGGATTAATCTTAGAAGCTCTTTCTCAGCCATGGTATTGTCTGTGTATAGAAAGGCTATTGATTTTTGTGTGTTGATTTTATATCATACTATTTTACCAAACTCTTCTATGAGTTCCAATAGTCTCTTAGTGGAGTCTGTTGGAACCCCTATATGTAGAATCATGTCATCAGCAAATAGGGATAGTCTGACTTCCTCCTTCCCTATTTGTGTCCCTTTGATTCTTTTTTTTTTTTTTTTTTTTTGGTCTAATGGCTCTGGCTAAACCTTCCAGTACTATATTGACTAGCAGTGGTGAGAGTGGGCATCCTTGTCTGGTTCTGGATGTTAGTGGGAATGCTTCCAAATTTTTCCCATTCATTAGGATGCTGGCCATTATAAATTGCCTTGATTGTGAGGAATGTTCCTTCTATATCCAATTTACTTAAGGTTTTAATCATGAAAGGATGTTGTATTTTATCAAATGCTTTCACTGCATCTATTGAGATAATAATCTGGATTTTGTTTTTCAATTGGTTAATGTGCTTGGTCCAGGTGAATGATCTTTCTGATGTGTTGTTGGATTCAATTGGCTAGTATTTTGTTCAGGATTTTTGTGTCTATATTCATCAGGGAAATTGGTCTGTAGTTCTCTCTTGTATCTTTTTCAGGTTTAGGAATTAAGGTGATACTGGCTTCATCGAAGGAGTTTGGGAGAATTCTTTAAATTCTTATGAGTATCTTGAGAAGGATTGGAATTAGTACTTCTTTAAATGTCTGGTAAAATTCAGCAGTGAAACCATTCAGTCCTGAGTTTTTCTTTGTTGGGAGGTCTTTATTACTGATTGAATTTCTGTTTAGGTTTTCTATGTCTTTATGGCTCAATTTAATTAGATATGTGTCCAGGAATCTGTCCATTTCTTCCTGTTGGCATACAGCTCCTTGTGGTAGTTTCTGATGATTGTTTTTATTTCTATGGTATCTCTTGTTATATTTCCTTTTTCTTCTCTCATTTTATTGATTTTGAGCTTCTGCTTCTTTTTCTTGATTAGTTGGGCCAATGGTGTGTCAGTTTTGTTTATTTTTTTCAAAAAACTGGTTCTTAATTTTGCTAGTCTTTTGTATTTTTTGTTTAAATTTTGTTTATTTTCTAATTTAATTATTTCTTTACTCCTAATTTTCAGTTTGGTTTGATGTTTTTCTAGGTCCTTGAGATGCATCAAGGGTCATTTATTTGGTGCCTTTCCAATTTCTTTTTTTTTTTTTTTAAGGATTTTAAAAATTAATTAATTTGACAGAGTTACAGACAGTGAGAGGGAGAGACAGAGAGAAAGGTCTTCGATCTGCTGGTTCTCTCCCCAGATGGTCACATTGGCCAGAGCTGGGCCGATCTAAAGCCAGGAGCCTCTTCTGGGTCTCCCACACAGGTGCAGGTGCCCAAGCACTTGGGCAGTCCTCTACAACTTTCCCAAGCCATAGCAGAGAGCTAAATAGGAAGAGCAGCAGCTGGAACTAGAACCGACACCCACATGGGAAGCTGGCATTGCAGGCAGAGGATTAACCCACTGTGCCACAGTGCCATCCTCCGATTTTTCATGTAGGCACCAGTTACTATACATTTTGTTCTTAGCACTGCTTTTGCTGTATCCCATAAGTTTTGATATGTTGTATTGTCATCTTCATTTGTTTCCAGAAGTGTTTTGATTTTTCTTTTGATTTCTTCTGTTCATTCAGGAGCATGTTTTTCATTCTCCATGTGTTTGCATATGTTCTAGAGATTCTTGAATTGTTGATTTACAGCTTCATTTCATTGTGGTCAGAGAAGATGAGTGGTATGATTTCAATTTTTTTTTGAATTTGCTGAGACTTGTTATGCCCTAGCATGTGGTCTATCCTAGAGAAAGAGCCATACACTGGTGAGAAGAATGGGTATTTTGCAACTGTAGGATGACAAGTTCCATAGATATCTGTTAGGTCCATTTGGTCTATACTGTCTTTTTTTTAATATTTAGTTATTTATTTGAAAGTCAGAGTTACACAAAGAAAGAAGGAGAGGCAGAGAAAGAAAAGTCTTGCATCCACTGGTTCATTCCTTAGTTGGCTGCAACAACTGGATCTGTGCTGATCTGAAGCCAGGAGCCAGGAGCTTCCTCTGGGTCTCCCATGTGGGTACAGGGATCTTTGGGCCAACTTTTACTGCTTTCCCAGGGCATAGCAGAAAGCTGAATCAGAAGTGGAGCAGCCGAGACTTGAATCGGTGTCCATATAGGATGTTGGCACTGCAGATGGTGACTTTACCTACTACGCCACAGCCCCAGCCCCTATTAACTGTGTTGTTTCCTTGCTTATTTTAAATCTGGTTGATCTGTCCATTGCTGAAGGTGGGGTGTTGAAGTCCCTCATTACTATTTTTAAAAATATTTATTTATTTGTTTGAAAGAGTTACACAGGGGGTGGGGGTGTCATCCATCCGATGGTTCACTATCCAATTGGCCGCAACATCTGGAGCTGTGCCATTCCGGAGCCAGGAGATTTTCTGGGTCTCCCCCGTGGGTGCAGGGGCCCAAGAACTTGAGCCATCTTCTTCTTCGTCGTCTTCTTTTTTTTTTTTTTTTAATTTTATTTGTTTGAAAGACAGAGTTACAGAGAGAGGTAGGGACAGAGAGGTCTTAGATCTACTGGTTCACTCCCCAGATGGCCACAATGGCCGGAGCTGCGCCGATCTGAAGCCAGGAACCAGGAGCTTCCCATGTGTGTGCAGGAGCCCAAGGACTTGGACCATCTTCTACTGCTTTCCCAGGCCATAGCAGATAGCTAGATCAGAAGAGGAGTAGCTGGGACTAGAATCAGTGCCCATAAGGGATGGTGGTGGTTCAGGCCAGGACTTTAACCCACTGCGCCACA
This sequence comes from Sylvilagus floridanus, assembly GCA_949820135.1. Taxonomy (NCBI): domain Eukaryota; kingdom Metazoa; phylum Chordata; class Mammalia; order Lagomorpha; family Leporidae; genus Sylvilagus; species Sylvilagus floridanus. The sequence goes on along the minus strand of OX463241.1, from coordinate 25,130,980 downwards.
GTGCTGGCCCACCTCATTACTATTGTCTTGGAATGTATGTCTCCTTTTAGATCCCTTAACATTTCTTTTAAATAGCCAGGTGCCCTGTAGTTAGGTGCATATCCATTTATTATATTCACATTTTCCTATTGAATTGATCCCTTAGTCATTGCATTGTGCCCTTCTTTGTCTCTTCTTTGTCTCAGTTTTTGTGTTACAGTCTATTTTGTCTGATACTTAGATAGTTACACCAGCTCTTTTTTGTTTCTGTCAGCGTGGGATATCGTTTTACATCCTTTCACTTTCAGTCTGCATCTTTCTTTGTGGCTGAGATATGTTTCTGGTAGGCAGCAAATAGGTAGGTTTTGTTTTTTAATTAATTCTGCCAATTTGTATCTTTCAACTGGAGAGTTGAGGCCATTTACATTCAATGTGACTATTGATAAGTAACAACTTGGCCCTGCCATTTTCCCGTAAATATTTCTATTGTTTGCTTGAATTTCCTTTGTACTTTTAGTGGGAAATTTTCTGCCTTCACCTTCTTTCATAGTGATGACCATATTTCTGTGTTTATGTATGTAGCACATCCTTAAGCATCTTTTATAAGGCTGGACAAGTGGTGACAAATTGTTTTAATTTCTGTTTGTTATGGAAAATCTTTATTTCACCTTTATTCGTAAATGAGAGCTTTGCAGGATACAGTATTCTGAGTTGACTTTTTTCTCTCTCTCTCTATTTTTTTAAAGATTTATTTTCTTTGAAAGGCAGAGTTACAGAGAGGCAGAGGCAGTGACAGAGAAAGAGAGAGAGGGGTCTTCCATCCACTGGTTCACTTTCCAGATGGCCACAATGGTCAGAGCTATGCCGATCTGAAGCCAGGAACCAGTAGCTTCTTCCAGGTCTCCCATGCAGGTGCAGGGACCCAAGGCCTTGGGCCTTCTTCTTCTGCTTTTCCAGGCCATAGCAGAGAGATGGATCAGAATTGGAGCAGCTGGGACTCAAACGGGTGCCCATATGGGATGTGTGTACTGCAGGTGGCAGTTTTACCTGCTATGCCACAGCGCCGGCTCTGACTTTTTTTCTCTTAAGACTTGAAATTTATCTCGCCTTCTCTCCTAGCCTGTATGGTTTTTGATGAGAAGTCAGCTTTGAGTCTAATTAGTGATTATCTGAAAAGTAATCTGGCATTTCTCTTGTGTACATTTTAGAATCTTTTCTGTGGAGAGTTTGACTACAATGTGTCGTGGTGAAGATCTTTTCTGTTCATGTACATTAGGAATTCTGTGTGCTTCCAGTACTTGGATTTCTCTTTCTTTCTCCAAATTAGGAAGGTTTTCTGTAATTATTTCACTAAAAAGGCTTTCTAATCCATTCTCTTTTTGCATACCTTCAGGGATTCTTAAGATCCGTATGCTGGGTCATTTGATACTATCCCATAGATCTCTTTTATTATTTTTTGTTTTTTAAATATGTATTTATTTATTTGAAGGTCAGAGTTACACAGAGAGAGAAGGAGAGGCAGAGACAGAGAGAGAGACACACACACAGAGAGGTCTTCCATCCGCTGGAGCTGTGCTGATCTGAAGCCAGGAGCCAGGACCTTTCTTTGGGTCTCCCACTTGGGTACAGGGACCCACGGACTTGGACCATCTTCTACTGCCTTCCCAGGCCACAGCAGAAAGCTGAATCAGAAGTGGAGCAGCTGAGACTCGACCCAGCATCCATACTGGATGCTGGCATTACAGGCAGCAGCTTTACCTGCTACGCCACAGCGCCGGCCTCTGTTAATAGATTTATTGTTTTCTTTTTTTTTTTTTTAATTTTTTTTTTTTGACAGGCAGAGTGGACAGTGAGAGAGACAGAGAGAAAGGTCTTCCTTTGCCATTGGTTTACCCTCTAGAGGCCGCCACGGCCGGCGCACTGCGGCCGGCGCACCGCGCCTATCTGAAGGCAGGAGCCAGGTGCTTCTCTTGGTCTCCCATGGGGTGCAGGGCCCAAGCACTTTGGCCATCCTCCACTGCACTCCTGGGCCACAGCAGAGAGCTGGCCTGGAAGAGGGGCAACCGGGACAGAATCCGGTGCCCCAACCGGGACCTGGTGTGCCAGCGCCGCAAGCAGAGGATTAGCCTAGTGAGCCGCAGCGCCGGCCAGTTTTATTGTTTTCTAATTTCTTCTTTTTTTTGGTCTGACTGTAAAATTTCTAATGATTTCTCTTCTAAATCAGATAATCTTTTTTCTGCCTTTCTGAGTCTGTTGTTAAGGTTTTCCACCACATTTTTTATTCGTTCTATGGAATTCTTCATTTCCAATATTTTGTTTTGATTTCTCTTTGAAATCTCAATTTCATGGGAAAAATTTTTGTTCATATCATGTATGGATTTCTTTAATTTGTGGATTTGTTTCTGATTACTTCTAAGTAATCTTATGATCTTTTTTTTTGAATTCTGTTTCTGGCATGTCTTCAATTTCTTCATCTTCACATTCTAATATTGAAGTGTTGTATTCCTTTTGAGGCATCATGTTGTCTTCCTTATTCTTGTTTCATGAATTGCCACTTTTATTATTAGGTATTTGTGGAGATACTTGTTGATACTCCCCTTCCCCCATGGCTTTTGTCTTTGGACCACACTTTTGTGGCTTAGTGGAATGTCTGTTCTTTCAGTGAATACCAAGAGGTATGTGATTGGTGTGGCCAGGGAGCTCTGTTCATTGCTCCAGGGTGAGGAAATGTCCAAGGTAAAACCAAGTTTGGCAAGGTAAATCTCTCTCTCAAAGATTTATTTATTTACTTGGAAGAGTTACACAGAGAGAGGAGAGGCAGAGAGAGACAGAGAGGTCTTCTGTATCCGCTGGTTCACTCCCCAGTTGGCCACAACGGCTGGAGCTGTGCAGATCCAAAGCCAGGAGCCAGGAGCTTCTTCCAGGTCTCCCACGTGGGTGCAGGGGCCCAAGGACTTGGACCATCTTCTACTGCTTTCCCAGACCATAGCATAGAGCTGGATTGGAAGTGGAGCAGCCGAGACTTTAATCAGCACCCATATGGGATGCTGGCACTACAGGTGGTGGCTTTACCCGCTACACCACTGTGCTGGCCCCTCTCACTCTCATTTTATCAGAAGGTATGTTTGATCTGCTTTGTTGGCATAATCTTACACTCACCTCCTTTCCTCCAAGGAGACCAATACCTGGGTGCTAGCCCATGTGGGTACAGTATTCATCTGTGCTGCCAGAAGAATCACACAAAGGATTCATGCAATCTCTGTGTGAGCAATGACCCTCACCAGGGAATCAGGGAGCCCTGAGTGTGTGGAGCCAGCCACATCCTGCACCCTCCCACACAGCCACAGTGTTTTCACAGTTCCAGCACACGAGGCTCCCACAGTCAGGTCTACTTGCTGGCTGTTAGGTGACTAAGAAAGTTCTTGATTATTCTTTTGAATCAGCACTTACTATCAGCACTGGCAGAGGAACACCACAGCAGTCAGTGAACCCCTTCTCTGTCTCCAGATAGTTTGCCTTCTTTGTCTTGTGATGGGGGAAAGAGTCTAGAAACTGGAAGAAGAATCTGAGATGCATCTGAAAGGTCTGGTGAGGAAGACTAATGCCAGTGGACTTCAGTTCATCACTGGCCTTCATCTCTTGCTTAAATGCTTCTAATTTCAGTGAGGTCTCCAAGGAGAAAATAGCTATATGACCCTACTCTAGAAAACTAGTAGGCTTCATTCCAGCAGAAGAAACGTAAAGTAATATAATCAATATGGACTACATTGATTGGTCATGCTTTGAGTCCAGTGGATAGTAGATATTGGAAGCTTAAGGGGCCAACTCCTACGCAAGGTATTTAAAGTTGGTTTTGTTTCCCCTACTCCCCAATCTCCTACTCATGAGGAGTTGGCTTTCCATCCTTGGACCCAGCTGCTGAAGTCTAAGTTGGAATATTGGGCTGCAAGTGATTATCCTAGAGGTCTTTATTTACTTGCAAATATCAAAGCTGTGTTTGGGTCAGCGCTAAGGAATGGGTCTTTGTTGGTACCTCCTTGGCTAAGTTGAAGAGTATTGAAATACCTTTTTAGTTCTGTCTCTGCCCAGGGCCTCAAGGGCCTCAGTTTTACATTGAATGTGTCCCAGCATTTTTTTTTTTTTTTTTAAGATTTATGCATTTACTTGAAAGAGTTAAACAGAGAGAGAGAGAGAGGGAGAGAGAGGTCTTCCATTCGCCGGTTCACTCCCCAGTTGACCACAACAGCCAGAGCTGTGCCAATCCGAAGCCAGGAGCCAGGAGCTTCTTCCAGGTCTCCCACATGGGTGCAAGGACCCAAGGACTTGGGCCATCTTCTACTGCTTTCCTAGACCTTAGCAGAGAGATGGATCAGAAGTGGAGCAGCCAGGACTTGAGCCCGCGACCATATGGGATGCTGGCACTGCAGGCTGCGGCTTCACCTGCTGTGCCACAGCACCAGCCCCTGTGTTCCAGCTTTATTCTCAACCCCATATGTTAGTGGGACTCTAGTGAGGGCTGGGGCACAAACAGAGGCGTTCACCGAGGGTGGCCATAGAAGTTGTGAGAATTGTTTAAAGCATTGTAAAGATACAAGATGCTTTTGAGTTAAAAATTTCCAGGGGAACAACTGGCCCCTTCTCGAGTGACTTGCCTTGTACATTATCTTAACTCTGTTAGGGGTTTTGGCTGGCATGCTGTTTTATTTTCTACCTTAGGATGAAGTATTTAGTCTTGTTCTTATCTCAGAGGAAACACATTTTTAAAAACCCTATTTAAAAATTTTCATTTTATTTGAAAAGCAGAAAGAGAAAGATCTTCAATCCATTGTTTCACTCCCTAAATGCTTATGAAGCCTAGAGTTGAACCCAGGCACTCTGATATGCTCCAGGCAGCATCTTGGCTGCTGTGCCAGATGCCAGCCAGAAAAACACTTGAAAGTCTTCCCTGTGTTAGAAACAAAGTAATCATGTTTAGGTCGGACATCTGTGTTTTCTATAAAGAATGGGGCCATATGCACAAGCTGGTGGTCCATGAAAACCTTTTGTGCATCTCTAAAAGAAGAGAAAGAATGAATGTATGACAAGTGGTTTAGGAACACTTGAAGTCAGGCTCAGTGGGATTCATATTCTGTTACTGACTTACTAGCTGTCAGAACATGGGTAATTTACTTAATGTTTATTGTGTATTAGTTTCATGACCTGTAGAATGATAGTAGTAATACCTATTTTTGTAGCTGCCTTAAGAATTAAGAGATATCGGAGCTGGGGCTGTGGCATAGTGGGTACAGCCACCGCCTGCAGTGCTAGTCTCCCATATGACTGCTGGTTCGAATCTCAGCTGCTCCACTTCTGATCCAGTTCTCTGCTTTGGGCTGGGAAAGCAGCAGAAGATGGCCCAAGTCCTTAGGCCCCTGCACCCACATGGGAGACCGGGAGGAGGCTCCTGGCTTTGGGTTGGCACAGCTCCGGCTGTTGCGGCCAATTGGGGAGTGAACCAGTGAATTGAAGACCTCTCTCTCTCTCTGCCTTTCATTCTCTCTCTTTGTAACACTGACTATCAAATAAATAAATCAACTTTTTTTTTTTTTTTTGACAGAGTGGACAGTGAGAGAGAGAGAGAGAGAAAGAAAGAAAGCAAGGTCTTCCTTTTGCCATTGGTTCACCTTCCAATGGCTGCCGCGGCCAGTGCACTGATCCAAAGCCAGAAGCCAGGTGCTTCCTCCTGGTCTCCCATGCGGGTGCAGGGCCCAAGGACCTGGGCCATCCTCCACTGCGCTCCCGGGCCACAGCACAGAGCTAGCCTGGAAGAGGAACAACCGGGACAGAATCTGGCGCCCCCACCAGGACTAGAACCCAGTGTTCCAGCGCCGCAGGCGGAAGATTAGCCAAGTGAGCCATGGCGCCAGCCAATAAATAAACCTTTTCTTTAAAAAAAAAAAAAAAAGAGAGAGAGAGAATTAAGAGATATAAGCAGGGAGGCGCCGCGGCTCACTAGGTTAATCCTCCGCTTGCGGCGCCAGCACACCGAGTTCTAATCTCCGTCTGGGCGCCGGATTCTGTCCCGGTTGCCCCTCTTCCAGGCCGGCTCTCTGCTGTGGCCTGGGAGTGCAGTGGAGGATGGCCCAGGTCCTTGGGCCCTGCACCCGCATGGGAGACCAGGAGGAAGCACCTGGCTTCTGGCTTCGGATGCCGGCCGCAAGGCTCCAGCCGTAGTGGCCACTTGGAGAGTGAACCAACAGAAAAAGGAAGACCTTTCTCTTTCTCTCTCACTCTCACTCTCACTCTCACTGTCTAACTCTGCCTGTAAAAAAAGCAGAAAGTGCTTCCTCTGGCCAGAGGAAGGCTCTAAATTGTCATCTGTAGTGACAAAAATAGCAGTTTTTAGTTCCTGACACAAGGCTTCATTTGAGGATAGGTTATGCTGACCAAACAGGTTTTGACCATCTCTTCATTGTCTTCTTTGTGGGTCAGTTTGTCATTCCTATCAATAATTATGGTCACTCATGCCGACAACTAACTGCAGATTGTGAATAGCAAGGAACTTTATGGCTTTCCTGCCATCTCCTTCCTTCGTTTTGTTCAGTTTTCACCTTTTTCAGGCTTGTTCTAACAGGAGCCTGAGCTGGCAGACCATGTTTTGTATCCAGTGTCTGACCTGGGATTTTACTGGAGCAGGGCTGGCTCATCCAGAGCCTGCCTGGGGGCCCCTCTTGACAGTGTGTTCTCATCTCTTGTTTTCTGCTCTTCAGCCAGACATAAAGCAATTAGCTCATTAAGGGAACTTTGACTTCCATCACGGCTTTCCTCTGATTTGTATGCCCATTTCTGGTCCTTGTGCAAGGTCAGAGAGACATAGTCAAATATACTGACCTGGATTTTGTACTGTCTTTCCCTTTGATATTTACAACAGGTTCACTGTAGCAATGGGAATGGGGGAGGGGGAGATGTCCCTGAAGCCATTCCTGTTAAATGGATCTGAAGCTGAGTTTCTAAAAAATCTGAGTATACAACTATAGTCTATACCTCTCATAATGAAAGAAATAAATTAAAAGCTGTTTATTTTGAAAAAGGCTAGTCTGAATTATAAAAATAGGGATTAGAGGGCCAGCACTGTGTCGTAGGGGGTTAAGCCACCATCTGCAGCACCAGCATCCCATGTGGTAGCTGGTTTGAATCCTGGCTGCTCCTCTTCTGATGCAGCTCCTTGCTAATATGCCTGGGAAAACAAGCAGCAAGGGATGGCCCAGGTGGTTGGGCCCCTGCACTGTGAAGCTCCTGGCTCCTGGTTTTGGCCTAGCCTCTCCCTGGCTTTGACAGCCATTTAGGCAGTGAACCAGTCATTGGAGGATCTCTCTCTCTCTCTGCTCCTGTCTTTCTAACTCTAACTTTCAAATAAAAATATCTTTAAAAAATAGGAATTAGAGGATTTTTAATGAAATGACATTGTCAAAGTTTTGACAGCCTTCTGCGATATCTTCTTGACTGAGTTTGACTGCTTTTCCTGTTTTCTATTACTTTTGAGCTACTGTAGAAGCCTCTTCTTATTTCTTGCTTCAGTTTCTTTGAGGACATCTTGTACCAGTGCCCCTTTGGGACTGCCTATACCCAGCGCTGATCAGATAACACTGCTGCCTGGAATCCTTCCATGGTACCCACTGGCTGTGGAATAAACCCCAAATGTATCAAGTTGTCCTGGTGCCACAAGCTTATACAATATATTCCTGTCCTGATACTTTTATTATATCCTGTACCATCACCTACACATATTCTGTGCTTCTGACAAATTGGACCATGTGGTCCTCCATATATGCCTCGTGTGTGTATCTCTACCAGTTCTTTTGCCTAGAGTACTTTATCCTTAGTGCTCTATGTCAGGCCTCAGAGCCTTCATACCTCCTCATCTCTATCCACATAGCAACAGCTTGATTATAGAATCCATTACCCTTTATTCTGATTTGTTATCTGTCTCTTTTTATATGAGCTTCTCAAGGACATGGACTGTGCTTTATTACATGCCTCCCAGAATAATGCTGAGTGTGGCATAGACAACATAAATGTTGATAGATGAATGAAAACCCAAGAAGTGATAGGATTCCTGTTGCATTCCCACTTCTTCCCCAGCAGCAATGACTCTGACTCCTTAGAGTAAGTCTTATGCTCCCAGCTGGATTAGAAATTCCTAGAGGGCAGAGACAGCATCCTTCATCCTCTTTGGGCACCCTGCCCTCAGCATGGTTCCTGTCACATGGAGGTGTTCAACAAGTGCTTGTGACTTATGGCGTCGTGCTATTTGGCCAGCTGATGGGCCTGCCAGTTGCTCAGCCTCCTCTCTCACTCACTGGCTGGAGATCTCCAACTCAGATGTTTTCAGGGTCTAATGGGAAACAGTGTGAGGTGCCTTGGAATGGCAGGCCTGTCCACCTAAAGTGCTTGTCTGTTTTGTGAGGGACAGTTGCCTCTCAGCCTGCAACTGTCATGGATGAGTATGACTCCAGTGGCCTCATCAACTCATTACATTAGAAGCCAGCAATCCAGATTTTGTTGTGAAATTTCTGAGGACTACCAACAACACATCTGTGGTCCAGGTTTGACCTAGAGGCTACCTGTACGACTTTATGAGTAGTGGCTGGCATTTTTCACCTTTAAGGTCCCTATGCATAAATAAAGGGAAGGGCACATAACGTGAAAGCCTTGAGGGACTTTTGGTAAACGGCTAGCTGTGAAAGTGTTTTGTAATTTTAGTATGGGCAGTGACTCTGTCTTTTTGGCCAGGTCTTGTAGAACATTGTGTGTGGTTTGTGCTTTGTCCTCCCTTGCATTCTAATTTCACTGGGTAATGAAAAGGAACTCTAATGATGGTGACTCAAGGACCTCTGTGATTTTTGCCCTTTTGCTCTTTCTCTGCTGAGGTAGATTTGACAGTTGCTCCAGCTTCTGGCTACTATGAAGGAACTGGTGGTCAGGCTGATACAGCTTGAGGTCCCAGAGACCACTGTTGTTAATAACATGTCTGAGAAGGAGCTCTAGGTGAACAAATAGGACTGGAAGAGAAATGTATTGAACAAAGGCATTGCCTAGATGGGGCCAGCCAGGGGGCAAAGCTGGTGATACCTGGAAGGAGGAAGTCTGCCCCTCTGTGAGACCTTCTGTGGGATGATAGCCTCCAGCTGTCTCATTGTGTTTACAATCCCTAAGTGACCCAGCAGGGTTTAATTGCTTGGCAATGCCTTTTAGGTCTGAATGTATTTTTGTTAATGGTTTCCCATTTGAGGCAGAAACTAGCTGATTGGAGGGAATATTTCTGGAGGAATACATGAGAAACTAGAAATGGTGATTGTCTCTGGTGAGGGGGTCCTGGCTGGCTAGAGAATGGCGGGGGGGAGACTGACTTTTTGTGTTGTAGGTATGTATGCCTTTTCTTTCTTTCTTTTTTTAAAAATTTATATTTACTTGAAAGAGTTACACAGAGAGAGGAGAGGCAGAGAGAGAGAGAGAGGTCTTCCATCTGCTGGTTCACTCCCCAACTGGCTGCAACTGTCAGAACTGTGCCAATCAGGAGCCAGGAGACGCCTCTGGATCTCCCATGTGGGTGCAGGGGTCCAAGGACTTGGACCATCTGCTGCTGCCTTCCTAGGCCACAACAGAGAGCTGGATCGAAAGTGGAGCAGCCGGGACTCGAACCCGCACCTATATGGGATGCAGGCTCTGCAGGTGGCGGCTTTACCCATTACACCACAGCGCTGGCCCCTTGTATACCTTTTCATATCTGAACCATGTGCATGTGTTATTTTATCTTTAAAGATTTATTTACTAGAAAGGCAGAGCAGGGGCTGGTGCTGTGGTATAGCGGGTAAAGCTGCTGCCTATAGTGCCAGCATCCCATATAGGCACCAGTTTGAGTCTTGGCTGCTCTACTTTCTATTCAGCTTTTTGCTATGGCCTGTGAAAACAGTAGAAGATGGCCCAAATCCTTGGGCCCCTGCATCCACACAGGAGACCCAAAGGAAGCTCCTGGCTCCTGGCTTTGGATCGGTGCAGCTGCAGCCATTGTGGCCATCTGGGGAGTGAACCTGTGGATGAAAGACTCTGCCTCTGCCTTCTGTAACTCTGACTTTCAAGTAAACAATTAAAATTTAATAGAGGCAAAGTGACAGGAAGAAATAGAGAGATCTTCCATCTGCTGGTTTACTTCCCAAATGCCCACAACAACCAGAACTGAGCCAGGCTGAAGCCAGCAGCCAGGAACTCCATCAGGGTCTCCCATGTGGGTGACAGGGACCAAAGAACTTGGATCATCTCCTATTGCCTTCCCACATGCGTTAGAAGGAAGCTGGAGGCTGGCGCCGTGTCTCACTAGGCTAATCCTCAGCCTGTGGCACTGGCATTCCGGGTTCTAGTCCCGGTTGCTCCTCTTCCAGTCCAGCTTTCTGCTGTGGCCCAGGGAGGCAGTGGAGGATGGCCCAAGTGCTTGGGTCCTGCACCCTTATAGGAGACGAGGAGAAGTGCCTGCTCCTGGCTTCAGATCAGCAGTGCACTGGCCATAGTGGCCATTTGGGTGGTGAACCAATGGAAGAAGGACCTTTCTCTCTGTCTCTCTCACTGTCCAACTCTGCCTGTCAAAAAAAAAAAAAAAAAAAAAAAAAGCTGGACCAGTAGCAGAGTAGCTGGGACTGGAACTGGCATTCTGAAATGCACCATAGCATTGGTCCCTGTTGTTTGTTTGTTTATTTACTTATTTATTTTAGTTTACCTGAGCAAACTCCCATCTGGTTTCCTCCTCAGAATTCTAAGTGTGGCTTTCTCTGCAAACTCCTGGATGCAGTCACTACAGTTCACCTTTTGGGTTTCAGTTTTGCCTCTCTGCTCCCAGGAAGCTGAAGGTTTCTTACCCAAGGATCTTTGAAGTATATTTGGTATTTTAGTTTTCAGAGGGCTTCTGGATACATGAGTTTAGACCATCCTTAGAACATTTCCATTTTATGGTGGTCAAAAATTGAGCTTTGAAGAATACAGATGACTGCTTCAGGGTCTTCCAGCCAGCCAGGGGAGTGCTGTGGCCAGTCCAGGAGTGTCGCCGCATGTTCCTGCTCCTTGATTGTAGTTTTTATGCGGTGAGCAAGTTCTGTCTTGGGATTCTCTCACAGCCCTGGCTTTCCAGAGCTATTTCAGTTGGGGCAAGAGTGGGGCTGTAGTGTTCCCTCTTGCTCTCTTGGTCTGTGCCTTCCCCTGCTCAGGACTCATAGTTGTAAGACCTGTCTTCCCTGGAGAATAGGGATGAGAAGGAGGTTTCTCTATTGCCTGGGTGGGGTAAACTAAGGCTCATTGGGGCAGTATCTTTCAGGGGAGTTTGAATTGACAGTGTGGTTTCTTATTCTTTGCTGAGAATTACTGCTGCTATTAGGCTGAGAGGGCTTTGTTTCCAAGTAACAAATCTTTTTAGCAAGGAAGTAAGTGTGGAATAGAATTGGAAGGACTCATGTAGTCCTTGGATTATAATTTAATGCTGCATATCCCAGAGAGAGTAAACACTGTAAAGTGTGCAAGATGGGCTTGGATTAATATCCTGACAGCAGATGGCTTGGCATGTAGGGCATTCCTTGGAGACCCTCCTCACCACACACAGCCTGCCTTTGCCGGGTGGCCCCTTCCCACAGGTCTTCCCAGCAGCTGTTGTGCACCTGGGTGAATCATCAGCTTTGAAACAATCCATTTTAACTGATGAAAGTCTCCATATAGGAGGCAAAATAAACAGATACCCCTGAGAAGTGATGGCGTATTTTAGTGCTACTTAGCATCCTCTGGGCGTGCCCTCCTTTAGGCTCCCCTCTTGTCTCTTGAGAACACAACACTGAGAATCACCTTGCCCTTTCTGACTCTGCTGCCCCTGGCATCATGGGTGTGGAGGGTCTCTGGAAGCTCCAGGGCGGCAGCAAGCACCATGAAGGGAAGGCTTATTTACTTCCAAAGACCAAATAGAAATCCTTGGCTTGTACTTCTGCTGTTTCTACTTAAACAGAATTTGAAGCCTTCAGAGAGAATTTTGTATGTTATTGACGCAGCTTGGAGTTGGGGAGATTCCTTTGCAATCTTGGAAGAGATTATTGAGGGCATATGGAGGTCATGCTTGGGTTCTTTCCTTATCCAGTCTTAACCTGTACGGTGCTAAAAAGAATCATCTTAAAGGTACCAGCTTACTCGGGGCCATGTTTGTGGGCAGCTTTACTGGCCTGGGATTTTGGCTAGTTCAAACAAGTTTAAGTTCCTGGGGGCTATCTCAGGCATGTGAAACTGATGAGACCATCAAGACACAGCTCCAGTTAACCACTTCCAGGAAACATGACTACTAAGTTGATTTGTGTGGATGGGTAAGAGCATTTTCTCTTCTATAGGAAAGTTGGCTAGGAAGTCAGCTTTCCTCTGGAGAAAAATCAGCGGAAAGTGCCGTAGCAAGCTTTTGGGTTATGGCATCACATACACTCAGATTTAAACCGTGTACCAACTGTGCGACTTCAGAGGCTCCGTTTAACCTTTCTGCTGCTGTTTCCTTGTCTGTAACCCCAGTGCTGGGGCTTTCACATGTAATCATACTAAGCACTCAGAGTTTTGTTTTGTTTGTTTCCCTTTCTCCTTCCTTCTCTTTTTTCCTCTCCACATTGTCCTTCTAGGACTATATATGTGATCTGACCAAAATACACTTGCCATTCTATTAGGGCACCAGGTATTGGAGATAGATTCATTTGTATTCTCTAGATTGTCCTCCCTTTTGAAATTTTATTACATTTTATTTGAAAGAGAGAAAATAAACAACTTTTCATCCATTTCAGTGGTCAGAGTTGGATCTGGCTGAAGTTGGGAGCCTGAAACTCAGTCTGGGTCTCCCATGTGGGTGACAGATATCCAAGTATGTGAGCCATCACTGCTGCCTCCCAGGGTGTGCAACATCAGGAAACTAGAATTGGAGGCAGAGCCAGGGCCTTGAATCTAGGCGCTCTGATATGAGATGTGGGCATCTCAAGTGATAACCATTATGCCAATGCCCACCTCTTGATTTTCATTTTATTTCAAAAGCAGAAAGAGAGAGAGAGGGAGGGAGGGAGGGAGGGAAGGGTTCAATCTGCTGGTTTACTCTCCCAGATACCTGTGGTAGCTGAGCTGGACTAGGCAGAAGCAAGGGGCCTGGAGCTCCACCCAGGTCTCCCAAGTAGATGGCAGAGACCCAACTATGTGTTCCATTACCACTAGTCTCTCAGGGTGTACAACAGGAAACTAGAATTGGAAGTGCAACTGGGGCTTGAAGCCAGATAGTGTATTTCAAGGGAACGTAGGCATCCCAAGTGGCATCACACTGCTATGACCAATATCAGTTCGTGTAGTTTCCTTTTTATGAATCTTTATAGATGACAGTTTTTCTGTTCTTACAGGTTATTATAGGGGGAACAACTGGATCCTAACTCATGTCAGTCAGTTCCAACCCAAGGATTCTTTCTGGTTACTGTTGAACCCACAGTTAACTTGCTGAGCACCTATTCCATGCTGGGTCTTGCTTGGCCATTTGGAATATAGTGATGAATGAGCCTGATGTGGACCTTGCCCTCAGTAGCACCTCTCCAACGTCTCTTCTTAGCTGGGGATGACTGGTCTTGCTCATTCTGTGCTGTTTCATATTAATTTCCTTCTACAGGGCAATCCTCCTCCCTAGACATAGGGACAGTGATTCGTTGTTCTGTGTGGGCCTTGCTTGCTGTCTTGCCTGCTCCCAAGAGATGAGAGCAGCGTGCTGAACTGAAGGAAAAAGCCCTGTGGGCCACTTCTGCCTCAATCACACATGTCCCGAAAGCCTGTGCTTGGCACTCCTGCATGTTCCTTTTCTTCTTGCACACAGATTATGGTGTTCAGTAGTAATTTAAATTCCGCCCCCTCTCCACCCCGAAAAAAAAAAAAAAAGACCTGTGTATTATAGGGTAGGGAACAAAGCAGGCCAGCCCCGTCTCCTGGAGTGGTTTGTTTTATCATGTGTGTTCTTTATGTAGCCTCCCTCTGGTTGCCTTCACTTTAATGGGACTAATGTGTAATTCAGGCAGCTGATATTCTGCAGTCACAGACACTACATCTTTCTCTACCTTTCGTTGTTGTAACTGGTGTGACAAGGAGATTCAGACTGGCTGATGAGTGGGACTTGCTTCTCTGCTTTGGGCTCCAGGGTCCCTCCTGACCAGTAGTGGATGCTACATGAGAAAGGCCCAATAGCCAGGAGGGTGGTTTTTGTTTCAGAGGAGGGGCCTGAGGCAGCCCTTTGCTCCCCCTCCCTCCCTGTTGCTGATTTTGCCAGCAGTTGCCAGGATCTGTGATGGGGAGCAGGCTGAATGGCTCTCTGGGAGCCAATTATTTGAGAACTCCCAGTGAATAAGTGTATTTCCACTCTTCCTTCTCTTGTTGTGGTGTGAGACATTGTGATTTGGTACTGCTTGTTCCTCTGCAATACTGTGACCTGTGTATGACTCTTGTAGCTCTGTTGGGGTTTTCAACGACCAGTTGTTTGCTGGATGGTGTTTCCCCCAAGTGCCATCACCTTCTTGGGAGGTTAGGGGAGTGTGTTAACAGTCAGGAGCCAGTTGACCCTCTCTTTCTTTTTATTTATTTATTTATTTATTTATTGACAGGCAGAGTTAGAGACAGAGAGAAAGGTCTTCCTTTTTCTGTTGGTTCACCCCCCAAATGGCTGCTGCGACTGGCATGCTGCGCCAATCTGAAGCCAGGAGCCAATTCCTCCTGGTCTTCCATGCGCGTGCAGGGCCCACGCACTTGGGCCATCCTCCACTGCCTTGCTGCGCCACAGCAAAGAGCTGGACTGGAAGAGGAGCAACCAGGACAGAATCCGGCGTCCCAATTGGGATTAGAACCTGGGGTGCCAGTGCCGCAGGCGGAGGATTAGCCAAGTGAGCCGCGGCGCCGGCTGACCCTCTCTTTATTGCTCTGTGGGCACTGGGTAAGCCCAGATGAGCCGGATTTCCACTGGTTTTGGAACTGGGCATTTGCTGCAGTTGGATTTAACAATAAGAGTCACAGTAGAGGCTTGGTTAGAAAGTAGAGAACACTGTGTAATTATTGCTTATGTACCAGTTAAACCTATCAGCCAACAGATGTCAAGTACAAGAAAAAAGTGCAATAATGTTATTATAATGGAATAATAGTTATCATTATAATAATCAGCTGGCATAGCTTTTCATAAGAGGCAGATCCTGAAATGAGCATGGGGGAAGGGTTAACTTTGAACTACAGCACAGTGAATGGGGCTTAAACTTGGAGATGATGCTGAATAGATGTAATGATTCAGATATGAAACTGCCACCCTGTATGTGTGGAGCATGGGAACTTCTGCCCTACAGGTACTATACTATAAACACTATAGTGTGTGATGGAGCATACATGGTTTAAGGTCCTCAGGACTTTAAGATTTCCATCCCAGTGCCCATCTGCAGTGGGTTCTAGGAAAGGCAGAAACTTCATCTCTGGGCTGTTTTGGGATTGTCAGAAAATCCAGCCTCAACCTCTGGCTGCAGATTCTGAGTGCTGCCTCTCATGGTGAACTGCACTCTACCTGGGATGGGCCATGCACTGACTGCTGTACATGATGGTGGTGGGCAGTTCTCAGGGAAGGTAGACTTGGCTGTGCCAGAGAGCTTGCTTGGAGTGGCATTCCCAATTTTGGTTTGGAAGGTGGTGATGAAGGGTTGAGGAGCAGCTAGATGACCTACAATAATAGCAGTAGGGGAGAATAGTCTTTGGATTGGACGCCTGTCCTTGGATTCAGTGGCTGTTGGATAAGTACTCATCTGTTTCTCATTTGGTTTGCACTTACGACCTGTCTATAAGGTTCCTGTCACTGTGCCTGGTACTAAGTGGTGCTCAGCATGCATCTGCCTTCCCTCATCCTGCCCCCACCTGCCTACTCTAAAGAATTGAAAGGCAGAAAGGAGGGGCCGGCACTGTGGTGCAGTGGGTTAACGCCCTGGCCTGAAGTGCCAGCATCCCATAGGGGCGCTGGTTCTAGTCCTGGCTGCTCCTTTTCTGATCCAGCTCTCTGCTGTGGCCTGGGATAGCAGTGGAAGAGTCCTTGGGCCCCTACAACCACATGGGAGACCTGAAGGAAACTCCTGGCTCCTGGCTTCGGATTGGCACAGCTACGGCTGTTGCGGCTAATTGGGGAGTGAACCATCAGGTGGAAGACCTCTCTCTCTCTGCCTTTCCTTTCTCTGTGTTTAATCTGACTTTCAGATAAATAAATAAATCATTAAAAAAAAGGCAGAAAGGAGATACTCCTGCTTCTGTCAGGGGAATTTTGGCCCAAATTAGAACTTTATGTGAACCTCTTCAGGCGCCGATATTTCTTCTCTGAGATCTGTAGACTGACTCTGAAGCTGCCTTATCAGTGGAGACTTTGATATTTAATGTTTGGATAAATTTCTGCTTTATTTAAGGGGGGAAAGATAACATTTAAAATCCCTTATGGGGGAACAAGAATATAGGTATTTGACTTAGCAGTTAAGACGCACATTAGGGTGCCTGCATCCCATACTGGAGTACCTGATTTAATACCTGGCTCTGCTCCTAACTCCAGTTTCTTGCTAGTGCAAGGAAGCAGTGTTGGTGGTTCAAGTAATTGGGATCCTGATACCAACATAGGAGTCCTGGATTGAGTTCTTGGCTCCTGGCTTCAGCCTTGGCTAGGCCTGTCTGTTAACGGGAATTTGGGGAGTAAGCCAGCAAATGGAAATGCCTGTGTGCTGACTCTCTCTCCTTAAAACAACAATTACAAAAATCCCTTGGGGCCAGCGTTGTGACACAGCAGAGTAAGCTACTGCCTGTCATGTAGGCATCCCATATGAGCACTGGTTTGAGTCCTCGCTCTCCACTTTTCATCTGGCTCCCCACTAATGTACGTAGGAAAACAGCAGAAGATACCCCAAATACTTGGGCCCCGGCACTCATATGGGAGACCCGGATGGAGTTCTAGCTTCCTGACTTTGACCTGGCTCAGTCCTAGCATTGTGGCCATTGAGGGAGTGAATCAGCTGATGTAAGATAGCTCTCTTTCTCTATAACTCTACCTTTAAAATAAATAAATCTTAAAAAAAAAAAAAAAATCTGTAGGCCCTTGCTTCTGCTTCAGACCCCTAGAGCCTTGCCTTCCTCCCTTTTTCCTTTGGATGGGTCACTTAAGGGTACTGCCTACTTGGGGATCACTCATTTCTTGCATGGGCTGCTGGTTGTTTGGGTCAGTGTCTTTACTAGAGAAAGGTTTTTGTGTTTATAACTGTGTGGGCCTTTGCTGTGGATTTTTATTTTGAAAGCCCTCAGCCTTCAGAGAGGTTTTATTTATTTATTTATTTATTAAAGATTTACTTATTTATTTGAAAGAGTTATAGAGAGGCCAGCACCGCGGCTCAATAGGCTAATCCTCCGCCTAGTGGCGCCGGCACACCGGGTTCTAGTCCCGATGGGGGCGCCGGATTCTGTCCCTGTTGCCCCTCTTCCAGGCCAGCTCTCTGCTGTGGCCCGGGAGTGCAGTGGAGGATGGCCCAAGTGCTTGGGCCCTGCACCTGCATGGGAGACCAGGAGAAGCACCTGGCTCTTGCCTTCAGATCAGCACGATGTACCAGCTGCGGCGCACCGGCCATGGCGGCCATTGGAGGGTGAACCAACGGCAAAGGAAGACCTTTCTCTCTGTCTCTCTCTCTCACTGTCCACTCTGCCTGTAGAAAAATAAAGAGTTATAAAGAGACAGAGAGGCAGGGGTGGGGGTCTTCCATCCACTGGTTCACTCCCACATGGCTGCAGTGTCTGGAGCTGGGCTGATCCAAAGCCAGGAGCCAGAAGCTTCTTTGGGTGTCCCACATGGGTATAGGGGCCCAAGCACTTAGGCCATCTTCTGCTTCCCAGGCCATAGCAGAGAGCTGGATTGGAAATAGAACAGCTGGGTCTCGAACTGGCGTACCCATATGGGATGCCGGCACGGCAAGCATTAGCTTTACCCACTACACCACAGCCCCAGCCCCAGAGGTGATACGTTTTCAGACTATTTTTGGCAGTATACCAACCTGCCACTATGACTACCACTTGCCTGAACACTGGTAGGATATAGAAGGTAACTTCTTTAAGAAATTTGGTGGGTCTTGCTCTGTGGCATAACAGGTTAAGCTGCTGCCTGCAGTACTAGCATCCCTATGGGTGCCAGAGTGAGTTCGGCAGTTCTACTAGTGATCCAGCAACGGAGGCTGGCCTAAGTGCTTGGGGCCTCTGCACTGACATGGGAGACCTGGAAGTTCTTGGCTCCTGAGTAAGGTTTGGCCCACTCTGGCTGTTGTGACCATTTGCAAAATGAACCAGTAGATGGAAGACCTTTCTGTTTCTTTAGCTCTACTTTTCAAATAAAATAAAATCTTTAAAAAAGATTTATTTTATTTCATTTGAAAGGCAGTTACAGAGAGGCAGAGAGAGAAAGAGAGATCCACTGGTTCACTCTCTAGATGATCACAGGGACTGCAGCTGGGCCCATCTGAAGCCAGGAACCAGGAACTTTCTTGGTGTCTCCCACATGGGTGCAGGGTCTCAAGGATCCAGGCCATCTTCTACTGCTCTGTCCGGCCATAGCAGAGAGCTGGATCGGAAGTGGAGCAGCCGGGATTCAAACCAGTACCCATATGGGATGCAGGGCAGTGGTCTTACCCGTTACACCACATCACCGGCCCTTTTTATCCTCCTCCCTTTTTCCCCTCCTCTCCCCTCCTTTCCCCTTCTAACCCCTCCTTGTCTCTCCTTCCCCCTCCTCCTTCCCCTCCCCCTCGTCTTTCTTCTTTCTTCTTTCTGCTGCTGCTTCTGCTGCTGCTGCTTCTGCTTCTGCTTCTGCTCCTTCTCCTTCTCCTTCTCCTTCTCCTTCTCCTTTTAAAAAATATAGCAGAGAGGAAAAGGGGAGGAGAAAGAATAGTTCGTCTATGATCACATGAGGAGAATGGCCTCTCTAAGTAAAACCTTTTGGACAGGGCCTCATTTCTTTTTTCTCTGAACAAAAAAAAATTTTTTTTTTAATTTATTAGGCAGAGGTGGAGAGAGAGGTCTTCCATCTGCTGGTTTACTCCCCAAATGGCTGCAGTGGCTGGAGCTGGGCTATTCTGAAGCCAGGAGCCAGGAGATTCTTCTGGATCTCACATGCGGGTACAGGAGCCCAAGGACTTGGTTCATCTTCCACTGCTTTCCCAGACCATAGCAGAGATCTGGACTCGCAGTGGAGCAGCTAGCACTTGAACTGGTGCCCATATGGGATGCTGGCAATGCAGTTGGCTTTACCTGCTGTGCCTTAGTGCCAGCCCTTGAAATTTTGTTCTTTTAGTCAACAAATATATATAAAATCTCTGTTATGGTCTAGACACTGTATTAGGCTCTGAATACAGCCATGACCAAGTCAGATATGGTTGCTGCTTGGAGTGGATAGATAAATACATCAAATTATGGTCAAACATATAAATGTAAAATTGCAGCTGTCATAAGTGTATATGAAGAGTATGGCATCCTGAGCACATCTGACAGTGATTTGACTTGGTCCTTGTGCTAAGCGGGTATCAGGAAGGTGTCTTTGAGGAGATGATGTTTGAACTAAGTTGTGAAAAGCAGATAAATATTTACTAAGCAAGGCAGTGTGACGTTGCAAAGCATTTGAGGCTGAGGGCTGGCTTTTGTAAAGGCTCCAGGGATGGAGAGGGAGCGGGAGTACACTGAGGAGCTTAATGTGTAGCTGGGGCCCAGAGAGTGAGGGGATATAAGTTATGGGTTGAGGTTGGAGGAAAGAGCAGGCATGGTCAGCCATGCCAGGGCCTTTTGTACCCACCTGGAAAGCAGGGGAAGGCTCCAGTGGGTCATTGGTGATTGTGGTGGGAGATGATTGGGTTTGCAGTAGCAGCAGCACACAGTTGGACAGTGAGTAGATGGGTTTTGGTGAGGGAATAAGAATGAGGATCAGAAAAGGAGCATTCCTTTAACAGTTGGCTTGTTCTCCTTCAGTCAGCTCAGTGGTAATTCTGAGAGTGGCACCCTGACGTGTTGCCTTGTTCCTCCTGATTCAAGTCCTCTCTTAGTATCTGTTGTCAGTGTATTGTTGGTGCCACCTGGCAACTCAGCAGACATGATGGCCCAGGCTGTCAGCATCTGGCATCTTTCCACCTGCCCAGAAAGAGGCCTGGAGGTTTCAGGCTTGTCACTTGTTAACATCTGACAGATACAGAGCCCTTTTTAACCTGCTGTGTCACCATCCCTTCATTGGCTGTCACTGCTGAGTGGGGGCTGCCCCTTTCACCTTGGGCTGCTTGAGCTGCCGACACTGGCAACTCCCAGAGATGCAATGTGCCAGTTTAGCAAAACCAGTGCCTGTGGTTTGTGTAATGTTTGGTTCTGGTTGATGTAGGTGAGCACATGTTCTTGCTTAGTAGCAGCCAGTGTCTAGAGGGCTGATGTTGTTCTTCCCCTGTGTAGCCAGGAAGACTGAGATGTGGGAGGGGCCTGCAATATAAGGAAATCTAGGGTAGAGTTTATGTTGACAGCCAGAGTGTCAAGTGTGTGGTGGGTGTTTCAGACTCTGTATCAGAGCCCAGCCTCAGTGGTACCATAGCTCCTTTCACAGAATCATCTAGAAGGTCATGCTGCACAGTAGAGAGAAGCATAGCCTTTGCACTTGGACTGACTTTAGCTAGCATCTCAGATTTACCATGTAGATGCTGTGTGACCTTGGACAGGTTACTTCACTTTCTTGACCCATGATTTTCCAGCTATAAATGGGAAATAATGATAATGCCATGCTCTGCGTGTGTCTTCTCCCCAGATTCACATGTTGACTCCTAATCTCCAAAGTAATGATATTAAGTGAGACCTTGAGGGGGGTGTTGTGGTACATAGGATGAAGCTGCTTCCTGTGGTGCTGGCATTCCTCGTGAGCACTGGTTCAGCTTTCGGCTGCTCTGCTTCTTATCTAGCTCCCTGCTGATGTACCTGGGAAGCCAGCAGAATCCTGCCCAAGTGCTTGGGCCCCTGCCACCCATGTGGTAGAACTGGATGGAGTTCCATGCTCCTGGCTTTGGCCTGGCCCAGCCCTGGCTGTTGTGGCTGTTTGGAAGATTCCTCCCCTCTCCCCCCTCCTTCACTCTTTCCTCCCTCCCTTCTTCTTGCTCACTCTCTCATGCTCTATCCCTCCTTCCCTCTCTCTCTCGGCCTTTCAAACAAAATAAATCATTAAAAAAGAGGCCTTTTGATAGTGCCCTCATGAATTGGGTTTGTTTGCTTATAAAAGAGGCCTTAGAGGCTTCTTGCCCCCTTTGCCGTGTGAAGACATTGGAAAGAGGTGTCATTTATAGAGCAGAGAGCCCTTCCCGGGCACTGAATCTGTGGTTGCCTTGATCTTGAATTTCCAATCTGCTAGATCTGTGAGCAATACATTTCTATTATTTCTAAAGCATTCAGTCTAAGCTCTTTTCCTATAGCAGCCTGCATAGACTAAAGCATAAATTGGTACTGAGAAATGGGCTGCTGCTGTTACAAATATCTTAAAACATGGAAGCAGCACTGGAATAGGGCAATGTGTAGAGACTGGAAAAGTTTTGAGGTATGTTGATATGATAGGAGCCTTATGGGCAAACCTGATGCAAGCCCAGAACAGGAGAGCTAGGGAAAGCCTTAGTTTTCTTAGAGATTACTTAGGTGGTTGTGATCAGAATGTTGGGAGAAACATGGATAGTAAAAGCCCTTCTATTGCCTCAAATGGTGGAGTTAGAAATGTTCCAGGGGATTCCAATACAATCCCACCAAGGTTGCATGTACCAATGCCATCTCACTAGTCCAAGTGATCAATTTCAGTTCACAATTGATCATACTGATAGGTCTAAGAGTCAAAGGGATCACACAAACAAGACTAGTGTCTGCTAATACTAATTGATAGAATAAAAAAGGGAGAGAACGATCCAACATGGGAAGCGGGATACACAGCAGACTCATAGAATGGCAGATGTCCTAAACAGCACTCGGGCCTTAGAATCAGCCCTTAAGGCATTTGGATCTGGCTGAAGAGCCCATGAGAGTATTTTAGGCATGGAAAGCCAAGACACTCTGGCAAAAAACAAAAACAAAACAAACAAACAAAAACCTAAATGAAAGATCTCTGCGAGTGAGATCCCAGTAGAAAGAATGGGCTATCAAAGAAGGAGGTACCTTTCTCTGAAGGGAGGAAAGAACTTCCACTTCGGCTATGACCTTGTCTAAATAAGATCGAAGTCGGCGAACTCAGAAGGCTTCCATAGCCTTGGCAACTCATGACTAGAGCCTAGGGAGATTACTGACGCCATAAACAAGAGTGTCAAATTGTTAAGTCAACAATAGGAGTCACTGTGTACTTACTCCTCATGTGGGATCTCTGTCTTTAATGTGTTGTCCAATGTGAATGAATGCTATAACTAGTACTGAAACAGTATTTTACACTTTGTGTTCTGTGTGGGTGCAAACTGATGAAATATTTAATTAACATATACTAAATTGATTTTCTGTATATAAAGAGAATTGAAAATGAATCTTGATGCGAATGGAATGGGAGAGGGAGCAGGAGATGGGAGGGGCGCAGGTGTGAGGGAAGTTATGGGGGGAAAAAGCCATTGTAATCCATAAACTGTACTTTGGAAATTCATATTTACTAAATAAAAGTTTTTAAAAAAGGGAAAAAAGCCCTTCTATTGCAGTCTCAGGTGAAAATGAAGAATGTGTTTTTGGAAACTGGAGGAAAGGCTACCTTGTTATAAAGTAGCAAAGAACTTGGCTGAATTTTGTTCTTGTCTTAGTGCTTTGTGGAAAACTGAACTTACGAGTTACGAAATAGAAATATTTAGTGGAAGAAATGGTTAAGCAAAAAAGAAATATAAGCAAAATACTGAGCATGTGGTATGGCTTCTCTTGACTGCCTACAATAAAATGCAACAGGAGATAAATGAATTAGAAAAAGAATTTATAATAAAAAGGGAAGCAGAGCTTAAAGATTTGGAAAATTCTTGACCCGGCTGTATGGTGAAGAATTAGAAAAGAATATTCAGGAATGAAAATAAGAGTGTAGCCAAGTGTCCACTGGAAAAGATTAGTATGGATAAGAGGAAGCCCAGTTCTGTTCATCAAGGCAGTAGAAGAATTATCCTGAAGGTATCTTGGAGATTATTGCAGCTGCCCATCTATTGTGAGTCCAGAGTGCCATGGCCTCCAGGCAGAATGATTTAGAGGCTCTGCTGCCTGCATTCTGGTGCAGTGCTCTTTGGCCACCCCAGTTGTGGCTCAAGTGGGCCCAAGTATGGCTGGAACTGCTCCTCTGGAAGGCACTGGCAACAAACCATGGCAACACCTCTCCACAGGTGCTCAGAATGCATGGACTGTAGGGAAGTGTCTCCCTCCACCTATACTTGTATTCAGGGCCTAGGGGTGGGGCAACCACACAGAGCACCCTCTGAGCAGTGCCTTATAGTGCTGTAAGGTCAGGGCCACTGCAGAGAGACCCCACTGGAGTGATTGCCAGTGGAAATCTTTGGGGACAGGGTCCCCCAAAATGGCATAGCCACCAGTGTGTACCTGCTTTCTGGAAGAGTGAGAAGCCCTTGACTCCTTCCTGTAGACCTAGGTTTCACTAAGCAAAGCTCTTAATTCTGTTCCATTGGTCTGTGTGTCTGGCCTTATGCCAGAATCACACACTTAATTTTTGTAGCCTTCTAGTAAATTTTGAAGTCAGGAAGTGTGAGTCCTCCAGCTCTGTTCTTCATTTTCAATATTGTTTTGACTATTTGGAGTCCCTTGAGATTCCACATGAATTACAGGTGGTTTCTGTTTGTTTTTTTAACAAAACATTGGGATTTTGATAGGGATTTCATTTGATGTGTTGATTGCTTTAGGTCATATTGATGTCTTAATATATAGTCTTCCAGTCTGTGAACATTGGATGTGTTTCTGTTTATGTTATTTTTATTTTCTTTCAGCAATGTTTTATAGTTTCTATTGTACAAGCATTTCACCTCCATGATTAATTTTTTCTTTTTTCCAGTTTTTTTCTATTGTAAATGGAATTGTTTTTCTAATTGCCATTTTTGGGTTGTCCATTGTTACTGTATAGAAATAGAAACACAGCTGGTTTTTGTGTATTGACTGCTTTTCCTTTGACTTTGCTGAATTTATTAGTTCTAAGAGTTTTTTCTTAGAAACTTTAAAATTTCCTACATATAAGATCATGTCATCTGTTAACAGATAATTTAACTGCTACTTTTCCAGTTTGGATGCCTTTTATTTCATTTTCTTATCTAATTGCTCTGGATTTTCAGTACTGTGCTGAATAGAAGTACTGGAAGTAGGCATCCTTGTTTTATTCCTGATCTTGGGGAAAGGCTTTTAGACTTTCATCACTGTGTATGATATTTGCTATAGGTTTTTCGTTTGTGGCTATAGTTATGTTTAGATAGTTTTAGTCCATTTACTTAAGTATTTTTTCTAAATGCTTTTTCTGTGTCAATTGAGATAATCATGTGATGTTTTTCTTTTTTTAAAAAAATATTTATTTGAAAGGAAGAATTAGAGAAATGCAGAGGAACAGAGATCTTCTATCCGCTGATTAACTCCCAGAGGGCTACAACAGCCAGCGCTGGACCAGATTGAAGCCGGCGCTGCAGGTGGAGGCCTAACTTACTACGCCACAGCTCTGGCCTCTATAATCCTTTTAATATGTGATGAATTTGGTAAACCAGTATTCTGTAGAGGATTTTTTTTTTTTTGACAGGCAGAGTGGACAGTGAGAGAGAGAGACAGAGAGAAAGGTCTTCCTTTGCCGTTGGTTCACCCTCCAATGGCCACCATGGCCGGCACGCTGCGGCCGGTGAGCTGCGGCCAGCGCACTGTGCTGATCTGATGGCAGGAGCCAGGTGCTTCTCCTGGTCTCCCATGCAGGTGCAGGGCCCAAGCACTTGGGCCATCCTCCACTGCACTCCCAGGCCACAGCAGAGAGCTGGCCTGGAAGAGGGGCAACCGGGACAGAATCTGGCGCCCCGACCGGGACTGGAACCTGATATGCCGGCACCGCAAGGTGGAGGATTAGCCTATTGAGCTGCGGCGCCGGCCCAGGATTTTTGATATTGGTGTATCCTTGTTTGACTTTGTTATCAGGGTAATGCTAGTCTCATAGAATGAATTACACACACACAAGAATGAATGAGTGTTCCGTCATCTTCAGTTTTTTTTCGAAGTGTTTGAGAAGGATTTTGTATTAGTTTTTCTTTACATGTTTGGTAGATTTCACTGGTGAAGCTATCAGGTCCAGGCTTCTCTTTGTTGGGGTACTTTTGATAGCTAATTCGATCTCCTTACTACTTACAGGTTTTCAGGTTTTTTGTTGACTCATGAATCAATCTTGGTAGGGTTTGTGTTTCTTTGATTTTGTCACTATCATCTAGGTTATTCAATTTATTGGTGTACATTTGACTATAGTATTTTTTTTAAAGATTTTATTTATTTATTTGACAGGTAGAGTTACAGACAGTGAGAGAGACACAGAGAGACAGGTCTTCTTGGTTCACTCCCCAAGTGGCTGTTACGGCCGGAGCTATGCCAATCCGAAGCCAGGAGCCAGGTGCTTCTCCCTGGTCTCCCGTGCGGGTGCAGGGG
Source organism: Sylvilagus floridanus (assembly GCA_949820135.1). NCBI lineage: Eukaryota > Metazoa > Chordata > Mammalia > Lagomorpha > Leporidae > Sylvilagus > Sylvilagus floridanus. The sequence goes on along the minus strand of OX463241.1, from coordinate 25,105,288 downwards.
CCCAAGCACTTGGGCCATACTCCACTGCCTTCCCGGGCCACAGCAGAGAGCTGGAGTGGAAGAGGAGCAACTGGGACTAGAAACAGCGCCCATATGGGATACTGGTGCCGCAGGTAGAGGATTAACCAAGTGAGCCATGGCGCCGGCCCTTGACTATAGTATTTTCTTATAGTCCCTTTTATTTATGTAGATTCAATAATAATTTTGTTGGGTTCATTTCTTCCTCCCCCAAATGTGGTGGAATGAGAAAGCCCTGCCAAGATGGCCGCTGGCAAGCGAGGGTCAGTTACTCAGGAATGGCTTTGAAACCCACCTGGCAACAGAGCCTTCCTGGCAACAGGCTGTGATTGGATGGCTTTGACAGGCTGTGATTTGTTGGGGCGTAGACCGCCCCTTGACTGGATTGGCTGGTCTTGGCTATATAAGCTGTTGTACTAACTGAAATAAATGAGTCTGCGGGCTGCTTGCCTCAAGTCCGCTTTCACCTGACTCCCAGGGTCTGTGTGGTGACTCCGTGCCTCTTGCCCCCACCATGCTGCTCCTCTCAGAAAGGAATCCACAGCAACATTGTTGAAGTATCAACTGCAACATCTGGTGCCCAATGTGGGACTCAAACCCACGACTCTGGGATTAAGAGTCTCATGCGGCCGTCGCCATGGCTCAACAGGCTAATCCTCCGCCTTGCGGCGCCGGCACACCGGGTTCTAGTCCCCAGTCGGGGCGCTGGATTCTGTCCCGGTTGCCCCTTTTCCAGGCCAGCTCTCTGCTGTGGCCCAGGAGTGCAGTGGAGGATGGCCCAAGTGCTTGGGCCCTGCACCCCATGGGAGACCAGGAAAAGCACCTAGCACCTGGCTCCTGCCATCAAATGAGCGCGGTGCGCCGGTCGCAGTGCGCTGGCCGCGGCGGCCATTGGAGGGTGAACCAACGGCAAAGGAAGACCTTTCTCTCTGTCTCTCTCTCTCACTGTCCACTCTGCCTGTCCAAAAAATAAAAATAAAAAAAAAAAGAGTCTCATGCAAACTAGATGCATTTCATAAGTACAGCGCTGGCCCCTCTAATTTCCTTTGTGCTTTTTTTCTTTGATGCAGTAGTTGTTTAATAATGTTGTTTAAGGGCTAACATTGTGCAGTGGGTTAAGCCATCACCTGCAGTGCTGGCATCCCATATGAGTGCTGGTTTGAGTCCTTGCTGCTCTGCTTCTGATCCAGTTCCTTGCTGTTTTGCTTGGGAAAGTAGCTGGAGACTGTCCAAGTACTTGAGCTGTCACCTATGTGGGACACCTGGAAAAAGCTCCTGGCTTTGCCCTGGCAGCCCTGGCTGTTTGACATCTGGGGAGTCAACCTGTAGATGGAAGACCCCCCTGTCTTTCTGTCTGTTTCTCTCTCTGAATCTTCTTCTCTCTCAGTTACTCTGCCTTTCAAATAAATAAAATGAATTTTTTTTTAAATAAAGAGTGTTATTTAATTTCCACAAATTTGTGCATTTACAGTTTTCCTTCTGTTATTGATTTCTAACTTCATCCTGTTATGGCTAGAGAAAATTCTTTGTACAATATCTATCTTTTAAAAGCTGCTGAGACTTAGTTTTTGGCTTAGCATATGTTGTTCCCTGGAAAATGTCCCATGTTCACTTAAGAAGAATGTGTTGTTTGGTAGGGTGTTTTGTATACATCTGATAGATCTTGTTGGTATATTGTATTGTTCAGATCCTCCCTTTTCTTACTTATCTGCTGTTTGGTTCTACCCATTTTTAAGAGTGAATATTGGGAACTGGTGCTGTGGCATAGCGGGTAGAACTGCCATCTGCAGTGCCAGCATCCCATTATGGGCACTGGTTTGAGATTGGGCTGCTCTACTTCTGATCTAGCTCTCTGCTATAGCCTGGGAAAGCAGTGGAAGATGTCCCAAGTCCTTGGTCCCTGCACCCACGTGGGAGACCTGGAAGAAGCTCCTGGCTTCGTGTTGGCCCATCTCCAGCTGTTGTGGCCATTTGGGGAGTGAACCAGTGGATGGAACCGCACACACTCTCTCTCTCTCTGTCTGCCTCTGCCTCTCTCTAACTCTGCCTTTCAAATAAATAATTTTTAATTTTTTTTATTTTTATTTTTTGGACAGGCAGAGTGGACAGTGAGAGAGAGAGACAGAGAGAAAGGTCTTCCTTTGCCGTTGGTTCACCCTCCAATGGCTGCCGCGGCTGGCGCGCTGCGGCCGGCGCACCGCGCTCATTTGATGGCAGGAGCCAGGTGCTAGGTGCTTTTCCTGGTCTCCCATGGGGTGCAGGGCCCAAGCACTTGGGCCATCCTCCACTGCACTCCTGGGCCACAGCAGAGGGCTGGCCTGGAAAAGGGGCAACCGGGACAGAATCCGGCGCCCTGACCGGGACTAGAACCTGGTGTGCCGGCGCCGCAAGGCGGAGGATTAGCCTGTTGAGCCACGGCGCCAGCTTCAAATAAATAATTAAAAAAAAAAATTGGTGAATATTGAAGTCTCCAGCTATTGTAGAGCTGTCTCCTTTTAAATCTGTCAATATTTACTTGGTATATTTTGCTAGTCTGTTGTTAGGTAAATTTTTAAAATTGTTATATTTTGCTGTATTGATTTTTTTTTATCAATATGTGATGTCTTTATATGTCTCTTTAACTTTTTAAAGTCTGTTTTGTCTGATGTTAGTATAGTTGCCCTGCTTTGTGTTGGTTATTATTTGCATGGAATATCCTTTTCCATTCCATATACAAAAATGGCTCCTTCAACAGCTGTTTCCCAATCCTTTCAGTTGTTAATATCAGAATATTACATCTTATTTATTGTGTGCCTAAAACTATAATACATTCTCTTAAATTATATAGAAAACAAAATAATGTTACATACTGATGTTACAATACCAGCTTTTATACTTGTCCATGCCTTTACCTTTACTGAGATATTTCTTTATACAACTTCAAGTGTGCAGTGCCCTTTCATTCCAGCCTATTGTACTCCACTTAACATTTCTTGCACGGTAGGTCTAGTGGTAACCAACTCATTCAGCTTTTGTTCATCAGAGAATGCTTTCATTTTTGAAGGATGGTTATGCTAGATAGGGGATTCTTGGTTGACAGTTTTTTTCTTTTAGCACTTTGAACTGTTAGCTCACTGTGTTCTGGTTTCCAGAGTTTCTAATGAGAAGTTGGCTTGTAAGCTTTCTGAGGATCTTTAGTATGTAACAATTTGCTTCTTTGCTTTCTCTAAAGATTCTGTGTTTATCAGTAATTTGGTTATAATGTGTCTTGGTTTTAGTCTGAGTTCATCCTATTTGTAATTTGTTTAGTGTCTTGGATATTTATGTTCATATTGTACATAAATGTTGGGAAGTTTTTGGCCAATTTTTCCCCAAATTTTTAAAAATGTATTTGAGAGGTAGAGTTACAGATGGCGAGAAAAGGAGAAAGGTCTTCCATATGCTGGTCCACTCCCCAAATGTCCACACTGGCCAGAGCTGAGCTGATCCAAAGCCAGGAGCCAGAAACTTCTGGGTGTCCCAGGCAGGTTCAGGGACCCAAGCACTTGAGCCATCTTTCACTGCTTTCCCTGGCTATAAGCAGAGAGCTGGATCTTTTTTTTTTTTTAATTTTTATTTAATAATGCATTTTTACATAGATATAACTTTGGGAATATAATGGTTCTTTCCCCCATACCCTCCCCCCAGCTCCCATCCCACCTCCCGTTCCCTCTCCCATCTCCTCCTTCAATATGGTTCATTTTAGTACGACTTTAATATAGAGGACCAACTCTATGCTAATCATAGACTTAAACAATTTGCACCCACGCCCACACACAATATATAGAGTACAGGTTGGGGAGAGAATTTGCAGTTGATTTTCATATTACAATTCATTAGGGACAGAGGTCCTACATGGGGAACGAGTGCACAATGACTGCTAACACTCTGTTTTTATGACATCAATGATCATGCGAGGCTCTTGCCATGGGCTGCCAAGGCTATGGAAGCCTTTTGTGACCATAGACTCCATTGATATTTGGACACAACCATAAGCAAAGTGGATGTTCTCCTGTCGCTTCAGAGAAGAGTGTCTCTTTCTTTGATGACCCTTTCTTTCTTCTGATGCCTCATAGAGATCATCCGTGTAGGATATTTTTTGCTCACAGAATCTTGTCTTTCCATGCCTCAAATGCTCTCACAAGCCTTTTAGCCTGACCAGAAAGCCTTAAGGGTTGATTCTGAGGTTAGAGTGTTATTATCATTCTAGGAGTCTGCTGTGTGGACTGCTTTGCATGTTGGTCCTTCCTTCCTTTTTAATTCTATTATTTTTACTGGGTACTTGATGTTATATATATCATCCTTTTTAAACTTAGACCAATCTATCTGTTGCCTTTAACATTTAATGTGATCATTTTAACAGTGAAAATGGCATTTATACCACCTATTCTTATGAGTTTGGACTAGTTCTTAGGCTGTACCCTTAAAGGTAAGTCTATATGACTGAATGGAGAACTGGACTGTTTTACAGTTTTAGACTACCTCCTACATCTCTTATTCCCTCTCTTATTTTTAACTGGGATCTTTTACCAATTGCCTTAAAATATATATAAGTAAGAGAGCTGGATCTTAAGAGGAGCAGCCAGGACTTGAACCAGCACCCATATGGAATGTCAGTCCCGCAGGTAGAGGCTTAATCTCCTACCTCACAGTGCTGGCCCCTTGGCCATTATTTCTTCAAATATTCTCTCTGTCCTTTGCTGTTTTCTTCTGTTCCTAGGACTCTTACTATGTGTATGTTGGTCTGTTCACACAGGTTCCTTAGTCTCTTTACTTTTCATCATTCTTTTATCTTTGTTTTCTTTAGATTTGATAATTTCCATTGTTCTATCTTAAGGTTCACTGTATCTTCTTTTGTTTGCCCAAATAGGCTTCTAGTGAATTTTTCATTTCAGTTACTGTACTTTTGATTGATTTTTCTGTTTTTTTTTTTTTTTTTTTTTTTTTTAGATTGTTTTATTGACTCTCTTCATGCATTTCTTTAGTTCTTTGGGCATCTTTAAGACAGTTATCTTAAAGTCTTTGTTTAGTGGACTTGCCATCAGGTGTTTTCTTTTTTTAAAGATTTATTTATTTGAAAGTCAGAGTTATACAGAGAGAAGGAGAAGTAGAGAGAGAGCGAGAGAGAGAGCAAGAGGAAGAGGTTGGTCAGTCTTTTTTCTGTTGGTTCACTCCCCAATTAGCTGCAAAGGCTGGAGCTGTGCTGATCCGATGCCAGGAGCCATGAACTTCTTCCAGGTCTCCTATGTGGGTGAAGGGGCCATCCTCTACTGCTTTCTCAGGCCATAGCAGAGATCTGGATCGGAAGTGGAGCAGCCGGGTCTTGAACCGGTGCCTATATGGGATGCCGGCACTGCAAGTGGCGGCTTTATCCGCTATGCCACAGCAGCAGCCCCATCAGGTGTTTTCAGGGTCAGGTTCAATTGGTTTATTTTTTCTTTTTATGTGCTATTCTTTTGTGTTGCCTTGTGTACCTTGTTTGTTCTTACGTTTCAAAAACTGGACACTTGGGGGCCAGTACTGTGGTGCAATGATTTAACGCCCCAGCCTGCAACACCAGCATCCCATATGGATGCCCATTCAAGTCCCAGCTGCTCCACTTCCAATCCAGTTCTCTGCTTATGTGCCTGAGAAAGCAGCAGAGATTGGCCCAAGGTCTTAAGCCCCTATACCCATGTGGGAGATCCTGAAGAAGCTCTCAGCTCTTGCTGTGGGATAGGCTCAATTCTGGCTGGTAGGGCCATCTGGGAAGTGAACTAGCAGATGGAAAACTTCGTCTCTCTGTCTCTATCTCTCTCTGTAACTCTGTCTTTCAAATAAATAAAATAAAATCTTAAAAACTGGACATTTCAATCTAACTGTGGTAACTCTGGAAATCAGAGTTTGGGTTTTTGGTTTGTTGGTTTGTTTGCTTTGATTCTTGTAGGCTGCCACTGCCAATTGGCTGACGTTTAATCCTGATTAGCCTCAGGAATAAAACTGAGATTGTCTCAGGTCTTTTCTGAGCCTGTACCTGAGTATGTGCAGTGACTTTCTAATTTTCCCTGTATATATGTTTGCTTTGTGATCAGAAGCAGCAGTGATTGAGCACAGATCTCCAGTATTAGGAAGATAAGATTCTTTTTTTGCATACCCTTGCTCCTGCAAGCTTTGTGCAAGCTGCCCCAGAAATGTATGTGCAATTGTTTACTGTGAGAGCACGGATGGGTAGCTGCTACTGTGTTAAGATTTGAGATTGACAGAAATTAACTGCAGTTTACCATGCAAGTCTGCTAGAAGTTGCAAGTCTCCTATCACCTGCAGAGTTCCAAAGTAGTTATATCAGACAGAATCTGTCAGGGCAAATGTTGTTTAGCTGGGAATACAGATTTCTTGTGCTTCCTGCTATACAATCTTCCATCAGTGCTCTCTGTTATTAGCTTTTTAACCTTGTATCAGTTATTTTTTGACTCAATTTCTTCATCTGAGTAAGGGTGATACGTACCTTCCTGGGGCAGTTATAATGCAATGAAATAGTACCTGTCATGTGCCCGGCATTTTGTAGGTGCTCAGTGAATAATGAGGATTATGTCTTTAAATAATTCAAACTTTAGAGAGAAGCTATAGATTGGACTGTAGGTGCTGAGAGAAGCTGACCAAAAGCATGGAGCTGTGGGGTTGGGTTTGCCTTGTTAGAGTGGGTTCTTAGAGAATGTGTTTGGAGTGATATCCTAATAGGTGTCTCTCCTTGGGAAAGATGAGTGGCTGTTTTAAGTTGAAGGAAAGTAGTAGACAGAAACCTTGGGTGGCCTTCCAGAAGAACGGTTGTCTCTTCCCTCTGTCAGAGACAGGTTAGAGTCATTAGAGCAAAATGGCTGGGATCCGCTGATCTCTGCATTCAGACAGACCTAGGTCCCAGTTCTAGCTCTGCCATATAAACGTTTTGTGGTCTTGGGGAAGTTCTTTCCCTCCTTTCTGATCTTGGAGTATTTTATCTGTAAAGTGGAAGTTAAGTCTACCTGTAGTATTGGATGAGGATTAAATAAAATAACGAATGTAATACACTACAGTGCCCTTCACATAGTATATATTCAGTAGCTGTAGACTTAAAAACAAGCATTTCTCTTGGTAAATAAATTCAGCTGCTGTGAACATCTGTGGGCTGATAACTATTTTGAAAAGCCAATCTGTATCTTGGAGTTGGTTATCAACTCCCTCAGTGAGTTTTTAAGGAACCTGTCTTTTCCCTGCCTCACACCCTCTGGTGGCTTACTATCAAATTTAGGATCAATCCAAACTATCTACCTGGTTTCGAAGCTTACACATTCTGATCCCTGCCTGCCTGCCTTTGTAGCTTCCTTTTCTATATTCTTACCCTTGCCTTTGCTTTTATTCCTTGAACAGAGGGTGTTTGCTCTAACTATACTCTCTGCTAGACTACTCTTCCCTCTTCTTCACTTGACTGGCCCCTTGTCGCAGACATCTCGGTTATGCTGTTCTAAGTTATGAGAAACGCCCTTCTTTTGACCTGGCATAATGTGGCTAAGTTAGCATGACATAATTGTCTGTGTCAGTCTGTTTTATGTTGATATTACAAAATACCTGAAACTGGGTAATTTATATAGAGCAGAAATTTATTTTGGATCATGGTTCATGAGGCAGGGAAGTCCAGGAGCCACATTGCTGGCATTCACCTGTCTTCCGGTGTGGCTTCTGGCTTCTGTGCTTCTTCAATATGGTGGAAAATGGAAGGACAAGCAGGTGTGTGTGTGGGAGAGTGTGAATACAAGGGCTGGCTTGTTTTATGACAACCTACTCTTCAAAGAACTAACCCAGAGGTTCAAAGATGGCAGAATAGAGAAGGGCATACTGCTCTAGGCTAGGGGTAAATAGTTACAAAAAAAAAAGTCAGGAAGTACATTCTCAGGGGAGAGTTAGAGAGAAAACCACAATGGAAATTTTATGGAAGGAAGAGGAACACTGTAGTTTGGTGTAGAAGGTATGGACATGCAGTATGAACATAGACAAAACACATGACCCCAGCAGCCAGAAAGCACCAGCTTTGGAGAGTGAGGTGATATCAGACTGCAGCAGCCTGTGCCACTGGTGATATACGCAGGGGGAGAGCTTGGCATAAGCCTGGTCTGAAGCTGTGAGGGGGATATGGTACCTGCTAATTCAGTAAAGAAAAAGGGACACGTTTCTCTTTCCCCGTCTCCCCTAAAATGGTACATGGCAACTGAGAGGACATGGCTGAGAGAGGACAGGCACCATTTTGGGCATAAGCAGCAGCTGTGGAAGCTCTTGTGCTCGTGCCCAGCAACTGACTGGAACAAGACACCATCTTGTTAGCAGTCCCTGAGGCAGCAGCTTGAGTGTGTGTACCTGGCAGCTGGTGGGGAGAAGGCAGTATTAGGCCAGTGGCTTTCTTGCACATGTGTGATCCAGAGATTCTAGCAGAGGGAAAAATTGCATTCTGTACTGATTTTGAATCCAGCTTGGAGGATTGACTGGCCACCCACATAGGACAAGGGGCCAGTGCTGTGGTGTAGTAGGTTAAACCTCTGCATATGGTGCTGGCATTCCATAAGGATGCCGGTTGGTGTCCCAGCTATTCCACTTTTGATTCAGCTCTCTGCTTATGGCCTAGCAAAGCAGTGGAAGATGGCCTGAGTGCTTGGGCTCTCATATGGGAGACCTGGCTTCTGATTGGCCTAGCCTCGGCCATTGCTGCTGTTTGGGGAGTGAACCAATGGATGGAAGATCCCTCCCTCCCTCTGTCTTTCTCTCTCTCTCTTTCTAATAAAATAAATAAATTTAAAAAAATAAAAAAAAAACAGTACGATGATACCTCAGAAATCTGAAAATATGGGGCCAGCACTGTGGTGTAGTGAGTAAAGCCACTGCCTGTAGTACCGGTATCCCATTTAGGCACTGGTTTGAATCCCAGCAGCTCCACTTCCAATCCAGCTCTCTGCTGTGGCTTGGCAAAGCAGTAGAAGATGGCCCAAGTCCTTGGGCCCCTGAACCTGTGTGGGAGACCTGGAGGAAGCTCCTGGCTTTGCATTGACGCAGCTCTGGCCATTGAGGTCATCTGGGGAATGAACCAGCAAGTGGAAGACCTCTCTCTCTCTCTCTCTGCCTCTCTAACTGTGCCATTCAAATAATTAAATAAATAAATCTTTTTTATTTATTTGACAGGCAGAGTTATAGACAGAGAGAGAGAGAGACAGAGAGAAAGGTCTTCCTTCTGTTGGTTCGCTCCCCAAATGGCCGCTATAGCCGGCACTGTGCCGATCCAAAGCCAGGAGCCAGGTGCTTCTTCCTGGTCTCCCATGCGGGTGCAGGGGCCCAAGCACTTGGGCCATCCTCCACTGCCCTCCCAGGCCACAGCAGAGAGCTGGACTGGAAGAGGAGCAACTGGGGCTAGAACCTGGCACCCATATGGGATGCTGGCACTGCAGGCAGAGGATTAACCAAGTAGCTATGGTGCCTCCCGAGAAGCAATGACTTGATTATCCCTTGTCCTGACTGATGAGGATCAGCTTACTATTTTATTCTTTTTAGTATTTTCTTTTTCTACTTAATACCATTGGTTGAACTCTTTACTTAACGCAGAATTATCCTTAGGTGTTTAAATCCAATTGACAATTGATCCCTGTTAAAAACAAGAGTGGAAATAAGAGAGGGAGGAGATGTACAGTTCAGTGCACACTCCCTTAGACTTACCAAAAGTAAGGGGTTAGCTAAGGATAAAGCTAAAAACTTTCCATGGGACAACAAATCCCATTAAGTTGGCAGGTATTAATACCATCATACTAATTAAAGTGATCTTTTTTTTTATTTTTGACAGGCAGAGTGGACAGTGAGAGAGAAAGACAGAGAGAAAGGTCTTCCTTTGCCGTTGGTTCACCCTCCAATGGCCGCTGTGTCCGGTGCGCTGTGGCTGGCGCACCGCGGTCATCTGATGGCAGGAGCCAGGTGCTTCTCCTGGTCTCCCATGGGGTGCAGGGCCCAAGGACTTGAGCCATCCTCCACTGCACTCCCTGGCCACAGCAGAGAGCTGGCCTGGAAGAGGGGCAACCGGGACAGAATCCGGAGCCCTGACCGGCACTAGAACCCGGTATGCCGGCACCTCAAGGCGGAGGATTAGCCTATTGAGCAACGGCACCGGCCTAATGATAGAATTTAAAAGGAGAGAGCAATTCAACATGGGATCCAGGCCATACAGCAGACTCATAGAGTGACAAAGGCCTTAAACAGCACTCTGGCCTCAGAATCAGCCCTTAAGGCATTCAGATCTGGCTAAAAAGTTTGTGAGAGCATTTCAGGCATGGAAAGCCATGACACTGTGGCAAAAAATGACCTACATGAAAGATCTGTGAGTGAGTGAGATCCTGGTGGACAGAAGGGGCCATCAAAGAAGGATACTCTGAAGGGAGAAGAGAACTTCCACTTCAATTATGGCCCTGTCTAAATAATGACAAGAGTTTGTGGACTCATAGCCTTGGCAGCTCATGACAAGAGCTTGGGTGATCACTGACATCATAAATAAGAGTGTCAATTGTTAAATCAACAACAGGAGTCACTGTCCACTTGCTCCCGATGTAGGACCTCTGTCCTTAATGAGTTGTTCTATGAGAACTAATGGTAAAAGTAGTCTTCAAACAGTACTTTATACTTTGTGTGTCTGTGTGGGTGCAAACTGTTGAAATCTTTACTTAGTATAGAGTTGATCTTCTGTATATAAAGATAATTAGGCCGGCGCCGCTGCTCAATAGGCTAATCCTCCACCTGCGGTGTGAGCACACCGGGTTCTAGTCCTGGTTGGGGCACTGAATTCTTTCCCAGTTGCCCCTCTTCCAGGCCAGCTCTCTGCTGTGGCCAGGGAGTGCAGTGGAGGATGGCTCAAGTCCTTGGGCCCTGCACCCGCAAGGGAGACCAGGAGAAGCACCTGGCTCCTGGCTTTGGATCAGCATGGTGCGCCGGCTCCAGTGTGCTGGCCACAGCGGCCATTGGAGGGTGAACCAACGGTAAAGAAAGACCTTTCTGTCTGTCTCTCTCTCACTGTCCACTCTGCCTGTAAAAAAAAAATTAATTAAAAATATTAAAAATGAATCTTAATGAAGATGGGATGAGAGAGGGAGTAGGAGGTAGGACAGTTTGGGGGTGGGAGGATGGGTTTGGGGGAAAGAACTGCTATAATCCAAAAGTTGAACCTATGAAATTTATATTTATTAAAGCTTTTTATAAAAAAATGTGAAAATAGGTGTACCATATGACCCAGCCATGCCACTCCTGGGAATTTACCCAAACAATGAAGTCAGCATATGAAGGACTTATGTGTACCTCCCCTTCCCCCAACCCTGTGTTCATTGCAGCTCAATTCACAATAGCTAAGATATGGAATCAACCCAGCAACTGATGATTGGGTAAAGAAATTATGTTATATATACACTGTGGAATACTAAGTGGTAAAACAAATATGAAATCCTGTCTTTTGCAACAAAATGGATACTATTGGAAACCATTATACTTAATGAAATAAACCTGTCCCAAAAACACAGATACTGGGTGTTTTCCCTGATCTGTGGTGACTAATAGAGAACCTAAATTGTAATGTATTAAAGTGAAATTGACATTTTGAGATTGCATCATTGTTTACAACCCTTGTCTTTATTATTGAGAAACAGTGTTTTTTTTTGTTCATACTATTTGTTGAGCTCTTTACTTAGTGTAGGGTTAATCTTTTGATTATAATGTTAACTGAAAATAAATGTATGTAAAAAAGAAAAGTGGGAATAGGAGAAGGAGGAGGAAGAAGGATGGGAACATGGACAGGAGGTATGATAGGGTAGGAAATATGTTCTGAAATCTGTATATATGATATACATGAAATTTGTATACCTTAAATAAAATTTTAAAAAATGAACTAACTCAGACCTGTGAGAACTACATTTTTATTTTTTTGACAGGCAGAGTGGACAGAGAGAGAGAGAGAGAGAGAGACAGAGAGAAAGGTCTTCCTTTGTTGTTGGTTCACCCTCCAGTGGCCGCTGAGGCTGGCGCACTGCACTGATCCGATGGCGGGAGCCAGGTACTTCTCCTGGTCTCCCATGGGGTGCAGGGCCCAAGCAACTTGGGCTATCCTCCACTGCACTCCCTGGCCACAGCAGAAAGCTGGCCTGGAAGGGGGGCAACTGGGACAGAATCCGGCGCCCCAACCGGGACTAGAACCCGGTGTGCCAGCGCCTCAAGGCGGAGGATTAGCCTAGTGAGCCACGGCGCCGGCTTATGTGAGAACTGCATTAATCCATTCATGAGGGTGGAGCCCACATGACCTAATCTCCTCTTGAAATCTCCTCCCCTTTTCAATATTAAATAAACTACCAGGTTTTATTTTATTTTATTTTAGCAACCAAGTTTTAAGAATATTGTTGTGGACAAACCATAATGTCATCTATTTTTTTCTTGTTTCATTGCTTCTTGTTGACTATTTTTCCTTTCTTCTAGAATGTAAGATCCATGAGTATAGGATCTGTTGAGTATTTGTCATGTACACAGATGTATTCCCAGTGCTAGGAATTGGACCTGGTACATAGGAGTAGTATATGATCAAACAACATTTGTTGAATGAATGAACTTGTGAATGAGAATGTGTGCTTTTATTTTTTTGTTATTGCAAAGTTTACATTTATTTGTCAGTTTATGTATCTTCTTAAATGCAAGCAATTTACAGTGAATACCTGCAGCTAAAACCATACAACAGAAACAAATAGGAAGAATGAGTTTTAAAAAAAAATCTTAACAAAATTATTTTTTTCCCCAAAGAAATCTTTCATTTCAGGAATACAGATGTCATGCATTTTATAAGTACAACTTTAGGAATATAGTGATGAGAGTGTGTGTTTTTATTACTTAGAACATGGGAATGTAGAAGATCATGTTCATAGTGCCTAGCTTCCTAAATAAATGTAACCAAGATGATTTTGTTTATTATTTATTAAGTGTCCACCCTCCCTTGCTGCCATTAATTGGAACCTTCTGGGGAGAGGCTGTTTTTCTTTTCTTCATTTTATGTGGTTCTTTTTCTTCCTGGCATTTTGTTATTGGAAAGGGGAGTTTGTGTTTGCTGGACTTTGAGCATTGATTTTTTAGGTTTTCTGTTATAAGGAAACAAGCTTTAGTGCATTTGCTTGGAATAAAACGAACACAAAAACTCAACAGGACATGGCAAATTTATCTCACTCTGATTTTCTACCGACACTTTTTGCAATACTACCTAAGTTCTTAGACAAGACCATTAGACAAGAATTGACAAATTGACAGTGGCCGGATAGATACAAATTCACAAAATGTGAGTGGGTGGCAGGGTGAGAGATGGGATTGGGCAGTCCGAGGGGACTGGGCTTCTCTTTCTAACAGTGGTCTGGTTTCTTCATGGCCAGTATTGGCTGTGTGATGGAGACTCTGGGTCAGTTTAACTGTTGCCCTTTCACAGTACCTGTCACCTTGCTGCAGAGATTGTAGACAGCAGCCTTGTGCCAGTTTGCCCACCTGGTGGTGCCTGGGCAATCCTTTTTCTTTGCTCTGTTAGGGAAGTGCTCCAAGTTCCCAGGATTGAGGAGGAGATAGGACTCTAGCCATTTTCGCATGTGTTTGAGTCCTAAAAGTCATTGATGCTCTAAGACCTGGACTGTCAGGGGGTGGATGTGAGCAAGAGAGGATATCTGGGGCAAGGGTTGCCGTTAGAGCTTGGTTTTTATTCCTGAAGAGTTGCTGTGTTTATTGAAAACTCGCCCTGCTGGTGCTTGTTTCCTCTCATTTCTAGTATCCATTCTCCTATCTTACTCTGTTTCCTCCTTTTCCTTTTCTCAAAGCACATGGTTTTCTTAACCTGACTTGGAGAGTGTTGAGTCTTCACTCTGTGTGAGCTTCTCAGATGAAGGCTTGTTGGGTGGCCTCCATGTTAGCTGTGTCCTATACTTAGTTCCTTGCTTTGCAGGACTTAGCCTTGTGGCCAGCTGAGGGTATCTGGTCACTCTTGTTACTACTGTGAAGTAAATATCTAATCTTGCTTTAGTTACTGATTATCCTTTATCCATTTGGGATAAGTCTGAACTTGTCTTCTAACTTATCTACAAGTCCACCTTTAATGAAGTCTGTCTCTCTCTCTCTCTTTCTTTCTTTTCCTTCCTTCCTTCCTTCCTTCCTTCCTTCCTTCCTTCCTTCCTTCCTTCCTTCCTTCCTTCCTTCCTCTCTTTCTTTCTCTCTCTCTTTCTCTCTTTCTCTTTCTTTCTCTTTCTTTGCAAAATTTCAGCTTTGAATCAGCAAGATGGGTATATGAAGGTGCTGGGGCCAGAGGTGGCATTTTGGTAGAGCAGTGAGTGGCTCTGTCAAGCAGCTTTCTCTGGGCTCAGATATCAGTAAGCCTTTTTTCACTTCTTTTCTGCCACTCTTGAGTCTTTTCTGTGCTAAATGATGATCCTGAATCCTTTAATCTTTTCTCACTTGTTCTGTTTTCCGGCCCCTGTGTTGTTTCTGCAATTCCTGTTCAAAAGAGTGTTTTCTTTCAGAAATTTTCACAGCTGTTGTCTGCTTAGGGTTGTAGGTAATATTTTTTGCTCTATCTTCCCCTTCCCCAGGCTATGACGTGTGTGTGTGAGTAGAAATGTGGTTGGGATGGGTAAAATGCATTGTTCTGCTCCTATCCCATTTTAACTATCATCCATGAGCCTGTATCCTGTAAAGGTGGATTGATCAGTCAAAGGGTCCCCGCACTGGTAATGCTCCTGACCTCAGGGCTGGTGATGGCCTAAGTTTCTCTGATGCCAAAGCAGGCAACCTATTAAGAAGAAGATTTTTTTTTAATTTTATTTTTATTTTTGACAGGCAGAGTGGACAGTGAGAGAGACAGAGAGAAAGGTCTTCCTTTGCCGTTGGTTCACCCTCCAATGGCCGCCGTGGCCGGCGCGCTGTGGCTGGCGCACCGCGGTCATCCGATGGCAGGAGCCAGGTGCTTCTCCTGGTCTCCCATGGGGTGCAGGGCCCAAGCACTTGGGCCATCCTCCACTGCACTCCCTGGCCACAGCAGAGAGCTGGCCTGGAGGAGGGGCAACCGGGACAGAATCTGGCGCCCCAACCGGGACTAGAACCCAGTGTGCCGGCGCTGCAAGGCAGAGGATTAGCCTGTTGAGCCATGGCGCCGGCCAAGAAGAAGATTTTTTTGAGATCAAGTTTTGTTTTGTTTTGTGCTTGTCTGTTAAAAGTAAACAAGTTCACATCCCCTTTTGTTTTGCCAGCCTTCTGGTTCCCAAAGATTTGGTGGATCAGGCCTCCCAGCTCTGCCTCCATATTCTCATCTGTGCCTGTGACAGAAGACTGGACTGCTGTGAAAACAGCTTTCAGACCACAGGCACACACATGCATGAACATAGCTTTGTTCTAAGGAACAGACTCTTCTCCAAGAGGAACTCATCCTGTTTCATGAAAGTGCCCTCCATTGTGGCAAAATTCTGAAGACGAAAGAGATAGAATTAGTGACTCTTCTCTCTTCTACTTTTTTTTTTTTTTTTTGAACGAGACCTCAAAGGTCTTAAAATAAACCTTAAAAAATCTGGTACTCTGAGCTTTAGTTCTGAAAGCAGACAAATTGCAAACCTGGTGTTGCAAGACTTTCCTTTTCTCCTCTGATCTTTTTCCGTTTTTTCTCACAATTTATTTTAACATCCTCTTTCATGGTCTTACCTCTGAGAAACTTGATCCAGGCCTTCCTTGCCGGCTCCTGGCAGGAGAAGCAGCAGGACTCCTGGCCCTAATTTACCGTTTACATTTCTCCTCTGTTCCCTTGCTTTGCTGCCCTAGTTCTTCCCCTCCCCACGTCCTGCTGGCCCTTCCTCTGTCAGAAGGGATGCTGTCATGTCGTGACGTGTGGCTTTGGAATTTGTTGGCGGTGCTAGCCTACAGCTTTGGGCAGTGTTGATGAGCCAATTCTGTGCATATGCTGCTAAATGAGGAGATGGGAACATTTTCTTTTTTAGTGCCAGCTTTCCTTCTCCTGGTCCTCCAGCCTCCATGAACCCTGTTGCCAGGAGAAATGGAGAATTCTTTACCATGATTAATTCTTGGTATTATCCCTATGAAGGTACAAAATAACACCTTAGAGCAGCATGTCAGGGAGTCTTCCTGCAGTTCTCATTGAACAAGTTCACCTTTCAGTTATATTTTTTCAATGTCTTTGGGGGCCCTTCCAAGAGAACTAAAGCAATAATTAAGACTAAGCAAAGAAAACTAATGTGAAGCCAGACCCTCTTAATAAGCAGCTTAAAAAATTGGAAGCTGCTGATACAGAATGAACAGGAGTTTGGGCTCTATGCTCTTCTTGCTTGTTCCTTCTCTGTTTGCATTCTTGTTGGTTTTCTCTCCCAGGCTTGAGACCCTTATATTCTTTCCATGTTCTTGCTTATGACATCATGCTGGGATTCAGACAGGTAGAGGGAGCAGGAGGAGGCTGCTTCCAGGTGCTGCTGAATCTGGGGATTGGGATCAACTGTAGAAGGGGTAAGCTTGCCTTCATTTCTAGATTCTTTTGTCCCCCACCTCACCAAAGGTTTCTGTGAAATAACTATTTTCCAGATAATTCTCTCTGAGGATATAAGGAATGGAAGATTTTTTTTTTTGTATAGTTCAAATAGCACATTTATCTCTTCTGAGTGCTTAAGAGATTTTTTTTCTCATTAATTAAGGTCTTTCTCCCGTGACCATACCCATTTCATTCAGGAGGTGAGAAATTCAATATTGTGTTTGAGAACTTGGGCTTTAGATTCTGATGTGCTAAATCTGGCTGTGCCATAGATTAGCTCTGTGATCTTGGGAAGGTGGCTTAACATCTCTGAGTCTGAGCTGCATCATTGGTAATAGGGGGATAATGATGGTACATATGACATATGGTTGTACTATATAAATGTTAACAGTAATGGTTATTTCAGGATACTGATGGAAAATTGAATTGAACCTTGTTAGGGTTTGAATTTATTCCCCAAAATTCATGTATTGGAAACTTAACAGTGTTGAGAGGAGCAACTTTAAGAGGTTGCTCCTGTTAATTGCAGGAGTAGGTTCCCAATAAAAGGACAAGTTGGGCTCCCTTCTTTTCACCCAAGTGATGCCACCTTCAATGTGGTGACACAGCAGTGAGTCTCTCACAAGATCTGGGACTTCCTAGTCTCTATAAATGAATTTCTGGTTCTTTTTGTATATTATCCAGTCTTGGGTATTCTGTTAGTGCAGCACAAAATGGACTAGGATCAACCCCATAGGCAATATAAAAAGGAGGTAGACAATTGCTAGAACCTTAAAGAAGGACATGAGGTTGAAGAAGAGAAAAATATATATAGCAAGATGAGCAGTAGAAGAGCTCTGAGTACTTTAATGAGTTACCCTGTCATCTTACTAGGTTAGTAAATTCCTAGTCTTCCCCTTTGAAAATCCCCAGATCTGTTTGTTTCCCCTAGAACATGAAACTCATTGCAGTGGCTCCTCAGCAAAGATTTAAAACCCTCAGCTGCCACAGTGTCCATCGTTACCAATACGTCCTTGTTTTTACAAAGCACGCTACTCTGTTTGGCCACCCGGACTCTGAAGTATTCTAAATAAAGCAGAATTGTGCTTGTCAAAATAGGTTCAGAAAGTACATTTTGGGATGCTGTACCTTTGTCCTGACAATATATTTATTAGCTTGCTTGCTAAGTCCAGGATTGGTTAACTGGAGGCACCTCTACACAAGCTGGCTCACACCAGTACTCAACCCGAAAGCTTTGAGAGAGTGGCACAGGGTGGCTCATTTGTTCGCCAGTGCCCCTGGGAAGTCATAAAATGGTGATCATCAGCAGCACTTGTGAAGGGCCAGGGGAGAAACCAGACTGCTTCCGGGCTGCTACTCCTCCCTGTGTGTGTCTGTGACAAATAACACTTCGTGAGCTGGATGGAGCAGAGTGGCAGAGGTTAGGAGCTTCTTGATTTGGAAAATAGTTAAGTGCAAACAAATGAATTAGTTGAAAACCTTTGTTAGACAATTTGATTTGCTTTCTCATGAAGATGCTGGGTTCCAGGCTGTTTCTTTCCATCCCTGATAATTAGAACACTGAGAGGTCCATTCAGCCTCTCTCAGGTTCTTGCTGTCAGGGTCTGGGAAGAATGGAGAGACTCGTCTGAAGCTTGTACAGCTGGGGAGCTGTCAGTGCTGATTGATGGGATCTCTGTCAGACTGTGTCGAGGGTGACTGGAAAGGCCTTGTGCAGAAAAAGAGCAAGGTATGGAGCTCTGGAGTGCAGGCCTGGAGTCACAAGGACTGGGATTCAAAGCCTGGCTTTGCCACTGCTACCTGAGTGTATTTGTTTCCTGTGGCCACTGTGACAGATTAGTGTAGTTTGATAGCCTAAAACAACAGAGATTTATTCTTTAGTAGTTTTGGATTCCACAAGTCTGTGATTAGTATCACTGCGCTGAAATCAAGGTATTGGCAGAGCTGTGCTTCTTCTACAGGTTCTAGGGCACAATCTGTTCCTTGATTTCTTTTTTTCTGACAGGCAGAGTGGATAGTGAGAGAGAGAGAGACAGAGAGAAAGGTCTTCCTTTGTCGTTGGTTCACCCTCCAATGGCCGCCGTGGCCGGCACACTGCACTGATCTGAAGGCAGGAGCCAGGTGCTTCTCCTGGTCTCCCATGGGGTGCAAGGCCCAAGCACTTGGGCCATCCTCCACTGCCCTCCCGGGCCACAGCAGAGAGCTGGCCTGGAAGAGGGGCAACTGGGACAGAATCCAGCGCCCCGACTGGGACTAGAACCCAGTGTGCCGGCGCCGTAAGGCAGAGGATTAGCCTAGTGAGCCGCTGATTTCTTCCAGTTTCTTGGGGCTACCAGTATTCCTTGGCTTGTGACCACATCATTCTAACTTTCAAGACTAACATCTTAAAATCTCTCTGTTCTGTCATGATAGCATCTTCTTTTAATGACTATGTCAAATCTCCCACTCCCTCTTTTTTTTTTTTTTTTTTTTACAGAAGTGTTTATTTATTTGAAGGACAGAGTTAGAGAGAGAGAAGAGGGAGGGAGGGAGGGAGAGAGAGAGAAGTCTTCCATCTGCTGGTTCATAGCCCAAATGGCCACAACAGCTGGGGCTGGGCCAGGCTGAAGCCAGGACCCAGGAGTTCATCCATGTCTCTCATGTGGGTGCAGGTACCCAAAGGGTAGGCCCATCTTCCCTTCTTTGACTGCTTTCCCAGGCACTTTAGCAGGGAGCTGGATCGAAAATACAGCAGCCAGGACTTGAATGGGTGCCCGTATAAGATGCCAGCATTGCAGGTGGTGGCTTAACCTGTTATGCCACAATGCCGGCCCTTCCTTTTTTTTTTTTTTTTTTTTTATAAGGGCACTTGTGATTGTGTTTATGGCCTGCTTGGAAATCTAGTATAATCATTCTAAGATCCACATCAGTAAAGTTATTTTTTCCTTATAAGGAAACATTTACAGGTTCCAGGGATTAGGACTGGCTGTCTTCAAGGAGTTACTCTGCCTAGCATGCTCAGTGACTTTGGGCATATGACTTTCACTAATGTGAGCTTATTTCCTTATTTGTAAAATAAAAATGATAATATTTTCTATGTTGAATAAAGGAGTGGCTGGTGCTCTGTTGGCATAGTGGGTAAAGCCACTGCCTGCAGTGCTGGCAGCCCATATGGGCGCAGGGTCAAGATCTGGCTACTCCACTTCTGATCTAGCTCTCTGCTGTGGCCTGAGAAAGCAGTGGAAGATGGCCCAAGTCCTTGGACCCCTGCACCCGCATGGGAGACCTGGAGGAGGCTCCTGGCTTTGGAGCGACCCCACTCGGGCCATGGCACCCATATGGGGAGTGAACCAGCAGATGGAAGATCGATCTCTCTCTCTCTCTCTTTTTTTTTTTTTAACAGGCAGAGTGGACAGTGAGAGAGAGAGAGAGACAGAGAGAAAGGTCTTCCTTTTGCCGTTGGTTTACCCTCCAATGGCTGCCACGGCTGGCGCACTGCGGCCGGTGCACTGCACTGATCCGAAGCCAGGAGCCAGGTGCTTCTCCTCGTCTCCCATGGGATGCAGGCCCAAGCCACCTGGGCCATCCTCCACTGCACTCCCTGGCCACAGGAGAGAGCTGGCCTGGAAGAGGGGTAACCGGGACAGAATCCAGCGCCCCGACTGGGACTAGAACCCGGTGTGCCGGCGCCGCAGGCGGAAGATTGGCCTAGTAAGCCGCGGCGCTGGCATCCCTTTCTTTTTCTCTGCCTCTCTGTAACTCTGTCTTTCAAATAAATAAATAAGTCTTTAAAAAAAATCTTAAAGGAAATCTTGCATGCTAAACATGTTAACATATGTTGAAGTGGCGGATATGGAGGCTGATTTATTGGTGTAGTGGGTCAAGCTGCTGTTTGCAACACCAGCATCCCATATTGGAGCACCAGTTTGAATCCTGGCTGTTGTGCTTCCAGTCTACCTTCCTGGTAATTTACCTGAGAAGGCAGCAGAAGATGACCCAAATACTTGGGCCCCTGCCATCCACATGGGATACCTCAGTGGATTTCCTGGTTCCTGGCTTAGGCTTGGCCCAGAGTTGGCAATTGCAGCCATATGGGGAGTGAACCAGTAGATGATGATCTGTCTTTGACTCTCACTCTCTGTTACTCTGCCTTTCAAATAAATAAATTAAAAAAATTGGCAAGTATTTAGTTGATGCCTACCCAAGAAATATTTTTATTATATACATACATGTATGTTACAATATTGTTCTTGTTATTTAGTCATCTTTTATGAAAGGGAGTGAAATCATTCCTTAAGAATTTACTTCTTCAGGGACAGTGCCCCATCCTGCCTACAAGGCCTCTTTTGCACTAGGGTCTTTGCCTTCCACCCTGCATGGTAGCCCCAAGGCCACTGTCTTACTCAGTGATCTGTTTTCTTTTATCATGAGTGGGCTGGTCTTTAGGAACAGGTCTCCCCCTGTAGAGGGTGGTATGGACTATACGTATCCCTGCCACATTTATATGTTGAAGTCCTGTCCGCAAGTGCGGCTGTATATGGAGTAAATAATGAAGATTAAATGAGGTCATTGAGGTCATTTAACCTGTCCCTGTCGGTCTCCCTCTCCTATACATATATGTATGTGTACACTGAGGAAAGGCTGTGTTAGGATATTTTGAGAAGGCAGCTGTTTGTGAGCAGGGATGCTAGTCTTCACCACAAACTGAATTGCATGTAACCTTGATCTTGGATTTCTCCAGAATTGTGGAGAAATAAATTACTGTTGTTTAAGCCTCTGGACTATAGTATTTGTTATGGCAGCATGAGCAGATAAATACAGGGGCTATAACCTGGCTCTTACCCAGTTGTGCCTAGCCACTTAGGGATAAGCCTGGGCTCTGGAATTGTTCCCAGTTACCATTCAGAATAGTTTGCCATGTTGCCGCTTTCCCATGGATAATTGTAACTGCAT
This sequence comes from Sylvilagus floridanus, assembly GCA_949820135.1. Lineage (NCBI taxonomy): Eukaryota > Metazoa > Chordata > Mammalia > Lagomorpha > Leporidae > Sylvilagus > Sylvilagus floridanus. The sequence continues at coordinate 25,083,759 of OX463241.1, read as the reverse complement.
AATGAAGGATGGAAGAATATTATTTTTGCAGCAGTAGTTAGTATCTGATAGCTATTAGCCAAAAGGTACGTGTCCCCAGCGAGGTACTGTAAATACATTTTATCTATTCTATTACCTGCTGTTTTGTGAACACATCCCTGAAGCATTTTAATCTTGTTTTTCATACTTGTCTTCAAGTGAGGAATTGTTCTGATTTGCAACTTTGGGGGATAATTACTATGTTCATTAATTTCTGTTCTTTTCTTCCCTTCCATTTATTTCCGGTTCCTTGAGAAAAATTTTCCCTAAATCTATACTAAAGGAGACAAGTCTCTTGATTAAAAGGTTGCTATATAACACCAGGTTCTCTGGCCCTCTTGGTATGGTGATGGGAAGGATGTGCTAGCATCTTCTGGACTGGGCAAAAGTCTCCCTGGTCTGGGCTCAGATGTAGCCTGACCTCAGGCTACATCACAGGTGGTTTTTTTGTACAAGGATGTTCCTGAACAATGGGCAGGAGAGTATCATTGTTATTGGTGCTTCAATCATAGATGTTAATCAGTACCAGACATAGTGCACTGCATTGTGGGTGCTCAGAGGGGTGCTTAATACTTGTTGGTTACATGAATATGTGGCTGGATAGCAAAGCTGCAGGGGCAGGCCAGGGGTTTAGTGCCTGGATGCTAATGAATGAGGGGCACTTTAAGCTCCTGGAAATGTAGCCCAGTTGGCAACATCTTCTTGAGTGCCACAATGCCCTCACTCTGGGATCTGTAAGAGGAAGCAATAGAGGAAGAAACCTGTGTTCATGATAGTTTAGCTTGCATTTAATTCTGGTGTTTTGGCCTTATGAATCACTCCTTCATTGTAGACATAGACTGTTACATATGTTCCTTGAAAGTGCAGATGTTTTATAAATGCCAAGTGATCATCCAAGACAGTTGAGGGAGGAGGCAGTAACACCATTCATTTGGACAAGTTGGCTCAGGATAGGGTAGAGGCAGGGATGCAAGTGAGTGAGATGTTTGGAAAAGGAACTGAAGAAGATTAGACAGCAGAAGCCAGAAAGGCTTTGAAATAATCTGTAACAGAATGGGAGCTCAACTTGGACAAGTCTTATCTGGCTAGGTACCCAGGGAAAGAGCTCAGTAAGAATTTCTGTCTGTGAGAATGAGGAGGACAGAGAGCAGACAGCTCAAGTAGTGGGGAAGAAGAATGGTGGACCTCTGATGTGCCTTCTCTGCACCACCTGTCATATTATGCGTATGTGATCATATTTATTTATATTCCTCTTCTTGAAGACAAGAGAAAGAGTTCAAGCATGTCCGTTTCTTCATTACTCAACCCTGGGCCCATCACATGGCTGTACAATATGGCTGATGAACATGCTTAAGGTTAAGGCTTGGGTAAGCCATTCATTAAGAACTGAAATATGAGGGATTGGGCCAGGGATGGATTGGCAGGTGCATAATGATTTGGGGGAGGGGTGAATCAGTATAGAATTGAAAAGTGATCTGTCACTGATTGTAAATGATCCTTTAAGAATGTATTTGACATCTTTTCTGCTTCAACGTCATGCTGGTTGGACTATTAGATCTGTTCTGTGTGCATGCAGAGTGGACATGGTCCCTGTCCTTACCAAGCTTAAGCCCTTACAGGGGAAAGGACAACTCTAAAATAAGGCAAAATAGGTGCTGTGTTCTGGCAGAATCTCCAAATCTGCTCATGGGTTTAGGGAAGGCCTCCAAGAGGAAATATCTTATAAACCAAAGCCTGTAGAATGAGTACGAATTTGTCAGATAAAGAGGAGGGGAAATTGCCTTACAAGCAGAGGGAATGACGTGCAAAAGCCTTGAGGTGGGAGATGAGATGTCTTAGAGCACTGGAAAAACTTCGTATGAGTATAAGGCCAACTGTAGACAGGGAGAGGAAAAGAGATGAAACTGCAGGCATTGGTCGAATGGTGGAGGATCTGGGATCTGGGTATGGAATTTGGCTTTTACTCTGAGGGTCCCAGGGGAAAATCAACCTGTTGGTTTCAAGCAAATTCATGCTTGGGTTACAGAACTAGTCCCTTTGACATTTAACCAAGATGTCTATTTGTGACTTGCTGATCTGTCACCTGAGGCGCCTTTGACATTGCAGTGAATTCTGCCCATTTGCTCCAAATGACTGACTGTGGGATTTGAAGGGAGAGCATTGTCTGCTATAGGCTCAGTCCCTGGTGTTTGATCTCAGACTCACAGCCCAAGGTAGTGCTGCTGAGCATGTGGGGTTCAGGGCTGCTGCTCCTCCTCCTCCTATTGCTCTGCCCATTTTTGAATCAGAGCCCCTGCACCTTTGCTGCATGTGCTCCACAAACTGAAAATCTCTATGACAATGTGAAATTAGTGGGAAAAGTTTTGGAACTGAGAAATAAAGACCTCTTTACCTTTTCTCCCTGCAAGGGAATTTGAAAAATATAAAAACTCTAAGTTATATGTTAAATATCCTTGGGGTTTCTTTTCCTTTCCTTTTGAAAGTTTTTTCCATTAACCAAAAATTCGACAGAGACACTTGTGAAAAGATAATTCCTTTTGGCTGGAGCTTAAGCTCCACATTGTGAGCTTTTAAATTTTTTTTTCATCGGTGACTGTTTGGGACCCAACCGTGCAGTCACGGGAGCTCCTCACAGTCCTGTTGCCGGGTGAGGGATCTCTGTGAATCTGTATATTTTTCTCTTGTACTTACCTAATGAAAGGCAATTTAAATCAATTTTTAATCAAGGAGATGAATGGGCTATTCTTCCTTCGAAAAGAAACCACAAGGCTCCAAAGTCCTGGATACAATGAAAAGTGAAGTTTTTATTCGTGCATGTGCCATTAGGCATGGCTTTCATGTCAGGCAAACAGTAGGTGCTGTTAAAGTAGCGTTGGAAAGATGCCATTCCAGGGAAACACAGGAGAGTGCTTTTCTTCTGCCCTTTGACAGTTTGTGCACAAGAGTATTAGTATGTTCCCAGCACTTTGCACAGGTACACAATACATGGTGGGTGCATGGAGATGTCAGAATAAATGAAAGGATAGTTTTTAAAAACAAGAATTATGAATTCAAAGGCAGAGAGAAGCTGTTAAACAGATGAAAAGATCTTTCATAGATTCATCTCTCAAATGCCTGCAACAGCTGGGGCTGGGTCAGACCAAAGCCAGGAGCCTAGAACTCAATCTGGGCCTCCCACATGGTTGGCAGAAACCTAAGAATTTAAGCCATCATATGCTGCCTCCCAGAGTGCACATTACCAGGAAGCTGGAATTAGAAGCAGAACTGGGACTCAAATCCGGGCACTCGGATACTCATATACTCATACTCAGATACAGGTGTTCCAGGTAATGTCTTAACTGCCATGCCAGATACTTGCCCCGTAAGGATGGCTTTGTGTAGGATTTTCTTTCTCTCCTGTTGCCCTTTCCTCTAGTTTCTCAGCCTGCTATTTGCTAATTTCTTCATCCATTTGTTCATTCAACATAAATTTATTAAATCTGGACTGGTGTGAGGGCCAATTGTAGGGAATGAAGTAAAGGGAAGACTCCCATTGAAGCACAGTCAGGTCTTTCTTTCCTCTTCATTACCTTTTTTTGTCTTTTGTTTTGGAAAATAGATTTCCAAGGTACTATCAACACCAACATCATCCTTCTGAAAATTGCCTACTTCCACCTGCTTTGGTGGGAACAAATGGCTCCACCAAATGGTTTTCCGTATGACAAAGGAGGGTTGTAGAGAGAGTTGGAAGACTCTTCAGTTCAGTGGCTGTCCCTGTAATCGGTTTCCATAGGATAAGCAGAGTAGGATCATGGGAAGCACAGCTGACCTTGCTTGGATTTGTTTCCTGTAATTATAGGTCTGTCTTCAGGCTCTAGGTTCCCAAGGCATTGATGTTTCCAGAGGATTCTCAAGGACACCAAACCTTCGCTGCAGCCCAGCCTTCAGCTTGCTGCTGCTATTGAATGGGCCCCATGTTAATCCTTTTTTATAACTGCATGAGGAAAAGGTTTATTTAGGTTACAGTTCTGGAGGTTGAAGAGTATAACACATCAGCAGGGCTCTGGTGAGGGTCTCCTGGCAATGGCATCATAATGTCAGGTGTCCGTGGGAAAGGCAGAGACCACATTGTGAGACAGGAAGCGGACAGACACTGGGTTCCTATGCATCAGTTCCTTCTGAGGGCATTCCCCCATGACCTGATGCCCTTCCAGTAGGCTGCACCTCTTAAATATCGTAATTCTGGGGACCAACACACGAACCTTCTGGGGGACACAAACTATATCCAAATGGTAGTGGTGCCTCACTTTATCTGAAGGGTGAAAAAATGGCATTTATGGAGAGCCTTTCAGAGTGTTTCAGGAGTCTGGGTATTGGGAATCCCAGAAACTCTGGGCCCAGAAAATAAGAGATTCATCATAGTTGTGTGCCTTATGCTTCCTCATTCCATGGCTCTGCTCGGTCCTGGCCTCGTTGAAAGCTTGTGGAGGTTGCCTTCACCTGAGAAGTCTGTGAGTAGGAGCATGGGGAAGGGAGGTCTTTAGTAAAACAAATTGACAACAGTTGATGAGGAAGGGTAGGTGGGGAAGGAGAGGGAGGCATTGAGAGCTTCTGAGTTTCTGGCTTGTACAGTAGAGCTAGGTGATTCTAGACAAGGGTTGAGCATGTAGTGGGTTGAGCAGGAGCTCAGCTTTGGCCTTACTGAGTGTGAAACACACAAGAAGAGAATTTAGTAGGCATACCCCTTAGGGTAATGTGGCACCAACATCACACCTAAAGTCTCAGGCTGCTTACCTGTTCAAGTTACCCACTTAGCCCACAGAGGGGAGTTCCACTGTGGATGGGAAAGGTAGTCCAACTCTGGATTCTCTTTGAGGGCTCCTTGTGTTTACAGAAACAAAAGGTGAGGTCGGCGCTGTGGTGCAGCTGTTTAACACCCTGGCCTGAAGTGCCTGAATCCCATATGGGTGCCAGTTCGAGACCCAGCTGCTCCACTTCCAATCCAGCTCTCTGCTATGGCCTGGGAAAGCAGTAGAAGATGGCCCAAGTCCTTGGGCCCCTGCACCCATGTGGGAGACCCGGAAGGAGCTCCTGGTTCCTGGTTTTAGATTGGCGCAGCTCCGGCCTTTGTGGCCAATTGGGGAGTAAACCAGTGGATGGAAGACCTCTTTCTCTCTCTGCCTCTCTCTCTGTGTAACTCTGACTTTCAAATAAATAATCTTTAAAAAAAAAAAAAAAGTAAGAGTTGGCAAGGGCTAACAAACTACTGAATGGCAAGGCAAAGGGATGAGTTCATGAGAGTCCATAAACCATGGTTACACTCTGAGCCGTGTAACAGGCTTACAGATTTCTTTCTGTCCTAATTTCCCCTCTTACCACAGGACAGTTCTGAAAATGAGACAGATTTCAGTGGTTTGCTAAGATACTACAATGATCTGTGCCTCTGAAACCTATTTATCTCACTTAAGAAGGTTATTCTGTATCAGGATGGTTTTCCCCCTACCCCCATAGCCCTTTGCTCCAGCATACATTTCTTGAAATAAGTGCATGTTTCTAGTTTCACATTGCATGCCTTCTGAAAGCACTCTTGCCTCTGCCTAGGATGCCTTTCTTATTGTTTTGTTTGGCTAACTCCTTTTCCTCTTAATCTTCAAAGCTCACTTCTTCCAGGATGTCCTCCCTGACCCCATTCTCCTTGTGCAGATGTTCGTCCTCTTCTGTCACAGAGCCATCTCTTGACAAGGCTCTTTCAACCCAGTACTCTCTGCACTGCTGATTTAGTCCTCTCTCTCCTGTCTGGAAGCTCTTGGAAGACAAGACCCTGTTTACCTGTTTTTTGTATCCCCAGCACCTGGTGCATTTCTGAGATGCAGCATGTCTCAACAAATGAATATTGAGGGATGAATAACCTTCCAGTTAAATGTGTTGGGAGTAGCAACTGGATGAATATTCCATAGTGGTCTTGAGGGCTCTTAATCTTTTCTTTGTGCACAGACTTTTGCCCTTTTGGTAGGATCTTCTCTATGGGAGAGTGAGGTCTTTGCAAAAATATATATATTTTTTTCCAGATTGATATGACTGTTAACTGCTCATCTTCAGTTTAAATGGCTTTGGTGTGGGTGGAACCACAGGTAGTAAGTGAACAGCACGTCTGGGCTGCGTGGGCACAGCAATCTTGTGTTTTTCTGGATGCTTTCCATGTTTTCATGAGTGGCAACACAAACATCTGGCTTTTCTGGAACCAGGGCTCACAGCTCTCTGTTTATGGGAATGGTTGCCACTGAGGGTGTGAGTCTGTCATGTTAGCTGGGCTTCTGCTGCCCAGTGTTTTCTCCTGGTCTTAGCAGTGGCTGCAGTGTCTTAGGGAGAGCTGTCATACGAGGAGTCTCTGAGCAGTGAGAGTCAGCATAGAAGAGTTGGAAAGAATTGCCTTTTGCTTTGCAGAAGGGCAAGGCCATGAGGCAAAACACAGGAAGGTGCAGGAAAGGAGGGACTGAGTAAGTTCTGTGAAAGAACTAGAGTGAACTCCCCTGCAGTGAGAGTGAGCAAGGGAGGGCCACTTGGCATCACTCACACCCTTGTTGCTCTTAAACCCATATTGTCTTATTTGTGACCTGGTGGGATTGGGTTCAGCGCATCTGCTACCCTAAATGTAAGCTCCAGATGCTTACTGATGGTTGCCTGAGTGTGCTCAGGCTGGAGGCAGTGAGGCAGATGGAGTCAAGGATATGTTTACCTAGGCAGGTAGCTGGCATGTTACTCCCTTTCAGCAAATCTGGTTTGGTGGGAAGGCTAGCTGGCAAGCTGTCTCCTTGGAGCCTGCTGTGGTGGGAGAGACTTTCTGGGGTCCTACTGGCATCTCCATCACAAGCTCACTCACTGGAACCTAGAGTCCCTTTGCAAGTTCCAGCCCAGGATGCTGCTGTTGGCTGAGCTGTACCCCTGTCAGTTGCAGGCTAGTGACTCTTGGCAGGCTGGGATTTGGTTGGTGGCATCTTGCAGGGCTCCCTGACCCCACCTGCTGTCACAAATCCTGTTGTGTATCCCTTGTACACAAGTTTGAATGTTTTGTGATATACCACTCTGCAGAAGAAAAGATACCAGATGGGAAAAGTAACTCTCTGGGGTTTATGTGTGTGTGTGTGTGTGTGTGTGTTTTTCTAATACACTGAAAACATAAATTATAGCCCAATTTGGCACTTTTCCATGCTCAGAATGTGTTTATTTGTCATGTTCTTGCTGCCCTATTGAGAGTACCAGAGATGTGAAGAGTAACCACGTCATTAGGAGACTCTAGAAGAAAACCAGGGCTCTCCTGGTTCCTCCCAGGGGTCTGAGCCCCTCCTCTTCCACAGCCAGCCAGGGCCTGGGAACCACTCCCCAGGGCATTGTGCTCTGTGTCAGTGTCCAAGTATCTTAAGAAACTTAATTAAGCAACTAATAGACTAGGGATGTTTAAAGTTAAAGTGTGATTTTGTTGACTTTAAACACAGTTATTTAAATATCAGTTAATTAGTGCTTTTTAATATTGCTTCTTGAACTCAAGTTTGGTTACTGCAGTTGACATAGATACTTGACAAACCCAAGTTCAGTGTGGAGGCGTGGGGCACAGTTGGATGTGGACTTGGAGGAGGGGAAGAGAACACATAATTTACAGCTGCTGAAATAATTCAGCTGTTTCCTTTGCTGATTGCTCTCCTCTTTACTGCTGATGCAGTGAATTGTTAATGGAATGGGTTCTTGCTGTGCCAATCAGGGTTGGGATGAGGCCATTTTGATTGTTGGTAGTAAACTCTGAGATTGGGAAGAACACGTTGAGTTTGAAACTAATGCCGCATTCCCCCTCAACCTCAGCATAGGATCTAAATATTGGGGTCAGTTGTGATGCGAGAGCTGCATGCTGTTGGGTGAAGGTAGACACTGAGCTCTGTGATGTTGACTGCATAAAGAGAGATGCAGGGAGGTAAGAGTCTCTGGGTTCAGCTTACAGAGCTGCTGACACAGTGACTTGTCCACAGATAGAACAGGCACTGCTGCTGTGTGTGTGGGGGGCGGGGGTGACTGCCCTTCGGAAGGTCTCCGTGCCTGAAAAAAGCTGGCCTACATGCTTGCCAGGCCAAGTATCACTACTCTGGTCTGCTCACTTGTTCATCTCAACTCCATCATTCATTTACTTAGTTGTTCATCAGCCGTGCTTTGAGTCCTCACTCTGGGTTGGATCCAGCCCTAGATAGGGACAGAACAGTAAATGAAGGAAGAGCCCTACCTCAGGGATTTCATATTTACCGTGCAGTTTTTGGATCTTGGGATAGCTGTACAGAGAATTATGGGAGTACATGAAAGACCAATAGACTATGTCAGATAAAATCCAACAGCATATGAAAGTGATAATCTGACCAAGTTGGGCTTATCCTAAGAATTCGATGGTGGTTTAACATTAGAAAACGTACATCTAAAATGTGCCATGTTGATAGGGTAGAGGTAAAATATATGGTCATATCAATAGAAAGAGAAAGCACACTTGAGAAAATTTAACACCTATTCATGATAAAGCCTATTCTTTACCTTGATAAAAAACTTTCTGTCAAAAGGTACTGAAATATTTAATTTTTAAATTTTTAGAAGAGAGAATGGCACAGTATGCCCATGTACGTGATGTCTAGCTTTGGCAATTACCAACCTATGAACAGTTTTAATATTTTAGTAATTTTTCATGTATCAGAATAAATACAGCAAAAAGTTTGTCATTCTGACCATTTTTTGTTACCTGAGGCAGAATTAGAGAGAAGGAGGGAGAGACAGGGAGAGAGGTCTTCCAGCTGCTGGTTCATCTCCCAAATGGCTACAATGGCCCAAGCTGGGCCAGTCTCAAGCCAGGAACTTCTTCCTGGTCTCCCACGTGGGTGCAGGGGTCATTTTCTGTTACTTTCTCAGGCCATGGTGTGGAGCTTCATCGGAAGTGGAGCAGCCGGGACACAAACTGGCACCCACATAGGATGCCAGTGCCACAGGTTGCTGCTTAACCTACGACACCACAGTGCTGACTCCCGTGACCATTTTTAAAGTATACAATCATGTGGCATATATGTTTAGTATTTCAACATTGTGCAGTTATCACTACTTTTTTTTAAAGATTTATTTTAAAAATTTTTTTGAAAGGCCAGGTGACACACAGAGGGAAAAGATTAAGAGTTTGTCCATCTCTAGTTTATTCCCCAAATGACTACAATTGCTGGGGCTGGGCCAGGCCAAAGTAGGGAGCCCGGAACACCATCTGGCTCTCCCATATGGGTGGCAGGGCCCTAGCACTTAGACCATTTTCCACTGCTTTCCCAGGCACATCAGTAAGAAGCTATATCAGAAGTGGAGCAGTTGGGACTCGAACCTCTGCTCAGATATGGGATATTTAACTCACTGCACCACACTGTTGCCCCATTACTGTTTTTTTCTTTTTTAACCTCAACCAGAAACTCTGTACCCATTAAGCAATAACTTCCCATTACCTACTGTAACTGATTGCTTCTGGTGACTCCAGTCTGCTTTCTTTCTATGTGAATTTTCCTATTGTAGATATTTGATGTAAGTGGAATTATATTATACAATATTTGTCCTTTTTATATCTGTCTTATTTCACTGGGGCCATCCATGTTGTAGCTTGTATGAGAGCTTCATTTTTTTTGGCTGAATAATATTCTATTGTGATGATATACCACACCACATTTTATAAAAATCCACTTCTCTGTTGATGGATCTTTGAATTATATCTACCTATTGGATGTTGTGAATAGTGCTGCTATGAATATTGACAAGCAAAAATCTGTTTGAGTCACCATTTTCAGATCTTTTGGGTGTCTGCGTAGAATTCCTGAGTCATATGGTGATTTTATATTTTTGTTTTTTCAGATTTATTTATTTAATTTTTAATTTTTTGACAGACAGAGTGGACAGTGAGAGAGAGAGAGACAGAGAGAAAGGTCTTTCTTGTGCCATTGGTTCACCCTCCAATGGCCACCGCTGCCGGCGTGCTGTGGCTGGCGCACCACGCTGATCCGATGGTAGGAGCCAGGTACTTATCCTGGTCTCCCATGGGGTGCAGGGCCCAAGCACTTGGGCCATCCTCCACTGTAATCCCTGGCCACAGCAGAGAGCTGGCCTGGAAGAGGGGTAACCGGGACAAAATCCGGCGCCCTGACTGGGACTAGAACCCGGTGTGCCGGCGCTGCAAGGCAGAGGATTAGCCTATTGAGCTGTGGCGCTGGCCAGATTTATTTATTTTTTTAAAATGCTGGTTCAGCTGCACTTGGCATATGTTTTTGTCTAATTTGGACAAAGACTGACATACAGGTGCGAAAAATAAATCCTCTTTTGCAACCCAGAGCTCATTGATCAGTATGAGTTTTGATACATACAAGCAGGAATAGATGCCTACTGTCGTTAAAAGTGATGGATGGAGTATTTGTAGCTATAAGGGCTGGTTTTAGGATTAAAGATCTTAATATTCTTATTTTCAAAAATAATAAAAATAATAAAGTGCTGGTTCATTCCCCAAGTGGCCATAACAGCAGAGGTTGGGCTAGGCTGAAGCTGGGAGCCAAGAGCTTCAACCAGGGCAGCCCAGATCTGACACCCATATGTAATGCTGGCTCACTCCACTGCACCGAAGAGCCAGCTTCTATGTTTAGATTTTGAAGAGCTGCCATACATTTTCTCAGCACCTGTATCAATTTACGTTCCTACTAGCACTATGTAAAGAGTTCGTTTCTCTTTGCCAGTATTTGTTCTTTTAAAAATTTTTGTTTTTTATTTTTTGAGACAGAAACAGAAGAAATAAAAGTGTAAGAGTATACTCCCATCTACTGGTTCACGGTCCAAATACCTGTGGTAGTGGGGTAGAGATCCAAAACTGGAGCCAAAAACTCATTCCACGTTTCCCATTTGAATGTCAGGAGCCCAGCTAGTTGAGCCATTACCTACCTAGGATCTGCATTGGAAGGAAGCTAGAGTCAGGAACCAGAGCTAGGAACTGAACCCAGGCATTCTGATGTGTGATGTGACTGTCCTCACCTCTAGGCCAAATGCTCACCTCTTTTTTTTCCCTCCCAAAATTTGTTTAGTTATTTGAAATACTGAGTTGCAGAGTGAGGGAGAGAGATCGATATTCCATCGGCTGATACACAACTGCAAGAACTGGGGCTGGGCCAGACTGAAGCCAGAAGCCGGGAACTTCTTTTGCATCTCCTATAGTCTCCCTTAAATGCGGAGAACCCAAGTATTTAGGCCATCCTCTGCTGCTTTTTGAGGCACATTAGCAGGGAGCTGAATTGGAAGTGGAGCTGCCATATTAAAATTTCCATCCATGAATCCAAAACATCTGCATTTATTTAGGTCTTTTATTTTCTTTAGCAGTGTTTTATAGTTTTTAATATACAATTTTTGTGTCTCATGATATTTATAAATATTTTATTATTTTTGATGCTGTTTCAAGTGTAATTACTTTCTTAATTTCCTTTTTGGATCATCCTTGCTGGTATGTAGAAATAAAACTGATTTTTGAATATTCATTTTGTATCATGCAACTTTGCTGAGATTGTCTTTTATCTCCAATTGGTTTTTTGTTTGGGTAGATTATTTAGGATTTTTTAAAAAAAGATTTATTTATTTGGAAGTCAGAGTTACACAGAGAGAGGAGAGGCAGAGACGGAGAGAGAGGTCTTCCATCTGATGGTTCACTCCTCAGTTGGCCACAACGGCTGGAGCTGTGCTGATCTGAAGCTTCTTCCGAGTCTCCCACTTGGGTGCAGGGGCCCAAAGACTTGGGCCATCTTATACTGCCTTTCTAGGCCATAGCAGAGAGCTGCTATGAGAGGTGGAGAGAGAGAGGTGGAGCATCTGAGACTCAGGCCAGGGCATTTACCCACAGCGCCAGCCCCCCTCCTTTTTTTTTTTTTTTAAAGATTAGGATTTTTTACATGTAAGATTATGTCTTCTGCATATAGAGGTAGTTTTCCTTGTTCTTCCATGAAGAAGTCTTTTATCTTTTTCTCACCTAATTGCTTTGGGTAGAATGTTAAATGTTATGTAGAATAGAATGGTGAAATCAGGCATCCTTGTCTTATTCCTGGTCTTATGGGGAAGGTTTCAGTCTGTCACCATTGAATATGTTAGCTGTGGATAATTTATATTTTTTTTAATTTTTTAATTTATTTTTTGACAGGCAGAGTGGACAGTGAGAGAGAGAGACAAAGGTCTTCCTTTTGCCGCTGGTTCACCCTCCAATGGCCGCCATGGCTGGTGCACTGTGGCTGGCGCATCGCACTGATCAAAGCCAGGAGCCAGGTGCTTTTCCTGGTCTCCCATGCAGGTGCAGGGCCCAAGGACATTGGGCCATCCTCCACTGCACTCCCGGGCCATAACAGAGAGCTGTCCTGGAAAAGGGGCAACTGGGACTAGAACCTGGTGTGCTGGCGCCACAGGCAGAGGATTAGCGTATTGAGCCGTGGCACCGGCCTGATAATTTCATATATGCCCTTTTTGTAGGATATTCTCTTCTTTGCCTGGCGTTTTTATCATGAAAGGGTATTGGGTTTTACCAAATGCTTGTTTTGTATCAATTGAGATGATCATGTAGTTTTTTTCTTTCATTAATGTGATATAGTTTGTTGTTGCTTTTCATATGTTGAGCCACTTTTGTACAACGGTATTTTAAAAAGTTTATGGAAAGCGGACTGGCTCTGTGGCATAGTGGATTAAAGCCCCATCCTACAGAGCTGGCATCCCATATGGGTGCCAATTAGTATTCCTGGCTACTCCATTTCTGATCCAGCTCTCTGCTAATGCACCTGGGAAAACAGTCGAGGATGGCCCATGTCTTTGGGCCCGTATACCACTTAGGAGACCTGGAACAATCTCCTGGCTTCTGGCTTTGGATTGGCGCAGCTTCGGCCATTGCAGCCATTTAGGGGGTGAACTGGTGGATGAAGACCTCTCTCTGTCTCTCCCTACCTCTTTCTCTAACTCTGTCTTTCAAACAAATAAAACAAATCTTGAGAAAAAAAGATTATGGAAAATGAAAGATAAGTTGGAGCCAACGCAGTGGCGTAGCGGGCAAAGCCACTGCCTGCAGTACTGGCATCCCATATTGGTGCTGGTTTGAGTCCACTTCTGATCCACTTGCTCCACTTCTGATCCAGCTCTCTGCTATAGCCTGGGAAAGCAGTAGAAGATGGCCCAAGTCCTTATGTCCCTGCACCTTCACGGGAGATGCCAAAGAAGCTCCTGGTTTCACATCAGCACAGCTCCAGCTGTTGCAGCCATCTGGAGAGTAAACCAGTGGATGGAATCTCTCTCTCTCTCTCTCTCTCTCTCTCTCTCTCTCTCTCTCTCTCTCTCTTCCTCTTCCCCCCCTCCCTCTCCCTCTCTCCCTCTCTCCGCCCCTTCTTCTCTCTGTGTGTAACTCTGACTTTCAGATAACTAAATACATCTTTAAAAAAAAGATAAGTTCCTTTCATTGTAAAAAAAATTGTGGAATCCATATGTAGTTTTTTTTTTTATGTTTTCCACTTTTTGAAGACCCATTATATTCCTGAGATAAATGCCACTTTATCATGTGTGTAATCCTCTTGATATGCTGCTGGATTTGGCTTGCTAGTATTTTATTAATGATTTTGTCATGTATATTCATAAAGTATATATTGGGCTATGCTTTTCTTGTCGTGTCTTTGTCTTGCTTTGGTATTTGGATAATGCTGGCCTCATGTAATGAATTAGGAAGTGCTCCCTTTTCTTCTATTTTTGTTTTTGGAAGAGTGTGAGAAGGACTGGTGTACCACTAAGCCTTTAAACAAGCAGCTGACAAACCAGTTAGCCCTGGGCTCTAGCTTGGGGTTTGTATTTGGAGCTGCAGTCTTGAAGCTGTGCTAGGTCAACCTTTCCATGCTTTTCTGCTACCTCCATCTTGGCCACCTGTTTAGGGAGCCAGTCTTACTGAAGAGGCAGACTGAAAGCTACCCTGGTACACAGGTTGAGTTGTAAATTGGCTTTTAAGACTTTAGCTTTTTCCACGTATTCTGTTTCCTTGGGCTGATGGATGAAGGGTCTGAATAAAAGGAATGCAGAATAGAAACAAGGCCTCTGAGCCATTCCAGGGGTCAACACAAACCAGCTGTAGAGGGAATGAGTTCTGTGTTAAAAATAATGCTTACATGTTTTCTCAGATACCTAACATTTTAGGATAAAATATCCCATTCAGTACAGCTTCCTACAATTCTAACTTCACATCTGATAGTAGAGGTGGCCACATGTACTTTTTCTGGGACACTAATTGTTACATGTTGTGCTGTTTGTGCTCTGGTGCTTCCATGTGACAGTATTTTATTGCCTGTTTTCATGTATTACCTCAGTCCCTATTTTTACCTGTGATTAATGACCTTATTTTCTATTGTGATATTCTAGATGACTTTTTTCCCCTCAGTGAAGCTACAGCAGTGAGTTAAGCATGCAGTCCTCTTCCCTTGTTGAGCTCCCCATCAGGTGGATTCTAGTTGTTATGGTAGTGCCAGCTGTTGGGAGGATGAGGAAGTTGTGCGGTCCCTAGCTCTGGTTTCTGTTGCTACCTTCTAAGATGTAAGCAAGACCTTGGCAGGACAGTGGCAGTTGTGCATGTAACTGGGCTCTAAGCAGAGCCCAGGATGGAGAACATGGGAAATGTGATGGAGGTGGCTCTGAAATGGGGCTGCTGCAGCACAGAAGGCTGCTGTTTCCTAGGCAATATTCTGCCTAATATTTTTAGCGCATGGTCACAGCAGAACTAAATGTAGTTTCTGATCCCAAATTGGTAATAAATGTAGACGTATTTAGAGTCAGAAACAATGCATTTAAAATCTTCTGCTCCTTAATTGTCCTGCCAAGTGCTGAGTTTAGGTTTCTTTGTTTCTTGGCTACCTACCCAGCCTCCCACCATCTCTTGGAGAAGGTGCCCGAATTTTCTCTGGGTGTTAGGTGGGATTGTGAAACCCGTGAGTTACAGCTCCCTGAGCTGTATTGAGAGGCATCTGATTTTTGTGTTTCTGCCCACGTATGTAAATGTGTACACTTTAAGATTCATCTCCCTTTCAAGATTTTAAGGATCTGGTATTATAAATAGTGTTAGGCTCTCAGGCGTGTTAGAAACAAAATAAAACATAATGGTTTCGTCAGTGATGTACCTGGAGGACATGTTCATTACCAGCGTGGTGATAGTGTGTTCCTGCCTTGGTGACCCGTCCTTGTATGGCTGCTAAGTGCTTTTGTAAGTAAATGCTGTTTTCTTGGGGGCTCCTCAATTAGATAAGGAGCACCCTAATTGTTGCCTGCTTCATCATTACAAAGTTGCAATTTGTGTCTCAGGTTGCCCAGAACAGTATCCATTTTCTCATGGAATGTTCCTTAAGGGGGCTTTCTGTTCTGTAATTGTTCTGTCTGAGACTCAGAAGTGGAAGGCTATCTTCCCCACTTATTTTAAACAGACATCAACTACCTGAAGGCAGTGGTGGTGTTGTCTGTGCTCTCTCTTCTCTGGCATGGTGCCCCATGTGCACAGGGAGCCAAGGCTCATGCAGAACTGTCTTTGTGTGGTGCTTGTTTCCAGAGTGTGAATTTTGCTGATTGCTTATAAGCCATAGTGTTGCAGAATAAAGTAGGGGGTGCTTACTGATTGGCAGGACATCCTTTAGGCACTTTGGACTGGAAGTCCCTACCTTTTTCTCTATTTTATTCCCAATAAGGCATGATATTCTCGGGATGGTTAGCGATTGCAGGGGAAAGGAAAGATGAACTTTGATCCTCCCTGTCCTTGTACTGTGCTGTGTGGGTGGATGAGTGTGTGAAAGTTCCTGGTTCTCTTTGGGAGCAGGCTGTAGAAAAAGTCCCCTGCCTGTTGTCCAGAAGCCCAGTTGTTATTTCAAAAGGGAAGGGAAGAAGGAAGTTGTGGGGCCCTTACTCCCTGGATGCCGGCTGCCTCTATCTAGGGTGATCTCAGCAGCCTAGAACTGTTGCCTCTACCTGTCTATCCCTGCCCTCCTTCACTAACTCCTCTGGTTGCTGGGAGAGCAATGGCAGAAATTAGAAGACAGTTCTGAGTCATCAGGAAGCTGGACTCTGAAGCATCTGCTTTTGGTCAACTGTCACTGATGCAGAGCCAGCCAGCATTGCTTAGAGGTTTCAGTGAAAGTGTGTCTACAGCCACCCGGTGTGTAGTCCAGGTGTGTGGGTAGACTTGTAGCTCCAGGATGCTGGGCTGCAGGTAGCTTGGCAAAGCAGAAGACAAATCTGTGTGGAGATGAAGCCCTCAGTGCTTTTTTTTTTTTTTTAAGATTTATTTATTTATTTGAAAGTCTGAGTTACACACAGAGAGAGGGAAAGGCAGAGAGAGAGGTCTTTCATCCATTGGTCCACTTCTCAGTTGGCCTCAACGGCCAGAGCTGCGCCTATCCAAAGCCAGGAGCCAGAAACTTCTTCCTGGTCTCCCACGTGGGTGCAGGAGCCCAAGGACTTGGGTCATCTTCTGCTGCTTTCCTAGGCCATAGCAGAGAGCCAGATTGGAAGTGGAGCAGCCGGGCTCAAACCGGCGCCCATATGGGATGTTGGCGCTGCAGGTGGCGGCTTTACCTGCTGTGCTGCTGCACTGGCCCCCTGCCCTCAGTGCTTTTGCTTATCCTACCCTTCACTCAGAATTATCTCTAATAATAGTAGCAAGAACTTCGAGCTTCTTGAGCCCTCATTTTGTGTGAAATGTTATGCTCTCTGATGTGTCAGCTCATTTAGTACAGATATCCATGCTATAGAATACTTACTGTTGAGTCCCTTAATAGATGAAGGAATTGAAATGTAGAGAGGTTAAACATCTTGGCCAAAGTCATACAGCTCGTTGGGGAGATCTGAGTTGGAACCTATTACAGTGGAGTGGAGTGGGATGGTGCTTCTGATAACCTCTGTGGTTGTCATCAGACACCAGCTTTTCACTCACAGGTTCTCAGGCAGGGAGCAAATGCAGGGAGCAGGTCTTCTTGCCTGCTTCCTGCTGGGAGCTTTACAGTTTAGAGCGTAGTGGAATGTACACTGACCAGGTACAGGGTCTCTCTCCAGTTTACCTGTTCACTTGCTGATGTACTTAGTCAAGCCCCATTCCCCTTTCCGAGCTCTCCTTGCTTCACTTGCTATGAAGAAACAGCCGTAGGTTTGGCATTGTGGTGCAGTGGGTGAAGCTGCCACTTGTGATGCTGGCATCCCATACGGGAGTACTGGGTTGAGTCCTGACTGCTCTACTTCCATTCCAGTTTCTGTTAATGTGCCTGGGAGGGTAGTGGATGATGATCCAAGTAGTTGAGGAGACCTGGATAGAGTTGTTGGCCCAGTCTTGGTTGTTAAGGCCATTGGGAGAGTTAACAAGTAGATGGAATCGTTCAGTTTCTCTTTTTCTCTCTATACCTCTTTCTCCTTCCCTTTCAAATAATCAATTAATTACTTTTTTTTTTAAACAGAGGAACAGTCTTTTTTTTTTTTTTTTTTTTGACAGGCAGAGTGGACAGAGAGAGAGAGAGACAGAGAGAAAGGTCTTCCTTTGCCGTTGGTTCACCCTCCAATGGCTGCCGCGGATGGCGCGCTGCGGCCGGCGCACCGCGCTCATCCGATGGCAGGAGCCAGGTGCTAGGTGCTTTTACCTGGTCTCCCATGGGGTGCAGGGCCCAAGCACTTGGGCCATCCTCCACTGCACTCCTGGGCCACAGCAGAGGGCTGGCCTGGAAGAGGGGCAACCGGGACAGAATCCGGCGCCCCGACTGGGACTAGAACCCGGTGTGCCGGCGCTGCAAGGCGGAGGATTAGCCTGTTGAGCCACGGCGCCGGCAACAGTCTTGTTTTATGTGTTTCCTCTTGGGGTGTCAGGATAACAAGTTAGTTGGAAATGATCTTAGATATATCATTATGGCCTCCGCTCTCTGAGTTCTTGCCAGGTAGTTGGATCTCTATGAGGGGAGTGCTTGGTGCTGGACTCTGGGAGGGTATGTTTTTGCTCCCTGTGCAGCTAGGAAGCATGAATGATAAGAGGTCAAGCCACACAGGGAACAAGTGAGCTGACTGCTGTTGGATGCAAAGGCTTTCTTTCTCCTGAATGTCTGGGCCTTTGCAATGGGCAGTTCTGTGTCAAGGATATCAAGGAACTCTGTGTATATATGTGTGTGTATTATAGAAACTTGGCTGTAGTAGAGGTGGGTTTCTCCACAAGAGGGCCCCAGTAGGTTCCCCTTAAAATTTCCATTTTAATAAAAAAAGATACCTTTTTATTTATACTGTTGCAGAACAAATAAGGTGATGAATCCAGTTTCTGTGACTGATTTCACAGTCCACTGGAGAGAGAGCATGGTCTGTGGAAATAGCATGGGTTCTGGGGCCAAACTGGATTGAATCCTGACTCTACTGCTCTCTGGCTACATGAACTCTGGCAAGTTGCTTAACCTCTCTAGATTCTGGTCCCCTCATGGGTGGAATTAGCAGCATACTGGAACCAACTGTGGGTTGTGGTGAAGAGCAAATGAGCTTAATACTTGGCTTAAACATATGAAATGCTCTCTAAATGTTGACTGTAAATATTATTTGACAAAATTTATTTTCCTCTGGGATACATTTGAATATGGAATGAGGAGTGTCACTGGGGTATTCTTTCCTTGCTGTACACCAACTGCTACAATTGAGATTATTGAAGACTGCTCAACAAAGTATGAGAAGTAGGAGGTGTGGCTGAGAGCTCAGGGAAGGTAGAACTGCCTCTGGGAGTTGTGATGGGATTTTTTTCTTGGAGAATTTGCTTTCCCACTTTCTCCTCTTTGACATGTGGGTGCTGTTTTGAAGGGCCCTTCAGCTGCCTTACTGCTAAATCCAGTGGATTTTCTCATTCTGATCTCTTGACATTGTTTCACACGCCTTTACTTTCTTGTGACTCTCTACTCTCTTGGCCTGTGTAATTCTTGTTATTTTATTGTTTTAAGATTTTAGTTATTTATCCTTTTTTGCCCTCCCTCCAGGGTCCCAGGCATAGCCTGTGGAAGAGTCCTTCTTGGCTCCCTGGGCCCTGGGGCAGGACAAGCGCCTGCCTCTGGCTGCTACTGCAAGGGTCTCTTGTTAGGCTCTCCCTTGCATACACAAAGAGGGGATTTTAGCCTTATAGCCCTCCAGGCAGGCAGAAGCTCGGATTCATTGTGAACCTTCTCCTTTTAATAGTCTCCTGTAATCACTTGGCATTGTGGGTGCCTTGGGTGTGTGTCGTTTGGCTATAGGCATGACTTCAGTACTTGGGGCAGATGTTGTCTTCATTGCACAAATAGCCAGTTGCTTAACGAGTTCTAATCTAGCCTACCCACTTGAGGCTAGGGCTGCAGTTAGAAACCACATTTCTTTTGCTGTTGAAAGGCTTTTTCCATTTAATTTCTTTCTACCAGTTGAATTTCTGTTTAGTGTATATCTTAGGGGGAAAAGTTCTGTTTGCCTGCCTACTCCATACTTGTTTCTCTTGTCCTTCACATTCTCTAAAATGCCATTTCTTTTCTTAAGCCTCTGCATATTCTGCCTTGCTGAGGTTGTCCTTTCAGTGTCCTCTCTGCTTTGTTTCTTCATATTTGTCTGCTTAAATTAGTTGGTGAGCTGCTGTTTGTGTAGAGGTGACTGTGTGTGTGTGTGTGTGTGTGTTAGAGTTTGTGCAGCCCATAAATAGTAATGAATGTGTGTCTGTGGAAAGAGCTCATCCTCTAACCTTCAGTTTGTAAAGTAGGAGATTGTCTTACAGCTGTTTGTGCAGCTGGCAGTTCTGCATGCTGGTGGACTGTCTCTGGTTGCCAGTGTGCGGGCTAAAGCATTTAGTTGGCTGAGTCTGCCTTGGGGTTCAGCAGAATACTGGCTTGGGACTCCTCATTTTCAGCTCCAGCTGTATTCCTTGAACATCTATTTCTTTTACCGCCTGGGTGTAGTTACCCAACAAAAGACTCTGGTCCCAGTTGGAGGCACATGACCAACAGGAGAGCACATTTATGCAGGAGATAGGAGCTCTAGAGAAAGACTCTAGGGAGCTTGGCCTAGCCCTAGCTGGCTGAGGCTTCCGATGCAACGACATCATCCATGTTCTAATGATGGAGTGATAACCAGACACTTTGTATCAGGCACTGTACATCTTGCTTTATTTAACCCTCCTTACTGGCCTTTGAAGTAGGAACTTTTATTGTACCCATTTTACAGGTGAAGAAACTGAGGTATGGTGAAGTTGCATTCAGGATTGCATAGCTAGGAATTGGCAGAGCCAAGGTTCACCCTTCGACCTATGTGCCTCTGAATCCATGTGCTCTACTTTCTACCTGATGTTCTTATCTCTCTGTTTCAGTAGCTGTCAGAGACCCAGTGCTCCCCTTCCCCTCCCTCCATTGGCTTCTTGCCAGTCACTAACATTCCTTTGTATTCTCTCTACAGAGAAGATGGAAGTTGTGGAAGATGTCTTGTTCCACAGGACTCAGGGCCCTCCCATGGGTCCTGTCTGAATTGAGTAGAGGACACATCGGGGTTGGGGAACAACAGGGGCTCGGTGGCCCTTTTCCACTACCTCCCCAAGCATGTGCTGTGGCTGCGGTCAGCTGGCAAATAAAGATGGCTGAGAGCATCCAGCCTCTATTTAAGTAGAGATACAGCCTACAAATAGGCAGTTTTGTTAGAAAAATGGACATTGCAAGTAATTTATTATCTCTTTTTTCCCAAAGCCCAGGGTACTTAAGGAGAGAGTTACTGGTCAAATACTGAAGTAAGTTCCCCTTTCCTGGACTGAGTGATGGTGTTTTAAGTTGCAAAAAGGCCATAAAACTGAAGCTGTAGGACTGTCCTCAATTGGGAGCCAAGGATGATGGGAACATTTGCTCTGCAGGGTACTCAAGTGAACAGAGTTCATGTGGTTTGGGGGAGAGCATTATCTTCAAGACAGGAGTGCCCAACTGAGCTTCATTTGGACACTCCCACTTTGGCAGGGACCAAGGTTTTCTCTGTTGCTTCAGCTGCCTGGGTCCAGCTTGCAGTGTGCCAAGCTGGCAGGATACAGGGGGGTGCCGCTGCCCCTTTCTTTGTTTCCTCCTCTCCCTCAGCTTCAGCAGGGCCAACTCTGCCCTGCACCTGCCACTTCTTCTTCTTCTTTTTTTATTTAATCAAAGCTAGTTATAGAGACAAGAGATGTACCATCTGCTGGTTCACTTCCCAGATGGCTGCAGTGGCCAGAGCTAGGCCAGGCTGAAGCCAGAAGCTTCATCTGGGTCTGCCACATGGGTGGCAGGGCTCAAACACTTGGGTCATTGCCATTATTCAGGGAACTGGATTGGAAGTAGAGCAGCCAGGATATGAACTGGCACCCATATGGAATGCTAGCATCTCAGGCAGGGGCTTTACCTGCTATGCCACAATGCCAGCCCCACCTGACCCTTTATGAGTAAGGACCACGAGCAAAGGATATGGTTATGGACTAGTCCTTAAATGGACAGAGGACGCTGTGTCTATGCCTGTGTGCTGCAGTGTGTACCTGCTCTCTGGGTTCTCCTGGGGAGCTTGGAAATAGTCCCACACTTTTCTCCCAGCCTTACTTCACCTGGGCCTCTCCCCCACTCTCTGCCCTGTCCCTGGTTCCATCTCGTGGGAGATCAGATGGACGCAATAAATAAATCTGGTGTGCAGTCTGTGTGGAATCACTGGGGGAAATGAGAGATCCATTTACGAATTGATTTCATCTTAAGTGTTGGCAGAAAATGCTTCTGATGGTGTTAGTGTGTATGTGCAGGAGATGGAGGTGGCGGAGAGCCCTTGGAGAGGTGCCATTTCTCTGGCCCTCAACTCCTCGTGCCACTGCAGAAGGTGGGAAGCTGCTGTTTGTACATCAGCTGTCCCTGACCTCTTCTGTCTCAGTCCCTTTTGGGCCTGCTTCTCCTGCTCCTTTGTCTCCTTTGCCCTTGGTGTCTTCCTTCTCATTTATCGTTTCCTGCTTGTCTTTTTCCCCAGCACCAGTTTCAGTGTTTGTCTCTGGCTGTGAGAAGGGATCTGCCTCTGTGTGTGTGTGCTAGCTATCACATGAACCCTGCCATGGAAAGGAAGGGAGACCTGTCACTTTGGGGTTAATCTGTGTCTTCTTGTATTATAGTTGTCACCCTGATAATGCTGTGAACCCCACTTCTATTCCTTCCCTGCAGCATAGCCAAGACTGTGGAGTTCAAAAAGGTATAGGGCATTAGAGGGAGCTCCAGGGCCGGGCCTCCCTACCTTCTCCCTCCTGATGTGGCAACCTCTGCCCCTTGTTCATCCTGATGCAGCCTGGCCCTTCTACCTCTCACACTCAGGCATGTTCAGGCACCTGTCCAGAAACTAGTGTCGTGCTGTGAACTCCCTGTCTTTGCATTGATTGGTGCCTCCAGGGAGCCAGGTTGCTGGGGAAGCTTGTGTGGCACTCAGCTGTTCCATTTTGTTGACAGAGAGGGGTGGGGAGGGGCTGGCAGAAAGCAGAGGCTTTCGCTGCTGGGTGAGTGTAGCAGCTATTTTTAGCGCCCAGGCCTTTGCTTTTCCATTTGGCTGTGCTTTTTTAGCACAGTGCAGGCCAGCAGGGCTGTTATCCTTCGTGGCTGCAGATGTCCTTAGAGAAAGTCTCTGTCTTCCCCCGAAAAGGTGTGTGCTGAGCTGAGGGGCAGTAAATTCTGGGAGTGGGTTCAGGCAAGGCTTTGGGGCCCACTGCTCTTGGACCTTGAGACTGATTTCATGAGGTGGAGAAGGGAGGAGAGTAGCAGGAAAAGGAGAGGGAAGGTAAACACTACACTATTCAGAGATGCCTCCCTGTAATTAATTCACCATTAAGATTCGTATTGAGTAAACTGCAGAATGAGGTGTACTAGGGCTGAGTGCTAAACACAAGAACCTTTGATAAGGTTCAGTCTAACAGCACGTTCTGAGTTTTTCTGAGAGTCTTCTTTTATTGTCTTTTGCCTTGTCTTATTTTGTTTTCCTTTCACTCTTCCCTAGATTATTTGCCAGTTTGAGTTGTTGTCTTGATTTCCACTCATTTACTGACCACAGGTTTTCCATTATAGTCAAGCTTTGCTTAACAACAGGGACATACTCTGAGAGATGTGTGGTTAGTTGATTTCTTGGTCTTGTGCACATCGTAGCAAGTACTTAATTGAACCTGAATGGTAAGGTCAGCCACTCAGCGTGGCTTCTTGATGCAGTCAGAAGACAAGGTAACATGAGATGCATGTGTGCTGCTGGGAGCATAACATAGTAAACTGTTTTACACACAACCCTTTTGTTCTAGTAAGCAGGAAGAGTACACTAAAGTAATAAAAGTATTAATATGGTATGCACATAAGTCAGTTATGAACATTATCAAGTGTTACATACTATACCTATTACATATGTAATACTTTTATTCAACTGGCATTGCAGTTTGTTGGTTTACACCAGTGTTGCCTCACGTGGCAAAGTGTTGCACTATGACTTTATGATGGCTGTGAGGTCACTTGGTCATAGGAATTTTTCAGCTCCAAAATAATCTCACAGGACCACTGTTGTACATGTGTTCTGTTATCTGGCACATGCCTGTACACTACTCAGAAACTCTGTGCCTATTAAGCAATAACTCTCATCTCTTCTTTCCCTTCCTTCCATGGCAACCTCTGCTATACTTTTGGTTTTTATAAATTTAAATATCCTGGGTATTTATATAAACAGAATCATAGAATATCTATCCTTTTGTATCTGGATTACTTCTGTTGGCATAATGTTTTCAAGGTTCATTCTTATGGTGGCAGGTATCAATTTCATTGCTTTTATGGTTGTATAGTATTCCTTTGTGTGTATGTTACACATTTTTTACCCATTCACATCTGGACAAGTACTTTGGTTGTTTTCACCTTTTGGATATTATGGATGATGTTACATTGGACATTGATGTACGAGTATCTGGATCTGTGTATTCATTTCTTTTGGATATATGTCTAGGTATAACTGCTGAGACTTCTAGTATTTCTATAATTAGTTTTTGGAGGAGCTATCAAACTGTGTTCCATAGTGACTGTATCATTTTACATTCCCACTAGTAACATATGACGGTTCTAGTTGATCTATATACTGTCCAACACTTGTTATTTTACTTTTAAAAAATTACAGTCATGGGGCGGAGCCAAGATGGCGGAATAGTGAGGACGCGCACTAGCAGTCTGCAAAAAGATAGTTTAATAAAAACAGAGTTACTGTAGCCTCAGGAAAAATCTCACGGAAAAAAATGCAGTGGAAATTCTTCCGGACCCAGTGAATGAGACGCAGAGGACCTAGGGGAAAGTAAGTTTGCGAACGGCAAATCGTGCCTTAGTGGCACGAGAGCTGCCGGGAGGGACGGGAACCGGACGGAACACAGTCGCCATTGGAATTGAGCGCTTAAACGGGAGCCGATACAGGGATCCCGAGACACTGGCGGGGGGAAGCAGACGCCACGGGGGAAACAGCACAATTGAGGCGAGCCCACACGGACACTAGCCTCTTTCGTTGCCCACCCTGCTAATTCTAGCTGGACTGAACGCAGTGGGACGGCGCGCCCGCCGGCTGAACCGGAAGCCGGGCGGAACACAGTCGCCATTGGAACTGAGCGCTTGAACGGGGGCCGATACAGGGATCCCGAGACACTGGCGGGGGGAAGCAGACGCCAGGGGGGAAACAGCACAATTGAGGCGAGCCTGCACGGACACTAGTCTCTCTCGTCACCCACCCTGCTAATTCGAGCTAGATTAAACGCAGTGGGACAAGGCGCGCCCGCCCGCCCGCCCGCCCGCCCATCACTGAGGCAGACGGAACCAAAAACCCGAGGCTGTAGAAACCTGAAGGGGATCCAAAAACTGGGAACACACCGCGCACACAAACTCCGTTACCTTGACAACCCAGAGAAAGAGTGTGGGGAAAAAAAAAAAATGCCAAATAAAAACAGATTCCGAGGGAGCAAGATCAAGGAAGACGCTATGATGACCCCAAACGGAAAAGACACCCCAAGTCAGGATTGTGAAGATAATGAGATAGAAGAAATGCAAGAAGCAGATCTCAAAGAATTGATAAGAACATTAAGAAGTTCTCAAAAACAAATTCTTGAACTACAGAAATCTTTAATGGATAAGATAGAAAATCTCTCTCGCGAGAATGAAGCACTACGGAGAAATCAAAACGAAATGAAACAACTAGTAGAACAAGAAGCTACGAGAGTGACAAAAAATCTTAATGAATTGAAGAATTCAATAGATCAAGTGACAAGCAATCTTGAGGGCCTTAAAACCAGAATGGGTGAAGCAGAGGAGAGAATATCGGACCTAGAAGACAGAGAACAGGAGAGGAAACAGTCAAACCAAAGACAAGAAGAGGAAATTAGAAAACTAAAAGATATTGTCGGGAATTTACAGGATACTATTAAAAAACCCAACATTCGGGTTCTAGGTGTTCCTGAAGGTATGGAGAGGGAGAAAGGATTAGAAGGCCTTTTTAGGGAGATACTAGCAGAAAACTTTCCAGGCTTGGAGAAAGACAGAGAAATCCTAATCCAGGAAGCTCATAGAACCCCTAATAAACATGACCAAAAGAGATCCTCTGCACGACATATTGTAATTAAACTCACCACAGTGAAGCAAAAAGAAAAGATCCTAAAATGTGCAAGAGAGAAACGTCAGATTACTCTCAGAGGATCTCCAATTAGACTTACAGCTGACTTCTCAACAGAAACCCTACAAGCTAGAAGGGAATGGCGAGACATAGCCCAGGTACTTAGAGAGAAAAACTGCCAGCCCAGAATATTATACCCTGCAAAGCTCTCATTTGTGAATGAAGGTGAAATAAAGACCTTTCATAACAAACAAAAATTGAAAGAATTTGTTGCCACTCGTCCAGCCCTGCAAAAGATACTTAAAGACGTGTTACACACAGAAACACAGAAACACGACCATCAACATGAAAGAAGGTAAACGAAGGGAACCTCACGGCAAAAGATCACAGGGAATTCAAAGCATACATTAGAAAATATCTGGCAAATGGCAGGGCAAACTTACCACTTATCAATAGTCACATTGAACGTTAAAGGTCTAAACTGTCCTGTTAAAAGACAGAGATTGGCTGATTGGGTTAAGGAACAAAA
Organism: Sylvilagus floridanus; assembly: GCA_949820135.1. NCBI lineage: Eukaryota > Metazoa > Chordata > Mammalia > Lagomorpha > Leporidae > Sylvilagus > Sylvilagus floridanus. Next base: position 25,057,562 of record OX463241.1, on the reverse strand, counting down.
ACCATCTATTTGCTGCCTACAAGAAACACATCTTTCCAACGAAGATCCATACAGACTGAAAATAAAAGGATGGAACAAGATATACCATGCCAACAGAAATGAAAAAAGAGCGGGTGTAACCATCTTAATATCGGACTACATAAACTTTAACACAAAAACTGTTAAGAGAGACAAAGAGGGGCACTATATAATGATTAAGGGATCAATACTACAGGAAGATATAACAATTCTCAATGTATATGCACCTAATTACAGGCCACAGGTTTATTTAAAAAATTTGTTAAGAAACTTAAAGGGAGACTTAGACCCCAACACAATAGTACTGGGGGACTTCAATACTTCACTCACAGATATTGACAGATCGACAGGACAGAAGATCAACAAGGAGACAGTAGATTTAAACAACACTATAGCCCAAATGGATCTAACAGATATCTACAGAACTTTTCATCCTACAAGTAATGCATTCACATTCTTCTCAGCAGTACATGGAACCTACTCTAGGATTGATCACATATTAGGCCATAAAGCAAGTCTCAGCAAATTCAAAAGAATTAGAATCATACCATGCAACTTCTCAGACCATGAGGGAGTGAAGTTGGAAATTAGCAACTCAGGAATCTCTAGAGCATATGCAAACACATGGAGATTGAACAACATGCTCCTGAATGAACAATGGGTCACTGAAGAAATCAAAAGAGAAATCAAAAATTTTCTGGAAGTAAATGAGGATAACAGCACAACATACCAAAACTTATGGGATACAGCAAAAGCAGTGTTAAGAGGAAAGTTTATATCAATAGGTGCCTACATCAAGAAACTGGAAAGGCACCAAATAGATGAGCTTTCAATGCATCTCAAGGATCTAGAAAATTTGCAGCAAACTAGACCCAAATCTAGTAGAAAAAGAGAAATAATCAAAATCAGAGAAGAAATCAACAGGATTGAATCCAAAAAAACATTACAAAAAATCAGCCAAACGAGGAGCTGGTTTTTTGAAAAAATAAACAAGATTGACACCCCATTGGCCCAACTAACTAAAAAAAGAAGAGAAAAGACCCAAATCAGTAAAATCAGAGATGAAAAAGGAAATATAACAACAGACACCACAGAAATCAAAAGAATCATCAGAAATTACTACAAGGACTTGTATGCCAGCAAACAGGGAAACCTATCAGAAATGGATAGATTCCTGGACACATGCAACCTACCTAAATTGAACCAGGAAGAAATAGAAAACCTAAACAGACCCATAAGTGAGTCAGAAATTGAATCAGTAATAAAGGCCCTCCCAACAAAGAAAAGCCCAGGACCAGATGGATTCACTGCTGAATTCTACCAGACATTTAAAGAAGAACTAACCCCAATTCTTCTCAAACTATTCAGAACAATCGAAAAAGAGGGAATTCTCCCAAATTCCTTCTATGAAGCCAGCATCACCTTAATTCCTAAGCCAGAAAAAGATGCAGCATTGAAAGAGAATTACAGACCAATATCCCTCATGAACATAGATGCAAAAATCCTCAACAAAATTCTGGCCAATAGACTGCAACAACACATCAGAAAGATCATCCACCCAGACCAAGTGGGATTCATCCCTGGTATGCAGGGATGGTTCAATATTCGCAAAACAATCAACGTGATACACCACATTAACAGGCTGCAGAAGAAAAACCATATGATTATCTCACTAGACGCAGAGAAAGCATTCGATAAAATTCAACACCCTTTCATGATGAAAACCCTAAGCAAACTGGGTATAGAAGGCACATTCCTCAATACAATCAAAGCAATTTATGAAAAACCCACGGCCAATATCCTATTGAATGGGGAAAAGTTGGAAGCATTTCCACTGAGATCTGGTACCAGACAGGGATGCCCACTCTCACCACTGCTATTCAATATAGTGCTGGAAGTCTTAGCCAGAGCTATTAGGCAAGAAAAAGAAATTAAAGGGATACAAGTTGGGAAGGAAGAACTCAAACTATCCCTCTTTGCAGACGACATGATTCTTTATTTAGGGGACCCAAAGAACTCTACTAAGAGACTATTGGAACTCATAGAAGAGTTTGGCAAAGTAGCAGGATATAAAATCAATGCACAAAAATCAACAGCCTTTGTATACACAGACAATGCCACGGCTGAGGAAGAACTGCTAAGATCAATCCCATTCACAATAGCTACAAAAACAATCAAATACCTTGGAATAAATTTAACTAAGGACATTAAAGATCTCTACAATGAAAATTACAAAACCTTAAAGAAAGAAATAGAAGAGGATACCAAAAACTGGAGAAATCTCCCATGCTCATGGATTGGAAGAATCAATATCATCAAAATGTCCATTCTCCCAAAAGCAATTTACAGATTCAACGCAATACCAATCAAGATACCGAGGACATTCTTCTCAGATCTGGAAAAAATGATGGTGAAATTCATATGGAGACACAGGAGACCTCGAATAGCTAAAGCAATCTTGTACAACAAAAACAAAGCCGGAGGCATAACAATACCAGATTTCAGGACATACTACAGGGCAGTTGTTATCAAAACAGCATGGTACTGGTACAGAAACAGATGGATAGACCAATGGAACAGAATAGAAACTCCAGAAATCAATCCAAACACCTACAGCCAACTTATATTTGATCAACGATCCAAAACCAATCCCTGGAGTAAGGTCAGTCTGTTTAATAAATGGTGCTGGGAAAACTGGATTTCCACATGCAGAACCATGAAGCAAGACCCCTACCTTTCACCTTACACAAAAATTCATTCAACATGGATTAAAAATTTAAACCTACGACCCGACACCATCAAATTACTGGAGAGCATAGGAGAAACCCTGCAAGACATAGGTACTGGCAAAGACTTCTTGGAAAAGACCCCAGAAGCACAGGCACTGAAAACCAAAATTAACTACTGGGATTGCATCAAATTGAAAAGTTTCTGTACTGCAAAAGAAACAGTCAGGAAAGTGAATAGGAAACCGACAGAATGGGAAAATATATTTGCAAACTATGCAACAGATAAAGGGTTGATAACCAGAATCTACAAAGAAATTAAGAAACTCCACAACATCAAAACAAACAACCCACTTAAGAGATGGGCCAAGGACCTCAACAGACATTTTTCCAAAGAGGAAATCCAAATGGCCAACAGACACATGAAAAAATGTTCAAGATCCCTAGCAATTAGGGAAATGCAAATCAAAACCACAATGAGGTTTCACCTCACCCCGGTGAGAATGGCTCACATTCAGAAATCCACCAACAATAGATGCTGGAGAGGATGTGGGGAAAAAGGGACACTAATCCACTGTTGGTGGGAATGCAAACTGGTGAAGCCACTATGGAAGTCAGTCTGGAGATTCCTCAGAAACCTGAATATAACCCTACCATTCAACCCAGCCATCCCACTCCTTGGAATTTACCCAAAGGAAATTAAATTGGCAAACAAAAAAGCCGTCTGCACAGCAATGTTTATTGCGGCTCAATTCACAATAGCTAAGACTTGGAACCAACCCAAATGCCCTTCAACAGTAGACTGGATTAGGAAATTATGGGACATGTACTCTACAGAATACTATACAGCAGTCAAAAACAATGAAATCCGGTCACTTGCAACAAAATGGAGGAATCTAGAAAACATCATGCTGAGTGAATTAAGTCAGTCCCAAAGAGACAAATATCATTTGTTTCCCTTGATTGGCGATGACTAACTGAGCACCAAAGGGGAAACCTGTAGAAGTGAAATGGACACTATGAGAAACAGTGACTCGATCAGCTCTTGTGCTGACTGTTGTTGTACAATGTAATACTTTATCCATGGTAGTATTTTTTTTTTTCTCTTTATCCTAGTACTAGTGGTTGAACTCTGTAATTAACACAAAATTATACTTAGGTGTTTAAATTTTAACCGAAAAGTGATCTCTGTGAAATATAAGAGTGGGAATAAGAGAGGGAGGAGATGTAAAATTTGGGACATGCTCAATCGGAACGGCCCCAAATGATGGAGTTAGAATTGTGCCAGGGGTTTCCAATACAATCCCATCAAGGTGGCATGTACCAAGGCCATCTCATTAGTCCAAGTGATCAATTTCAGTTCACAGTTGATCACACTGATAGGTCTAAGAGTCAAAGGGATCACACAAACAAGACTAGTGTCTGCTAATACTAACTGATAGAATGAAAAAGGGAGAGAATGATCCAACATGGGAAGCAGGATACACAGCAGACTCATAGAATGGCAGATGTCCTAAATAGCACTCTGGCCTCAGAATCAGCCCTTAAGGCATTTGGATCTGGCTGAAGAGCCCATGAGAATATTTTAGGCATGGAAAGCTAAGACACTCTGGAAAAAACAGAAGACCTAAATGAAAGATCTCTGCGAGTGAGATCCCAGTGGAAAGAACGGGGCCATCAAAGAAGGAGGTACCTTTCTCTGAAGGGAGGAGGGAACTTCCACTTTGACTATGGCCCTGTGGGAATAAGATCGAAGTCGGCGAACCCTAAAGGCTTCCATAGCCTCGGCAACTCATGACCAGAGCCTAGGGAGATTACTGACGCCATAAACAAGAGTGTCAAATTGTTAAATCAACATCAGGAGTCACTGTGTACTTACGTCTCATGAGGGATCTGTCCTTAATGTGTTATCCAATGTGAAGTGATGCTATTACTAGTACTGAAACAGTATTTTTACACTTTGTGTTTCTGAGTGGGTGCAAACTGATGAAATCCTTACATAGTATATATTGAATCGATCTTCTTTATATAAAGATAATTGCAAATGATTAAAAAATCTTGGTGTTAAATTGGAAATTGCATAGACAATTAATCAATTTTTTTAAAAAAAAATCATGTAGGATCTCTGTCCTTAATGTGCTGTACATTGTGAATTAATACTATAACTAGTACTCCAACAGTATTATCATTTTGTGTCTCTATGCGAGGGCAAACCGTTGAAATCTTTACGTAATATGTACTAAATTGATCTTCTGTGTATAAAGAGAATTGAAAATGAATCTTGATGTGAACAGAAGGGGAGAGGGAGCGGGAAAGGGGAGGGTGGGGGGAGGGAGGGAAGTTGTGTGGGGGGGGAGCCATTATGGTCCATGAGCTGTTCTTTGGAAATTTATATTCTTTAAATAAAAGCTTTATAAAAAAAAAAAAAAATTACAGTCATTCTAATAGATGTAGAATAGTTTATCTTTGTGGTTCTGATTTGCATTTCCCTAATGGTTAATGACATTGAGAGTTATTTCCTGTTCCCCTCAGTCATTTTTATATTTTCTTTGGAGAAATGTCTATTCAGGTCCTTCACCCTTTTTTTTTTTTTTTTTTTTTTTTTTTTTTTTTTTTTTTTACAGGCAGAGTGGACAGGGAGATAGAGACAGAGAGAAAGATCTTTCATTGCCATTGGTTCACCCTCCAATGGCCGCTGGGGCCGGTGCGCCGCACTGATCCGAAGGCAGGAGCCAGGTGCTTTTCCTCGTCTCCCATGCTGGTGCAGGGCCCAAGCACTTGGGCCATTCTCCACTGCACTCCCGGCCTGGAAGAGGGGCAACCGGGACAGAATCCGGCGCCCCGACCGGGACTAGAACCCAGTGTGCTGGCGCTGCAAGGCGGAGGATTAGCTTATTGAGCTGCGGTGCCGGCTCTTCACCCATTTTTAATTTGGATTGCTGATCTTTGCTTATTGTTAAGATTTAGAAAATCTTGATAAATTCTGGGCATTAAACCCTTACTAGATATTTGAGTTGTAAATATTTTCTCCCATTCTCTGTCATGTCTTTTTACTCTGTTAATAAATCCTTTGAGATAAAAAAAAAAAAAAAGCTTTTTAACTCTGTTGAAGTCCAGTTTTTTCTTTCACTGTTTCTACTTTTGGTGTTGTATTTTGGAAACCATTGCCAAATCCAAGTCCATGAAGATTATACCCATATTTTCTTCTAATAGTTTTATACTTAGCTTTTTTTTTTTTTTTTTTTTGACCAACAGAGTGGATAGTGAGAGAGAAACAGAGAGAAAGGTCTTCCTTTTCCATTGGTTCACCCGCCAATGGCCACTTTGGCTGGCGCACCGCACTGATCCGAAGCCAGGAACCAGGTGCTTCTCCTGGTCTCCCGTGGGGTGCAGGGCCCAAGGGCTTGGGGCATCCTCTACTGCACTCCTGGGCCACAGCAGAGAGCTGGACAGGAAGAGGAGAGACTGGGACAGAATCTGGCACCCCAACCGGGACTAGAACCTGGGGTGCTGGCGCCACAGGCGAAGGATTAGCCTAGTGAGCTGTGGTGCCAGCTGCTTAGCTCTTAAGGTTTGGTCTTTGATCCACTTTAAGTAAATTTTATGTATGGTGTAAGGGGAAGGTCCAACTTCATTCTTTTCCATATTGATATCCATTTACCTCAGCACTGTTTGTTGAAGGAACTATCCTTCCCCCATTGAAAGGTCTTGTCACCTTTGTTAAAAATTAATTGATCATATAGATGATTATTTTGGGGCTCTCAGTTCTGTTCAAATAGTTTATATTACAGTACCATACTTTTGATTACCATAGCTTTCTAATAATTTCTGAAATCAAGAAATGTGAGGTCTTCCAACTTTCTTCTTTTTCAAGATTGTTGTTGCTATTCTGGGTCTCTTGAAATTCCATTTTAATTTCAGTATGTGTTACTTCATTTCTGCAAAAAACTCCCTGAGGATTTTGATAGAGATTGCATTGACTCTTAATGTTGCCTTCGGTAATATTGTCATCTTCAGTATCTAATCAGTGAACATGGGATGGCCTTTATGTCTTTTTTTCTTTTAAAGATTTATTTGTTTATTATTTGAAAGGCAGGGTTACAGAGAAGCAGAGGCAGGGAGGGAGGGGGAGAGAGAGAGAGAGAGAGAGAGAGATGTGTTCCATCTGCTTCACTTCCCAAATGGCTGTAACAGCCAGAGCTGTGGCGATCAGGAGCCAGGAGCTGGTCTCCCACCACACAGGTGCAGGGGCCCAAGGACTTGGGCCATCTTCTACTGCTTTCCCAAGCCATAGCAGAGAGCTGGATCAGAAGTGGAGCAGCTGGGACTCAAACTGGTGATCATATGGGTGATGGCACTGCGGGTGGCAGCTTTACACAATACACTATAGCACCAGCCCCTATCTTTATGTCTTTTTAATATTGACAGCTACCAGAGCCTGCACTTTGGTTTGTTTGGCCATTTGAAAGGTGTTGTGAAAGGTTTTGTGACTTGGGAATATTGGAGTTTGCTAGCCTGGGGATGCTGATGCTATCTGTAAGTATGATAATGGGTGTGGTTTAGGAATGGATGGGTACAAAGGCTGAAGTACACTCAGATCATTTGGTTAGTTTCTTTATCTCCCTATCCTCCACATCCTGACAAGAAGTTGTTAATGAGGAAGTAAGGGACAGGGCTGTTACATAGCTCATGTGAATTTTCTGGTTGACTATATGGTTCTAACCAAGAAATATCTCCCTTGGATGGCTAGACTTGTGGGAGATGGAGGCTTCAGGTTTATCTAGAAGTAGTAGAATATCCATGCAGGAGATGTCTGACATCTGTTGAGCAAGTGTCATTATGGGAATCACGAGATATCAGAAGTCAGCTGTTCATAACCTGCTGTTTTCTGTCTCTGTACCCTCAGGTCCCTAGCTATGGCTCCCCAGAGCCTACCTCCATCTAGGATGGCTCCTCTGGGCATGCTGTTTGGACTGCTGATGGCCTCCTGCTTCACCTTCTGCCTCAGTCGTCAGAACCTGGTAAGTGTCTGACTGCAAATAGCAACGATCCCTCATGAGGTCTGAGAAACCCTCCCTGTCGTCAGGGCTGCTGTGGAAATAGGCAGGCTTTTATCTTTCCTTCTTTCCTTTCTCCCTTTCTTCCTACTTTTCTCCGTTTCTTCCTCCCTCCCTCCCTTCCTTTCTGTATTTATTTTATTTGTTTGAAAGGTAAAGTGACAAGGGGAGAGAGAGAGAGGCTGAGACAGAAGGATCAATCCTCCATCTGTTGGTTTACTCCCAAAATGGTTGCAAAGGCCAGTGCTGGGGCAGACCAAAGCCAGGAACATGGAACTACATCCTAGTCTCCTATGTGGGTGTTAGGGGCCCAAGTACTTGGGCCATCTTCTGCTGCTTTCCCAGGCACATTAGCCTGGATTGTAAGTGGAGGAGCTGAACTCAAACTGTTGCCCATATGGGATGTTGTTGTCATAGGCAGTGGCTCAACCTGCTGAACTGCAGTGCTGGCCCCTGTTTTTTTCATATGGGTGTGTGACCCGCATTGATTGTCAGAGCACACGTACTTCTTCCTCCTCATTCCTGAGTCCTCTAGCCTCTGGCACAGTTACCCCTTTGGGAAAAAGATGAAGAAGATGATGATAATAATATAAAAAATAAGCTGCCACATACCAGGCACTCAGTGCTTTATGTGTATTCTAATTTAATCTTCTCAACAGTGCTACGAAAGAGGTGCCATAATTATTATCCTCGTTTCCAGAAGGAGACTTAAGGTCATAAATATTAGTTAACTTTGTCAAACTCACATAGCCAGGATTTCCCCCACGAACTGGGTGTGGGGAGGTAAGTACCAGTCCCTGGTCCCTGCTTCTTCCTCCACCCATACCTTGCTTGTGTCCTCTTAGTCTGTATTCTCCTTTCCCTTTTTCTCTCTGTTCTTTGCAGGCCTCTCTTCATTAACCTAGACCTCATTCATTGCTCAGAGCTTCTGTCATTGACACAGGCAGGAGGAGAATGCCCAAGGAGGCCCTGAGCCTGGCCTGGCTGCAGCGCTAGGATTCCAGCCCTGTTTCCCCAGCCTGTGCCAGCAACTGCCTGCCCTTGACCAGCTCCCGGTGCCCTCCTTGTCTTCCCCCTCAAGAAGCTCTAACTGTCAGCTCTGACAGTTTCACCCTCCCCTGGCCACCTTCTCCAACCCCCAGGGTTCCCACTAAGTGTTGGGTAAAGCGCTGGAGGCTTTGGAGCCAGAAGCTCTTGAAGTGCAAATGACAATTGTGATGAATTTAATAACAATCCAGCTCAGCAGAGGTTCACCTCTGGCTCATGGCAAGCTTCCACCTTCTCTCTGAAGTCATTTGTTTCCTTTTTGCCTTTCTCCCCACTTTGTGGAGCAGGAGAGAATGTACAGTTAGGAGTCACGAATCCTTTTGAGCCTTTAATGTTCTCTGACTAAGATCTTGTTGGTGCTGTTTTTTGGCCTCTTCTTCAAGGACAGTGTAAAGGGGATCCCAGGGGCTCCTGAAGGTGGGACTGGCTACTGCATGAGATTGGGGCTGTCTTTGGTATGCCTTGGCAGTGGAAAGGCACCCAAGTGTTTTTGAGGGATCAGGGCTGTATCCCTTTCCCTAACTAGCAGTGCGTGAGGATCCCCAGGCTTTCCATGGTGAACTTGAGCAGATGCACAGTTCACAAAAGCGTGCTGATGAATTTACTTAAGGACTGTGTGTTAGTAAGTCCCTTTTGGATAATAGTCTAACCAGATAGATGAGCTTTCAGAGCCATAATTATTCTGGCCCATTTATATTAGCTCTATTGAGCCTAGTCTCAGAAAAACGTTAATATTGACTTTCATCAACAGAAGCTGCTTTTATCCTTATGTCTGTTCCTAAGCTGCATCCATTTGTCATAATCTTTCATCATGTGGTAAGCACAAGTAGGAGTTGAAGCATCTTTTCTCCCATACCACAAAAATTACTGCCCTAATGGTGTTTAAAATCCAAATTACACAGCTAGCAACCTTCCCAAAAAAGTGCAAATGGAGTAGAGGTGGGAGTGGTTATATTCCAGAGCCTGGGGTATAGGCAGGTTTCCTGATGCCCTGAAATTTTGCCCCTCCAACGATGTTTGTGTCAGTTAGTGTCCACCCTGGAAAGGTTGGATTGTGTGTATTAGAGAAGGATCTTGAGCCAGCCTTCCTCCTGGCCTCTGGGATGCCACATTCAGGAGGAGTGTAGAGGCCAAGGGGGCTTGGTTGTGTGGTATAGGCCTTCACAGCGGTGCTGTGGGGTAGGCCACGGTGTTGCAGTTACGATGCTGCTTGGGATACCCACATCCCGTATCAGAGTGCCTTGTTCAAGTCCTGGCTATTGCACTTCTGATCCAGCTTCCTGCTAATGTGCACCCTGGGGGACAGCAAGTAATGGCTCAAATACTTGGGTCTCAGCTACCCATGTGAGAGACGCAGATTGGGTTCTGGACTCTTGGCTTTGACCTAACGGTTGCGGCCATTTGGGAGTGTGAAACGGCAGATGGAAGATCTCTGTTAAAAAAACAATGTTGAACATAGAAGGTGGTAGTGGAGCCATTGGAAGGAGCACAGGCCCTTTATCAGCTCCCTATTACGACAAACAATGGCAGTTTGACCTTTTTTGAGCTTTATCTCCTTGTTTATAAAGCTGCTGGTACCTCTCTCTCAAAGTTTTATATATATATATATATATAAACATATATATATATATACACACACACATATTATATATATAAAGCACACATATATATACACACACATATTATATATATAAAGCACCTAGCATTGGAACAGGCACAGTATGTCAGTAAATACCAGTTGTTGGTTTTAGTGTGGGAGTGGCTGCTTGTATCATTTAACTTGGGACTGTGTCAGGGGGGCTCATGTCTAAAATGTTGCCCCGGCAGTCTATCCATCAGTGCCCATCACCCTGCCATTAGAGGTTCATTCACTCTTCTGGGTCTCCAAAGCTTTGGTGTTTAATACTCTGTTATGCAGGTACAAGTACAAGGAAGTGTGACGTGGTAAGCTGTTGTCAGCTAACACTTTAGCTGGCATTTCTTGCCATTCAGCCGAGAGGAAATTGATATTTGGAGTGGTGGTGATGAGAGAAGGGAGTGCTGGGGGTGTATCCTGGAAGGAAGCCCTGGGAATCCAGCTGGGAAGGCACCAGAGCCTGGGATTTGCCTTAGAGCTGACCAGAGTCTGGCCTGCTTCTCTAACTTCTTGGTCCTCTCTCCAGTTCAGGAACTGCCTGGGCAGAGGCTGTTTTTGCTTATCCTTTCTCTGGCCCATGGAAGTCTTCACTTGGGAAAGGGGAGGTGTTGGTAGATGGGCCAAGGTGATCTCATGGCCTAATTTCATGCCACAAAAATCAGCCCCGGGTACAACCATCAGGATTCCCAGCCAAGAAAGAAACACAAAATTTAGTCAGAATTCATGTGTGAGAATTGGAGCCAGGCAGGTCTGGATTTAAATCTGTGTTTTTCTGGACAGTGTGATTTTGAGCAGACCATATATGAAAATGGGAATAATGGGATGTGCTTCACAGGTGAGACTTAGAAGAATTGAGTCATGGAAGGCAGTTTAACCCAGTGCCTAATGAGGACTTAATGAAGGATCACTTACTGTGACCTTTACAACCATGTCCTCATGGTGCCACTTTTCCTCAAAGCCTTTTCAGGAACCCATCCCCTCCCCTTCTGAGTGCAGGTCCTATCCTGCCTGTTTTCCTATCACTGAGGCTCTTTCAGAGCATCTGAGTCTTTGGACTTGGAGGGTGGGCAGATTGGATCTGGGCAAAGTATCTGAAGTTGCTCAGAACCAGAACTAGTGAAGAAGGGGAGCTGATCAGATGGGTTTTGTATGCCCCATCACTGAAAAGTGAGTGTAACATAACATAATGACACAGTTGTTTGTGTTTTAAACTTGGGTTCAAAGATGATATCAGGAGACCAGAAGACATGGGATTTGGAGCCGGCGCTGTGGGGTAGTGGGTTGAGCTTCTGCCTGCAATGCCAGCATCCCATATGGATGCTGGTTCAACTCTTAGCTACTCCACTTCTGATTCCCTTCCCTTCTAATACACCTGAGAAAGCAGTGGAAGATGGCCCAAGTGTTTGGGTCCCTACACCAATGTAGGAGACCAGGAAGAAGCTCCTGGCTGTTGTAGCCATTTGTGGAGTATACCAGTGAATGGAAGATTTCCCTTTCTTTCCCATTATCTCTGCCTCTCTCTCTCTGTAACTCTGCCTTTCAAATAAATAAATCCTTTAAAAAAAAAAACAGAAAACATAGGATGTTGCACAAGCATTTGGCCTCCCTGAGGCCTGAAGTGTGTGGCTCATGGTTCATTGGTCTCATTATAATCCTTCTTGAATCTATTTTGTAAACTTTGTTGGTGAAATCTAGAAAAAAAAAAATGGCTTTCCCAGCCCCTGGCAGCAGAGTGAACACTGGCCTGCCTCTCATCTTCCCATTATCACCATCTCCTTTTTCTCTATCTGCTTCTGTTGATAATGAGAATGTTACCACTTTCTTGTAGCCACACCTGCCTGGAGTTAACTGGCTGATAAGTCCAGTGAAGTGTGAGTTGCAGTTTAAAGCTTAGATGTGTTTAGTTTGGCCCTCTTAGAATTTTAAAAATAAGAACATTTCACATAATATATATATATATATAAAATATGCCATATTGTATTTTATTTAATATAGATTATATATAATGTATAATGTACATAATGTATGTTTAATATATAAATATATATGTATGAATTTCCTTTTCTCTTGAAGTTGAATGCCTGGGTGGCAGCAGTGGACCTGCCGAGTAACAGCTTGTTTACTTTGTGCAGGCAGAAGGGCTCCAGTCCCCACAGTCCCACCACCTCCTGTTATTTACCTGGCCTCCTTCATTCACTTATATCTACCACTACCACCCCTAACCCCCCACCCCGCCCTCTGGAGGTGTTGTGCCCTTTGTGGTGCTGTGCGACACACTTCTTAGGTAATTTTATCTACTTTCTTAATTCCACCGTCTAGTACTTCTGGCAGGGGCTGGCCAGCAGGGTTGGGCTCTGTGTGCTTAATAGACAGGGTAGTCTTTCTTCTGAAATATGAGGTTAGTGCCTACCTTCAGCAAATCAGGTACTCTGAGTTCACCACAGCTTAAGGCACCCAAAAGACACCCCTGCCTATGAGAGGGATGTTCATGCATTTGTTCAACCCTGTCCTGGGCATGGGGATATAGTAATAAGAGATTCTGACACAGTGCCTAGCCTCAGGAAGCTGAGCTGTTGGAAGTCCTTGATGTCCATATCCTCAGAATGAAGGGTGCTTCCTGCCAGTATTTTTCTATAGTCTCCCAAACACACCTCCATCTGCTCCAATTCTTTTGAGCTCAGGTTTGTACAAACTTCAAGTTGAAGGATAGGAGGGGTTTTGAGGGTCCAGGCTGTACCCCATTCTGACCTGTCTGAATGGAGCTCTATTGTATAGTCACTGTTGGATGTCACAGCACAGACTCATCTGACTTGTCAGTAATAATATCTAGTAGTTCACAACACTTATCTAACATATGAGCTAGATACTGTTGTTATTTCTACTTTTCAATGGTAACTGAGGCTTAGAATTTAGAGCAACTTTGCCAGAGTCAGAAGAAATTGGGATTCCAGTGTTGTGTTATCTGATGCAAAGAATGCGTTTTTAACTACTCTGCCGGGATTAGTGCTTCTCATAAACTTGGAGATGATTTGAAGGCACCTATTTGACCAAGATATTTTTCTTGCTAATCCTCAACAAGGTCTGCAGTTCTTCCTTATATATTTTAAGCTTTTTTCTTTTTTAAGATTTTATTTATTTGAAAGGCAGAATTAGAGAGGGAGCGAGAGAGATCTTTTATTTGTTGGTTAACTCCTGAAATGGCTGCAATGGCCAGGGCTGAGCCAGACCAAAGCTAGGAGCCAGGAATTCCTTGTGGGTCTTCCATGTGGCTGGCAGAGGCCCAAGCATTTTTGCTGTCTTTCCAGGAGCATTAGCAGGGAGCTGGATCAGAAGCAAAGCATTTGGCACTCGAACCAGTGCTCAGATGCAATGCTGGTGTCAAACAGGTGGCAGCTTAACCCACTGTACCATGACGCTCACCCCCCATTTTATGCTTTTATTTCTTGTTAAACATGAAAATTCTAGAAGGGGCTTTACTTTATCATCACCAGCACCTTAGCACCTTAACTTTTCCTCTGATAGCTAATTAAAGATCAGACACCAGGGGGACTCAGGCAGGTGGGAGCCCCTGTCTGGAACCGGGGCACTGCTTGAAGAGAAGCATGCATTTATTACATCTCCCAGGGGTGGTTAGAATTGGTAGGAGACCAAAATGAGATCTATGTAAAGTAGTCAGCACATGTTTATGCTCATTGGAGGAATTGAAGAGGCATTAGGAGGTGGAGGAAGGCTGCTGATGGGGAGGTAGGAGGGCTGAAATAACCTCTCGTTGTTCTAACTGGGCTCTCCTTGTTCCCCAGAACTCTGGACTCCTGTGTTTCCAGTTGCCTGAGAGAGGCCTTACTGCTTTTAGGTGGAAAAAGGAAGATGGGAAAGTTGGGAAGGAACAAATGAATGACACTTTGTATCATTTCTTTTTATTCCTGCATCTCTCTCCTGAGCTCATGTGCTGCACAGACACCATCTTGTTTATCCTCTGTGTTCTCCTTAGAGTGGGAGAAAGTAAGTTGAAGTGGCTTCCAACCTGGCAATCTTCCTTCCTTAGCCTCACTGAACCTCAACCGTCTTACTTGCACCTTTTCCTCCATGGTTTGAAATGTACCAAGAAGCATTTGAGCCATATAAGCTCCCTAGGGAGGTTGCCAGGGCTATGCTGTGCCCCACTGGGCTGTTGGGAACCACTAGGTCCTCGGCTACCAGCTTGTGTACATCTGTGGTAACCATTGGAGGCCTTCCTCTTCTCATATATGTGCTGCTTTTGTATACATATCCTTTTTTATTGTGAAAATAGTAAGAGTTTTAAATATTTAACAGTGTATATATAGTAGCATGTCAAGTAAAAAGTAAATAGCTTAGGGCAAACATTGTGGCCCAGTCAGTCAAGACACCGCCTACCATGCTGGCATCCTCTATCAAAGCGCCAGTTCAGGTCCTGGCTGCTGCGTTTCTGATCCAGCTCTCTGCTAATGTGCCTGGGAAGGTAGTGGGAGATGACCCAAATACTTGGGTCTCTGTCATCTCTGTGGGAAACATGGATGGAGGTCTTTTGGCTTCAGTCTGGCTCAGCACTAGCCATTGTGACCATTTGGAGAGTGAGCCAGTGGATGTAAGATCCAGAGCCATCTCTGTCTCTTCCTTTCTCTCACTGTGCCTTTGAAATAAATGTCCAAAAAAAAGTAGATGGATCTTAATGTCTTCTTTTGGTAACCTTTCCCAAGTATGTTTCCTTAACCCTCTCAAGATAGTGTAGAATCCTTATGATTATACAGAGTGCCATAACAAGCTGTGTTCACTAAGCCATGCCGTCTCACCGTGGTTTTGAGGCTGACTTTGTGTTGCAGGTGTCCATTTGTGTCTGGAGAGGGGTAAAAAAAGTGCCACATCAGACGACTTACCTTTTGCTTCCTGGAATGTGTGGCGCAGTTCATGCCCTGTGTTTTCTCTTCCCAGAAGGAGTTTGCACTTACCAACCCAGAGAAGAGTGGCCCTAAGGAAACAGAGAGGAAGGAAACCAGGGCAGAAGATGAGCTGGACACTGAGGTCCTGGAGGTGTTCCACCCTACCCATGAGTGGCAGGCCCTTCGACCAGGTACCGTGCTCTGCCCTGTCCTCATGAGACACACCAGGATTCAGACTAAGTGGGTCCTTTGTCTTCACGGAGCTGCTTTGCAGAGGCAGCTGCTCTCTGGCCTGCAGGAGGGGAACAGTGTGGTGCCTTAGAGTGGTGGCTGCTGTGGCAGGCCCCAGAGACCTTCATTCTCCAGCAGGACCGAGACTGCAGCATCTGAGTGCCCTGGAAGGAAGGCAGGTGGTGGGTGGCCGTGCTTTCCGAGCAAGTGATTGAAAACTTTCTTTCCTTGCACTTCTGAAGCACAGGAGAGGCAGTGACATGTGCCTTGCTCTGCAAATGCTATTTTCAGCTCTGCTACTCGGCTCAATGCTGCTGAAATATTGTTCACAGGAGAGTCCTGAGCGTCGGTGCAGGGCGGGAGTGTTTTCTTGTTCAACCTGTGGCTGGGATTGGGCTGGTCCTGGCCTGTTTTTTAAATGGGGCATTCTCAGAAGGAACTGCTTTCTAATCCTTTCGTGAACCTGGGCCCAGGGCTTAAAATAATAATGAAAATGGCCAGTAGTTGCAGAGTGTTTACAATATTCCGATACTGTGCTTGGTGCCTCATGTGTGTAATCTTGTTCAGTCTTAATAATGGTAAGGATTGTTTTTATCTTTATTTTCAGTTGAACATATTGATGCTTAGAGAGGTTAAGTAATTTGTCCCATGTCATCCAGCTGATTTGTCCTCTGTCATTGACCCTGGAGCACGGATCCATTCTCCTCCCACTTCTCCTTCCCAGTTCCAGCTGTCCTTGGTCGAAGCCCACTATGCTGACACTTAGGACTGTTCTCAGGATTAGGATGTTTGCATTCTGCACTGTGGCAAGGTAGAGGGCAAACCCTGGCAGCTGGCATGGGCCAGTTTCATCAGTTCCTTGCCGATGTTCATCACCATGTCCTCACTGCCCCCATTGCTGCTGTGCTGGCAGGGACAGCATTTGCTGTACCAGCCAGATTTCTGGTAGCAATATCACTCCTGCTGGGCTTGCATACGGGTAGTTGCTGCCATGGAAGAGTGATGAAGCACCAAGGAAGCCAACTGAGAGCTAATGGTGTTAGAGCAGAGGGAGGTTTTAGGAACAGAGGCTCTGGATTTAGCAGATCCGACCTCTGGCTGTTCTCCCCCAGCTTCCCTGAGAACTGAGCCTCCCTGCTCCCTGGGTACTAAAACTAGAGGGACTCTAGTTTGGGGAGGGGAAGACATGGGCTGTTCCCACTAGGTTTATGTGATATTGCTTGTATCACTTTTAAAATTTTTTAAATTTTATTTCAAAGAGTTAGAGGAGAAGCGGGGAGAGAGAGAGAGAGAGATTGATCAAGAGAGATCTTCCATGCACTGGCTAACACACACCAAATGGTCGCAATAACCTGGGCTGGACCAGACCAAAGCCAGGAGCCAGTAGTTTGATCTGAGTCTGCCATGTGGCTGCAAGGACCCAAGCACTTGGGCCATCTTCTGTTGCCCTCCCAGGCACATCAGTAGGGAGCTAGATTGAAAGTGGAGCAGCTAGGGCTCAAACTGGCACCCATATGGGATGCTGGTGCTTTAGACGGTGGCTTTACCTACTGCTCCACAGTGCCAGCGCTGCTTGTATCACTTTTTTTTTTTTTTTTTGACAGAGTGGATAGTGAGAGAGAGAGAGACAGAGAGAAAGGTCTTCCTTTTGCCGTTGTTTCACCCTCCAATGGCCGCTGCGGCTGGTGCACTGCGCTGATCCGATGGCAGGAGCCAGGTGCTTCTCCTGGTCTCCCATGGGGTGCAGGGCCCAAGCCCTTGGGCCATCCTCCACTGCACTCCCTGGCCACAGCAGAGAGCTGGCCTGGAAGAGGGGCAACTGGGACACAATCAGTGCCCCGACCGGGATTAGAACCCAGTGTGCCAGCGCCGCAAGGCGGAGGATTAGCCTATTGAGCCACGGCGCCGGCCGCTTATATCACTTTTAACCAGGCAAGTGCCTAGAGCAGGTGACCAATGTCTTGTTGCCTCCACTTCTTATCTTCTCTGTCCCTGTGATTGAGCCAGTAGTGCCCTTTAAGGCTTTGGTCCACATTGCAAACAGAACAAGGCTGATGGTTCTGACCCTGGGTCCTCGAGACAATGGAGCTGCTGTTAATGGATAAAGAAAAGACACCCCCTGTGCACCTTGGGGAAGGAAAGCAGAGCTTATATGATAAAGCAGGCCGTGAGCTCTGAGAAGCTTCCAGAGAATTAGAGTGGAACATGGGTTTTTACATTTAACTGGTTGCTCTATTGACCTTACCCTCTGCATTGTACTTTTTGGAGAGAGTCCTTTTTAAAGCCTTCTGCACAACAATCCCTTGCAGCTGCCCCAAAGGCTGGTGTGTTGCAGTTGAGCATAGATACTAGGGACTTGCAGCTTGGAAATCAGAGCAACTCTGGTTCCAGTCCTGTCGGCTGAACTCCAAGAGCACTACTCCCCAAGAAGGACTGGATCTGGGGAGGTTGGGTGAGGCTTGTTTGGGCCTCAGTCTCAGACATGGCACCATAGATTGCAGGTCTGGAACCATAGAGTCAGCCCTGTGGGAGCAGACATTTTTAGGCCCCATCACAGGACTTAGGTGTTTTGTTTGATGTGGTGTTAGGAATTGGCCTCTCATTAGTCTGCATGGATAGCTGACACCTATTTTCTGCCAGAATATAATATTTAATTCACATACTGATGCTGCCCAGGAGCTCCTGGTAGTTACCTAAAGGTGAAAAAAAAAATGTTGGCAGTCTGGAGAACTTCTCTGACAGGTAGATAGATGGGGAGGTAACATAATTTAGTGATAAGACTAAAGACTCAGACTCAGCCAGCGCCGGTTTCAAATCCCAGCTTTACTAAGAGGGTGTTGGGCATGTCACTGCATTCACTGCATCTTTCTGCTCTTTGGTTTCCTTGTTGGTGAAGTGGGGGAAGCATCCTGCCCTGCACACTGCAGAGGTAGTTGTGTGTAGTGAACTGGCAGATACAGAGCCCCCTGCCCAGTTCCTGATTGAGGACATAATACAGTACAAAGCCATTCTAATTTTCAGAGGTAAATTCCTCACTTGCATCGCCCCTTCAGGTCAATTAAGAAGTTGGATGCCAGTGAGGGGACCATTAGCGTGCAGCCTTCCTGTCTCTCTGGCCTAGGGTGGGAGAGGGATTTTGGAGTACGAAGGAGACCCTTTCGTGGTCCGAATAACTTTCTCCCTGCCTCCTTCACTGCGGATTCTGGTAAAGGAACAGGGTTAATGGTGAGGAGAGGGGTTAGTAGAGAATTTCTGGCTTGAGACCCGGGTGAGGCACAGGAAGATGGAGGAATTGCTTTTGGGGATTTAAATAGAGCAGATTTAAACCAACAGTGAATGACCCCAGTTCAGTGCCTTGTGTCCACTCAGGTCTCCAAAGGCAGGGCCATGACTCTCTTTCCTTCCTGCTTCCAATCAGGGGTTCCTAGGGTACATGGGCTGTTTTGGTTGTGGGTTGGGCTCATTTAAAGGTAATTTCCAGATTGCCTTGTCACTGATTGGAACACCAAAATGCCCAACTGGTGACTTGAGGGGCCTTCCTGCTAGGCCAGGGGGGGATTGGGCTCCAGCCACTCAGCAGTGGAAGTGGCTTCAGGTCACGCTCCTGAATTCTGCCTTCCTCTGTCATTACTGTCAGCATCCTCACTGGATGGAAGTCACTTGTTCCTGGAAGTGATTTTGCTGTCTCTCTCTTGTGGTTTATTTTGGGATCCACCTCACCTTACGGAGGCACAGCAAGCATCTGAGTGTGGATTCAGCATCAGCTGTTCACAAGCAAGCCGAGGAAAACTGATTGCTGGCAGGTCTTGTGAGTTCCGGGCAAGGAACTCAGGGATTTGTTCTGGGGCTGAGGACCCCTAAACACCAGGACTTAGTGCCTGTACACTTGTTAAAGAAACCTGGTCATAACCAGATTCACTGTGGGTATTTCCTGAGATCCTACTTGGTGCCAGGTGCTTTACTTGTAGCCAGAGATAGCGATAATAGTCACATTTATGAGCATCAGTGTTGCCAACATCCTTGGAGGGCAGGTGCTGTCATCACTCTGATTTTTACAGACAAAACTGAGTCTCAGAGAAGACATTTCTTAGCTAACCAGCCAAGAAGTGGTAGAGTAAGATCTCAAACTTAGCTCTGTATGGCTCTAAGTCCCAGGTTATAACCACTGTACCATACTTTCCTGCTCTTGAGTAGCTTAGAGACTCACGGAGGCTGTGGAGACAATGAAGAAACCCACCAGTGTGTTTTCAAATGTCCTGATGAGCTGTTATGGGCTCAGTGAATGTATAAAGGATGATGTGGTAAAGGTCTGCCCTGGGCCTTGTTGGTTTAATCCTGAGTCCCTGGTAGGGCAGTTAATCAAATTCCAAAATGCTACCTCTTCCTATCGTTCCCTTTTTGAGCTGTGTGGGCTTGGTCAAGTTGCTTAGAATCTCTGAACTTTAGTTTCTTCATGTGAAAATAGGGATAAAAATATGCACTTCACAGAGCTGATATTAGAATGAAATAAGAAACACATATCAAGTATTTTGCAGTGTCTGGCACATAGGACATAGTCACTAAGTAGCTGTATTTGTCATTTTGAAAAATATACCTTTGCTACCTCCCTTTTTTTTTGGCGGGGGGGAGCTGATAGAGGGAGAGGAAGCAGGGGGTGGCCTAGGCAAAGAACCCTCTGATATTGCTCAGGCCCATGCTGCATGAGGGCCCAGTGCAGACTCAGGAAAGCATAACCAGGATCAAACCTGGGGCTCCTTGTTGACCTGATCTGACTTCAGGCGGCTGTGAGAGTCTCTGAAATATTGGCATTAATACAAAAAGCCCACTCGATGGAAGCACGCAGGAAGCTTGTGCAGCAACACGTTCATGTGAGGGAGAGAAAAAAAAAAAATTCCAAATCATCAACAACTGATGAGAGCAATCCAAGAATTATAGAGCACCAGCCATCTGGTCAGATCATTTCAGATCTGCACGAGCAATAAGAGGGAATTGAATTTTAAAAACCTCATTTATAGTAGACTGACTACTCTGGTTTCAAGTATTTAAGCGAGGAGTCTGATTTCCTGCAGGCCTTGGACATCTGTCTGAAGGAGCACCTGACTCTGGCTGGGTGACTCTGAGGACTGTCTCTGAGGAGCCTTTGACCCTCTGCAGCTTTGGAGGGACTGTGTGGTTTTCCAGTCATCTGACACCAATGTGATGTTCAGTTCGGTTCAATTCTGATACTGTCTGCTGGGGATTTGTGTTGAAGGTCAAAGTCACATAATACTGCCCATTTTCAGATGCGATTCCCAAGTCCTGGGCCACCTGTACTTCTGACTGAGCAATTGTAAATCAAGGACTCCCACAACCCCATGCTTAGGTTTGAGAATTTTCTCAAATCACTCAAAGTACTCAGGAAAACAAATTCACACCTTACAGTAAAGAATGCAATCAGGAATAGCCAAAGAGAAAAGCTGCATGGGGTGATCTGTCAAAGTGGCCGTGGGGGCTGGCAAATACAGCTTTCACATGCTCTCCAGGTGCACCATCCTGCCAGCACTTCCACGTGCTGGCACCCGCAAGCTCAGGTGGGTTTCAGGAAGCTCTTTGAACCCCGTTGTTGATGATGTTTCATTATGTGGGTGTGACTGATTAAAGCACTGGCCAGATGACTGATCTCAGCCCTCAGCCTGTGCTTCCTTCCCAGAGATCAGACTTGGGGGAGTGGGGAGGGGGCCGGAAGTCCCTGGTAATTATATCAGAGGCTTAATTGAAGTGAGATTAAGGGGGAAAGTTTCCAGTGCCTTCTGCCCCCTCCCCAGCTCCATGCTTGGGAAGTAGATGATTATCTCTCCATCCCTTAGGCTGGATGGATCATCCTTACTGATCACTGAATTCCTAGAGTGGTCCCCAAGAATGTGACCTCTTCTGTCTCTTCCTCCACATGTGTGCATATGCATACATGTGTGCTTGCCTATGAGGGGTGTTTGAGAGCAGGATTGGCAGTAAAGGGCAGCTCATACCTAAGTCTTCAAAGTGGGGTTAGTGGGACTTCTTGGATCCCAGCAGGAGGAAATGGCCTTCAAGAGGGGTATAACCAGGTGGCTCTGTGAGATGGTCTCTTACGGGCTCAAGGGCAGTGCTGGGAAGGCGGGGTAGTGGCTGGGTAGAGCAGCCAGTGTAGTGTTGCCTCATGGTCTGTCTCCTTTCCGGGGTTCAAGTTGCTATCCCCAGCATGTTTTTTTTTTTTTTTTTTAAGATGTTTATCAGAGCTTATCCTTAGTGCTGGCTCCTGCTGCACAGTGCTTTCCTGCTTTGAGGCCTTTCAGTTCTCTGAGACTTGGAATTCAGTTCTCTGAATCTTGGGATTCCCTGAGAACTTTGTTTGTCTCCTAACTATACTTTTGGTCCCTTTGGTCCTATCACTGTCACTCTGCCAGCTTTGTTAAGTGTTCTCCACTCCACTCTGAGCATCGGCTTTGCTGTTGGTAATGCAGGTTTATCAGGGTGAACCACTTGGAGATGGCAGGATGTGAGGCCACTTGCAGCCCCGTAGAAACAGTTTCTGAGGCTTCTCATTACCATGCACTGGAAGAGAAAGGATGGGACAATGGAATTCAAGCAGGCCCAGAGGTTCCATGGGGGCAGCTTAGAACTCTTCATTTCAGATTTCATCTGTCATGTCGGAAGGTCTCTTCATGAGCCTCCCAGAATGTCTGACTGTTGTCCCCAGCAGCAAAGTTCCACATGTCCCAGGTAGCAGGTGGAGACAAAGGTAGGAAGGCCCATGACCTCTATGGCTGCCACTGCCAAGGCCAAGACTACTTTATAGTCATCTGGCTGAGCTCTTTGCTAGCACCAGATACTTGGGCATCTCTGCTCAAGGATTGGCACAGGCCAGAGTCCAGTTTACAGTCTGTAGATTTGTCAGGTGATAGAGAGCAGCTGTTGGCCATCCTCATTTATTAATTATTTGAATGCTTAATACTCACCCTGAGGCCCTCATCCTCCCTTTCCTTTCTTCCACCTACCTGTTCTCTTTGAGGTATTATCAAGAATACTTAGGAGAGTGGCGTAGTGTTGTCTTCCAAAAGTTGGGGCACATGAAGTGGTTGAGGTGAAAACTTAGAGTACATAGGGATGATAGAAAACTTGTGAAACAGTCCCGTTCTCAGGCCCAGGTCTTGGCTGTAGTTCAAGTTCAGAGAACGTGTATAGTTCTGACTTCCCTTTTTTCTCCAACATTGGGTTCAACTCCTGGGCAAGAGAATACAGCCCAACTCCAGGGTTTGGATTAATCAGGGCTGGGGATGGCTTTCAAGTGCTGGCCTGGACCTGAGATGAGAGACCCTTTTCCAGAACCTGCTACATCCTTGGTTTTGTCAAAACACTGGGAATTGACCTGGAACTTAAGGGGAGATAATATTTGACTAGGGAAGAGGACAAGGTGGGAAGCAAGAGGGAGTATGTCTGCCTGGCTGGAGTGGTAAGGGTGTGTAGAGGAATAATGAGCCATTGGTAGTTGGCAGCATCCACTCTGTCAGAGATGGGGGGCAATGGGTGGGAAGGGAGATAAGGAGGAGAACTGACAATCTAGTAGATACTAAAATATGAAAGTAAGTGTAACCTGTGAGCCTGTCATGGAGTCCAACCAGGGGCTGTACTGGCAGATGAGGAAATGAAGAAAGATTATGTGAACTGCATTCTGACAGTCAGGAAGTGGAAGAAGAGAACTCAGATGGCATTGTCAGAGACAACTGGATCAACAACCTCATTTATTTTATGTTTCTTCAGCATTCCAAGTATGGTGCTCCATGCTGGGGATACCTAGGTGGGCATGACAGAGGTCATGGACTTAGGGTGTAGGAGGACTACCAGACGCAAATATGGCCATGAAGGAAAGACTTCCCAAAGGCAAGATGATTCAAGCTGAATGGAGAGAGCTTGTGTTTCTCTGAAGGCAGAGGGGAAACGACTCAGTGTTGATGGAGAGATTTAAATCCCCAGAGAGGAGAGCATTTGATGGGGCAAAGTTATTTAGGTAGCAGATGAAAGTTCTTGGCCTCATAATTGTGTTGAGCCTTAGAAATTAGAGGCAGAGACCAGAAGGAAACATGGAAAGGTTGGGGAGATGCTGAAGGGAACTGAGGGAGCCTCTCTTGGACATCTTCAATTCTCTGAGCAAACTGATGGTGGGCTTCTGTCTTGGGTAATGAAAGAAAAGGACTTGATTGGGTGCTTGAGAAATGAAAGGTTAGGAAGAACCTCTGTGGGCAGGGGTGCTTGAAGAATCAAGAGGTCAGAACTAAACATCACCTAGCATCGGGAAGGACCCAGCTAATATTTGACAACTTGCCTTTGTAGTGGGCCAGGACCGGGGCTTTCATGAGTTTTCAACCACTCTTGTCCCTGGACAGTGTATAGATGGACAGAGGGAAAGGTGGGGTCTGAGGAATGATGGGCAGATCATTCCAGGAACCCGTGTTCCCACATGGTGTTGGTGAGGGAGACCTTTGTCTCCGCTGTCTATGGGGCTTTGTGGAAAAGAAGGAAGCTGCACCAACCTTCCCTCTTCTGGAGAAAGGTACATCTAGCGGACTCTCTGAGGCCCCTGGTGATGCCCAAGGTCAGGATGTGGGTGCACCCATTAGTCACTGATCTGGCAGGCCTGGAAAACAGTTGAGAGAGGCAGGGCTCTGCACACAGGAGCATTCCAAGCCTTCTCTTGTTTGTGCTCTGGTCAGACTGTTTGTCTTTCTGCGCATGTTGACGTTTGGTTTTGTTTCTTCATAAACTCATAGGTTGTTGGTCTTGCCTTATTTCCCATAGTATGTTGATTTGGGCAAACAAAGATTGAGTTTTATTTTAATTTCTTTAATTCCCAGAATAGTCTGTTTATGGTTTGTATAATGCAGTTGTTTGGAAGGACAGAACCATTTCTTTGGATTAAAAAGTTTTCAGATTTGATTACCTGTGGCCATAATTAGTTTATCTGGGCAGAGGTGAGTTTTTATGGAATAGTAATAAGAGGATGCTGTATTTGAAAAGTTCCTTTTGCCTAAGGAAAAAAAAAATACTACCCCTGCTCTCTGGCCCAGTAGCCTTCCAAATGTTGCATAAACATCATCTTGTTCATCTCCATTCCATCATCTCCTGGTTTTGCCAGCTCAGGCTTTTAGACAGAAAGGGAGGGAGTTGTCCTAAACTTGTAGGCAAGAATGACACAGGCAGAACAGAACCCAGGAATCCTGTCCTGATAGTTGAATGGGGAAGGGAGGAAAGGAACATCCTTTGGGAAATCCCATTGTGCTGGTACTCTGTGTCTATTATTGAAAAGAACCCTCAAGATACCCCATGAGGGAATGGCTACATTTTCTCCTGGTCTCTGTTGGAGATTTCTCTTTTCAGATCTCATTGCTTTTCCTAGGATTTCCTTCCTTCCTTTCTTAATATAGAAACTACAGTGTCATTACTGAAAGCAGTATTATTTAAAGTCTGTGTGGGAACAAAATAATATAACTGCTGGAGACTGTTGACATTAGGAGGCGGAAATTATTCAAGTGGATGCAGAATTATTCAAGCTGCCCGTCTTGGTTTCCTAGGTTAGATCTGAGGAGTAGATCCAGATGTCCTTAAACATGGTGGATTAAGTGACCCTGTGTGCAGTGTGATTTCAGGCTGTTAGCTGGCTTTAGATTCCCGCTGGGTTAGGTTGCAGATGGAGAGGCTGGGCAAATTGTTCCTTACAGATCGTTAACATTTCAACTTCCAGTATGTGATCAAAAAAGCTAGCAGAAAATACATTGGAGATAGGTATAGCATGGTTGATTTCAAAGGGGAGGGACTCTTTCTTTTAGAAATATGACAGTAATGGGGCAGCCAGATGGTATGCTTGATTTACAGGAGTTCGTCTTAGTGACAGTTTCGGGGGTGCTCTTAGGGAGTGAAGAGAAGTAAGAGGAAGACAAATCAAAGGAAGGTGAAAACTTTTCCACCTTTTCACTGCATCATCTGACCCTGCTCATGCATGTCAACGACAATCTTGTTTTTATTGTAGCTTGTTTAACAAAATGCTCTTTTCCTTTCTCCCCCCCCCCCCCCATTCTCATTCCTTCTGCCCTTCTCCTGTTTTTCCTCCCTCACATTCTGTCTGCCTTGCCTCTTCTCCTCCCTTGGTGTAGTGGCCTCTACCTACAGCTGAGTGGCAGGTGGCCGTATGGACAGACAGAAGTGTGTGTAGCTGTGGGGATATTTTCTCGATTCTGCCAGCATCAAATAAATGACTTCCAAGGCAATCCTTCCAGCCACGTATTTCGCTGATCAGTCAGAACAAGAAGAAAAACACATTAGCACTGCCAGAGAGGGGATTTGGGGAAAATCAAGTCTGTGGAACTGAGTGATCTAAAGTCATAAGCATTAAAAACAAATCCCAGAGTACAGCTGGAGTTCTTCCCAACCTGTCTCCCAGAGCCCAGTCCCTTTCTCTCTCTCTCTCTCTCTCTCTCTCTCTCTCTCTCACACACACACACTCTCACACACACACACACACACACACACACACACACACAGTGCTTGCTGTATGAATGGCTTGTGGAGCTGAATGCTGACAAGAAGGCACTAGCCTGTATTGCCTATCATCAGATATCTCGGTGTGACGTGGAAAGGATGCACTCCTTGGCTGGTGTGTTTTCTGTGTTTTAACCTGTGACCTCTATGTCTGCATACACTCGACAAAGGCTTGGATCACTAGAGTTAAACACATTGTGCACTTGTGTGTTTCCCTTCTGCCTGGAACCAGTTTAGAGTGAGGTCTCTAGAGAAAAATGGCCCCTTCTTTGTCCTTAGGCCAGGAAGGTACTTCTTATTAGGAGGAAGTGTTCTTCTGGTTGTATGGGCAAAATGTTTAAATTACAGTGGAGCATTTTGTCTCCTTCAGAACAAAGACAAAGTCTAGAATGCCTGTTTTTCAGTGAGATATGTTTTTCAGAGAGGAACAGTCAGAGGGCCGAGCCCAGGCTGTATTTTGGCATTTAGCTGTTGTAGTTCCTTGAATACAGTGGACAGCGGAGTGTTGTAGAGTCAGTCTATCAGGGTCTCATGTTGCAGCTGTGGTTTGTTTTGTTTTAACATCTGAGTGGTTTTGGACAAGTTACTTAGTTTCACTAAGGTTTTTCTTAGAGGTTTTTAAATTTTATTTGAAAGACTGAGGAGAGCTCTTCCATCTGCTGGTTCACTCCCCAAATGCCCTCAAGTGCCGGGACCAGGCCAGGCTGAATCCAGGACCCAGGAACTCCATCTGAGTCTCCTAGATGGGTGGCAGGAACCCAGGAACTTAGGCCATCTGCTGCTTGCCAGGTGCATTAGAAGGAAGCTAGTTCGGAAGCTGAAAGTAGCCTTAGCATTCCAATATGTGATACAGGTGTCCCAAGCTGCACCACAGCACCCACCCCAGTTCCACTAAGGTTTAATGAACTATGCTCACCTGTAAAATAAGGCTAGTGATACCAACCTCAGAGGGTTATTTTGAGTAGTAAGGTAAATATGAAGCATTTAGTGTGGTACTAGGTGCATAATAGCATCTCAATAAATGTTAGCTGCTGCTGTTTCTGTTGTATACCTCAGCCTGAACTGAGGTATGATCTACAGAATAACTGACTAGTGTTCATCAAATGTAGCTAAGTCAAGAAAGACGAAGGCTGAAGGACTGTCACAGGTTGGAGGAGACTAAGGAAACGTGACAATGAATACAGTATGTTGCCTAGATTCGATTGTGGAACAGAAAAAAAGTAGTAGAAAAATTGATGAAATAGGCCGGCGCCGTGGCTCAACAGGCTAATCCTCCGCCTTGCGGCGCCGGCACACCGGGTTCTAGTCCCGGTTGGGGCACCGGATTCTGTCCCGGTTGCCCCTCTTCCAGGCCAGCCCTCTGCTGTGGCCCGGGAGTGCAGTGGAGGATGGCCCAGGTGCTTGGGCCCTGCACCCCATGGGGAGACCAGGAAAAGCACCTGGCTCCTGGCTCCTGCCATCGGACGAGCGCGGTGCGCCGGCCGCAGCGCGACGACCGCGGAGGCCATTGGAGGGTGAACCAGCGGCAAAGGAAGACCTTTCTCTCTGTCTCTCTCTCACTGTCCACTCTGCCTGTAAAAAAAAAAAAAAAAAAACAAAAAAAAAATTGATGAAATAGTTTAGCTACTATTGGTATATCAATGTTAAGTTCTTAATTTTGGTAATTTCTGCAGTTATGTAAGATTAATATCCAGGGAATCTAATGAAGAATATATGAGAGCTGTGCTTTTTTTGAGCAACTTTTCTGTAAGTCTGAAGTTATTTCAGGAGCTAGTGTTTTGCCCAGTGGTTTACCTGCCACTTGGGATGCCCTGGGTTCAAGTCTCAGTTCTGTTTGTTTTTTTGTTTGTTATTTTTAGATTTTATTTATTTGAAAGTCAGAGTTACACAGAGAGAGAAGGAGAGGCAGAGAGAGAAAGAGAGGTCTTGTATCCACTGGTTCACTCCCCAGTTGGCTGCAACGGCCAGAGCTGTGCTGATTTGAAGCCAGAAGCCAGGAGCTTCTTCTAGATCTCCCACATGGGTGAAGGGGCCCAGCGTCTTAGGCCATCGTCTACTGCTTTCCCAGGCCATAGCAGAGAGCTGGATTGGAAGTGGAGCAACCAGGACTTGAACTAGCACCCTTATGGGATGCAGGCACTGCAGGTTACAGCTTTACTGCTACACCACAGCGCTGGCCCCCCAACTCTATTTCTGATTCCAGCTTCCTTCTAGTGTGCACTCTGGGCAGCAGCAGGTGATCCTGCCACCTGCATGGGAGACCCCAATGGAGTTCCTCGCTTCTGTCTTCAGCCTGGCCCAACCCCAACTTTTGTGGGCATTTGGGGGAATGAACCAGTGGGAAGTTCTTTCTGTCTCTGCCTTTTGAATAAATGCAAATAAATCAATTACTAAAAGCTAAATAATATGTATATAAAATTATTTCAGAATAAAATGTTAAAATAAGTGCATGTCCAAGTGGCCTTTAGGTAAAGGAGAAACTGACCAGGGTGTAGCCATTCCTCTTGCACAACAGGTAGCACCTGGTTTGGTCTCACTGCCCATGTCAGCATGAGGGCTTACTTAGGGCTTACTTTAGCCCCTGTGCACCTGAGACGCAATCTGCTCTAGGCAGATGATTGGTCAGGTAGCAGAGCAGACACCCAGCCTAGGTGTGGTCCTGCAGCAGTGCCATATAGCAACTTCAGAGGAGACCACTCATTTGGCACTGGGACTCTGCAGGGCTGAGTGATTGGGGCACTTGTCTCTGTCCCTTGGATTATAAATGAAATTCTGTTTTATCCCTTTATCTAAGCAGCAGTCACTATGGCAATGTGTTTGTGGATTGCAATTCTTACCCCCACGCTCACTGTTTGATCATCCAAAAGAAAGAAAAAATAGGTTCAAACCTAGCTTTGCAATAATTTATTATTTTCTTTCCTGTTTTAAGTACCTTGCTTTTGCACAAAGCAGGTATTTTGCTTGCTTTTCTTGAGGGTAAAAGGTACTTGTGCTTTTCTTATGACTGATGTGACCATCCCTGTCATGCTCTTAGCAAGGTTTGTAGAAGAAAACCATGATTATCATTGGGAGAATGTGAGTTTTGTAGTTTTTAGTTTTGCATTGAAGTCAGCTGTGGGGGGGAGGTGGTCTGCAAGTATAACATCTTCCATTCTAGCATACATCTCCCTTACAAGTGTTTACCCTTGAAGCCCATATTTTCTGAGTTAAAAAAAAAATCAATGCTAAAAAATGTTCTTTGTGTTTTAACTCAGTGGCTAAGGTGTACTGCTTTTTGCTATTGATTTACACATTTTATTGTCAGACCCTTGGGATGCATGTGCATTACCCAATACTGTGACAAATGGCTGGGCTTTGAATTATGTATTGTATTAGGAGGGAGTTCATAAACCATACTTTTCTGTAGGTTATTTTAGGCAGAAGAGTAGTGAACTGTCATTTCTCTTTGAGTCACATGTGACAAAAAAAAAAAAAAAAGATGGGGACACTGATGACAGGAGCAGTATCTGGCTCAAGTGGGGACAATGAACTACCCCTGAAAGCTTGTGAGTGCAGAGGCTGAGTGGACAGACATTGGGTATGGACCAGGAAGATTGGGAGTACCAGGGTCAGAGGAGAGAGAATCTGCCAAAAACCAAATCTTTGCTGCCACTGTGTTTGGGCTCTAACCCCAGAGGCAAGATGGCCACCTGACCTGTCGTAGGATTTCTGATGCCCGAGAGTCTTGCACCCCACCTGGCCTTCCGCCCACCCGCCTCCCTCTCCCAGCACAGCCACTTGTGCTGATGGATATACAAACCCTTTGCAGACCGTCTGGCACCGCCTGACTTGCAGAGATCATCTGTCTCTTTTGAATGAGCAACTTTATGTTTGTGGCTCCTTTTCCCTGCACGGAGACAAATTGCCTTGTGCTGGCTTCTGCCTTCTGATGGAAATGTTTACCTTCCCTAGGGAATGTCACTATTCTTTGGGGGTAATGTCTGCTCGTGCTTCCCACCCCTCCTGGGAGTGTGAGTCTGTGCTCAAGGGTGGGACAGGAGGAGGCGGCTGGTGGAGCGTGCACAATTGCCACTGGGGCAGCCATCTGCCAGTGTCGCGGCTCGCAGCCTGCCTCTGAGCAGGCTGCCGGGAGGGAGTGTCTGCACTCCAGGGCCTGCATGCATTATGCACAGCCCATTCCCTAAATGAGCTTTCTAAGTGTATATAACTCCTTTCTACCCTATTCTTGTATGGCCCGCCTCAGGGCACTGTTCAGAATCTCCCCCTAATTATGCTTCTAGTGCTGAGCATTTAGAGTTTCTGGTAATAACTGATTTTTTCTTTTTGGAATAGATTTCTAAAATTGCAGTGAAGGATTGATTTATGTTTATGGGAAGATTTGCTTCTTACAGGGAAATTAACAATACTACAGTGGTACAGTTTCATGGTGTTTTGACACTATCCAAAGCCATAGTCTGACCCCCCTGGCCTGCCCAGCTTTTCCCAGAATGGGCCCCTTATGGTTTGAGGAAGCTGTTGTAGGATAAGAATGAAATCTTGCTTCCAGTTGCAGACTAGCACTTTCTCAAATGCTCCCCCACCCCTCCTCTTCACCTTCGCTTCCTGAGATGAGGGAGTTTTGTACATGCTGCTTAGAAAAAGAAGATGCATAACGTGATTCAGTCCTCGCCCACGGAACGAAGACTCCTGCCATCCAGTAAGTGTTGGCAGGCAGGCTGTGTGTGTTAAGAGCACGTCCTGCCTCCCTGCCTCTGCCTCCCTATCCCCGCGCTGCTCCTCTCATTGTGTATGCCCTTGGGTGGAGTTTGGGGTGTCGAGCATCTCAATTCTCCTGCTTTTCCTCCCAACGCTTGCTTCTCCTCAGTGTCTTGTAAGGCCTCTAGTATCTTGTAAGGAACAGAAGACAGTCACTCATATCCCAGAGACTTCATGATGACCCCTGGGAAGATTTCTAGTCCCAAGGTTGGTGTTTGAGTGCTTGCTGTGTGCCTGTTGTGTCAAGTATAGTCAAAGCATGGTAGGGTGCCTCACTACCTTAAGCACAATAAACTACCTAGGGATCCATTCAAACAGAAAGTTGCAATTCCCAGCAACCCACTCCCAGGGTCTGGATTATAGGTGACTTTTGATCTGTCATTGCAATATTGACTTATGAAGGTCATCGAGGCCTCTAGGCTAGTGCTGGTTTGGTTATGCTGTTCAAAGTGAGTTACTGGTAACATTGGCCTCTCTTGCCTTCTCGTGGGTTAGGGAGGGAGCATTAGGTTCTAGAAAATCCTTGGTTGTGAAGACTTGGATTTTGTCTTCTTTTCACCTATCCCTAAATTAGTTTGGCGGCACTAGCAGCCAAATCCGACCCGAAGGAAGCCCCAGCCAAGAAGAAGCCTGTGGTGGGGAAGAAGGTGAAGAAGCCGAGGGCTGTGGGTGTCAAGCAGAAACAGCAGCCTGTGGTGAGGAGAAAGGCCGCTGCCACCAAGAAGCCAGCTGCAGACAAGAAGACAGCCGACAGGAAGGCCGGCCTGGAAGACAAGAAGCCTGCTGCCTAATGTGGCAGCTCGTTTATCCCAGACCACTTCTTTTGAATAAAAGAAATAAGTTAAAAGAACCCAGAAACCCAGAGCAACAGAGTAAGAAGTAGAACAGAACTTTGAGAAAGAAGGCAATGAGAAAGATGCAGGAAGAAAAGAGGGAGCTATTGGCTCACCAGTCTTTTAGAACAAGAGAAAATGGTACCTTCCTCAGCCTGGCTAGCCACGGAGACAGTACTGGATGCACTGTTAGCACAGCCTAGAGCAGAGCCACGAGGCCCCTGCACTGTGCTCCCTGAGGATGTTTGTGCTAGCGCCAAGCCTCATGCCCGCTTGTCAAGTAGCCACACAGCTACAGAAATGCCAAAGGTCCTGTTAAGCTCTTGTAACAAGGAGACTGAGACTTACGATGTGGCTTGACCAGACCAGTTGTAGCTTCGTTGTAACGTGGCCAAGGGGAAGCTCTTGTTTCAGGAACCCCTTCTGTGTAGATGGATTGGAGCTGAGCCTCTCCCTTCCAGGCTGGCCTTGGTGGACTTGGTGGACTTCCCTGCCCATTTGTGGCCTCAGCCAGCTGAGCTGCCAGCAGGTTCTGGAGCCTTCCCAAGCCTGCAGCAAACAGGGCTTGGCAGTGACAAGATCTGTTGCAGGGCTGCATTTATCGGACGCCCTTTAAAGTTAGCTTGCCTGTAGTCCTTAAGTGCCTCACCAGAGCCTCTTGAGGTTCTTGGCTTCCCTTGAACTTCATGCTTGTGCTGACTCCCACACACATTCCTGGATCTTTTCATTTTAACCATGGTTGGGGATGAATTGAGGGAGGGTGAGGATTTGCTTTCCTCTGCTGCAGAAGTGCATTGCTGCTAATTTCATTCTTCGCACTCTGTCTTTGAGATGAGCAAGGTCCTCTGTGCCCGTGTTTAGTATTGCTGTGTTACTGGACTCTCCTGGCAAAAATTAGGCTAATGTCTCCAACGACTGCATTAGCCACTGAAATGAGGTTCTAAATTGAAGGTACTACACCAAGTCTCTCTCGGAGTTATCGCCTTCTTCTGGCTTTTATTATTCAAATTCATTCTCTCAATGATTCTCTGCAGACTGACACACTGGTTCAGTGTGTTGCCGCATTGTACTA
This sequence comes from Sylvilagus floridanus, assembly GCA_949820135.1. Taxonomy (NCBI): domain Eukaryota; kingdom Metazoa; phylum Chordata; class Mammalia; order Lagomorpha; family Leporidae; genus Sylvilagus; species Sylvilagus floridanus. The sequence goes on along the minus strand of OX463241.1, from coordinate 25,024,741 downwards.
GCTGAAAGGCAAGATCACCTTTTAAGAAGAGGGAGAAAGGAAGCAGGAAAAAAATGCGAAAGATGAATGTCGTGGTGCAAAGAGTCAGCAGTTTATCTGTTCTAAGAGCTACTTGCTAGGCCTGTGTGCTGCCCAGTCTCAGAAAGGAGAAGAAGCCGTCCTAGAATAGGACAAAGGGGGAGGAGGGAATGATGCCATTGCTTCAGTGGAATCTGGGCCTTACAGGTCCCCCACAGCTTCTTCCTTGTCCTTCATGTTTACTGAGCACCGAAAATATACAGCTAGGAGACCAAAGGCCAACAGGACAGGATGTTTCCCTGGAGATCTGGGTTTTATAGTTTCATTGATTTTTCCCTCTGTCTTGGGTATGTGCATGTGGGGAGGGCTGAGTGGAGGGTTGGCCCTTAGGATTTTTGTGTTGTATCCTGGAAGTAGGAGCCCTCTAGCAGTCAGATGCCTAGATAATTGAGAAATGACCTCCAAGACCATGTTTGTTTTTAAAATGCATATATATATATATATATATATGTATATATACATATATATGTATATATATGTATTTATACATATATATGGCTTGCACTGTGCATATATGTGTATATATATATACATATACATATATATATGTATATATATACATATATATATGGCTTGCACTGTGGAATAGTAAGCTAAACCTCTGCCTTTCTAAATAAATCTTTAAAAAAAAAACCACCCAAATTTTAGATGTAAAATTGACATTATGGTTCTGTTTTTCCAGTTGTTTTTACAAAACTGCTGTTATTGCTGTTCATAGTATTTAGAGACTGATACTTTCCCTCTAGAAAAGGAACATTTTAAAAAGTTAGAGCCTTTGACATTAATTAGACATACAAAATTAGAACATTTTCTAGGTGCTGATCTTTAATATGTTCAATTGTGTGAGTCTACCAAATTATACTTAGTTGATTATTATTGTTTAACATTTTGTTTATTTTTTTTTATTTGACAGGTAGAGTTATAGACAGAGAGAGAGACAGAAAGATCTTCCTTATATTGGTTCACTCCCCAATGGCCGCTATGGCTGGCGCTGTGCCGATCCGAAGCCAGGAGCCAGGTGCTTCTTCCTGGTCTCCCATGTGGGTGCAGGAGCCCAAACACTTGGGCCATCCTCCACTGCCCTCCTGGGCCACAGCAGAGAGCTGGACTGGAAGAGGAGCAACCAGGACTAGAACCCGGTGCCCGTATGGGACGCCGGTGCTGCAGGCGGAGGATTAACCAGTGAGCCACGGCGCCGGCCCTTATTGTTGAACTTTTAAATGATTTTTAGGTTTTTGCTGTTGTAAATAATTCTTCAGAAAACATCTTTATATTTTTATAGACTCTATTCTCTGTGTTCTTAGAAAGGATCTGACTTGTCTCTTAGATTATCTTGTCCAGCTTCTCAACCTTTTGTCTGGACCATTTAGATAACACCAGAGATTTGAGCACCTCTCACCCCTGCTCTGTATCACACATCAGATGCCGTGGGATTTCCTTCCCACATGGTTTCTGGGTACTTCTCCTTTAACTAGGAAATGTCTGGCTTCATGTTAGGTAGGGCCGCAGGTACAGAACATAAGTTTTTGCTGTTTTGTGCTCAAATTGTGAGGTCCCTAAAGACAGGGATATTGTCATCACCCTCTTTCTTTTTTTTTTTTAAAGATTTATTTTATCTATTTGAAAGAGTTACACAGAGAGAAGGAGAGTCAGGGAGAGAGAGAGAGAGAAAGGTCTTCCATCCACTGATTCACTCCCTAATTGGCCGCAACAGCCAGAGCTGTGTCAATCCGGACCCAGGAGCTTCTTCCGGGGCTCCCACGCAGGTGCAGGGGTCCAAGGACTTAAGCCATCTTCTGCTTTCCCAGGCCATAGCAGAGAGCTGGATAGGAAGTGGAGCAGCTGGGTCTTGAACCAGTGCCCATATGGGATGCCGGCGCTTCAGGCCAGGGCATTAACCCACTGTGCCACAGCACCAGCCCCATTATCACCCTCTTTGACAGTGAACAGTTATTGTGTGCCTGCCTCCTTGGGAGGAGGATTCCCAAACAGGCCCCTGCCTTCAAGGAATTTGCTGAAGGATATCATAATTGACATGAAACAATCCACACAATTTTATTGAGCAGTTGCTATATGGTAGGTACTTGGTTCAGGCTCTTGTTAGGGGAACAGAAGAGGATAATATGCTGTTCTTCTGAAAGGAAACTTTGGTATTTATAGGTTAAAGTTAGCTAGCTACATAGATCAGCAACTGAAGAATACTGTACAGACAGCAGGTCTCACAGAGGTTCAGGGTGGTTGTCCCTGGGCTGCCTTGCAGAAGAAGCATATTCATTCTGAGTCAGAGGAATTAGTGCATTTCAGAATTAGTGCATTTCAGGTAGGGCATTAGCTGTGCCTTTAAAAAGAGCTGGCATTTGATGAGGCAGGGTGTAGAGGGTTAACCAAGTGGGAGGAACAGCTTGCAAAAGAGTGGTGGCAATAATGACTGTCTTGTGATAGTGACCAAGCACACAGCAGCACAGGAACAGATGGGATGGAGAGTTGCAAAGAGGTGAAGGAGAATTAAGGTTGCGTGTCAAGAATCCTGAGAGTTGTGGGACCCAGAGCAGTATTGGATTTTACTGTGGGTGAGAAAAACCTTACTAAATTTTCCTCTGATTAAAAGGCAGGTAAGAAAGTCTAGATTTGGGGCTGGCCCTGTGGCACAGCAGGTTAACGCCTTGGCCTGAAGCCCCAGCATCCTATATGGGCGCCAATTCTAGTCCCAGCTTCTCCTCTTCCGATCCAGCTCTCTGCTATGACCTGGGAAAGCAGTAGAAGATGGCCCAAGTCTTTGGGTCCCTGCACCCACGTGGGAGACCCGGAAGAAGCTCCTGGCTTCAGATGGGTGCAGCTCCGGCCGTTGCGGCCATCTGGGGAGTGAACCAGTGGATGGACGATCTTTCTATCTCTACCTCTCTCTGTAACTTTCAAATAAATACAATAAATCTTTAAAAAAAAAAAAAAGTGTAGATTTCTCTCAGTGCCAGACCATCCCCAGGCCTAAGCCCTGAGACCTCTGCCCCTGTCATTCTGTAGCTGAGCCCTTGGTGATATCATCCGACCTGACGGCTTTACATTTCATCTGTATGCTGATGATTCCCAGATTTTTTAAATCCCCAGCCCAGACTTCTCAGACCTCCAGATCTGTGTGCCTACTAGGTACTTCTACTTGGATAGGCATTCTCACATTGATCATGTCTAAAATTGAACTCCTGTAAGTTTCCTCATCTCAGTTAATTGCAGCCCTGTAATTTCGAAGTTGTTCAGACCAAAATCATTGCAGCCATTCTCATTGCCTTTCTCTGACATCGCACAGTCCAGCTTATAGCAAATTCTTATAGCTCTGTCTTCAGATCATATGCAGAATTTGATCACTTCTTCTTGTCACCCCCACAGCCACCATTATCTCTGGTTTGGGCTATTGTAAAGCTTCCTCATTGGCCTCCTTTCTTCTGCTGTTATCACCTGCAGTCAGTTTTCAACACATCTGCCAGTGATCATTTTATCATGTCTGCCAATGTGCTGATGTCCCTTGGTGTTCCTTCTCACACAAAGGAAGGGCCCCTTCCATGGCCTACATGGGCCTATGAAGTGGCTCACCATCCTTTAGTCATTTCTTTTGCTGTTGTCTCTTACATTCCCCCTCTTCTGTTACCTAGGCCTCCCTTATATTCTTTGAACACACAGGGCCCATTATAACTTGGACCCAGAAAGCTCTGCAACTGGAGAGGTTTGTGGTGCCCTCATTTTCCCTTAGCAAAGTGACCTCCTCTCCCAGTGGACAGGGCTGAAGGATTTAACCAACACAATGAGCAAAGTGGCATTGGATTATAACCTGATGTATAATATAAATACATATGACTCTAAACTCATATAAGCAAATAGAAGACTTCCCATAATATATGGAGATACTGCTCCTCTCTCCCTTAAAAAAAGGTGAAGTTTAAATCTATTAAGTGACTTAGTGACTCACCTCTAATGAATAGATTTTGGGAAGGGAAAAATAGTAACTTCACAGTGGAGAAGCCTGGTATGTACTACCTGTGATCAAGCCTAGCATCACCTTTATTGTAACGTGTCATTTTTTACTCTGTGATAGGATGAGACAACATGGGCATTTCTCCTCTGCTCCGCAGTTCCCCAAACTTAGTAACCCCAGCTTCATTGTGACAAAACTATCAGACAAACCCAGTTTGAAGGGCATTCTATAAAAACCTGAGTAGTATTCTTCAAACTGTCATTGTGGTGATAAATACAGCAAGAAACTGTCACAGACCAGAGAAGACATGACATCTAAATGCAGTTCTTCATCTTTTTTAAAAAATTTATTTGAGAGGTAAAGAGACAGAAAGAAACAGACAGACAAGCAGAAAAAGAGCTCTTACCTGCTTGTTCATGCCCTAAATGCTCCCAGTGATGGAGGTTGGGCTGGGGTTGGAGTCAGGAGCCAGGAAAAAAATCAATGACATCACCTGTATGGCTGGCAGGGACCAACTGCTATAATCTTCATTTTACTGTCTCTTATGGTCTGCAGTAGCAGAAAGCTCGAATTGGGAGCGGGAGATGGGAACTGAACCCAGGCACTTCAAGATGGGACACAGGCATCCTAACCACATCCTAACCACTGCTGGAACAGAAAGACACATTGATTTAAAAAAAAAAAAAAAAAAAACTGAGGAAACATGAAGAAGCTGGAGTTTAGTCAACAGTAATGTGCTGGTGTTGGTTTCTGGTTTTGACAATGTACCATGGTAATGTAAGGTGATAGCATAAACTGAAACTGGGCAAAGGAGATCAAAGGATTCTAGGAACTCTGTCAGCTGTCCTTGTAAGTTTTATGTAAATATGAAATTATTCCAGAAAAGCAAAAGTGATTTTCTCATCAAGGCCGTCTCTGTTTACTCTCTCTTTTTTTTTTTTTTTTTTTTTACAGGCAGAGTGGACAGTGAGAGAGAGAGACAGAGAGACAGAGAGAAAGGTCTTCCTTTTGCCGTTGGTTCACCCTCCAATGGCCGCCGCGGCCGGCACGCTGCGGCCGGCGCACCGCGCTCGTCCGATGGCAGGAGCCAGGAGCCAGGTGCTTTTCCTGGTCTCCCCATGGGGTGCAGGGCCCAAGCACCTGGGCCATCCTCCACGGCACTCCCGGGCCACAGCAGAGGGCTGGCCTGGAAGAGGGGCAACCGGGACAGAATCCGGCACCCCGACCGGGACTAGAACCCGGTGTGCCGGCGCCGCAAGGCGGAGGATTAGCCTGTTGAGCCACGGCGCCGGCCTGTTTACTCTCTCTAAAAGCTTTCTCCTTTTGTGTCATTTTGTATCTCTCTTCCTGCATAATTTTGTTCCTTAGCACTTTACCATTTAATACTGTGTACTTATGTGTACTTATGTTGTTGTTGTTTTTTTTTTTTTTTGGTCTGATGCCTACTTGCATGGGAACTCTTGAGAGGCAAAAAGTCTTTGTGTGTCTTGCTTTCATCTAGATCTTTAGGGCCCAGAATGGTTTGTGGCTCATAGTAAGTTTTTAATAAATATTTATTAGTGAAGGAAGGAATGAATTCCTCTATATCACCCTTGTATCTGGGGCCTTGCTTTCTCTTGTGAAATTTCCAGTGGTTTCCCATTCCAGTAAGAGAAATGACAATTTTTTTTTTCAACTTTTGCTCAGCACAAAAATAACGGTCATGTCTGGGTGAGTTCTGCAGGATGCTGTCCAGCGTATCCCGGCACTGCAGCAGGAAGAGCAAGCTCAGAGTGTCCTTTACAACTTTACAATTTGCCTGGCAGAAATTCCCTAAGGTGAGGGCTTCATTGTGAGACAAACCTCACCTGCTCCTGTTGAAACCTGTGGTCCAGGACTGGCTGCTTCAGAGGAGGAATGTTGTCTCTGATTCTGTCAGCCATGACAGATGTGGAGTGTGTGTGGATGTGAGGACAGTGGGGAAACACGGGACCCTTTGATCTGGAAGAGTAAAGCCAGAGAAGGAAAATAGATTTAATCTCTATGTGTATTGAGCTTGTGTGTATCACAGACTAAAAACTTACAGGGTGAAGACAGCAGGAATGTGGACTGGGTCGGCAAATCCTGGTGAGAGAGCCTGACAATTCCGCTTGATTTCAAGGGAACTAAATTTAGGATAAGCAAAAGGGACTCCACCTCATACGGTGATGTCAAGTACGCAGTTGAAGGTAGAGATTCAAAACTACCATAGAAGAATGTGTGAGTGATAGTGTGATGGGTGAGGGATGGAGAGTCTGAGGACCTTCCTTGACCATCACAGAGGACCAATCTCTTCCACTGCTAGTGCTCATGCCTCAAGGTCCTGTGGGTTCCACTGATATTTTTTCTGGAGGCCATATTGGGTAGATTTTATTGTCACTGCCCTTTCAGATGCAGAAAGTAGCTTAGTTTAGGAAGAGAGATGTGGCTAACTCAACTCTTAAGGATGGTGGGCAGTGCCCATTCAGTCGCACCTGTTTTGTTCTGTTTTTTTTTTTTTCTTCCCTGTGTTGGAACTTGATTTGTCTCATAATTTATTTTAAAGCTTCCATAGAATGTGTTTCCCAAAGATGGAGTCATACTGATTTGAGGCTTGAATGAAGTCATTCAGAGCAACAAAACTGTGAGATCAAAGGTATTTTCCTTCTGCCTGACGCTCTCCATCTCCGTTCTGGACCCCAAGGTGCAACAGTTTTGCTTTGCTGTGCCTTGCTGTGCCTTAACACCTGTGTTGCTCTGACAAAGACCTACTCCCTACTGGGGACAGGATTTGGGCTGGAGCAGTGGCTGTTCCTTCTGGAGAGAAATAAGCAGGACCTCTTGCATCTCCTTCCATTTTGCTTGTCTTGAGGAAGAGGCCAAGGGTCCCCTCCCTTTGTAAGTAAGTCAGAATGTGTTTTCTTAAAACCATTTGAATACCACAGTTGGGTTCAATTATCTGCAGAAATGCTTATGTAAAGGAAAACTTATAAAGAAGAAATTTGTACCAAATAATGGGCTACCTTTTGTCAAAGGTTTTTTTTTTTTTTTTTCTTTCTTTCTTCTTTGTCAAGGCCATGCAGTTGAAAGTCTGAGTGTCCATGGAAAAGAGAAGGGAAAGTGAAAGAAACAAAATGTGCTTGTGGATTCTTGAGGGTAAATCTGAGGTCGCAGTGGTCGTCTGCTCTTCACCAGCAGTGCAGATGCCATGGGCTTCCTTCCGCTCCCTGACCTTCCTCTCTTCCACTCTCCCACCCCTGGGTCAACCAGGAAGGCTGACCCCATGATGCTCAGCTCTTTTCCAGGTACCTAGCACTGTCTGCCTGCTGCTTTTGTCACACTAGAAAGCCTAAGGGCTCACATAGCCCACTTGCTCCCACCTCTGGGCCTTGGTATGAGTCCTTTCACCCTTCTTCAGAGCTTTCATACTGCAGATTACAGCTGTGAAGCAAATTACCACAAACAGTGGCTTTGAACACCACCGTTACAGTCTCTCAATTTATATGGGTCACAAGCCCAGGCACTGGTTAGGCAGGTCTTTTGCTGTGGGCTTTGTAGCCTGAAACGAGGTGTTAGCCAGGCTGTGTTGCTTTTCAGAGGCTCTGGGGAAGAATCTACTTCCAAGTTAATTCAGATTGCTGCCAGTATTTCTTTACAGTCAGTTCTTGGAGTAAAATTTGTGGGTCAAAGGGTGAATGCAGTTATAATTTTATTAAGATGGTGCCGAATTTCCCACTGTCAGGACTGTGCCAGCTTATATCCCTAGCATTACTATATGCAGGTGTTCACTCCCCAATATCAGCTGCGGAGTATGTATTTATCAAACTTACAGGTGGGAAATGCTGTCTTGCTGTAATTTCGTTTGGCCTTCTTCCTATTATGGGCAAAGTTGTGTGTGTTTGTAGGGTTTAAAGGCATTGTATCTCTTTTTCTGTGAACTGCCTGTTCATGACCCCAGTCCTTTTTTCTATAGTATTGTTGGTCTTTCTCCTCCTTATTTTCGTAAGCCCCTTATGTATTTAGGGGTATTGACACTTTGTCTATGAAATTAAGTTAAAGGGGCCAGTGTTGTGGTGCAGTGGGTTAAGCCACCACTTGTGATTCCCACATTCCATCTTGGAGCACTGAGTCTAGTGATCTAGCTTCTGTCTTATGTGCCTGGGAAGGCAGCAGAGAATGGCCCAAATACTTGGGCCCCTTCTGCCTACAAGGGAGATTAGGATGGAGTTCATAGCTCCTGGCCTGGACCTGACTGTTGTGGCCATTTGGGGCCATTAGATGGAAGATCTATACAAGGTTCCCAACCTCATCTCTCCTTCTTTCTGTTGCTTTGCCTTCAAATAAATAAATAAACAAAGCTGTCTTTTAAAGTAAGGTAACTGAGGCCAGTACTTTGGCACCGTGGATAAAGCCACGGCCTGTGGTGCCAGCTTCTCCTATGGGCACCAGTTTGAGTGCCAGCTGCTTCACTTCAGATCTAGCTCCCTGCTAATGCTCCTGGGAAAGCAATGGACGATGGCCCAAGTCCTTGGGCTTCTGCATCCACGTGAGAGACCAGGAAGAAGCTCCTGGCTCCTGGCTTCAACCTGGTACAGCCTGGTTGTTGGGGCCATTTGGGAAGTGAACCAGCAGATGGAAGATATCTGTCTTTTCTCTCTCTCTTGTTCTCTTTAACTCTCATTTCCAAAGTTATTAAATATTATATATTATTATAAAATAATTTTTAAAAGTCAAGTAGCTGTCTTAAAGAAAAGAAGACTTCTTAAAGAAAAATATTTTAATTAATTAATTTATTTGAAAGGTAGAGTTACAGAGAGGCAGAGGCAGAGAGAGAGAAGTCTTCCATCCTCTCATTCACTCCAGAATTGGCTGCAATAGCCAGAGCTGGGCTGGTATGTAGTCAGGAGCCAGGAGCTTCTTCCAGGTCTCCCACACAGGTGCAGGAGCCCAAGGACTTGGACCATCTTCTACTGCTTTCCCAAGCCATAGCAGAGAGCTAGATGGGAAGTAGAGCAGTGGAGACTTGAACCGGCGCTCATATGGGATGCCAGTACTGAAGGCGGCAGCTTTACCTGCTACATCACAGCACCACTTCCCAGAAAAGAAGTTTAAAAATAATTGAGGTGTAGCTGCTTTCCCCGGTTTGTCTTTTATGTCCTTCCCTATGATATTTTCCAATGCATTTTAAATTTTTATTAAATTTATTTTTACATAAATTTATTAATACTTTGTTCCACTTCTGTATTTTGAATCATAATTAGAAAAGTGTTTTCACTGCTCTCAGATTATAGAGGACTCACCAGTACTTCCTTCTGATATGTATGTGGTTTCATTATTAACATTTAAATACCTGATTTGTTTAGAATTTATCCTCATACTTAGACATAAGGGATAGAATTAATTTTCTTTTTCAACATATCTTTAAGTTATTTCAACCTTGCTTATTAAAAGTCTGTCCTTTCTGCATATATTTGTGATGCTACCTTTATTGTATATTAAATTTCCATATGCGATTGGGTCTATTTTTGAATTTTCTGTTCCATTGGTAATTCTATTCATGTGCCATTACCAAACCGATTTAATTATAGCAGCTTTACAATATGTGGATTTAAAATTTTTAAAGATTTATTTATTTATTTGAAAGAGTTACAGACAAAGAAGAGGCAGAGAGAGATCTTCCATCCACTGTTTCACTTCCCAAGTGGCAACAATGGCCAGGGCTGAGCCATGCTGAAGCCAGGAGTTTTATCTGGGTCTCCCACGTGGATACAAGAGCCCAAGGGCTTGGGCCATCCTCCACTGCTTTTCCTAGGCCATTGGCAGGGAACTGGATCTGAAGTGGGACATCTGGAATTTGAACCAACTCCCATATGGTTTGCTCTCTATGCCATAATTCCGGCCCCTGCAGTGTGTTTTATTATCCAAATGGTCTTTCTAGTTTTATCTCTGCAGTTGTGTATGTGTGTTTGTGTTTTGTATGTGTGTCTGTGTAGATGGCAGCTAGAGACATGAGAACTTAGGTCAACTCCTAGTGCAAGTAGAAGACCTTAATTTGGCAAAGAAGAACCTTTAGCGCTGGAGTGGGAAGCTTTTTTCTGCCAAGGGCAGTGTGCATATTTATAACATCAATCACGGGCCATACAAAATTATCAACTAAAAATTTGCCTGCTATATATTGATTGAATTTAGAGTCTCACATGCAGTTTCCTTGGCAGGGCCAGATCAATTGATTTTGCAGGCCCAGTATGGCCCCTGGGCTGGAAGTTCCCCACTCCTGGGAATCCAGAGTTAGGAGCTAATCAGAAGTGTGTGGTCCTGAGAAGTCAGGGCAGAGCACTGCAGGGCTCAGGTACAGGTCTCACTTGTCAGATGCTGCCAGGAGAGCTCATGGAGCGACCAGTGAGAATCATCAGGGCTGTCACTCAGGAAGAGAATGGAGAAGGCTTTGGGGTGAATGGGAAGTGAGGATGTAGGCTCTTGGAGTATAGACAGTTCTTTAGAAATTTATCTATAGAAAAACAAAATGAGGGAAAGTGGTACCCAGAAGGGGTTTAGGGAGGATTTTCTTTTCTACTTTGTCTTTTTGTCTTAAATTGAGGTAAAATTTACTTAATAAGAAATTAACCATTTTTAAATGAGCAGTTTAATAGATTCAGTGTTGTGCAATCAGAACTTCTATCTCATTCTGAAATGTTTTCATCACCTCAAAGGAAAACAACACAGTAAGCTTTTTCCCCTCATTCTGTAATCCCCTGGCCTCTGGCAACCATCGGACTCCTTTCTGTCTGTATGGTTTTATCTCTTTTGGATATTTCATATACATGGAGTTATATAACATTTGACATTTTTTTTCTTTGACTTCTTTCAATTAGTATAATAATTTTTTTGAAGTTCCTCCATGTTGCAGCATGTTAACGGTGCTTCATTCCTTTTTATGGCTGAATAATAGTCCATCATGTGGTTGTACCATTGTTTGGGTAAATCTGCTTATTTGTTCATCTGCTGATGGATTCTTTGTGTGTTTTTAAACAAAGAAGAAACTAGAAACTACATAAAATGCTGATGGAAAGATTCCAGTACGTAGAGACAGGTGTAAGATTCAGGAAAAAGGATGGGTAAAGCTAAGATTCTTGGAAAGATGGACGGACTATAACCATTTGGAATTGAGAAACTGGGGAGATACCATCTGACAGCTTCTTTTTGCTTTATGATATAAAAGGCCAAGCTTCCACAGAGATGGGGAAGTCAGTGGCTGAAAGGAAGATTCACTAAATGTGTGAGTGAGGAGAGGAGGAAAATGGGCCAGCTAGAGACTATGGTTATGATGGTGCCCACTGTTTATTTCAGTTTGTGGAAAGTCTTTTTGGGAAGCTCTCCAAATGTTGTATAGTCACCAAAGGACATTTACTATTTCTGCTTCCTTCTTCTTCTTTTTTTTTTTTTTTTGACAGGCAGAGTGGACAGTGAGAGAGAGAGACAGAGAGAAAGGTCTTCCGTTGCCGTTGGTTCACCCTCCAATGGCCTCCGCGGTCGGCGCGCTGCGGCCGGCGCACCGCGCTCGTCCGATGGCAGGAGCCAGGAGCCAGGTGCTTTTCCTGGTCTCCCCATGGGGTGCAGGGCCCAAGCACCTGGGCCATCCTCCACGGCACTCCCGGGCCACAGCAGAGGGCTGGCCTGGAAGAGGGGCAACCGGGACAGAATCCGGCGCCCCGACCGGGGCTAGAACCCGGTGTGCCGGCGCCGCAAGGCGGAGGATTAGCCTGTTGAGCCACGGCGCCGGCCTCTGCTTCCTTCTTCTAAGACAGCATTCCAGTCACACCAGAGCTTGAGGTGTTGCCACACACAGAGTCCACAGGTGTAGTCACTTCACAAGTTTGTAAAGCCTGTGCTAAGTGTTGTGGGTTGGTTTCTCCTAAAGCAGATGTGAGATACAGGGTGGATTATATTTCTTAGGGATTAACCCCTGTAGGAGGAAGAGAGAAGAAGCAGGATTGGGGCAGAATTGAAGCCTAGGCTATGTCAGTAGGGAATTCTGGAGTGAATATTGTCCTTGGGATTGTCCTGCACTGAGCAAAATTGATTAGGATGATTAGGTTTGCAATACTCATGACTAGCTCAGTCACCAGTTTCAAGCTGCCCCAGAAGGTTGTGACCTCAAGCCAGGTAGTGCTCTGTAAATGACGCATACCTATAGAAACTGAAAACTGTGGGCTCCGCTGACCAAAGTAGGTCTTGCCTTAAAGATGGGGACCTGGGCATTTGTACCATGGCATTGGCAGACTAGTTGGGAGCCAGCTGGAACAGCTGAGTCCAGGCCAGTGGGAAGTAGACTTTAGAAGGTCTGTGACACACTGCGCTTATGCATGGGAACTGGGTAGGATGGTGGAGCTGGCAATAGACACATCCTGCCTCTCAGGTGGCATTTGAGGGACAGGGGCATGTGTTCCTTAGGAGAGTGAAATCTCACTTAATACAAAGGTTTTATTCTCAGCCAATCAACCAACTGGGAAGGGTGTGGGTTTTGAAAATGTTTCATGATGCTTTCGACTTCACTATTCTTTGTCGGAGAAATGACAAAAAAGGAAAGGGCACCCGGTAAGCAGTCAGCAAATGTTTGCTGAACAAGTGAATGAAAGGACCATTGTGGGTTGAGCCGCAGCAGGAACCAGAGGGTCAGCATTTGTGTCATGTGTTCAGAGGAGCCTGGGCTCCAGCAGTAGCAGCCAAACAGACATTTTAGTAATTACTCAGCATGGAGAGAGAGGATGCAGGATAGAACCTGGAGCAGAAGCAGTATTCCATGGCAGACTAGGAAGGTGACCAAAGTGCTGGAGACATGGGTGCAAACTGCTTCAGCTGGCATGGAGGAGGGGAGCGTAGGTGCCTGGTGGTGGATGGGTGGCTGAATGTTAGCTACATGTAGCTGCTTAGGCCATGGAAGGGGTGGTCTGGTAACCTTTTTCTGAAGCCTTTCCCCTCCCTATTGTTTCAGAACTTGGTGCAAGGAGGAAGGTTTCCTTGTTAGCTTGGTTCCTCCTACATTAAGAAGCTTCAGAATCTATACCCACTTACCTATCCTGTGACTTTCCCCTGCTTCTGGTAGCTCGCTCCCATAACCTCACAGCCTCACTTCCTCTATCCTCACTTCTTCTAGAACCTAAACCAATATAATTGTTCCCTCACTCTGGGCCACTGATTCTGGTCCCAATTCTTATATTCTGTTTTACCTCGGAGACCCAGACTGATGACCTATCAGCCTCCCTCTTGGTTCAGTGTCCTTGGTTCAGTGACTTCATGGCATCTGTGTTTCCAGAGCACTACTGCCAGCCCCTTGCGTCTCTCACTTTCTTGTTATATGGAGAAAGTGGTGGGACCAGAGCTCGATGTTGGATTAGAAACGAGGAAATGGCCATCAGGTAGAAGTTAGAGGCCTGGAATCTGGGCTGGTGATGATACCTGATGGTTAGCCTCAGGGCAGGAGTGGTTCTGGGGGAGGAGGAACGGAAGAAAGAAAACAATTTATTGTTGTAATAATTTATGTAGAAGTCAACTTCGGCAAATAGCTCCTAATCTGTTATTTCACTAGAGTCCAATCTAACCCTCTTCCCAATTCCTTTTCTTTCTTCCACTTTACAGATGAAGACATTTAGCAGATTATGTCATAAATACTGCTTCTTCTTCTCTCTACTTTCTGCTTCAGAGATTTCTGGCTTCAGCCCTCATTGCTATGCAGATGACTTCCAAGTTGATGTTTTCAGCTTCAACCTTACCCTCTGATCCCCATACCATATTTTCAGTCCCCTAATGTGTGTGTGCCTGTCCCATTGGTGCTAAAGAATCCTTTAAACCAGACTCAGAATAATTGTTCCTGTTCCTGGCCTCAACTAGCCTATTGGTGTACCTCTTTAACCCTGACATCCTCTTTCTCCAGGTCATATCCCTTGGAAACTTTGGTGTCTCTCTCCTCTCCTCCAGGCCAGTCTTGTCATTCACCTTGCTTTGCTGCATCCCATCATTATTTCCAGTCTCATTGTTCTTTCTTGTTTCCACTCCATGACTTCTTTCTGAGCTATGGCAATAGTTCCTTACCCAGCTCCCGCAACTCTAGGTATATCTGCCTCTGAGCACATTTTAACACATATCAACCACTGCACCAGTCACTGGAAACCACTGTTCTTGCCTAACAAGATCTTTCCCTGAAGACACTGAAGTGGTTCTTTACTGCCTAGAGAGTGAAAACCTGACTTTTCAACCTGGATTGTGAAGCCATTGGCTCTCCCACATCTCTTGCTAAGATTCTGTGCACTCAAACCTCCCTTTCCTAACCACAGGACTGCTTCCATTTTCCCTGTGTTCTATACTTTCCCCCTCCCCACCTTTATTAGGTTACTTTTCGTTCCTTAGTTTTTCCCTGCTTTTCTACTCTCTTGCTCCTCAGTCTACATAATTCTACTTGTTAAAACCTTATTGAGGCCGGTGCCGCGGCTCAATAGGCTAATCCTCCACCTTGCGGCACCAGCACACCGGGTTCTAGTTCCGATCGGGGTGCCGGATTCTGTCCCGGTTGCCCCTCTTCCAGGCCAGTTCTCTGCTGTGGCCTGGGAGTGCAGTGGAGGATGGCAAGTGCTTGGACCCTGCACCCCATGGGAGACCAGGAGAAGCACCTGGCTCCTGCCATTGGATCAGCGCGGTGCGCCGGCCGCGGCAGCCATTGGAGGGTGAACCAACGGCAAAAGGAAGACCTTTCTCTCTGTCTCTCTCTCTCTCCACTCTGCCTGTCAATAAATAAAACAAAAAACAAACAAAAAAACCTTATTGAAGGCCAACATTGTAGTACATCTGGTTCAGCTGCCACTTGACTTGCCAGCATCCTATAGTGGAGTGCTGATTCAAGTATCCGCTGTTGCACTTCTGATCTAGCTCTCTGATACGTACTTTGGAAAACAGCAGATGATAGCCCAGGTACTTGGGCCCTGCCACCCCAGTGGGAGACCAAAGAGAATTCTAGGCTCCTGGATTGTGGTTATTTGGGAAGTGAACCAGTGGCTAGATTTCCCTCTTCATTGTCTCTCTCTGTCACTCTGCCTTTGAAATAAATCTTCAAAAATTAAGTGTTTTAAAAAACCCATATTGATTTATATCTGTATCCATTGTAGTGGAATACTGTTACCCTTTTGAGAAATAAGGTAGATGTACATGTCCTGCCATAGAATGATACAGTATACTGCTGGATAATACAAACCATGTTTTAGGGCCAGTGCTATGGCACAGTGGGTTAAGCTGCCATTTGTGATGCAAGCATGCCAAATTGGAGCACTGATTCAAGTCCTGGTTGTTATACTTCAATCCAGCTTCCTGCTGATGTTCCTGGGAAGGCAGCAGATAATGGCCCAAGTGCTCAGGCAACCTGCTAGCCATGTGGCAGCATGGAGTACCTGGCTCACGTCTTTAGTCTGGCCCATCCCTGACTGTTGCAGCCATTTGAGGAATGAACCAGTGGGATGGAAGATCTTTTTTTCTCTGTCTCTCTCTCTGTTGCTCTGATTTTCAAGAAAATAAATTTTAAAAAAAATTGTACAACAATGTGTATGATATTTTTTTCTTGAGAAGTTACTAATAGTCATAAATGTAAATGAATGAAATGAAAAAAAGTTAGAAAACTATGTCCTGTTAATGATTATCCTTAAAAAGCAAAGATTATAAAGTGGTTATATATTCCTGTAATGCTTGATTTTTTAAAAAAAAAATAAGTTATATGTTTCAGTAGGAATCAGCAAGAGAAAAGTGGCCGTGTGTGTGTGTGTGTGTGAGAGAGAGAGAGAGAGTGAGTGAGTGAGTGAGTTGGCCCTAATCTTTTGGGTACATACAGACATTGTCCTCCCTGATTTCTCTCAAGTGCACAGGTACTCTTATTCATATCACCACCCCTGTAAACTCTTCGGTATGGAGTCTACCCTAAGCTTCGTATTGCGGTAGCCTGTGGATTTGCTTCATTCACCTCTTCTTGCTCGTGAATCAGAAACTCTTGGTATCTTTAGAATCCTTGAGCCCCTGTAGGCCTGGCCTTGTGCCTGTGTTCAGTGACTGTTCCATCATTATTTGTTGAGCTGGGCTGCTGTGCCCCAGGCATCCTTGGGTGTCTGGGGCCTTGATGCTCCTCTAGTTTGGGGGGAAGTGAAGGCCCTGCTCTCATGGTCAGAGCTGTTTGACTGATGGGAGCCGATCGATTGGCCTTTAATTCATTACCACCTTTCTGACTAGTATCCCATTGATTATGATTGATAAGACTGTTATTGGAAATCTCATGTGTGTTCTTACTGATCTCTAGAGGAATCCATTCCCACATAGCAAGCATTCTATTAATTCAATTCTGCAGTCCATCAAGACACAAAGTAATTGAAGTATGGATTAATGCCTGCCAAGAGTGGCAGGAGGAATGATAGAAGGGTTTTTGGCCAAAGGGGCTGAGCTGGTCAGCCCCTAGGGAATCCATTATCCTACCAGCCCCTACTGATACCTCTACTGAGCCTTAACAATGTCTGCTTGGCAGGGTTGGAGTAGATTCTGGACTTGGCACCAAAGGACTTGTAGCACATAGTGAGAGATGTTCCTGTTGGGCCTAAGTCAGCCTTTTGGATGAGGTGGGGAGGTACTGACGGCTTGTTGGGATTTGATTGTTCCTGAGGTGCTATCAGACTCTGCATGTCCTCAACTTGGTATAGGCACAAAGGGGAGTAAGTGTCAGGTGTTGGAAGAACTGCCTTTTTTTTTTTTTTTTTTTTTTTTTTTAAGAAAAGGTAGATTTGTTTGTTTGAAAATCAGAGTTACAGGAGACAGAAAAAGAGAGCGATCTCCCATCCACTGGCATACTCCCCACATGGCTGTACCAACCAGGGCCAGGCCAGGCCAAAGCCAGGAGCCTGGAGCTTCATCTGCATCTCCCACATTGGTGTCGGGGGCCCAGACATTTGGGCCATCCTCCACTACTTTTCCCAGGCCTTTATCAAGGAGTTGGATCAGAAGTAGTGCAGCCAGGACACGAACTGGTGCTCATATGGGATGCTGGTGTTGCAGATGGCCGGTTTACCTGCTATGCCACAACACCAGCCCTGGAAGAACTGCTTTGATGTCAGACCTGATTGAAGACTCAGTTTTATGACCTGTCTGAAGGCTGCTCTAGGCAGGGACCTCTGTAGGTTGCAGGACCTAAGATGTCTGGCAATTTAGTGTTTGGTAAACAGTTACTGAATCAAACTAATGGTGTAACCTAAGACTTCTTTGTAAAATAAAAATACCTACATGTTATAATTGTTTTGAAAATTAATTAAGGCTGTGTATAGCAGCAGTTCTAGTGTCTAGCATCAAGAGAGACAATTGGCATCTGCCACTTTCCTTAGTTCTGCCTCCTTCTCTCTTTTGCCCTTAAAGGTTAAGAATCTTGTGACATAATCTGTGTGTGTGTACTAGGCTGCCATGAGAATGACTTAGGCTGATTCATTCTTTAACAGGTGTTGGCCTCCCCCAGGATCATTCTCTGGGGCTTTACAGCCATCCATGGAGTCTGTGGAGGCTCCACCAGCAGCATCAGTTTATGGCACAGCAGTGTGGTCCAGCACAGAGTTCCAAGGACTAGAGAAAGCTCACTTGAACCCTGTCATCCATTTCTTAACTATAGAAAAGTCTTATTTGTACTGTCCAGAATCTGTATTACAGTCCCAATCTGTAATACAGATTTTTGAGAAGAATGGCAGTGGGCATCCTCTAACTGCCATTGATCCTGCAGGATGCTATGTTCTCCATCCCAGTGTCCTGCCTTTACTCATTTCACTTCCCAGGAGTGTCTGACTTAGAACAGGAGTTTATGTGGCGAACCATCACTGACAGCACACTGGGATTCATTGGTGAATGCTGTGCTTGTCTGGCTCAATTGTGAGGCTGTCTGCTAATAGGAAGGATCTCAAGCAGCTTTTAGTCAAAGATACATATGTAAGAAACTGCTTAACTATAAATTAAAACCAGTTTAATTATCTGTGGGTGGGGGGTTGCAGGAAAACAAATACAACAACCTTGTTGGCTACTTTGGTTCTAGGTACTAACCGCAGTTCTGAACGTCCTGAGAGCAAGATGGAAAAGATGGTGATGAATTACATAATTATCGTCCAATAAAAAAGCTAATTAGTATATCGGTTGTCTGCTGAGAAAGGAGCTTTTTCATGTTATTAGAGCTGATCTAAAAGCATTTTTATAATAGACATTAAACTGTGTGTTGGACAGTGTCTTTAACAAGCTTGTTTCAGAAACCTTAAGAGTGGGTTTTTTTTTGAAAACTGTTTCTTCCACAGACTCTGTACAAAATCTGAGGGCAGGGTTCCATGGGTTTGTGTTCTAAGAGGACAAATCCAGTGAGTAGTCTTCTTTTATATTTGATATAGTGTAGAATCACCTTAGCAGAGTGGATAGAGACCCCACCTGTTAGACTGCCTTCCTCAAAGACCTGGTCTGTCAGGTTGGTGTTTGGCAGGGACTGAACAGGAGTTGAAATGAAGAGGGAAAATGATAGCCAGGACTTGGCACAATCCAGCTTGCCAGTGTTTGACCTTACAAGACAACTTCAGCCCACAGCACTTCCTACGGAACGACCCGTTCGTGTTCATATTAACGTGCATTGTGGTGAGGTGAAAATGGAGCACATGTTGACTTTTTATTTTAAAAATCTAGCAGTTTGCTTAATTGTTTTCATTAGCATGTCCAATTGGTGGTATAATCTATTTCAGGCAAGCTTTATGTTTGTACAGTTTTAATTGCTGGAAAAGATACATCATTCAAAATCTATCACCAAGTACAATAATATATGTCTATTCTCCCACTGAACCTGGTAGCCTTTGGTTATAAAACAAAAATTTTTTTTTTTTTTGACAGGCAGAGTGGACAGGGAGAGAGAGAGACAGAGAGAAAGGTCTTCCGTTGCCGTTGGTTCACCCTCCAATGGCTGCCGCGGACGGCACGCTGCGGCCTGCGCACCGCTCTCATCTGATGGCAGGAGCCAGGTGCTAGGTGCTTTTTCCTGGTCTCCCATGCGGTGCAGGGCCCAAGCACTTGGGCCATCTTCCACTGCACTCCGGGGCCACAGCAGAGGGCTGGCCTGGAAGAGGGGCAACCGGGACAGAATCCGGCGCCCCGACCGGGACTAGAACCCGGTGTGCCGGCGCCGCAAGGCGGAGGATTAGCCTGTTGAGCCACTGCGCCGGCCCTATAAAACAATTTTTTTTTGTTTGAGATCAGAAGTATAAACATAAGCTTAGGAGATTTGCTGAGACTTGTTAATTGTGGCTACAACAGGGAAAGTAGAAATCCCAGGGTTTCCTGTACTTTGCCTTTGGTTTTCTGGGAACTTTGAGGTTGGGCATGGGGAAGAAAAATGTCCTTGGAAAATGTTGATGTAGCCAATGAACATTTACTGTTGGGAACAAATCCTTCAGATCTCAGAAATAGGGAGAAACCACAAGGCTGTGTATGAATAAAGTCATTATGAAGTGGTTTTTCTTTATTGAACCTTTTGGTTTCACTTAGTTCTGTAAGAAGCTATTCGGCAGAGTTTAATTTTCCACTTGCTTTTTTTGGCTACTGCCTGAACTCAAGAAATCCAGGGCAGTCCGTTGTCCTTTGCCCCCTCATTAGTAAGTTATTTTCTAGCCTGTCCCCCTCCTTCTCTGAAAAGGTTCTCTGAATTATTTGGGAGGGCAGGGCATGCTGTACTTGTTTTTATCCATTATTTATGTTTGTATTCAATTATACTCAACCTTCTTTTCAATTATGGGGATGGCTCTTGAGCATTTTTGTTTTAGGGAGTGGGTATCTGTTATAACAATTAGCTCTGGAGAGAGGGGAATTACCTGTAATTCTTGACCTCAGAAGAGATGTAGTACTAATGGGTCCCTGGTCTCCTCTCTGACTCCTCTGGAGAGCCACTGCTCTTGTTTACTCCTTGGCTCAGGGGCTTCTGAATTGGAACAGCAGGAGGTACTCAGACTCCTAAACCAGAGTTAAGTCCCTCAGGGGGCCTCTGCTGCAGGGCCCTGGATGGCAGCTTATGTTTGTGCTGTCTATCATACCTCTGAAAGCCCTCTTTCATCCTTTGAGTCCTCTTGGTACTCTAGGTACGTGCCATTTGTGAAATGAAGATATACTTCCTTGCTGTCTGATACAGTAGTCACTAGCCATTTGTAATAATTTAATTCAAATGAGTAAGATTCAGTTCCCTAGTGTCACTAGTTAAATTTCAAATACTCCGTAGCCATGTAGCCAGGAGCAACTGTAATGGACAGTGCACATACAGAAAATTTCTAACATCGCAAAAGTTCTGTTGGATGGCACTGTTCTGGAAGGTGGGTAGCTGATGCTAGTTGACTTTCAATTGTCTGCTGATACAGAACCCCCCCCCCCATCTCTTAAATAGCTTCTTGATGATCACTATTTTGCTGCTTTATTAATTTAAAGTCATCAAGTGAAAAGTGCTAGATACTTCTAGCTAAAGCCACATTCTCCGCCTCTTGTTGCCTGGCATTTTACCTGTGTGCCAAGTGGTGGTGGTTTTCCATCCACTAGACTATGAGGAGTGGACCTGCAGGTTTTAAGACTGAGCTGCTCAGCAGAGAAGCTGTACCTGTTCATGTATTTGGCCTCTGCAGGGGAGTCTTGTCTTCTCCCACTGTTCTGACTCTTCTCAGCAGGGAGGCATAGAGAAAATAGGTCTGGTGAAATTTGGAGACTCAGCTGGGATGTTGCTTGGCTTTCAAAGACCTAAATTGTGAAAATCAAGTCGAGAGGTTTCCTGTGTGTGTGTCCTGTGAGGCACATACTATCGGGATGGTGGGACAATGGCATTCTTCAACAAGAAGCACTGGAGACACTTTTGGTGAACATGTCCATTTATTAACAGTGAGACACTGCTTTTAAAGGGCAGGCAAAGAGGGGAGTAGCTAGTTCAGGGCAACAGTAATTCTATAGGATAAAGCTGACACTGGCACTGCTATTGTTCTCCAATCAGCTTGAAGGTGACATAGCCTAGGTAGCCTTCCAGGTGATCCTTATGGGTCTGGACCACACCCAGGAGCTGTTTATCTGGTTGACAATTACAGGGCCCTTTAACAGGAATCTGGGGTGGGGGAAATGTGCCTGGGGCTCCTGCCCCCTTCCAGCATTCGGGTCATATGTGGGTCAGTGTGCTGAGCCCCCAAAGGGTCCTGGGAGGCCTGGTGTTCATGCCCTCTTAACCTCCGACACAGGCTAGCCAAGCAGTCTCCTTGCCAGGCACAGGATCACCCAGAGTTTCCAGGTGAGCTAAGATAATTCAAGAAGTGAAGGATTTATTTTTTTAATCGAGAAACCTTAATGAAAAATTGGGACATATTTTTGTCAATTACAATTCAGTCCATTATAATTGTTGATAATCTTTCATTTAAAAATTTATTCATTTAGGCAGGCGCCGTGGCTCAACAGGCTAATCCTCCGCCTTACGGCGCCGGCACACCGGGTTCTAGTCCCTGTTGGGGCGCCGGATTCTGTCCCGGTTGCCCCTCTTCCAGGCCAGCTCTCTGCTGTGGCCCGGGAGTGCAGTGGAGGATGGCCCAAGTGCTTGGGCCCTGCACCCCATGGGAGACCAGGAAAAAGCACCTGGCACCTGGCTCCTGCCATCGGATGAGCGCGGGGTGGCCGTTGGAGGGTGAACCAACGGCAAAGGAAGACCTTTCTCTCTGTCTCTCTCTCTCACTGTCCACTCTGCCTGTCAAAAAAAGAATTTATTCATTTATTTAAAAAGCAGAAATGTGTGCACGTGCGCATGCGCACACACACACACACAGAGACAGAGAGAGACAGAGAGAGAGAGAATATGAATATTCTGTCTGCTGCTGAAGCCAGGAGCCTGGAACTTGATCTGGGTTAGCTACTTGGGTAGCAGGTATCCAGTTAGTTTGAGGCATCACTTGCTGCCTCCCAGGGTATGCATTAGCAGGAAGCTAGAATTGGGAACAGAGCTGAGACTTGAGCCCACGTACTCTGATTTGGGGTGCAAGTGTTCCAAGTGTTATCTTGACTGCCACACCAAATGCCCATCCCAATTCTTAGTAATCTGTTTCAGGCAGGTGGGATTGGTCAAAAATCAAAGACACAAGAGTCTATGGAATATAAATACTGTTTTTGTACCAGCAATGTGAATGTAAGATTTTATATTGGATGGAAAAAAATGTAGCCACTTGGCACAAGTGGCCCTGGGCCCGTCCTAAGTATTTCCATCACCTCTAGGTCCCTTGATAAGCGCTTCAGTTTGGAATGTGTGTGGGGGGAATGAGAACTGTTGGGAGGTACACTCACAGCGTGCCTCATATCCTTGCCCTCCCAAGCTTCACTAAAACATAGGATTTGTCCTAGTAGAAGCAAAAGATTTGATTCCGGAGGATTCTAGGGGTGGTTTTGGGGAATCTAGTATCTCAAATCCCAGCACCTCGATGGCTGGTGCCTCTGACTAATTCTGTGCCTGCTGCTTTGCCCTCTCAGGCCCAATGCGGGTTTAACCAGAGAGAAGCCTTTGGGGAAAGGTCCTGAGCTGTATGGTGAGGCCTCCATTTCTGGGCTTAGGAAGTATGGTGATGACTGCTGGGAAAAGTTGAGGAGTAAACAATAAATTTCCAGAGAGAATTAAAAAGGTTGTTGGACTGGAATCATAATCCATGCAAGAACATTTGAGGGAGCTGGAATTGTAGTTTGGGTCACTGTAATGAATCTAAAAACATGAAATAATGAGAAAATCTTGGGGCTGGATAATGAAAATTTGGGGGAAATTGAAATATATGTCACAGATTTATACTTCTTATCGTTTAGAAGTGAATTATTTATTTTGCAACCTAAAGAAGAATCCTGTGGTTTGTTCATAAAGGTATAAAGTGTTAAGCGGCATGAAATCACAGAAAAACTTGGACAATAGATTGCTTTTAGGTTGAATGTGGGGGAGGGGGTAGTTAAATAACCAGAATTAGCCCCTGGGGCGGGGGAAGCTTTTTTATTTCTTTCTGGTGGCTCTCTTTATGCCCAGTTTGGGTCACAATGGTCTTTGGATAAAGAATTACCATTAGCCATACCAATTGAAGGGAAATTGGGTTCTTAGTCTACTGTGCTGTGAAATAATGGGATGGCTATAAATCTGACCTTTCTGACATCCTGTCTTCAGCTTTTTGAATGTCCACCCACCTGTCACAGGCCCTGGGAACAATCATTTCTTCTTCTAAACGGAGGAGCTCTGAGGAACTGCAGCCTAGAGATTGATCGTGGAATGGAGCAATGCGCAAATGACTGTATCAGTATCAAGCTTTTGCTGTTCCCAAGGTCTATATTTTCAGCTGTTTTAGTGGCTTTCTGTGTAATGCATTTGACTTTTAGCTTCTGTTGCTAAAGTAATGGTAACATATTCTGTTTTCCATTTGTTTATTTATGTTCTTGCTTTCTACCCTTGCAAAACTTGATATAGGTACAAAGCTTCAGAAATGTACACATACCAGAGTAATAGATAACTCTGATTTTGTTACAAGGCAATAATTTAAGTTGACAGGTTTAGCTGATAACATAAAACACAAGAGAGAAATAGGATCAGTTTATAAATGTCAGCTGAACCCCTGAGAGTGAGTTGCTGCCTTGGAGCTGACTCCAGTAGCATTGTTTTGTCTAATATATTATAAAGTGAAATAAACTGATGTCTGCGGAAATCTGGCTGACCAAGATTAAAAGAATAGGGCTGTAAATTAGTGTCTTCTTTTATGTCACTTTAAGCAACTTTCAGAAGGAAGTAAATGACAGGACATTAGGATGCTTGAAAAGATATGGGGTTCATCTTCTTGGCCAAAGGGCCAAGAGGATGAATGGCCACGTGCAGTTGGGAATAGTAACTTGCTAACTACCTCATCATGCCCCACTACGCCTCTGTCCTGGGAAAATGGAACCTTAGTGTGGGGAAGATTGTGAAGTCCAGATGTCCGGACTAGACTTTGTGGAAGGTCATTGCAGCTTCTGTCCCTGTGACAGCCATAGCTGTCTAAAATGATGAGTGTGAGATATGTTAGTGATTTGATAGAACTAAAATGAATTCAGCATAATGGGGCATTGACATATAGGATCACCATCTTCCACAGGGAAAATAAATATTCCTGCTTTACCTTGACGTTTATTCCCCATAAAGGTGCTCGTGTTTATGTAGCATTGTCTTAGGACTGTGTTTTATTCCCTGTGACGTGCTGTTACTGATGGTTGCAGAGCCAGCCAAGTGGTAGGAACTGCTTAGGGCATCCAGGAGCCGTTGATTCTTTTAGGGAACTAGTTTCATTTTTGCATAGTTAGTAGCAGTGGACATAAAAGCCAAGCATACCTATTATTTTCATGCATTTCAGTGGCTGCTGCACGCTCAGAAAAGTCCTTGCTTTTCCTCTACAGAGCAGTTTGGCCTGATGTCCTTGTTTTTGAAATACCTCATGCTGCAGAGGGAAAATAAAGTTCTCTGGGATGGAAATTTAAAAAGTCGTGCTTCCCTCCATCTGCCTCAGGGCAGAACTGCACTGAGCCCTGTCCAGGTTGGTCAGGACACGCTCCTTTTGGAGGTTTCTGTGAAGAATGCTCACATGCTCTGCTTGGGGATTTCTGCTTTTCAGTCATAATGGGTGTTTAGCATTAAACATAACTCAGAGATGAGGAAGGGAAATGATTGCTATTTTAAAAACTTTGGAATCAGGGGCCAGCTGTATTTTGCAATTGTTTAAGTTGCTGCCTGCAATGATGGCATCCTGGACTAGCCCTGCTCTGAATTCCGTCTGCTCCATTACCAATCCAGCTCCCTGCTAATGTGCCTGGGAAAGCAGCGAAAGATGGTCCAAGTGCTTGGACCCTTACACCCATGTGGGAGACCTGAACAGACTTCGCTGTTCAGGCTCCTGGTTCCTGGCCCCATTGCAGCCATTTGGGGAGTGAATCAGTGGATGAAAGATTTCTCTCTCTCTCTCTCTCTCTGTCTCTCCCTCTCTCTGTTGTTCAGCCTATCAAGTAAAACAATCTTTAAAAAATAAAAAGATTGAAAACAACAACAACAAAAGCCCTTTTGAAAAGTCTCCTGCACTTCTACCTTAGCCACCATTGCCAACATGGAAGCAACCCCTCCCGGCCCAAGCGCCTGTCCTCTTTACTCTGGCTTCTCTGCTTGAGCCTTGAGGGGCAGAGGGGCTTGTCTAGAGAGGGCACAATTCAAGGTCATGTGGGAATAAAGGCATTAAGATCAAACTTTGCTGATTTGGGTTTGAACAAAATCTCTTTCCAGACTCCAGAAAAATACCTGTGAAGTATCTCATTTTAAATATAAAACTTAAATTTGATTGTATTCATATTTATTTCTCAGAATGTGCTGGAATGGGTCCAAGGAATGTAGTGGAAATATGGCTGCAAGCAGAGGTAAAGAAAGAAAAGCAGACCCCTCCTCCCAACACAGACCCTTGAAAAGTGGCTGCTCGCAACTAACTAGTGAAGCAACTGCCCACTGTTACCTTGTCTAGGGAGGGAAGAAGTCCTAAGTTCTTCTGTAAACTCCAGTCATAAATCTGTCCTAAGAAATCTGCCCCTAGTATCTCTTTTACAAACATACCAGGCCCACCAACCTTTGGAAGTGTGGTCCTAAGTCTTGTAGGCTACAATTTAAACCTACCAATGCTGTAACAGCTAAGGTATAATGCTGATGAACCTATTAATATTGTAAGAAAATTGGGATTGTGGCTCAGTTCTCAGGAAATGATTCTAACTGAGCCCACTGGCATAATAAACTGCTTGATCCTCCGCTGTCTGTGCTGGCAGCTTGAATGGAGGGAGTTTTCCCACCCCAAGTTTCTGTAACAGGAATATATGGTCGTTGTGAGGCTGTGGTCTTTTGAGTCAAGACTTCTCGTTTGAGAATGTATGTTTGCTTTGCTGTGGTTATATAATTTATAACAGACCCTTGTTCTAATAGTATATTTAGTGGAGCCCAAATGAACCCTTCTTATAGTAATACTCACCAAATAAATGATTGATTTGTTCTTTCCAGCTACCTCTTTTTTCTTGTTTTAAAATATGTTACAGGGTTGGGTTTTTGGCATAGCAATTAAGATGCTGGTGAAGGTGGCCACTTCCTATCTCGGAGCGCCTGGGTTCAAGACCTGGCTCTGCTTCTGATTCCAGCTCCCTACTAATGTGCATCCTGGCAAGCAGCAAGTGATGGCTCAGGTGCATGGGTCCCTGCCACCCATATGAGAGAACTGGATGGAGTTCCAGGCTCCTAGTTTCAACCTGGCCCAGCCCTTTGGGAACGAACCAATGGATGGCCAGTCTTTTAAAATATTCATTCATTTATTTATTTGAAAGGCATAGTTACACAGAGGTAGGGAAAAACAGACAAAGCTCTTTTCATCTGCTTGTTCACTCCCCAAATGGCTGCAATGTTCAGGAATTGGGCCAGGCTGAAGCCAGGAGCCTGGAACTCCATCTGCATCTCCCACATACTTGGGTCATCTTATACTGCTTTCCCAGGTGCATTAGCAGGGAAGCGGAGCAGATGGGACTTGAACCAGTGCTCATAAGGGATACTGGCTACAAAGCCATTTACACTGCTCTCTTTTTCTGTCTGCTTCTCTGTCTGTTTGCTTTTCACATAAAATAAGTAGCTAATAAATAATATTGAATTTAAAAAGATTAAAAATGATTTCTTCTACAAAAATAAATAAAATGCCCCAGTTTTATGCTTTTTGTATTTTTGAAGTATTTATTTGGTGCCCAAAAAACTTAGATCTTTTGTTCAAAAAAGATACCATGTATTTAGTAACAAAGAGTCCCAAAAGAATGAAGGTTAAAAATTAAAATATTCTAATAGGGGCCAGCATTTTAAACTTCTGCCTGCAATGCCAACATTCCATATAAATACTGGTTTGAGTCCCAGCTGCTCCACTTATGATCCAGTTCTCTGCTAATGTACCTATGAAGGCAGCCAAATATGGTCCAGTGTTTGGACCCTTGTAACTGTGTAGTAGGCCTGGATGAAGCTCCTGCTTCAGTCTGGCCCAGTCCGTGCCATTGCAGCCATTTTGGAAGTGAATTGGTAGATAAAAGATACCTCTCTCTCTCCACTTCTCTCTGTAACTCTGCTTTTCAAATATATAGATGAATATTTTAGAAAATTTTCTAATAGGGTCTGGTGCTGTGGTGCAGTGGGTTGAAGCCTTGGCCTGAAGTGCCGGCATCCCATGTGGGCGCTGGTTCTAGTCCCAGCTGCTCCACTTCCAATCCAGTTCTCTGCTGTGGCCCGGGAAAGCAGTGGAAGATGGGTCCCTGCAGCCACGTGGGAGACCCGACGAAGTTCCTGGCTCCAGACTTCGGATCAGCACAGCTCCGGCCATTGCAGCCATCTGGGGAGTGAACCAGCAGATGGAAGACCTCTCTCTCTGTCTCTACCTCTCTCTGTAACTTTGTCTTTCAAATAAATAAAATAAATCTTAAAAAGTTTTTTTTTCTAATAATAAAAGTAATACATCCTCACTGTAGGGAATTTATAATTACAAAAGCAATTTAATTTAGGGAGTAAAAATCCTCTTAGTCTAATTTCTTCACTAGAGATAACAAACTAATTTATAATATTTTTTTAAGATTTATTTATTTATTTGAAAGTTACACAGAGAGAGGAGAGGCAGAGAGAGAAAGAGAGGTCTTTAATCCACTGGTTCACTCCCCATTTGGAGATATTGGAGAGGCAGATTAGACACACAGACACAGAGAGAGAGAGACACGCATAGACAGACACAAACACACAGTTTCCATCTACCCATTCACTCCCCAAATGCCCTCCTGGCTGAAACTGGGAAGCAGGAATTCGATCCAGATCTCTCACATGGTGGCAGGAACCCAGTTACTTGAGCTGTCACCACAACTGTCACCTGCCTTGACAGGAAGCTGGAATCAGGATTTGGAGTTGGGAGTTGAACCCACGCACTCCAATGTGGGGTGCAGGCTTCCTGCATAGCATCTTAAGCTTGGCCCAAACTCCCACCTCTTAAAATAGTTTTATCACCCAACTATGTACCCTAGACTCAATAATTTACTGTTGCCT
Source organism: Sylvilagus floridanus (assembly GCA_949820135.1). NCBI lineage: Eukaryota > Metazoa > Chordata > Mammalia > Lagomorpha > Leporidae > Sylvilagus > Sylvilagus floridanus. Next base: position 24,996,542 of record OX463241.1, on the reverse strand, counting down.
CCCTCCATCCCTTTCTTATCTTTATGATTTATCTGTTGGAGAACTCAGGTCATTTCTCAAACTAAATTTTGCTGATTTCATACTCACAATATAGCTCAGCATGTCTGCGGATCTCTGTATTTCTTGGAAATAGTCAGCTGTAACCAAAGGCTCAATCAGACTTGGGCTGCATCCTTTTGGCAAGACCATCAGTAATTTTGGACTGTTTCATTAAGAAGTACATAATATTGGAATGACTTTCTTTTTGTGGTATTGCAGGATGATGATACTCTTATCATTTCTTTTTCATTTTTAGCTGCATGACTTTTATAAAGAGATTCATCCCCTCATATACTATGTTATTACCCAGTGGTACAGTTCATTAAAGAAAGATGGGATAAATATTTTTCTCCATATTTGCCAGTTTTAAAGATAATGAGTTGGTTCCTCATCATTCTCTGAAAATGATCAATTACATTTTTTCCCTTTATGAACTCAAGGATTTAAGCACATTTCTAAGGTTTTAATCTATGCAGTTATAATTTTACTGAAGCTTAAATTGTCCTGCCTTTGGTCAGTTGATGGTTTCAAGTAAGTCCTTTGATGTTGCCCTGATTGTCTTTTTTTTTTTTTTTAAGATTTTATTTATTTATTTGACAGATAGAGTTACGGACAGTGAGAGAGAGAGAGAGAGACCCTTCCATTGGATCACTCCCTAAGTGACCGCAATGGCCGGAACTGTGCCCATCCGAAGCCAGGAGCCAGGAACCTCCTCTGAGTCTCCCATGCGAATGCAGGGGCCCAAGCTCTTGAGCCATCCTCCACTGTTATCCCAGGCCACAGCAGAGAGCTAGACTGGAAGAGGAGCAATCAGGACTAGAACCGGCACCCATATGGGATGCCGGCGCCTTAGGCAGAGGATTAACCTAGTGTGCCACGATGCCATCTTTGTCAAAGATTTACTTATTTGAAAAGTGGAGTTATCCATTTGGATACTTCTTGTTCATAGTCAGGACTACAGGACTGAGCCAGGCTATAGCCAGGAGCCAGGAACTCCATCCTAGTTTCTTATTTGGGTGGCAGGGGCCTAAGTGCTTGGCAGTATTCCACTGCCTTCCCAGGTGTGTTAGCAGGGAGCTGAATCTGTAGCCAGAATTGAAACTGGCGCTCCCATATGGGATGCTGGCATTGCGAGCAGTGGCTTAACCCATGGTGCCACAATGCCACTGACTCTGTTGTTCTTAAATAGCTATACTGTATCTGTGCTGCATGATCATTGTGCATGAGCCATTGTGTACTTTTTCCTTGCTAACTCATGTTCACTCGTATTTCTACAAATAACAATGTATTTAATGTTCACCATCATTCTTAGTTTTTTTGTTTTGGTTGTCTGAAATTATTATTATTTTTTTCCTTTTTTGACAGGCAGAGTAGATAGAGAGACAAAGGTCTTCCTTCCGTTGGTTCACCCCCCAAATGGCCGCTATGGCCTGCGTGCTATGCTGATCCAAAGCCAGGAGCTTCCTCCTGGTCTCCCATGCGGGTGCAGGGCCCAAGCACTTGGGCCATCCTCCACTGCCTTCCTGGGCCACAGCAGAGAGCTGGACTGGAAGAGGAGCAACCGGGACTAGAACCTGGGGTGCCGGCGTTGCAGGCAGAGGATTAGCCTAGTGAGTCGCGGTGCCGGCCTGGAATGTATTTTCTAATAAATTCTTTTTTAAAAAAAGTTTTAAGGTTTTTATTTAATGAATATAAATTTCATATGTACAGCTTTTAGGAATATACTATTTCTTCCCTCCATTCCTACCCTCCCACCCCCACTCCCATCCCACCTCCTACTCCCTCTCCCATTCCATTTTTCATTAAGATTTTTTTCTAAATTTATTTATTTGAAAGTCAGAGTTACACAGAGTGAGAAGAGGCAGAGAGAGAGAGAGAAAGAGAGAAAGAGAGAAAGAAAGAGAGATCCTCCATCTGATGGTTCACTCCCCAATTGGCTGCAATGGCCGGAGCTGCGCTGATCTGAAGCCAGAAGGTTCTTCCGGGTCTCCCACATGGGTGCAGGAGCCCATCTGCTGCTGCTTTTCCAGGCCATAGCAGAGAGCTGCATAGAGAGTGGAGCAGCTGGGTCTCGAACTGGTGCCCATATGGGATGCCGACACTTCAGGCCAGGGCGTTAACCCGCTGCAGCACAGCGCCGGCCCCTAAAATTCATTTTCAATTCACTTTATAGACAGAAGACCGACTCTGTACTAAGTAGAGATATCAACTGTTTGCACCCACACAGGCATTTGAAGTATAAAGTACTGTTTGAAAACAGGTTTTACTGTTAATTCTCTTGGTACACCTCATTAAGGACAGAGGTCCAACATGGAGAGTAAGTGCTCAGTGACTCCTGTTGTTGATTTAACAATTAACACTTTTTTTTTTGTACATCAGTGACCACCTGAGGCTCTTGATGTGAGCTGTCAAAGCTATGGAAGCCTTCTGAGTCCACAAACTCCATCGGTATTCTAATAAATTCTTGAAAGGCTCATTGAAGCAGAATTCTCTGTGTTCTTGAATGTTGTTTGTTTGTGGTGTTTACACCCCAAAGTCATTTTGATAGGATATAGAATCCTCTGTTTTTCTTTTAGAACGCCATCTTTCCTTTCCTTTCTTACTAGATAAAGATCAGTAGTATTTTTAAGATGTATTTATTTGAAAGGCAGAGTGACAAAGGAAGGGAGACTGTTATTTTCCATCATTTACTTGCTTACCACAGCTGCAGCTAAGCCAGGCCAGAGCCAGGAGCCAGGAATTCCACCCAGGTCTGTCACCTAGGTTCCAGGAACCCAACCACGTAGGCCATTACTGCTGCTTCCCTGGCACTTTAGCAGGACACTGGCCCAGAAGCACAGAATATCTGGAACCCAAACCAGGCACTCTGATAAGGGATGCAGGTGTCCCAAGAGTCTGCTTAACCAGCTGTGTCACAATGCCTGCTCCGAGTAGTCCATCTTCTGTTTGGCAGTAGGCTTTGCTATAAAACAGAAACAAAAAACTGTGATGACAGTCCAATTTTCTTTGTGAGTCACTTGTTGGTTTTTGCTTAGATGCTAAAATGATCTGTCCTTTTTTTTCTTTAAAATGCAATGAATTTACTGGAATATACCTCGTTGTTTGTTCCTAGTTAGTATTCTCAGCTTTATAGTGTGCTCATTCAATATTGTTTTAAATCTTTTATTTTAGGAAAGTTTTCTTGAATGAAAATATTTTTGTTGCTCATTTTTTTGAGATACTGGATCTTGTGAACCTTTAGAAAGAAGCATGGGGCTGGCATTTTGGTGCATTGGATTAAGCTGACAGGTGTGATGCTGGCATCCCGTATCAGCACCGGTTCAGGTCTCAGCTGCTCTGCTTTTGATTCAGCTCCCTGCTAATGTGCCTGGAAAAACAGAGGAAGGTGGCACAAAGTACTTGGATCTCTGTGATCCATGTGGGAGAGTTCCTGGCTCTTTGCTTCTGCCTGGCCCAGCCTGGGCTGTGGAACCAGCAGGTGAAAGAGTCTCTCTCTCCTTCTGTCTCTGTCTCTGTCTCTGTAACTCTGCCTTTCAAATAAATAACTAGGAAAGAAGGAGGGAAGGGACGGAGGGAGGGAGGAAACATGGCTCCCTATGTTCTCTTCAGATTTTCTTCTTTATGCTGGGTCTTCTTTGTCCTCATTGTCTCTAACATATCTTGCTTTTCTTTTTGGTTTTCCCTATTTTCTTCCTTTTCACCTTAAGGCATTTTTGGTTGTGATTCTATGATCTTTTAATTTTTCTGTCAGTTCTAGTAACTCATTGCTGATTTTTGTTCTTGTCTATCTTGTATCATGTAGAAAATCTCTTTTCCTCATTTTGAAAGAGGAGGTTACAGGTTTGATGTGTTTGTGTTGGTGTCTGGCATGTTTTCATTGTCTATAAGGACTGTTTTCTTCCTTGTTACGCTTTTTTCTAATAATTTTATTGTAAATACAAATTTATACTCCAGTACTTTTTCTGTTGCTTATTTTTCTGTGAAATTAAATTTCTTGAACTTTAAGAAGGAAGCATGGCTTTAGTGACCTTTTCTAATTCATGGTGCTCCCTCTTCTGTTGTGTTCCTGTAGTACTCAGAAAAGAGGCAGCTTGCTCTATGAGGGTTTCTGGCTTTGTTTTCCTCCCTTATTTTAATTTGGACCTTCTCTTTTCCTTACTTCCATTGTCCCAGTCTGAGTTTTGGTTGTACTCTGAGTGGTGTCTTTTCAGTGTGAGGTCCTGTTCTAGTAGCAAGTACTAGTTGATTCACTGTGAGGGTTCAGTGGAGACACAGTTGTAGCCCCTTAGAATCTTACTCCAGGCTTCCTGCCCTTCCCCAGTGTTGGACAGAGGAAATTGTCTTCTAGGTTTATTTTCTGTTCTCCTCTTGGCCTGCTGTGGGTTTTGTTTGTTTTTAGTGAATTTCTATTTTGATTTTGTTTTTCTTAGATCCTTTAGACACCTTTCTCCTTCCTGATATCTTTTCACTTAGTTTTGACATAAATTTTACTTAAGAGTCTGCTTTTGCTATCTGGTCACATAATTGTCTCTCTCTCTCTTTAAAGATTTATTTATTTATTTGAAATAGAGGGAGATACAGAAAGAGGTATCTTCTGTCCACTTCCCTCCCTAGATGGCTGCAACAGCCAGGAGCTTCATCCTTGTCTCCTATGTGGGTGGCAGGAGCCCAGACACGTGGGCTATGTTCCACTGCTTTTTCCAGGCCTCTTGCAGGGAGCTGGATTGGAAGTGGAGCAGCCAGGACAAGAACCAGCACCAATATGGGTTGCTGAGGTCACAGGCAGTGACCTCATCTGCTGTATCACAATGCTAGCCTGCCAACTCTGTTATATGAAGATTTGACTATATCATTAAAAATTATGCTGCTGCCTTATTTATTTATTTATTTGACAGGCAGAGTTAGACAGAGAGAGAGACAGAGACAAAGGTCTTTCTTCCGTTGGTTCACTCCCCAAACGGCTGCTGCGCTGATCTGAAGCCAGGAGCCAGGCGCTTCCTCCTGGTCTCCCATGCGGGTGCAGGACCCAAGCACTTGGGCCATCCTCCACTGCCTTCCTGGGCCACAGCAGAGAGCTGGACTGGAAGAGGAGCAACCGGGACAGAATCCAGCACCCCAACTGGGACTAGAACCTGGGGTGCCGGTGCCGCAGGTGGAGGATTAGCCAAGTGAGCTGCGGCGCTGGCCACTGCTGCCTTATTAAAATATGTATTCTTTTAAAAGAGATAAAATCATATGTGTATTTGCAACTTGATTTTTATTAATCTTAGTCATCTTCTTGAAAATTATTTTTAAATATTTACCTAACTGATCTCAGAGTGACAGAGAGGGAGAAAGAATGAGAGAGAGGTTGATCTTCCATCTGCTGCTCCCCAAAAGGCTACAACAGCCAGATCTGGTCCAGGCTGAAGCCAGGAGCCAGAAACTCCATGTGGGTCTCCCACGTGAGTGCAGGGGCCCAAGCACTTGGACATTTTCCTCTGCTTTCCCAGGTATATTAGTAGAGAGCTGGATAAGAAGTGGAACAGCTGGGACTAGAATTAGCACTCAAATATGGGAAGCCAGTGGTGACTTAACTCTGCGCTACAATACCAGCCCCTTAAAATTTTTTTTTAAATAATTTATGTGCAGGCTAATCCTCCGCCTTGCGGCGCCGGCACACCGGGTTCTAGTCCCGGTCGGGGCGCCGGATTCTGTCCCGGTTGCCCCTCTTCCAGGCCAGCCCTCTGCTGTGGCCCAGGAGTGCAGTGGAGGATGGCCCAAGTGCTTGGGCCCTGCACCCCATGGGAGACCAGGATAAGCACCTAGCACCTGGCTCCTGCCATCGGATGAGCGCGGTGCGCCAGCCGCGGCAGCCATTGGAGGGTGAACCAACGGCAAAGGAAGACCTTTCTCTCTGTCTCTCTCACTGTCCACTCTGCCTGTCAAAAAAAAAAAAATAATAATAATTTATGTGAATGGAAGAGAGCATGCTCTCCCATTTGCTGGGTCATCCCCTAAATGCCCATAGTATCTGGGGCTGGGCCAGTGCCAGAGTTGGTAATGAGGAACTCAGTCCAGGATTCCTGTGTGAGCAGGAACCTGAGCCATCACCACTTCCTCCCAGGGCCTATGTTAGCAGGAAACTAGAGTCTGAGGAACTGGAGCTGTGCCTTGAACTCTAGTACTCGGCTCCAATGAGGGAAGTAGGTGTCTTAATTGGAGTCTTAACTATTAGGCCATATACCTTCTCTGTAGTCATCTTTTATGTTAGTACAAGTCTAAGTCTCTCTCTAGCTTTTTAAAGATTATCATATTCCATTGAAGGAATATGCTATGTTATGTAATAAATTCGCTACTGATGGACATTTTTGTTACTCATTGTTTGTAGTTATTAAAATGCTGTAGTGAACATTCTACCCATATATCACTGTGTGCTTCTTTGAATGTTTCCACTGGTTAAATTCCTGTAATTGGAATCTCCTGGGTCAGGCAAGAAGAACAAGTAAAGTTTTTTTTTTTTTATTTTTTTTTATTTTTTTGACAGGCAGAGTGGACAGTGAGAGAGAGAGACAGAGAGAAAGGTCTTCCTTTTGCCGTTGGTTCACCCTCCAATGGCCGCCGCGGTTGGCGTGCTGCGGCCGGCGCACCGCGCTTGTCCGATGGCAGGAGCCAGGAGCCAGGTGCTTTTCCTGGTCTCCCCATGGGGTGCAGGGCCCAAGCACCTGGGCCATCCTCCACTGCACTCCCGGGCCACAGCAGAGGGCTGGCCTGGAAGAGGGGCAACCGGGACAGAATCCGGCGCCCCGACCGGGACTAGAACCCGGTGTGCCGGCGCCGCAAGGCGGAGGATTAGCCTGTTGAGCCACGGCGCCGGCCACAAGTAAAGTTTTAACAGATGTTGCCAAATGCTCAAAGCATTGCATACATTAGATCCTTACCTACACAGTACATTAGTGTTCCTATTCCTGCATGGCCTTGTGAATGTTGACCTAGAGGTTTTCTAAGACATGGGTATTTGTGTGTGTGTGTTTGGGGAATGATTTCTAGTGTTTGATAAGAACCTAGTGAAAAGTATCTTCTCCTCAGAAAAAGGACATTGCATTCTTGAAACTTTCACATACAGCTTCAGAGACCTTTACCAACCCGTCTCTGGTAACATTATTCTTGTTGTTGCTTCTACTTGATGGACTTTGGAACACTTGAAAAGTTTAAGAAATAAAGAGCAGTTACAGGGGCCGGTGCTGTGGCACAGTGGGTTAATGCCCTGGCCTGAAGCACCAGCATCCTATATGGGTGCTGGTTTGAGACCCGGCTGCTCCACTTCTTATCCAGCTCTCTGCTATGGCCTGGGAAAGCAGTAGAAGATGGCCCAAGTCCTTGGGCCCCTGCACCTTCATGGGAGACCCGGAAGAAGCTCCTGGATCCTGGCTTCAGATCGGCACAGCTCCAGCCAATTGGAGAGTGAACCATCAGAGGGAAGACCTCTCCTCTCTCCTCTCTCTTCTCTCCTCTCTCCGTGTAACTCTTTCAAATAAATAAATCTAAAAAAAAAAAAGAGAGCAGTTACAGAGCTGTGACTAGTAGTCATGCCCCAAGTCCTATGATGTGAGGTGATAAAAACTCTGAAGCCTACAGTGAAGTCAGTTGGATGTGATTACAGTTGAGAACTAAACCATGCTTCTCTCCTGTTCTGTTTCAGTCTCTTGCCCTGTTTTTGTCTTTACAGTTCTCAGTGTTTGTACCCCTCTTCCGTTTCCCATGTGGATTAAGGAGTGATATTGTGGAATTAAAATGCATCTGCAAATGTATGTTGTGTTTATTATATCAAGTTTCATTTTCCCCAGTCCCAACTGAAGACTGTCTTTGCAACAAAATATCCCTATATCCACATTTCAGAAAGAGGAAATTGTTTGCTTTTCTTCCTATAAACCCATACATCTTTGTTTCAGAGCATGGTCACAGTGGACCTTCACTAAGTCCTAAGTACTCTGTGTAGAAATATAAGGAGTATAAAGATGTTCTGACTTCAATGAGTAGATAATCTGTGGGGGGAAATTTGACAAGTACAATTCCTCTGGATTTGTTTTCCTCACTCAGTGGGTGTTCTCCTCAAGGCTAGAGAAGCCATGTGTCATCTTTGATTTCTCTAAAACCTGGCACGTGGTAGATGGTCTGTAAATGCGCATTTACCAGGTCATAAGAACCCCAGTGACTATGAGAAGATGCATAGAGGAAGACAGCTTGCTGGGAGATGACTTCTGTCAGAAGGGATTCAGATCTGAAGTGCTTAGAAGGGTCTGAATCTGAGTAGGAGAGCGCACCAAGGCCAGAATTCCCACATACTTCCAGGGTGCTTATCAGGGACTTGAGAGTGAAGTGTGGAGTGAGTGCATATCATCACATGATAGCTCACCTACCAGCTCACTCTAAGTGCTAAGGCTTAGGGGTCTGGGAAGGTGCAGCCAGGGCAGAGGGTAGAGGTGAGGCAGGCTGCCTGTCAGAATTGTGCACATCAGCAGGACACTCTAGCACCAACCTTGTGCTCATTGGCCCAGAACTTTCAGGCCTCCTTGCCCATGCTTGGCTGGGCACCTGCCAGCACAGCCCTCTGAGAAGCACAAAGCTGGAGCCAGGCAGCTGCTTTTATAAGCTGCTTGGTGCACACTTGTAAAACTGGTTTGGGTTTGTGACTGAGAGAAGTTTATTGGGAAACCTGAAACCCTTCTCCCTTGTTGCTGGCTGCCATTTGTTCTCACTTAAATCCCTCTGATGTTGGCCTATGTTATACTGCTGGAAATGGCCATTTTGATTTCTGTTCTGATGTCTTGGAGAATGGGACAGAGATTGCCCCATCCTGAATGGGTTCAGTGACCTGCAGGTGCCCCAAGCCAAGGCAGTAGCAGTTGTTTTCAGTGTGGAACAGGCCCCATTTCACCAGCTCATTTGCAGATTTTTTAGTTGGGATGTCCTGCAGCCTTCACTGTTACTGATTTTTTTTTTTTTTTGCAGTCTTAATGAGGCAGTCTGACATGAAAATCTTAAAAAAATCATGCTCTCCTTTTCTACAAAGCTCAATCAGTTGGGTGTTGAGAGCTAGGAATAATCAGATTGAATACCTATCATGGCACTGGTCCTTGTCTCACAGTTGTGAAAGCCAAACAAGTCAGAGAGGTAGGAGCCCGGTGAAGACCATTATTGAGGGCTCTCTTGTGTCAGCCTTAAGCATCTGTTACGTGTAACCTCTCATTCCTCATAGAGAACCCTAGAAAGTGGGCACTCTGATGCCTGTTCTACAGATTGTTATAGAGGTATTTGCCCAAGGTCTCAGACCTTTTAACTTATGGATTGAGACCTGCAGCCTGTCTTTTTTTTTTTTTTTTTAAAGATTATTTATTTGAAAGGCAGAGTTACACAAAGAGAGAGGAGGAGAGACAGAGAGAAAGAGGTCTTCCATCAGCTGGTTCACTCCCCAGTTGGCTGTGACGGCTGGAGGATGAGCTAATCTGAAGCCAGGAGCTGGAAGCTTCTTCTGGGTCTTCCATATGGGTGCAGAGACCCAAGGACTTGGGCCATCTTCTGCTGCATTCCCAGGCCATAGCAGAGAGCTGGATGGGAAGTGGAGGAGCTGGGTCTTGAACCAGTGCTCATATGGAATGCCGGGACTGTAGGAGGCAGCTTTACCCACTATGCCACAGCTCCAGCTCCAGCCAGTCTTCTTGAGGCAGAACAACTCCATTGTTCACCCCAATGCTAGAGACTTCAGCTCTATCCAAGAAGCTAGCATTGCTGCTGAGGAAAGCAAAGTGAAGCCCTGTGTAACAGGTCTCTGAAAATTGATGACTCAAAACTTTAAGCTAAGAGACAGCAAAATTGGGACCATCATTACCCTTTGACATATAAAAGAAGGCTCTGATGATGAACTTCTTGGTGTTGTCCAAGTTGCCTGTGTTTACGAGGGATCCTCCCATGACGAAGACTTGTGGCCAAGTGTTGCCATCACTGCTTTCTCTACAGTGTACCTATTGCTCCTGCTGCTGCTTCTCCAACTCTGGTTCATATTTTGCCCCTTACCTCCCTCCAAAAAAGAAATTTCACAGTCCCGTACTTTTGAGCTTGTTTAGAGAAAAATTCTACCATAGGAAGTTTGTTCCAGTTTCCCCATGGATTTCTTCTTTCCACTGCTGGGAGCATCTAAACTGAGGAGCCTTTGTGGCAGGCACTGGGGAAATGTAGAGGTCAGGAATAGCTGATAACTGTTTTGAAATAATTCATAGAACCATGTTTGGCCATGGTGGTAACAGGTGTTAAAAGAGAACGAATAGAGCCAATTACAATGTCAGGATCTCTGGGGCTTGAAGGGGTGGGTAGAAAGCATTAAAAATTAAAGCACAGTATCTTGGCACTTTGCTCTTTTAACCCCCTTATTAAATCACGACTTCTGTTGGAGGAAAATAAATGAGAACAAAGGGTATGTTTAGGATACAATCTTTGTGTTTTAAATTTGACTAATGAGCGGTTTTAGCACTTTCATTTGGTTTTCAGTCAACCTGTGTTCAAAGTGTCAATTAACCAATAAGTATGAAAAACAAGAGTCAGAAATGGTTGCACCACTCCTGCTAATGAGCTGCTAATGAAATTGTGGTTGGGTGGGAAATGCACGCCCTCTGAATAGTCAAGAGTCTTCTCCAGAAAGTGAGCAGTGGTGGAGCTGAGAGCCTTAACCCCTGGGAAATGGGCACATTTAACTTCTTTCAAGCTCATTGCCAGTGTCTCGTGGTTAACTTCAGTTATGGTAAGAGATGTATTTTTATTTAACTCAGTGTCTAAGTGGGTTTTGGGAGTTAGAAGAACTGTAGCTGTGCAGCAGCTTATTCCCAAACGCCTGACCTTCGGTCTCTTGATGATTCCCTTTCTCCTCTCATTTTCTTGAGTCTTTTTTCAGTCTTCTCACCCAAGCACACACACACAAACTGAAGTCCAGCCATGTTCAGTTTTGTAGGGATGAGGGAGCAGGGAGTAGGTAGAGAATGTATCTAAAAATAGAGACATGGAGAGTGTTAGTGAACCATAGTGGTCAGTAGGATTATTGGAAGCCAGATTCCCAACATGGATGTATAAGCCCAAGTGTTATGATTAAGAGGCTGTGCCATACCTATTAGTCTCACTCGCTGGGTCTTCAGAGCTAAAGAGGAACATGGGACACATTTCACCAGGTTGAGCTAGAAGGGGAGCCAAAATGATCAACTGGCTTGGTAACAGGTGCAAGTGCTCATCAGGAGTGGGAGGGTGAAAGTAGTGCTTCTGCTCCCTCCCCTTGGTCTCCTTTACTTCACCTGTGGATCTATTACTTTGGGGGCCTACGATATGTCCCCTGGGTTGAATTCCCGCACATGGTTAGAGGTCTGATGCTTTTGTGAGGAGGAGGTCTGACAGCACCAGGATAGGATCCTTGGTTTCTCTGGTCAATATGCTGCCATCCTTTGCTGCTAGCTCAGTCTTCCAATCCTCATCCATTCCCTTGGTTCGGGCTTTAATGGTCTCTGATTACGATAATTACAGCAACCTGCCAGTTGGCCTCCCTGCTTTTTGTCTCCCTGTGTTATCTGCTAAGTTCCAAATGCTTCCAGTGGAGTTACTCACTGCTTGCTGAAAGCTGTTCTGTTGCACATGTACTTCATATTCCTTAGTGGTGGGGCTTGGTCCTCCTATTTATGGTGGTAACCTTCCTGCTGCCCAACACAGCATGTGGCCCCCATGGGTGTATGGTAAGATATGGTAGAAGGGTTGCCTAGAAAAGAACTGGCTTTGCCTTGTCCTCAGTCAAGGTGCTCAGTGACCAGCCAGTATGGACAGAGCCTTACTGTGTCCTACAGATGGTTAGTTTGAGCCATTGTTCCCAAGAATGTTAAAGGTAAATCTGCTATAAGCAGGAAATCTTCTGAGTAGCATTGATTGTCTTTGGAGAGCACTGCTTTTGTGAATTCTGTGTGTTTAAGTTTGACCAGCTATTGTCTGTTCTCCTTGAGGCCTGGAAAAGAGACATTGGTTAAATTTCAGCAGATATAATTTTATGGGGTCCTTCTGGAGGTATGGTGGGAACTGTCAGGGTCTCTTCTCCCTGGGGGAGACCATTGAGTCTTGTGTTCTGGGGGGTTGCTAATGCAGGGTCAGGACTTCTGCCCTTGTCTGAAAGTCATACCAGAGAACTCTATGGCACTCCCCAGTTTCTAGATTCAGCGACTCAGAATGAAGAATCACTTTAGAGATTATATTTATTTTTCTCAGTTTGTCATTGCACAGACCTTTAAAAACTCATAAATATAGCTACAGTCCAGAGCAGCTCATTGTGTGTTTTTCTGGTTAAACAAAAGGTCTCTGTTCATGGTCCCCTTAAAAGATAGGAGCATTAAGCATTGGTTCAGAGTTCAGCACCCTACAGAGGTCTGTGCACATGTTTTTGTTACTGGTTCAATTCAAGTCCTGCCTTGGAGACAGGATAGATGCTCATTTGTGTGAGGCAGGGGTCTTGCCAGGACTTGCTTGGGGATTTTGAATAAAAAAGCAGGAGGATAGGGCTGTGGTAGTCATGGCAACGGGCCTGGAGTCTCAGCCCTGACCAGCCCTCATTAGGAGCTCGCTGGCTTCAGTGAGGTGAGTGGCATTGCTTCCCGTTCGTGTTCTCCCTTTGCCTTTGGTCTGAGGAAGGGGCAGCTGGCATCTGAGCTGACCTTTCTGGAGCCCTACGCTGTGCCTCGAGCTTAGCCTGAGCTCTGGGCCCAAGTAATTAGTCCCCTGTCCTTCAAAAAGCGTAATAGAGTTTTTATTCATAGCAGGTACCTACAGGACTTGACAAATAAAATGTCTTTGTTCCAGCTGGGGTAATATTTCCTTTTTGGAACTGTTTTTCGGCTGCTTTTCCTGAAGCACACTTTTTATACTTCTGAGCACTGACGTGGTTCTTTTCTTACCTGTTCTTTACAACATTCCAGCACGTTAAGGAAGGTGGACTTAAATTCTTTACGCTTGATAAATAAGGAAAGGCAGATTCTGAAAGATAAGGGAATTTGGCTGAAACCACTAGACTGTCTAAGAATGAGTTGAGTGGGTGACTGAGTTCTAGCACTCACAGTGGCATGGGGAGCTGGGCAGCCCTGGGCTTCGTGTCATTGTGTTCAGGTTTGACTGGAAGTCCCTGGAGTGAGAAGTTTCCAGATAAGAGCCTACAGAAGACATCCCAAACCCCAAACCTCTCACCCCTCTGGGAACTTCTTTTTTCTTTTCGTTCTTTGTTTTTTTTTTTTTTTTTTTTTTTTGACAGGGAGAGTGGACAGTGAGACAGAGAGAAAGGTCTTCCTTTGCCGTTGGTTCACCCTCCAATGGCCGCTGCAGCTGGCGTGCTGCGGCCGGCGCACCGTGCTGATCCGAAGCCAGGAGCTAGGTGCCTTTCCTGGTCTCCCATGCGGTGCAGGGCCCAAGGACTTGTGCTGTCCTCCACTGCACTCCCTGGCCACAACAGAGAGCTGGACTGGAATAGGAGTAACTGGGACAGAATCCGGTGCCCCGACCAGGGATAGAACCCGGGGTGCCGGTGCCGCAGGCGGAGGATTAGCCTATTGAGCCGCGGCTCCGGCCTGGGAGTTTCAAAGCTCTGGAAACATGTGGTGCTGCCAAGGTAGACACCTGCACACATTGTCGTCGGCCCTGTCTCTACAGCAGCAGGGCAGCTGGCCACACTGCAGTGTCATTGCAGATGCTCCCTGGTGAAAGCAGGTCTCTGATCACTGGGCCCGTGATGAGTTGTTAATAGTTAAATCTTACCTCATCTCGAAGTCACAAATGGGCTGTCTGTGGTCTGAATTCTGTTTATAGATTTTTCTGGGGGGAGGGATGGCTTTTAGATTTTTTAAATTCAAATGCTTTCAGAAAGCATATTTTTCACAGTTTGCACCTTTCCCTGTTTTCTCACAGTTGACCCTCCTCACTGTCCATCCAGTTGACTGCCTCTGGGGCCATGTGAGGTGTCTCCTGCCTTTCACCGGGGTTCCTTTTGTCCAGGTGCTTTGTGGCCTCAGGCTTCTTAGGCCCTTTCCTCTCCCTGCTCTTGCCTGCACTCCCCTCGAAGGGCTGCATGTAGGCTCTAAGCATGGCTCTCTAACTTGGCCCCTAGAAATACCTGCTGTCACTTGGGACTGTGTGATAGGCTAATTGCTCTTCAGGGATTCAAAGGGATACTGCCTTATCCAAAAGAGAACATTTTTAAAACAACTTTGTTGAGATATAATTTATATACCATCAAAATCATTCTTTTAAATTATAAAATGGGAATAATTCTCAAACAGCCTAGGGAAGGTTGGTAGATGATTAGAGTGGTTTCCAGACTATGGTTTTCATGAACCTAAAAAATTTTATGTGTTTTTAATTTTCTTAAAAAATATATATTTATTTGAGCTGGTGCTGAGGCTCAATAGGCTAATCCTCCGCCTTGCGGCGCCAGCACCCTGGGTTCTAGTCCCGATCAGGGCACCGATTCTGTCCCGGTTGCCCCTCTTCCAGGCCAGCTCTCTGCTGTGGCCAGGGAATGCAGTGGAGGATGGCCCAAGTGCTTGGGCCCTGCACCCCATGGGAGACCAGGAGAAGCACCTGACTTCTGCCATCGGATCAGCGCAGTGTGCCGGCCACAGCACGCTGGCCGCGGTGGCCATTGGAGGGTGAACCAATGGCAAAAGGAAGACCTTTCTCTCTGTCTCTCTCACTGTCCACTCTGCCTGTCAAAAAAATTATTTGAAAGGCAGAGTGACAGAGAGAGGGACAGACAGAGAGAAGGATTGTGCATCTGGTTCACTTCCCAAATGGCTGCAACAGTCAGAGCTGGGCCAGGCTGAAGCCGGGATCCTGGAACTCCATCCAAGTCTCCCATGTGGGTGGCAGGGGCTCAGGTACTTAGGACATAGGCGCCTTAACTGGGAGCTGGATCAGAAGTGGGCTTGAATCTGTGTTCCAACATGGGATGCCTGTGTCACAGGCAGTAGCTTGACTACTCCTGTGCCACAATACTGGCACAAAATCACAAAAAGAAAATAGGAATTATGTGTTTAGCCTCATGGCTAAGATCTCTGTCCCATATCTGAGTGCCTGGGTTAGATACCTGTCTCTGGCTCCTGATCTGCTTCCTGCTAATGCAGACACTGGGAGGCAGTTGTGATGGCTCAAGTAATTGAGTTCCTGCCATTTATCTGAGAGACTTGGATTGCATTTCTAGCTCCTGGATTTTCAACCCAGCCCTACCCTGGCTGTTATGAGCATTTGCAAGGTGAGCCAGTGGATGGGAGTGCTCTGTGTCCAACTGTATCATTCATTGTCTTTATCTGTCTCTGTGCCTCCCAAATAAGTAATATATAAAAAAAATTTTAAAAAGAAAGAAAACTTGGGAGATCCAGGCCAACTTTTTGTTGTGCTGAGTTAAGGGCCTTTACATAGAAACAACCCATGGCATTTATCATCATCCTCATTGCATTTTGTAAGAGGACATTTTAACACTAAGGTGATACAGACTATATAGTTTCAGGAAGTAAAACACTATTGCTTATATTAGATGCTTTTAATTTCCTTGTTTCAGGACCACTGGAAAAAATTACCGCAGTAAACAAAGCACTTCAAAGTTTCGTGACTTCAAACAATTAAGAATTTATTTTTGTGTAGCTCTGGTTCTTAGAACCATGTGGTAATAGTTCACCTACCCTTCATCTGCCTCCAGATGAACAGCTAAGCCAACCAGGATCTGGAGGGGTGGAAGTCACAGAATGGGATATAAATACTAAAGAAAGAGCCATGTACAGTCATCCCTAGGTGTGTGGATGCTTAGGTCCCTTATTGCCTGGAACCTGTGTTTCTTCTCCAATAGACTTTAAATCACCTCCAGGTTGCTTACACTACCTGCTGTGATATAAACCCCATGTAAATAGTTGATACACTGCAGCATGGGGGAATAACAGTGAGGAAGGAGTCTGCACACGCTCAGTACAGGTGCATTCTCTTTTCCGTCTGTGGTTGGTTCAGACTGAGGATGTGGAAACTGCAGATACTGACAGCCAGCTACACCAGAGGACCTCAACAAGTTAATGGAAAACAGAATTAGAAGATGTATTTATTCTGATGAAAAAAATTATACTCATGCATAGTTTTTTCCTATATGTAGTTTTCATGAACTTTTTGAAGTCCCCTCATACGAATTAATTTATAAATTACAAATTAATAGCATGGCCATACTGAAATGGGGAGGAGACAGTAGACTAAAGGGCTTTTTTAAAAATTATTTTATGTATTTGAAAGGCAGAGTTACAAACCCAGAGACAGAGAGGTCTTCCATTCACTGGTTCACTCCCCAAATGACTTCTGTGGCTGGAGCTAGGATGATCCAAAGCCAGGAGCCAGGAGCCTCTTCCAGGTTTCCCAAGTGGCTACAGAGGCCCGAGCACTTGGGCCATCTTCCCCTGCTTTCCCAGGCCATACGTAGAGAGCTGCATCAAAAGAAGAGTAGCTGGGATGCAAACCAGCACCCAAATGGGATTCCGGCACCACAGGCAGAAGCTAAGCCTACAGAGTTGGCCCTGACTAAGGGGCTTTGTGATACAGAATCTTGACTGGGTGCTAAAAGCAAAAGCAGAACTATACACCAATGCTGCAGTCTAGTTTGGTAAATGTTTCTCATAGAGGTATGGGATAGTAATTTTTGAAAAAATTTACTTAGGTGCCAACGTTGTGGTGTAGTAGGTTAAGCTGCTGCTTGCAAGACTGGCTTCTCATATTGGAGTGCTGGTTCAAGTCCTGGCTGCTCTGCTTCCAACCCAGTTACCTACTAATGTACCTGGAAAAGCAGTAGAAGTTGGCCCAAGTACTTGAGTTCCTCCAACTCACGTGGGAGACAAGGATATAGTTGCATGCTCCTGGCTTTAGCTTGGCCCTGATTTGGCTATTATGACCATTTGGGGAATAAACCAGCTCTCTCTCTATCTCCTTTCTCCTTCTCCCACTTTCTGTCATCATACCTTTCACATAAATCTTTAAAATTTTTTTAAAAATTATTTAATTTTATCTGAAGGGCAGAGACAGCTAAGAGATCATCTACTAGTTCACCCAAAAGCCTGCACCAGTTAGGGCCCAGCCAAGCCAAAGCCAGGAACTTGAAACTCCATCTTGGTCTCCCACATGGGTGGCAGGAACCAATCTACTTGAGCCAACATCTGCCGCCTCCCAGGATGTACGTTAGCAGGAAGCTGGATTGAAAGTGGATCCAGAACTTGAATCTGTGTACTCTAAAATGGAATGTGGGCATCTCAAGTGGTTTCTTAAATGTTGTGCTAATAGTTTGCCCCGAGTTAGCAGTTTTGGAACTACTATATTTGTATATTAGAAATGAACAGTAAATGACTATATTATATATATTAAGAGCCAAGTTTCTTGCTTTCAGACAAAGAGTTTATAAGTAAGGAAAGTGGGAAGACAAATGAACCTGTGGTGTTAGACTGGTATCAATACAAACTTGTAGTTTAAAATAGTTGTGCAAATGAATAGATATAGAAATGTATAGATATGAAACAATGACACCCTAGTAGTACTGAACATACCTGGTGTCTTGATCTTGGTTTCTTTTCTTTCTTTGTTTTTTTTTTAGAACTTATTTATTTATTTGACAGAGTTAGACAGTGAGAGGGAGATGGAGAGAAAGGTCTTCCCTCCATTGGTTCACTTCCCAAATGGCCGCCACGGCTGGTGCTGCGCCAGTTTGAAGCCAGGAGCCAGGTGCTACTTCCTGGTCTCCCATGCGGATGCAGAGGCCCAAGGACTTGGGCCATCCTCCACTGCCTTCCTGGGCCACAGCAGAGAGCTGGACCAGAAGAGGAGCAACCAGGACTAGAACCCAGTGCCCATATAGGATACCAGTGCCGCAGATGGAGGATTAACCAAGTGAGCCACGGCGCTGGCCCCTGATCTTGGTTTCTTAATACCATTCTCCATTTTAAAAAACTGGGCCTTTGAGAACAGTGGCTGACGTCCGAGTTGGGGGAGTAGGGATAGCATGAAGACTCAGAAGCATCTATGGAACTAGAGCGTATTGAAATACTTTTATTAAAAGAATGATGATCAAGGGAAAGGGCCAGCCTGACAGCTCCTAATTGCTAACGCTGAAACAACATGAGCACCACAATGAATCTGAGTCTTTACGTATAAATAACTAATTACATGAATGGAGGAGTCACTGTTTTTCCTGCAGTAAAATTCTAAGATGTAAATGCATAAGAAAGGAATAAGTGGAAAATTGCCATTAGGTGATCACTTGAGTGGTAATTGTGGTTCCCCTGAAGGTGTGAAAACATTTAAAGAGCAAGGAGATTTGTGTAAACTGGAAGTATTTTCCCTGTGTTTTTATTTGAAAGGTAGAGTTACAGAGAGGCGGAGGCGGAGGCGGAGGCAGAGGCGGAGGCAGAGAGAGAGAGAGAGAGAGAAAAGTTCCATCCACTAGTTTACTCTTCAAATGGCCAAAACGGCTGGAACTGGGCCAATCTGAAGTCAGAAGCCAGGAGCTTCTTCCCGGTCTCCCACGTGGTTGCAGGGACCCAAGGACTTGGGCCATCTTCTACTACTTTTTCAGGCCATAGTAGAGAGCTGGAACGGAAGTGGAGCAGCTGGGGCTGAAACCAGTACCCATGTGAGATGCTGGCACTGAAGGCGGTGGCTTTACCCTGCTACGCCATAGTGCTGGCCCCTGTTTTTAATTCTTAAAAGTGCTTCAGTTGTCTTATTTTTAAAAAGTTTATCCACAGTGTTATGTAACTATTACTACTATCTAAGTGAAGAACATTGCCATTATCCCTAAAAGATACCCCAGACCTATTAGCTGTCACTCCCCATTCCTGCCTTGCCAAGCCCCCCATAACTACTAATCCACTGTATATGCGTTTGCCTATTCTGGACATTTTTGTATAATAGGAGTTATATTATATGGGGCTTTCCCTTTTTGTGCCTTTCACTTAGCGCAATGTTTTCAATTTTTATCCATGTTGCAGACAGATGACAGTACTTGAAAAATTCATGGTTTAAAAAGAAAATCAGCTTGGCAGGATTTTGTCCTGCACAGCTGTGTTCTGCAGCAGTAGTGTCTGTCTCCTTCTGCCTCCTCTCCCACCTAAGTGTGTGCTACCACCCCGTGGAAGATTTGTTGGATATGGACATGATCGCTTTGAGGCCCCAGAACTATCTTTGTGGTTGAACTGAAGGCCAACAAAGACTGTCACTTTATAGTGGACAATGACGAAATGAGCACCAGTTACCTTTAAGACTGGTCAGGTTAGCTGCTGGTACAAAGGTTGAATTGCACATTGTTGAAGCAGAGGCAATGAATTATGAAGGCATTCCAGTTAAAGTAACATTGGAAACTGAAAATATCTGTACAGCCAGCAGTTTCCCTTGGGACATTGAAATAATACAACCTATGTTTATTTATTTTATTTTTTGGACAGATAGGGTTATAGACAGAGACAGAAAGGTCTTCCTTTCGTTGGTTCACTCCCCAAATGGCTGCTATGCTGGTGCTGCGCCAATCCAAAGCCAGGAGCCAGGTGCTTCTTCCTGGTCTCCCATGTGGGTGCAGGGGCCCAAGCACTTGAGCCATCCTCCACTGCCCTCCCGGGCCACACCAGAGAGCTGGACTGAAAGAGGAGCAACCAGGACTAAAACCCGACACCCATATGGGATGCTAACACCGCAGGCGGAGGATTAACCAAGTGAGCCACAGCGCCAGCCCCACCACCTGTGGTCTTAAAGTGAAGTGTGGCTCGGAGCCTGTGTATATTAGTGGGCAGCACTTAGTAGCTGTGGAAGAAGATCATATTCAGAAGATAAAAAGGAGGAGAATTTTAAAATAATAATTATTTCTGGAAAGCAATCTACTCCTGAAGTGGCAGCAAGATACCTTCAAAAAAATCAAATATGTTGGCTTGCGCTGCAGCTCAATAAGCTAATCCTCTTTCTGCGGCGCCGGCACCCTGGGTTCTAGTACTGGTCGGGGCGCTGGATTCTGTCCTGGTTGCCCCTCTTCCAGTCCAGCTCTCTGCTGTTGCCCAGGAGTGCAGTGGAGGATGGCCCAAGTCCTTGGGCCCTGCACCCACATGGGAGACCAGGAGAGGCACCTGGCTCCTGGCTTTGGATCAGCGTGGTATACTGGCCGCAGCATGCCGGCCGCGGCGGCCATTGCAGGGTGAACCAAAGGCAAAGGAAGACCTTTCTCTCTGTCTCTTTCTCTCTCTCACTGTCCACTCTGCCTGTCAAAAAAAAATCAAATATGTTAATGATGAAGATGATAATTTTTATGATAAACTGGAAAAAGCTCCCATGAAGAAATCTATATGATACCCCAGCCAAAAATGTACAAAAATTAAATCAGAATGGAAAAGACTCAAAACCATCAATACCAAGATCAAAAGGTTATGAATCCTTCAAAACATAGGAAAATAAAACAATAAACCTCCTAAAACATCAAAAGGACCTAGTTGTATGGAAGGCTTTAAGCCAAAAATCAAGCAAGTGCAGAACAAGGTGGTTCTTTTTCTAAAATGGAAGCCAGTTTCATCAGTTGTGGGCAGAATTGCTTTGGGTTGACTGACCAGGAAGCTGTTCACTACTTTGTAGTGGAGAAAGTATCCTTTAAAAAAAAAAACAGTTTTTAAAAATTTTCCATCTGATTTCATTTCTGTCACAGTTGATATCTGGCTGTTCTTTTTATATTGCAGAGTGAGAACTTTGCCTACTGTGTTTGATAAATGTTGTCCAGGTTGCATTGCCAAGAATGTGTTGTCCAAAATGCCTGTTTAGTTTGTAAAGATGGAACTCCATCGTTTGCTTGGTTTTAAGTTTGTAAGGAATGCTATGATAGGACATAATAGTGGCGGTAGTTGAACATGTAGAGGTGTGATGTAGCAGGTAAAGCTACCACCTTGGATGCAGGCTTCCCATGTGGGCATCGGTTCGTGTCCTGACTGCTCCACTTCAAATCTAGCTCCTTGTTAATGCTCCTGGGGAAAGCAGCAGCAGATGGCCGAAGTGCTTGGGCCCTTGCCACCTACCTGAGAGACTCAGATGAAGCTCCTAGCTTCAGTTTGGCCCATCCCCAACCACTGCAGCCATTTGGGAAGTAGCTTTGGGAGATTGTCTCTCTGTGTCTCTCTCTGTGTGTCTCTCTTTCTCCTTCTCAATTTCTTTCTCTCTCTCCCTTCCCCTCCCTCCCTCTTTGCCTCTCTCTCTCTTTCTGCCTTTCCTTCTCCGTTTGTAACTCCGACTTTTAAATAAATATTTAAAAAAATATACACACACATAGGGAGCAGTCATTGCGTTGCAGCAGGTTAAACCGCTGCTTGTGACATCCTATATCAGAGGTCAGTTTGAGTCCTGGCTGCTCTGCTATCAGTCCAGCTCCCTGCTAATATGCCTAGGAAAGCAACGGAGGATTGCTCAGATGATTGGGCTCCTGCTGCTCATGGGGGAGACCATAATGCAGATCCTGACTGCCGACTTTGGCTTGGCCCAGTCATATCTGTTGAAACCATTTGGTGATGGAAAAATTTCTGTCACCCTGCCTCCTTTTCTGTCATTCTGCCTTTGAAATAAAATAAAATATTTTAAATATTATTTATTTGTTTGAAAGGCAGAGACAGAGATTAATCTTTCCTTTACTGGTTCACTCCCTGCATGGCTGCAACAGCTAGGGCTAGTCCAGGCTGAAGCCAGGATCCCAGAACTCCATCAGGTCTCCCATATGGGTGACAGGGACCCAAGTGCTTGGGCCATCTTCCACTGCTTTTGCAGGAACTTTAACAGGGAGCTGGATCAGAAGTGGAGCAGATGGGACTTGAGTGGGATACTGATGTTGTAGACAGCAGCATAACCTGCTGTACCATAGTGCTGGCCCCAAAATATAGATCTTTAAAAAACATGTATGCATGGCCGGCGCCGTGGCTCAACAGGCTAATCCTCCGCCTTGCGGCGCCGGCACACCGGGTTCTAGTCCCGGTCGGGGCACCGATTCTGTCCCGGTTGCCCCTCTTCCAGGCCAGCCCTCTGCTGTGGCCCGGGAGTGCAGTGGAGGATGGCCCAGGTGCTTGGGCCCTGCACCCCATGGGGAGACCAGGAAAAGCACCTGGCTCCTGGCTCCTGCCATCGGACGAGCGCGGTGCGCCGGCCGCAGCGTGCCGGCCGCGGCGGCCATTGGAGGGTGAACCAACGGCAAAGGAAGACCTTTCTCTCTGTCTCTCTCTCTCACTGTCCACTCTGCCTGTAAAAAAAAAAAAAAAAAAAAAAAAAAAAAAAAAAGTATGCATGTGAAATAAACTCAGTATTCTATTAAAGTAAAAAAAAAAGTTTCATGGAAAATAAAATGAGCAGATAAGATTATTTTGGTTTAAATATTTTTGAGAGGCTGTATGGCGTAGCTTGTAAAGCTGCTGCTTGCAGTGCTAGCAGCCCATATGGATGCCAGTTCAAGTTCCAGCTGCTCCATTTCTGATCCTGCTAATACACCTGGGAAAGCAGGGGAGGATAGCCCAAGTGCTTTGGCCCCTGCACCCATATGGGAGACCTAGAAGAAGTTCCTGGCTCCTGGCTTCGAATCAGTACAGCTTCAGTCATTGTGACCATTTGGGGAGTGAACCAAAGGATGAAAGATCTCCGTCTCTCCTCTCTAACTCTGACTTTTAAATAAATGAAAAATCTTTAAAAAAATCTTTTTGAAATCGAATACTTTTTATAATACATACTTCCATACATTTTTGAAGGCCCTATGTATCAATATTTCTCATATTTTTTTTTTTGACAGGCAGAGTGGACAGTGAGAGAGAGAGACAGAGAGAAAGGTCTTCCTTTGCCGTTGGTTCACCCTCCAATGGCTGCCGCGGCCAGCGCACTGCGGCCGGCGCACCGCGCTCATCCGATGGCAGGAGCCAGGTGCTAGGTGCTTATCCTGGTCTCCCATGGGGTGCAGGTCCCAAGCACTTGGGCCATCCTCCACTGCACTCCTGGGCCACAGCAGAGGGCTGGCCTGGAAGAGGGTCAACCAGGACAGAATCCGGCGGCCCGACCGGGACTAGAACCCGGTGTGCCGGCGCCGCAAGGCGGAGGATTAGCCTGTTGAGCCACGTCACCGGCCGTGTGTTTATTTTTTGATGTGTATTTGTGGTGTTGTCAAATTTCAGCTGTGATCATTGCTGCTGTGAGCATTCATGTGTCGGTTCGCTTTGTGTGAGCACATGGCATTAGTTCTCTTGGGTATACAGCTGAATGTGGAATTGTTGGCTTCATTGGGTAACTCTGTTTAAGTTTTGAGACACTACCAAGCTGTTTTCTACAGTCAGGCAGGTTCTCATTTTTGCCTACTAGAGAGCAAAAGTTTAGTTGATGTGACCTTTTCTGGTTGATCAGGACATACAGGTACCACACTGATAAGACTCCCTGAGAAGTTCATGGCATCAGTTTTGTGCTGCTTCCTCTGGAGATGTGTGACTTCAGTTTCATAGTGAGAAGAACTTGCTGTTGATCTCACCTGAATAACCAATCAGTATCCTCAGGGATGTGAGGGAGATGAGAGACAAGGGGAGACTGATGTGGGCTCCTGGCACAGAAAAAGGACATTAATGGGAAGACTGGAAGGTTTGAAAAGGATCATAAGTTTGGTTAGGCATATTGTTAATTTTCCAGTTCTGATCATTATAATGTGGAAAGACTATGAGAGGTATATTGACAATGTCTGTACCATTTTTGCAAATATTGTCTAAGTTTAAAAGGAGTTCAAAGTAAAAAATTTACAAAGAAATTCAGTCATTTATTCTTGCTTACATGTCTGCAGGACAGCTATACTCACTGAGTGTGGCCGGGCTCAGCTCTGATCCACAATTGCCTCCAGCCTTGTTCCATGGGTCTCGCACCTTCTCAGACCAGAAGGCTAGCAGTGACAAGTTGTGCTTTCTCATGGCGATGATAGAATCTCAGGACAAGCCAACCACAAAAATATGTTTCAAACATGTTTGGCCGACACTGTGGCTCACTTGGATAATCCTCCGCCTGTGGCGCCAGCACCCCAGGTTCTAGTCCCAGTTGGGGCGCCAGTTCTGTCCCGGTTGCTCCTCTTCTGTTCCAGCTCTCTGCTGTGGCCTGGGAAAGCAGTGGAGGATGGCCCAAGTCCTTGGGCCCCTGCACCTGCATGGGAGACCAGGAGGAAGCACCTGGCTCCTGGCTTCGGATCGGCGCAATGAGCTGGCCGTAGCAGCCATTTAGGGGGTGAACCAATGGAAAAAGGAAGACCTTTCTGTCTCTCTCTCTGTCAGAAAAAATATTCGTTTGTGGTTATTTTGCTAGTATCCCACGGGCCAGAGTGGGTCCAAAATCAAGAGGCAGGAAGTATCACTCATCTACCACTGATGAACAAACTGCCAGGTCCCACAGCAAAGGGTGTGACAGGGAGGAAGATAATTGGTGACAATGTTACAGTCTGCCAGGGTCCAGCCAGGGAAAGCTGGAGTTTTTTCACCTGGGATCTCCCCAGGAATGAAGTCAATGACAGTCCCCATCACAGTGAGAATTCTAGCATGAGGTGGTCTCATTTGCTATGTGCTTGGCTTCCTCATGCTGGGGCGCTCAGCCTTGGGATCTGCCTCCAAGGAATCAGTGGTGGGCAAGCAGGCGTGGTGGGCCCTGCAGTCTGTTTACCTCTCTGGACACCACTGCTAGTTTGTGTCTGCCCTTTGCCCTACCCAGTTCCCAACTCATCCTGTGGGTTTCTCCTAACTTCTCTTTTCCTCTGGCCTTTCCCCAGTGTTCTTTGTGCATTTATTCCTTCATGGAGAGCCTTGCAGGTCAGATCATATCCTCTGTTTAACTTGACCTTTTTCCTAATGGTGTGGAAACACTTATATACTACATTGTCTTGCCTCTGTCACCACTGCTGCCTTGACTGGTTTTCTGTATTTTAAATAAACGTAACCTGTGTTTTAAGTCAATGCTATTGTGGTTGTTCTTGCCCCCTGTGGCTGCGTATATGAAGGAAGCAATTTTGGAATTTTCGCCAAATAAAATAAATAGATTCGTATAAGATCCCAGTCTCTTCTTGGCCAGCTTAGCAATGCATAAGCTGTAATGTCTGACGCTTCAAAACACTGGTATTTTTTTTTTCATTTCTAACTGTGATCAAAATTTGATAATTCAAAAATAATATCATTGTTATTAGTGTTAGTAGTATTACTACTAAAATAGCTGTTAATATGGCTAGTGTCAGGATCTCCCCCTTCGGGAACTGGCCGGGTTTCCACGAAGGAAGAGTCGAGGAGACTGAGGAAGGTCAAGCTAAACACACTTTATTGATACTCTAGGCGACTAGGAGGAGAGATGGCTCAAGCCTACTCCTGTGGGCACTAGGCATTACAGACCAGGGAGAGAGGCTGAGCAACCTCTGGTTTACAGCCTGAGGGTCCCCTTATATACAGTTTCTAGAGGCTAGTCCCGCCCACATTCCAACCCCCCAGGGTCCCGTCATCATGGCAATGACAGTTTGTGGTTAGGCCATCAAGTTAGGCTGTTTTCAAATCTTACCAGCTAGGGTGGTTACCACTCTACTTTTCTTTCAAGCTGTGCGCTGCTGCGCAGTTACTTTCTAACTACAGTTATTTAGAAACTAACTACAGTTAGTTTTTCCATGAATGGTTCCCTAACAGTCCTCCCTTTTCTTTTCTTTAAATGTGCTCGTAGCCCTGCAAAGCCCTTTGAGCTGCTAGGCCAAGGGGATGAATGTTCTTGAGCATATCCCGGATTGATTTCCAGATTCAGGATCTTCCTTTTCTTCTTCTTCTATTTCTGGTGGGCTGGGTTCCTTTTGGAGGGCTAGGTATCCCTTCGTGAAATTCCATCCAATTGAAAAGAGGTGCTGTAAGATAGGCAAGCATACAAGAACTATACAAAATATTGCTCCTATTTTACACCATTTCCAGGATGGGAGCCAAGAGGAAACTGTGTCAGTCAGAGTATTTATTGTCTTTTCCACTGTTCTGACTTGACCTATCTTAAATGCCACTATATTTTGAAGCTGTATTATCTGTAGAGTTCTCTTAGTAATGTTAGCCTCAAGATGAGCGGTTGCATTTACCCACTCTAGCCAGGTAGAATGGTTGTGTTTGAACATATCAGCTAGTTGTGTTGCATTAGGAGTGGATAGATTGTTCCACGGAATGGTGGTAATGCAAACTCTTCCAATCACTTCACACTTGAGTTCTGTTTCCAAAGCTAGTATAGTGATTATCTGTTCTATTTGTACCATGCGTGCTTCGAGCATCTGGAGCCCCATAGCATGTGTCTTAAGCAGTACTGACTGGTCACCTGGCTGAGCCCCCTGCTCCTGAATTACCTTCAGGAGGGACTCCAAAGCATCTCCCTGCAGTTGGATAGTGCTTAGAGCCAGTGCTCCAGTCACAGCGCCAGCTACTGCGGCTGCTGACACCGCTGTAGCGACAATAGCTGCTGTTACTCCAAAGTCTTTTTTTGTACATCGGTTTTATTGATATAGTCAAATCAGACATATTTACTGGTACATATGTGAAGGGAGTTACCTTTACCACCATATATGGAGCCAAGAATGTTATCATTCTCTCTTCCCATTCCAAGTCCCTTATAAAGCAACTGAGCTCATTTTTAGAATCTAATGGGTGTGTGCATCTAGCATACAATACTTCCCCTTCTGTCCTACACGTCCAATTTCCTGGGTCTTCTCTTATTGGAGTTTTTAAAAAATGTTTGTGAACCATTTCATATCTTGCCTGCCAGAAACAATGTGTTGACTGATTGTTACTTGGAGGTCTACATATAATATATGCTCTGAGCCATTTTTACAAATAATTAAGATGATAATTGTCATTATCAATCCATAAGCTCTGAGCATAGGTCGTTCAAATCTTTCTCACAATCGCATTAAGTTGCCTAATATTTTAAATCATTTAAGCATTCACTTACCTTCGATTAACTTACCTTTATCTGGGTCCCATCTCCATTTGCTGCTGCTGTTGCCATTTCTGGAGTTCTTTAGTCCTAGCTCTGGAATATGAAATCCCTAATTCTTTCTGTAAAAAGCATCTTACAAACACATGAGTTCTTTTGACAAGATAATTGTAATTGATGTTCCATTAGTGCCTAATTGGAAATTCCCAAGTCTTGAGGTCCTGGGGCTGGAACCATCCTAACATGTCTTTAGGGCAAGCTAATAATCCCCTTTTCAGGTGTGTCGATCACTACTGCTCCTTCTCCTTTCCAAAGGATGGTAGTGGGCCCTTTTTAGCCTTTACTATTTGGTAATCTATAAAAGCAAACGAGTTTTTTATCTTTAAATTTCTGGAGTTGGAGCGTTTGCTCTAGTTCTTGCCATCTCTGATGGATATATCTTTCAGTAGGAGTATAGCCCCCTATTCCTCCCCTTTTCTTTTGATTAAGGGCGATAAGAGCCAATTAATTGTAGCCATGCTTCAATGGTTTGAACTACATCGGCAAATTTAGCCATTTCTTGTTTTAAGGATTGATTAGCTCTTTCAACCATTCCCTGTGATTGTGGATTATAGGGTGTGCCTGTGGTATGATCAATATCGGCACAACCCCGCGACCTTTTCCGCTGTGAAGTTAGGGCCATTATCTGTATGAAGTGCTTGGATATGAAATAGGTTCTGTAGTTCTAATATTCCCCATACTGTTTCCTGAGCAGTCTCCTTAGGAATTAGCTTAGCCCACAGGCGGCCAGTAGATGTCTTGATGGCTACCAGAATTAGCCAGGCCTCATAGTGGGTCACATCCATTTGCCACAATCCTGGCCCTGATCTAATATGAGGAGTAATTCCTCCTTTATGCACACACTTGGGGCAATTCTTTATTATTTGTTCTGCTACAATTTTTGGTAAGCTGAATTGTTGTCACTGTGCCATTTAGCATGATCGTCCGTGGCTGTCTCAGTATGTTCTAGAAAAAAGATGTTTGGTGCCTTACTTATGTCATGGAGGACAGGCATTAAAATTAACTGAGCTATTAGTTGTCCTTTTTTTACATATACTATTTTTTGGGATAGGTTGACCAATCTTATCTTTAAAGGATTTTGATCTCCTGGGCTGATGAAACCTCCAACTACCCTTACTTTGGCCTCAGTCATCTCTGATGTTTCTGTTATCCACCCCCACTGTCCTCAGATTATGGTAATTTGTGTTTGAAGGTTAAGGGTCTCTATTACCTTTGGTGTAAGTACCAGATCTTTTGGGGCACTTATGGAGTATCCAGTCTGTTCTGGTTCTTTTTCCTTAATGTGACCACCTTGTACTACCAGGTTTATTTGAGTTGTATTTATTTGTGAAACTAATTTGTCAATATTTTCATTGCATGGAATTCCCTTATGTCCAGGCACCCATTGGATGTAAATTTCTTCTTTACTTTCTATAGCTTCTAATATGGTCCTAAACAAGGGTTCTTCAATATTTACAGGTAGGGGTCTGGCCTCAATTAATGTATATACATATTGAGCGTAACTATATTCATTATCAGGGGTCCTTCTTGAAGGGCTAGTAGCATGGCTCTTTTTTCTAATTCTTGATTACTTCTCTCACTCTCCTTAACTAGTTTAACTCCATCTGATCTCCAAAAGCCATATTTTCCTTGCCCCTGTTTGTTTCCTCCATCAACATAGTAAGTAGGTCCTGGCACGGGATGACCTTGAAGACTGCTTAGCGCCCTTCTAAGCATTAAAGGTGCATAGATGCATTCTATCTGGGGTACCCAGTGCAAATAGGGGTCTTCCTGAATCATAACATCTAAATCCTCTTTTTTGATAGGTAACCTATATATAGGTTCTTGCCCTATTCGTATAATACATTCTTGTCTGATTTTATGTAGACATTTTAGGGCTCTAGTTAGAGGAGATGCTGCTAATACCTTTGGAAATTCAAAGGATATCAGATCCTTGGTGCACTTTATAATTTACGGTGTTACCTCCCATCATAACTGTACAGTAAACTTCCTTGCTGGGGTCCCAGTAGCTTAAAGGTTTGTGTTCTTATGGTCCATAACTCCTGTCTTGCTTCGGGGGTCCATTCCCTGATACTATTTAACTCTTGGTTTCCCTTCATCATAAGAGTAAAAGGTTTTGTCTTAATTCCGGGAACAGCTTGGGTCATCCAATTAAGGAGTCCTACTAACTTTTGTAGTTCATTTAGGGTGGGTTTCTCTGGAAGTTCTGGCAACTCTAGTTTTTGCAATGTCCATTTATTCGGGTGTAACAAGTATCCCATCCGTGAATAGGGTTATTGTTCTTGTAATTTCTCATTTGATGTCTTGAATCCCTTTTCTAAAAGCATTTTTCTGAGTTTTTCTATGATCAGTTTGTGGTGCTCTAGTTAGAGGAGAATGATCGGACTATATATATATATATATATATATATATATATATATCATCCATATATTGATAAAGATGTACTTCTGGGTGTTGTTGTCTCCAGGGCTCTAGTATGTCCCTTAGTGTACTTACTAAATCAAGGGACTTAGTACAAAATCTTGTGGGAGGCAATGCCAGACATACCTACGGCCTGGACCTTGATTATTAACCTCTGGGATGCTAAAGGCAGTGTACTGCCTGAAGTCCTCATCCAGAGGGATGGTATAATAAGCATCCCCTATATCCAAAACAGTAACCTGGTTTCTTCTTTGTAATCCTCCAGGGTGTGGAATACCTAATTGAACTTCTCTTCCCTTATCTACTAATTTATTAAGTTCTCTAAAATCTATTAACATTTGCCATTTGCCTGATTTTTTCCTTATCACAAATATTGGGGTGTTCCAGGGATTATCTGGGCTTGCTGGAGATATCTTCCCTTCCTCTAGTAGTCTTTTTGTTATTTCCTTAATTCCTTCTAATTTTTCTTTGGTTAAAGGCCACTGGGGAATCAAGGGACCTTTATTAGGATCTTTCATTTTTATCTTTATTGGGGTAATTTGAGTAGGGAGTTACGCCATAATTAGGGCTACCCCTAACTTTGTTAAGATATCCCTTCCAAATATATTGATGGGAATATCTGGGGATATTAGAATGGGTGTCTTTGTCTTCCTTCCTTTTTTGTCTTTCAGTGTAACCTGTGATATTTCTTGTAATTTAGAGCACTCTCCCACCCCCTCTATATTTTGCCATCCTTCTGTTATCCCTTCTTTTATTCCTTTAACCTCTTGTTCCCTTATTATAGTTAAATCAGCCCCTGTGTCTAACAGCCCTGTTGTATCTTGTCCTCCTAGGTTTACCTTTAAGGTAGGTCTTTGTTTTAATTCTATTTTGGTAGTTTCGGGTAGATCCCTGTTACAGGGTTTTCTATCTGTGTTTCCCCCAGGGGTGGGCAGATGGTGGGATAGATGACTGGATATTCTGGGCAGATGCCATCATGGTCCGGGGGGCATTGCCCCCCGCTTTCCCGTTTTTGGCTATCTACATTTGCCATATGTCCTGTTCTCCCACAATTACAGCATTTTAGCGGAGTTTTTTCTCCACTCCTACAATTTCTTGCCATATGCCCCTTTTTTCCACACCTGTAACAATTTCCCTGAAAACTTCTTGACCCTTGCTGCTATCTCCAGCCTTTAAGGTTTCTGCCAGCATGGCCATCTTATAGGAGGTGGATCCAAATTCCCTACAGGCATACATTTTTTTCTTCTAACGAATCTCCTGGTCTTAAATTTCTAAGCAACTTTTTACATTCTTCATTAGCATTTTGAATGCTCATGGTGTCCTTTAAGTATGTTCTCAAATCCACTCTAGATGTTTCCATATCAATCTGAGTAAATAATTGATTAATAAACTCAGGGTAGAGTTCTTTGGGCCCTTGTCTGATGCTGACCGCTTTAGGGGCCCCACTGATAGTTCTCTGGCATTCTTGAAGCACCTCAAGAACCCATGTTCTATAGAGGGTTCTGGCATCAGCGAATCTAGGGCCAGCTGCTTCTTCTGGTGATAATCCAATTCCCCTAATCTGATCTGATTTTAATGGCACTGGTCCAGCCACGTCAGCTGGGGCAGGGGGATGCATCTCATCCCATGCTATCGCCTTCTCTTTTATCTTATCTGTGACTAGCTGTTTCTGTGCTACAAAGCCAGGAGTTACATTCAGTAACATATTGATGTCTACCAATGTAAAGTTTACTGAAATTACCGCAAAATAAGTGATGGTAGCCGGGTGCGTGAGACCGTGTTCCTGGACTTATTTAAGCCAAGCAGCTATTAGTCCAGGTCCCACAGGCTCATACTCTCGTCTACCACCTCTTAACATTATCAGGTACACTGACTGTTCTTTTGCTTTTTCTTCCTTACTTAACTCTCTGGGAACAACCTGAGGGTTTTGCCTACATTCTGCTATGGCGTCATAGAGCTTACAGGCGTCTCTTGTATTTTTTTGGATTTAATCCCTTGCCACAACAAATTAACACCTTAAGGGTGTCTAGTGCACATTTATAGTCTTTCCCTGTTGTGGCGCCTTCTCCTTTATGTAGAAATTCCTCCAGGAGGTTTTCTACCTCTTCCAAGGTCTGCAGATCTTGGAAGTCCCGTCCTGTACAAGCTGCTGCCAGCTTACAAGCCCATGTTACATTTCCTGGTGAGTAGCACTTCACTTTCTTGCCTCTTGGTGCCTGGCCTGGAGGGACCTTCACCTTCTCTATACTCACTAGTGCCTGCCTATATTCTTTTGAATGGGACGTCCCACCCATCGTGGTCTCTTTCAACCACCGCTACTCACCCTTTCCACGATTCCTCAAGAGCTCGTCTCCTCACTGTCTGACTTCAGGTCCCTGTTTGGGCGCTAGCTGTCAGGATCTCCCCCTTCAGGAACTGGCCGGGTTTCCACGAAGGAAGAGTCGAGGAGACTGAGGAAGGTCAAGCTAAACACACTTTGTTGATATTCTAGGCGACTAGGAGGAGAGATGGCTCAAGCCTACTCCTGTGGGCACTAGGCACTATGGACCAGGAGCTTCTCCCCGTGGGCACTAGGCACTACAGACCAGGGAGAGAGGCTGAGCAGCCTCTGGTTTACAGCCTGAGGGTCCCCTTATATACAGTTTTTAGAGGCTAGTCCCGCCCACATTCCAACCCCCCAGGGTCCCGTCATCATGGCAATGACAGTTTGTGGTTAGGCCACCTAGTTAGGCTGTCTGTTTTCAAATCTTACCAGCTAGGGTGGTTACCACTCTACTTTTCTTTCAAGCTGTGCGCTACTGCGCAGTTACTTTCTTTCAGAGGGCGCTACAGTTACTTTCTCCGTGAATGGTTCCCTAACAGCTAGGTATTATGAATGCACCTGCTGTAGTGAAAATCCTTTCAGTCTTTTCATACACCTCTTGAACAGCCAGGATTTCCTGTTTCATTTAAAATTCACTCAAGACAGTAATTGAGTTTACTATGTGATAGGCCCTTGTACTAACAATTTTTAAAGATTATTTATTTGAAAGTTAGAGTTATAGAGAGAGTGAGAGAGAGGTCTTCCATCTGCTGGTTCACTCTCCAACTAGCTGCAACAGCCGGAGCTGCACCGATCCAAAGCTAGTAGCCAGGAGCTTTTTCTGGGTCTCCCTCATGGGTGCAGGGGCTCAAGCACTTGGACCGTCTTCTACTGCTTTCCCAGGCCATAGCAGAGAGCTGGATAGGGACTGGAGCAGCCGGGACTATGAACCTGCGCCCATATGGGATGCTGGCACTGCGGCGGCGGCTTTACCTGCTATGCCACAGCGCTGGCCCTGTATACTAACAGTTTTTTTTAATAAAGACTTACTTGTTCATTTGGAAGGCAGAATTATAGAAAGAAAGGGAGAGAGATCTTCCATGTACTGGTTCACTACCCCAGGTAGCTGGGCCTGGGCCAGGCTGATGCCAAGAGCCCAGAACTCCATCTAGGTCTCCCATGTGTGGGTGGCAGGAGCACAAACACTTGGGCCATCTTCCGCTGCTTTCCCATGTACTTTACTAGGGAGCTGAATTGGAAGCAGAGCAGCTGGGACTGAATCCAGTGTTCATATGGGATGGTGGTGTTGCAGGCACTGGCTTTACTGGCTGCACCACAACACTGGCCTCAGACAGTTAAAATTTTAAGACTAAAATATAACTATTGATTGTGTTATATGCTATGAAGGGTTCATGGTGCTATGAAAGCCTTAGGGGTGAATAGATCAGGTCTGAGGAAATAGAGGATGTTTCTCAGAAGAAATGGCCCTTAACTGAGATTGGAAGGACGAGGAGATGGAGTTGAGGTTGGAAAGAACATTCTGGGCCGAAAGAACAGTTGGTAACATGGTCCCCTAGTAGGAGGGGATGTGGTTCTTTGATGGGCTGGAAAAAGGCTAGTGGGTCTAGAAGATGGAGAAAGAAGAGCAGAGCAAAGCTAAAAAGGTGGGCAGGGACCAGATGCTGGAGGGCGCACTGACCAAGGTAAAGATTCTTATGTTTATCCTAAGAATAGCAGGCAGCCTCGGAAAGGTTGGAAGCAGAGGAATGGTACAGATTTATATTTAAAAAAAAAAAAAAAGGAAAAAGAGATTTCCCTATGAAGAATGGTTGGATTGGAAGGTGGCAGTGGCTAGGCAGGGGACAGGTTAGAAGGCTATGATGGTGTCCATGTGAAAGAGTGATGTTCTGGACAAAGGCAGCGGTAGGAGGATGGAGAGAAGGATTTGAATCTAAGAGAGATGAGTTTTGCAGGAGAAACAGCACATTTGAGAAACACATGGAGCAAGGGCATGGTGAAATGGAGGGGAACCCCAAGGGTGATCTGCTTGGTATTTGGCTGGGGAGGGATGATGTTATAGTCAGCTAGGAGTCTCCAGATGAGGCAACTTCTCTCCTTCCTGTATTCAGAGATGAGATTCTTACCAACACGTTTACCTTCGGCCCTTTGACTACAGAAACACCATAGAGGTTGCTACCCTTTTGTTTTTCCTGCTTGTATTTGACCTGCTCTTCTCAGAACCATCTTCATCAGCCATTTTTATTTTTATTTTTTTTTCTCCCAGGAAAAATAAATCCAGGCATCTTAAAGCTGTACCAGGTCCACAGTCACCACAGCCCTTCCATTTCTGCCTGCCTTCTTTTCTCTTTAACTCTCAGGGCCTGTTGGTTTCTGTGCTCTGCTTTGCGTGTAAGGCTTCCTCCACTAGTGTGTCCCCTCTTTCCCCAATCTGATCCTCACATTTTGCCTCATCTGACACCCAATTTACCCTCATTAGGAAACCTCCCCAGAGAAGGATTTCCTTACTCTACTCTGGTAGAACATTTTGGTTGGGCTTAGAAAGAGATCATGATGCAAACACATTCCTGCGCTGTTGGTTCTACTGCATTTTAGCTCAAGGTCCAGTAACTCCCTACATGGGTAGGGCTGTGGGCGCAGAAGCACATCTTAGCATGGTGGTTCAGCTGAAGGCAGAATGGCTGGAGTAAGTCAGACTTCGATCCTGCCAGAATTGAAAAGACTGTTGAATTCTTTTTCTTTTTATTTTTTTAGATTTTACTTATCTATTTGAGAGGCAGAATTACAGAGAGGCAGAGACAGACAAAGGCCTTCATCTACTGGTTCACTCCCCAAATGGCCTCAATGATCAGACCTGGGCCTATCCAAAGCCAGGAACCAGGAGCTTCTTGGGGTCTCCCATGTAGGTGCAGGGGCTCAAGCACTTGGGCCATCTTCCACTGCTCTTCCAGGCTATGGAAGAGAGCTGGATTGGAAGAGGAACAGCCAGGACATGAACCGGTGCCCATATGGGATGCTGGAGCCTCAGGCAGAGGCTTAGTGCACTGTGCCGTGGTGACAGCCTCAAAAAACTTGAATTCTTCCCCATTAAGAAACTGAAGTTTACCTGATCTTTTTTTTTTTTTTTTCTTTTTGGACAGACAGAGCTAGACATTGAGAGAAAGAGAGACAGAGAGAAAGGTCTTCCTTTTTCGTTGGTTCACCCTCCAAATGGGCGCCACGGCCGGCGTGCTGCGCCAATCCGAAGCCAGGAACCAGGTGCCTCCTCCTGTTCTCCCATGTGGGTGCAGGGCCCAAGCACTTGGGTCATCCTCCACTGCACTCCCTGGCCACAGCAGAGAGCTGGCCTGAAAGAGGGGCAACCGGGACAGAATCCAGTGCCCTGACCGGGACTAGAACCCGGTGTGCCGGCGCTGCAAGGCGGAGGATTATCCAAGTGAGCCACGGCGCCGGCCAACCTGATCATTTTGAAAGAACTTGTGCTGGGTGCTTCCCTGGAAGGAATTTTTTCAG
The DNA here is from genome assembly GCA_949820135.1 of Sylvilagus floridanus. NCBI lineage: Eukaryota > Metazoa > Chordata > Mammalia > Lagomorpha > Leporidae > Sylvilagus > Sylvilagus floridanus. The sequence goes on along the minus strand of OX463241.1, from coordinate 24,961,182 downwards.
GTTGTCATCATTTTCGGTTCCTGACTCAAACTTAGACTAGCACACTGAGGCCATCCTCTGGGCAGGAGAAAGAGAATCAAAGACCAGGTGTCAGAAACATCTTGGCTTTAAATGTCCAGGCTCCTGTAAAAGTCTTTTGCAGACATTGTCCTTGTAGCCATTCACATTCATCTTTCTGTTCCTAGAGCTACTAGTAGCAACTGAGTGTAGTAGTTTGTTGGTAGATGTCAGTTCTATGCATGGATGAGTGAATGGGTGTAACGTGCTTCTGGTAATGTGTAATCTTGGACAATTGTTCATTAACTGTCCTTGGATAATTTTGTGTGGTGGCTATCAATGGCCCATACATTCACTACACTTGTTTAGCCAGCTAGGGATCAGCTTTGAGATAGGTGGGTGCAGATTTTCAGTTTCTCTTGGTTTCACTCCCTGCTCCCTTGGCTTGTCTCTGTCTCTTTGGTTTTTCTCCTTTAAAAAAAAAAAAAAAGATTTATTTATTTGAAAGTTAGAGTTACACAGAGAGAGAAGAAGAGAGAGAGAAAGGTCTTCCATCTGCTGGTTTACTCCCCAATTGGCCGGAGCTGCATCAATCAGGAACCAGGAACTTCCTCCGGGTATCCCTTGCGGGTGCAGGGCCCAAAAACTTGGGCCATCTTCTATTGCTTTCCCAGGCGATAGCAGAGAGCTATTGGATTGGAAGTGGAGCAGCCAGGACTCAAACCAGTGCCCATGTGGGGTGCTGGCACTGTAAGAGGTGGCTTAACCCCCTATGCCACAGCATCAGCCCTTCCTCCCTCTTACAGATGTTAAGTGCAACCCATTTTCTGTTCCAAGCTCTGGCCCAAGGACTTGGGAATGCAAAAAGGAAGAGATAGACACTCTATGCTCAGGGAGCAACAAGCCTTACAGAAGGAGCCAACTTAAACACAAGAGCATGGCAAGGTGTAAGCTTGCTGGGATGGTAGGCTGCTTGGGGTTTAGTGAGACCTTTTTTTTTTTTTTTTTTTTTTTGACAGAGTGGACAGTGAGAGAGAGAAAGAGAGAAAGGTCTTCCTTTTGCCGTTGGTTCATCCTCCAATGGCCGCCGCGCTGCGGCCGGCACACCGCGCTGATCCGAAGCCAGGAGCCAGGTACTAGGTGCTTTTTCCTGGTCTCCCATGGGGTGCAGGGCCCAAGCACTTGGGCCATCCTCCACTGCACTCTCAGGCCACAGCAGAGAGCTGGCCTGGAAGAGGGGCAACCGGGACAGAATCCAGTGCCCTAACTGGGACTAGAACCCGGTGTGCCAGTGCCGCAAGGCAGAGGATTAGCCTGTTGAGTCTCGGTGCCGGCCTTAGTGAGACTTTGAGGGAAGGGGCAGGAAGGGTGTCAAGGAGGAGGCAGTAATGTAACTGTGTCCTGACAAATGAATAGGTATTCATCATTTACTACTGCATGTTACAAGAAGGCTTATTAGCTCAATTGAAAAACATAGATTAGCTTTACTCTGTAGGTTCTGATTGGGCAAGATTCAAGTGTTGTCCTTTCACCCCTCTCCCTCTGCCTTAATCCCAAACACATTCCCTTACAGATGAGCAGAAGGAATGTATGCAAGTGGTATGTGAGTGTGTGTTAGTGGGAGAGCGATGGATGGCTTTTGATGGTAAGTGAATGCAGCAGTATCTGATCTTTCTGTTGGTTTGTCAGCCAGCAGTTACTTCACGTTGTCCTCCAAGGACTCTGTACCTCACGACTGTTTTTTCTTCTTGGCTTTCAGGTCAGGCTGTCCCTGCAGGATCCCACGTGCGATTGAATCTTCAAACTGGGGCAAGAGAAGTGAAGCTACAGTATGAAGACAAGTTCCAAAATAATTTGAAAGGGTTAAAAAAAGGCAAAAGGTAAATATCAACCATGAGGCCTGGGAGGCCAAGTAATGACATTGATTTTGTAATACCAAAAGTGTTACCCGAGTTTGTCTGGCTTTTTTAAAATTATTATTATTTGAAATTTAATAGCATGGAAGTTTGATAAATCTGTCAGGGTTTATGGAAGTTTACTTCTATAGTCTTTGGAAAAAACAGTTTTCAAAGCAAATTGATACTTCAAAAAAGGCTGTAGGGGGAATGCTTAACCTGCCTTAAAAATGAAGCTGTTTTTCCCAGTACTTTAAGAGCACCCATTTGAATCCCAACAATTAATGCACTGATTACAGATGAGTCATCTATTCATTAAAACAGGCCTGTTAGGCCTTCTGCTTTGCAGTAATCCTTCCTTGGTGAACAATAAAATTGCATTTGAAAGTCTTTAATTCAGGCTAACTTTTCCTCTTGTTAATGAGTATTAAAACTGGCTTCCTTATACTATAAAAATAGAAGTTACTGAAAGTTTGCAGTGGTTAGAGTTAACCTTATTTTTAAATAACAACTTCAGATTATTTGATTTTAAAGATTTCATACTATTTTTCTGTACATTGTCTTGAATTAACAAGTTTTTTTTTTTTGGGGGGGGGGGGCGGCTTGGTCTTTCCTGAATAAAGGCAAGGCATAAGATTGCAGGGGTTACTGGAACTGTGCAGTTTGAAAGCTCAGTATAAACACCAGCCATGAAATTCTAACACAGGGACTAGTACATTGTGGCCTGTGGGCCATATTGGGAGTGCTGTCTGTTTGGGTTAGCTGACAAGCTAAGTTGATTTTTATATTTTTTCATGACTGAGAAAAAATTCAGAAGACGATTATTTCATGACTCATGAAATTTATATGCAATTCACATTTTCATGTCTATAAATAAAATTTTATTGGAACATGGCCATGTTCATTTTTAAACATATTGTCTATAGCTGCCTTCTTACTACAATGTCAAAGCTGATTAGTTGGGACAGACACCATAAGGCCCACAAAGCCTACAAATATTACCTGGTTTTTACAGGTGGTTTGTTGACCCCTATTTTGAATAATGTAACTATTAGAAATTAATCATGGTTTGAATAGGGTTAATGTTACTCAGTCCTTGGAATTTTATTCTAACAATATTTTTCAGTTAGGTATGAGTCATGAAAGGACCTTAGAGACCCAATTCTAAACTGACTCTTTGCCAGACATACCTGGCTAGAGAGCATTCAGCCAGCCCACATGCCCCGTTAGCCAGGTAGCACACAGCCCCACAGAGTAGCCTGTTCAGATTTGTACAGTTTTCTCTGTTTGAAAATTGTCCTTTGTGTTTAGGTAGAGGCATGTGTCCTCCTTACAGTCACCCTAGACCAGGAAGGGTCTTTCATCTTCTGTCTCTCCAGATAGGCTGAAACCCAGAGTGGCCCAGGTCAGGCAATTACTTCATCCTTAGCACCATCTGAGAAGTCATCAAACAGCATTGTGTGGCCCTCCCGGCCTTTCCCCATCCCCAGCATGGGCACATACGCGTGCATTCCAGCGTCTCAGAGTACTTTTATAGAGCCTTTCCTCAGATTTAATCTCAGCCTTTTATTTATTTATTTATGTTTTCAAGAAAAAGCCTTTTTTTGTTTTCTTGCTTTCAGAATATTGATTTAGTGAGTTGATTAGTTTTGAGCTTTTTGTTTGTTGGTTTTTATACCATGAGAAGTTGCTTTTCCACTTCCTGGGTATAGATCATCTGTGGCAGCAGTTACTGTTTTCTGTGTTGCTTGTATCTTTTTAGAATAGGAGCAGAGCCATCCACATGTTTTTTAGAGACACAGCATAAGGGAGAAATATTTGTTCTCATTACTACCTTTTTTTAGTATTTAGTTATTTTCTTTTTTTTAAAAATATTTTATTTATTTATTTATTTGAAAGATTTACACAGAGGAGAGGCAGAGAGAGAGAAAGAGAAAGGTCTTCCATCCGATAGTTCACTCCCCAGATGGCTGCAACGACCAAAACTGTGCTGATCCGAAGCCAGGAACCAAGAGCCAGAAGCTTCTTCTGGGTCTTCCACATGGGTGCAGGGGCCCAAGGACTTGTGCCGTCTTCTGCTTTCCCGGGCCATAGCAGAGAGCTGGACAGGAAGTAGAGCAGCTGGGTCTCGAACCAGCACCCATATGGGATGCCGATGCTTCAGGCCAGGGCTTTAACCCACTGCACCACAGTATCAGCCCCAGTATTTAGTTATTTTCATCTACTTGAAAGGCAGAGAGACAGAGAAAGATCTTCCAGCTGCTGAGTCACTCCCCCAATGCCCACAATAGCCATGGCTAGGCTAGACTGAAGTCAGGGGCCCAAGTACTTCAGCCATCATCTGCTGCCTCCCAGGCTGCATTAACAGAGAGCTGGACTGGAAGCAGAGTAGCCAGGACTTGAACCAGCACTCTTGGGATATTTCTGAGGGCTGTGTCCTGGAATGACCTCCAAGATTTGCTGCACATTTCTTCTTCTTTCTCAGCATTTATGGCTAAGGATAAACCTCTGAATAGAACACCAAAGCCAATCACAAGGTGGTGTGGAAGTTTGGTTCTGTGAGCTCAGTGAGGCTTGGTGACCCTTGGTGGGGACTTTATTATCCTCCTGGGATGGGTCTCATTCTATGCTCCTCCAATTCCATTTCATAGTGTCTTCCAAGCTCTTTAACACTAGAATGGAAATAGAGGTCATGGGTGGGGCCAATAGCTTAGCATTGTTACAGTATTTTGCTTACTCATTGTTATGGAAGATAAGATTCATAAATTTCCTTCATATTGTCATAGCATGTGGTGATCTCAGAGTTAAGAACCATTGGCCTAGAAGCAGTTGGGGATAATCTGTTAAGCCTAATTCATGGCAGAGTCTCCACACTGCTACCGAGAGTTCTACGGTGTCCTCGGCTCTCAGGTCTGGGATGTGACCCTGACAGTGGCTTGGCTTGGAGGGTTCTCTTGTCTGTGTCTAAGCTCATTGCCTGTTTGGCTCTTACACTTTGGGGATTGCTGTCTTCACTGGACTGGTTTTTGTCTGTATACCTGTCAACATTTCCACGGAGCATGTTTTTGCCCTGGAACAACCAGCTTCTTTTGATCTTCCTCCTATGTTTATGGGATGAAGATAAACGACATCAAAATTGTGCCACTTTGGATTGAGCATTATCAACTGCTTAAGGGGATGGGCCAAGGATAGAGCTATTTACTTGATCTACTCATTAATTTCACAAAAGATTTATTGAGTGCGCATGTGCCAGACATTGGGATACTGTAGTAAATAAAACTGCCAAGATGTGAGCCTTAGACTGGCAGGTAGAAAAGCAGGTAAATGAACACATAAAGAAGGTGTTCAGATTGTATTATAAGTGTTAGGGAAGAAATAAACAAGGTGATAAGTCTCTGGAGAAGCTTCTTTAGGTAGGATGGTTTGGAGAGCCTCATCAGGACCTGAAGAATGAGGGCAATTTAGCCACATAGAGTGTTAGGTTTATAGGTTTAGTGTTTAGAGCATTTCAAACAGATGGAACAACAAGAATTCTTGCCTATGTCCAGAAATGGCTTTGTTAAGTTTGAAAAACAAGAAAATGATCCGGATGATAGAGAAGAGGAGAAAGAAGGAGGCTGATAAGAGGTGCGATTGGGGCCGGCGCCATGGCTCAACAGGCTAATCCTCCGCCTTGCGGCACCAGCACACCAGGTTCTAGTCCCGGTCGGGGCACCGGATTCTGTCCTGGTTGCCCCTCTTCCAGGCCAGCCTTCTGCTGTGGCCCGGGAGTGCAGTGGAGGATGGCCCAAGTGCTTGGGCCCTGCACCCCATGGGAGACCAGGAAAAAGCACCTAGTACCTGGCTCCTGCCATCGGATGAGCGTGGTGTGCCGGCCGCAGCGCGCCGTCCGCGGCAGCCATTGGAGGGTGAACCAACGGCAAAGGAAGACCTTTCTCTCTGTCTCTCTCTCTCACTGTCCACTCTGCCTGTCACAAAAAAAAAAAAAAAAAAAAAAAAGGTGGGATTGGATAGATATGTGAGGGTCAGATGGTGTGGAATCTCTAGGAGTATGCGTTGTTCTTCATTCTCTGTTTTCCTGAAGATTTATTTGTTTGAAAGGCAGACATGTATAGAGAGAAGTGGAAACAGAGAGAGAGAGAATCTTGCATCTGCTGGTTCACTCTCCAAATGTCTGCAGCAGCTAGGGCTGGGCCAGGTTGAAGCCACAAGCTTAATTCAGGTCTCTCACATGAGTTCAGAGGTCCAAGCACTTGGGCGATCTTGTGCTGCTTCCCCAGGCACCTCAGCAGGGAGGGAGCTGTATTGGAAGTGGAGCAGACTCAAACCAATGCCCAGATGGGATGCTGGCATCGCAGGCAGTTGTTTAAAGCCGGCATCACATGTGGCTGCTTAGCCTGCTGCTCCACAATGCCGGCTCCCTTCATTCACTTTTAATTGTAATGGAAAGCTATCAAAAGGTTCTAGGCAGGAGAGTAATTTCTGTAGTGTAGTTTTGCAAGATAGCTAGTTGATGTGTGTCTGGAGATTGAAGGTGAACAAAAGCACAGAGAACATTAGGATGCCATTTCAGTAAATCAGGCAACAGAATGGTGACTTAGTCTTGGAATATCAAAGTCAAGAATGGATTAATTTGGAGATTTAATTAGTAGGTTGAGCAAATAGAACTTGCTTACAGTTCAGATGAAGGAATTGAAGGGAGAGGAGAGGATTCAGGATAAAGCCTCACTTGGGAGCTTGGGCAGTTGAGCGTTTGGTGCTACAATTTATTGAAACAGAAGTCAGAAGAACATTTTGAGAGAAAGAAGCATCAAGAGCTATGTTTTAGATTCCATCAGTTTGAGGTACTTATTAAACACCTGAGACCCAAGATGAATCAGTTAGGTAGTTGTGCAAGAGTCTGTTGCTGCTCAGAGGAGAGGTCTGGTCAAAGATGTAAGTCTGAGCAGCACTGACAGATGGTTATTCAGAAATTTCCTGAAGACAGAGAGAAGGAATCCAGTACTAAACTAGGGCGTTTCAGCATAGAGGGTTAGGCGGGAGGCGAAGAAGCAATGAGAGAGGGGGAGAACCAGGAGACTGCAGTCATAAGAAGCCAGGCAAGGACAGTGTTTCAGAAAGGGCCGGGAGACATGGGGGCAGAAAGCATGTAAATGCTCCTGAGTAGTTGAGGAACACAAAGTTAGTGAAGGGTTTGTTGATTTGGCCATCAATTATTTGTTACATGGATGAGTGGTATTACTGGAGTTGTGGGAATAAAACAGATTGGAGCCAATGGTGATGTAAACAGAGGTACAGGGTGGGAAGACTGAGGGAAGATGGTGGTTGCATAAGCTGTAGTGGGAGCAGGGAAACCGCGTAATAACCACAAGAAACAGTGGGGTCAAAGGAGCTAAGGGGCCATCCAACCAAAGGCAGAACTTGATGGTAAGGGTAGGAGACTGTGGTTTAACCCTGGGAGTTAAAGCCTTTGTGAAGGCAAGAGAGATCTGGAACCTAAGTTTCACAGGAGTAGGGATACTCTTGTCCATTGTAGTAGAAGAGAAGGTAGAGACCTGTAGAGTTAGGTGCAAGTTCGTTTGCAGAGCTAATGATAGGAAGATGAGGAATTTATTGATGATAATTTCCATTTTCTCAGTGAGGAATGAAGTGATAGCACCAGCTTTTTGTGTGTGTGTGTGTAGTTGGGGACTGTGTGGGTGATGATGGATGGCCTAGGAGACTGGGAATTAGGACAATAAATGGAGATGTGAGGTACAATGGAATTAGCACTGACCAAGCCTTCAGAGAGGGAGGAGATAAAATCATGCTCTGGCTCTTGACTCCTTAGCTCTCTCTTAGGTGGGGCACAGGACAGTGACCTTCTCATGTACTTGGCAAATGACAGTACTCTGTGAGGAGAGGGATTTGGTATCCTCTCCTTAACTTTGTACGATTGCAGTAAGTATTTGAATAAAATACTATTGACACACTGCCTGACACTTAGTTAAGTGCTCAGTAAATGGAAATGAGTAGCTTTTACTAATTAGCTGGGAGGGCTGAGGCTGGAGAAGACAAGTGTTTTTTTCCAGGACCCTAAGGAGTCTCTAGGATGAATCAAAGACTGAGTTATCAAAACCCGCGGTATATTGCCCTCTCATAACAGCTAAATCCTGCTGGGATCTTAGACTGTGTGACTTATACACATGTCTTGCTTGAAGTAGAGCAGGCCAGTAGCCCTTCACTCCAGCATCCCCTCCCCCGAAATCTTCTGAGTTATCCTTAACCCAGCCACAGCTAGACAGTCTTGTCATGCACAGCCTACACTCCACACTTCCCTCTCTGCTCATCAGTCTTGTGCTTAGCTCTGTCCACTGACCTGAAATGAATGCTAGTGGTCAAATCTGCTGCCTCTCATGCATACCTTCTCTCCAGTCAAGATGAATGACTAGGGCTTGAATCAGCTCTGACAGTTTTGGTGAGGGCACCATGCTAGTCTTCAGCAGGGTCTTGAGATTACATTCACGTTGGTTCCTTTCTCCTTACCCTTGGAAGCTGTCTGTGACGGTGGCTGGCCTTGATTCTTTGCCTTGTTATTTCAGATCCTTTCTTTTGTCAGGTTGCTGCACATTGCCTTCCTCTGTGCTTAGACTTGTCAAATCGAGTCAGACACAATCTGGGGCTTGGATTTCTGTTCTCCCCTTTCCCAGAAGAATATAAATAAGAGTTGATGTTACTCCCTGGGTCTATGCCCACTGCCATCCATGTGGTTCTGCTGGGGTAAGTGTTGAGAGAGCAGCATTGCACACATTCCAGGTTTGTGTCTGCCTGAGCAGTGGACTAAAAGCTCTGTGTTTCTTACGGGCTTCTGTCTGCTTCAAGTCATCTCCTGCTTTTTCATAAAATAGCCCCATCTCCAGTTATGTTTTCCTCCTCTAGCTTCAGGGTAGGGTTGCCCTGTCTGACCCCTGGTTGCCTGAAGGTAGAGGTCTGATAGTGAACTCAGAATTAGAGCAGGGCTGTCCTTGCTTACCTCGGGGTGCCAGCCACCCAGAAGCATTGCCTTTCTTGGGGGGTGTAATGCCTTCCTCCTGACTCTGAGCTTCTCTTTGGACAGATTGGACATCAACACCAACACCTACACATCTGAAGATCTCAAGAGTGCTCTTGCAAAATTCAAGGAGGGAACAGACATAAAGAGCTCAAAGGAAGACAAGGTGTGTGCTACTCTTCCCAGTTGGTATAACCCTGTAACATTGGCCTTGGTATTTTTGAAAAGAAAGGAATCATATTTTTTGGGAACATTTTACAATAAACATGAGATAATAACATTATAAAATAATTTAAAGCTCTGTTCACAACAGTAAGAAATCCTTTATAGGCTGCTTAAAAAACAATTTAGGTTAGGATCCGACTTTCCATTACCTGTTTAGAAAAATTGAGGCATATAGCAGAGATGTTCTCCATTAACATGGACTTGAGGGAGTAAATACAATCTAGATTTTCTCACTCGTACTCAGTTTAGTCATAAGCTTTGTCTAAAACAACAGAAGAGCTGGATCAAGAAGGAAGAAGTGTAGCCTTGTCCTGTCATTTGAACATGTAACAAATGTATTTCTTTTAGGTCTTGGACTCCTAACATACAAAATATAGGGCCAGCATTTTGGCACAGCAGGTTAAGCCACTGCTTTCTATGCCAGTATACCATATGGGAGCATTGGTTGGTCCAAACTTCTTTACTTTAGCTACAGCTTCCTGCTAAGGCACTTGAGGTGGCAGTGTGAGGTGGCCCAAGAACTTGGGCCCCTACTACTCATGTAGGAGACCTGGATGTTCCTGGCTCCTGATTCAGCTATGGCTGTTGCAGCCATTTGGGGAGTAGACCAGCATATGGAAGATCTCCCTCTCCCCTCCCCACCCTCACCTCTGCCTTCCCACCTGCCCCTAACCCTGGCATTCTGCCTTTCAAATAAATAAATAAATCTTTAAAATAAACAGCATGGGGCTGGGATAAGATGATGATTTAGGTTTGCTAAAGGAATGGGAAAGAATCACAGCCCCTTGGCCACATTTGTAATTTGTGGGAAGACTCAGAGGTGTAAGACCTACGCCAGGACGAAATCTTCCTCTTAGATGGATCATGAGCTCCTGGCGCAGCCATAAACTGTTACAAATCATTTCTGTTTCCAATGGAGTCCTGTCAGTCCTTCAAAGATGGCCACCTTGGAGATGTAAGTTCTCTTCTCACAGTCCTCTTGACCTTGATACCTCTCTGACCTCTCTGCAAATCCTGGCAGTAACACAGAGAAGCAGCACTGGGTTCTGTGTTGGAGGAATAAGTCATAGGTCTTTCATATCCTTCAGAACAAAGTATTTCTGAGGCAAATGAATCTTTTCTTGAGGGGGATGGGCTGTTGCTGACCTATTTATGCTGTGTTAATAAGCAAGCCAAGTGTCTTTGTCTTTACTTATCTTACCAAAGTTACACGTCCTACATAGACTGTGTGTGTGGTGTGGGAAGGTCAGGTGCAGGGTAGCAGCAGCAGCAGATAAAGGAGGGTGATGCATGTAATTGCATCCCAACATGCCTGTTGAAGGTGAGGTCAGGAGAAGAAAATACGTATACCAGGTGGCTAGGATGAGGATTAGTGTTTTGGCGGCAAACGCTTTGGCCCCTGCATGCTTATTGCTTCCTAACTATGGGCTCCATATTGGGCTCACAGGAGCATGAAAGTCATTTCCTGGAGGAGAGAACTTCTATGCTTATGGTCTTGTCTAAATACTGACAGAAATTGTGGATTCACAAAGCTTCCATAGCCTTGGCAGCTCATATCAAGAGCTTTGGGTGATCACTGATGTCATACATGAGAGCGTTAATTGTTAAATTAACAACAGGAGTCACTCCGCACTTACTTCCCTTGCAGGACTTCTGTCCTCAATGAGTTGTATTATGAGAATTAACTGTAAAATTTGTTCTTAAACAATTTTGTGTGTATGTGTGTGTGTGCGCACGCAAATTGTTGAAATCTTTACTTAGTAAAGTTGGTCTTCTGTGTATAAAGTTAATTGAAAATGAATCTTAATGGAGAATGGGAATAGGAATGGGAGAGGGAGGAGGAAATTTGTGCTCATTAAATAAAAGGTTTCTTGTTGGGGGGTCACTTCCTCTTTGCTGTGGATGAAAGACCCACTTTACCTATTTGTCTTTTCTCTCTTGGAGTGCATGGTTCAGTTAGTGTAGAAAAAATATGAATGTTGATGAAAAGATTAGAAAAATCTAAAATCAAGAGATTATTTTAAAGATTTTAGTGACTGGTTTTTGCAGTTAAAGATAATCTTCCCCCAGCAAGGGGATCCCACTATTGGCATGCAAATGTGAGTACCTGCTGACTTGATCACTTCTCAGGTTTGGCTGCCACACTCTTTCTTTGCTTCAGCTGAGCTTAGCTTGTTAGCTCCTTCATTGAGGTGCTGGGTCCAAGGGTCCTTCTCTTGCTGTCATTTGGGGCCTCTCTGGACTGACTGACCTCACTGCCAGTGTGCTGTTACAGTGGCTCTGGGACTGGCAAATATATTGACCTGAAATCGATACAGTAGTTTCTTACATGTCTCAAACTCCTGGCTTTAGAGACTATAATAATTTTTATTTATTAATCTTTAAATGTAGCCTGTGTGGTGTCATGCAGGCCCAGGATGGTGCTTTTGCTATTTACAGAGACAGTTCTGTTAGATATAGGGCCATATCTTCTCAATTGAATTTTTGAGTTTGATTGTTTTGGGGAGAGAAGGACATCAATTCCATTGTGTCCATAGGTACCTTAGTAAATCTGAATTAATCAGTACTTTTCAGAGTTCCTGGCTTCTCAGCAAAGCTCTGTGTCACCCAAAAGATTTTGTTGTTGAATCTTATCCGTTTATCCATGTATTACTATAAAAATTGCTTGATGCTTCGTGTTTTGTCATGTAAGCTATTGTTCACCTGTGTTATACAGATTGTTACCTTTAATATATGATATTCTCAAACTTTTGATTGTGGTCAAGATGTGGTAGACTCATTTCCCCTACTTCTTCTACCAAAGATAACTAGAAATCCTGAAAGTAATACGAAAAACCAATATAGAAAAACTCTAAAAGGTGGTAAGAAAGTGGGAAATTGACTGTGGGACTTGAAACTGGAGGAATGACATGGCGAAGGGTTCGTTGGGTTTTCTTTTTTCCTTCTATATATCCCAGACTAGGCTCTGGACATAAGCCATACCCTGGAAATGCCAATAGGTATGTATTTTTTAAATCTTGAAGGAGGGCCCGGCATTGTGGCATAATGGGTTAAGCCTGCCTGCAACACCAATGTCCCTTATGGGTGCTGGTTCAAGTCCTGGCTGCTCCACTTCTAGTAATCAGATTTAAGGTGGGGTCACGAGGGTGGAGCTCCATGAAGGATTAGTATCCGTATAAGAGGAGAAAGGAGAGATCAGCCATGTGAAGACACAACTAGACAGTGTCTCTCTGCAAACTAGGAAGAGGACTTTACCAGGAACCATACTGGTTGATTCTTTGATCTTGGACTGCCCAGCCTCCAAAACCATGAGAAATATATGTCTGTTGTTTAAGCCACCCGGTCTATGGCATTTAATTATAGCAACCGGATCTGAGTAAGACAGATGCCAACACTGAGATGACTCAGAAGTTGGAATTATCTAACAAGGATTTTAAAGCAGCTATCATAAAATTGCCATGAGCAATTGTGAACACTCTTGAAACAAATGAAAACGTCAGCAAAGAAAAACAAGGTGCAAAAAAGAGCCAAATGGATTTATAGAACTAAAAAAAATATAATATTTTGAGTCATTGGCTAGGCTTAGTAGCAAACTAGAGATGACAGAGAGAACAATCAGTTAACTTGAAGATGAATAAGTAAAATTATAAAATCTGAATAGCAGAAAATAGATGAGGGACAGGGTTTGCACAGAATTGAGAATTCTGTGGGACTATAACAAAATATCTAACATTTGTGTCATTGGGGGTCTAGAAAGAGAGGAAAATGAATATAGTATTGAAAAATATAATCAAAGAGAGTGACTAAGAGATCTTCAATCTGGTGAAAGGCATAAATCCAAAGATTCAAGAAGCCAAGTAAACTCCAGACAGGATAAACTCAAACCAGTACCAACATGTATAGCACCATCAAACTTCTGAGAACTAAAATCAGAAAAAAAAAGTCTGGCCGGCGCCGCGGCTCACTAGGCTAATCCTCTGCCTTGTGGCGCCAGCACACCGGGTTCTAGTCCCAGTCGGGGCGCCGGATTCTGTCCCGATTGCCCCTCTTCCAGGCCAGCTCTCTGCTGTGGCCAGGGAGTGCAGTGGAGGATGGCCCAGGTGCTTGGGCCCTGCACCCGCAAGGGAGACCAGGAGAAGCACCTGGCTCCTGCCATTGGATCAGCGTGGTGCGCTGGCCATAGCGCGCCAGCAGTGGCGGCCACTGGAGGGTGAACCAACGGCAAAAGGAAGACCTTTCTCTCTGTCTGTCTCTCTCTCACTGTCCACTCTGCCTGTCAAAAAAAAAAAAAAAGTCTTTAAAACAACTTAAGGGAAACAATGAATGATAGTGAATTTTTCATCTACAACCACAGAAGTCACAATGTGTTGCACATTTTTCAATTACTTAAAAAAATGAACTGGCTACTCAGCATTCTGCAACCCATGAATACCCTTTAGTCAGTGAGACAGAAATTAAGACATACTCAAAGGAAAATTAAGAACAGTTTTCACGAGCATATCTATGCTAAAAGAATAGTTAAAAGATATTCCCCAACTGGAAAAGAAAAATAGTAGAAAGAAACTTGGAACATACAGGAGGAAGACCAATGAAATGAATAAAAAACCAGAAAAAATAATAGTCTTTCTTGAACTTTAAAAATTATTTAATAGTTGAAACAAAAATTATAATATCTATTCTCTTTCTCAATGTAAAGAAAGTTTTTATGACAGTTATAAAAAGAAAAGGATTAAAGAACATAATTGGAGATAGTTTCTATACAGAGTGTGATAAAATACTGGAACAGTAAAATAATCAGTGTAAAATTATATAAGCAGATGTACTCAGAAACTCTTTAGAGAAGCCAAATAACAGAACTATCAGAAAACAAAAAATAAAATGGCATACTTAAGCTGTAGCATAAGAATAATTACATTAATATGTATATGATTCAAATATACTAATGAGGAAACAGATTCTTACAGTGGATTTTTTAAATGGCCCAAATAAATGCTTTCTACAAGAAACCCAAATATAATATTAAAGGGAGTACACTGGAAGTAAAAGAATAGAAAGTATATCACACAAGTATTAATTTTAAAACATACCATTGACTTGAGAGCATAGGAGATGATCAGTAATACAGAGTAATAATACATAATGATAAAAGGATCAATTCACTAACATATGTAGTAATTTTAAATGTGTATGCACCAGAGTTTTACTTTGTAAATCAAAATACCTGAATGATAAAACTGATAGAAACAGATTTGCAATTAAAATTGGGATGTCAATACTCCTTTCTTAGAATTACTAAAACAAGTACTGGACAGCAAACCAGCAAGAATATGAAAGAGCTGAATAATACCAGAAAGACTTAATTGACATTTTTAGAAAATTCTATTTAATAACAGGATATATATATTGTTTCAAGTGTCCATGGAATATTCACCAAGATAACGTTATATTCTAGATTATAAAAGACTTGAAATTATAGAGTGTATTTTGTGACAATAAAAGAATCAAACCAGAAGTGAGTAGTAGATAGCAGGAGGCTCTCCGAACATTTGTGTCAAGTAGGAAATCTCAATGAAAGTTTGTAAAAAGTACATTGAACTGGATAAAAAAAATTCCAACTTACCAAATTTGTGTAATACAACTAAAGCTGAAACAGAAATTTATCATGCTAAATGCTTATATTAGAAAAGTAAAATCTGAAGTCTAATAAAAGATTCTACCTCAAGGAAATAGGAAAAGATGATCAAAATAAGCTCAAAGCAGGCAGAAGGAAGCAAATAATTGAGAGCTGAAAACAATGAAATTTAAAACATAAAAGCAGGGGCCGGTGCCATGGCTCACTTGGTTGATCCTCCGCCTGTGGCGCTGGCATCCCCTGTGGGCTCCGGGTTCTGGTCCCGATTGCTCCTCTTCCACTCCAGCTCTCTACTGTGGCCTGGGAAGGCAGTGGAGGATGGCTCAGATGCTTGGGCCCCTGCACCCGCATGGGAGACCAGGAGGAAGCACCTGGCTACTGGCTTCAGATTGGCATAGCTCCGGCTTTGGCGGCCATTTGGGGAGTGAACCAATGAAGGGAGGACCTTTCTGTCTCTCTGTCTCGCTATCTGTCAAATAAAATAAATAAATAAAACATAAAACATAACACAGAGATAATCAGCAAAACCGAAGAGATAAATCTCTATGAAGACTAATAAAGTAAAAAGTCAATGAGATATAAACAGTATCAGGATTGAAACCTGTTATATTATAGATCCTACATACATTAAAGGTAAAATAAAATAATTTTATGAACAACTCTCTTCATCTAAATTTGAAGACTTACATGAAATAGTTCAGAAATACATACTATTCAAACTTACCCCATATGAAGTAATCTGAATAGTCCTCTAACCATTAAACTCAATTTTTAATGAAAACCAATTAACATCAGTTCTGCATACTCTCATCCAGAAAAATGGAGTAGGTATACTCCCAGTTTATTATATGCAGTCAGTGTTAATGCTGATACCTAAACCAGACAAAATATGAAACAAAACAAAGACCCTCTATCAGTATCCTTCATTGGCATAAATGTAGAACTCCTCAACAAAGTATTAGCAAATCAAATCTATATATATAATATATCTATATATAATATATATATATAAAGAATTATACATGGCAATCAAGTGGGATTCATTACAGGAATGCAAGGTTGGTTTAATGTCCAAAAATCAGTTAGTATCACCTGTATCCATAGGCTAAAGAAGAAAAACTGCATCCTCATGTATTACTTTATACACTGAGAACATTTGGCAGAATGCAACATCCACTCTTACAATAAAATACTAGAAATTGGCAGGTGCCGCAGCTCACTTGGCTATCCTCTGCCTGCGGTTCTGGCACCCCGGGTTCTAGTCCCAGTTGGGGCACCGGATTCTGTCCCAGTTGCTCCTCTTCCAGTCCAGCTCTCTGCTGTGGCCTGGGAAGGCAGTGGAGGATGGCCCAAGTGCTTGGATCTTGCACCCACATGGGAGACCAGGAGGAAGCACCTGGCTCCTGGCTTTGGATTGGTGCAGCACGCCAGCTGTAGCGGCCATTTGGGGAGTGAACCAACAGAAGGAAGACCTTTCTCTCTGTCTCTGTCTCTCTCTCTCTCTCTCACTGTCCATTCTGCCTGTAAAAAAAAAAAAAAAACTAGAAATTGAGGAATATAAACTGTTTTGAACTAGATAAAGAGCATCTACAGGGGCCGGGATCTGTGGCATAGTGGGTAAAGCTGCCACCTACAGTGCTGGCATCCCATATGGACAGCAGTTTGAGACCTGGCTGCTCCATTTCTGATCCAGCTCTTTGCTATTGCCTGGGAAAGCAGTAGAAGATAGCCTAAGTCCAGGGAGACCTGCGTGGGAGACCCAGAAGAAACTCCTGGCTCCTGTCTTTGGATCGGGCCAGCTCCTGCCATTGAGGCCATTTGGGGAGTGAACCAGCAGATGAAAGACTCTCTCTCCACCTTTCAAATAAATAAATAAATAAATAAATCTTTAAAAAATACAGAGAGCATCTACAAAAAAAAGTCTGCACCCAACATCATACTTAGTGAGAGACTGGACACTTTCTGCTGTGATCAAGAACAGGGCAAAGGTTTTCATTCTCATTCTTTATTCAGAACAGTCCCTGGCCAATGCTGTAAGACAAGAGAAGGAAATTTGAAAAAATACAGATTAGAAAGGAAGAGGTAAAACTATTTGTATTTGCAGATGACATGACTGTCTAAATCTCAAAGAACACCCCCCATCCTAAACCAGCTAGAATTAATAATTGAGTTCAGCAAGGTCAGAGGATACAAAGACAACACAAATTTATTGTGTTTTCATATACTAGAAATTAATAATGTGGGAATTGCAGTTAAAAGCATACTGAGGTGAGTAGTTAATATGCTGTTTAGGATGCCTGTATCCCATTTTGGAGTGTTGGTCCAAATCCTGGCTCTGCTTTCAATTCAGCTTCCTGCAGATGGGCACCCTGGGGGCAGCAGAGGATGGTTCAAGTACTTGAGTCCCTGCCACGCATGAGAGAGACTGTGGGCTCCTCGTTTTGGTTTGGCCTAGCCCTGGCATTTTGGGACATTTGGGTAGTAAACTAGCAGATGGAAAAATCTCTGTCTACCTCTATGCCTTTCAAATAAGGTGAAAATAAATATTTTTAAAACTCACCAGTACCATTTATAATTGCTTCCTTAAAAACGAAATATTTAGGAATAAATCCAACAAGACATGTATAGGATCTCTATGCTGACAATTAAAAAAGTTGATGAAAGACAATGATGAGATTGAATCAAAGATTTAAATCAGTGAAAAGACACACTGTGTCAATGTATTGAAAGATTCAGTATAGTAAAGGTGTCAATTCTCCCCCAATTGATCTAGGTATCATGTAATTCTTGTCAAATTCTAGCCAAACTTTTTATAGACATAGACAAGCTTATTCTAAAGTTTACATGGAAAAATGAAGGAACCAGACTAACTAAAACAATTTTGAAAAAGAATCATAAAGTAGAATTACTCTACTGGATTTTAAGACTTACTCTATAGCTGTGGTAATCAACAAAATGTGATGGAGGGAGAGAAACATAGGTAATGAATGGAACATTGCAACAGAATAAAAAATACAGAAGTAGGCCCACTCCCATACACCTGACTGATTTTTGAGAGAGGTGAATAAAGTAATTCAACAGAAAACAGGGATTTCAACAAATAGTAGATATGCATAAGCAAAAATATGACCCATGACCTAAACTTGCCACCTTTTTAAAAAGCAAAAATTCAGGGGCAGATGTTTGTGTGGAGATTAAACCATCACTTTGGATGCCTGCATCCAATACCAGAATACCTGAGGTTGAGTCCTGGCTCTGCTTGTGGGTCTAGCTTCCTGGGAGGCAAGCAGCTGATGGCTCATATACTTGGATCCCTGTCACCCACATGAGAGATCACAATTGAGTTCTAGTGGGGCTTGCACTGTGGCATAGTAGGCTAAGGGTCTGCCTGTGATGCTGGCATCCCTTGTGGGTGCTGATTTTTGTCCCAGGTGCTCCTCTTCCAATCTAGCTCTCTGTTTATGACATGGGAAAACAGTAGACATGGCTCAAGTGCTTGGGGCCCTATACCCGTGTGGGATACCTGGAAGATGCTCCTGGCTCCTGATTTTGAACCAGCCAAGTTCCTGCCACTGTGGCCATTTGGGGAGTGAACCAGCATTGGAAGACCTTTCTCTCTATTTCTTCCCCTCTCTGTCTGTAAGTCTTACCTCTGAAATAAATAAGAATCTTTAAAAAAAAAATTGCATTATGGGCTCCTGGTTTGGGCCTGGCCCAGCCCTGGCTATTGCAGTTTATTTGGGGGAATGAACTAGCAGGTGAGTTATCTCTGTACCTATGTCTGTCTCTGTCTCTCTGTGTGTGTCTGTGTACCTTCATCTCTTTTATATAAATAAACAGATAAGATTTTTGTAAAAATCATTTTGAAACCATAGCCCTAAATGTAAAATGAAATATGAAAAACTTATAAAAAGCTTTTAGAACTAAGTATAGGAGAAAATCTTTGGAAACTAGGACCACCCATGCGAGAGATCTGGGTGGGTGTGCAAACTAAAGCTATGGAAAGCAATCTTAATAATCTATGGAAGTTATGTTTGTTCCATGATGTTTAACAGTTTTTGTTGAACAAGTAAAAAACTACATTTTTACTTAAAATTGTGTATAGAGGCTGGCGCCGCTGCTCAATAGGCTAATCCTCCGCCTGCGGCACCGGCACATTGGGTTCTAGTCCCGGTCGGGGCACTGGATTCTGTCCCAGTTGCCCCTCTTCCAGGCCAGCTCTCTGCTGCGGCCCAGGAGTGCAGTGGAGGTGCCCAAGTGCTTGGGCCCTGCACCCCATGGGAGACCTGGGTCCTGCCTTCGGATCAGCGTGGTGCGGTGGCCACACCAGCAGCAGCACACCAGCCGCAGCAGCCATTGGAGGGTGAACCAACGGCAAAGGAAGACCTTTCTCTCTGTCTCTCTCTCTCTCTCACTGTCCACTCTGCCTGTCAAAAAAATAAAATAAAAATTGTGAATAGATATGGAAAGATAGCAATGCTAATTTATTTAGTAGTCTAATTTTAAAAGTTAGGTACGTTGAGAATTAAAATTTTGTATTTCTTTATGCAAAACTTATTGAAGAATAGTTTGAACAGTGTTTAGCTTCTCATTGTATGACTTATATGAATTAAGCATCTCTTCTATTTCTTGACATTTATACTCCTTTAAAAATGTGGGTCAACCTCTAATCTTTTGTCCTTTGTGCTTTCAATGTTGTCAAATTTTTTTTTTAAATTTTTTAAAGATTTATTTATTATTTGAGAGGCAAAGTGATCTTCTGTTCACTCGTTCACTCTCCAAATGACTGCAACAGCTCCAGGCCTGGGCCAGGCCAAACCAGAACCCAGGAACTCTGAATCTCCCATATGAGTGGCAGGTTCCCAAGTACTTGGGCCATCTTCTGTTGCTTTGCTAGGCACACTAGCAGGGAGCTGGATCGGAAGTGGAACATGGATAGCAGCTTTCTCTCTGTATTTCTCTCTCTCTCTCTCTTTTTTTTTTTTTTCTTTTTTAAGAACAGATTTATTTATTTGAAAGACAGAGTTAAAGTGAGAGACAGAGAAGAGAGGTTCTCCATCCGCTGGTTTATTCCCCAAATGGCCGTGATGGATCTGAGATGATCTGGAGCCAGGAGCTGGGAGCTTCTTCCGGGTCTCCCATGCAGGTGCAAGGGCCCAAGGACTTGGGCCATCCTCCCCTGCTTTCTTAGGCGCATCAGCAGGGAGCTGGATCATAAGTGGAGCAGCTGGGACTTGAACCAGCACCCATATGAGATGCCAGCACAGCAAGCCAGGACTTTAACCCACTGCGCCACAGTGTTGGCCCCTCTACTTTTCAAATAAATAATTTTTTTTTTTTATTTATTTTTTTTTTATTTTTTTTTTTTACAGGCAGAGTGGACAGTGAGAGAGAGAGACAGAGAGAAAGGTCTTCCTTTGCCGTTGGTTCACCCTCCAATGGCCGCCGCGGTCGGCGCGCTGCGGCCGGCGCGCCGCGCTCGTCCGATGGCAGGAGCCAGGAGCCAGGTGCTTTTCCTGGTCTCCCCATGGGGTGCAGGGCCCAAGCACCTGGGCCATCCTCCACTGCACTCCTGGGCCACAGCAGAGGGCTGGCCTGGAAGAGGGGCAACCGGGACAGAATCCGGTGCCCCAACCGGGACTAGAACCCGGTGTGCCGGCGCCGCAAGGTGGAGGATTAGCCTGTTGAGCCACGGCGCCGGCCCAAATAAATAATTTTTAAGAAACAACTTAGAAAAGAAATTCAGCGATAAGGACCAACAGTTTATTTAGAAGAAATGTTCACAGTTTACCTATGAGGATATATGGATAATGAATAAACATATGAAAAGATGGTTTGTATTGTTAAGCATTATAAAATGCTAAAGAAATCCAGTGATATGTCACTCCATATCTGTATGAATGCCTAAAATTTAAATATGTTGATAATAATAAATACAAGTGAGGATATAAAGAAACCAGATCTTTGATACATCATTGATGGGAGTGTCAAAGGTACAGCCACACTGGAAAACATTTTGGCAGTATCTTATGAAATAAAACATAAGTTTATCATTTAATCCAGCCATTGTACTCTTGGGCATGTACCCCAGGGAAATAAGAGCTTATGCTTAAATAAAAACTTGTGTGCAAATGTTCATAACAGTTTTAGTCACCATATCTAAAAAACAGAAACAACTCAGATGTTCTTCAACCTGTCAGTGGTTAAACAAAGCATATTATGTATATGTATCATGGAATACTACTTTGTCAGAAAAAGAGATTAACTATTGGTGGGTATGGTAACATGATTGTTCTGGTGATTACCCATGTGTATATCTTGGATAAAATTTTATACATGCGTATATGCAGATAAGTACACGTAAAAGGTGGTGAAATCTGAACAAAACCTATAGTCAGTTACCAGTATTGTACCTATGTCCTTTTCTTGGATTTGCTTTTATATTTTCATTATTTAAGATGTTGCTATTGGAGGAAGCCAGATGAAGAGTATATTATAAACTTTGTACTGTTTTTATAATTTCCAATGAGCATATGAGTATTTCCAAATAAAAAAAAATTTAAAGGTCTTCTTGAGGGACAGGCACACATCATCTTGTGAGGCAGAGGTCACTCTTTTCTTCTGTGCCCACTTGCCTGTCATCCCACAGCTCTATAAAGGATTCAGCTCTTGCATACCTCCTTGCCTAGCTTTGGCAGCCATCGTGAGTCCTTTAGTTGGGTGCCAGGGAGAGGAGTTCCCATTGTTCAAGCCAAGAGAATGAGGATGTGGCACCCTGCGTACATGATTGCTCTGCTAGGAGATTGGACTTTTCAAAGAGGCTGATTGGTTTCTGTAGTCAGTGTTTCTATGGAGTGCTTGTAACTGGGGAGAGAAACCCATAGGTATTAGATGAGCAATTGGGAGCTGACAGCTGCTCATCATCCTGCTTTTTATAAATGTTCATGCTTTTTAATTTTTCTTGGAAGACAGATACATCAACCACAGTGACCTTCAGACTCTTTCCATAAGTGCTGTCCACTAAAATTGGGACAAAAACAGGGAGTGCCACATATATAAAATATCCAATTAAAGTCTTACTCTCTTCCAATATAACTTCATTTTAAAAAATCTTTATACGTGTATGGGGTGGGGAGGGATTGAGAGAAAATTTTTTGAGATTTGAGTATAGTACATACAGTAATTTAGCCATTTCAAACAGTTGAACAAATTGTACACCTGTGGTTAGACTGACAGTAATGACAGTGATTTAATTTGCATCAGCAAATTGTTCCTGTTCTGACAGCTCCTACCCACAGTTTCTGATATCTGGATTTCCCTCAAATATTGCTAGGATGGGCAGGGCAAAGCCAAGATAGTCTATGATTATAGAAGATAGAGAACCGGGGTGTGGATTATTTTACCTTTGAGCTTTGCCATCACATATGTAGTTAGGGGTTGAAGGTGAGCCTGATCCATAAGACTTTCATTCTTCTTGAATGTTTGAAGTTGGACTTGAATACGTGAACCTTGAAAAATCTTGTGATTTTGGAGCAGAGGCCTGCATGGTAAATTCTGAGGGCTCTATTCTCCAGACTTAGAAAATATCAGGATTTTTAAAAGTGGAGATAGAGAAGAAAGTTGTGAGTCTGGGAGCAGCAGTTCTCTGAGGAAGGGCACCTGCGGTGGACTAGGCCATCTTGGGCATGGGTGTCTCCAGCTGAGTGGATTAATCCCCTCTTTGCTACTTTCCTTAGGCACGGCAGGCCGAAGTAAAAAGGCTCTTCCGCCCCATTGAGGAGCTGAAGAAGGAGTTTGATGAGCTGAATGTTGTCATTGAGACTGACATGCAGATCATGGTACGACTGATCAACAAGTTCAATAGTTCGAACTCCAGCCTGGAAGAAAAGATTGCTGCACTCTTTGATCTCGAATATTATGTCCATCAGGTACTGTATTTCGTTGTTCTTAAGTTTGGCTTTTAACAACTCCAGAAATCCCCCTGCCCTAAGTCCTAAGAAAATATCAGCATCATTGACTTCTCTTCCAGGGTATAGAATTTTTTTTTTAAGATTTTTACTTATTTATCTGAGAGACAGTTACAGACAGTGAGAGGGAGAGACAGAGAGAAAGGTCTTCCATCCGTTGGTTCACTCCCCAAATGGCCACAACAGCTGGAGGTAGGCCAATGTGAAGCCAGGAGCCAGGAACTTCTTCCAGGTCTCCCATGTGTGTGCAGGGGCCCAAATACTTGGGCCATCTTCCACTGCTTTCCCAGGCCATAGAAGAGAGGTGGATTGGAAAAGGAGCAGCCTGGACTCGAATTGATGCCCATATAGGGTACCGGCACTGCAGGTAGAGGCTTTAGCCCACCACACCACAGCACCAGCCCCTAGACTATTTTAAATCTAGGCCCATATCTGTTACAGTAAGTCAAGCACTCAGAGCCTGAAGTCAGACCCTTTTCTGTGTGGAGTGTTACTTCCTTTGTCTGTTTTCAACACTAAGGTTCTGCAGAGGTAAAACAGACACAGAGCCTGCCCCATTTAGCCAGTAGTCTTGAAAAAGAAGCAGTGAAATCATGAGCTATTAAATAAACTAAGAAATGGGGCTGGCGCTGTGGCGCAGCAGGTAAAGCTGCTGCTAGCAGTGCCGGCATCCCATATGGGTGCCGGTTCAATTTCTGGCTGCTTCACTGCCAATTCAACTCTTTGCTGTGGCTGAGAAAGCAATAGAAGATGGCCCAAGTCCTTGAGGCCCTGTACCCACGTGGGAGACCCAGAAGAAGCTCCTGGCTCCTGACTTCAGATCGGCACAGCTCCAGCTGTTGGGGCCATCTGGGGAGTGAACCAGCGGATGGAAGACCTCTCTCTCTCTCTCTCTGCCTCTGCTCTCTGCATAATTCTGACTTTTAAATAAATAAATAAATCTTTAAAAAAGTAAACTAAGAAATAATGAGATAATTTAAGATTTTGTAAAGGCCTCCAGGGTGATGCAGGAGTACATAACAGGGGAACTTAAGCCTGGTCAGGGACAATAAGTGAGGCTTCTGAAACAATGTGCTATTCAGGCTGGGCATTAAAGTCTGACTGGGGCTTACTCAATAAAGGGGTTGGGGGAGAACCAAGCTACCCTCTGGTCCAGTGCCTGTTTTTCTAAATAAAGTGTTATTGGGACACAGCCACCCCTACTTATTTGTGCTGTTATCATGCTGCAGTGGCAGAGTTGAGAAATTGTGACAATGATCATATGGCCCACGAAGTAAACACTAACTTTTAAGTCCTTTAGAACAAGTTTGTCAGTCTCTGGGTTAGAACATTCTAGGCTGAGTAAACAACATGTGCAGAGAAGAGCTTGCTGAGATTGAGAGCCTGGAAAAAATTGGAGACCTGAGGCACAATAGATGGGGGAGGAATATGTCATAGATAGAGGGGGAAGTTGGGGAGTCAGAGATGAGCTTGGGAATATTATGGTCTGTGTGATTTTAGCCTTGATCCTAAGAACTACTGAAGAGTCTGATGCAAGGAGATAATTGATTAGGTAATTACAGATAATATTTATTGAGCATTATTATGTACCAGGCATTGTTCTAAATGCTTAGTACTGATTAATTGACTTGCGTAGCTACCATGAGTAGCCACCAGTATTACTCCCATTTTTATTTTTCAAAAATATTTACTTATTTGAAAGGTAGAACAACAGAGAGATCTTCCATCTGCTAGTTCACTTCCCAAATGGCCACAATATCTAGGTCTGGGCCAGGCTGAAGCCAGGAGCCAGGAACTCATTTTGAGTCTCCCACATGTGTGACACAACCCCAAGTACTTGGGCCATCAGTTGCCTCTTTCTTAGACACATTACGGGAAGATGGCTCAGAAGCAGAGCAGCAGGAACTCCAAGTGCTCTGATATGGGATGTTGGCTTTGCAAGCAGCAGCTCAACTTGCTGTGCCACCATGCAGGCTCCTAATTTTTTTTCTATTTATTTTGTTTGTTTGTTTTAAAGAATGAATGGCAGAGAGAGAGAAGGAAATGGGAAGAGAGATAGATGTAATGTTTCATCCACTGTTCACTTTCCTAACTCCTGCAATAGTCAGGGCTGGGGCCAGACTGAAACCATGAACTCCATCTTGGTCTCCCACGTAAGTGGCAGAGACCCAAGCACTTGGGCCATAATTCACTGCCTTCCCAGGCATTTTTATCAGGAAGCTGGATTGGCAGTGGATTTGCTGAGGGTTGAACCAGCACTCTGATACAGGATACAGGTATCCTGAAACACAGTTTAACCTGCTGTGCCACAACACTCACCCCACATTCCATTTTCCAGAACTGACTTTTTATTTATTTGAAATGTTGAAAGAGACATAGACACAGAGACAGAAATTGTAGGTTTACTTCCTAAAGGCCCACAGCAGCAGGAACTGGACCAGGCTGCAGCCAGGAGCCAGGAACTCAGTCCAGGCAAGGACCCAACTGCTACCTCTCAGGTGCCCATTAATAGGAAACTGGAATTGGGAGCAGAGCCAGGATTTGAACTCTGACATTCAAATGTGGGATGTAAGCATTCCAGGTGGTACCTTAACCTCTATGCCAAACTCCCATCCATAATCTCATTTTTTCACTGAAGCAAATGAGGCACAGTTTGTATGATTATGTGATTGTTCAAGATCACTCAGCAAGTGAATTACAGAGCTGGGATCTACAGCAGTATGTGACCTAAAACTCTTTGTGACCTTAAACTCTGTGCTCTTAAGCTTTTGACCACTCTGCTTTTCACAGGAAACTGATATCTTTTATTTATTTTTATTTTTTATTTATTTATTTTGACAGGCAGAGTGGACAGTGAGGGAGACAGAGAGAAAGGTCTTCCTTTACTGTTGATTCACCCTCCAATGGCCGCCGCGGCCGGTGCACTGCGGCCGGCGCACCGCGCTGATCCGAAACCAGGAACCAGGTACTTCTCCTGGTCTCCCATTGCGGGTGCAGGGCCCAAGAACTTGGGCCATCCAGGAAACTGATATCTTTTAAATGAAGCTCAAAAGTGAGTAGGTGAAGCAAAGGAAAAAGAAGCCATTTATTTATTCCATAAATAAATTTATCCAGTGCCCTCGCAGGCACTGTTTCCAGACATTGGAGGTTTATCTACAAATAAAATTGGAGCTTACCTTCTAGTTTAGGGAGATAGGCAAACACAACAAATAAATTATAAATAGTATACTTGAAGGTGATAAATCTTATGGACAAAAAAAAGTGGAGCAGGTTGGGGATGAGCAGTGTTGAGATAGGTGTCTCAAATTGGAGGAATGGCGGGTACAGGTGCCATGAGGTGGAAGCATGGCTGGCATGCTTGACGAACCCCAAGGAGGCCAGTGTAGCTGCAGCAGAGAAGGGGAAAGAGAAGTAGTAGCTCAGAGAGAGATAAGGGGAAGAGGAGGATGGCAGGCTGTGGAGACCATGGAAGAGAAAAAAACTGGATATTTGTGGACATTGTTGAACAGAAGAATGCTACAATCTGTCTTTCTTTTAAAAGGATCCCGCCAGGGGCCACAGTTGTGGCATAGTGGAGTAAATCACTGCCATCATTGCATATGAGCATGGGTTCAAGTTCCGACTGCTCAACTTCTGATCCAGCTCCCTGTTCATGCACTTGGAAAAGCAGTGGAAGATGGCCTGAGGAAATGGGGCGCTGCCATCCACATGGGAAACCTGGGTGGAGTACCAGGCTCCTGGCTTTGGCCTGGTCCTGCCCTAGTCATTGCGGCCACTTGGAGAGTGAACAAACAGATGAAAGATTTCTGTCTCTCCTTCTCTGTCTGTAATTCTGCCTTTCATAAGTAAATAAACATAAATAATAAATAAACATAAATATAAATAAACCTTTATAAATCAATCCATCCATCCCTCAAGCTGCTGTGTTGAGCATTCGCTTGGTGGTATGGAGCCTGGGGCAGAAACAGAGAGACCAGACTGGGGGCTACTGCCGTGATCCAGACCAGGGACAGTGGTGGCCCAGGAGGCAATGAAATTATAATCAAAGGCTCGTTTGAGATCCTCATCAAGATACCAATCCTGTTATCCTCTCATGCATGACAGTATCCTGTTCTCTGCAAACCAGGCTCACACATTTTTCCTTTCTTTAGGGTTTGCCAGCTTCTGTGGGGAGGGGACGAGTGTGCCCTGTGTCTGCAGGAGTTTTGGGGCAGCCTCTTCATCTTCTTTTTTTGCTTATAACTCTTTCTTAAGCCTCCATAATTGTGATCTCTTAGAGAAAAAAAAAATGAACCTGCCTTCTCTCTCTCCTTTCTAGTCTTTCTGTCCAGGGTGAAAAACAAAAACTCCAACAGCTTCTCTGCTAGAGATATTTAAAGCATTAAGGATCCTAGGGGTTATTGGCCCACTCAGTCCTGCCCTGACAGTGTTTATTCTTTCTCATCCTAACATCCGCAGGTAGATCTTTGGCTGTCAGCCTTCTATAGGCTCTTGCTTTAGTTGCACATGAAAGGCTGAGATGATTGGAGAGTGTACCACAGCTAGGAAGCACTGGATGTACAGGAAGCTTGGGCTAGCAGTTCCTCAACCATCGTTTTTACCCCTCTCTCCACTGGTCACCTGGCAGTGTCATCTCTAAGGTGACATCTCATTCTACTTGTACAGGTCACTGGGTAGGGTAAACTGTTCTTGGACATCACCAGACACAGCCTGAGGTCATCCCAGGAACCAGTCCCCTGACTAATGCCAAACTCACTGTGTTGACAAGAGGGTTGAAATGTTCTGGGTCCTTGGCATTTGACTGGAAGTGTAAGGTTCATGATTTAGACTAGTCTGTCAGGCTGGCATGGATGTGTCAAGCTGTGATTTGAAGAAGATGACTCGGCTGCCATTTCCAGCTGTGATGGAGAATTTAGGTGATACAATGCTTAGCTTTGAGGGAGATAAGACTCTCCTGGTCTAGAACATCCTCATTCCATTTCTGTTCCACTCAGTGAATGGAGGTTTGAGGAGCCATGGACTTCAAGGACCCAAACTGGGTCTGCCTCAGGATTCCTTGCAGCACATTTGAATTATTAAACAGGATATGTGAAAAGCAAAACCTGGCGTGCGTAAAACAGTTAGTGGATTATTTATAAGGAGCAGCTTCTTTCTGCCCCACCTACTCTATGGCAGTACCTGTGCCTTCCCTCAAGTGACTCCTCAGTTCTTTACCGCCATTTCACCCTTGCTCTGGCCCTGCTCTCTGATCAACCTGTCAGTGCTCTTGTTCTTTCTGGGTGCTCTTGTTCTTTCTGGGAGCTGTGGACCTGGGCTGTGGTCCTGCCATCTCCTTTGTCACCCTGAGGAGGGCCCAGCTTTGGGTGCACAGTGGGCAGAATATACCTTTCCTTCCTTACTGCTGGTAAAATAAAAACTTAGAAAGCATCTTGAAAAGGCTAAAATAGATATCAGCATTCATATCACACTGAATTACTGGTGTAGTAGTAGAGCTAAACTGAAGCTAAGATGGAGAGTTTGTCTGCGACTCAGGACTGTGTTGCTTTTGGGCCAACAGAGTGACAGCTGCTCTATCAGGTTTATAAATGTCCTTGTCAGGCATGGAGGGACAGGATTCTAAACCATGGTTCAGCATTGGGAGAACCTAGGGGAAGGAGGAACCAAGGATAGGGATAAATTCATTTATTTTAAACCTGAGCAGGTGAAGAAAGGTGATTGTTGTCAGCAAAGCCCCCAACTCTGAGTCTCCCTGGTGAGCTAGGCTGTGGTTCAGTAGTCACTCCTCTTCATTGAGATCAGATGGGGGTTGAAAAATTTTAGCCTTTCCCTGGAGCCATGAGACAGAGCAGGCTTCATGCTTACTTCATGACCTGGATTGGCCGTTTTCCTAGGTCTGTGGTACCAGGGGCCTATCCATTTTGTTGGTACAGATATGCCAGATTGCCTTTTTAAAATTCACACTGCAGTTTTATCCCAGGAACACTTTTTTTCCTGATCAAATTCATATTCATCAGTTCAGTGGTTATTTATTGAGTACCTCACTATAAGCATAGTAATGTTCTAATCATTGGATTTACAACAGTGGATGGATAGACAAAAACCCCTGTTCTTGTAGACATCCCATCAAAATATGTAACAATGTATTTCCAAGAGATGGAAAATAATAAGCCAGGTTTTCCCCAAATCATTGGTAGACTCAGATCAGTATCTGATCTTACCCTCCATTTCTGTGAGAGCCCTCTTCAATTTGGGAGGCAGAAGTAAGTATGGTGGGAAATGGCTCTGTAGAATCTGGAGAAGAGTGGATAGCAGTCATATTGCTTTTGGGGTCTACCTTCCTGAGTTTTCCTAATGAATTTTTAGAGTGGGATTAGCATGTGGATAAGAGGCATCCTTTGTAGCAACAAAACCACTTTCAAGGGAGACTGTAACTATTATATGAAAAAGACAGGATCTAGTGCCCTTCTGGAGAAGTTGAGTCTTCTTATTCTAGGATACTAATGAAGCCTAGGGAATGAGATCCTCTATAGAATGAGAGGGATAGAGGGAGGGGGAAGAGATATGACTCTAGGATTTGGAGCTGAAATGATAGCTTAAACAAAGCTGTCTATTATAACTTTATGTGATAGAAATGTCTGCACTGAGAGTGATTTTTATACAGGTTTGATCATGAATGTCTTCAGATTCAATCAACCTTAGATGGAAAAGAAGGATTCTAATGTCATTCCTCTCCTAGCACTCTTAGAACACTCTCCTCCGTACCCCACCTCCTCTATCCATAGGACTTCTTTTATAGTCTCTGGCTTCTAATTAAAAAGCAGCCTTTGGGGCTGGTGCTGTGGCACAGTAGGTTAATCCTCCGCCTGTGGCACTGGCATCCCATATAGCCAGCCTAGTCCCAGCTGTTCCTCTTCCAATCAAGCTCTCTGCAATGGCCTGGGAAAGC
Organism: Sylvilagus floridanus; assembly: GCA_949820135.1. Taxonomy (NCBI): domain Eukaryota; kingdom Metazoa; phylum Chordata; class Mammalia; order Lagomorpha; family Leporidae; genus Sylvilagus; species Sylvilagus floridanus. The sequence goes on along the minus strand of OX463241.1, from coordinate 24,931,490 downwards.
AGTAGAAGATGGGCCTTGGGCCCCTGCATTCACGTGGGAGACCAGAGGAAGCTCTTGGCTCCTGGCTTCGGATCAACACAGCTCTGGCCCTTGCAGCCATTTGGGGAGTGAACCAGTGGACGGAAGACCTTTCTCTCTATCTCTCCTTCTCACTGTCTGTAACTCTAACTTTCAAATAAATAAATAAAATCTTTTAAAAATAAATACAAAATAAAAATCAGCCTTATTTTTTTTTAATGTTTGCTGATTTCACTGCCACCATTGGGGTTGGACATCAACAGGAAGCATGGCACCATTTAGTGGTGCTGATGACGCCAGATTCTTTGTGTTAACAGCTTGTACATTAGGAATAAGCTTTGTGACTCATTACCATATTAGAATTTTCCAGGACATGTTTGGCATAAGCAATAGCTAGGTGCCATTTCCGCTGATTCCCATGCAGGTGCTGATAAATCAATTTAGATGAATTAGGAGTTTTCAAATTTAAGTCTGTTTAAAAATCTGATTTGTTTTTACATATCCTTCTAGTTATTCAGAAAAGGCACTCTTGCTTTGTAGTTGGCTTTGTATTTTGTTTTTGGACAGTCACCAAAAGAAAGGGTGTGAGAAGAGATCTCCTTTCCTTGGTGCCTGTACTATACTAAGTGATGCCTTTATTGCAGATGGATAATGCACAGGACCTGCTTTCCTTTGGAGGCCTTCAAGTGGTAATCAATGGACTGAACAGCACAGAGTCCCTGGTGAAGGAATATGCTGCATTTGTTCTTGGGGCTGCCTTTTCCAGGTGAGTACCGAGGTCCAGCGTCCCATTGGCCAAGATAATGTAGCCTAATTGGCTTGGAAGAAGGTTACGCTCGAACTTAAGCACATCCCACATTTCAGTGTGATCCCAATGAAAGTGCAGTAAATGAGATTCTGCCACTATTCCAAGTGCATATGAATTTTGACCCATGTTGTCTCCATCTATGACTCTGTCCCCTCTATCTTTTAGACATGGACGTTTAATAACACATCTTAGGTCACATTTATCCAAAGCTAATAAACAGACCATACACAGGTAGTAGAGTGGGAGAAGAATGAACTCCAGTAGTCTATCCTTTTGGCATCAAGTGATGAATGAATGGTGACCCTGAGCAAGGAAGGCCTTTAGTGGGAATGTGTCTTCCCCGCATTGTCTCATACTCTTTGGGTTGGGGGTTCTTTAGAATTTCAGCCGATCTGGCTTGTGTTAGAAAACTGGTTAAGCAAGAGTTGTAGGGAGGTAGTCTCTAGGAGGAGAAGCTACAGAAAGATAGGCGGACACCACATCCATCATACTCATAATAAAAGGTTAAGATGTCTTCATGCTGTATTTGATCTGTTGGAGCTCAATATTTTCACCCATTTTTGGAAATCTGCTTCTAGGACCATTTGTGCCAACAAAATAGGAACAAATACTCTGATTCTTGATGCAGAGGCCTGGTTGGTGGCTATTTGGCTGCCTTGCTTAGATGTAGGACTTATAATATAGCAGGAGAAAGGCCGTTCTCAACACATTTTCTTTTGTAGACTTTCCTTTTCATGTTACCCATGCTTATCTTGGTTTAATCGGATTCTCTGATGCTTTTTGTAGTAAGTTGAGGAGCAGAGCTGGGAAACCTGAAGAGTCATTCCATGAGGAAAGACAGGACACTGCAGGCCTCTGTCTCCCCTCTCACCATACTGCCTTGGTCTTCAAGCCCTGTTGGCATGTGGTTGTGTTACTGAAGATAAGGCCCTGATCTCCACAGCGATGCCATCTCCTTTGGTCTCACCTTCCAGAGCCAGAGGCTCCAAGGAAGCCCAGGGAAATCTGAGCAGCCACTGGAAAAGTGTTGAGTATCATTGTGGTTAGTCACTGTGGCCTCAGCCTGGGGATATCCAAGGTCTTGTCTTCAGAAGGCTTTAAAGACTACAGAACTTACCAATCTCACTTTTTCCTTCTTGAACTAGAAGAGAGCTAAATCAAACATTATTAACCAGTCTGCCCACATAGTTTTTTGAATTATTTCCCATTATTTTATTTCTGCCTTCAGTATGAACACATCCCTTACCATTGCTTCTAGAAATACATTTCTTGAGAGAAACTATAATATTTTCATGTCACATCCTACTTAGGGGAGACTAACTAGTGACATAAGCATGCATTGGAACTGCCTAGCAGACCATAACTTTTCTAGGGGCTGTGCCAATATGTGGTGTTATTAGGACTTCTCCCTGATTGGATGAGTGTAAGACCACGTCAACATTTATTCAGCATCACTAAAACTTAAATAGAAATAAATATAAAATATTGCAATTTAGTGATTTGGTGGCAATCAGACTGCTATATTCAAAATGTGCTAGCTGGGTTTTTGATGTCTCACTGGAGGGCTGTTATAGTGACAGCATGGTGTGGCGCCAGATCTTTCAGAAGCCAATGGCATGCTCCTAAACGCCATAAAAATGTCAGTATTTATGCAGAGAGGAACTTGATGCAAGGTAAGATTATTTCTACGCAGAGAGGCCAGTCACGGGGCTCTAGTCTGATCTCATTATTTACTCTTGTTGTCCCAAATACTGGTTCTACATCTCCATAACTACTGCAGTGTACATGTGTACACACACACACACACACACACACACATAGTGGCTGGATGAGCTTGCTCTTTGTTAAAGGAATTGTGAGCACCCTGAGACCATGGGGTCACAGGGCTGGGGTTGTTAGCCAGAAGTCATTGCTTCTGATGGCAAGAATACTGCTTATTCAGTGTAGGTGATTAATTATTTGGGAGGACTGGTCAGGAGTTAGAAAATAAAGAATTCAAGTCTGTTTTCCCTACTTCCTGTCTGTGTGCCCATGGACAACCCTTGCAAAGCTCATCCTTTTTGTTTATTGATAGGGAGCAATGACAGGTGTCTTGTGTGTTTCATAAAGTTGAGTGAGTGTCAAGTACCCTAGTATCCAGTAAGTCTTGAAGACGGTTACAAGAGCCGCTGTCAGTGATAAGGTGGTGTCTGTATGTATCTCCATCACTCTCACCATGAAGTGTCCTTTTTACTATGAGTTTTCAGTCTGAGAAAATGCTTGTTTCTTTTCTTTCTACAGCACCAACCTTTATCTTTCTCATTTTCTGTCCTGTTAAGGTGGTTATGTTCTGTCACAGATCTCTTGGTAGCAATCTTGATGCTGTGTGAGACGGATCATTTACCTGTCTGGGTTAATTGCTCAGTAAGGCTCCACACACATTTCTGTGGATGAAGAGAGCTTTTCCCTGATGTTAAACATATAGCAATTATTGCAAGATCAAGAAGAGCAAATTGATATAAATATAACTGACTTGGCCACTGAATGTTACACGTCCTCTGAAATACAGCTTGTTTCTTCTCTTCAACAACAATATATCCTGTATCAAATAACGCATATCAGTATTTTATTCACATTTGTGAGTCACACACTCATTTTCTGCTACTCTAGCCCAGGGGTGAGGCAAAGCCAGCTCTGAATACACAGGGATTGGGAGCTAGTGATTTTAGCAGCTCCATCTTTTCATGATTTTTTTTTTTTTGGTTTAAAAAAAAAAGGAAGTCCTTTTTTTCCTTCTTCAGTTACATTTCTTTGCCTTTCTGTGACCTAATTTCATCTCACGTTGGCACCTATGAGTGTCTGTCTGCAGTCTGCCCTCCCAGGAATCTCTGGAGTCCCAGACACATCTATTGTTTATCTTAAGGGAAGTCTGAGAAAAGCTTTATGAATTTCAGAGACCATGTTTTCTGTAACCTGGTTTTGGTTTTATTTCTCAGCAAACTGGCTGCCTACTTTTGTTTTCCTCTTATCTCCCTGTATGTAGCCTTTACCTTTTGGCTGCCAGGAGTTAACTATTAAGAAACCAGTGGGCTGGCGCTACAGCTCATTAGGCTAATCCTCTGCCTGCGGCACAGACACCCCGGGTTCTAGTCCCGGCTGCTCCTCTTCCAGTCCAGCTCTCTGCTGTGGCCCAGGAGTGCAGTGGAGGATGGCCAAAGTACTTGGGCCCTGCACCTGCATGGGAGACCAGGAGGAAGTACCTGGCTCCTGGCTTCGGATTGGCGCCGCACTGGCCATAGCGGCCATTTAAGGGATGAACCAACGGAAGGAAGACTTTTTTCTCTCTCTCACTCACTGTCTAACTCTGCCTGTCAAAAAAAAAAAGAAAGAAAAGAAAAGAAACGAAACTAGTGGGACTGGCATTGTGCTGTAGCAGATTAAGCCTCTGCCTGCAATGCCAGCATGCCATGTGGGCGCCAATTTGAGACTCAGCTGCTGTGCTTCAGATCCAGGTCCCTGCTTTGCCTGGGGAAGCAGCTTGAATCTGCACCCATGTGGGACACCTGTAAGAAACCCCTAGCTCCTGGCTTTGGCCTGGCCCGGTCCGAGCCATTGCAGACATTTGGGGAGTGAACCAGCAATAGAGCTCTCGCTCTCGCTCTCACTCACTCTTACTCTCTCTTGCTCTCTCTCACTCTCTCGCTCTCGCTCTCCCCCTCACCCTCTCCCCCTTTTCCTTTCCCTTCCTCGCTCCCTGCCTCCCTCCCTCTCTTCCCCTCCTCTCTCTCTAACTCTACCTTACAAAAAAAAAAAAAAAAACAAAGCCTTAAAAACAAAGAAACTGGTGTGCCTGCCCTAGATAGCATTGACTTTGCCATTCTCATGTAGCTGCCTCAGTCTGTTTAGGAATCCTCCTTCCCTCTTTATAACCTACATTCTCGTGTGTGTATGTGTGTGTGTGTGAACTGTTAGGCAATTACATAGGTCTAGAAGTGTCATGTCTCCTCAAACACATTTTTGCTCCTACCTCCAGCCCTGCATTTCTTCCTATTTTCCTAATCAACTTCAGTGTCCTTACTGCTTTCGCCTTGTCTAGGCTCCTTCCTCTTAGCCTGCAGATGTACTCAGGTTATCTTTCTATTGACCCTGTCCCACCATCAACTGTCCATCAACTTGCCACCCTGTATTCTCCCCAACTTACTGAAAGAGTAGACAAAAAAGGTTATAAATGGGCCGGCGCCGTGGCTCAACAGGCTAATCCCCCGCCTTGGGGCGCCGGCACACCGGGTTCTAGTCCCGGTCGGGGAGCCAGATTCTGTCCCGGTTGCCCCTCTTCCAGGCCAGCCCTCTGCTGTGGCCAGGGAGTGCAGTGGAGGATGGCCCAAGTGCTTGGGTCCTGCACCCCATGGGAGACCAGGGAAAAGCACCTAGCACCTGGCTCCTGCCATCGGATGAGCGCGGTGCGCCGGCCGCAGCGCACCATCCGCGGCAGCCATTGGAGGGTGAACCAACGGCAAAAAGGAAGACCTTTCTCTCTGTCTCTCTCTCTCACTGTCCACTCTGCCTGTCACAAAAAAAAAAAAAATAAATAAAAGGTTATAAATGAGTGCATATGAGCCTTAGGTGCAAGTACTCAGAAATGCTATTCCTGCAGTCTGGATTCTGTCCCTACCAGGCCTACACATATTCAAGAGTACTTTGCTGTCATTGACATCCCTGGAGTTGTAAACAGTGCTAGCCACTACTTTCCCTTGGAAGCTTTTCTTCTTGGTTGCATTACAGTCCCTTAGGTTTGAGATGTGTGTAATCACTCCCTGTCCTTTTCCCATGGCCACAGCAGTATCTTACTGGCTTCTGATTATAACCATTCGTCACCATTCTTCTGGCCTCTTCTTTCTCTAATTTATTCATATAGTCACTCCTGTGTCTACGTTCAAGTCCAGCCTTTCTCCTGAGATCTCGCTCCACATTTCTGTCAAAATGTTTGCATCTCAAATGCCAGGAAAACCAAGTGGACCTCATCATTGTGTCCCATATAAACCAGCTTTTTCCTCTCTCGTTCTCTTTCTATCTGTTATTGTCCCCATGATTATTATAGTTACCCAAGCTTAAAACTTTTGAATGATATTTAAGGATTCTTTATCCCTTTGTTCTCTCATTAAGTTGGTGAATAAGTCCTATGGATTTTTATTTCCATATTTGTTGTCTACTGAGCAACTATTTCCCCTTTTTCATCTAGTTCAAAGAATCTTCTTCTTGTGAGGGCAGCATCATGTTGATTTAGGGTGTTCCCTTTGTGCCAAGAAATGAGCCATGAATGGTCTAAACCAAGCTTTGCAATCTCATTCTCTGTGCATGTGGGTTGATTTAGAGTTAGGCATGTGACATAGTTCTGACCAGTGAGACATAAGGAGTTGTTTGCTTAGAAGCTTCTGGGAAGAATTCTGCTCTTATGAAAAGAAAGGTAGTAAGGAGACCCTGCCTACTTCTTTCTGCTGTGATTGCAGTTGTAGTAGAACTGTAGCGGCTGCCTTGGATCAGGGAGGTGAGAAGATCAAGAGCAAACAGCCAGCAGTGAGGAGGATAGCAGAGGGGGAAAATTCGTGATGTAGTTGAGCCATTATGGTGGCTTTGGAACCATGGATTTGCAGACTTTGCTTGAAGAGGTAATTAAATGTCCTTGTTGTTTTTAAAGCATTCTTAGTCATTATTCTGTTACTGGCAATTGAATTTATATTCATATTGGTAACATTTCCTTATTAAATATATAAAATTCTTTTAAATTATCCCTGTTTGTTCATAGCACTCATTTCAGTTTGCAGTTAGGTATCTGTGAGATTACCTGATTATTATTGATCTGACCTATTAGTTACTAGGAGGGGTAAGGTCCCTTTGTCTCAATCTAGATGTGTTCCTAGTGAGTAGCACAGGACCTAACATTGAGAGAATGCTCAGGAAATAATTACTGCATGAATAAATAAACAAAGGAATAATGGGGCCCAGCATTGTGGCACAGCGGGTTAAGCCACAGCCTCCAATGTTGGCATCCCATATGGGAGTCGATTCAAGTCTAGGCTGCTCCACTTCTAATCCAGCTCCTTGCTAATATGCTTGGGAATGCAGCAGAAGATGGCCCAATACTCGGGTTCCTGTACCCACATGAAGGATCCAGATAAATCTCCTGGCTTCAGCCTGGCCCAGTCCAACCATTGCTGCCATTTGGGGAGTAAACCAGCAGCTGGAAGATATCTCTGTCTCTCCTCCTCTATCTGTAACTCTTCCTTTCAAATAAAAAATAAGCTAAAAAAAAAAAGAAAAAAGAAAAAAAGGAAATAAATTGATACTCAGGGAATGAGTTGTTTTTCAGATAACATATGGAAGCTGAGTGGAAAGTGCTGTTTTTATTATTAATTAATGATGTAATAGTTAGTGGATGATTCAGATACCACACCTTGACCCTTTAAAATATAAAGCCATGGAAATGAGTGTTTATCCTCACTGGCTGAAGGCCCAGAAAATAGAAGGTTAGAGATTGGGATGAGGTCAGACATTGGAGGTGCCAGCATTTAAACAAAAGTTCAAATGTGACCCCTGGGACTAGTCTGACCTCTTGTCTCCAGTTGCTAATTTTTCCACACTCCTCCAGGGACAGGAGAGGTGCTCAGACCATTTGTATCTTATAGATTGATTAGCATATTAACCAAGATTGGCTTGGGCAATTGGATAGCCATAGCTCTTAAGCTGCATTTAAAGTCTGATTACTTTTTTTCAAATAGCAATTAATAACAAATGGAAAATGAGCTCTAAGCCTGACCAGCTGCCCTGAGTACTGCAAAATCAAGACTTCATTTTGGGGAGGGAGGCATCTCTTTGCTTAATGAACTTGTCCCTTCAGCATTTCTTTTGAATCCATCTCTGAGATGTGCCTCTGCCTCCTCCACATTCTCCATGTGGCTGCTTTCAGATTTTTTCGCTGCTAACTCCCTGTTTCTTAATTCCTTCCCTGCCTGTCCCCAGTCCACAGAGTTCCTTTCTTTACCTTCAGCTTAATTAGCATTTGCCCTCTGGGCTCTCAGCTAACTCCTTAATGTATCGATGTCTGTTGTTTGTTAGTTCTGCCATCTATTTCTCCAGTACAATCAGCAGCTTCTTCAGAGTGGGAACCATTATGGACAAGACACCAATAGCAGAGGGTCCTTTATTTTCTCTTTTGTTTGGTGACAAGTATTTCAGTATGATAAATAATGTTGCTCTGTATCTGAAGATATACTATTAAATGAAAAATGTAGAAAAAAGAATGCATAAAACATCAGTAATTGGAGATATCTATATATATATATAGATATATATATAGTAATTGAAAGGTAAATTAATACTTTGGGGAAAGGAACTTTGCAGTGAGTATGCATTATTTCTGTAATTAAATTTTAAATAGTAAGTTACAAAACAAGCCAAAAAACACCTGTATGTAGCCAGTAGCAGCTTACATTTCTCAGGAAGCACTCTTGGTTCAGAGTATCTGAAGATGCTTGATGAAACATTTAAACGTTTCCTTAAATGCTTGACTCATTTAAGAGGATAAGAAACTGCAGGACCACCACTTTGCACAGTTGTCATGTTCTTTGTGTGGTGACTGTTCAAGAAAGTGAGAGAAATCCTATAGCCAAATTTAAATGGAGAGGTCAAATCTTGGGAGACTGAGAACACTGCAGTTGACAGCTGTCTTAGGAACACTGGTTGTTCCCTAGTGACAGAGCTTGTGGTTTCAACAGGCTTTATAAATGGCGGCTCATGAAGAGTGAATTAGAAAAGTGGAAATCGTTCATTCAAAAGTAGTTATTAAGGCAATTTGGCTTTGAGTAGGGAAAAAATTCTCCCCCACAATTCTTCATCCAAGCCAGGCTAAGAGCACATTTGGTATTGAAATCGTACTCCTTTTGTGGCCTGAAAGTCTCCAAGGTGAGAATTCAGTTTATAATGATCGCAAAAAATAATATGGCCGGCGCCGTGGCTCAACAGGCTAATCCTCCGCCTTGCGGCGCCGGCACACCAGGTTCTAGTCCCGGTCGGGGCGCCGGATTCTGTCCTGGTTGCCCCTCTTCCAGGCCAGCCCTCTGCTGTGGCCCGGGAGTGCAGTGGAGGATGGCCCAGGTGCTTGGGCCCTGCACCCCATGGGGAGACCAGGAAAAGCACCTGGCTCCTGGCTCCTGCCATCGGATGAGCGCGGTGCGCCGGCCGCAGCGCGCCGTCAGCGGCGGCCATTGGAGGGTGAACCAACGGCAACGGAAGACCTTTCTCTCTGTCTCTCTCTCTCACTGTCCACTCTGCCTGTCACAAAAAAAAAAAAATAAAATAAAATAAAATAAATAAAAAAAAATAAACTGGGGGGAAAAAAAGTTTGGAACCTGTATCACAGACATAGCATTAATTTTCTACCATTACTCTCTAAAAATGGAGAACAAACACACTAACAGCCTTGTAGAAAAACAGGATAGACAAATACATTTATGGAATTAAAGCTATAAAGATGGCTTAACCACACAAAAGAATGTTTAACTTCACTCATGTGGAGAAAGACCACCTAAACCAGTCTGAGACCTGTTGCTCACCCACTGTGCTGGCACAAGCCCAGAAGTTGACAGCACCTCTGTCTGTGAACCTGTAGGGAGACAGTTTCTCAGACATTGCAGGTGGAATTGTAAGTCAGCACCCCCTTATCACAGGGCAGTCAGCCTGGATAGTGCACATATTTACCCTTTGAAATAGCATTGACGTTTCCCGGATTCTACTTCTAAATTCTATTGGTGAAAATAGAAAAAGAATGTGTGCCCATAGTCATTCATGATAGCACTGTTTGTACCAGCGAAAGGAAACAATTGAGACGCGCATCCCTATAGAAAGTATTGAATGAATTATCCAATTTATTCTATGGGGTACTATACAGTTATTAAAAAGATTGAAAAGTTTTTCAGCATACTAAAGAATGGTGTGATCTATTTCAAGATATGTTATTACATGAAAAAGGTAGAGAAAACTATGAATAAAATGCTAGTAATTATATATATATATATGCTTATATTTTAAAAACGATAGGTAAATGTCTACAATGGGGAGAGGATCTTTGCAACCATGCAAATATTTTACATAATTTAAAAAATTTAAATCTTCAAATTCAGAAGCAAGAAAAAACAAATGTGACAAAAATATACAGGGAGAAAATATTTTGTGTGATTTCAAGACAAGGACCAAAAATCCTGCAAAACTTTCCAGAAACCCGGTTGTTCACAGTGGCATTGGTGTTGTTATTCTCAGACTGTTTGTGTGTATTCTGAGCATCTCTGAGAACCAGGATTTCAGTATGACAGAAAGAAGATACTGATCTCAAATTAGTGACTGGGTTAAACCCAATTCCTGAAGTTGAATTGGCAGTAATGGTATGAACTCTAATGAGGTTTTTTTTTTTTTATTGTTGTTGTTAAAAAAATTATTTTGGTGATGGACACTTGGCTTTGTAATTAAGATGCCACTTTAAACACCATATCCCACACCAGGGTGCCTGGGTTTGAGTCCAGGCTTTGCTCCTGATTCCAGCTTTCATATGCATCCTGGGAGGCAGTAGGTTATGGCCCAAGTTGTTGGGTCCCTGCCACCCTGATGGGAGACCTAGATGAAGTTCCCAGCTTCTGGGTTTGACCTGACCCAGCCCCAGCTGTTGTGGGCATTTTGAGAGTGAACCAACAGATAGGAGATCTCTGTCTCATGTCTCTGCCTTTCAAGTAAATAAATAAAAAAATTTAAGAATTTTTGGATGTGTGTTTTAGCCCTGTCCACCAAGTGAGTTTAGAAAAAAGGCAAACACAGTAACAGTGACCATCTTTGACTCCCAGATTATGTTGTCTAAATAACATTTTCCTCTAAAATACAATTTTTCCATAACAAAGACTGATGATTTCCTGGAGAAATGACTGATTTCATGTTTTGGAATAAAACGTGCACCATGAACCTTATTCATCTTGTCAAAGTAGAAGGTCAGGAAGCTCCCAAAAACTAGTATGGTTTTGTGTAAAGAACTTAGGAGTTGACCTTCTGCCACGTGTTCCATCATGTCTACACTGGCAATTGGTCACCCACCTCTGCGAATTTATTTTCTCTGAATAAATTCCGTCTGGCTGTAAAAAAAGAACTCAGGAGTCAACTTGAAGGGTTCCCATTGGCCAAAGATGGGACAAGTCGAGTTTCAAGATGGACAAAACTGCAATGAATGAGGAAAATAAAATATGTTTGGGTCTCCAAGTTCATCATGACACTAAAAAAAAAAGACAAAACAAACAAACAAAAAAACACCTCATGGTCATCTTTGGAGGGTACTAGCGAAGAAACCAATTCATAATCAAAAATAGGAAATGGTATTTATCTTACTTTCTAATACAAACTGAACCCTGAACCCCTGAGTAAACAAGTAGTTGAAATTCTTGATAAAAGAGATAAGAATGAAATAATGAGACTACCACAATTTTATAATCTCTATGAAATTAAGGGATCTAAGCATCTCTCCATGACTGCTAGTGCTACAGGAAGAAATGCAGTCATACATTATGTGCCTTGTAGTGGATAATGTGGTTCATACCCAGATTCCCTTGAGGGCTGAGGCAGTTATTCCCCAAGATCTGGGAGTATTGGCTGTTCAAGACTCTCTTAATTCACTTAATCCAGAAGGAAGCTACCTTGTGCAAGATGGTGGCCCTTTCCATCACAAAGCAAAGTTCAAAGCTCTTCCATTCTTGTCTCACAGGAGGTAGCGCTGAAAGACCACCCTTGCTCCACAGGACCCTGTGCGATCACTTAAGACATCTGTTGCACCCTCCCCGTAGTTCAGCTCTTCCTATGGCCTCATCTTGCTTCCCTCCCTCTTCACAGGTGTACCCAAGAACACTCCCCTGTAAGCCTGCCTGCAAATCTGTTTCCTAAGGAAACTGAGTTTGATATGCCTGCTGAAAGTACCTCACCACACATGAAGTATTCCTGATAGAAAACCAAATAGAAATTTGTTCAAACTTCTTGATCCCACTTTTAATTTAAAGGAAATATGGGGGTGGGCATTTGGTATAGTAGTTAAGATGTTGCCTGGGACACCCACATCTCCTCTGGAGTGCCTGGGTTCAGATCTCAACTTTGTTTACAATTGCATCTTCCTGCTGATGCCCACCCTGGAGGCATAGTAGGTGATAGCTTAAATAGGTAGATCCCAGTCACCCATGTGGAAGACCTGATTTGAGTTCCCAGTTCCTGGCCCATTCCCAGCTGTTGTGAGCATTCCACAGAGGAGAGATCTGTTAATTTTTCTTTCTCTCTCCTCCTTTCAAATAATATTAATTTTTAAAAAAAACCTTATAGGAAAAAAAAAAAAGAAATACTAGGAACTTGGGTTAGGCAATGGCTAGACAGGGATCCATAGGACTAGCTACTGGGTTTTCCATCAAGTTAACACAAAAGATAAGCAAAGAGATGGAGTAAAACCAGTAAGTTAGAAGATACTTTAAATAAGTGTCAGCCAGGAATCTTGACTGAATCAATGAAGAGAGCATTGAGAAAATTTAAATACTTGTTTGATATTATTAGAAGTTTTTAGTGTGAAACTTGTGGGTTTTTTTAATTTATTTTACTCGAAAGGAAGAGTGGGAGAAAGAGAGATATCTCCCATCTGGTAGTTCACTCACCAAACGGCCAAAACATCCAACTCTTGGCCAGGCCAGAGCCAGGAGCCTAGAACTCCATCAAGGTCTCTCACATGGGTGGCAGGGCCCCAAGCACTGTGCCATCATCTTGCTGCCTTCCCAGGTGCATTAACAGGGAACTGGATCAGAAATGGAGCATCTGAGACATGAACCAGCACTCATATTGGATACTGGTGTCACATAGCAGCATAGTAACCCACTGTACCACAATGCCAGCCCCCAAAACTGTACTTTTCAAATAGTCCTTTTAGAAAATTATGCTTAAAATTTATAGGTGAATGATAGCATGTCTCAGTTTTGCTTTATATGTGCTATCTGGAGGGGGTGGGTGGGTTGGATATGGTTGAAACTGGCCCTAACTTCATGATTTTTAAAGTCAAGTGAAGGGATCATGGAGGATTATTATACCATTCTCTCACTTTAGAACACAGATGAAAAAATTTCCTGAGAAAAATTTTTATTTTTAATGCAGTTCCATGTTGCCAGAATTTCCAAGTTGATTGTAGAAGCTTAGATGAATCCTCTTTGGAGGGACTTAAATACAGGCTTCAAAGCGTTCCCACAAGTAGAAAGCTTGCAGTGATCCTGAGTTCACAATCAGAGTATCACAAAGCGCACACACAATAGGATACTACATGTGAATGACAGCAGAAACAATAAAATCAGATCTTCCTAACTATAGGTAGTAAAATTCTGAAGGTACAGAGTATAAGGTAATCATTTTAATATGTTGAAAAGAAGAAATATTTGGTGGTTGGTTTTGTGGTGTAGTGGGTTAACCTGCTGCTTGCAACATGCCATATTGGAGTGCCAGTTCAGGTCCCATCTGCTCTGCTTCACATCCAGATCCCTGCTAATGTCCCTGGGAAGGCATTGGATGATGACCCAAGTGCTTGTGTCCCTGCCATCCATGTGAGAGACCCAGATGGAGTTCTGGGCTCCTGGATTCGGCCTGCCCTTTGGGGGCATCTGGAGAGTGAACCAGCAGATGGAAGAGATTCTCTCTCTCTCTCTAACTGTGCCTTTCAAATAAATAAATCTTTTTAAAAAAAAAACTGTATTTGGCTGGCGCTGTGCCTCACTAGGCTAATCCTCCACCTGTGGCACCAGCACCCCGGGTTCTAATCCCGGTTGGGGAGCTAGATTCTGTCGAGGTTGCTCCTCTTCCAGTCCAGCTCTCTGCTGTGGCCCAGGAAGGCAATGGAGGATGGCCCAAGTGCTTGGGTCTTGCACCTGCATGGGAGACCAGGAGAAGCACCTGGCTCCTGGCTTCTGATCAGCACAGTGCACCAGCAGCAGCACACCAACTGCAGCAGCCATTGGGGGGTGAACCAATGGAAAAAGGAAGACCTTTCTCTCTCTCTCTCTCTCTCTCACTGTCCACTCTGCCTGTCAAAAAAAAAAAAAAAAAAACCCTATTCTGTACAAGAAAACTTCAGAAAGTTCATGGAAAGTGGAATTAAAAGATAAGGTTTTTTTTGGTGCAAAAAATTGAAATTTGTATGTAGTTTTTTTCATGATAAACATTTTCCACAAAGTTGTTGAAGACTCCCTGATATATACATTGTGGAATGATTAAATAATTAGAATGTGTGTTACTTCACATGGTTATTTTTGTGGTGAGAAATGATTTACCTTCACTTTTAGCTTATTTCAAGACTATAACATATTACCTACAGTCATCATGATGTACAATAAATCTCTTAGGCTCAGTCCTCCTTTCTAATAGAATTTTTGTATCCTTTGACCAGTATCTCAACATACTCTGCCCCTTCTAGTCACTTCAGCCCCTGATAACCACCATTCTACTCTCTGCTTCTATGAACTCTTCATTTCTATGGGGTTAACTTCTTAATATTCTACCTAAGAGAAAGATTGTGTATTACTTTGCTTCCTGTACCTGGCTTATTTTCGTATTACTTAATATGATGTCTTCCAGGTTCATCCATGTTGTTACAGATGATTTGATTTCCTTCTTTTTTATGTCCAAATGGTAATTCATTGTGTGTGTTCCATTTTCTTTATTCATTTATCTGTTGATGGACACTTAGTTTGATTTGCAAATGGAACTTTTAGAAGTAGGTAATTTAACAACTGCAATTAGGAATTAAGTAAACAAGGTAAACAACTATTTCGACATAGCTAAGAGTAATTAAGTGAACAGGAATATAGAATCAAAATTAAAGTGCAACATAGATAGTTGAATAGAAAAATTTAAAAAGGAAAAAGGTTAACAGATGTGGACAACAGAATGAAAAGATCTAAAGTGAGTTTCAGATGGTTAAAGAGAATGTGGGATAGGCTGTGTTTAAAGAGTTTTCTAAAATTTTCTAAAATTGATGAGAGAGATGAATTCTGCTTCTAGACTTTCGTTGAATCATAAGTACCATGATTAAGAAGAAACTTGTTTCTACCAACATAGTGAAACCACAGAAACTTAGGGCTGTAAAAGCAGACGGGATGGGTGTTATGGTACAGTGGGTTAAATCTCTGCTTGGGATGCCTATGTCCCCACACCCAAATGTTGGTTTCAGTCCTGGCTACTCCACTTCCAATGCAGCTTTCTGCTAATGCATCCTGGTAAGCAGCAGATGATGACTCAAATGCTCGGGCCCCCGCCATCCACATGGGAGCCCCAAATGGAGTTCTGAGCTCCTGGCTTGCACCTGGCCCAGTCTTGACTGTTGCAGGCATTTGAGGAGTGAAGCCATGGAGGGTAGATTTCTCTCTCTCCTCCTCTCTGTCTTCCTCTTAATCTCACTCTGTGTCACTCTGCCTTTGAACTAGATGCAACAAATAAAATTTAAAATGTAACTAGAAGTAAAAACAGGCAGTGAAAAGACTGATTAGCAATGTAGTATCAGAGTGACAAAAAAAGAGAAACTATGGCTCTTAACTGTGTTTCACCTAGTTGTTGGTTGGCCAGAGATCTAGAGGGCTCCTATGTCATGTCAGCACTTCTAGGTATTGATTATTTCACACCATGGTGCTGTTGCCTTTGATTTTTCTTTCTTGACCCCATGTGCATTCCACAGTAGATATCTAGACTCAAGCAGCAATCCGCAGTGCTTCTTTCCAAAGCTGCAGGTGTCGCAGGTCCACCAAGTTTCTTGGTATGTGCCTGTCATGGGCTTAGGGAGTGGAGCTACAAAGCTTGGCGGGGAGAGGGCCAGATGGGCTTCCCTTGTTGTTTCTCAAGTTCTTCCTTTATTACTTCCTGCCAGGCCTTAGTTTTTCTCTCTTGTCCTTTTTTTTTTTTTTTTTTTTAAATTATCGAGGATTTGAATGGAAAGACACTTAGTGGCATAAGACTTTTGGATGATAAAACAGAGACTGCCTTCTAACCTGACAGTGTGAGGAGCTGTTTTGACCCCCACCCACCAGGGAAACTGGTGACAATTATTTTTTGTTTGCAGAAAACCTCTAGAAATGATCCTATGGGCAAACAGTAAATATAGAAACATCTGTTCAAGGGAATTATGAAATGTGGTGTGAAAGATGAGGCTCTGTGTTTTAGATACAACCATCCCCTCCATCCCCACTTAAGCTTCCTGAAGTGCAGACTCCAGTCCAAACCGCTGCAGGCTCCCCTCCCTCCAATTCCCAGTTGGAGAGCTGTCTCTCCAGAAGGAGCAGAAGGTTAGCATTTCTCTTTTTATGCCAGACTACCTGTTGCTGAGGCCGAGTCCATTTAATGCACTTAGGAATTTGAGGGGGCGCCCTTCTTTAGCCCACCCTCTTTAGAATGGAGGCTGCACCTTGGCTGTGGTACACTGAGAAACCTGGGGTCCTGACTGGCTTCATCCTGATCCTGAGATGGAGGTTTCATGCTGGGAAAGGAAAGCTTAGAGGCTCTCTGGCTGCATCCCCCAGCCTACTGAGCATGCAAGCTTCTGGTGTTGGGGGCGTCCCTGGGAGAGAGGTTTATCATTGTGTCCCACTTAAGAATCCTAAATCAGAGGTTTTTCCTGGGGGAGAAGTGGGCCATTAAATAGATCATTCCAGATCTTGTCCCAAAGGAACTCACTTTATTTGCAATAGATCATACTGAAGTTGAAACCTAGGGACACTCTCAAAAACAGTTCAGAGGCCGGGGCTGTGGTATAGCGGGTGAAGCCACTGTCTGCAGTGCCGGCATCCTCTGTGAGCACCGGTTCGAGTCCCAGCTGTTCCTTTTCCAATCCAGCTCTCTGCTTATGGCCTGGGAAAGCAGTAGGAGATGGTCCAAGTCCTTGGGCCCCTGCACCTGCATAGGAGACCCAGAAAAAGCTCTTGGCTTCAGATTCCCAAGTTCTGGCTGTTGTGGCCATTTTGGGAGTGAACCAGTGGATGAAAGACCTCTCTCTCTTACTCTCTGTCTCTGCCTCTCTATAACTCTGCCCTTCAAATAAATAAATAAATCTTAAACAGTTGAGGTTGTGGTGAAAAGCCCCTGGGAAGGAACCTCACGGACTGACCTGCAGCACGGACTGTGGAGGGACTCATCTTCCCGAGGCGACCAGGGAGCAAGAGAGGTGGGAGCAGCCCTCCTAGGACCAGACACATGTCACACCACAACTCAGAAACTGCCCTTTCAGAGGAGACAGAATTAAGAGGAGCAGTTTGTGCCTCATGACATTATTGGAAACAACAGCAATATTTATATTTTAGGGATTCACTTTTTGTGTTTTAAATTTTTTTCAAGTTTGTATTTTTCTTTGACCATTATTTATGATGACTTTCATGTGGAAGTTAAATATATTAGAGAACTCTGATAATGTATTATTTCATGGTTTCTATTTTTTTAAAGACTTTTTATTTGCGAGGTAGAGTTAAAGACCATGAGAGGAAGAGACAGAAAAGTCTTCCACCTGCTGGTTCACTCTCCAAATGGCCACAGTGGCTGGAGCTGGGCCAATCTGAAGCAAGAGCCAGTAGCTTCTCTGGGTTTCCCACACAAATGCAGGGTTGGCCCAAGCACTGGGACCATCCTCCATAACCCTCCTAGGACCCAGCAGAGAGCCGAATTGGAAGAGGAGCAGCCAGAACTAGAACTGATGCCCATATGGGATGCCGGCACTACAGGCAGAGGATTAATTTACTGTGCTACAGCACTGGCCCCTGGTTTCTGGTTTTTCATGACATACTTAATAAAGTCTTTCTGAGAAAATACATAATTTTTCATATTACTTAAACATAGGAAATATTTCAGATGCAAAGAAGAGTTCAGAAAATGTTTCACTTGATACCCATTTTTTTTTTTTTTTGACAGACCGAGTGAACAGTGAGACAGAGAGAGAGACAGAGAGAAAGGTCTTCCTTTAGCATTGGTTCACCCTCCAATGGCCGCTGCGGCTGGCACGCTGCGGCCAGTGCACCGTGCTGATTTGAAGCCGGGAGCCAGGTGCTTCTCCTGGTCTCCCATGTGGGTGCAGGGCCCAAGGACTTGGGCCATCCTCCACTGCCTTCCTGGGCCACAGCAGAGAGCTGACCTGGAAGAGGGGCAACTGGGACTAGAACCCGGTGTGCCGTCGCCGAAAGGCGGAGGATTAGCCTATTGAGCCGTGGCGCCGGCCAATACCCATATTTTTTTAAAGATATATTTGAAAGGCAGAATGGGAGAAATCTGCTGGTTCACTCCCCAAATGTCTTTAATATCCAGAACTAAACAAGGCTGAAGTCAGCAATGAGAAACTCCGTTTGGATTTCCCACGTGACTGGCAAAAACCCATCATCCACTGCCTGTAAATCCATCCCTTCCATTAGCAGAAAGCTGGTCAGAAGCACAGAGGAGGTGTAGCTGAAACTCACGCTCTAATATAGGTAACGGGTGTCCTAAGCAACAATTTCAGCTGCTGTGCCACAATGTTGGCCTTGCTACCCAGATTTAATAAATTAAAATTTGCTATGTTTGCTTTAGGTTTTTTTTAAAGGCGTAACATTAGATATAGAAGACACTGTCATAACCCTTTCCAGTTTACATTTCTCCTCCCCCTGGCATAACCAGTGTTCTGAATTTAGTGTTTCATCTTTGTGTTTTATTTATTTGTTTTTATTTTGTGTGGTATACGTGCATATATATACACATGAAAGGTCTCTACAAAGTTCATGGAAAGTGTGTATTACGAAAAGCAATGCATGAATTTCAATTTTATTTCCATTTTTCTGTGAACTTTTGAAAATAATTAATTAATTTGAAAGATATATTCCACTGACTGGTTCATTTCTCAAATGCCCACAATGGTTAGGGCTGGGCCATGCTGAAGCCAGGAGTCTGGTACTCTATCTAGATCTCTCATGTGAGTTCAGGGACCCAAGTACTAGAGCCATCACATACTTCTTCTCAGCGTGCAAGTTAGTTGCATTGGAAGTAGAGATAGGAGTTGAACCCAGGGACTCCAAAATGGGCCCTGGTGTCCCAAGTGGCAACTTGAACGCTGTACCAAATGCCTGCCCTTCCATGAACTTTTTGAAGTATGCACATATTAAATAAAAATACATAAATAGTTTTAATAGCTTTTTGTATTGTTACATATAGCTCTGTGTACAGCTTCTGTGTAGCATCCCATTGTTTGGGGTTTGTTTTGCTCATCTTCTTGTTGATGGACTTTGAGGTAGCTGCCAGTTTTTTACTGTTACACACAGTGTTGCAATGAGTGTTCTGTGCATGACTCCTTGGGTACATATGCAAGCCCTTCTCTAGAGTATGTGCCTAAAAGTGGAGTTGCTAAGTCATAGGCTGTTTATGTACAAGTAGACAATGCCAGATTGTTTTCCAAATGATTCCTGGTGTTTGAGTCTTTACTTATCAGATCTTTGTCAGTCCTTCATATCATTAGAGTTGTGGTTTTTTGCTCATCTGTTGGATACAGCATGGTATCTCATTCTTTCATGTTTTCCCTTCTCTGACTGCTGTGGAGGTTGAGTATTTTTTCCCTATAATTGGGATCACACTATGCATACACCTGGGAGATTTATTGTTCCTTTGGGATCTGTGAGTATCTTTTTGTATGTTGTCTTGGTATCAGGGCTGCCTCCCTCTAAAACTTCCTCTTAATATGTTTTGCCCATTTTCCATGGACACTTCTATTTTTGAGTAGGTATTTATATTTTATATGTAATCAGGGTACTTAGGTGAAGATTTCTCAGAAAGTTTGTAGGACATGGAATTAAGGTAAGTTTGCTTTGCTGCAAAATTCAAAATCCGTGAATGGAAGGAATCTTTAAAAGGTCATGGAAAATGTGTATTATGAAAAGAACTGCATGGATTTCAAAAATTTTTTGCATCAAAATAAACTTGTTATGCATTTATTATTTAAATTTTCACTTTACTTGAAAGTCAAAGTCCATTTGCTGGTTTACTCACCACTGATTTATCACCATTATTACCTGCTTCAATAGCTTTCCTCCATTTTCTCTATTTGAGGACTGTATTGGGTCATCTGTTCCTAACGTCTCAATTTTTTTTTGTATTTTTTATTCCTTCATCTTTTCTGTGTCCACATGGATGATTTCTTCCACTTTATTTTCTGGTTAACAGGTTCTTCCTTCGGTTGTGTCTAATTGTTTGACATGCATAGAGTTTTTAGTATTAAAAGACTTTTTTTTTTTAAGATTTATTTTATGGCCAACGCTGTGGCATAGTGGGTAAAGCAGCCGCCTGCAGAACTGGCATCCCATTTGGACGCCTGTTTGAGTCCCAGCTGCTCCACTTCCAATCCAGCTCTCTGCTGTGGCCTGGGAAAGCAGCAGAAGATGGCTCAGGTGCTTGAGTCCCTGCACCCACGTGGGAGACCCGGAGGAATTTCCTGGTTCCTGGCCTCAGGTCGGCTCAGCTCAGCCATTGCGGCCATCTAGGGAGTGAACCAACAGATGGAAGACCTCTCTGTCTCTCTGCCTCTCTGTAGCTCTGCCTTTCAAATAAATAAATAAAATATTATTTATTTGAAAGACAGAGTTACTTATAGAGCTGAGCTGATCCAGAACCAGGAGCCAAGAGCTTCTTCCAGGTCTCCCACATGGGTGCAGGAGCCCAAAAACCTGGGCCATCTCATACTGTTTTCCCAAGCCATAGCAGAGAGCTGGATCGGAGAGGAGCAGCTGGGATTAAAACCAGTGCCCATATGGGATGCTGGTGCTGTAGGCTGGGGCTTTAACTCAGGGCACCACAGCACTGGCCCTAAAGGACTCTTATTTTTCATTTCTATATAGGTTTCACACACGTACATATGTGCATTTATACACACACAGATACAAATATAGTGCCAAAGTATTTTATTTGTCTTAAAATATGTTAATCTTGTTCTTATTTTCTAAGATACTTTCTCTTGATATAGAATTTTATGTATTTTCTTTCAGCCAATTATGCAAATGTTCCATTCTGTCTTTTTTTATTGCTGTTAAAGGTAGCTATCACTAACAACTTTGTTCACTTTTTAAAAAATGGTGCCCCTGCAACTGCTTTTAAGATTTTCTCTGTTTTTCTGTTCATTTGTAATGAAGAGGTATATGGTTGTATTTTTTTTTTTTTTTAATGTTCTTCTTGGAGGTTGTTGAACTTACTCGGTCTGGATTTGTGTCTTTGATAGAGTTTGAAGACTTTCAGTCATTATCTCTCCCAATGTTAACTCTGCTCCTTTCTCTTTCCTGTCTTTCTGAAATATCAGTTAAACATACCTTAGCTCTTCTTACTCAGCCTTCAATATTTCTGAACCAGTTTCTTTGTATTTCGTATGTGTGTACATCTCCTTTGAAATCTGGATAATTTTGTGACCTACTTGCCAGTTATTTTTTCTTTTTCTGATTTATCCAAAATCTATTTCTTTCCAACAGATCTAATCTATTGGCTCTATTAAATGTTTAATTGTGGATTTCTATGTATTTCTAATGTTTAGAAGTTTTATTTTCATCTTTGTCAATATATGGTGTATCTGTTTTTTACTGTTTCCTGATCACTTCAGATATGTATTTTTAAGGATGCCTTTCATTTATTGAAACATTGCAGATTCAGTTATTTTGTAATCTGTGTCTTATAATTCCAGGTATGTTTCTGCTAGTTTGCCTTCTTTCTTCATGTGCTTGGTTATTTTATTTTATTCGAAATTTCTGGCAGAGAGACAGAGACAGACCTCTCATCTACTGGTTTATCCCCTAAATGGCCCCAGCAGCCAGGGTGGGGCTAGGCTGAAAGTGGAAGCTGGGGCTAGTAACTTATTCCAGGTCTACCCCATGGGTGTCAAGGATCCAATCCTTTGAGCCATCATCCGCTGCCTCTCAGGGTTTGCATTTGCAAGAAGCTGAAATCTAGAATATGGAGCGAGAGAGACAAGAATTGAAGCTGTATGAAGCCATACACTTTAGTACAGAATGTGGGTGTCTTAACTAGCATCTTGCCTACTAGGCTAAAGGCCTGCCCTTGCTTGTTTTTTTTTGTTTTGTTTTGTTTTGTTTTGTTTCTGTTCACCACTTCTTTTGAAAAAATGGTTTAGGGCCTAAGAAGGAAAGTTTGTTCCTTCTGAGAGGATTTGTGTTCACTTCCGCCAGGTTCCTGGAGGTAATTAACTATCTGGGACCATCTCAGATCAACTTTAGAGCTTTAGATGTTCCAGACCACCCAAGGGTTGTGACCAAGGTGTAAAAATACATGAAGGTTGGATTGTGGCTTTAACTTTAACTGCACAGCTTCAGTTTTTGTGTTCTCATCTCTCCCCCACTCCCTCCCCCCCATACCCTTCTGATTCACCTTTAAGCTGGAGCCCGAAGACTGTGTTTGCGGAATGCTGGGGGAATTTTCCCCTGTCTGTGACTCTTGTCCTGATTGATGCCCCTTGCTCCTTAAAGATTGCCAAAGCTGAAACCCGAGTTTACCTGAGTCTGTGGATGCTCTGGGCCTGAGTGCCTGTAATACTCCAGTCACTTCTCTGGGTTTCCTTTCTCTTTAGTTTTTGGCTGGAAGTTCCTACTTAGTGTATTGCTTTGGATGCTTTTAGGGAGAATTTTAAAATATTTTATTTAGCTTGTTTATTTTAAAAAGATGGATTGATTTGTATATTCTAACTCACCATCTTTGGAAATGAGAATTGGTTATTGATTTAAAAAAATATTGCTAACTCGCTTACTCAATCACCTCTACTTTTAAATAGCTTTTCAGCTCATTCTTTTATTTATACAGTCGTAATGCCTGCAAAAAATAATAATTTTTTTCTTTTTTTAGCAATAGTTTTGATATTTGTTCTTCACAGGAGTGCTTTGGTCTTCTAAAATTATGCATGATGCTGCTATTTGCTTGTGTTTGTGTATACATCCATTTGTATATGTGTGTGTTTGGGTTAATTAGATATGTTATATTAAATACTTTTATATCAATTTCATTTTCATCAGGGCCTTTTTAGATATTTATTTTTGCTTTTCCTTTTAAGGTGACCACATAATACACTTCTCTTGTGACTCTCTTCGTGACTCCTGTGACTCTGTTCGGGTGAAATTATCACAAAATAGTGAATCATTCTTACATTTCTGTAATACATTTTCTTGGTCACTGTATTAGTTATCTGTTGCTGTATAATAAATTGCTGCCAATTTAGTGACTTTACTGCAAACTTAGTGACTTAAAGACAGCACATGCTTACATCCAGTTCCTAGGAGTCAGGGGTCCAGGCATGACTTAGCTTCAGTCCAAGATGTCAGGGGGAGCTGGAGGTGGGGCTTGTCTGGGCAAAACCCCCTTATAAGCTCATGTGATCTTTGGTGGAACTCAGTTCTCTGCAGGCTGTTGGGCTGGAGGCCTAGGTTTCTTGCTGCTGGAGTCTGCCCTCACTTTCTTGCCACATGGACATCTTCATAAGCAGATCACCATTGGCAGCTTGCTTCTTTGATGTCAGCAGGGGATAGAATTTCTCAGCAAAACCGATGTTACAGTCTTATGTAGCATAAACACATCCACGTATCACGTTCATCCAGTCATGTTTGCTGTATTCTGTTGGTTATAGCAGTCAAGAGAAGGCGATTAAATGATAAGATATATCTGGTTTTGATCAGGACATTATGAGTTTGGCTGCAACAACAGAAAATAGCATAAAGACAGGTTCTGGTCAACAGCTTAGGACTGGTGTGGCAGCCCTCCAGTCAGTAGACCCTGAGACCTTGGGTTCCTTCCAGTTGCATTATTTTGCCATCCCTGAGGAGTTACCCTGTCCTCATTAGCACACTTGGCAGTATCTATCTTCCAGAGCGCAGTGTGGGAGAAGGGACATAGAAGGGAGGCCAAGGACACAGAAGTCTCTTAGGAGGCCAGTTTTGTGGTACAGCAGATTAAGCCACTGCTCGCAATGGTGATGTCTTGTATCAGACTGTTAGTTGGAGTCCCAGCTACTCTACTTCCTATACAGTGCACCGCTAATGCACCTGGGAAGGCAATGGTAGATGGCCCAAGTGCTTGGGCTTCTTGGCTTGTATCTTCAACTTGGCCTTGCTGTTCTGGCCATTTAGGGAATGAACCAGCAGATGGAATTGTGCACTCACTTGCTTTCTCTGTCTCTGTCTGTCATAAATAAATTGATCTTTAAAAAAAAAGTCTCATAAGGCATATCTGTGAAGCTGTTAGAGATGATTCTGTTTTCAATCTGTAACAAAACAATTACAAAGGCTGAGAGATATCTTTAAATTGTATTTGCCCAAAGTTCTGCTACTATATGAGAGTGGGAAGTTAATGGAGGACCATGTGGAGTTCCTGTCACAGTTAGTTTAAGTAAGTAAGAGAGAGAAAGAGAGAGAGAGAGAGAGAGAAAATGAGCACATTTATCTTTGCTCTGAAATAATTTAGCATAAAATTTCCTAAATTTTGAGATTTGCAAAGATAACCTGAGAATTTATCAGTGACTCAGTTTCAGAGGGAATAAGTACAGCAGGGAGGACTGTACCAACCATGTTTCAGGTATGCAGTGAGATGTGTACATGTGAGGTGAGTTGGCTGTGGGAGGCAGCCTGTTCAGAATAGGGCTTTTACACACATTGTCTCAGATAATCTTCCCACACCTCTTTTTTTAAAAAAATTATTTCAAAGACAGAGAAAGATCTTTTATTCACTGGTTCACTCCCCAGATGCCCACAACAGCCTGGGTTGGACCTGGCCAAAGCCAGGAGCCTGCAACTCACATTGGGTCTCTCATGTGGGTAGCGGAGACCCAAGTACTTGAGCTATCACCTGCTGTTTACCAGGGTGCATATTAGTAGGAAGATGGATTGGCAACAGAGGTGCAGCTCAAACCAGGCACTCTGCTGTGGGGAGCAGGCCTACTGAAGGGGCATCTTAACTGCTGCACCAAACGACTGTGCTTCACAAGGTGTAGAGTGAGTAATGATACTCTGACTTTAGAGAAGAAGGTGCTTGCCCAAGGGCATTCAGATAATTTATGGAAGGATTACACTTTAATCCCAGAGCTTTGATGTCACAACTCATGTTCTTTCTATGGTTTGAAGAGCTAATGGACTCGCAGAGAAAGAGCTTCTCCTCTGAGGGACTTGAATGGGGCCCCTGGTGTCTTTCTTAATTAGTCACACAGTTCTTGACTTTGATATTTGAAGAATATAGGGAATGACCCAGGAAAGGAGCAGCTAGATTCATGGCATGAACTCTTTTTTTTTTTTTTTTTCTGTGGTGGTCAGGATGAGGCTGCCTAAGTCTGTATCTGCCTTTCTTCCGTGGCTCACTTTTGCATTAAGAGGTGTCCAGAGGCACCTGGACATGACCCACTGGGTTGGGGCTCATTAGGAATCTCATATCCACAGGCTGCTTCCACTCACTGGCAGCAAACCCTGAGAAGAGCTCTCATCAGCCTTTTCAGTGACAGCACTGTTTTAACCCCGATATGAGTATTTTCAAACTCTACTGCTCTGGTTCATCTTTTGGAACAGTAGTGCCCCTTCTGAATGGTTTTCTGGGATATTTAAGTCACAGTGCCATCTATACAGCATTCTCTGTTGTCCAGTCAGCGCTTTTGACTGTTTTGTGTATTGTTCAACGTTTTGTCTCAGCGACTCTCAGCTGCTGGTAACAGAAGTCCATTACCGAGAGAGGAACATCGATACAGGCCAAGGGGAGGGCACTAACCCTGCCCCTGCTGGAGGAGGCCCTGCTTTGAGCCCTGTGCAGCGTAGGTGGAAGACCTGGTCGGGGTGTCTTTTAGGGGCTTGCAGTACAAGGTCTGCTTCCCATTATTCAGAATGTGTGTGAAATGTGTAATGAGCATTACTGAGTAAGAGAGGCTGTTGCAACGCTGCGTAACTGAAGGATTTTCTCTTCCTTTTGTTTCAGGGAAATCTGAGACTGACTTCCCAGGCCACCTCCTAGCCCCCACTGCATTTCACCTGCATACACAACCCCAAGGTTTAGAGCTCATTTATTTCCATCCCATTTTCTCAGAGCTTTTATTCTGCTTTCAATCTGTTGCCCTGATTCCACTGCCACTTCAGCCAGGCTGCTGAGAAAGGATTGTGGCTGCATCCTGGTGCCCCAGTCTCCATCCAGGGCATCTGGCCGGTGTGCCAGAAAAGCGAGCGTCTCAGGCCTCCCTGCAGCTGCTGACAGGCAGGCACAGGCACAGGATGGTTTGCACAGAGCCTACCCTCCATAGAACACTCAGGGATTAGAAAGGACAAAGAGCCAGTTGGAACGCACACAAAAAATAAGAGGAAAACCACTTGCTCGACCCCAGCCATTTACCTTCTGTGCTTACCTGGTCATTCTAACTTGTGGCAGGAGTTGAGACGAAATGCTTCTAGCAGAGGGTTTCTGCTTGCAATTATGCTGGGAGGCTGGGGGCGTCCATGGTCCCTGTGTGCCTGGACTCAGAGCAGGCGTGTTTTCATAGTCCTTGCTATCTTGACAGAAGAGTGTTTAAGACCAGTGCAGGTCTACATTGG
Organism: Sylvilagus floridanus; assembly: GCA_949820135.1. Taxonomy (NCBI): domain Eukaryota; kingdom Metazoa; phylum Chordata; class Mammalia; order Lagomorpha; family Leporidae; genus Sylvilagus; species Sylvilagus floridanus. The sequence continues at coordinate 24,905,051 of OX463241.1, read as the reverse complement.
CAAGGGCATGGACATTCAAAGAGAAGCAGAGGCCAGGCAGGAAGTGGGCCCAGAGTGAATTTGCTGGGTAGTCGTGAGGCCCTGGGGCAGACCTGTGACCTGTAGCACAGAGGCTGTTGCTGTAGAGCCCCAGGCAGACGCCAGTGGCTATAGGAAAGAGTTCAGATCCTGGGGTGCCGAGGTGAAGTGTTCCAGACCCCAGAGTTAGCTGGCAGCCAGCCTGAGGAGATGAGTCCATAGCGCTTGAGTTTTCAGGCTAAGATAGCAGCCTTCAGTCAGAGAACCCTGGGCTTAGGAGTGACATGTTTCTGTGAGGAACTGCAGCCTGCAGCCCTGGAACTCCCTGGGAACTTTGGCTTAAATGAACTGCCATTTCTCCTTTCTGTAAAAGTGAGAAGCTCTTGGGGGTTTATCAAGTTTGTCATGCCTCATGGAACAAAAGAGCTGCACACCAACCTTCGAGCCTGCCTTACCTTACCTCCCGTCCCCTGCCTCCTTTGCTGCTGCGGCCTGTTTGTAGACGTGCACAGCTGACCATTTCTGGCCCCACATCTCTCCTGCTATGGCTGATCTTGTGCTCTTGGGGTTGACACATGGAGGTTCACCAAAACCTTAGGGCTGAGCCATGCAAAATCTCATTTGCCCTGTGAAACGTGCTCCGAACTTCTCTGTAGTATTTTGGTAAATGCCCAGATTTGTGTCTGTTTTGGCATTCACTTAAATTTAAATTTTATATCTTCAACTCTGATTTGACAAGATAGTCACATGGCTCAAAATTCAAAGGGTACAAGGGGCATGGCCCCTGTGTTGCCTTCTTTGTTATCCTCAGGGCAACCAGTGTCGTAGAGCTATTTATGCACATCAAGTAAATATAGCCATACATTGTTTTCCCCCTGCTTTCGTACAAAAATCAGTTTAATGTAGATAACAGGAGTCTACAGTTGACTTTTTTCCATTTAACAGTATCTTGAGTATCATTCTTTATCCATCCATAAAGAGCTTCATGGGAGGTATTGTTTTTATTAATTGTAGAATGACTCAGGTGGAAGCTTTTGGGAATATGCTTGCCTTGACCCGTGTTTAGAAATGACAGTGCTCCAATTAATTAGACTTATTGCTAAGCATAATGTATTGTTTAAATGAAGGAGGTATTTGATTGTTGTGTCTAAGAAGTGATTACTGGTGGCTTTTTAGAGTCAGTATGACTCACAAAACATCTTTGATGTTAAGTTTGGAATGATTGTGTCATTAGTTCTGATTGTGTCTGTGCAGTTCAGAATTTGAGTTCAGAATCTGTTAAGGCAGCAAGAAGCCCCATGCCGGATCTCATTGGCTGCAGTGTCTCCCTTCTGCTATGCTGGAGAACCAGGTACAAGGGCTGTGCTGGGTGTGCCATGGCCACCAGGAGCTTTGGACTATGGAGAGACTCAAATTCTTTTACCTTGCAACAGTGAAAAGTAAAAATAAGAAGCTCAGCTATTTGCACTTGCCCTACTGAATCCTACTGACAAGCTGGGAGTGCTTCCAGACACTGGTGGCCAGTTGGTTGGGCGATGACGCTTTTCATGGTCATTGTCCTGGTAAAGAGACTATCCTCAAATGCCTGGGGAAGGAGTTGGGGTGGGCAAGAGAGCTCCACTGAGAGTGTTTGTTGGGGAGCCAGGCTATTTACAGAAGACCAAAGTGGAATGTCTTGCCCTTTAGAGGAATGTGAGGGCTTGGACCCTCAAGACCAGCTGAAGAGGTCCAGAGGTCCTGTATACTGGAAAGAACATGGTCCTGTCTTCCCTGCCTCCCTCCTCTTTAGAATAAGAATGTAAAATAAAAACAATTCCCAATTTTAAATTCAGTCCACTATCAGAAATCAACTGGACTCAATTGTTCCTGACATTTTTGGGGTACCCTTGTGTTCTTTGCCTAAGGACAAATTGAGTCTCTCTGTTGTCTGATCCCATGTTGAGAGTTTCTGGCTCTGAGGAGCTGCCCTCTTTCCAGGATTTGGATGGTAGGAATTGCTTTACAATGTCAAGAATTCGGAAGTTAACAAGACCTTCTTTTGTTTATTTAAAAATGTCTGTATCTGAATAGAACATTAAAATAGCACTGAAATTTTCCTCCAAGAAATGTGTTTTCTTTTTGAGGACTCTGTGATGAAATCAGTCTTAATTTCTGTTCAACTAGTGTGTAAAAACACACAGTGAGTGATTATTAGTCCCTGAAGGAGGCAATGCAGATGGAGCCCAGAATGGAATTGGCTTTATGATTAATTGAATCCTTGAAGAGTTGAATAGAGTTAGAGCTGACTCGGCCCAATCAGCGCCTTGAGATGGCTGGTGCTGTCCTGAGCCTGTGAGAGGAAGGGTCACAATAACCCAGATTTATCCTCAATTAAAGCAGATTGGATATATGCACCAGACGGTTCCCATTTTTAAACCATTGATGCAGGATAATTGGAATGGAAACAAACAAGATTAGAACTAGATTACAGGTATTTGTGCAAGTTGCCTCCTAAATCAGAGTCCATGATTTGTTCTGAGGATGCGTTATTGTTCGGGTGCTCAGACGCGTCTGGAGCCTTACAGCCAGGAGAAGAGGGTGGGTGGCCATGGTGGTGGTGCCGAGAGCTGATTAGAGTCAGGAACTGCATACGGCTCCAGAGTGTGTGTTTGTCTTTTGGGCAGAAGTCTTCCAGGGAGAATTTTAATTTAATTTAACTCTTTGTTCTCTCCAGTGGGGATGTATAATGTATAGGTTTGAAATGAGTGCCTCTTCTCCATAGTGAACACATTGATGTGTTCTTTTTTTAATGTTTGGATCAAACAGTCACCCAGGGCAGCTGCTGCCTGTGGGGACCCTGCAGTCTAGGAAGAGGGAAGGGGGAAGGCCTGGTTCTGTCAGGGACCACAGCTGTGTTCATCACCAGAGCCGTTAGGGTGATGGGTACTCTGGTGCATTACCAGGAGGCCTCCACTACAGAACATCATCCATGGGGCCAGAGAGTTCAGGATTGGCCTGCACTCATGGGCTGTACTTGCCAGACCAGGAGCTTAGGAAGGAAGCCCAAGTTGTCTCCTGATACTCCACCATCACCAGTCCCTAATCATAATCATGGGATGGGATATGACTCTGATGGGTTCCTGAACAGGACATGTTCTTAGGTCCACAAGCAGCTCATGTGTAAGCCATCATTTTTTTTTTTTGAGGATTTATTTTATCTATTTGAAAGACAGAATTACAGAGAAAAGTAGAGACAGAGAGAGAGAGAGGTCCTCCATCTGCTGGTTCACTCCCCAGATGGCTGCAACAGCCGGAGCTGCACCGATCTGAATCCAGGAGCCAGGAGCTTCTTGGAGGTCTCCCATGTGAGTGCAGGGGCCCAAGGACCTGGGCCATCCTCCACTGCCCTCCCAGGGCATATCAGAGAGCTGGATCAGAAGTGGAGCAGCCAGAACTAGAACCAGCGCCCATATGGGATGCCAGCGCTTCAGGCCAGGGCTTTAACCCACTGCGCCACAGTGCCGGCCCCAATAAGCCATCATTTTAATTCTGTGGGGCTTGAAGTCCCTCTTTGTAAAAACAAGAGGACAGACACCTGGGGTTCTTTCTGTCTCAAGAAGTGTGCCATTCTTACTTTCCTTCCTGAGTTGTCTTCCAGGTGCTGTTGCCCATGCCATGTCCCTGGAGGCATGCTAGGTAGAGGCTACAGAAGTCATATTTGATGGGCAAGGCTCACCTTTACCTTTGAACTCTACTCTTTTTTTCTCTTCATTTTTCTAGCTTCTGTGAGTCATGCTCCAGGCAGCTGATTTGCATGGGAGTCAGCCAGCAGGAAAGCAGCCTGAAGTCTACTTTGATTTTGCTGTGGGAGGTGCTTTCCTGTTGAATCACTCACCAGGCAGGTCAGAGGGACTAACAGGGGGTCTCACTCTTCCCTAGAAGGAAACTGGTACAGCAGAGCATCTCAGAAGGGGACACTCCCTTGATGACATTTCTCAACTCTGAAACACTCCAAATGGAACATACTTAAAAGATGCTGTCCCCAAGGGAAGGAGATGAACCTTGGTCCCACACAGGTGGCTTATCTGTACATCTTCAGGCCACCCTATGGGTAAGAACTGGGCCTGCTCCTCTTCTCCCCATTTCCCCCCTGCCAGTTCTTGCACTGTCTTGGCCCTACTAGCTGTTCTGGCTGTTGCCTCCAGTGCCACCATTGTGTTATAAAAGAGCTTAATTTTGCCTGTTTTGCTGGTGTCCCCTTTGTCTAGAACAGCACTGAGAGATAATAGACACACTTTGTTCTTGCCAGGGGCCTCTGCTTCCCAGCTCAGGCTCAGCTGGACCCTCTCCCACACCCTCCACTGGGCCCCAAGAGCATGCAGTGCTCAGGTTTTCCTTCCTGCTTTTGTCTGAGGGTGGGGGCAAGTGAAGGGGGATGGCAGTTCTGTTCCGGAGGGTGTGTGTGATTTCCTGGAGCTTAGAGACCTCAAGAAAGAGGAAGGTCAGCCTTACTTGGGACTAATAACCCTTGGCATCCAGGGTCTGAGGTACTTTCTTTTGTACTTGAGCCTGGATTGTGCCTCCTATCTGGTCTTGCACTGTTTCTGCAGTAGTCCTGGACGTACAGCTGCTCTGCCCCATGACAAGAGGACAGGTTAGACACTTAACCTGCTGATTATATAAGGTGGGGAGGTATTACTCAGTATCTTCCTTAGCTTTTGTTTTTCCACATTGGTTGGAACCTGTCCTCTGAGTCCAGGGAACAACTAGCCACCTTGGCTAATCCCCTAAGGTATCCTAGTGTGACAGGCAGCTTTTGATTGTAGCCTCTAAGATGACACACTACTTTAGCTGTCCTGTCCTGCTCATCTGTCCAGTGCCCAGAGCTGTGGGCAGCAATGTATCGGGGAGATGGCTGGCTGATCTGTTCCCAGCAGAGAAAGCTCTTATCTTGGGGTGGTTAGGATCTGTCTCTGGAGGAAGGAAGCCAGCTAGGCTTTTATCTCAGAGACAAATGTTTCCATCCGTTTAGGCATCATGGTCATCGACATTCACAGTTTCTGCCAGGCCTCCCTGTCCCATTTCTGCTCTTGGAAGCAGGGTTCTCTGGTGTGACTGAATAGATGTACAAAGTCTTTTGGGGAGGAATGGAGCCCGGGAGACCCATTCAGCTAAAACGGGTAGTTGTAGGGTAAGCATCTGCCAGGACACACCTCTCCAGTGTGACTCATGGATGATGAAGGGAGCTCTCTTTACCTGCTCTTTGTGGGATCCTGGTCCTTTGGACTACTAAGAAGATGTGATTTTTGATGACAAGCAGGAAGGGGAGGACTAAGCCAAGAAGCAACCGTGGCTATAGGCATCCCACCAACAAGGATACTTTGTGCCATGGTGCCACCACCCCATGGGTCATTCGATTAAAGGTGACTTTGCTAACCACCCCCAAGGAACCATGCTATGAAAGCCCTACAAGCAGCAGAGATACCATCCAGGGGTGCAGAGGGACCCAGAGGCCAGGAGTACAAGGCTCCCACTGACTTGCACAGTGATGCTGGCCGAACCCCTTGGTCTCTCATGCCCTTCCCTAGAAGTGGGAGATATTCTCCTCTACCTCAGAGGCCATGGTGAGATAGATGTCCCTATAAAATGCCCTGATTGTCTTGGAAGAAAAATGTTGTATCTCTGCCAGTTGTTGTTGTTATTAATAGTGACACTTGAAAATCGATAGGGCAGCACTCTGAGGAGCTGCACGTACTGCCCACGCCTGTTTGTTTTCCAATTTATTCTCACCTTTTCCTAATGAAGGGAGGGGCAGATGCTTCCTGCCCTGCACACCTCGCTCGTGGTTGGGAGGATTGCTCTTGCAGTAATGAGCACAGCAGGGCCCCTGAACTGGACAGATGCATGTGGCGGCTGCGCTTACTGCCTCTGACAGACAGGTTTAGGGAAGCCAGCTTATCTGACAAATGTTCACTGAATTTCAACCCTGCTGTGCTCCTAGGTGATAGAGAGATGCATTTGGCACAGTTACTGCCCTCAAAAGTTTAGAGTCTAGATCAAGATGTGAAGAATTCTTAGAAATAAGAGTACATAGGCTCTACCAGTTCACTACATGTGCTCCTTGAATCTGGCCAAGTCAGTTCTGTTCTAAAGTACGATGGTTATTTCCATTTTACTTGTGAATAAGCAGGTTTGGGGAGGTTAAGTACTTGTGTGGGGTCATACAGCTAAACTGCTACAGCCAAGACATGAAACGCAGTCACGGTGCCTTGACAGCGGAGCTCTTAGCCACTGTGCCTGCTAAGTGGTGATACAAGTGGAGAGTGAGAAAGGAGAACTTTCTCCCAGAATTGGGTAAGATTTTGGACTTCTGGGACAGAAGTGGAACTGCAGCCCTTGCCTACCACCGGCCTACATACAGTTTGGGTTCCTGTTGTTTCTCTGCCTGTGAGTCAGAATCAGTCTGATTTCTTGCTTTTATTTCAATTTCCCATGGTCAGAACCACCCTTGGGGGAAAAATCCTGAGATGTGTATAACAGGACTTGGTCACAGTGGCTCTGAAATCACCCTATCACACTCTGCTGTGAGGGGGAGGACCCTGGGAAAGTAGTTGGAGATTTCTTCCCTCCTCTTTTGACATCCCTGGGTTCTGGTATGGCTGTAGCTGAATTTTTCAGTAGAGTTCTCCATTCACATGCCCTTTCCTTCCCAAGGGCTCCTTTTGGGGTCATTGAGAACCTGAGTTTCCTCTGAGACCTGAGTGTCATCTCAGCTTGTGGCCCTGGGCCCAGGTCTATTCACCAGCAGTCTTATCTCCTTGCTGCTGGAGAAGGAACCCAGGATGAACCTCTGATGTGAACGTGCAGCTGCCATGGCAGTGTTCAGTCTACCCCACTGGAAGGAGAGCCTGCCTGTTGTCACCAAGCACAGGAGAGAGACTCTGCCACTGGTGAGAGGGTCAAGCACAGTATTTTTAGCAAGCAATCCTTTATCATTTATTCAGCCACTTTAAAAATAGATACTACCCGTTCTTTCTAATTGGCACCATTTGTCTTCCTCTGTCCTTGCTTTTCACACACTGAACTGTTCATGAATATTTATTTACTCTCCCAGAGGCAATGCCATATATGTGTATGTGCACACACACATGTGCCTCCAAAATTCACTCTATCCATCTTCCTTTCCCGTCGTGAACGATGACATAGTAGAAGCCAGGAAGTGGAAGGATGGAGGCCCGCCCTTGTCTTTGAATCCCTTTCTTTGATGCTGCAGATGAGTTCTCACGCCTCCACTCTAGATCTTTACCTGCCAGTTAGGTTACCTCTGCCCTTGCCCTGGGGCTCAGACTGTCCACCTTTTCTAAATTCTGCTAACCTTGAATGCCCATAGTGTATCTCCAGCCTCCTTGCTGGCTGGCGAAATGCCTCCCTGTGGGTGTCACATTCAGGATCTCTCAAGTGCTTTGATGATGTACCCTGGCTTGGAGGTTCAGCTCTTCAATTGTTTTTTTTAAGATTTGTATATTTATTTGAAAGTCAGAGTTACAGAGAGAGAGAGAGATCTTCCATCTTCTGGTTCATTCCCCAGATGGCTACAGTAGCCAGAGCTGGGCCAGACCAAAGCAGGAGCAAGGATCTTCTTCCAGGTCTCCCATGTGGATAACAAGGACCCAAGCACTCAGGCCATCTTCCACTGCCTTTCTGTGACCATCTGCAGGGAGCTGGATCCGAAGTGGAGCAGTCTGTTCTTGAAATGGGATGCCATCGTTGCAGGCAGCAGCTTTACCCAGTATACCACAATGCCAGGCCCATCTTCAGATGTTTTTACTGTTGTTCTTAGCAAAGGCTCAATGAGGAAACTAAGGAGCCAAGGTTCACCTTCTTTTTTCCCCCCAGTGAAAACCTGCACTTAAGACTAGCATGTGGCGCAGTGGTAAAGTCCCTACTTGGGATGTCCACAGCTCATTTTGGAGTGCCTGGCTTAAATCCCAGCTACTCTATTTCTGATCCAGCTTCCTGCTAATGCACTTGGGAGGCAGTGGACAATGGCCCAGGTACTAGGATTTCTGCCACCCTTGTGAGAGACCTGGAAAGTTCCTGACTCCTGACTTTGGCCTGACCCAATCTGCTGTTACAGGCATTTGAGAAGTGAACCAGTAAATGAAAGAGAGATATGTGAGAGTCTGTTTCTCCTTCTCTGTGTTTCTGCCTTTCAAATAAATAAATAAAACATGAAAAAAGATAGATAACCCAATTAAAAAATAGGCAAAGTGAGCCATCCGATGGTGCGCTGAGGAAATACTTTATACTCACAAACTAGGGTAGCTATTATTACTAAAAAAGCAAAAACCAGCTAGTAATAAGTGTCAGCAGGGACATGGAAAAAGTAGGATCCTCATACACTGCTATGGGAGCATCAGATGATCTACCCACTGTAAAAAAAAATGCCATAGTAGTTCCTCAAACTGTTAAATACAGAGTTTCTTTATAACCCAGAAATTTCAGGCTTCAGTGTATGCCAGAGAAGTGAAAGCATGTTTCCACTTGTACCTGAGTATGTAGCATTGTTCATAATAGCCAGAAAGTAGAAGCAATTCTATGTCCATTGCATGGGAAGCAGATAAATATAATGTGGTATATCCATACAGTGGTGTATTATTTGATAGTAAAACGAATGAAGTACTGATAATGTGGTATGCATGAGTGAAATTTTTGAATATGCTGACAGGAGCTAGTCACAAATGATTGCATGTTGTATTATTCCATTTATATGAAATAGCTAAAATATACAATTCCATAGAGATAAAAAGTAGAACACTGGTTTCCTGCTGCTTGGTGGGAAGGGGGTTTTTGGGAGGAGGGAGATGAAAATATTTCTTAAATTATAGTGAGGGGCCGGTGTTGTAGCTCAGAGGGCATAAGCCACAGCCTGTAATACTGACATCCTGTATCAGAATGCTAGTTTGAGTTCCAGATGCTCCAATTCAGATCCAGCTTCCTGCTAATGCATGTGGTGATAGTGGTCGTAGGGGTAGAGCTGGCCCTGGTGCTTGGGCCCCTGTTACCCATGTGGGAGACTTGGATGGAGTTTCTGGTTCCTGGCTTTGGCCTGGCCCAGTCCTGGTCATTGTGGCCATTTGGGGTGTAAAACATCAAATTAATGTCTTCTTCTGTCAGTCTGCTTTTCAGCAGTTACAGGCAGATAGGGGGAGAGACAGAGAGAAAGTTCTTCCATCTGCTGGTTCATTCCCCAAATGGCCACAATGGCTGGAGCTGGGGTTGATCCAAAGCCAACAGCCAGGAGTTTCTTCCAGGCCTCCCACGCGGGTACAGGGACTCAAGCACTTGGGCCATCTTCCACTGCTTTCCCAGGCCATGAGCAGAGAGCTGGATCAGAAGAGGAGCAACTGGGACACAAACCAGCACTCATATGGGATGCCTGCACCACAAGCAGAAGCTTAGCCTACTGTGACACTACACCAGCCCCTATTTTTTCAAAATGATCCTTATCCTTGTTTTGTGAAAGGAACTCTTCATGTTTTTAGAAGATAGAGTCTCCGACATTGGCATTTTCCACTTTGCATGGTAAGAAATTATTTTTTGTGTCTGATTCAGGTCCTCCCCATCATCTGATTTGGGGTGGTAGGGTGTATGGTTAAGGTAGTCCTTTATAACTGAGAAGATGGTTATTCTCCAGACTGGAAAATGGAGTCTGAAAGCTTTGTGTCTCTCCATGGACCCAGCTGCTTTTATCATGTAATTGCCTCTGCCAGGCTCAGGACCACGCTCTCTGCCCTAAGATGCCACTTCCAGCTAGCAACATCCTCACTCCCTTCCTCTGAGGGTGAGGACAGTCTGGAAGTTACGCCACACGGGGTGCTGTCTTGGAAGTCCCACAAGCTAGTGGCAGGATTGGAGTGAGCTTTCTTCTGGATCCAGGTGGCTCCTGAGAAGTCGTAGGATGTGATTTCAAATGTAAAGTAGGAGCCATGTGGCTTGGGTTTGAATCTGAGTTCAATGACTGGAGAGCTGTGTAACCTTGGGAAAGTTCAGAAGTTTGCCCATCTGTGAAGGGGGCTGATGGTGGCACCTCCTAGCATGGGTTGTTGTGGAAATTAAATGTACTGATATGTGTCCGAGGTTTAGAAGAGTGCTAGCGAGCAGTGCACACAGGTATTCGCCGCTGCACTCACCTTCTCTCTGTTCACCCTGACATTGCCTCAGAGGGTTTGCATAGGATGGAGTAGCATGGAGACATGGAGGATGGCACCAGGTCATTAGGGCTTTTTCTCTGCAGGTGTTTTTTTTTTTTTTTTAACTTTTCATGTGCATTTTTTCCTTTGACTATATCAGTAATACATATTGAGTGAAAGCTCTTCCAACACTAAAGTAATGTGTAAGGTAGAAAGTTGAAGTGGTGTCAGAGGGATGTAGATCGGTTGCCTGATGTAGTTTCTTCACCCATGCAACAAATAATTACTGAGGACCTGCTTGGAGCTTCCTCTAAGAGTCCCACTGAGGAGTAAGGGAGATAATGTAAGAACACTCTCAGTAATGGTGACTTCTACTCTTTTTATCATCGTACTGGAAGCTGGGTTTTGGGCAGTTATATTTTCTGTAAGCTTTTTTCTTGACTAGAGAGCTGGGACATCTGGACATTGAAGGTCAGTGTACTCTCTTGTGTAGTGTTCTGGGCCTCAAGGGCTTAGTCAGGCCTTTTGGTGCCCTTTATACAGATCTGGTTCTCCCACAGATGCCTCTCACTGTCAAGAAACAGTGCTGGGACGCGTCTCCCTCCTTCTTGTCCAGCTCATTAGCTACTTACTGTTGTCTAAAAATTTAGTCTCCACCTTAGTGGGTTAAAACAACAGTAATCATTTGTTATTTCTCACAGTTTCAGTGGGTCTGGAATTCAAAGTGCAATCAAGATGTTGGCTCCAACGGGGGCAGGAGGCTCTGCTTCCCATTCATGTGCCTGCCAAGACAGTGCTGGCTGCTAGAGAGAAGCCTGTTCTTGCTTGTGTGAACCTCTGTGTGGGGATGTCCAGACACCCTGTGCCTTCCTCCAGAGTAAAGAGCATGAGAGAGCAAAATAACAAGCTTCAGTGTCTTTTATGACCTAGTCCAGAATTCAGCACTCACCTCTGCTTTATTCTTTTGGTCATGCTGATCAGCCTCGATAGATGTGGGAGGCAGCTAGTCAACGGCATAATCACAGGAAGGTGAAGATCACTGATGGGCAGCCGTTTGGAAACTGGTTCCCATTCCTGGTATCCAAGGACACTGTCTGAGGCCCTTTGGGGCTGGGGGGCACATAGTAGACCTTGTGTGTGAGGTAGAGTGGTGCCCATCGTGGCTTGCAGCACTGACCCTGCCTTCCCACTCTGGGCGTACAACACAGGGCTGCCTGGCTTGAGGACTGCCTCTTGGCTGAAATGGTGACTCATCAGTGGAAGGACAGTGGTTCCAGTTTTGAGTCTGATCATGATTCCAGATGAAGTGAGTGATGGAAGCATGCCATCTCCTGGCAGTCTGCCTATAGCTAGTGCATCCAGCCTTGGGATTTCTTGAAATGGTCTGGGCGGCTGAGGAGTCTCTTCCTGCAGGCTTCTTGCTAACTGCAGGAGAAGAACTGTTTGGGTTATGTTGAAATCTAGTCATTTCAACAAGAGGGTGGATAGAAGTTTACTAAAAAAGGGAGGAGGGCAATTTTTTTCCTTTATGGTTGGAGGTTGAGGTGTTCTTTAATGGTGACTCTTCCTTCCACAGAGGGAGAGAACAGAGTTGGGTGATGAAAGAGCTCCTTGGGTAAGAGTGGAGTGTTGGTCTGACAGACAGCTTGGTGCTGTGAGTTCCTGGGCGGCTTATTTCACCTGCCTAAGCTGCTGCTCCCTCTGTGAGACAGACTAAGCAGAGCCCTTGAGAGAACTGAGGGAGCCAATGTTTCGATGGTAGATGGAGTACCCGGTGCACACAGGCCATGCAGTGAGGAAATATAATAAGAGCTGTCACTCGTTATTATGCTCACTGAGACTGAGAGGGGCAGTGACTTAGCAAGCCACAGAAAGGAAACGTGGCCAGAGGATAGGCTCACCTTCCCTCTTCTGCTGTTCATGTCTTCTATCCTGACTGTTCTTCCACGTGATGCATGAACCACAAATAGAAGTTTGGGCAACTCCCAATTATCCCTAGTGTGAATAATTCACTCTGAGATAATCTGTGTGCCTGGCTAGCTTCCCAAATCAGCTCAGTGGATTATTCTCCTCTTTCAATTATTCAACAGTACAAGTAATTGGAAGCTGGCATTAGAATGTGAAGGCTGCGAGGTCATCTCCTGTTGTTCTCAGCTGCTCAGCCCTGCCAGTGGTGATGTTTCTGAGGAACGTGCAGGCTGCAGAACTGAACCTAAGGGAAGAGGGCAGAGGTGGTGACAGGCATGATGGGAAGGCACGTGGACCCTCACATGAGGTGTGGAGACAAGGCTGCCCTGCAGGGCAGGAGAACCAGGAGCAAGGTTCACAGACTATCTTCCCTTTCCCCTGGGCCACAGAGAGATACTATGTTGCCGCTGAGTTCAGACTTCCCTGAGGAGCTCCTGGATTTTGATTCTGGAATGTTAGTTAAGTCTTCTGGCATCTTTTACAACAGGACTGACCACCCCTCTTCCCTTCTGTTTGCCACTCAGTTGGGTGTAAAGGGCTGTACTGGGAGACCAGCAAAGCTGCTGTGTTCTATAAAGTAAGGTCCCACTGGGAACAGCACATGTGGTAGGAGTCCAGCAATATGAGGTGTAAATATGTAAAGACTTGTGTATATGTTTCTGTGGCATTTATATTTTTTAAAGATTTCCAGAGAGAGGAAAAGAGAGATAGATCTTCCCTCAGCTGGTTAACTCCCCCAAAATGGCCACAAGGACCAGATCTGAGCTATGCCAAAGTAGGAGTTTATTCCGGGTCTCCCATGTGGGTGCAGGGCTCCAGGTACTTGGGCCATCCTCCTCTGCTTTCCCAGGTGCATTAGCATGGAGGTGGATTGGAACTGGAACAGCGGGGACTCATGTGGGATTTTGGTGCTGCAGGTGGCAGTTTAACCCGACACGCCACAGCACCGGCCCCTACTCCATTTGTATTTTTAACTCAGGGTGTGGGGAATGAGGGTATATGTGAAAGAGGGACTTTTTTCTTAATCTTTGGCATCCTTTTTTACTGCTTGCATTTTTTTTTTACCATGAGCTTATGCAGTTTTCTAAGTTAAATATATAACAATTGCCACATAGAAGTTCCTGTCAGATTTCAGGGCTGCTCTCTGGGCTGTGGAGTGGAGATATTGGGTGTGCCTTGCACAGCTTTTAATTGGCTTCAAAGGTTTGCCCAGATCTCTTCTGCCAGGGGGGCTGGGTAGGCATTACTCCAGAATGTGGTGGCCAGGCTTGTCACAGAGTCTCACTGCCTTTGTGTGGCTATTCTCTCTCCATGGCCTCCAATGCCTCAGTGCCGAGGTTGCCATCCTTCCTCCTGCACTTACTGCTCTCCTCTTTGAGGACCCAGCAGCCATGTGTCCTGTATCTGCTGAACCCCGGGTTACTCTGATGGTACCTGCATAGTCTTACTGCCTCCAGGGAGGCGTAAACTCTTGATTCTGATTCTATTTTGATGTATTCAGTTTGTCCAAGTTTGATAGTTTTTAAAGGACAAAAAGGTTAATTGCTCTTGGAATGGTTTCTCTGTATGTTGATTTACTTTGTGGCTCATGAAGTATCATTTGAGCTCAGTTTGGAATTCCTAGCATTGGAGATTCAGTCAGGTCTTGGCTGGTGATTGGCTCCAGCCTGTGCTGAAGAAGGAGCAGGGGAAATGTGGGAGGCAGGAGCCGTCTTGTCTCTGGAGCTCAGAACAGCAGCAGCAGCAAATTGTGCATGTGGAGAATAGGAGCAGAGCCAGCTCAAAGAGGCCCCATTGCGCGCAAGCTGCTTTCAGCCTGGCTCGACGTTCTTATATCTGGGCCCAGCATGGCTGCATTGAACCAGACCTTCAAATGTGGCTCCAAGTACCAGGCATAGCCAGAGCATTTAAGTGCTTCATGTGGGAGCTGAACAGGGAGGCTTCACTGGGCAGGTGGTGGTGGCAGAGGATCTGATCCCCAAGGTGTTAGCTAACTAGCACCACTGCTAAGGGCAGGTCAGTGGAGAAGTTGACCAAACCATTAGGAAGGTGCAGAGCTCAGGAGCCGAAGCCTAGTGATGCTCTTGCTGGGCCTGGCTTCTGAGGGGACCTCTGACCCCATACCCCGCTGGCCCTGGGACAAAGAATATATCAGCTTTCAGCAGCAACTCTGACAGAGCTCATTCTGGGCTCTTGGAGGTGTCACCCATGTGATGCAAAAGAAGTCTAAATTCCCAGAGACCTTGAGAAAGCAAGAGAGGTTTTGGCTGGAGCCTGATCGGGGAATTAGAAGACTATGTAGTGGACCCTTGGATGAAGAAGGAAGGCAAAGCCAGATTGCAGAGAGAACCTCACTGTGAGCCCTTTGTGCTAGCCCCTGAGCATAGTGGTGGCTTTTGTGGCCATGGAATGTGGTGGGCTTTCTACTTCTGCAGCTAAAATACCCAGCTCCTCTCCTAAGGAGAAAGCTGTATTCTGTGGAACCATTGGTGTGACTGAGTGGCAACCCTGAACCATTCCCACCCTTGGCCCCCCACCTAAGGTGTGGAGGTTTCCAGGTTGGGGAGAGTTTGTTCTCTGTGGTTGGTGTTTGGGATGGATATTCAAACTAGTTGGTACAGAAGCTCCTCCCAAGGACTGCTTGGGTTTGATGTCTGCCTGCTCCTGTACTCAAGCCCTGGCAACAGGTCTGTGGGGACAGAAGCAGGGCTTTATATGAATATCAGGTTGCTACAGTCAAACCAGATTTCTGCAAGTCAGAGCTCCAGCCAGACTGTGACAGACCTGGCCCAACACCCAGGCTAGTCCCCAGCAGCCAATTATTACCTAATACCTTGGCTTGAGGCAGCATGAAACTATGTGGTAGGCTGTGAACACTCCTGATTTCTGTTGGTTTTGATCCCTACTTTGAAGGATAACACTTGCTTTCCTTTGGGAGTCTCTTCACTACTACCACGTGGTCTGGCAAGGCTGGTTTTTTTGTGTGTGTGTGTCCTACCTGTTCCCTTTCCAGTTAGGGCATTCATAGGACCTAGGCTAGCCATTCATAGTATCACTTCCTTGTGTACGATGCTTGGTCCAGGGCATGTGACACAAGCAGTACCAATCAAAGTCCTTCCCTGGAATTGTATGCCACTTGAGAGGGAGAGGCTTCCTTGATGCTGGGGTTGGTGTGTACAGGGACTCATCCTTGCGTGGAGAATGCAGACTATCCAGGGAGAGGAGCCAAGGTAGAGAAGCAGCTCGAGGGATGATCCTCCCTGGCTTCTTGAGCCAGCTGTGCTTTTCCCCTTGTTGTCTTTCTTCATGATGGAACCCCACAGATTCTGTTTTCCTCACATGACTCACTTTAAAGACAGAGTCCTGACTAATACAAAACTGCTTCCAGCCAACCTCTTTGTTTCTAAGTAGCTAATGCCCTGCCCTGGAAAGCCCATCCTTCGTGCACTCCTGTGCCTAACGCTGTGCTGTGCACACATTGGTTGCTTGCCTTCTTTGGCCTTACCCACTACGCCACAGCACCAGCCCCACAACAGTTCTTGAGTCCCAGCTCTCTGCTTCTTCTGACTCAGCTTCCTCCTAATGTGCCTGGGAAGGCAGTAAACAATGGCCCAAGTAATTGGGCCCCTGCAACCTACATGGGACACCTAGATGGAGTTTCTGGCTTCAGCCTGGCCCGGCCCTGGCTGTTGTGGCTGGAAGATCTGTCTGTCTTTCCCGGTCTCTGTTGCCCTGCCTTTCTAGTAAACAAATCCTAAACAAACAAACAAACAAACAAAAATGAGAGACCCTGGTCAGCCATCAGGAGAATGAGCTGTCAAAAATAAGGCAAGCCAGGTCACTGAATCTCTGGCCATGCCCTGCCATGTGGTCTCTCCTTCTGACATGCTCCTACCCAGATAGCATTTGCCATGTTGTGGTGTAGCCAGAAGGCCTACACTGGAGCCAAGCAAAAACTGGTGCCAGGCTCTTGAATCTCTAGGACTGTGAGCTAAGTTAACCTCTTTCTTTATAAAGTACTCAGCTGTAGGTATTTTAGCAACAGAAAAAAAAAAAAAAAGACTGAGAAAGCCACCACCCTCTGGTAGAAGAGTGGGTCTGTTACCTGTGCACATATTTTTGGTCTACCTTCCTCTTTACATGTCTTCTGCAAAGATAAATACAATCTGTCAGTCTCATTTGCAGAGGCCTTGCCAACCACACTGGTGGTGGTGGTGGTGGGCGGTGGTGGGGTGGGATTTCAGTCAACCTCAGGCTGCTGTCTTCCAGATGTTGATAGGAGACTGGACTCATGTGATCCAACACTGTTTGCAGCCTCAGGTCTGATTGTCTCCCTCTGAGATCAGGCCGTCCCCTGGTGCCCAGCTTGAGCTAGTGTTGAATTTATTGTGCCTAAAACATCAGGACAGTGTTGAAGGTTCCTTGCCCACTGCTTCTTTCCCAGGCTGCTTGTGCCAGCTGCAGGGCCCTCATGAGGCTGTTAGGTGTCTCTCTGTGGCAGATTCATTGTTCCATATTTTTATTTAATTACTTACTTTTACAGCTCTTAGAATAAATCTAATTATCCATCTGTTATGCTACATTATGCCACTGCAGTTCATGCAATTCTTTTCTTATTGTACGGTATTTGTCAACTTGACCTTGCCCTCTTCCACTGTTCTTGCTCCTCTGCATGGCTCTGTGCCATTTCTCCGTGGATCCCTGGCACCAGCCGATCTGTTGGAACTCCCAGGCAGAGCTGGCTGAGTGGCTCATAGATGGAGCAGTAGTTGAGGAAGCTTGGAGTACTACAGGAGGAGAGTAGCTAAGGAGCCACCTCTGATGCCTTGCTGATCTGGCGTAGGTGTGGAAATTTGGTGTTGGAGTGCCAGAGGAGAAGACAGAAGTCCTAGCAGTCTGCATCCAGAAGGGTTGTTGTCAAGGTGAGGTCAGGGTGAATGGAGTTGACAGTGTCTGCCCATAGACAGCTGTGACTTCCTGCCACTCCTGGCAAGTGGGTGCCCATCCTCAGGATTGATCTTAGACATGGTAGAGGCAGACATTACCTACTGGAGATAATGTCCGGAACCATGTGGAGGTCTCTAGCCCCAAAATTTTCTCTTCTTGCTGCTGCCTGAAATGTTAGTGATGCCACTGGGAATTAATTCCTTGGGTTTTTTTTTTTTTTTTAAGATTTATGTTTTTTTTATTTGAAAGAGTTACACAGAGAGGAGAGGCAGAGAGAGAGAGAGAAAGGTCTTCCATCGAATGGTTCACTCCCCAATTGGCCGCAATGCCTGGAGCTACACCAATCCGAAGCCAGGAGCCAGAAGCTTCTTCCGGGTCTCCCACGTGTGTACAGGGGCCCAAGGGTTGGGCCATCTTCTGCTGCTTTCCCAGGCCGTAGCAGAGAACTGGATCGGAAGTGGAGCAGCCAGGTCTAGAACCGGTGCCCGTATGGGATGCCGGCACTTCAGGCCAGGGCCTTAACCTGCTGTGCCACAGCACCAACCCCAATTTCTTGGTTTTACAAGTGAGTCATTATCCTAGGAGGAGTGCCCTAGGGGTCACTGAACACCTTTGCTGTAACCTTACTCATGAGGGCAGGGGATACATTGTGATGGGGACACTCAATGGAGTTGCAAGGAAACCACCCCAGAGAGATAGGAGATAAGAACGCAAAACTGAGGACACTGGCAGGAGTCTGCTCTCCGTCAGCTCTCAGGGTAAGGAAGGTGCCCATCAAGGAAGGAAGGTCATGTATCTGCCCACCCACATACCTGGTTAGGGGCTGGACAGTCTAGGCCCAGTGTCCCAGCAGGGAAAAGGGTGTGCAGCCAGCCTCATCTCTACAGGCAGCTCCTTTTAATTGCATGCTGGGTACTGGGCTAGACCACCTAGCTTGAGGTCACAGAATACCAGGCCACAAGGCATAGGCTGTGTCCTTCAGGAACTTAATGGTTTTGTAAAGAAAACAGATTTGGGGGGCTGGCGCTGTGGTGCCATGGGTTGATACCCTGTCTTGAAGTGCCGGCATCCCATATGGGCACCAGTTCGAGACCCGGCTGCTCTGCTTCCAATCCAGCTCTCTGCTATGGCCTGGGAAAGCAGTAGAAGATGGCCCAAGTCCTTGGGCCCCTGTACACACGTGGGAGACCAGGAAGAAGCTCCTGGCTGCTGGCTTCGGATCAGTGCAGCTTTGGCCATTGATACCAGTTGGAGAGTGAACCATCGGATAGAAGACCTCTCTCTCTGTCTCTGCCTCTCCTCGCTCTGTGTAACTCTGACTTTCAAATAAATGAATAAATATTAAAAAAAAAAAAAGAAAACAGATTTTGGTTAGGTCTGTTGAGAGGATCAGGAGAATGCGGGCCCAGGAACGCACAGCAGGAGCCCTGGGAGGGTCAGGTGGCCAGTGAGTGTCCCTCTGAGGACATGGAGGTCTCCTACAGCCAGACGAACATGGGGTAGAGGTACAGAGGGCCACAGAGGGCACTGCAGGTGGAGGCAGCGGAGAGCAGACTTCTGAGTGGAGGAAGGGAGGTCCACCCCCTCGTCACTTTTGGTCCTGATATGGAATGGTTTCCAACAAGTTTCCTGAGTGGAGGCGTGGGTTGGTCCCTGTTCCTGCCTCCACAGCAGACACCCTGGGGGCTGGGGCAGGACCCCTGTTTGGTGAGCAGGCTCTTTGGTCAGAGCTGCATCCTGCCACCTCTTGGAGGGGCCCCCACAGCCCAAGATGAGGTTGCCCAACCAAGCTGAAGCTTCTAGCCTGGCTGTGGGCCTTGGCTGGAGCTCCATCTAGCTCAGTGACCAGGCCCTCCATTTCCCTTTCAGGCTAAGACTTGGCAGGCATCAAAGACTGCAGGGACACCCACAGGCCTTCTGCCTTGATGATCACACTCCTGCTTGGGCACATGGCTCCGCTGCGCAGCCCTTCCCACTGCAACATCTGGTGGCTTTGCACGAGTGTCCCCTCATGCCACCAAGCAGGAATCAGTGACTAATTGCTAGCTTTCTTCCCTCAAGACTATTTGTTGGGGGTGGGGAGAGGGGGCGATAGGCTGGGGGCGCTGCCATTCCCTGCTGCTGCCGCTGTCAGGCCAAAGCCCATGTGGCATTGACAGCCGCACTGTGTCTTTGTTCTTGCATTTTTTTTGTCGTGTCGACATTTGGCTCTTTGAACATCTAACGTCCCTTTTATGCTTCTCATCTCCCACAGAAGATTGCTGTATTTTGTCCCCCACTGGAGCTGCATTTCTCTCTTGTCAGGTTTCTCACTTTCTCCTTGATTGTGTTTGGATCACTGTGGTTGTGTAGGTCTGGGTGTAATCGGGAACTTTTCATCTTCTCGGCAGTGGCCATCAGAGGCCTGGGTCTTTTTGCAGGAGCTGGACTTTGCCTCAGGCCTCTGAGCAGTCCTGTCCTGGCGAGGGCAAGAAGAAGCCTAGCTTGTTAGCTGTCTGGGCTAGCCCAGGGGCTCTCAAGCTTATGAATGTATCAGATACACCTGGGAGGTTGGTCAACCTTCAGAAGCCCAGGCTGCTCCCCTAAAGTCCCTGACTGAATACAGCTGGGTGGGGTCTGAGAATGTGCATTTCCAACTAGCCCTCAAGCATGAGAGGGTTTGTGAAAAAATAGAATTAAAAGGTAATGTGGTAGTTGGCATTTGGCACAGTAGTTAAGACACCACTTGGGATACCTACATCCCATACTGGGGTGCCTGATTCCAGCTTCCTGCTACTGTGCACCCTGGGAGGCAGCAGGTAATGGCCCTGCCACCCACACAGGTGACCTAGATTCTGTTCCAGGATCTTGACTTCAGTCTGGCCCAGCCCCAGCTGTTAAAGGCATTTTGGGGAGTGAACCAGCAGATAGAAGATCTCCATCTGCTTTCACATAAGTAAATAAATACTTTTTTAAAAGACCATGTGCATTTCTCATGAACTTTTTGAAGCCCCTCATGTTGTTAGTGCTGCTAGCCCAGAGATCAGATTTTGAAAACCATGGCTTTAGCACAGTTTGTCCTGCACCTCAAGTCAGGGTGAGCAGAGGTAGGTTCCTTCTATGCTGGGCCTGCGTCTGTCTGTAAACCCTGGTGGCAGATGTAGGCTGGGATATACAGTCACTGTCCTTGCCTGGTGTCCTTTCATACTCACTGCAGATCCTTTGGTTAAGCAGCACAGCTTCTTGACAAACAAGGGTAGTAAAGTCCAATCAGTTAAGAACCCTTTCCTGGCCATCCAGCTCCTAGTTTCTGGTTCGCAGTGGCAGACCTATTTTAGAAATTTTGTGACAGCCACTTTTTAGGCAGGTGACCTTGGGGAAATGACTCTGTTTTCTGTGACTCAGTTTGTTTTTCTGTGAAATGAGGCAATAGCATGTGCCTCCTGGAGTTGTCCTAAGGATTTCTTAAGTTCCTATTTGAAGAGCACTTGAGAGCCATTAAAAGGTGACTTTCCAGAAGCCATTCTCCCAATGAATGTGAGGCACTTCTCGTATTTTTATGTCTCTGTCACAAGGGGCCTAGAAAGATGTACCATTTTCCTATCAGACAGATATCAGAGTGAGGCTCAGTTACTTTGGAAAGTCACTTCTATCCTTGGCCCACCCTGAGAGAAATGGCACTTATGTCTAGGCGTTGAAGGTGGAGCAGTCACCGATGGATGGGGTCAGGAGAGTGGGGAGGCCTGGCTCATCTGGTCCTCTGCTGGGGAGCTGCTGCAGTCAAGGACTTGGCATTGCTCAGCCATGCACAGGCCTCAGAGAAGGATAAAGCTAGTTTGCCCTTTGCTGCTTGTCTTTTTCTGCTCCCCCCCTTTTTTAAAAAAAAATTTGTTTGAAAGACAGAGTTAGAGATAAAGATAGAGTGAGAAGTCTTTCATCCAGTGGTTCACTTCCCAAATGGCCACAACAGCTAGAGATGAGCTGATCTGGAGCCAGGAGCCTCCTCCAGGTCCTCTCACGCAGGTGCAGGGGCCCAAGGACTTGGGCCATCTTCTGCTGCTTTCCCAGGCCATAGCAGAGAGCTGGATCGGAAGTGGAGCAGCCAGGACTCAAACCGGCACCCATATAGGTGCCAGAACTGCAGGCTGGGGCTTTAACCCACTGCACCACAGCTCCAGCCCCTCTTCCTGCCTTTCTTCTACCTTCTGACAGAAGCATTTACAGAAGTATGTGAGGTTTAAAGTCTAGGGCTACTCCTGATGGTGCTAGTGGTAGTATGGAACCTGTGGGCCAGGTACCCTTACATTTGGTATCTCATTTAATCCTCACAGCAACCTTACAAAATTATCCTCACTTGACAGATTAGGAAGCTTGGGCAAAGACAGGTTGATTGATTTATCTCAAGGTCATGCTGAAAGGCAATGTAGGATTCTGACTCAGATCAGCCTGACTTGAGAACCGAGGTCTTTTCCATTGCGGAGTTGCTGTGATGTTTCCCTCCAGGGGCCGTTTGTACCCTCTGCAGGTGCCTGACCTTGGCCTATTTAGGATCCCTTGTCCCTTAGCTCAAGTCCAGGTTCTGGGACCATGAACATTCTTTATTGACCTTTGCATCTTTCAGAGACCCTATCACAAGGCCTTAATCAGGGAGACCATATGTTCTGTTTATGCCTCTTGTCCCAGTGCAGTGATTAACAGTGCCCCCTTTGACTCTTAACGGTGTCCCAGTTTGGATAATAAATTAAGTGGTCATCCAACTTACACATGACTACCATTTCTTACAACCTAGAGGCAATGGCATTTTTTTTTTTGACAGGCAGAGTGGACAGTGAGAGAGAGAGAGACAGAGAGAAAGGTCTTCTTTTGCCGTTGGTTCACCCTCCAATGGCCGCTGTGGCCAGCGCACTGCGCTGATCCGATGGCAGGAGCCAGGTGCTTCTCCTGGTCTCTCATGGGGTGCAGGGCCCAAGCATTTGGGCCATCCTCCACTGCACTCAGAGACCACAGCAGAGAGCTGGCCTGGAAGAGGGGCAACCGGGACAGAATCCGGTGCCCCGACTGGGACTAGAACCCAGTGTGCCGGTGCCGCAAGGCGGAGGATTAGCCTAGTGAGCTGCGGCGCCGGCAGCAATGGCATTTTAATAGGGGACCCTAAAAAACAGAATTATCTTGAAGACTCAAAGAAATGAATCCCCGATGGTGAAGTTTTAAGTACTTTTATGACCCAGTGGGCAAGAGAATCCCAAATTCCTTGCTCAGCAGCTCTTCAACCCTCCCAGGAAAGTTGTTTCTATGGCCACACTTGAGAGCTGTGGGGTCAGCAGGCTTGGACAGTTGGGCCTGGCAGGAGTCTCCTGTGTGGCTCATGTGAGCACCTGACAAGCAAGGTCGGGTAAGGAGAACAGGAGCGCAAAGCTGTTGCTTCTCTAACTCTCCAGGCAGGAGCCAGCCCTGCCTCGCAGTTGATTCTTCTTAAAGTCTCAGCCTTCCTACAGCAGCAAGCTCATGGGGGTTGGCCCTTGGCACATAGCCACCTTCAACCACTGCTGAGACTCTGGCCTCAGCTTTCCAGTGCTTTCTTTTTCTTTTTTCATTTCTTTTTTTTAGATTTATTTATTTACTTGAAAGAGTTACACAGAGAGAGAAGGAGAGCCAGAGAGAAAGAGGTCTTCCATCCGTTGGTTCACTCCCCAAATGGCGGCAATGGCTGGAGCTGCACTGATCCGAATCCAGGAGCCAGATTATTACAGGTCTCCCACGTTGGGGCAGGGGCCCAAGGATTTGGGCCATCTTCTACTGCTTTCCCAGGCCACAGCAGAGAGCTGGATTGAAAGTGGAGCAGCTGGGACTCAAACCAGTGCCTATATGGGATGCCGGCACTGAAGACAGTGGCCCCACCCGCTATATCACAGTGCTGGCCCCTCAGTGCTTTCTTGTGCAAGGTTCTGCTGGCCGCTGGCCCTGCGCCTCTGCTCTGGGGCTGGGCCCAGGCCCCTGCTCAGCCAGGGCATGTGCAGCCCCATTCCAGGCTGTGTCCTTGCCACATTTGCAGACAGCTGAAAACTGCTGTGCACATGTCAGTTCACACTTGAACTGGTTTAATGTTTTTTCTTTTAAGTTGCAATCTAAAATTCAGCCAGACAGACTTTAACGAGCGCTAAATCGTCAAGCCTTTTGTTTCCCTCGCTGTTCAAGCCATAGAGATTTTGTGTTTGATTCAGCAACAATTGCTGAATCTTAAACAAACCATTTACATTTTGACATTAACCATTTTATGAATGTAACTTTTTATTTGGCATTTGGATGATTCCAGCAGAAGCCTTTTCACGATTTATCAGAAAGATAGTTGAAAGGGTCCATGGAAGGTGATTCTTAACGCGTGCTTTGAGAAACAAAAAAAAAGTGAGTTTTTATCTGACTTTAGATAGGCAGTGCTTATAGAATTTTAGTCTTTCTGCT
Organism: Sylvilagus floridanus; assembly: GCA_949820135.1. NCBI lineage: Eukaryota > Metazoa > Chordata > Mammalia > Lagomorpha > Leporidae > Sylvilagus > Sylvilagus floridanus. The sequence continues at coordinate 24,881,508 of OX463241.1, read as the reverse complement.
CCCATCCTCGTGACTTTTGATCTTGCCACAGCCATCCTTCTGACCAAGCATCTGTTTTCAAGTGACCTTCTCCCACACAGTGGCTCGTCTGATTGAGAACATCTCTGCGTCCCAATTGGCTGTCAATTGTGTCTAATGGGAGAGGAACGGTGTTCATTCTCACTCTGGCCCTAAGGCGCTCAGCTGAGGACATGCATGTGCTGGCCCCCATCAGTGTTTGCTGACCCACTGACGGGAAGGAGAGCCTCAGATAACATGTTCACAGACAGAACTATCTGTCATTCTGTCCTGTGAAGCTGTAAATAATATAATTTCTCCATTTCTTCAAGACTTCCACACAGTGGAGTGTTACAGCTTTCCCTTTAGACCCCTGTTCAGGCAACTTGAGTCAGGCCCAAGGGTAAGGTCAGATCTCCCAGTTGTGCCCTGAACCTGACATGGTAGTCAGCACATACCCTCTACCCACATACCTCCTTGTGACACCATGAGAGAAGTGGCTGTGGGCAGGAAGTCCGTGCCAGTGGGGCAGGGGTGGGGGGTCAGCAAGATTGGGCATAACCTGTCCACATAATGTGGTACTGGCCACAGAGTCCATGTTGATCCACCCTTTGGAAAGCCAGCAGCTGGGATGTTCCAATTGCCTCTTAGAACTAGAACTAATTGTTCATAAAGATCTTTCCAGATACCATTGATGCAGAATATTTGGATGGTTCACCATATTGTTCACCATATTTAAACTGTCAGAAACCTTAAATATCTGAGCAAAACCTCAGCAAACAAAGGATATTTTGGGGACTTGGTATGTATGTTGCACAGCAGAGAAATTTGTAGTCTATACGACTTCCAAATCCTGTAAATGAAGCATTTCAGTGTTGTCATTCTCAGCTATAGACCATCCCACGATCACTGCCTTTTCTTTTGCTATTAAGAGATGGCTCATTCATAAACATGCCTGCAGTTGCACGGCAAAAACAAAATAGGCCCTGCTTGATTCCATTGGCTCTGATTGAGCAGATGATGTTTCCCACAGTGCGGTTTATCACGTTTGTCAGATTTATTAGAGAATGCAGGGAGGGCGAGAGGATGAGGAGACCGGAGGAAGAGCTGCAGATTTCCCCACACACAGCTCAGACCTGTTGTGTGCAGGAGCTGGATGACAAAGGAAGGTCAGGGCTGAGCTACATAGGCCTGCAGCCAGGTGCGTGGCTGTAGCTTGCAGCAGAGATTAGCTGCCCAGGGGTTTCCCTGGAGCTCCCTTGCTCTGCAGGATCCGACACACTCACTTTCCCCCCAGCACCTGTGGGGGTACTTAGACAACCAACTGATGTAGAGGACCTAAAATCACATCTCCATGTTCGCTCGTAAAACTGTTAAGTCTGTGTGTGAGAAATCTTTGGTATGTTTTAGCCTAAATTTTCTTCTGCTTAACCTTGTTACTCCCACCTTGCCTCCCTCTGACTGCCTGAGACAATTACTTGGAGACATTCTTTGAATAATTATAGGCCACAGATAATTCTCTTTAGCCGGCTGTCTTCCACGTTCCCTACCCTGTGGTCTCTCTTTAGCCAGTTCTAATTAGCTTCTTTGATCCTTCCTCCCAGCCTCTCTCTCTTGCTTGTTAATTACATTTCTCCCCCATGAATTCTTTCTGCTGTGGCTTTGTCCAGCCAAAGATGCTGGGAATGAGGATCTAGGGCCACTCAGTATGACACAGTGCCTTCTTCTGTGTACCCTGCCATGGGAAGCTCCTGCCACTTCTTTGTTTTTAAAAATGTATGTATTTAAATAAATAAGTAGAGAAAGAGAGAGACTGATATCCATCTGCTGGTTCACTCCACAGATGGCTGCCAGAGGCAAGAGCCAGGAGCTTTTTCAAGGTCTCCCACGTGGGTGTAGAGATCCAGTCACTTGGGCCATCTTCCCTTGCATTCCCAAGCACATTAACAGGAGCAGCCAGGACTCAAACTGGTGCCTATGTGGGATGCCAGAGCTGCAGGCAGAGGCTTGGCCCTCTATACCACAGCGCTGGGCCTGGTAGTCTGTCTTTACAAAAGAATACAAAGAATAATTTTTGTTAAATGCTTTATTTCATCAGAAAACCACTGTCATTCTGATGTGTGGCATTTGGCAGGAACTTTATATGCTCATATATTATAGTTCATTCCCACAATAATTGCATGAAATACACATTTTCTTTCAGATATTTTATTGGGAAACGTTTGTACCAGTGTAGTGTGACTTTTAGAGACAGTGAGTGTCATGAGTTACATGAAGTTAGTTTATTATAAAAGAAACATGGAAATTATTTACATGATGGAAGAGTTCGGAGCTGTAGTGGAATGGGCGGTTCACATGATGCTGTTTCAAAACTTATTTCAGTATGTATTTTTTTTTAGTTATTTGATAAGAGTTACAGAGAGACAGAGAAAGAGAAAGGTCTTCCATCCATTGGCTCACTCCCCAGCTGGCTACAAAAGCCAGAGCTGGGCTGATCCGAAGCCAGGAGCCAGGAGCCTCCTCCAGTTCTCCCATGCTGGTGCAGGAGCCCAAGCATCTGGGCCACTTTCCATTGCTTTCCCAGGCCATAGCAGAGAGCTGGATTGGAAGTGGAGCAGCTGGCACTCGAATCAGTGCCCACCTGGGATTCCAGCACTGCAGGTGGCAGTCCTACCTTCTACGCCACAGCACTGGCCCTCAGTCTACATATTTTCTAAGGAGGTTGCCATCTCTAAGTAAAAAATGATCTTGGTCATCTAGAACTGTCATAGTGCCTCCATATTCTAGAAGGACTTTCTCTCCAAATTCCATGCTAACTGATGGAGTCTCTCCGCCCCTTCCGTTAGAGCCCAGTCTGACAGCTTCTACTGGAGTGTGCAATATTTTTCCTTGGGATTTCTCTGGGAGCAATTAGTTGGTTCTGGCCACCGCCACAGCTCCACTGTGCTCTCACTGATAGGTGATGTTATTAGTCCTTGTTCTAGCAGTGCAGAAGCTGAAGGCCAAAGAGGCTTCCTTACTTAGTCACACAGATTAAAAACATTGGAGCTAGAACTTCAGCCCAGGTTTCGTTGACCCAGAGCAGTGCTTATTCACTGGTTTGCTTCCTGATTTTGGGATTTTTGGTGACAAACAAGTCCAGATCATTGGCTGTTAGCTCAGGAAAATGTGAACCATCCAGCCCTGTGGTAGGTATGAGCTGTTTATGCCCCTCTCCATCCCACCCACTTCGGCCCAATGTGGCAGAGGCTTTCTGAATTGAAATGACAGAGCTGGCAGAAGCACACTGAAGAGGCACTGGGCTGTTCATTGGAGTAGCTAGAAAACAGGCTGTGATAAATCTTTGACCCACATTAATTCTTCACTTACTTTTCTGACAGTTTTGTGTCTCTGCAAGTTAAAGAGGCAGTGAGGAAAAGGGCCTCACTGAAATTGTATCTGGGCAGCAAGGATTTTTATAGTGAAGTTGAAGTTTTAGGAAAGTGACCATGTTTGGAGAAGTTGAGGGGAGTGCAAAACTCCAAGTTTGGGAGAGCAGATTTCAGAAGATCTAGGGAAGAGCAGATATGATGTCTGAACAGCAACTTTGAAAGGAAGGGTGACTCATAATCTAAAAACTGAGATGTGCTTAATGGAGTCACGAGTGATTACTGCAGGGAACAAGGAAACAGACGCCCAAAGGGACCCAGGAGCCATGTGGGAACAGAGAAGAGAACATCAGCCTCAGAACGCCGCCAGCACTAGCCAGTGCGGGAGACCTGGGAAGGGAAGTACTCAGAGCAGGGAGAGGGCCTCCGCAGTTAATGGGCGGAATAAGAGAAATGGCTAGGAAAGCGTCAGGCCACCTGTTTCAGTCAGGTGATTCAGCGTAGCAGGTGCCAGAGGTAGTATCTCCTTTGTTGCTGCTTTCTCTGTGTTGCCTGTGCCTTCTCTCTCCTCTCCCCTCCCCTCCCCTCCTCTCCCCTCCCCTCCCCTCCCCTCCCCTCCCCTCCCCTCCCCTCCCCTCCCCTCCTCTCCTCTCTTTTTTTTGACAGGCAGAGTGGACAGAGAGAGAGAGAGAGAAAGGTCTTCTTTTTGCCGTTGGTTCAGCCTCCAATGGCCGCCGCGGCCGGCAAGCTGCGGCCGGCGCACCGCGCTGATCCGATGACAGGAGCCAGGTGCTTCTCCTGGTCTCCCAAGGGGTGCAGGGCCCAAGCACTTGGGCCATCCTCCACTGCACTCCCTGGCCACAGCAGAGAGCTGGCCTGGAAGAGAGACAACCAGGACAGAATCCGGCGCTCCGACCGGAACTAGAACCCGGTGTGCCGGCGCCGCAAGGCGGAGGATTAGCCTACTGAGCTGCGGTGCCAGCCCTGTGCCTTCTCTTTTAAGGAGAATGACTTTCTGCTGGCACAAATAAACCAAACACCATTAAGAGGAATTGAGACTAAGATTGTGTGAGGAAGAAGAAAAGAACCACTGGCCTCTTACTGGTGGGTTTGGGTATGAGCGATCACAGCCATGTGAAACTCCAAACATCCTGGAGCCTACATGTGCCTGAGTCTTTGGTACACTAGGGGTTGAGAGAGGCAGAGAGATAGATGGTGAACGGTTTTGGTTTTCAGAATAACAGAGTAAGCTGTGGAGATGTGATTCATGGGCATTTCTAAAGAGAAGAGTGATTTGGAGCTAACGTGAGTTCTGTAAAAGCAGGTGTTAATACTAAAGTCTTTCCCTCCCTCCCTCTCTTCTTCTCTCCCATACACAGAAGAGTTTATCAGTCTTAATACACACACTTGAAATTATTGAAAGGGAACATACCCCTTTAACCACCACCCAGGTCATAAAATAAAACATTGTCGATACCCCTGGGAGACTCCCTCATTTCTAATTTACCGTTCCTGGAGAGATGAGACCAATTAGTTAGACACAGAGGACGTCTGCTTCTCAGGAGAGCACATGGTGGAATCTCATGATAGAGAGATGATGATAAATAGACAGGGACCTGGAGCAGCCTGAGCATTCACTCCGTGAGTAAGTGGTTTGTAAGCAGTTCCATGGCAGCAGAACCTCTGCTCTGAGATGTGCCAGAGAGCTCATCAGCACCCATCCTGTCTGTCCTGCAATCTGCCTCCTGGGTGAAGACACCAGAGTGAGTGACACAGGTCCAGAAGGGATTGCCAACATGGTGGACACATGACAGGATGGCAGGCTAGGGTGGAGGGCCCTGCAGGCCAAATGAGATGTTTCATTTTGTTATAAAAAACCATTTATTAGTAACTGTTGCTCTACATAAGGCTCATTTTTAAAAGACATCTCACCACTGAGAAATAAATCTGATGGTGTCTTATCACCCATTTTTGCCTGCTAATCTGAAAGAGTAGCAGTGAGGCCCTGTGTTTAGGTTCAGGCCCATGGTAGTGGGGGAACCCTTGGCTCATGAGAGTTAGTTCTGCACTGCGCAAAATCTAAGGATGGCTTGAGGCATTGGGCCATAATGGCCCTGGGACAGAGGTAGCCAGGCTCACTGGACTCTGAAGGGCTGGTCAGGCGGAGCCCTGCAGGAGGTTTTGGCTCCCTCTGCGGGGATTGTCCATCCATGGAGCAGCATCTCATAGAGCACTGTCAGAAAGAATGAGTACATCTCTCCTCCAGCCACTCAAGATGCCAAAGGGGAAGAAGGCCAAGGGGAAGAAGGTGGTCCCGGCCTCTGCCGTGATCAAGAAGCAGGAGGCCAAGAAGGTGGTGAACCTGCTGTTTGAGAAGCGGCCCAAGAACTTCTGCATCAGACAGGACATCCAGCCCAAGCGGGACCTCACGCGCTTCGTCAAGTGGCCACGCTACATCCGGCTGCAGCGGCAGCAGGCCATCCTGTACAAGCGGCTAAAGGTGCCGCCCGCCATCAACCAGTTCACGCAGGCGCTGGACCGCCAGATGGCCACGCAGCTGCTGAAGCTGGCCCACAAGTACCGGCCCGAGACCAAGCAGGAGAAGAAGCAGTGGCTGCTGGCGCGCGCCGAAAAGAAGGCGGCCGGCAAGGGGGACATGCCCACCAAGTGGCTGCCGGTGCTGTGGGCGGGTGTGAACACCGTCACGACCCTGGTGGAGAACAAGAAGGCGCAGCTGGTGGTGAGCGCACACGACGTGGACGCCATTGAGCTGGTGGTATTCCTGCCCGCCCTGTGCTGCAAGATGGGGGTCCCCTACTGCATCCTCAAGGGCAAGGCCTGGCTTGGGCGCCTGGTGCACAGGAAGACCTGCACCGCCGTGGCCTTCACGCAGGTGAACTCGGAGGACAAAGGGGCCCTGGCGAAGCTGGTGGAGGCCATCAGGACCAACTACAATGACAGACATGACAAGATCACTGCCACTGGGGAGGCAACGTCCTGAGGCCCAAGTCCGTGACTTGCATCGCCAAGCTGGAGAAGGCCAAGCCCAAGGAGCTGGCCACGAAGCTGGGGTGACCATGCTGCGGGCTGCTTGAACATAATAAAGATCATTTGTCCAAAAAAAAAAAAAAATGAGTACAGGGTCCTGGGATGGCAGATTGTGAGAAGGGGACTTTCTCAGTGGCACTTTGCTGCTCCTGAGCTTCAGAAGGGCTGACTTGTCATGTCAGAACTAGGCAACACTGCTTTAAGGGCTAGACCTGGGGACAGGCTTCCAGATGCTCGTTGGGATGCCTGCATGCCTGAGTTCCAGCCCCAACTCCGCTTCAGATTACAGTTACTTCTAACACTCACCCCGGGAAGCAGTGATGGTTCAAGTACTTGGCACCACACCACCCATGTGGGAAACCAGCATGGAGCTCCTGACCTAGCTGGGACCGATCCTGGCCATTGCGGCCATTTGGAAAGTGAACCAGTGGATGGCAGATTCTGTGTGGGTGGATAGGTATCTGTCTCTCTCTCTCTCTCTCTCTCTCTCTCTCTCTCTCTCTCTCCACCTTTCAGTGACATACTTTTTTTTCCCTTAAAGATTTATTTATTTGAGAGGTAGAGTCGCAGACAGAGCTCCAGAGAGACAGAAAAAATCTTCCATCCACTCATTCACTCCCCAAATAGCTGCAACAGCCAGTCCAAAGCCAGAGCCAGGAGCTTCTTCTGGGTCTCCCATGTGGGTGCAGGGCTTTCCTAGGCCATCAGCAGGAAGCTGGATCAGTAGTTAAGCAGCTGGGGCATGAACTGGCACCCATGTGGGATGCTGGCACTGCAGGCAGTGGCTTTACTGGCTACACCACAGAACCAGCCCCCGTCATACTTTTTTTTAAATAGATAGACTTGGGATCCATGAATATTACCTTCAGGCAAGCGGATTTCAGTTCAGTATCTGAGACATTTTTCTAGAAATTGGGAAAGTTTCAAAAGGGCGTAAGGCTATTTGGTGTGTTGTGAGTTTGCTCCACTGCCATAGTCTTCAGGTACTCTGTAGCCAGTGACTGGGGCTGCTGTACTGGCGAAAAGGTTGGCCCTAGTTATCCCATGTGTGGTCCTCAGAATGTAAGAGTAAGAATCATGCAGGCAGTTTTGAAAAAGCAGGTTTTTGGAGCTCCAACCCCTGAGATTATGATTGAGTATACATTGGTTAGGGTTTGACATCTGTATTTTCAAAAAGTTCCTCGATTGCTCCTTGGAGAAATGGGTAAGTCCACGGCTGGCACAGAGAAAGTACAGCATCTTGTACAAGAACATCTTGTGCCAGAGAATAAGGAAGTATTCTCAAAGAGTGATAGAAACATGTCAGAAAGACAGGAGGCAGTATGAAAAGGTGCTGGTGATGAATTCAAGGATAATTGGAGCGTCAATATAATGATAAAAGTGCCTTATATTCCATATATTAAGAATCCATGAATCCATATTGATATAAATGAAGCAATGGGAGAGAAGGGAAGTCTCTTCTTTCAAGTAGAGTGCCACCAAAAAAGAAGCTTTGACAAACTTAGAAATAATGTTACTTTAAGCAGGAATTATCAAGGAATGTCAAAACTAGTGGATGAAAGGTTGATGAGGAACAGATTGTCTGTTCTCCCTGCAAACTATTTATTAATTTTAGAGGGACAGATAGTAACTAGATCTGGAAGAAATTCTAGCCATTAGTCAGAGTGAACATGGACAGTTGTGGGACTGGGTGACATCAAAACCTCCAGACAAGATGCACTGAGAAAGGTGCAGCATTGTTGTTCTGCTGCAAAAGGCTTTAACCTCAGTGTAACCCCGAGAACACATCCGATCCAAGTGAGACGTTTAGAACGTTATGCAGCTGGCCTGTCCACTTCAGCAGTGTCAAAGTCATGAAAAGGACAGACCAAGGAGGGGAGGGGCCCAGAGGAAAGGAACTTGGGTCATTGTGGCCCTGTACAGTGGACCTGGGACCAAAAATACGTCTTGGCAAAATCAGAATATCTATAGGTTATCGTGTCAGTGTTAATTTATTGATTTTGTAATTGTATTGTAGTTTTGTTCTTGGGAAATACAACAATTCTTCAAAAAGTTCTTGGAAAATATTGGAGTTAAAAAGTATATTCTGGTGCTGAAAAAAATTTGAAATCCATGTATACCTGGGGTCTTCAGAATATTCATTAGAAAATGCATACTATGAAAAACTGTGCATGAATTTCAAATTTTTTTCGCATCCAAATTTATCTTTCCTTTTTCCATGACCTTTTTAAAGTCCCCTCGTGAGCACTGATACACTTAGGGGCAAAGGAACATCACGTTACAATTTACTCTCGAATATTTCAGAGAAGGAGATATGCGTAAATCTATGTAGGAAGAAAGAAAAACAAATGTGGTAATTGTTAACCATAGGAGTTCTGCCACTAGTCCTGCAACCTTTCTGTAAGTTCTTTTTCTGTGTGGCTTTTTTGCTTTTCTAAGATTTTAAGTGTCCAGTCTGAAACGGTTTTAGGAACAAACGTGCTCCAGGTGACTGTGATGCAAGCTTTGCTTAGAAGCTGCCAGGTGTCTGCTGGGAGATTGCTTCCTTTGAGACCAGAGATGGGCAGGCTGTTTGCGTGGGCATGTGTGAGGCTCGAGAGAGGTCCTAGAGACCCTGTTGTGAGCATCCTGTGTTTACTGAAAGCAGTGGCTGCTGAGTGGGGCGGCACACAGAGGGATTGGGTGATAAGCCCTTCCTTCCCCCAGCATCCGCAGGGAAGCTCTGAGGAGCCTAGGGTGCTGGCTGCACACTGAGGCGGTTTGAGGCGCATGTTCTGAGCAGGGTGGTTTCTTGGATCTTCACTTCTGTGTGGAAGAGTCGTGTGTAGTACTCATGGCGGGGGAGGGGGGACGAGTGTGTGGTTCTCCAAGCTGGTAGTTGGATCTTCACTGATGGGTTGCACAGCTCCGTCCAGTCCCCAGGTGGCAGGCGACTGTAGATCCCCTGCAACCTCCCTGTGTTTGACAGATACAGGACACATTAGGGCACAGACAAGATGGGGCCACCAGAGAAAGAGTGCTTCTGAACAGGAGGGGGAGCACATCCAGCTTCATCAGTCAAGCCCGGCCAGCTCTGCCTGGGGTGGGCCCGTCCCTGCTGCACGACATCTTCTCTGCATTTCAGGTGGACAGTGGCAGTTCATGCCTCTGCTAAGAGAATTGAGAGAAAGCACCTTTGTCCCTCTTAGAAATACTGTGAGGACCCCTGAGGGAGCACAGCCATGGATCTGAGCGCAGGCTTGGTGTGGCAGTCGGTGCTGCTGACTGCATGGCCTTCACCCCGGTGTCTCCTTGCTGCTGTCTGCCCGGTCACATGCAGCCTTATTTCCAGGTCCAGAGCCCCTTCTCTTCCAGGTGCTCTGCTTTCAGCTCTGGCTTTGATTTGCCCCTGAGTGGAACTTCTGTGCACACTCATGCACTGTGTACATGCCTGGGGCCTGCAACCCCACAGCGGCACAGGTCCCTAAACTGGGAAGGGCCCAGACCTGACTTCATGCTCTACTCACTGTGTTAAAATTCCTAACTACTTGTTTTTTTTTTTTTTTTCTTTTTAAAATTTTTATTTATTTACTTGAGAGGTGGAGTTACAGACGGTGAGAAGGAGAGACAGAGAAAAAGATCTTCCTTCTGTTGGGTCACTCCCTAAATGGCCGCAAGTCAGGAACCAGGTGCTTCTCCTGGGTCTTCCATGTGGGTGCAGAGGTCCAAGGACTTGGGCCATCTTCTACTGCTTTCCCAGGCCATAGCAGAGAGCTGGATAGGAAGAGGAGCAGCCGGGACTAGAACCAGCACACATATGGGATGCCAGTGCCTTAGGCAGAGGATTAACTTATTGTGCCAGGGCACCGGTCCCAGAAATTCCTAACTACTTTTTAAAAAGGCCCCTCTTTCCGAAGTGTTTGGGTGCTGGGTGCCAGAGGGGGAGAAAGGCAGCCTCCTCTGCAGCTCCTGGCCTGGCCCTGCTGCTGTCCCTGAGATCAGCAGCTCTCTTCCCTCCCCCGGACACTTGCCCAGCTGTCCTTAGCTCAGTATGACCCCTGACCCTTGGCAGATTGCCCACGTTGCTGTCACCCTGCCTCAAACTGGTTTCTGCAAATATAGTCTCTTCCATCCATCCCACCCCTGCCCGTCCCTCCAAGATTGAGTAGCAGCTGCCGCCATCCCTCTGCACACAGACAGCTGACTCGCCTGCTGATTGTGAACATCTCAGTAATCCAAGTGCTAATGGTATTTATTCAGTCAGCCGCCTTAGCCCTGAACAAGGTTTATTCTCATCTATAGTGTTGGAGGCGAGCTCCTTCCTTAGTATCCTTCTGTTGACTTTGAACACACCAGTACCACTGATGTCACGGAGAGGCAAGCCAGGTGCCTGCCCCTTTAACTCTCAAATCCCAGCCATCAGGCAGCAGGACTGGCCTCTGTAGACATGGGCCACAGTGGTGGTCCAGAGCCCCTAGGCTAGATGGCGACAGGGCTGGCCTGGGTGTGCTGGGCTGAGTAGAGCCTCATTCTCAAGGTCTGGTCTGGCCTGTTCTGTACCAAACTCAGTACAGTTATTACCTTTTGGCCCCAATTCATTGACTAGCATGTTGGCATTCATTAGCTGTTTTTTTTTTTTTTTTGTCTTTTGTTTATTTACTTACTTACTTGAAAGATTCACAGAAAGAGGGAGAGACAAAGAGAGAGATCTTCCATCTGCTGATTCATTTCCCAGATGACTGCATTGGCCAGGGCTCTTGTCAGGCCAAAGCCAAGTGTTTCATGCAGATCTCCCACATGGGTGGCAGGGGCCCAAGCACTTAGGTCTGTCTTCTGCCACTTTTCCCAGACCATTAGCAGGGTAGCTGTCCTGTCTTTAATGAAAGGTAGTCTTAATAGTCTTAGCTCTCCCTCACAAAGTGAAGAGACTTGCCCAGGGTCGTTAGACATTGTTCACAGAAGCCCTCCCCAGGATCCGCCAGGCCCTGGATCTTGCACACTCTGACTTCACTTGGAGCTCTCCAGAGCCCATGGCTGAGCTGCCCCGGGGACCCCCTACCCCTACCAGAAGATACTCGGCTCTGCTGACACTGCTGGGATGGAGGCCTGAGCTCACCCCTGCCCCTGCCACACTTGCTCAGCCCCTTGGCGGGGCTGTTAGGAAGAGCTGGGGCTGTGCCAGGGGATTGTTTGGTGAGTGCTCCGAGCAGTCAGCATGGGCTCATTGTTCAAGCTGGGCAGGGCATGGCCCAGGCTGCCCTCCGCCAAGGGCCTATTTAGCTTGAGGTGCTGCTGTCCCCTTGCAGTCCCTTCAGGACCCTACTGCAGGCAGGAAGTTGGATTTGGCGCCTTATACAATGATGCCAGCAACCTGCCAGAGGGCACCAGGTTTTCCTTGTCCCCCTGGCTGACTTCCCTGCCCTGGGCGTCATTCTCTCTTCTCTAAGTGGGCTTTCCCCATGGGGAGGATGGCAGCAGGGTAGGGCATACAGGACTCTTGCTGTGGGGCCCTGGCTCACGACAGGCTGCCTCTGAAGACCAGCACATATCTGTGTGTGGCTTCAGCGCAGACAACGTGAGGGTCCTAGGCAGCAGGCCAGACTGTTGATGAAGAGCCCCGTCTGCTGCTTGGGCCGTGAGGGACCGGGCATCCCAGCAGTGCCCCTGGGGCTGGTGCGGTCAGGCCTCGCAACTGCCCTTGCTGAGAAGCAGTGCTGGCTCTTTGTGTGGACATCTCTGCATGCGCGCCTTCCGTTCCTGCCCCTGCCTGCTGTGGGTGAGCATCATCAGGCATGTGGTGGCAGAGACAGATCCAATTAGCTTGGCTCTGATGAAGCCGCCACCTACGCAAGTCAGGGGAACGGGGGCTGCAGAGGGGCCGAGCTCCAGGCACTCCTGCCCAGTGCCCACCTGCCTCGCAGGACAGGAGCTGTCAGCTTGCCTTTCTCAGTGGACTTGTGCTATTTCCATGCTGCTCCTCAGACAGGAGCTGGCACTGCGGCAGACCGGCCGGCACACCCCTGCGTTTCCTCTCCAGCTGGGAGGAAGCAGAGGGACCTCCCTTTTGACAACAGGGATCCTGGCTCCCATGCCAGGTCTGCCTGGATTCTTGAGGCTGGTTCCTGGCAGGAATAGAAAGGTAGACCATCATCTAGGGGTAACCTGGGCCCCGTGTCTTGGCATTTGGCCAGCTTTAGGAGCACGGGCAGCTGCCCAGGGTATGATCTCTCTTGTTAGCTGACTCCTCTCTTTTCTGCATTTTGGACCAGGAATAAACTCCTTCCAATTTGTCTTTGCTTCCCTCCAACCTCTTTCCTCTCCAGCATGTGGTGAGAGGCCCTGGTTGGTAGGGTTGGGGGTTAGGAGGAGCAGGTACTTTGGGGGTCTCTGGGAAACTTATCGTCAAACTAAGGTAAGGCAGCCAGAGACACTGAGAGACTTTGGGAGACTCTGGTTCCCTTGCTGGGTGGGTGGGACAGCCACTGTATGACCTCTGTCCCAGCCTTCTCCTTTCTTCTGGCTACAGGTCTTGTATGTGCCTTTGCTCTTCTGTTCTCTTGGGCCCTCGAATGGCTGTGGGAGTCGGGGGGAGACCACCTTCTCGGGGACTGACCGTGAGGGTCTCTGCACTGATCACTTGCCCCTTAACTGCTCACTGTTGTCAGCCAGGAAAGCAGGGAGCCTGCAAAACCATGTCCTGCAGGATTCCCAGCTGTGTCCCTGCCCTAAAGGAGGGTGCCCACCGGCTCCCACCCTTTCATCTAAGGGGCTAGGCCTGTGGGTGTGTGGCTCTGTACTGCTCCTCTGGACAGAATGGGCAGAGGCAGGCCAAGCTGCCCGTATTACTTGTTGGTTGACTGCTGCTTCGCTGTGGCTCCTGTTTATGGTGGGCTCTGTGCAGAGTGCTGCAAATACAGGGCTGGAGGAAATCCCTGCGGCTGCTCCTGGGGAGTAAGAACCCACAGGGAGCGCCACTGGGCCTGGTTGAGGATTTATTGAGGTGCTCGGTTGCTCTCTGAGCACTGTGCTCTCTGCCTGCCCTCCCCTCACAAGTGTTTTCTATGTGCCAGCCGAGGAGGGGAGTGAGGCCCTGGCCCTGGCTGTTAGAAACTCCATAGCAGAGGGCTGCACACCTGAGGTGTGATGTGCCTGGGATGGTGGAGGGCGGCACATTCAGCACCAGCCTGGAGGAGGCTTCATACAGGAGAGCTGGTGAACTGGCCCCTGGCGGTGGGGTGGGCTCTGTGGTAGAGGTGACTTCCCCCACCCCTACTCCCACCCCCAGGACCAGTCCAGCTGGCCATTGGTTGCTGGTGGTGAGCCCTAGCTCTAGCCCATCATCTTAGCTAGTCTTTGTTGTCCCAATTGAAGTCTAGCTTCTCCTGAGCAGGAACCACCCTGATGCTCCTCTTCTCTCCCTAGGGCTAGCTGCTAGGCAGGCTGGGCACAGTTGCCACTCTTTCTTCTGCTTTCTTCTGCAGCAACCCAAAGGTCCAGGTGGAGGCCATTGAAGGGGGAGCCCTGCAGAAGCTGCTGGTCATCCTGGCCACTGAGCAGCCTCTCTCTGCAAAGAAGAAGGTGAGTCTCTGTCTCCTTCTTCCTGCCCACTCCCAGGCCCTGTGAGGCCTGAAAGGATGGGGTCCCTTCCCAGGCTGTGCACGGGTCCCTGGGTCCTGAGTGTTATCCACTGAGGAACAGGCAGGCGGTCACACTCAGCCTATGAAGGTAGATGGTAGTGTGTAGAGGTGCTGGGCCCTGGGTGAGCTCCAGTGGGCTTGGACCCCACCTGCAGCTTCCTGCCCACCTCCGTTTGCCCTCTCTCTAATTGGCTGAAGGTTTCTGATGTCTCTCCAGGCTCTCATAGTCCTGGGTTCTAGGATACAGCTATACCCCAGAGAGTTGGGGGGCTAAGAAGAGTGGAGGCTGGGTGGGGTCACTGAGGCACATCTGCCTTTTCTGAGTCTTGGGGAGCAGGTCTGGCTCTCTGGAGCACTTACCTATCCCTGGATCTGTGCCTCCCCAGGTCCTGTTTGCATTGTGCTCCCTGCTACGTCACTTCCCCTATGCCCAGCAGCAGTTCCTGAAGCTGGGGGGGCTGCAGGTCCTGAGGAGTCTGGTGCAGGAAAAGAACACAGAGGTGCTGTCCGTGCGCGTGGTCACCCTGCTGTATGACCTGGTCACTGAGAAGGTGCGTGCCCTGCCTGCCCACCTCCCTTGTTTCTGGCCATTTTACCCAGACCCCCTCCCAAGTCTCCTGCATCTGCCCAGGACATGGAAGATGTCACAACTAAGCTGTAACCTGAGTGCTGGTGACCAGGGGTGCAAGAGTGAGACTGAGGGACAGTACCAGGTCCTTCATGGAATGAAAGGCATGGGGTGGGCTGGGGCGGCTGAGCCTGGGAGCCAGGAGACCAAGGATCCAGGGCTGACGTGGCTGACTCTTAGGATTCTGTAAACCTGGAGGCGCCTTCTCTGGGGGGCAGGAGCTCAGAACCACAGCCCTTGAGAGCCCCAGGTACCCCATTGCTTGCCACCTGAGAGAATTGGTGCCCATCCCACTTTGGTTTTTGCATGCCTGAGAAGCGTCTTAATTAAGGAGGAGAGAGGAAACCAGCCAGGCCTGGCTTCCTAATTCAGCTGCTGTGGAGAGCGTTGGCACGGCCTTCTTAGTTGCCTCTCCCGGGCCTCATGCTCCCGGAACAGCCGACTGCTGATTGGCGGAGCAGAGCTGGGATGCTGCAACCGTGGCTGAATGCTGGAGGCTGAGAGCACCCCCCACCCGCCCTCGCCAGCTCTTCGCCCCCTCCCCAGGCAGGGCTGGGCTGCCCATGGCAGCCTCTCTGTCACTCATCCTCCCCCTCCCCCGCTGCCTCTCTGCCTGGCTTGATTCTTGGTCTGCTTCTGTCTCTTTCCTTCTCTCTCAATCCAAGCTACAGAAATCCAGGTTTGCAGAGCAGCCAGCAGCCATGCAGTGCTGAGTTAGTTAATAAGGCCTGGGCACAGTTGACATCCTGGGAGTCGGCCAACTTGGAGGAAGCTATGCTCATTGGCTTGACATTTCCCAAGGGGATGTGATCTCTCTCTTCTGGTGTCTTGCGTGTGTGTCTCTGCTGCCCCCCGCCTGACATCCTGGGTTCTAGGGCATCCACCCATCACTGGAACAGCACCACCAGGCGGTCTCATAAGGCTGCCCTGAGTCAGCTGCAGACAGCAGAGAGACATCCTTCCTCCTCTATGGCGGGGGCCCAGCCTGAGAGCTTGTGTGGCTGTGCCCTATGGTCCAGATAGTCGTGTCTCCAGCTGGTGGGCCCAGAGCTGCACGAAGGTGGTGGTACCTCCTGGGGTGCCATGCATCCCAAGGTATTGGTGTTGGGAGACGGCCACCTACCCATGGGATTCCCAAGGAGAGTGTAGGTCCCCATCAGACTGCTGGGGTTCCTGGCATACTCCTACTGGCAGCTACCAGGCCCAGGCATTTCCTCCTGTATGCCTTGGCCCATGACAAGGGTGCTTCCTGCTGGGCAGTGGGGCAGGCAGGACTGTGGTGCTGAGCCCTGTGCATCTGGCAGCAGGAGCTGCACTTGTGAAGGCACAGGGGCAAGTTAGCCTGACCAGTGCTGAGGTGAGCAGGGATGCAGCTAGAGACTCCCAGTCCTGGGATAGGGGCTCAGACTTTGTCATCAGAAATGCCAACCTTGGTGGCAACGCCGGCTGCTAGCCACAGACTGGAGGAGGCAGGGTAGAAGTGGGAGGCTGTGGGTGCCAGCCATGGGCAGGGGCCAAGAGAGGACTGAGGGTGTCTGGGAGGAGGCTGGTGGACGTGTGACTAGAGTGAGAAGAGGATGGTGGGGTCCCTCTCAGCCTTTCCTGTCACAGGATGCAGGACTCGCCCACCCAGCTGCCTCTGCCCATCAGCCAGTGGCTCTAGCTCTCTTCCCCAGGCCACCCTCCTGCCCTCTCCAGCCTCCCCATGTTTCTCTCTGCCTGGGTCAGGCCGGGGCGTCTGGCTTTCCTAGCACAGGTGCACTCAGTTCACTGGCATGGCAGAGCCCCACCCTCCTGCCCCTCTGCTCTGCTCCTCTGCCTGACACTGGAGACACATTCCTTGCTTGTCAGGTTCAAGTGCTGCCTTTCCTCCTCCTGGCAACCCTCAGGGCTGTTCCACCACATCTGCCAAGGAAGCCGTGGTTACAGACCAAGGCCATGAGCGTGTTCCCTGCCAGGCTTCTGCAAGTACCCTGGCTCCTCCCAATAGAGGCTGCTCATGGGAGAGCTGCCCAGGGCTCTGGGTGTTGGGTCCCCAAACCTCACACACCAGAACAGCCTGTCCTTCAAGGAGGCGCAGGCCTTTGCTGCCGACCAGTGTGGACTGGCCCTTCACCCTTGTCCGCTTGACTGGCTTGGGGAAATTCCCTCCTCCCGCATCTCCCAGGCCCCTGGTAATAAGGACGATGGTGATAAAGATGACGGCTGTGAGTGTACTGAACTGGCTGACATCTGGGGAGGCACCTGTGCTGTGGATGATGCTACTTGTTGAGCATGGACTTTGTGCTGTACACTGGCTGCACTTTGGCTGTCTGAATGGGCCCTGGACTCTCCCCTGGGAGGTGGCTGCCTGGGGTCCGAGGGAGGCATTCCGCAAGTTGGAGACAGCAGGAATTGGAACCCAGCCTGTGTGGCCCTCGCTGCATGGTTGGATTAAATCCAGCATGCTATAAGCAGTTACCTGTTAGTTGTAATTCATCTGCTAGGCCCGGAGAGCTCCTTCAGAGCTGGGACATGTCTCAATCTTGGTTTCTCTAACTCCTGGCACAGTGCGCAGGTGACTTATGAGAAGGTGTGTGTATGAGTAGGAGGAATGTGTGCATGCGTGGGAGACGTGTGTGAAGCCCTTCCCCCCTGAGGTCCTCTGAGGCCTGAGAGTGTGGAGGATGAGGATCTGGCCTCATGGCTCAGCCATGGCCTTGGCATCTGAAGGGCAGGACTGACTGTGTTCTTTGTATTCTCCCCTGCCCCCAACCTGGCTCCTGGCTGTGCGGAGGGCAGATGTTTGCTGAGGAGGAGGCTGAGCTGACCCGAGACACATCTCCGGAGAAGTTGCAGCAGTATCGCCAGGTGCATCTGCTGCCAGGCCTGCGGGAACAGGGGTGGTGTGAGATCACAGCCCACCTGCTGGCGCTGCCTGAACACGACGCCCGCGAGAAGGTGCTGCAGACCCTGGGTGCCCTCCTGGTCACCTGCCGGGACCATTACCGTCAGGACCCACAGCTCAGCAGGATGCTTGTCAGCCTGCAGGCCGAGTACCAGGCACTGGCCACCCTGGAGCTACAGGAGGGTGAGGATGAGGGCTATTTCCGGGAGCTGCTGGGCTCCATCAATGGCCTGCTGAAGGAGCTGAGATGAGGTTGCCTCTGACTCCGCGACTGGACTGGGGCACTGCTTGTGAGGCTTGGGGTCTCTGCTTGGGTGGGCTCTTCGGGGGACATAAGGCAGGAGGGAAGATTTCCCTACTGGGGTGTGGGCACCATATGGGCAGTGCTGGTGTGGCCATTAAATGAGGACCTGAAGGCTGTTGTCTGCTGAGTCTCTGTGCAGACTGGGAAGGCCCTGGGCTGTGCCTGGGATGCCTGGGGGTGCAGTTAGGGCAGGGCGTCTGTCAGCAGGAAATCCTTGGAAACCTCTGGTTTTTCACCCCCGCAGAAGCACTGTGACCTTGAGGCATCACTGCTCTGAGCTTGTCTGTGCCTCCGTCAGAGGCAGTGCCACAGGAGAGCGAGCTTGTGTAGACACTGCACCAGTGGTGTGTGCTTGTCACCTGAGCTGGCGTCCTCCCCACCCTGGGGATGAGGAAGGTCTGTCGTCCCTCCCCGCATCCAACACTGGCCTTGGAAGCCCAGGGCATCTGCACACAGGGAAGCAGTCTCAGCCCAGGCACAGGGGAAGGCTCTCAGGAAAAGAGTCATCTCCTTGGAGCTGCCAGAGGCGGGAGGCGGGGGACAGGCCTGCCCCACCCATCTGGAGGGCCCCTGTGCCCTCCCCTTTCTATGCACAAGGAGGCACTGGGGACAACCCCAGGAGGAGGCCGCACAGTTGGGGGCAGCTGAGCCTTGCGAGGCCCGGCCCCCACCCGTGAGGCCGAGCTCAGGCTGGGAGCCTGCTGTAGGTTGCCATGGCAACGCCAGCTCTGGGCTTTCCTGATTTGGATTCTGGTGCATTTGTTTTTCAGCCTTCCTCAATGCACCAGAGGCTCACTCCTGCTGGCACAAGCGCCCTGCCTGTTTCCCGTGGGTGAAGTTGGGCAGGCTGGTGTGGGACAGGCCTCTGCTTTCCGGGTCGGGCCTAGCTTATGGAAATCTCACTCCCACTGAGCAGAGGGGAAACTGAGGCTCAGAGCTGCACAGGGGAAGTAGCACCCCCTCAGCCCTTCTCATGTCCACCTCCCACCACAGTGTGGCCGGTACAGAGCCCCTCCTGAGAGGGCAGGAGGGGAGCCAGCCCCCCACACTTTGCCCAGTGTAGGAAGCCCCAGGGCTCAGGCATGGTGGGGACCCAGGTTCAGGCTGCACTGGGGCAGGTTCTGGCTCCACCCCCTAATTCCTCAGTGACTGCTGCTTACAGGTCTGGGAGGAGCCCCCCTGGGCCTGCACTCTGGGTACCACCCTGGGGACTGGGGCTGAGGAGTGGGAGCTAGGCTCCATGCTGGTCACAGCATGGCAGTGGGGGCCACAGCCACAGGACCTAGGGTTATGAGCTCCTCCCTGGGGGGACCTGGAAGTTACAGGCCAGGACTAAGCTAGAGGGGATCTGGCATCATACCCTTGTTGGTGTCCTGCTCCCAGGATGGGCTGAGCCAGACCCTCATTTCTGGGGACAGTAGGGAGGGACAGGTGTGGCAGGCCTTGCCCCCCACCCTCAGCAGGAGTGGGTTTCACGAAAGCACTGCCTCACTCTAACTGGCTCATGTTGTGTGTGTTGAGTGATGGTGCGTGTCAGGCCTCCAGGCTCGCAGACAAGGAGGTCGCCGCCTGGTTGCCAAGGAGCTTTGGCTGGTGGGGGGATGCACGCCAGGACTGGGACACCCCTGACTGAGTTGAGGGGATCAGGAAGGCCTCAGGGAGGCAGTGATTCCAAGTAGAGACATGCAGGGTATGTAAAGATCAGGGACGTGTGGGCGGGAGAAGGTTTTGGCCCCGAGTAGCACTGTCCTCCGGAGGCCCTTGTGTCTGTGGTGTCGCGCGGGCAGCAAGGGGCGCATGGCCTCCACGCCCCAGACAATGCCTTGGCCCAGGGGCTACCATGTCTTCACCGCAGGACAGGAAGTGCAAGACAGGCAGGACCGAGGCAGACCCGACAACAGGCTGCCAGGGGAATGTGGCCATGTGGCGGTAGCATGGGCCGTGTGGGCCCCAGGGCACATGCCTCGTGGACCAAGGGCTCAGCTGAAGCCCTCAGGCGGGGACGGGGCCCCGAGGGTCCAGAGAAGCTGCCATCACCAGTGCCCTGGCAGCTGTGCTGGGGACTTGAGCTTGCTATTGTGGGGCGCCTTGTGAGCCACGAACAGGAGGCCTCATGGGACTGGCATTTGTCCCTCTCATTGGCCTGGGGAGAGTGGAGAACCCTGGGGCAAGCAAAGAACAGGGAGCCCCGGCTGGGATCTGGGTGCAGTGTGTGGGGAGCAGGTGGCTGACAGGGGTGTAGGGGCAAAATGCCCAGGCTACAGACAGGCAGCAGAAGTGGCCCTTTGAGGATCTGCGAGAGGGGTCAAGGGTGACGCCTCAGTGTGTGGAGGTGTTTGCAAAAGTGGGGAGGACTAGGGGTCAGTGACAGGCACCTTTTGGGTGTGGTTGTCTCAAGAGGGACGTTCAGGTAGGGCCGGTGGGCAGGTGGTGGGGGCCAGAGGCACAGGGTGTGGAGGCTGTGCATGGCAGTTGCTGTTAGACACAGCACTTAAATCCTACACTTTTGTGTTTAAGTAACAGACTGCAAAAGGCAAAGGTAATTTTAAAAAGCAAGTAAAAGAACAGCAAATTAAACCCAAAGAAAGCAGGGGAAAAGGAAACAATAAAGATAAGAGCAAAAACCAATAAATTTGAAGACAGAAAAACCTGAAATCAATGAAATGAAAAGATGGTTCTTTGAAAAAGAAGGCAGACTCAGATGATTGCTGCGAGGGACAGAGGAGGGGACTCCACACGCATTGGAGGGTAGCACGGGAGGACTCCCAACAAGTCTGTGCTGTCAGCCCCCATGATCACAGAGCACAGGGTGGGGCTGCGCCTGGCCCAGCACAGTCTCTGGGTTCCCTTCCTGTGGCTCCTGCAGCAAATGAGCATGTACCAAGTGCCTGCGAGGGAGCCAAGTCATCTCGCCTTGTGTAGCTTAGGTCTAACAAGGTCCTCACGGGACAAAAGGCGTTGCAGGGCTGGTTCCTTTCTGTCTGCTCTCTGTAGGCTCCACTTCCTTCCCTCTTCCATCTTCTAGAAGCTGCCTGTCTGTCATGCCTAACAGCCCTTCCTCTGTCTGCAATGCTAGGAAAACGAGTCCCATCCCTCCGCCATCAGGTCACTCTGCCCTCTTCTATGTCTGTCTTCCACCTTGAAAGGCCTTTCTGAGTGCACAGGGCCCCTGGGAGAATCCCAGCTTGTCTTCCCATCTGACCTCAGCCAGCTAGCATCCCTGGGCCACCTACAGCTCGTTCCTGTGGGACAGAACACAGATTCCAGGGAGTAGGATGTAGACTGCTTTGGCACAAACTACCATATCACACTCAATAGATTGGGGCAGGTATTGTGGCATAGCAGTTTAAGCCACAGCTTTCGTTACCCATATCCCTCGTTGAAGCACCAGTTGGAGATTTTGATCCAACTTCCTGCTAATGCATCCCGGGAAACAGCAGAAGATGGCTGATATGCTTGAGTCCCTACCACCCACATAGGAGACCCAGATTGAGTTCTGGGCTCCTGGCTGTTGTGGTCATTTGGGAAGTGAACCAGCAGATGCAAGTGTATGTCTTTCTTTCCCTCTCTCCCTCTACCCTTCCTTCCCTCCCTTTCAAGTAGATGAAACAAAATGAATAAATAGTAAATACCTGTGAATTAAATAAAGAATAAATAGATCACTTATATAATCCTATATCCATTAAAGAAATTGAATTCATTCATGGTTGAAAATCACACAAAACTCCAGACCCAGATGTTTTCATTAGCAAATTGCGCAGTCTACAGATTCTACATAATCTTACAGAAGATAGGAGAAAACATGTCCAAATTCATTCCTCTGATACCAAAACCAGACAAAGATACCACAAGGAAAAACAGCCTGCAGACCAGTGTTCCTCACCAGCTGTGGAGGCAGCGAGGGGAGGCCAGCAGGCCTCCCAGGTGGGGGTGGAGGGCAGGGCAGGGGTCGTCGCCAGCACACTGAGTGCAGCAGTGCACAAGAGGGCAACAAAACACTTCCCAGCCAAGGGAGCTCACCCTCGAGTGTGACACCCGTCCACGCAGATCGGCCACGTGGGAAGACTACAGAACGTGCTGAAGCTATGTGCTGCCCTCCCCAGGTGCGGACAGACACCTGACGGCTTTCAGCATTCAGTCACAGCGATGCAGTCACAGAGCAAACTTCTTTAACCTCGTGAAAGGAAAAACCTAGATCTCCCATCAGAGTTAATGGTAAAAGGCTGAAGTCTTTCAAGACTGGGACAAGCACAGACACCCACTTGCAGAACTGCTTTTCAAGACTATGCTGGCAGTCTTGAGAGGTGTCTTAAAGCAAGAAAATGAAATAAGCATAGAGATGGGGAGAGGAGACCTAAAGCCGTCTCTACTCTAGGATGACATGGTTGTCGACATAGAAAATCCCGTGGAATCTGCAAACAAATCTCCACCTAGCAGGTGAATTCAGCAAGGTCACAGGATACAAGGTCAGTGTACGACAATCAGTTGTCTTCCTTCCTTCCTTGCTTCCTTCCTACCTACCTACCTACCTACCTACCTACAGGCAGAGTGGATAGTGAGAGGGAGGGAGGGAGGGAGGTCTTTCTTTTGCCGTTGGTTCACCCTCCAATGGCCGCCACGGCCGGTGCGCTGTGGCCAGCACACCGCACTGATCTGATGGCAGGAGCCAGGTGCTTCTCCTGGTCTCCCATGGGGTGCAGGGCCCAAGCACTTGGGCCATCCTCCACTGCACTCCCTGGCCACAGCAGAGAGCTGGCCTGGAAGAGGGGCAACCGGGACAGAATCTGGCGTGCCGGCGCTGCAAGGTGGAGGATAGCCTATTGAGCCGTGGTGCCGGCCCAATTGTATTTCTATATACCAGCAAAGAACAATAGTAAATTAAATTTTAAAAACAGTACCATTTATAATGGCACCAAAAAATGAAATATATGTTGCGCTTTATGCTGAAACACAGTAGGTGCAGGGTTTGATTCTGAAAATTGTGAAATGCTGATGGAGAAGTCAAATAGACTTAAATAATGGAGAGAGAGACTGAGTTCATGGGCTGGGAGACTCAGTACTGTTAAGATGTCATTCCTCACAAAATTATCTCTAGATTCTGTGCAATCCTAGCAGGAAGTATGTGCATGTCAGGAGTCTTGCTCGGAAATTTACATGGAAAGACAAAGAAACTAGCATAGCTAAAGCGATGTTGCAAAAGGACCAAAGCCGGAGACTCACACTAGTTTAAGACTTGCCACAAAACTGCAAGCAGTCGAGACAGAGTGACAGCACTCAGAGGACAGACACACAGATCAACGAATCACTGTGGAAAGTATTTCAGAAAGTTTATGGGTAAGTGGAATTAAAACATAAATGTATTTTGCAAGAAATTTTTGAAATCCATACATAGTTTTTAAAGGTTTTATTTACTTGTAAGTCAGAACTAGAGAGAGGCCGGCGCCGTGGCTCAACAGGCTAATCCTCCGCCTTGCGGCGCCGGCACACCGGGTTCTAGTCCCGGTCGGGGCGCCGGATTCTGTCCCGGTTGCCCCTCTTCCAGGCCAGCCCTCTGCTGTGGCCCGGGAGTGCAGTGGAGGATGGCCCAGGTGCTTGGGCCCTGCACCCCATGGGGAGACCAGGAAAAGCACCTGGCTCCTGGCTCCTGCCATCGGAGGAGCGCGGTGCGCCGGCCGCAGCGCGCCGGCCGCGGCGGCCATTGGAGGGTGAACCAACGGCAAAAGGAAGACCTTTCTCTCTGTCTCTCTCTCTCACTGGCCACTCTGCCTGTCAAAAAAAAAAAAAAAAAAAAAAAAAAAAAAAAGAACTAGAGAGAGAGGGACAGAGAGAGAGATTCTTCCATCCGCTGGTTTTGTCCCCCAGCGGCCATAAGGCCAGAGCTGGGCCAATCTGAAGCCAGGAGCCAGAAGCTTCTTCCAGGTCTCCCATATGGGTGCAGGTGCCCAGGCACTTGGGCTGTCTTCCACTGCTTTCCCAGGCCATGGCAGAGAGCTGGATCGGAAGAGCAGTGGGAAACGGACCAGTGTCCATATGGGATGCCAGTATTGCAGACAGCAGCTCTAACCCGCTGCGCCACAGCACTGAACCCACAGTTTTTGCTTTCATGGAGAACATTTTCTCTTACCTTTTTAAAAACCCCTTATATATACATAGATTTCAAAAATTTTTTTAAATTTTTATTTTCATTTAATTTGAAAGGCAGAGTGACAAAGAGATGGAAAGTGTTCTTAAATCCACTAGGTTCATTTCCCAAATGCCTACCACAGCCAAGGCTTCTAGAGGAAGTCAGGAGCCAGAATTTCACTCGGATCTCCTAACAGGTGTCAGGGACCTGCTGCCTCTCAGGAGGTGCATCAGCAGGACGCTGGATCAGAAAAGGAGCCGGGAGTCACACCAGGTGCCGCACTGTGGGATGCAAGCATCCCGAGCAGTGAGTAAACCCCTGTGCTCAATGCCCAGTCCAAAACTTACCTTAAAATATCATCTTCCACCAACTTTTTATATTCCTTCATTGACTGACACAGAAATGCGGAATCTTCACAGAGTTCGTGGAAAATGTGTTTTATGAATAAACTATGCCTGATAGCTTTTCTTTCTTTACTTTCACATCTCAGATTACTATGAGTTTTTTTTTTTTCCTAAGATTTATTTTAAAGTTTTGCAGAGAGAGAGGTCTTCCAACCCAAATGGCCACAACAACCAGAACTAGGCCAATCCGAAGCCAGAAACCAGGAGCTGCTTCCACATCTCCCAAGCGGGGCCATCTTCTACTGCTTTCCCAGGCCATAGCAGAGAGCTGGATCGGAAGTGCAACAGCTAGGAGTCAAACCAGCACCCATATGAGATACCGGTACTGTACGTGGCGGTTTTATCCACTACGCCATAGCACTGGCCCCAGTATGAGATTTCTTCATGCTATTCATGAGTTATTTTTGGAATTTTCCATTTAATATTTTTGGACCATGGTTGACTGCAGGTAACTGAAATAATGGAAAGCAAAACCACAGATAAGGGGCTACTGAATACTTAATCAATTTTTCTTTTTAATTAATTATTTGAAACATAGAAAGGCAGAGGTATCTTTGATGTGCAGGCTCACTCCTCAGATGCTTACAGTAAGCTGTGACTGGGCCAGGCCAAAGCCAGGAGCCTGGAATGCAACTCAAGTCTCATACACAAGTGGCAGAGCCCCGTGGAGGTGAGCCAGCACCTCCTGCCTCCGAGCAGGAAGGTGGAATTGGAAGCAAGCTGAGACTTGAAACCTGGCTCTTTGATGGATCGGGTCTTAGCCATGCACCACACACCCACACCCGCCTCTAAACTTACTTTTGACGGAGGTGCAAAAGCCATTCAGTGGCCAGGGAGGGACAGAGGGCCTATTCAGTAAACTGTGCTGCGTCAGCTGCACATCCATGATTTTTACAATAAGCCTTGACCTGTGGGCCTCACATCTTATGCAGAAATTTAACTCAAAATCAGTCATGGGGGCCGGCACTGTGGTGTAGCAGGTAAAGCCACCACACGTCGTACTGCGGCCTGGGCCTTAGAGAGAACGGGGTTACTGCACGGGGGCGCCAGCGCCCACACTGTGGAAATGGCAGCTCCTGTGGATCTCGCTGCAAGTTGTGTTTGTGTTGCTTGTATGCACTTTCAGAAGTGAGGCCAGGGTAATGCCGCCGTGTCGTCGGTAACTCATGCTGGTGTTGGTTCTGTCTTCCTGCTGCCCAAGGCCCGCAGGCGCGCCTCCCGCACCTGTGGCAGTGCCTCATGTGGATGTTGGGGAAGCAGCCAGCCCCACAGAGCCTCCAGGCATGGGTGCTGGGCAGCTCCTGCTGTTGGTGGCTCCTGTGTGAGTGTGGTAGGAGGATGCGCAGACGAGGTAATTCAGAAAGGTCAGGGGAAATGGAACCAGAAGTACAGGTTTATTTTGGTATGACACATTTTTCATAACATGGGAAACGCATATTATGGAAAATCTGAGCCTGGATTTTATGGTGGTTCTCACACCAAAATCAACTCCACAACCTGCTCAGGCTCCCTGATGCACAGGCTCTCCCCTGGCACACCTGGGAAGCCCACAGCTCAAGACCCACCAGCAGCCGCTGCTCAGGTCGGCGCCTGGAGGCCGACATGGCTCTACAGTGGGCACAAGGTCGGGGCTCCCAGAATTGCTGGGAGCACCTCTGGGGCCGCCTGGGTTGCCGGCTTTTTGCCCCCAGTGTGTTTGGGGACATCGTCTTACATCTGTCTGTCAAGCCCTTGCCAGGCCCTTTGTGGAGCAAAGGCAGGAACAAGGCCAAGGGCATCCTGGGCAGGGGCTGGTTGGTTCCTGCTGTGGTACCCATATGCCGTTCAGTGACTGAGGAGGGGGTCACCTGTTCGCATCTCTGCACAAATGCGATGTGCATATCCCCGCGATTGCCTTAAGCCCCGGGGGACGCAGCGACAGCGCACTAGGGACTTGGGCGCAGGGAAGATAGGCTCTGTGATGGCTCACGGGGCAAGCAGGGTATCCCAGGAAGCATCTGTTGTGGGTGCAGGCCATGTGGTGGCCACAGCAATGCCGGGCCACCAGTGTGGCAGGAGGGCAGTGGGTGGTCCACTTGGGCTTACGTGGAGGCTCCACTGGTCAGTTGTGTGGTGCAGGCTGCTTCAGGGATCCCTGCAGCGATCCAGGGGAGGCTGTGGTCTCAGGCAGTTTGGCAGTGTGACAAACTTGATGGTGACAAAAGCCCCGACAGGAGCACCAGTAAAGGACAGGTGTACCTCCCAGTGCCCTGGGCCTTGGTGACTCAGTGAACAGAGTGTGAGCCTCGCATGAGGCATGCACAGAACAAACAGGCATGTAGTGCAGGTCAGTGCTGGGAGCTGAGGGCAGGGGGCTGCTTGTTGAGACCCTTAAAGGAAATGCTCAGGTTGGCCCAGAGGTGTCTTGGGGAGGGTGCACTCCAGGCAGGGGCGCCACAAGCCCCAGGGGAAAGCCGTGAAGCAATGCGCGCTCTCTGCTGAGGGAATGACCTGTTGTGGGGAGGTGTGAGTGGAGGTTGTTTGCTAACCCTGGCACTCGCACTGGGTTGTATCTTCTCACAAAGTACTAGAGCTGGGAGCTCCCAACTCCTGGTTCACACCCCAAGTGCCCACAAGAGCCAGAGCTTTATCCAGGTCTCCCACGTGGATGGCAAGGCACTCAGTGACCCGAACCACCACCTGCCATCTCCCAGGGCCTGCACTGATAGAAACTGGAGTTGGGAGCCAGAGCCAGGACTCTCAGCTTGGCACTGAAACATAGGTCTCCGACATCCCAACCAGTGTCCCAAGTGTTAGATAATACCCACTGTGATGAGGTTTTATTTATTTATTTTTTTTTAAAGGCAGAGTGGATAGTGAGAGAGAGAAACAGAGAGAAAGGTCTTCCTTTTGCCGTTGGTTCACCATCCAATGGCCGCCGTGGTTGGCGCGCTGCAGCCGGCGCACCATGCTGATCCAATGGCAGGAGCCAGGTGCTTCTCCTGGTCTCCCATGGGGTGCAGGGCTCAAGCACTTGGGCCATCCTCCACTGCACTCCCGGGCCACAGCAGAGAGCTGGCCTGGAAGAGGGGCAACTGGGACTAGAACCGGGTGTGCCGGCGCCAAAAGGCAGAGGATTAGCCTATTGAGCCACGGCACTGGCGAGATGAGGTTTTAAAAGCAAGCTGTGGCTCCCATCTGCCTGTTGCTCCTTCCTACTGCAGTCACGGATTCCCTGGGGAAGCTGGCTCTTCCAGGAGCCACGTGAATGAGCCAGCCTGGAGCAGACCCAGCCCTGGGGAAGCCTTCAGGGACCACAGCCTTCACTGACAGCTCGGCTGCTACTTCCTGAGACCCAGTCAGGCACCCAGCTGCGCTGCTCCTGGATTCCTGACCTTCGAGACTGGGAGGTAATGTTTTTTTGTTTGAGCTGTTAAGTGGCAGGGTGATTTGTCACACGGTAATGACAGCATGCTGCTCAGGCTAGGCGATAGCGCAGACTCCATAAGCAGTAGACCCCGTGTGCACTTAGAGCTGACTCAGGCATCTGTCCCAAGAAATGGCAGCTGGGTCGTGCCAGCAGGGGTGGCGAGTGCAGTTTGGATGGGTCAAGTCTGAGACTCTCCCACATCCAAGTGGAACCTTAAAGCCATCAGGTTAAGCACCAAGTTCCAGGGTGAAGACAGCATCGAGATGGGACTGGAAGCCAGCGGTGTGGCTGAGCTCCAAAGAGCGGAGACAGCCAAGGCTCAGCAACCAGAGAAAGGTGAAGGCGCTTTGGAGCCAGAAGTCCCAGAAGAGAATAGTTCAGCGAGATGAGTGGGCCCCTGGGGGGTGGGGGTGGGGGGAGTTGTGACACAGAGACGCTCTGCTCCGGAGGCTTATTTCAAAGGCAGCTCCTCTCGGGCTCAGCTATGCCAGGCGGCTCAGGATGCTCCCAGCGTTCTGACTTGATGGACGGATCCCACGATCCAAGACGTGGGTTGGCAGGAGCCGGCCCTGGTATCCCTCATAGCAGAGATGTCGGCAAACCCACTGCTCCTCTCAAAGGCAGAGAACACAGCTTTGGCCAGTTGGTCTTGGTTTGAAAGTGGACTTTATTGGGGAATGTTAGTGTGAAAAATTCAAATTCATAAAATTTAAATAAGACAGTAAAATTAGACCTTGCAGCTCAAGTGATCGCTGTAGTAATCACAAACAGGGTAAAGACTAAATTACTGCCCAAGACAGGGAACAATGATGATCAGAAGTGAGCCCAATGAGGAGCTGGCAGCTGGGAGAAAGGGGGGCAGGAGCATGGTCCAATGACAGCATTACAACCTGCTAGCTGGAAAAGCAACTTTCTGAACTCCCAGGGCAGAGTACATTAGTAATTGTAACCATGCATTGAAATTCTCGTGTCACAGAGACTTGGTTACTATATTTCTTAGGGTTTGTCCCCCCGAAGACCTCCCGAGAATTTTCCTTGCCCAGGGACTGCTTCGTAAGATGCCCAGGTTGGTCCTCCTGCACCTGGGACTGCTGGGAGCCACTCTCTCCTGACCCAAAGCTGAGTCACGGATTCTTTTTGTCCAATGGTGGGTATCAGCATTTGGTCAAGAGCATCACTAACAAGTTAATGTGGAATTCTCTTTGGTTATGGAATTTTTAAAATTTAAGCATATAAAAATATAGCTAGAAATATGCTCCTGAATTCTAAAAGCACTTTTGCCCAACTTAAACACAAATACGTCTTTGCAAGGTTCGCCCACTGGCAGGGTTCAATGTGTGCCTACATCCCTGTGGAATCTAATGTCAGTGTCTACTTAGCAAACCCGCTAGTGACCGAGCCCCAGGAGCTCTGAGGGCTGGGTGGCTGGCCCTAGCTTTGAACTTAGATGCTGTCCATGGCTTTGAACTCACTGAGGGCCTGCACGGGGTTCACGTGCTTCTTCTGTGACGCCCGTTTAATCTTGGTCTGCGTCTCATCCTGCTTCTCTCTCTTCACCAAAGGCTTTTTCTCGGGGGCCTTCATCTTCCAGGACACAGCGGGAAGGTTCAGGGACGCCATTCCCTGAGACTTCTGGTACTTGGTAGAGGCCACATAGGAGGCCTTCACCGTCTGCACCACAGCATTCATCAGGTTCTTGGCTGCCTGGATCAGGGACATGGCGCTGTCCACCTGTGAGGCAGAGGGCCGCGGTGACCACAGTGTCCTCTCCCAGGCCAGGGCTTGAGCAGCAGCCCTTGCCCAGGGAGTCCTGCCACCCCCGCACGGCAGCTCCCAGGAGGAGGAAGGCAGCCATGATGAAAACCCTCCTACCCGCTGGGGACCTGCATCTTCCCTGTCAGGCCTGGGACTGACGAGAGAAGTCACCACTACAAACTGGGACGGACAGAGTCAGGCCATCACCCAGAACCACCCCCCAAGCTGTCAGTCGGCACAGGGGTCTCCCCCTCACTTAGAGAACATGCACTCTCCAAAGACAAGGGCAGGCACGGTGTCGCCGAGGAGTGAATGGTACGGTGGGGGCTGCCATGGGACTCCTCTCCTATGGGGTGCACAGCAGTGCAGGCCTGGGGGGGCATGGGGGAGCTGAGCAAAAAGCCTGTGTCTATTTTGCAATTTCCAAACAGGCTTTACCCCTCTCACGGAGCAGGGAGAGAAACGAGGAAGATGGAGATTTCCTAATAAGCGGCCTGGCTCCGCCTCCAGTGGCAGTGGAGCAGGGAGCAGCTGCCACGGGACTGGGGCTTCTGCACAGCACCCGGCGTCAGCAGCTCCCCGGGGTTTCCTCGCTTAGAGATCACTCACCCCAGAGACGACGAGCTCTCCGCCGAGGTTCTGCACCTCGGCCTTGACCTTGCTGCAGATGTTGAGCTGGTGGCAGTAGAGGGCGATGCGCTGCAGGTAGGCCAGCAGGTCCTGCTTGCAGGCTGAGTCTGGGCACTGTGGGAGAGGGAGCTCAGGACCAAGCACTCCAGGCCCGGGCCCCCTACCGCCCCCACTCTGCGCTACTGCTGAAGGGCAGTGAGGCACCAGCCCACTTCCACGCCCTGCTGGCACCTCGCTGTGCCGTCAGCACTGGCCCCCTTTCACAATGTTTGCAGAGAAACAAGTTTATTTTGGTTCACTGTGGCGCCCCCCCAAAAACAAAACAAAACATGTACCATCTTTTCATGTGTGTTTTCTACAAACACTCTGAAGACTCTCTGTATGCATGGCATTTTGTGGGGGTGGGGGGAGAGGCACCAAATTGGCTTGTCTTCTAGTTAACATCTCTTTCCCACAACCCCTTCTGAAGTCCCCACCCACCTCCAGTAGCCTAACTCTGCAGCAGCAGGGAGCCTGTGGCCCGAGGGCAGAGAAAGCCGTGGCAAATGAGATCTGGCCATGAGAGAAGGACACGCTCGCCGTAGACAAAGGGGAAAATGGTAAGCCAACCAAAGTGAGATAGCACTGAGATGCCAGGACCTGGCCAGCCACAAAAGAAGGGTGGCCCCTGCCCAGGGCCCATCTTGCTGCCCACTCTCGGGGCCGGGTTGGAAGGCTGTACCCTCCCTCACAAATTTACCACCCAACACTGTCTCCCAGGGAGCCGGGGGCTCAGTGAATCAGAGTGGGACTGAACCTTATCTGGGAAGCCACCGAAGCAAGGAGACGCCATGCGTGTTGGACTGGAGAATGGAACGGGGAGAGGCCATGGTGGCCCAGCCACGCCAGGCAAGAGGTACGGATCAAGATGTGTTTGCCATCAGAGGCAACAACACGTATTACAGGCTGGTGCGCTCGGGACAGCTGTCACTCATCCTGTGGTACTCACGGGGCTGAGTGTGGAAAAACAAGGGTAGGCAAACTCTGGGAGAGCTCTGTGAGGACGCAGCTCAGAGGCCCGTTCTCTGGACACGGAATGGGGCCTGGCTCAGAAACAGGTGTTCAACTGGGAGGGCGAGCTGGGGACAGTGCTGAGAAGGCAAGGACAGAGTGGACGTGCCGGGCTGCCCGAGCTGGGCTACGTCACTTACGTGGTCGGCGATGGTTCGGCCCAGCTTGTCCATCCGGGACCCTGCCTCTGCAATCTTCTTGGCGGCACTGATCACGTCCGATGTGTTTTTGAGCGGCCCCTTTCCTCTGGAGGGAACAAGGATGGTTGTAGGCGAAGCCCCTGTAACGGGGGGAGGGGAACAGCAACCCCCATCTCCACACCGGGAAGCCGCTCACCGGGTGAAGTCGGTCATCTCCATCATAATCATGCACATCTGCTTGGCCAGCACAATGATGTCGTTGCCACTGTCGTCCCACTTGGACACCTCCGCGTCCAGCTTGCTCTTCTCCTCCTGGAAGCTGGCCACCTGCTCGGCAATCTTGGCTTTCTGCTCCTGAGGAAGCTGCGCCATGATTGCCTGCAACCAGGGGCACGGAAAGAGCCGTCAGAGCGAGGCGGACGCTCGCACAGCAAGGACAGGGCTTCAGTACCGCCACTGTGCCTCAAGGGCCAATGCTTCTGGTTTTCACAGAGGTTCACCGCAGCCCAAAGTCCCGGCCCACTTTCAAGAACCAATTCTGGTGTAGAGGGAAGCCGAGTGTGAGGGGCAGGAGCTAATGCGGAGGCTCTGGAATCTCATCCGCGCATGGGCAGAACCTCAGAGGTCCCAGCCTGTGCCTCCTGTGCAGGGGCGGGCAATGGGGAAGGGGCTCCTGCCGGCGCACTGCCCCTTCCCACTCTTCAAGGCAGCCTTGCAGCAGGCTGGCAGAGCGCAGGGTGTGCGTGTTAGCCACGCAGCACAGGCCCACGGCTCCTCCTCGGCTTCCCGAGATGCTGGCTGCTCAAGACAGAATGATTTCCAAGGACTGAAAAAAACAAACTCCTTAGAAATATTTCTTGGCGTCTTCCCAAAAGCATAAATACTATTGATTGAAGATTTAATGACTCAAATGAATGCAACAGCTCTGCCTGCCTTTCTTCAATGTGCCACTGTTATTTTCTTAAACCCATGAATAATTCACTGTCTCACACCCATGGTATCAGTGTAATGGGCAAAAGCAGCAATCCTGGTCAGATTTCACAACCTTGTAACAAACACGGCATTGACTGGGCCCCAGGGCACAGCTGAGGCGACACTCTAGAGGGGCCTACAGTTGACCAACAGGAGCCACAAGTGGAGAGAGGAAGAATGATCTAGGCACACAGAGTGTTCTCCAGGAAGTGAAAAAGGCCAGGCCTGAGGGGGACAGGGCAGGTCTGCGGAGCAAAGGAGCCAGCCCCCCCGCCTGGAGCACGTCCTTACCCGGGCGCTTTGGCCTGCTATCAGCTGATCGTCTTCAGTCTGGACGCTTGTCCTGCTTCGGACATCGAAATCTTCCGTCTCAAAGTCAGAGTCATCCAGCTCCTCTGGGGTCTGCCAACGAGACAGGGATCAGGAGTCAGTTGCAGCCTGGGGCCTCGCAGCCAGGATGCATGGAGGCCAGACCTCTGGGTTTGAACAGGCAGCAGTCTGGAGAATTGTGCCTGATGGAGTCATGCACCATTTCTCCCATGAGCTTCTGCGTCATGGTGCACACGGCAGATGCCCTGGCCCACCGTACCACAAGTGTGGGCCGCACAGCAGCATGCCCCAAAGGCCTGGCTGCTACTTCAAGCTTAGGGCTCGGTTTCTAGCACTGAATTGCGACTCTCTTTATAGGACATAACAATTTCCTAAAAAGTGAAGAGCAGGGCCAGCACCGGGGCACAGCAGGTTAAGCTGCTGCTGTCTGCAGTGCCAGCATCCCATGTAGACGACCAAGTCCCGGCTATTCCTCTTCTGATCCAGCTCCCTGCTATGGACTAGGAAAGCAGCAGAAGATGGCCCAAGTCCTTAGGCCCCTGTTCCCACGTGGGAGACCCAGAAGAAGCTCCTGGCTTCGCATCAGCCCAGCTCCAGCTGTTGCAGCCATCTGGGGGGCAAATCATTGAATGGAAAACTTCTCTGTCTCTCCTTTTCTCTCTATGTAACTCTGCCTCTCAAATAAACATAGAGCTTAAAAAAAGTGAAGACCTTCTTTACTGACAAGGCAGAGAAATGCTCTGAGCTTCCATTGCAGGTTTCTTCCCCAAGTGCCTGCCAGGGCTAGGCCAGGCCAAAGCCAGGAGTGAGGAACTCAATCTGTGTCTGTCACCGACGTGAGTGGCAGGGACTCAATTACTTGAGCCATTACCCCCAGCCTAGGCACATGTCAGCAGGAAGCTGAGACAGAGGATGGAGCTGAGCCTGAATCCAGGTACTCCGATATGGGATGCAGTGGTATCTCAACTGCTAGGCCAAATACCCACCCCAGTTTTCACATTAAAAATATACTTTTCAACACCTGCGTTTTCAGACAAAGCTGAGAATTCTCTTCATTCAATGGAAAAGGTGCTGTCTTAAAACAGAGGTGTTTTACCCAGCATGAAGCAAACTTGGCTAACTTTTCCTACTTTATGGAAAAATTAAATAAATTATCAAGCAGTGTTGTGGCAACCAAAGTAGTAGACCCAGTATTTAGCTTTTGCTTTAAATAATAAAATTCTTATTTTGCACAAACTAGTAGCACTAGTGATTCACTATTGCCTTGAGGCAGTGAGGGGCAGTGAGGTGGGAGGGAGGGGACCACACAAGATGGCAGGAGTCACGGAGCAGCACCTCTCCAATGCCCAACATGGTTGCCACCTCCTCACCCCTTCCACAGCCCATCATGACCCCAAGACAAGTTCTTGCCAAGAAAACCAAACACTACCTGTTTCTTTCATTTATCACTCATACATCTATTGAGTCATGCTGACTCAACAGGTGCAGGGGGCTGTAATCCTACGGAAGTGGCAAGAAGGTCTCCTGCGCAAGTGTCTGAAGGCAGTGGGGGCAGGACCGTGGAGGGAGCGCGAGTGAGGGGCGCTGCCTCATTCCCCAGGAGAGCAGGAGGAGAGAGGCTCGAGGCAGTGTGGGCGCTGCACTCTCTGGATGAGAGACTGGGAGGGACTAAGGGAGGAACAGGCACCATGAAGAGGCTCCGTGCGACTCCAGGGGGAGGTGGAGGTGCAGATTCTCAGATCTGATGAGTAGTAGGAGACCCAAACTGAACTTAAGGGCTCCAAGGGGAAGCTGGGAAGGCCATCAGCTCTCAAGGCCAGAACTGGGGCTGGAGCCCATGGACCAATGCAGGTGGGCTCACAGCAAGGGGAGCTGTAGGACTATGACAGGCCGTGCCTGTCCGGAGGTTTTTCTCCATGTGACTGGAAAGATAACCAGACACTCAGGGGAAAGTGCAGTCTATGGGTGAATTCAGGGCCCAGCGCAGGGGAAGGCGGGAGCAGGCACTCTAACAGCCCCAGGACAGATGGAGGGGCATGGTGACTGCTGCAGGACATTGGGACAGCTCTGGTCTCAGCCTCAGGGACTCCGTCAGGGCAGCCGCAGCTGCTCAGCCTGAGACCTGCTGTTTTACAAGACAAGAATGATGAAGTGAGGGGAGGCTAAGGAAGCGACAGACAGGATTCGAGTCAGAGGCCTCCCTCCGCCCTTGCCACAGCTGACCAAGCCACGCTGCCCTACAAGGCTTCCTCCCTGGTGCTCTCACACCACACCTGCCTGACTGTCCCCAGTTGGGTTCAGACCTTCGTTATTTTCTGTCCCAGAAAAGCACGGAACACAGTGAGAAACAGCGATCATGTACCAGGCCCTGGGCAAACACACGGCCGACATTTTACCTGAGAAAAACCATCAAAACCACCATTACTGCCACTTAGCAGAGCCGAGCGTCACGAGGGAACCTGCTGGAAGGGAGCCCACACTGCCTGCCGGCGCCTGTGCTGCCCCGCCGCTCCCGGAGCCTGAGCGGGGCTGGCTTCAGCCCAGTCCTCGTGCTCAGCAGCGTTCTTGCTGCCTCTTCCTCTGTGTGCCGGCTCGGGAAGAGGTTTGGAGAAACAGCTCTGGGCCCTCCCCCGGGGTATGTGGTCTCTGTGGCTCTTTGACCCACAAGTGAAAGCCACTGTTTTTCTCATCTATACACACACCAGGCCTCTGCTGAACACGGTCCTTTTTAGCATGGCAGCAGGAATACAGCAAGCATAAGCCCCACTAGCCTGCGGCTCCCACCCCCAAAATGGCCATGAGGGCCTGGAGCTTGCAGGAGCAGCCCCTCCCCCACACAGAGTGGAGAATTTCTACTCTGCACTCGAGGGGATCATCGTGGTGTCAACTGCCATGGAGATGGCCTTTTGCCAATGACATCCTGGTGAGGCTGCGCAGGACAGAATTGCTGTCTGCCATGGGAGACCGGGAAGGGACAAATGAACGCCCTCAGGTCCACAAGATCGCCAGCACTGCCAAGCAGCCAAGCGCCAGCTCCGCAGCTGGGTCAGGGATTGGCTGCACTCCCAGGGGGACACCCAGGTAGCCCTCAGGACAGTACTCATGGCCGCCACCCTCAGATTCCTGAGCAGTATGCTTGCACTCGGGGCAGCACACCAGGACGCAGCTGTTGAGTGCCAGCTGGGAGACTGGGCTCAGCCCCAGGAACCCTTCCATCCTGGCCCTGGACGTTCTCTCAGGTGGTGACAAGGTGCTCAGAGAAGATGGGTGCTACAGGCCCAGAACAGGCGACAGCTCCATCCAGCTAGGGCCACAAGGCAGGAGGACTGCCAGGGCCACGACCCTCCCCTTACCTGAACACAGGGCTCCTTGCCTGCTGCCTGTGGCCTCTCCAAAGAAAACAGCTCCTCTGAAATTAACTCAAGAACCTTTCTTCTCTCTCTCCTCTGTATCGTGGGGATGTTTGTTTACTCTAAATTAAATCGTCAAGGCTGGCTCATGCTGGCTCCCCTTCTCAGCCCAAGTTTGGGCTCTAAACTTGTATCCACAGTTGTTTCAGACAGCGTGATGAAATACATCTCACTCCAGCAGCCTTTAGATTCATGGACCTAATATACTGCCCATCTCCAGAATGACGCATTGCTCGAGCTGAGCGGATGATAAGGGAGAAGCTGTGACAGCACCCAAGATGCAGTTACACACAGTTACTCACCCTTATCATCAGCACCGCCTTCCTGATGTCCCGGATGCCATCATACACCAGGCGCGAGGCATCGATAAACTCGTTCTCGTCCATGGGCTGGGCAGGGTCTGAGCTGAGGGCCTCCACGGCAGCTTCGACTTGCTCGGTGAAGCGTGGCATGACTGTAGGGGAGAGCATGGCAGGCGGCGCTGGCTGAGCCCCCGGGCCGTGCCAAAGGGCCTCTGCTTCCACTGGGGGAGGGCACTCCTGGTGAAACAGTTCACCGCAGCGCCTCACAGCCTCCTCCGTGGCCGAGCAGCGTCTGCAGTGCAGAGTGCGGCGGGGAAGAATCTGAGCTCTGCAGTGAGGCCTGGCTTCGGATCGGGAGCCGGCTCTCCCACAAGTCTCACAAGTCCCTGTGGCCTGGAGTCCACGGGCTCTGACTCCCAAGTCGGATGTAGGACCCAGACTCCAGGCCACGGCTGAGCTGTGACCCCTGGGTCCTAACGACGGGGTATGGGTTAACAGGAGCTGAACCCACCCTGGTCTGTGAGCACTTTCTAGGGAGTCCCGCACCTGTGTTGGAAAGCAGCTTGGTGGCTTCCAGAACTTTCTCTGTGTAGACCCCAGGTTCATAGTTGTCCATCTCTGAGGTGACCACGTGGATGACACGGGCTGCCCGGCCGCGAATGGCACCCGCTGTGCGGTCCAGCCCGTCGACATCTTTCTCCTGCAGAGCGATGACGCATTTGTTCACATCTTCCAAAATGTGGTTCTCTGTGGGACAAGGAGAGGCTCAATGATGGCAACAGCAGTGGCTATCCCTGTCACTTACGAAGCAGGTGGCTGCTGCTGGCCACATCTACCGTGTCACCACAGAGGCAGAATTAACAGTTCCACAGCAACTGAAACTGATCACCCCGAGAATAACAATCCTCGGTCCAGGTTTTACAAAGAAAGGAGAGCGGCCACGGGTGACCGGCAGCTGTACTGCACACGCGGCAGAACATTCTCGTTCCAGACCTCAGTCCATCGCTTCCTCTGTCAGGAAGCCCCAGCAAAGCTGCTCCCACACAGCGCCTCCCCACCCGCTGTGCGGACTATCCTCCCAGAAGCCAGCAGACCCGGGGCAGGAGGAGGAGCCCAGAAGCACCTGCAGCCAGTTCTGCAGGGCCCCGGGGGAGCCCTCTCCAGGTACATGGGGCTCTGCTGCGGAAGCTGCCAGCTCCCTCGAGGCAGAAACCCTCAGGCCCCGTTAGGGTGGTAATGGCTCCCACCGCTGGCAGGTGCATTCGGACACCCACCGAAGTATCTGCCCCGATGCCTAACACCTGACTCAGTTTTCAGGAAGCACAGAGCAAGCCAATCTTAACAACAGAGTGAAAGCAACCAAAATGTCAAGAGTGGCCAGGTGAGTTCGGGGCCTATGCAGCCAGTAAGATGGCTGAGGCACACGCGCATGGGCGGGCCTGGAACGGGAGGCGTGGCCGCAGAGCCCACCAGCAGAGTCTGTGTGACAGGTGTGCAGGCCTCCTGCTTGGACAGAGCTCTACGACACAGAACTACATGTTCACTCCCAGACCAGCGGAGTGGCCAGCCAAGCAGGCCGAAGACCTAGCTCCTCCCAAAGGGCCAAAATAATTACAGCCAACGCAGTCACCCGGAAGACACTCATCTGGGCTTTTTTCCTTCTCTCTCGTTCTTCTTTTTGCCAGCCCTAGCTGCCTACTGCTTTGAACACACCATTATCCAGGGTACAATTTAACCCACTTCCAGAAAACACTGTCCCTTCCTGGCAGCATCTGCTAACACAGTCAAGTCACACTTGACAACCCCACAGTAAACCTGGCCTCTTACAACACCAAAACAAGAACTGGGTCACGAATGTGATTCCTGTCATCCAGGGGGCGTGGAGGCAGAGAGCACGGAAGTTGATCTGGCCTGGAGCAGCCCCGTCACAGGGTGCCAGGAAGCCCTGCAGAGATCCTCAAGGGACTGTGTTCTGGGGCCCCAAGTACGGTGGGATCAGATGGAAGTCATAACAAGAACGAACATATTTCCAGGGAAAGTCAAAAACAGGCAGAATTCAAGGCCAGCGCTGTGGATAGCAGGAAAAGCCAGCCTGCAGTGCAGCATCCCATATGGGCACCGGGTTGAGTCCCAGCTGCTCCACTTCTGATCCAGCTCCTTGCTAATATGCCTGAGAAAGCAGCAGAAGACAGCCCAAGTCCTTGGGCCCCTGTACCCATGTAGGAGACCCGGAAGAAGCTCTGGGTTCCAGGCTTTGGATCGGCTCAGCTCCAGCCACTGCAGCCATTTGGGGAGTGAACCAGTGGATGGAAGACCTCTTTCTCGCTGCCTCTCTAAAACT
Source organism: Sylvilagus floridanus (assembly GCA_949820135.1). Taxonomy (NCBI): domain Eukaryota; kingdom Metazoa; phylum Chordata; class Mammalia; order Lagomorpha; family Leporidae; genus Sylvilagus; species Sylvilagus floridanus. The sequence goes on along the minus strand of OX463241.1, from coordinate 24,842,793 downwards.
CTGCCTTTGAAATAAATAAATAAATCATTGGAGAAAAAAAATAGGAAGAATTCCTGTTATAGAAGGGAAATGGATGACCCCAGTATATAAGACCACATTTTGGCTTCTCTTAATTGAAAATTTATGAATTTGCATCATTTCACTATTGAAAGGGTAAACATCAAACTTCTTATGAATTTTAGGGTGGTATTTCAACAAAGAGAAGTGGATTTAGACCACAAGTATCTCTTTGTTATTATTTTAAAAGGTTTGTTTATTTAAAGCAAAATTACAGAGGAGAGGAGAGACAGAAAGAGAGATCGATCTTTCACTAGCTGGTTCACTCCCCAAACGGCTACAACAGTTAGGGCAGGGCCAGGCCAAAGCCACGAGACGGGACTCTATCCAGGTCTCCCACTTGGGTGGCTGGAGCCCAAAGACTTGGGATCTTATGCTATTTTGCCAGACTAGAAGTGGAGCAGCTGGGAGTTGAACCAGCACCCATATGGGATGCTGGCACTTCAGGCAGTGGATTAACTTGTGTCATAATGCTGGCCCCCACAAACATACACAATCTTTCCAAACAAAGTGGTACGGAGCCCGCTCTCACACAAGGCCTTCAGTTAAAAGCTGCTGCTTTCACTGAATCTGACACAGCCTGATCTCTACATTGTATCCTGCGGTCCAAAGGAGAGAAAAGATGTGGCCAGCAAAGCTCCGCTCCAATATTTTCTCTTACTGATTTTTCTTACTGTTCCAGGACTGCTAACACTGGGGGCAGTGATTGGGAGTGTGGTGGCATTCTTTTTTGTTCACTAAACAAAGTAACCCAAACCTCCAGCAAGGATTTGTTAACCTTCATCTAAATACCTGATGGATGTTAAAAAAATCAATTTCGACTTTCTTAAATTCATGTTTTTTTTTTTTTCAAATGACCCCAAACAAGGGAACGGTATGGCATCCTTTAGCAACAAAGAAGTCTTCTATTTTAGGAAGCTGACTAAAGTAATATTCTCTCCCCTTACTGAACAGCTGTCTATGAAAGACACACACCCAGAAGAGCACCCCACCTGCTCTCCCTCCACACTTCAACCCCAGAGGGGAGGGAGAGTCCACCATTCATGTACAAATGGGGCAGGTTTGGAGGAACCCACACTAACAAAAACCCTACATCCCTTTGAATTCCCAGTAGGTGCCCTTTGAGCCACACATCCAACTGTCTATTTGTAGGCCTTCTTAAAAATCCACACACTCTCCACCTGCCTATGTCAATGTGCAGTTGTATCTGTACGACACGGAGGGACACATATGCATAAAAACAAACACAAAGGGGTCACGTCATCAGCACTACTGTCCTTTTCATGTAAAAACCCTTCAACCTCTGCCTGGCAAACCTGCCCCTGCATGGGGACAGCCGCACAGAACCCCACCGAATCTCACACAGCCGGTCTTTCCTTAGACTTCCTGGTGAAGAAAACATTTTTATAAAGGCATTTGGCAGGCCAGCGCCGCGGCTCAATAGGCTAATCCTACAACTTGCGGCGCCGGCACACCAGGTCTAGTCCTGGTCGGGGCGCCGGATTCTGTCCCGGTTGCCCCTCTTCCAGGCCAGCTGTGGCCAGGGAGTGCAGTGGAGGATGGCCCAAGTGCTTGGGCCCTGCACCCCATGGGAGACCAGGAGAAGCACCTGGCTCCTGCCATCGGATCAGCGCAGTGCGCCGGCCACAGAGCACTGGCCGCGGCAGCCATTGGAGGGTGAACCAACGGCAAAGGAAGACCTCTCTCTCTGTCTCTCTCACTGTCCGCTCTGCCTGTCAAAAAATAAAAATAAATAAATAAATAATAAAGGCATTTGGCAGACATCTGAAACCTATCCCTGGGGAAGACTTCTAGCAATGAGTTAAAATGCATACATGTTTAAAGTAGATATGTGGTACCTAACTGCCCTGCAGAAACAGTGCCAACTGGCACTCTGCATACTGTAAGAACTTCGGTGCATGGTGCATGACCATGGCCTGCTCACATCCTCTGCCCTGAGCATCTCGTTAGTGCAGCCCCTGCACGCTCCATACAGTGCACTCACCGAGGCCAGGCGCTACTCAGTGTTTCACGCTCCACTCTATGCAGACGCGCGCGCGCACACACACATGTATTTTCACATCACCACCAAAGTTCAGTGTGATTTACATGGGAGTCACGAATCAAAGCTTCTAACTTCACCAAAACCTGTATCACTTCCTCCAAAGACAAAGAAACTCTAATATAGCTTCAAGGTTTTCCTATTGGACACAAAAACAAAAAACAGGTACAGTAATCCTTTTGTACCAACAGCAGACCAAGTTGCCTGGGCACACTGACACTGCATGACTTAATGAAAGAAAGCCCCCATCAGCACTCTTGTATGCTGTCCTGAAGTATGTATGTTTGTTTCTAAAAGTATTTCATAGAAAATACAATTAACCCAATTAGAACCACTCATTTATAAAAAAAAAAAGAACCAAGACTTCAATATGAACGAGAGTGAGTAAGTAAATCACATTCCCACAAACAGAATTTATCGAGCACAATTCAAATGAAATCTAAAGTCTTACCACTTTGATAAATCTCAGCCACTCTCCCTAAGGGAACCAGTCGGTAAGAACACATTCTCAGGCTGCTCCAGGACCCCAACCCACGCCATCCGCAAGGCGACGCTCCCCACTCCCTGCAGAGGAGCCGCCACTCCTTCCCTGGGAGCAGCCTGCTTGCCCTCTCCACTGCCTCAAGCTGCCACGGAGTGACCCAGTGTCCCCTGCTCTGCAGCCTCCTGCAGAACGCTGGCGTGGGGGGTCCTGGTGGCTTCCCCAGGCTGTACCCAAGAAGACCATCACTTGCTGCAACATGTATCAGGACATGATTTATCCCAAATATGAGGGAGCTTCTGGACTCAGTGAGACAAGACAGGCGACAGAGCAGAGGGACCCCAGCTCTCCTCCAGGCAAAACTGGCCCATGGATGGACTCTCAGTGAGCAGGCAGGGCTACAGCCAACACCCAGGCCCTGTAACATCTAACAGAAATCCGACGGCAGAAAATCTGTAGTGGAAATATTCCCTAAGACCACACACACTGCCAAAGGGTCTCAAGACCCCAGGGTCTTACTTGTCATTTAGCCTGACCCTATGAAGTCCACCTACCTCGAGCCTGGCCCTATGCCAGGGACCTCCTAACTCAGCAGCAAGCCTGTCTTCAATAGGACCACCAACATACCAGTGTGCCCAGGAGGCAGGTCAGGGGGAGGCCAACACGTGGCTTCCTGTCTGAACGCTGCCCATGCTGCAGGTGACATGGTAAGACACGTGAAGTGTCAGAGTCTGAACATGGCAGTCTGACCCGTCACCCCAACACAACGCTGCACAGGCGTCTGCACGTCTCCCCTCTGCCCCAGCTCTTAAACAGCACATCATAAAAACTGAAGGGACGTGCACTGGCACCCTATGTAGGTACTGGTTTGTGTCCAGCTGCTCTTCTTCTGATCCAGCCCCTTGCTTATAGCCTGAGAAAGCAGAACAAGATGGCCAAAGTGCTTGAGCCCCCTGCTCCCGTACGGGAGACCCAGAAGAAGCTCCAGCCATTGTGGCCATTTGGGGAATGAACCAGCAGATGGAAGACCTCTCTCTCTTTCTGTCTCAACCTTTCAAATAAATAAAATCTTAAAAAAAAAAAAAAAAAAAAAAACCACAAAGGGAAGGTGAACAAATAGCCTTGCCCTACTAAACACCAAAGTATCTGACAGTACTAAGCAAGTCTATGACAGTACACTCAAAAAACAAGGCAGGCAGAACACGAAGCTCACACTAGCATCCTGATAGAACGGCTCAATGTTTCCACCCAATAAACAGAAACTGTCTCAACTCCTTAACATTAAGTCAGTCCTCGATACACTCATACATTTGCATAAAAATGGAACAAAGGTGTATCTGCTAAAAGAATTGGATTTCTCTGTGCCATTCTTATAATTTACGTCGTGTACCCTAAGGTTTCTGCCTGGATCCCACTAAACACTGCTGCAGAATCCCCTTTGTTCTCTGATTTGAGGCACCTGCCTGAGGGACATTTGATTCTATTTCATTTATTTTACTGTGAAGAGGAACTGAAAGTCCCTTGAGATCCAGTGTGCGCTGCACCCAGCCTCATCACAAGGCAGTGGCTTCAGGAATGGAGTATCTGTCCACAGGGGGGCTTTGCATCTAGATTTCAGAATTCCTTGTTTGCTTAAAAGTGTGCTGTGAAGGTGGAATGTTTTTCTCTAAACCTATGAAGAAGAATAATTCCGTCCTTCATTGGGAAAAACAACAGAAGGCCAAGATTTCCCAAAAAAGCCATTGCTGCATTTTTGGCACCTGCAAAGATGTGCTTGCAAATTAGTTTTTGTTTTAAAGTCCCAGCACCTGCAATCTGGCAGTCCTGCAGCAACATGGCTCACCCGCCTCCCCCCTTGGCAGTTCACCTTCTGCCTGCTCCCCATATTCTCAAAGCCAGCCAGAGCCACCAATCCCAAGGAGAGCATGCAGAGACAGGGAGCCATCGGTATGCAGAACACACTGTCACCCTTATATAGGTCACTGCTGGAGGACGCTGCTGCGCATGTACTTAAGCCTGCTTCGGTTTCAAGCCCCATTGCCGCTCACATCCCCCACATTCTAGCCTATGGTCCCCTGGGGTGATAGGGAGTTTCAGCCCCACAAGAACCCAGCCATCGACTCTGCCCACAGGCACTTGCCTCAGGAAGCCTGGCACTTCCAGAGAGCAAGCCGTGCGGCCAAGGGCAACAGAGGCTTGTTAAATGTGGAATGCATGTAATGTTACTCACCCCTAAGGAGACAGGGCTGAAATCTATCTCTGTGCGATGCACACGGAATTGCACTTGACAGACACTTTCTATATGAATGCAATTTACTATGTCATTACCAGTTTATGTTTATATAATGAAATCAACTGTTTTTGTGAGGTGAATTACCCAGATTTATTTTTTGCAAGTTCATAATTAAATGGCAGTTAAATATTTCCTCTCTGTTTTCTATCTGTGTCATGGAGACAGAGTCTTCAGGAAAGTAGGCAGTTAAACTATGATCATCTCTGAGACAGAAGGCTGCCTGGGAAGGAAAAAAATGACTGAAAGAGAAATGAACGGGGATGGCGCCGAGAATCCTTTCTTCTCCAAGTCTCCCAAGAAATAAACAGCCGGGACCTGGCTCCAGGGCCATGCTGTCTCCAAGCACAGTGGCAGCAAGAGGGTGGACGGCTCCGCGCGCTATAGCTCAGAAGTAAGGCTCTGCCCTGCACGAGCCAAGAAACCCCTCACCAGCCAGTCTTCTCCTGTGTGCCTGTAGGATTAGACCAGCCCCGCCATGGGGAACAGTTCCAACCTCACCCCCCACTGCTCAGCAGTCAGTACCAACTCCTTTTTTTTTTTTTTTTTTTTAATTACAATGAAAACCAGCACAATATTATTGCTGGAATAATTTACCTGCCCAGGCTTGGGGGCATGTGATTGTCCATGAGTGTAACTTACATGAAAGTAATTACGCACAGCCTTGCAGGCTTCTCTGGGGAACCAACTCATTACCTGAGACAGCCAAGAAGTCATCAATGGAAGTAATGTCGTCGACGGCATCTGTGAGAACACGCACTTGCTTCTCCCACTGTTCCTTGAAAAGATCCATGTTCTCTTGGGCCAGCTTACTCTGCGGTTTTGCTGCCAACGCCAGTGCAGCGTTGATAACCTGCAAAAGACAGGAAAGCTCCTTGTGGCTTCCTTCTCAGCGTCATGCAAAGAAAACGGATGGGACAGCCTGGTCAGCACAGTGCCAACGGCTTTGTTTCCCGTGAATTTCACCAGGACACGATACCACGCGGCCCAACACGACTACTGCAAAGATGAAGTAGAGAAGACTTAAGCGGTAAGTTTTCGTCAAAGCAGTATTTTACGTGGAACCTACAGATAGTTGTAAAACAAACATTTCTCCACTCTGGGATGGCAACTCTTTATATCCCTGACATTAAATTCCAGACTTTTTTCTCCTTGTACACAGACGTATGTCAATATACTCCAAACTATACAATCAGAAGTATATGCTACATTAAACTCACTATCCTGTTTCTTATTTGTTTTCTTTCTTTGAGAGGCAGAGTGAAATAGAGATTGATCTTCCACCTTGTAATTCACTCTCCATGTGCCCACAAAAGCCAGGGCTGGGTCACGTCAAAGCCAGATAGCAACTCCCTCCATGTTCCCCATGTGGGTAGCAGGAACCCAAGCACTGGAGTCATCATCTGTTGCCTCCCAGGCACATTAGCAGGGAGCTGGATCAGAGATGTGAGTGGGACTCAGTCTCAGGGCCCAGTCTTTGATATGGGCTAGGGGCAGCCCAAAGTAATGCTCTGCTTTATTTAGTTAAAACACAAAGGGACAGCGATAGAGGGAGAGATAGATATCTGCTTCTATTAAATACTTCTCCAGGGGCCAGCGCTGTGGCACAGCAGGTTAAGCCTCTGCCTGTTGTAGCACTGAGATCCCATATGGGCACTGGTTCCAGTCTCAGCTGCTCCACTTCCAATCCAGTTCCTGGCTCATGATCCCAAGAAAGCATCCCAAGTCCTTGGGCCCCTGAACCATGTTGGAGACCTGGAAGAAGCTCCTGGCTCCTGACTTTGGCCTGGCCCAGCCCTGGCCATTGTCGGCCATTTGGGGATTGAACTAGTGAATGGAAGATCTTTGTAACTTTTTTCCTTCAAAAACTGCCCAGCTCTGACCACTGTGGCCATTTGGGGATTGAACCAGTGGATAGAAGACCTTTCTCTCTGTCTCTCTCTCTCTGTACCTCTACCTCTCAAATAAATTAAAAAAAAAAAAAAAAAGCTACTTGGAAAGTATGTGATTAGGTTTTAACAGAAATGTTGAGTTCTACTGCCGTAATTCCCGTAGCCTACAAGTGTGCAGGTTAGGCTCTTTTCAGTGTCTACAGTGCACGGCATTCACCATACTACATTTTAGAGCACTTTTATCTCTCCAAAAAGAAAGCCACTAGCTGTCATCCTCCATGTCCCTCAACTTTCCTTTCCCCCATGCTCTGGTAGTCAGTCACCAGTTTATTTTCTGTCTCTCTGGATTCCCCCCATTTTGTCTTCTTTTTTTAAAGATTCATTTACTTATTTATTTTAAAGAGTTACAGAAAGAGGGAAAGACAAAGAAAGAGATCTTGCATCTGCTGGTTCACACCCCAGTTGACGGCACATGGCTAAGGCTGGGCCAGGCTAACACTAGGAGTCAGGAGATTCTTCCAGGTCCCCCTCAAGTGTGGCAGGGACCCAAGCACCTGGCCCGTCTTCTGCTGCTTTTCCAGGCACTTAGCAGGGAGCTGGACTGGAAATGAAGCAGTGGGATAGGAACCAGTACCCATGTGGGAAGCCAGTGTTGCAGGCTGCTGCTTAACCCACTGCACCATAATGCCAACCCCGAGGATTTCCCCATTTCTTAGGAACAGAATTTAAAATATGTGGACTTTCCTAACTAGCTGGTTTTACGTAACTATTCTAAAAGGTCATTCATACTGTAGCATGGATCAGTTCTTCCTCTCTTTTCACTAACAAACAATATTCTACTGCATAAAAATGCCACATTTCACTTATCCACTCATTGGCTGATGGACATCTGCACCGTCTCCCGTTCTCGGATATGTAAGCCTTCACATTTAAGTTCTGTGTTCTCATTTCTCTGGGAATGGAATGAAACTGCTGGGTCGTGTGGCTGAACTTGAGGCTACAACTGTTGAGGAACTGCTGCCTTACTTCTTCGCACAGCAACTGCACCACCATCTGACATCCTCCCTAGCATGTGTGAGGGCCCCAAGGCTACTTCCCTGCTTTGCTGGGGGCAAGGCGGGTATTGTCTCGGCTGCATTTCCCTGATGGCTAACGGAGTGGACCTCCTTTCAGGAGCCTACTGACCATGTGTGTACATTCTCTGGAGAAATGTCTCCTAGGATCCTTTAATTCATGAATGAGGGAAACGCTGAGTGGCATGCAGATCAGCTGAGGGAATGACCAGAAAGACTTGCAGTAGGAGAGCAGGTGAAGAAGTTGAAATGTGTATTATGAAAAAACTGCACATGGAAGTCAAATTTTTTTACACCAAAATAACCATCATGTAATGCCATTTTCCACTAACGTTCTGGAGCTCCCTTTTATAAAGAGCATGTACGGGTTACAAGGAATAAAGGCGTTTATGTAACACCCGGCAAGCCGACAGCAGGGTGGGGGACACTGTCACCTTCAGATCGCGTGTCTAACTCTCCTCCTGCTGAAGAGATGTTAGTAACTCAGCCCTAAAAAGCCACTGATGGTGGCCACTTGAATAACAGTCGGACCCACCAGGTTGGGGCCACTACTCCTCATCCCTCTAAATGCTAACAACTGGTAGACCATCAACATGTCAATTACAGATTAACAAAATGAAGATGGCTCAAGTTTTCTAATAAATAATAGCCCTCTGCTTTCCACAGAGTTTGGTCTTGGGTGGCAATCTGGAGACAGAGACGTCCTGTCTGCAGCTGCCCACCTGCCGCCTGGCCAGGCTTCTCCTCTACCCCTTCTTGCCACTCCTTCCGCAGCAGCAGAGCTCACACAGGTACGGCGCTCTTCGTTAACTCAGGACTTCATGGATGTGTCATCAGCATTTTCAGAGTGCAAAGAATATCTGGCTAGAGGAAATGTTTCTTAAGACAGCCAAATCAACATGGGTAGGGCACTGATTATGTCTCAAACACAAAGAGCATTTTCCATTTCAAACAGAATCTGTTTTCTTTATTCCGTAACTTGTCTCATACAGCACAATGAGTGTAAAGCACTATGTCTAAGGTTAACTTCCCCCTTTTATCACAGGACTGCTAACAAAAGACATTCAGTAAAATTAAATACTCATTTCTGATGACTCTTAGTAAATTAGGATTAGAAATATACAAACCAGTTAAATAATTATGTAACACAACACTTTGTTATAAAACTCTGGAGTCATTTGCCTTAAAAATCAAGATGGTACTGACCAGTATACCTACTGCTTACCATGAGTTAAACAGCAATGGAATGAACTTTTAAGCCAATAAAATGAGATGTGAAATGGAAACAGCAGAAAAAGGTGTTAGGAGTTGAGCAAATCACCTTTCAATGCAGGTGACCTTTTTTTATGCAGGAAACTGGTTTGTCAGCTGAAAGCACTTTAGAATGAGCAGTCACCCATCCAGCTACAGACAACACAGATATGCTGTCAACCAACAACCTTTCTGTACCTTGGGAGGTGGGAACAGAAAATGAAAGGGAAGTCAGATCTTTAGAAAGGCAACTAATATGAAATATGTGGGATTCAATCTATTAAGAAATCAATATGACTGAAGAAACAAAACAAGTAGCTCAACTTCTCTGAGGAGGATTAACCAAACTTCAATCACTGGAAACACCCTCCGTGCTGAGGGGTATTGAGACCAGCACATTTATGCACAAAGTAGCAAGGAAATTAGGTGTTGAAAACAGCTAAGCCAATCTTGGGGACAGAGAATGTGAGTATGAAGAGATAGCTAAATGCAAGATAAAGCAAAAGTGTTAGGACAGGAGAGTCTGAAAACAGAATCTGTCACACAGCAGAATCCCGTGTCTGAGAAAAGTGACGCTGACTCAAGAACACTGGGGAAACGTTTACAATCAGAGCTGTAAACCAGCATGAGTGTCTACTCCTGCTCACTCAGGCCGCAGACAGCCACAGCAAGGCTCTTACTGCATCTGGGTTAGACCACAGCTCTGAAAATGCTGCTTCTGTGCAACCACAGCACGTTGCTGTGTGCGTGTGGCAAGGGCGGACATCGATGGCAAAGGACTGCCCTTCCACTACCAAACATGGCATGGACGGTGCCACCCTCCGTCAGTAAGGGAGCTCTCCTCTATACCTGGCTTGCAGTTTTATTAGGAATCGATGGTAGATTCTGTAGACCGCTTCTGTTTCTTCTGCTTCCTCTGCTGTCTTGTCTTCTTCCACCACTGGTAGAGTTCCCCAAGGCTGAGGCCCTCGTTGCCACATGCCTCCCCCCACCCCCCCAGCAAGTTCACCTAGTCTCATGAATTTAAATGTTACCCACCTGCCAACCACTGGTCTCCCTGAGACCAGCCACTGTAACCTCTAACCCATATCCCAACTACACACCAAAAAGCTCTACTTAGATGGCTCGGATATTTCTAATTGAACATGTCCAAATAAAATTCATGATTTTCTTCTCCAAACCATGTTGAATAGGTCTCACTCAAAATTCTTACATATTCAACTTCAAATGGAGTCTTGAAACTGGAGAACTACATTTCCATGGCCTAGTCAGCCTCCTAGGACAGACTCTAAGTAATTACCCATTTCCTACCTTCCCCTCAAACCTGTAATAGTTCTGCCAGCACCCACACTCTTGGTTTATACTTCTGTTCCCTATTCAAATGAGAAGATGAGTAACAAATGTGATTGGATGAGAACACCTTTAGATTCCTATCTCCACATTTATCCATCTACTCATATTCTATATAAACCTCACCTGGCCAAAGGATCTCTGGTGACTAACCTAGGGACCAATTCTCAATTGACATTCTATAACCATTTGAAATCAACTGTCACTTTTCCTACAAATACTTTTTTTCACTTGGCTTCCTACAAACAACCAGCTGCCGATGTCTTCTGGTTAGTCTCCTTTGCTGGCCACTGCTCACGTCCCTCAGTCCTCAGAGTTTCTCTCCATTCACTCAAGCCTCTGGTGACGTCATCCAGGCTCATGGATGAAGTACCACGTATTCCTACGTATTAGTCCATCTCCTGTCTGCACATCTCAACCAGACCTCTTCCCTGAACCTCACCCTGCATCTCGTGTGTTTGACAGGCACCTCCAAAACCAAGCTGCTGATCTGTCCCCCAGGGACACAAACGGCAACTCCATCCTTCCTGCTGCTTAGGCTCAAACTCCTGAGATTTTCCCTGATTCCTTTCCCTCTCTCCCACTTCCCATCTAACGCTTCAAGAAATTCTTTCAAATTTATCCAGACTCTAACCAGGACTTACCACTTCTGATTGTTCTCTCACCTTGTTAGCGCAGTAACATCTTCTTAATTTCTCATGGCTGTTGTAACAAATGACCACACACCCAGGGACTCAGAACACCACAGATATTTTATCTTACAGTTTTATAAGGCTAAAAACCAATGTATCGTCAGAGCTGTGTTCTTTCTGGATTCTGGAGAACACAGTCCTTGCCTTTCCCAAATTGCACAGGCTGTCTGACTCCTTGGCTTGTAGCCACAATACTCCTATCTCTTTCCACCGTCACGGCTCCTCCTGCACCCCTGGCACTCCTGCCTCCCGCCCGTAAGGACACTGTGCTTGCACTGGGGAACCTTCTGGAAAACCTAGGATGCCCATCTGGAGATAGAGGGTTATTCGGCTGCCGCTGCGGCTAAATAAGTTAATCCTCTGCCTAGTGGTGCTGGCACACCAGGTTCTAGTCCCGGTCGGGGCGCTGGATTCTGTCCCGGTTGCCCCTCTTCCAGGCCAGCTCTCTGCTGTGGCCAGGGAGTGCAGTGGAGGATGGCCCAAGTGCTTGGGCCCTGCACCCCATGGGAGACCAGGAGGAGGCACCTGGCTCCTGGTTTCGGATCAGCATGGTGTGCCAGCCGCAGCGGCCGTTGGAGGGTGAACCAACGGCAAAGGAAGACCTTTCTCTCTGTCTCTCTCACTATCCACTCTGCCTGTAATTAAAAAGAGAGAGAGAGAGAGTTACTCATCTCTGCCAAGACCCCTGACTTGGAGATAACAATCACAGGTTTGAGGAATCAGGAAGCAGACATCTGGGGTTGTCACTCTGCAAACCACAGTTTCTAGAGTCTCTGCTGCTTCTCTCGTTCAGAGAAATCTGCAAGCTCTTGTTCCAATCCCAGTTAGATCATGTCACTCTTGTACTCAAACTCTTCCTGTGTCACTCAGAACAAAACCCAAGAACTCACCAGGGCTCTCAAAGCACCACCGGTACAACATGCGCTAGACATTCGCCCCTCCTTCCTCAACGCCTCTGCACTGTCACTCCCTCTGCAGGCATCCAAGGTATGCACTGCCTCTGCCTGCAGGTCTCCAGGTCTGCTGAGCTGTCATATTCTCGGTCTTTCTGGACCATCCTAACCACACTATTAAACGCAAGTAATCAAGATCTGTGATGAGCAGCTAAAGCAGCATTTTGAAAGAGATGTATAGTATGACAATGTTTCAACGATAAATTAGAAAAGGGGAAAACCTCAAAAGTCAATGGCTAAAAGCTCCCATTTTAAAGTCAGAAAAAGCAAACTCCATGGAAGCAAAAGGAAAAACATAATAAGGAGTAGAAATGAAAAAAGGACAAATTACTAAGGCTCCTCGAGAAGTATCAGAAAATCTGAATATTCCTGTTAAAGCAATTGAACCCGCTGTTACAAACCTTTCCACAAAGCAAACTCCAGGCCCAGATGGAGTTTACCGACTCCCAGGCTTCACTGGTTAATTCTCCCAAACAGCTAAGGAATAACTAACACCAATTAGACAGAGGTCCCTTTTCTGAGACAACAGAAGAGGAAACAATTTCCAACTTTTATGACACATATACCAGACTTCACAACACAACACGCAACGTGGGAGTCTTACAAGATGACCACAGGGGTCTAGGGATCTTCATGCACAGACCCGGCCTGGGGGAGTGAAAACTCCTCCCATGGTTCCATCTGTCATTTCCTCCTACCCGACAAGAACAACGAGGTGCAGGAGCCAACTCCAAACCGTGAGTGGGACCACAGGGCTGCTGGACTGCAGGAGCACGAACCTGAGACACAAACCCACCCTAGAAATCTGGAACCTCTCTCCCAGGCTTACAGTAAACACACACTTCAACATACTACATGTGTGTCTTCATGCTGCCGCATACAAAGCACCACTTAAAATCCTGTCAAGTACCTGACCCGCCCAGGTGGCTCACTAAGCTGTCCATCAGTTAATCAGTCTGGACTCTGGCAGGGGCAACAGGCCCGGGAGTCCTGCTGCCAAGGTTCGCTGCCCACATCAGGTCCAAGAGTAAAAAAAAGCCCCTCACTGAAGCCCTCAGCTCAGAGGGATGGTTACCAGATACCTTCACGGAGAGGTTCACAAGCATGTTTGACCCATCCCTCGCAAATTGAGACGTGACAGAAAAATCTAAGCTGCCAACTGTTTAAAATGAATGCAAGGTTCTGACAATAATGGGGCCGGAGAGACCACAGTGCCTCACTGAAAACCAATGACACACGCCCACCAGTTTTCCATCACCTCACCTGCAGACGCCTTATGCTACCTGCCATGCCGGGGCCTGCCCAGCCCGGTGTGCACAGCAGTGTGGGCAAGAGGCGGACAAACCCAGAGGCACTCTGGAGAGCAGTGACACCTGAGGAGACACTGCTCACCCCCCGCAGATGCCCAGGCCCACCGAGGGCCGGCCACTGGCTGTCTAAAGCTCATTCCTTCCAAGATCTGAGTAAGAGAAACCTGCGAAGCAGGGGAAGAAAGGAGGCTTTGTGATGGCTCAAACCTGTGTGACAGGAACCAGCCACCCATGCTTGTGCACACCCACATTTGCATTAGAGTCTACCAGAGTCTCCACGGGATGCTGCTTCCCTGGGCTTTGAAGATCATTTATATAAATACTCTCGGTAGGTGTGATCAGTGTATGTTACCATCTGTTTCAGCAGATATGTGGAAGCATTGTCGCTTTTCAAGCATTTTAACACCAAACGAAGAACCAAAGACATGAAAAACAAAGCGCTGAGAGGGTAAAATGGCAAAGTGGAGCAGAAAGCACCCAACCTCCAGAAATCCACTGCATGTTTATTACACACAGCTGGGTCATCCCTCAATTTTCTAACCGTAGGGATAAGCCCACTGTGCTTGCTGGGTGCGCAGCCATCAATCCCTGGCAGATTGCTGTGGCTGGATTAAAGGTGAGCAACAGACAGCAGACGATGGCAAACTAACCCACACGGTTGGGGATCAGAATGAACACCGTGACTAACCTGAGGACCAGTTTCCAGATTAATAAACACCGAGACAGGCCTGACTGAATCAGGTCACCCACCTTGAGTGTTCAGGGATTATCTATCCAAAAGCGTCAAATTCATGAACACTTTATTTTGAGGCTGGCTGCAGGCACAACACAGGACTTCACTCCTACGATCTCTGCTCACTCCACTTTAGTGGCAGTCACTGCCATCTGGCAGGCTGGGTGGAGAGAGGTTACCCAAGTGCTCAGAGTGCACCGTGAGCATTCTCCACCAGCCTCTTGCACACAAACACCACTTCCGTCACTTAGAAATCTGCCTGAGTGGCAAGGAGTATCAGACCTCACAAACACAGGGATCCCCTTAAAGGAGGCAGGCAACACATTGAGTACTTAAAAAAAGATTCCTTGTTATACGTGCTTCAGAGTCGCTCTGGAGTGCCAGATGCTTAACCCAGCCTAATCACCAGGCTTCCAACGTGCTATTATTAGCAGAGAAGAATTCTCAAGCTTTTACTTTAGTGGCTGGCTAAATTAAGTTTTTAGTCTGTGCATCATAAGGCTAACCTACACAGAGGAAAGGAGCTAGCTCTGGAACCTGTCCCGCCCCCAGCACAGGTTATTAGGACAGGGTGGAGCTGGGCAGCCACTGCACCTCCCGGATGCACGGTCGCTTTCAGGGCTCCAGGACACCTCATGCTACAGAGCACCCTCTTCAAGGGGTACAAACTGGGCAGTGTGGTCACTACCCAGCAAGGGAGGAAACTGCTTCTTTTAAAGGCAAGTAAGCATTAATAGGTGAGGCCAACAAGAAGTGACACAAACTTTTCTAAACTACTTGTGCTGTGCTTCAGTGATCTGTCCAAGTTTCCATCTAAAGTCTGGTTTAAAAATAACAAAACATTCACATCATCTTCACACTAACCAATACCCAATGTAGCGACACCGCAAAGTCCCAGTTGTACTCACCTGCGGACAGAGGGCTTCTAACTGGCTGGCAGACATTCGAACAAGCTTCACGCCTTCCTCGTTGTTTGAGATGGAACAGGCCAAGTTAGCAACCTATTATGGGAGAACACCACAAAAAGATCTGTGAACCTCATTCTCTTCTGACTGCTACAGAAAACAAGCATGTCCCCGACCTTTCCAGAACAGATGACAAGAGTGCCAGTGGCACGTCCCCTTCCCAAAGACTGATGATCTGCTTCCCAGAACACACGTTAAGGCTCTGTGCTGAGTAAACCATACAGACTCATAACACATACGGCACTGCGAGTTGATGGCAGAACCTGCAAGGACCTCAGGGCCTGCACTCACAGGCTCTGCATGAGCTCCAGCCTGCTGCAAGGAAGCACAAGAATGGAGCAGAGCTGAGGGACCACGGGCATTTGGAACTGTTAGCAGTATCCTCAAAGAAAAACTCATTCTGCAGCTGTTTACAAGGAAGGAAATCGGACTCCAAGTTGCTATTCTCATTTGACAGGTGATTAGGTGCTCAGTTTAAGACATGATGAGTTTTACTGGAACAAAGCCTATTCTTCAAATCAAACACAGTGTAAGACAACATCAAGAGAGATCCAAGAGCATCCACATCCGGAACAGAAATGACAGCAGCCATGATGGGCCGTGGGGAGGAGCAAAACTGCCCTTCAGCTGTGCTCTCCTGGTTGATACTCGCTTAATCAGAACTGAAATCTTCACCTTCCCACCTAGCTGCTTCAGTGATGCAGCTCAGAGTCAGAAACCACCTTTCCAGGTGGTGTCACACACACGTCCTTTGCTGATGTCCTGGCAGTGTGTAGGGTGGTGCCCTGGAGTGATGGCTAAGGCTACGATCAACTCATCTGTGTTTCTAAATCAACAGGCTTGCCAATTCCATGGGCAATACCAGGGCCCAAAAGAACACAGTGCTGAGGCACAGTTTCATCTCAGAAGCAGACTGAGCTATGACTGATGAAGTTGCAGGCAGGTGAGTATCAGAGGCACTGTGCAGAATTTAAATGCCAGAGTAAACAAGGGCAAAGGCAGTAACCTTTGATCTTTATTCCTCCACCCAACTTAAGCATACAAGCGCACAGGAGAAATGACACGCTATTAAGCCTGTCATTGGCAGTGCTGCAACCAAGGGTTATCAGCCTTCAGTAAGACTGCTGCCTACCAGAATCCCACAATGTCTGACCACAAGGGGAAACGAAACAAGAAATATGCAACTGAAACGTAAAAACGTCAGGAGACTGGAAAGCTGGATCTCTAACGTTTATGAGGCCTTCAAAATCACATACCCAGGTAACATTTACTCTGCTGGGAGCTCCCAGTTCCACCTGTGCTGTCAGTGGGCCCTGAGCAGAGAGGCAGTTCTCCCTTGACAGCAGTTTACCAAGGTGACTGGTTCTAGTCTGCCTAGTTAAAAGCCACTGCAAAACAGGACCTAGGCTAAATTTCTGTAAAATGTAAAACTTAAAAACAAACAGTACTCCATCCAAATGTACATTTCTGATGCTACAGTGAAGGAGAAAGCTTAAATTAGATGTGTTTATGGAAAGTAACCCACAACTTCTATCACTTTTCTGCCTTAAGAAGGCACACGTTGAAAAACAAATACGAAATGTGACGCTGGTCACTGGCTCTGCAGCTACGGATCCAGATCACAGGGAGGGGAGGGGATGTAGGCAGGCTGGGCCCAGCAGCCCCACCCACACCAGTGTTCCGGTGGCCACAGGAGGTGAGGACTCAGGCTCACCAGCTGCTGGAGTGCTGCCTTGAAAATCCAAACAAATACTGAAATTGAGATCTGAGAGCTAACGCTAAAATGGCCGACTTCTTCAAACCATCTTTTCTGTTTCTGCTACAAACCCTGGCCAAAAGGCTCGTTCTTTACGTGAAAACACAGAACCTTGCCACAGCCCTGCCGAGGCTCTAATGCTCCACAGAGTACACTGGCTGTTTCAGAGGGCCGGGGAGGAGGAAGCGGCGCCTGTCACGGACAGTCGTCTCCGGGTGAATGAGCTTCAATTCACCCTGCAGGGACAGGGCACTCACTTCCAACAATGACAGACGTGCAAATGCAACAACTCGCCCACGGCTGAGTAGCTACGCTCACACACCAGCACCAGGCCTGACTGCAGGCAGCAGGGGCCAAGAGGAGGGCCTTCCTGGGTGCCTGCTCTGTGGAGGCTGAGCAATGAGTACTGAGTAGAAGAGTCCGACATCTGAATTCAAAGCAGGGGGAGCCCCTAACCTCACCAGGACTCTGTAGAGTAGGACCTCTGGTTTGTTCTCAGAGTAAATCAGTGGATCTCTGCTACCAAAGTTGCCATGAATGAACAACTTAAACGTCTCTGCGTCCTGCTCATGCAGGTGAGTGAGGAAGACATGGCCCTGCCGGCTGTGAGATCAGAGTCCTGTCTGTACCACTGCTGCCTATTCTGTATCATCGGGATCCAGTGGGGAGACAGAGGATTTCAAAAACTTGCAAATCACTCATGAAACACATCAGCCTCAGGTTCTGGGGTTTCAGGAATAGCCCAGCCACAATCTGAGCCGTAGAGGAGACTGCATCAGACCAGTAAGACAACATCTGCATGTGACAGCAGAGAGAAGATTCAGTCATTAGGAATGCTCTACCTTTACTCCCTAACAGCTTATCTCCACTTAAGTAAAATGTTATCAATTAGCGTTTTGTGTTGGGAAAATATCTCATTATGACTGCTTTCTTCTATGACACGTGGGCTGACGATTTGCTGAAATCAAACACATAACTAAATGTGGTTTCAAATACAGCTGAGTTGTAAAACGGCCTCTCACCCTACATCTTGTGCTCTTGGTAGTAACTTAAGGACATATTCCTACAATGCTTTCCACCCGTGTCGGGGGAGCAGAGCTGTGAGACCCCCTGAAGAGCCACACCACTACCCAGGAGCAGGCCAGAGGTAAACCTCAAATCTACATCTCTTTCTTTATGGGCTTAGCCAAGATATCATTTGAGTTTTCTTCTTTGAAATGGTCTGAACCCCCAGATATCAAAAATGGCAGGGAAGTCGGAAACTCCACTTTTTCAAACACAAAATGAGAAGTCCCAACTGCAGTCGTATTTGTTTCAGAATCCCTCAAGGTGGGCATTTAGCACACAATTAAACCACTGCTGAAGATGTTCACATACCAGAGCGGAGTTCTGGGGTTCGAGCTCCTCATCTGCCCTCCATTCTAGCTTCCTGGAAAGGCTCACCCTGGAGACAAGAGGGTGGTCACTCACCCAAGTGGGGTCTAGACTGAATGCCTGGCTCCTAGCTTCAGCAGAGGCCAAGCCTGGATGTTGCAGGCATTTGCCTCTTTATTTCTGCTTTTCAAATAAATAATTTTAATGTAAAGATGATTTTTACACTTTAGTTTTAGGATACATATTTTTCCCATGAAAAAATGGCAATACATCCTTTATCCTCAAGGTAAGAACACAGCTGGGACCAGCACTGTGGTGTTGTGGTTAAGCTGCTGCTTATGATGTTGGCATTCCATATTAGCACAGGTGTGAGTCCCAGCTGCTCCACTTCCAATCCAGCTCTTCATTAATGTGCCAGGGAAGGCAGCCGAAGATGGGCTGAGTACGTGGGCCTCTGCCACCCATGTGGGAGACCTGGATGGCATTCCAGGATCCTGGCTTCAGCCTGGCCCAGACTCAGCTGTTGTGACCATTTGGTGAGTGAACTACAGGATGGAAGATCTGTGTGTGTGTGTGTGTGTGTGTCTCTCTCTGTAACTCTACCTTTCAAAAACATAAGTAAATCTTAAAAAACAAAAACTGCTTTTTGCCTCCCTCCCTTCCTCTCTATTACCAGTAATTTCACTATGAAATTCAAACTCAAGCACAGTTAATTATAGTTCACAATTGTCTACTATTCTTTTCTTGGTTCTGTTACCACATCTACCTTATTTTACCAAGTTTTTGGTCAAAATAATCCACGTCAGTCTAATTCTAGCAAGAAGATAGAAGCATCTCTAGTCATGGATAAACAAAAGATTAAAAATAGTGACTTCTCTGAAAGATGACAAACTGTTAAAAGCTTGGCTATTTGGCCTTTTTTTTTTTTTAAGGCTTCCACTGGTAGACCACCACTCAAATTATCTTGTAATAATTTCCACATCCATGTATTATACATACCACTTCAAGAGTTCCTCATCTTGGGATGGGCATGTGGCCTTCAGGTTAAGACACCAGCTGGAAAGACCACATTCCCCATCAGAGTGCCAGGGTTCAAATACCACCTCCACTGCCAGTTCCATCAACTGTTGCTACCGTGCATCCTAGGAGGTGGAGGTGATGGAGTCACTGAATCCCTGCTGAACTGTCAGCTCCCAGCTTCAGCCCAGCCCAGCCCAGCCACTGCAGGCATTTGGGGAATTAATTTCCTCTCTCAAGGAAATTAAACTAATTAAAAAGTGTTTAAAACTTTTAAAAATAAATAAAAATCACCCTTTTCTATTCTGCCTAAAAGCCTGAATAATTTCTCATTACAGCTAGAAAGGGTGTTTCACATTAGTCCATCGGCACCACTGAGTCGAGATGGTACGAGTGCTTGCTTGACCATTCCCACCAATGCTGCAAGAGGATAAAAAAATCCTGGTGTCCCTGCAGGACAGAGTTCATCCAGCTGCCTTTGCCTGATCTGCCAAAATGTGACCAAGTGATTAAGGTCAGAAAGCAAAACAAAACAAAACATCGTGCTTGGGGGTGAGATATTAAAAATGGTACATGAAAGATACTTGTTTCATACAGCCCCCATGCAACTGAAATGACAAATCCTAGAACTGTCAGGAAACCAAGCTAAATGCTCAGGCTTCTTTTGGAATCCAAGATCAGAATAACCTCAAGGAAATCTGACTTCACACAAACATCCCACAGTCCTGGGAATCTAAAGTTCTATTTAATTTGCCACTTGCCAGAATCTCAGCGTATGGTCTCACCCAGAATTTCAGGGGTACTGGTTTAAGGTCGGTACTTTACACAAAGGCACCTTCTAAAGCCTTCTTCAAGGCCATTTCCCACACATTATCAGCACAGCACAGAATAAAATGTACAATGCAGATCATCCAACATGTAGTTAAAACACATTCCAAACCAATAAAGCCACACCCTATGAGATCCAATGGTGGAGGGTGGGAGGAGGTAGCAGATGGAGACAGTACGGCTCACAAGCAAACTAGTTACATCCACTTTTTGATTTTTGATTCACAAGACAGTGAATGAGATACAGTCTTACTGTAGTAAAAACATAACCAGAGGTGTATTTTAGGACAATACTGGGCATAGGGTAAAGGATGAGGGTAAAGTTAACGGGAAAATGGGTTGTTATTTGGCTATAAAGCTGCTCATAGCCAAAGGAGGTGGGCAAGGAATGAAGCAATTAAAAAGGACACATGGGTGTTGCATTATTGACAAAAAGGTAAATATTTCTGACAGCAAATAAAGTTTTCACCTCAATACACTTTAAATTGAAAAGCAGCATAAAGAAATCATTAACTTGATATGGAGGAGAGCATCAAGTACGGAAGGTGTAATTGTTACCTTGAAGCATAGCCACACTGCTGTACAAGCTGGGCTCCCAAACTGAATCAAGTGGGAAAAGGAGCTCCAGGATCAGACACGGACCCTGGTGACAGACATCTCTGCTACCCTTCATGTAAGCAAAGGGGCTCCAACACCCTGCACCGAGTTACTGGATTCTACTGACAGCTGTGGTGTGACATACTCAGCGATCCTAGCCAGACCCCCAAAAATAGAATGGATAAGACTTCATGGCAAATATTCTGCTATTCCAAGTAAAACAACAAAACTTATTTACTAAGAATCCAATAAGCAGCCAGAATCACAAAGTGACTGATG
Organism: Sylvilagus floridanus; assembly: GCA_949820135.1. Classification (NCBI taxonomy): domain Eukaryota; kingdom Metazoa; phylum Chordata; class Mammalia; order Lagomorpha; family Leporidae; genus Sylvilagus; species Sylvilagus floridanus. The sequence continues at coordinate 24,821,833 of OX463241.1, read as the reverse complement.
CTGTGTACACACAGGCAAGCTGGAAGGATTTGCTCCTACTGATAAAAACCTCAGTAGTCAGTACGAAGTTTGCATCCTTAAAAGCAATCCTATATTACCTTCATGTAACATGCTCAGAAGGCACCACAGAAGGTTCCACTTAGTGGTGAGATCCCTGCTAGCACTCAGGAACCACTGATACACTGCAAACAACTATATACACCCCAAAGTAAAATGTAACTTTGTAACTGTGGCTGGGGAGGTAGGTGGATTTCTATTAAAACCATGCATCTGATTCCCAAAAACAAAGTTAGCAAGAGCCAACACCTCTGCTCCCAATCTCTTCTGGCCCTGGATAAAAAGGCTGCTGCAGTCACAGCTGTTACTCAGCTTCTATCAAATCCTGATAAAATGAGTAACTTTTTTCAATCAGCTGAGAGTGATTAAGTCTGCTTATTCTGGTAAGTTCTGGTAGAAGATGATCTTCATGTGGACAAGACTTGTGTCTTACTTACTGATTATATTCCTAGTGTCCTAAACAGTGACCAGGATGTATTAGGAACTCTACAGATACCTACTCTAAGACCCTTGTTATGATTTGCTTCTACCCAACTACAGACCACTTGCTCTAGGTTTTTGAAAGCAACCCTCTAGCAAGCAAGCGAGCAAGATTATGTTGCTCAAATCGACATCCCTTAACCTTGAAAAAGAGCCTCTCCATTTTCCCCCTCATCTCCACATCCCAGAGGGTTTCAGAATCCAACCCCTCATGAGCACATCATACCAAATGATGGAACATGATGCTCTTCTGCAGAGGTGTTACAAATACTTCAGAGTAGAAGAAAGCTCACTGAGCTCCAGACACAAAATGGAGCCCAGCTTCTCACAGTCCTCAAGTCACTGCATTAGGATTCCTGGAGATGATGGCACAGGAATCTAAACACTGCCTATCTGGGAACGCGTATGTTTAGGACTTTGGAGAATCAGCAGGTTCATTCACCTAATAGAGCTGCTGAGCACCTAATATGTTCTAGGCACTATTTCAGGTTCATGTTCTCTTGGAACTTACATCCTACTGGAGTCTGGGGAGGAGGTGGGAGAAAGGCAAATAAAATTAAACTTCAGTAATTTCAACAGTGAGAAGAGCTATGAAGCACATAGAGAAGGCAACAGCAGGGGGAAATGACCTGTGGAGGAAGGGATGGAGAAGACTAGGGTTCCAGAAAAGCTTCTCTGTGAGACTGGTAGAGGAAGAAGGGGTCAAGCATGGCAGGACTAGTTTGGCTGGCAAGGAGATAAGAGACTAAAGGGCATTGCAGACGCAGGTCGGGTACCTTCTGGGTCACGCCTAAGCACCTGGATTTAGGGTCTAATCACAACGATGCCCAGTTGTCACAGAGCAAAAGGGGCAAGGCTGGTACCAAAACAAAGTAATAACAGGAGCTTATTCCAAGAGATCTCACTGGCTCCTGTGCTGAGAAGAAGCTGACAAGGAACGCAAAGAACTAATCAGGAAGCTGCTGCTCCAGAAGTTACAGCAAGAAACTGTGGCCTGAAGCAAGGGGTGACCATGGAAATAAAGAAGCAGGCATGGTAAGGGGGGCTGTGGTATGGCTTCAGGACGTGATGGGCGAAGAAAAGCCCAGGATAAACTCTGTATTTTTGGCTTGAGAAACTGGACAGGAAGGTACAAGAATGCTTATCAGAGTATTATATATAACAAAGACTAAACGCAAACAAAATAACCTAAATAAATGGACTAGTAAGCAATCAATGCAATATACTGCAAGTGACTACACTGTAACAGCAAAATGGTCATGCTATGATAAGCTGAGGAATGACTACAGTGTCACAAATTTTATCATTTGCCCCAAACAAACCCAGTATGGTATCAATATTGTATAGTTTGTTTTATTTATTAAAAAACCAGGGGCCGGTGCTGTGGCATAGTAGGTAAAGCCACCACCTAGAGTGCCATTATCCCATATGGGCAACTGGTTCAAGCCCTGGCTACCCCACTTCCAATCCAGCTCTCCGCTACGGCCTGGGAAAGCAGTAGAAAATGACCCAAATCCTTGACCCCTGCACCCGTGTAGGAAGACCTGGAAGAAGCTCCTGGCTCCAGGCTTCAGATCGACACAGCTCCAGCCATTGTCGACAATTGGGGAGTGAACCAGAGAATGGAAGATCTCTCTGCCTCTGCCTCTCCTTCGCTCTGTGTAACTCTTTCTTCTTCTTCTTCTTCTTCTTCTTCTTCTTCTTCTTCTTTTTTTCAAAAAACAAAGAGATGCACAGGAAGAGACAAATGGACAGATGTCTCACTCTGCTGGTTCACTCCCCAAATGCCTGCACCAGCCAGTGTTCAGTGTCTGGAAATGGCCAAAACACAGAGCTAAATAAACCACCTCTCCATCTTAACTCTTCTTTGTGGCGTTTAAACCTGTGCAGTGAGCTAGGCTGGCCTGCACAGTCATCAAGCTACCTGAAAACCTTGCCACTAACATACATTCCAGGGAGGTGTTGTATACTTTACTTAACTGTTAACTGAACTGTTCTTTGTCGGAATTCCTGGAGGGAATCCTAAATTTCTGGATCTTCAGTAGTAACAGGAATGTCTGTTACTCCTGGAACACACTGTGCTAACAAGGTGACTCAGGATAGGGGCCACCCTGTGACTGGAGTATTGGGACTTGAGGTCTGACCCAACTGGAGGGAAGGATACCTGGCGATAGGAGTTCAACTCAATCATTATTCAATCAATCACATCTATACAATGAAACCCAGAGGTGCTTCCCAGATGGGGAACACAATTCATTTGACATGGGAATGTGGCACAGAAGCACTGCCTTGGGACCATCCCAGCTCCCACTCTGTGTCCTGCTTTGTATCCTTTACAGTAAGATGTCCTAAGAGTCCTCCTGGACCATCAATGAATCTGAACTGAAACACCCTCTGATTTGCAGTGCAGAAGGCCCATGGAACCCCAAGCTTGCAGCCCGCATCTCAAGTGAGCGCAGTCTTCTTGGACATCTCGGCTTTAATCCGTGGGGTCTGCAGCTCTGGGTAGTGAGCATGAGAACTGCTTTATAGTAGTTTGGGAGGACCACTCCCCCCAAACCCATCCAACAGAATTGTCACTGGCTGCAGAGCCTGAGCCTCTCCTTTCCGGCCAGAGGTTTATCCCCACCAGTCCTGTCCCCTTCCTCCCCTATTCCACTCCAGAGAAAAGGGAGGAGGCAAGCACTGTGGCACAGCAGGTTAAACTACTACTTGTGACGCTCTTATAATGACAGCATCTTAACACAGGAGTGCTGGTTCAAGCCCCAGTTGCTCCACTTCTAATCCAGTTTCCTGTTAATATGCCTGGGAAAGCAGAGGATGATGGCTTGAGGGTTTGGATCCCTGCCACCCACTTGGCAGATGAGGATGGAGTTCCTGGTTCCTGTATTTGGCCTGCCCCAGATCTGGCAAGTGAACCAGAGGATGGAAGCTTGCTCATGTGCTCTCTGGCTCTCCCATTCTGCCTTTCAAATAAATGAAGCTTGAAAAAAGAATGGAAAATGACCCTTAAATCAAAGTTGGCATGTAGACGTTTACTCCAGTTAGGAGGGAACTATAGAACAGGAATGATGGCCAGCGCCGCAGCTCACTAGGCTAATCCTCCGCCTTGTGGTGCCGGCACACTGGGTTCTAAGTCCCAGTTGCCCCTCTTCCAGGCCAGCTCTCTGCTGTGGCCAGGGAGTGCAGTGGAGGATGGCCAAAATGCTTGGGCCCTGCACCCCATGGGAGACCAGGAGAAGCACCTGGCTCCTGCCTTTGGATCAGCGCGGTGCGCCGGTTGCAGCGCGCCAGCTGCGGAGGCCATTGGAGGGTGAACCAACGGCAAAGGAGGACCTTTCTCTCTGTCTCTCTCTCTCACTGTCCACTCTGCCTGTCAAAAAAAAAAAAAAAAAAAACAGGAATGAACGCATGAAGGTATTGACAAAAGGACAAAGGACTCATAACGAAGTATTTCACCTCTGCTTAAAAGAAGTCTCTGACTAGTTCCAAGTGTTTCATTATAATACAAAAATGGTACAGGGAGGAGAAGCCTTGTCAGTGAAGAATAAAGTTCTGCTTTGAGTCAAGATTTTGAAGCTTCTACAATACTTTAAAAACTCATTTCCTTTTCATGGACATATGCAATTATATATCCTCCTGTCTCTATTACCATAAATGTAATGTAACTGTTTGCAGAGCAGCACTACAAAGCCCATGGTTCCGCCTTAAGCAATGAAAAGCCACATGTGACTGAATACATAGATGACATGTGTAGGGGTTAGTAATGAGGGTACAGGGAGGGCATGGAGAGGGCAGAGAGGTAAGAAAGAGGTCAGAACTGTGAACTCTGATGGGAAACACAAGACTCTGAGCTCTAGGGGGCCTCTGACTGGTAATGTTCAAAACAGGAGGAGGAAAAAAAGCCTAAGCTTGGAAAAAGCAACTGGAGCCAGGTTTCCCATGCCACCAGGTCCAATCAACGCTTCTCCCTGGGTGTCAGACTGCCCACTAGTTCAGTGACCTTGAATACATAGCCCTTATTACTGAAGGGATGCAAATTAGGGGAACTCAGGCAAGTTACTTAACCTCTCCATGCCTCTGTTTCCTTACTGGAGCAATGATGCTGTGGACAGTACTTGCACACAGTTGGTACCCAGCAGGTACTCGGCAAGCGTCAGCTCTGTCAGGCTGAGGATAACGCAGTTGGCTCTAATAAAGAAAGGGCTCCCCAGCTCCAGTGCAGAGTACAGCTGCCGTCTGCTCAGGTTCCACACTGTGCCTCTGCTACACTGGGAGCCAAGGTCTCAGCTGGCACTGTCCTTGCTTCCTGCCACATCATTTTAATACACACACCACTCACAGAAGATGGGCTCCCTGCACAGTACAGCTCCACACATGTGGAGCTTACATCTCATGCTGCCATGTGACTACTGTGAACAAGATGATGCTTAATGGAGACACAAAATCAAAATCTCCAGTTTTAGTTCCAAATCATGGAATCATTAACTCACTAGCAGACTAACCTATGGATTCTATACATAACTAACTGAATCAGAGTAACACTTAATGTTCAAGGAAAATTACATGTAAAATTAGTCATGTATTTCATGTGACTACTGATGGTTTCCTTGGAATATTTTCATGGTATTTACCTGGACTAATGTCATCATAAATCCAAATGTCAAAGATACATTTTTCGTAAAGGTCTACCTGATGTTCTTCCCTAGTGACCACTTATCAAATAGTCTGTAGAATATCTTGTGCAAGTATCAGATGTTCTACACTAAGGTTACACAATCAAATAACCTGGGTATATGTTCACTGTGTCTCGTACTTCCAAAATACAGCAAAGTGAGCATATTAAATAATAATGTAATTTCAGACAGCAAAAGCAAGCCGAAGTTACCTGGAAGTTAAATGGCACTTGCTTTTAGATACCCTACAAAGCAACCACTTTGATACAGATCTCTACACACACACACACATCCAATGAGCAGCATGTGAAGGCATGATTTCTTCACTTTTAAGACAACTGGCCTTGTCTCAAAAGCCTATGTCTCAGGCACAGCTAGGCACTTGACATATAGTACCTCTTTAAGTCCCCGCAATAACCTCAAGCTGGGTAATCTGAGGATCCTCATCTTACAAACAGAAATAGGAAATGAGAAAGCTGAGTAACTGACAGGACAGAAGTCCAGATGGTGTGACTCCTGAGATCCAGACTGTGGCCCCAGCTGCCTTCTCTGCTGTCTTTGAGTCATGTCATATCCTGATCCATCTTTATTTGCATCAGCATTAAGCAGAGGTGTTACCAGAACAGAGACTGTCTATATTTAATCATGTACATAATTAATGTAAGCTTACTAAATGTTAGCCTTGGGCAGATATTAACTAATAATCAAAGTCTAGGGACTGGTGGCGCTGGCATCCCATATGGGTGCCGGGTCTAGTCCCGGCTGCTCCTCTTGCAATCCAGCTCTCTGCTATGGCCTGGGAAAGCAGTAAGAAGATGGCTCAAGTCCTTGGGCCCCTTTATACATGTGGGAGACTGGAGGAAGCTCCTAGCTCCTAGCTCCTGATTGGCACAGCTCCAGCTGTGGTGGCCATTTGGGGAGTGAACCAATGGACGGAAGATGTTTCTCTCTGTCTCTCCCTCTCACTGTCTGTAACTCTACCTCTAAAATAAATAAATAAATAAAATCTTAAAAAAAAAGCCTATTACTTTATACATGCTATATATATTATATATATTTATATATGCTTTAAAATTTTTACCTAATTATATAATAAGAACTCATCACACTTCACCAAGTTATCTACAGTTAATGAAATTGCTAATGCACTTACCTCTATCAGCTTGTTGGCATGTTCTCGAAAAACTTGGGCATATTCTTTAACTTCTTTCTCATTTCCATTCTTTGCAGCTTCAATCAACACTAAAAGCGGAACGTTGGTTTCCAGGAAAGAATCTGAAACGTGGTCCATGACAGCTTTGCGGAGCTAATAATTAAATTGTAAAATTTTAAATTTATTTCTACCAAGAAGCTAGATCACCTTTTGTCTCTTGTAAATCAAATGGAAGCCTACGAAACATTAGCTGCACTCGTATTAGAACATCTCAGGTAAGCCACACAGGCACCTAACCCTCAGCAAAGGAAACATGACTATGGAGACAATGGTTATACTCCAGTTGCAGCCTTTCTTCAAAGGAAATCTTGGTTTTCAAAACAAGATTCTTTGCCGGGAATTGTAAAGCTAAGGCTCACATTTGAAAGAAATAATACAAAGTTGAACCGAAAGCAGCTCTGGGTTGAGTTGGCACAAAGCCTGAGAATATAAGTATTTAGCTTAATTGGCTAAATAAAATGAAAGGAGAGAGAAAAAAAGAGCACTTTACCACTTACCCAAAAGGGTAAGGAGACTATGAACCTTAAAACTTAAAGGGTTACCTTTGTAACCACATTGATATTACTTCACTAAAGGGAAACGGAATAAAGATACAATTCATCTTTAATTTTGCTCTCTATCAGACATGAGCAATAAAATGTCTCTCAACTAACTTTTGGAAATTGAATTATTATTATAACTGCTTAAGTCTTAATACACTGATTTATAAATTCCACCTTTAAAAACTAAATTCAATTTGATTTCAAAATGCTAAAGGGGTGATTTATCATTAAATGATCAGATTATTTACTCTGTATTTACTAACTTGGACAACCCCCCAGCACCTCAAGTATCTTTTTTATCTACTATTTTGAACTGGAAACTCATCTTCACCAAGGATTCAACAGCAAAGCAAGTATGCAATCGGAACAGTGCAAGTCCGATCTGTAACTTGAATTTCTGGACATAAGTAATAAAATGAGAGCCTTCAGGGTTATTTTCAGAGGCGCCCCAAGTCATCTGAAATTGATTTTCCTACCTGTACAGCCTCTTTACACTAGAGCTAATTTATTCAATTCATTCCCATGAGACGATATTATTCCATGCCTCTAAGAGAATTTATTAGCCATTAAGAGGCTTTTGGGCATAACAGAGATAGCCATTTTCCTGCAAAAATTCATCCTTTCTTCCAGCAAAAAATATGAACCCGTTATTTATTTGGATTCTAATGAAAACTACAACATTGACAACTTAGTAAAGCAATCAGCACATCCTTCCAACTTACCTGTCTACGCAAATCCCTCGTCTTCTTGGTCATTTTATCTATTGCAGAATTGAGTGCATCACTTCTTTCTTTACGCCCAGCCTGGATAAAAAAAATAAAAAGGCATTTTAGCAATTCACATGGAAACCTGACAGTTATCTGTGTTCCAATCAACAATGTAAAAACACTACAGGGAGAGTACATGGCACAGTGGTTAAGCCAATGCTCAGGACATCCACCTCCCCAGGAAGGAGTGCCTGGGCTGTTGACTGGGGCTTCCTCCTGCTGCACATCCTGGGAGGCAGCAGGTGAAGGCTCAAAGCACTTGGGTCCCTGCCACATCTGCAGGAGACCCGGTTTGTGCTCCATGCTTCCGATACTGGCCCAGACCAGCCTCGGCTGGTGTAGGCAACTGGGAAGTCAAACAGCAGGTGGGGGTGGGCTTGTGCTCCCTCTCTCTGGCTCTCTGCCTCTCAAATAAAAAAGTAAAAAGAAATAAAAATTAAAACCCAGTACAACTTTTTTAGCCAAGTAGGGAAATATGAAGAGGTAGAGGAACTACTATGTGACTTTACCCATAGAAACCTAGCCATACAACCCTTAGTTTCCACATTACCTGATGACTGGAACTGATGGGGTTCTGCCAAAATAGAAACACCATGAGACAAAGACTTTGGTTTAAAGTTGGGATTTAAAACCAGAATTTATATTTTAACTGGGGGTTCAGCATATACCAATTACATTAACGAACCAGCTCTCCTAGAGCTGCAACAACAGATTACACTTCATGTTGATACACTCTGAGATCTGAAGAATACTAAGATGTGAAAGGTGGCACCTGTTACAGAAACAACGCAAAACACTGAATTTCAAAACTAAGATATACCACAACTGGTCAGAGTCTGTTTGTATATTTAAATAGATAGATAGAAGCAACTCAAAGCAGAGTATTCTATAAATTACCTCAGGCATATTTTTAACAACTATAGGTTAAGCATACTGCAATTGTACTGCAAATAAAAGAACACATTAGCCACTCGTAGAGGGGTGCGTAAATCAGCATTTCCTCAGAGGTTAGGAGGCTGAACTGAGATTTCCCAAGGCAACAGTCTTAGAATCAAAAGGGACAAGAGTGTAAAGAATGGCGACAGTGAGAGCTGGGCCTGGGAACACCAGTAAGACATAGGCTAGGGTAAACTCTGAAGCACATCAGAAGTTAATTCTCACAGAAGAGCTTCCTTCTATAAACATGTGAGTAATCACCAGAGAGAAATGGAGAGGAACGTAAAACCCAAACTGAATTCCAAATCCTCCCTTTTGGTGCCCGCAAGATGTTCTGGTATGTATAGGCGTCTACACCTAAGCCAGAACAGCAGACCAGTGGCTGGGGCTGAAGAGACTGCGTACATGTTTATCACATGCCTTTTATGGACACCTGGTATTCACTCTCTGAAGATAAATGTCACATATTCCCTGCCATCACCTCTATGGACAAACTGCAGCAGCAGAGGAGAGGAGAAGAAACACTAGGGGATATAGACTTTAAAAAAAAAGATTTATTTATTTATTTTTTACTTGAGAGTCAGAGTTACACATAGAGAGGAGAGACAGAGAGAGGCAGAGAGAGAGAAGTCTTCCATCCGATGGTTCACTCCCCAATTGGCTTCAACGGCCGGAACTGTGTGGGTCCGAAGCCAGAAGCCAGGAGCTTTCTCAGGGTCTCCCTCACGGGTACAGGGGGCCCAAGGATTTGGGTCATCCTCTACAGCTATCTCAGGCCATAGCAGAGAGCTGGATCGGAAGTGGAGCAACAGAGACTAGAACCGGCGCCCATATGGGATGCCGGCAGTGCAGGCAGCGGCTTTGCCCGTTATGCCACAGCACTGGCCCGGGATATAGATCGTTTTGCAGAACACAAGAAAGGAGACAAGACAGGACCACTAAATAATGAGAGCTAAAACACAACGAACTAATATGGTCACAATCAAATTGGATTGGGGTTTCACTCTTCACTCTTTTCCCTCAAAATTTTTGTCCTGCCAACAAATACAACCCAGAAATATTAATGGGGTGTGCAGTAGGAACTTTTTTTTTTAGAAGTTTATTATATATATATATTTATTTATTTATTCATTTATTTGAAAGTCAAAGTTACACACAGAGAGAAGGAGAGAGGTCTTCCATCTGCAGGTTCACTTCCCAGCTGGCCACAACAGCCCAAGAGCCAGGAGCATCTTCTGGGTCTCCTACACAGGTACAGGGGCCCAAAGACTTGGGCCATCTTCTACTGCTTTCCCAGGCCATAGCAAAGAGCTAGATCGAAAGTGCAGCAGCCAGGACTCAAACCAGTGCCCATATGAGATGCTGGCACTGCAGGCTGCGGCTTTACCCACTACACCACAGCGCCAGCCCGGAGAATTCAACTTGAGTAGTTTAATTAGTTACTGACAATCTCAAGGTCAAAATACCAGGGTCTAAAGGTCCGTAAAAGTGAATGAAATCAAACTGATCTCATGATTAATCCCTTAATCTGGAAAATTCTCAGCACATTCCTTAGCCACTCAACACTTCAAGAAATTTTCTTTAAATAAATCCAGTAAAGTTCATCTCTGCTTCTGGTCATGATTTTTTGGGTGTTTCTAATACATCACATGTCCCAGAAAATGTTTGGAATCTGAAGTTCAAAGGTTGAGCTCACCTCCAGAGCGCCCTGATCCCCTCCAATCCTGACTGTCTAGGGATTTCCTCAACTTGGGTAAAAGGATTTACTGTAAAGGCTATTAAAAAAAAATCCTCAAATGGTCTTTTGAGGGAATTACAGTTACATAGCAAAGTTCACTTTAAGATGCAAAGCAACCCACACCATGAATCTGTTAACTCTGCCTTTGTCAATCTACCCTAAAAATCAATTTTTCTTTCTCATTAACTGCGTGAAACAGAGGTTTGTGCCTCATTAATTGGAAGGGGGCAGGTCAGGAACAGTTACTTACTAAAGCTTTTAGGGTATACTAAACTGACCCATCTTTTAAATCACAGCAACGCTTGAAAGTAAACACAGTCCAAAAGACAAACTTAGGGTTCTCAGCATTTGAAATGCAAAAGGGTTACATGTACACACACAAACACATTGTTAAACATTGAGTTGGACAAAAGCAGAAAGCTTACAATCTGCAAAAAAGATTTTACTTCTTTGGAAATTAAAGTTGTCATTTCTAGCTTTGGTCAGGCAAAAGTAACAGGACTCAAACAAAATGTTAGAAAAAGCAACTCTGAAGCATGTATGTTGCTCCAGGGTGAGGATTCACAGACGAAGGGGGCACTTTACAGAAAACACTGAGAAAAAACACAAAAAACACATTGAGTGCCTAACATGAGAAACACCACAACCTTGGTTGTTCCAGCCACCACAGATGGCTGATGCACTCTGCTTAAGCAACAAAGAGTTCCCTTCTTAACTTACAAAGCACTGAGCCATTTCTGGTGTGTCTAGTGTTATCTTATTTCATCCTAAAAATTAAAAAAAAAAAAAAACAGGTGGGGAATTTTAGTATTATATAAAAATGACACCACTTTTCCCTCTCTCTTCCTCCTCAGGGAGTCTAGAAATGAATGCTATACTTTATCTGTGTATTTTCTCAGATGACAGAGCCACCTTTAGCAAAAAGCATAAAACTTTTCAGAAGACAAATGAGTAACTGGAAGAAATATTTATGAAATACATGTCAAGGGGCCAACACTATGGCCTAGGGGATTAAGCCACCCCCGTGATGCTAGCATCCCATATGGGGGTGCCAGTTTGTATCCTGGCTTCCTCACTTCTGATCCAGTTCCCTGCTAATGGCCTGGGCAAAATAGAGGAAGACGGCCCAAGTGTTGGGTGCCCACCACCCACATGGGAGACTACGACGAAGCTCGTGGCTCCTTGCCTCAGCCTGCCCCTGTGCTGGCTGCTGCAGCCATCTGGGGAGGAAACCAGATCTCTGTGTACCTCTCTCTCCATCTCTTTAACTCTTCCTAAACAAATACATCATGTATGTTTCTTTCTTTCAAAACATGCCAAGGTCAGTTTATTTTAATAAGCAAAACCATCTTCCAAAAATTTAGGAAAATGAGCAATTTTGCGTGTGAAGAACAGGAATGAGCAATTTTAACACAGTCTACAGGAAAAGAAAAAAAATGCCAATGTGGATACAAAATGATCTTCAAGATCACTCATCATTAAGAAACAAATCAAGGAGTATTTTTCACCTATCACATTTGTAGACATTTTTAAAGGTTGTTGGCTTCCAATACAGTGTTAATGGCAAGAAGAGATGGTTAGTGAATAATTACACACTTGGAGAGAGGTAAAAGTTTTCAAAGATCATTAGCAATCTCCATCCATTTTAAATATATATGCCTGTGACCCAGCAATTTCACTGCCAGGAACATAACCTATATATAAACTTATGTAAGGATGTAAAGACATTAAAAATATATTCTTTTATCCTGATAAATTAGTATATAAACACATAAGGAAATATTAGATGGACAGGTAAAAGGCAGACACACACACAACATGCAGCATAGAACCAGCTTTCACAGGACAGTCTTACCCCACTCCCTCAAGCCTTAACTAACCCTGCATCGGCAATGTACAAGAAAGCAATCAACATTTCAACAGCAGATACAATGTTGACACACTCTTTATCAGCATTTCATATTAAGAAATTTTCTTTGCATTGACATCATGCTTGTTCTTTACTTGCCAAGCCAATGGTACGGCCCATCTACCCCAGAATCTACTGAAAGGGATCTCAGAGAATGAAGTTTCCAAGTGTCAGCAACAAAGTGCTAGCACCCAGCCACTTTCCACGTAAACCAGTCCCTGTAGATTAAGTCAACTGGGACAGAGTGCTGACTGGAATTGAAAGAGATTCTTCAAGGGAGTATGAATGGGTTTGCTATTCCTCGTCTACCTAGTGCAAATGGCTCTGTATAGTCTATAGCAGTCTATCAAGGTAGGAAGAAACACATCTCAATCAAAGGCTTCTCAGAAATGTACAGAGGGGAAGACAGAGAGACAAACCCAAACGTGGCTACCTATTTCAACACAAAAGACAAAGCTTGTGACACAGAGAGGAAGGTGGAAACATTAATAGGATAAAAACCACTGCCAAAGAATAAAAAGGAATGGGTTTTGCCACATAGATTTCAGGATGGGTATCAACCAAGACTTCAAGATGGTTTGTGATTTATTTGTTTTCATGTCCATGGTAGGAGAAACCAAAGATCTCATAGTTTAAATGCTTATCTACCCAAAGTTCTATATAACATTTCCCTGGCCTAATGTCCAATACAGTGCATCAACCTAGGAGGCCCTCCCTGCACTGCTTAGCACTGGGCACAGAACACTAGCACAAGGCAAGAGGCTGATACATGATGCCCAACAGAAGCAGCTGCCAAACTGCACATGTCCCCAAAACCGAAAGAGTCCCAAACTGTGCCGTTGCAACATCTAAGGACACAGCTCACCACCACCAGTCGTCAGGATCGCTTTCTGCTGCTTTCTCAGTTGTGGTTACTAATAAGAGCACAGAAAGGACTTCTAAACATCAAGATCAACAGAGGGCAGGATCCAGGTGAAAAATGACCCTTCTGGAGGCCTAATGTGAGCAGTCTGCTTTAGAAATCAAAGATTACTTGCTGCTCTCCCCAAAAAAAGGAGGGGGGGCTCTAATTAGCCCACTTACTCTAACACAAGTCTTGATACACCAAGGGCCCAAATAACGGTATTTCAAAAAGTTTTTTTAAAAAGGAATTAAAAGATAAAGTTCATTTGGTACCAAAAAACTAAAATCCATGCAGATATTTTTATTAAGCCTTTTCCATTAACTTTTTGACGATTCTTCATATGTGGCTGCCAACTAAGACTGTATATATGGTTTACAAAAGGGGACATACTCAGATAGAAAATCTTGAACCTCCACACTAATAGCTGCTGTCACTTTTTTGGTAACCATGAAAGAGAATTTTCCAGGCAACAATTAAGACTCTCAGCAGGGGCTGGTACTGTGGCATGGCAAGTGAAACCACTGCCTGAGGTGCCGGCATCCCATATGGGCATCAGTTTGAGTCCCAGTTGCTCCACTTACAATCCAGGTCCCCACTAATGGCCTGGGGAAGTAGCAGAGGATGGTCCAAGTCCTTGGGCCCCTGAACCCATGTGGGAGACCAAGAAAAAGCTCCTGGCTTCAGATTGGGACCAGCCATTGCAGCCATTTGGAAGTAAACCAGCAGATTAAAGATCTCTCTAACTCTTTCAAATAAATGGGTGGGTTGGCGGGTGGGTCTGTGTGTGTAAGGCTGTTAGCAACAAGTTCCAGTTTAATAGGCTTATCCAGAGACCTCCGTGTAACACTCTGGTGCTGAGGCATTACAATTTTTGTAGCTGCACTCACAGAAATATTTCACTTTTTTTTTTTGGGGGGGGGGACAGGCAGAGTTAGCGAGAGACAGAGAGAAACAGAGAGAAAGGTCTTCCTTCTGTTGGTTCACACCTCAAGTGGCCGCTGCAGCTGGAGTGCTGCGCTGTATTTAACTTTTTTTTTTTTTTTTTGACAGAGTGGTCAGTGAGAAAGAGAAACAGAGAGAAAGGTCTTCCTTTGCCGTTGGTTCACCTTCCAATGGCCAGTGTGGCCGTCGCGCTGCCACCGGTGCACTGCGCTAATCTGAAGGCAGGAGCCAGGTGCTTCTCCTGGTCTCCCATGGGGTGCAGGGCCCAAGCACTTGGGCCATCCTCCACTGCACTCCCTGGCCACAGCAGAGAGCTGGCCTGGAAGAGGGGCAACCGGGACAGAATCTGGCGCCCCGAATGGGACTAGAACCTGGTGTGCCGGCACCGCAGGTGGAGAATTAGCCTATTGAGCCACAGCGCCAGCCCGAAATATTTAACTTTTAAAACATAAAGCTCCCCCTTCTACAACAAAATAGAAAGTTTCATGTATATATCTCTGCATCTGCTTCTCCCTATAGAGAAGTGACTGCCCAATAAGCAGTATGCATGGAAAGCAATGTTCTTGGGGAGGAATGCATACAACTACAGCTCCCTACGCCCAAGAGTTTGCCTTAATTTGTTTAAAACCATTTACAGAAAGCAGAGACAGGTGAGATGTATTAGGAACATCTAACGCAATGAAAACTGAAACAGATGATACGGATAGCGCCTTTCAGAAGTAGTACTACCACTTTAATTAAGTCAAAGGCACATGTATGTGGAATAAGGCTGCTTTAATGTGAAGCCAAGAATAAGTTTAGTTCAGAAAACACAAGGGCATTTACTTAGCCCCTTTAGTTAAAGAAAGATAAAGACCAAAAAATGATAAAACTCCATCAACGGGAACTGTGCATCCCACCAATCTTAAGGCAAACATTGTGTCTTCTTTGTTCCATAGCCTGAACATTTGAACCCCAAGAGTGGGCAAGTGAGGAGAATGGCTAGTGACCTGGAAGGAGCTGTGCTCCCTGGGCACTGTAAAGAGTAGGCAGTGCTGCCCACTTCTGCAGGGGCATCAAAAATAATTACTCAACTGCACTGGCACTTCTCTGAGCCATTTTCCTTGCCCGTAAGAGAGCTGAGGTAATAACTGAAGTAGTTTCTATTTATTCGTATATACCAGGTAGGCCAAGTAGACTAGAAAGCAGAAAAGAAACAAGAGTCTAAGAGGGACCAGATGCTTGTCCTAAATCTTCTCGTACAATACACTCCTAACTGTAGTTGCTATCATCCAACAGATTCAAATGCTTTCCTCCACCCACTTCTCCGGCATGGCAAAGGCTTTTTTCATCAGAGGGTAGCTGACTTCAGTAACAGCATTTACAACATCTCAGGGTCTTCTTTTCATTAAAAAAGGTTTAAAAAAAAAAAAAAAAAGGCCGGCGCCACGGCTCAATAAGCTAATCCTCCGCCTTGCGGCGCCGGCACACTGGGTTCTAGTCCTGGTCGGGGCGCCGAATTCTGTCCCGGTTGCCCCTCTTCCAGGCCAGCTCTCTGCTGTGGCCTGGGAGTGCAGTGGAGGATGGCCCAAGTGCTTGGGCCCTGCACCCCATGGGAGACCAGGAGAAGCACCTGGCTCCTGCCTTCGGATCAGCGCGGTGTGCCGGCCACACCAGCCATTGGAGGGTGAGCCAACGGCAAAGGAAGACCTTTCTCTCTGTCCACTCTGCCTGTCAAAAAAGGGGGGGGGGGGGTAAAAAAAATTAAGAGGCTACTTCCCTGAGATTGCTCTCTTTGGAACTTTTGGAATCAAGTTCCTGTAGAAAAGTGTCTCTGAAACCCAGGGAATCTGAGTAAACCTTATCCACAGAAAAAAAGAGCAAGCAAAAAAATTTCCCAAGCCAGTCTATGGTATGGACCCAGGTTAAGAACTTCCACCCTATGGCACTATAGAGAGGATCAAAATCAGTTGGGAGCAGCATCCTTGGAGTCTCTCTCCTTCTCTGTTTCTTAACTATAGAGTAGGAATATGACAGGAGCACTAGCGCAGGCTCACCAGTGCAGCTGCAGCAACTCTGGCAACACTGTGAACTCTGAGGCACTCCGAAGCTTCCCTCCTCTCCCTGCTCAGGGGCCAGATCTGCTTCAGAGGATTCCTGTTTTGCCTTCTCTTTCCCTCTGTGTTTTCCAGGCATTTCCCCCCAATTAAAGTTCTTGAACTTCTAATCCCATCATGGGGTCCCTTCTAGGAGGACTCAAGCTATACACCTGCAGTGCCACAACTTCCACAGGGCCCTACAGGAGGGACCTCAGGGTCTGCCAGTCCTCATTCCAGCTTTCCACTCCAACACAGAAGGTTCACCCCTGAACACCACATTTCTTAAAGTCATCCAGTGGGATGACGCCTTCGGAAGCCAACAGGCAACCGGTGGTCTCAAATCACAGGCACCATGGGTAGTTCTGAGGGTTCTGCCTTCAGGTCCAATTCAAGACCCACCAAGGCTAAGTGCCAATGGGATGGGAGAAACAGATGTGAAGGGTCAAAGCAGCAACACAAGATGTGTAAAATGCAACACTGACTCATACAGGAAAACCTCTGGTGTTTACGTAACACTAAACACGGAACTGCACATTCGTAACAGAGGTCTGAAAAGTCATGTCACTATTAGACAGAGAAGCTACAGATAGGTCAAGCAAAACAACAAACCAACACACAAATCCTATTCCAAAGAACAAATAAGACCTTTTCATTTACAAGAGATTCCAACAAAAAGGAGTTAGAGAGCCTAAGATCAGTTCTTAGGTGGGCCAGCAGGAACCAGTGAGCAAGTGCTCTGTGACTGCAGCCCTCCTCCAACGTCCTCCTTCCCCAACACCGCCAGCTGAGGCTTTCAGTGATGGAAGAGATGGGATTCGGAGGTAAACACAAGTGAGACTGTGTCAGAATCCAGCCATGCTGCATCACTTGTCCTGAATCATCTCTGCTCCACTGATAAATCTCAGAGCGCGTGCATTAAAATGACTATAGCCCCTTCCTCCTAACAGAACATCCAACGATCAACAAGCATTATTTTTCAATCAGCATGGTGATAAAACATTTGTCATAGAATAGGACAGATTTAATTAGAATTCCCCTGAAATTCTCAACGGAAAAAAAATTCAAATGCTTTTCTTTTGCAAGCTTTCTGTCTCCCCTTTATTCTTGGTATATGATGTTAAGCTCTTAATGACAAAGAAGCCAAGCCCACTTAGCTAGTTTACCAACACATCTACAGCAAATCACAGTCATACTTTGATTTTAACCAAGCATGACAGCAAGGCAATTGAGCAGCTTTCCAAACTACCAGAACAGCGGCACTATCTTGCACAGGCTGGCGTTAAATCAGCACTTCATAAATTGCATAGGCTTCTGCCCATTTAGATGATCTCTCTATGCAGAATCGGCGGTCTAACACTGGCTCTCACACGCATTAAAAATCATCACTCTGCTACCCAACTCACTGTTCAGACGGGTCTTCTTGAATGCAGCCTTTATTACAACCTCACTGCTGCTTCCTACACTGAAGGAATACCATGTTTTTAAGTCAGCAGCTCTTCTTTCTCGCTTTATTGTAATCAGGGGTCTTGCAACGACCCTGATACTGTTACAAAGCACAGTGCTTTATAACAGTAAAGCTTCTGGAAAACCCAAACAAAAGACACGTCACCCGGTGACGTCAGCCTATATACAGTTCTGTGTGGTCGCAGCACATAAGCAAATCCATTCTTGTGCCGTTTCTCGGAAAAGCTTTTCAGTAAATGCACTCATGCTGCTCCAGGAGCTCTTCTCTGCAACAAGCAGCCCATCTGCCATCAACAAGTTAAGACCGGGAGAACTAACGGCTGCGGAAAGGGGAGACTGAAGCTTTGATTAACCAACTGAGCAGTCACAGGAGGAAGAAATTAATAACTTGTATTCAAAACTGATTTAGGGGATCAGAGCGGTCAGAGAAAACGAAACCAATGCTTTCCAGAGGAATATCCTAAGGAAGAAAACAACTCACCGATGGATCAATTTTACTAAGAAAGCCTGGGACACAGAAAACAGGACACTGGTCAAAGGCTCCTGCATGGTAGAGCCTTTTACAGACTCACTGCGTTGAGTCTAACAACCTCGACTGAATGCAGCCTCCAATGTGCTCAGAAGAATGGGTAAGTCTGTGCATTTCTATGTCCTGTTCAGTCAACAAGGAATCACATTTTAAAATAAGCCATTGAATTCACATTTTATAAAGGAAATCACTGTCACATTTTGAGATTTTGCAATCTAGGTAAAAGCATATATTACTGTTTTATTCTAAAATGCTTTAAGTTTTGTTCCAGTCATACAAACAGGGTTCATTTTTCTGCAGTAAATGAAAAATGAGTTATACGCAGTGAAATCTTTCACCATAATGTTATGTTGTTGTTGTTTTAATAGTCCCTACGTTCTGCTGAAAGATATCCTCTCTTGTTTTTCTTGAACTATATTCTGCAGGCTTATATTTCAAGTGGCCATTAGGGGCCCCTATGCTGGCAGCAATATATGCAATGAGTATGATTTTAAAAATGCTGCCTGCCCTGGGTATGGCGTGTCCACCCAAATGCCGCTGCGAGAAGCTGCTCTTCTACTGCGACTCTCAGGGCTTCCATTCAGTGCCAAACGCCACAGACAAGGGCTCCCTGGGCCTGTCCCTGAGGCACAATCACATCACAGAGCTCGAAAGAGATCAATTTGCCAGCTTCAGTCAACTTACCTGGCTCCACTTAGACCACAATCAAATTTCAACAGTAAAAGAAGATGCTTTTCAAGGACTATATAAACTTAAAGAATTAATCTTAAGTTCCAACAAAATATTTTACTTGCCAAACACAACTTTTACCCAACTGATTAACCTGCAAAATTTGGACCTGTCTTTTAATCAGCTGTCGTCTCTGCACCCAGAGCTCTTCTATGGCCTTCGGAAGTTGCAGACTTTGCATTTACGTTCCAACTCCCTGCGGACTATCCCAGTACGCCTGTTCTGGGACTGTCGTAGTCTCGAGTTTCTGGATTTGAGCACAAACCGTTTGCGAAGTTTGGCCCGCAATGGATTTGCAGGATTAATCAAACTGAGAGAGCTTCACCTGGAGCACAACCAGCTGACCAAGATTAATTTTGCTCATTTCCTGCGGCTAAGCAGTCTGCACACACTCTTCTTACAGTGGAACAAAATCAGCAACTTGACATGTGGGATGGAGTGGACCTGGGGCACTTTAGAAAAGCTGGACCTGACTGGAAACGAAATCAAAGCCATTGACTTGACAGTGTTTGAAACGATGCCTAATCTTAAAATACTCCTCATGGATAACAACAAGTTAAACAGCCTTGATTCCAAAATCTTAAACTCCCTCAAGTCCCTCACCACCGTTGGCCTCTCTGGCAATCTGTGGGAATGCAGCCCCCGAATATGCGCTCTGGCCTCCTGGCTGGGCAGTTTCCAAGGTCGGTGGGAACATTCCATCCTATGCCACAGCCCTGACCACACCCAAGGAGAGGATATCTTAGATGCAGTTCATGGGTTTCAGCTCTGCTGGAATTTATCAACCACTGTCACTGCCATGGCTACAACTTATAGAGATCCAACCACTGAATATACAAGAAGAATAAGCTCCTCAAGTTACCATGTGGGAGACAAAGAAATCCCAACTACTGCAGGCATAGCAGTTACTACCGAGGAACACTTTCCTGAACCAGACAATGCCATCTTCACTCAGCGGGTAATTACAGGAACAATGGCTTTATTGTTTTCTTTCTTTTTTATTATTTTTATAGTGTTCATCTCCAGGAAGTGCTGCCCTCCTACTTTAAGAAGAATTAGGCAGTGCTCAATGATTCAGAACCACAGGCAGCTCCGATCCCAAACACGACTCCATATGTCAAACATGTCAGACCAAGGACCGTATAATGAGTATGAACCCACCCATGAAGGACCCTTCATCATCATTAACGGTTACGGACAGTGCAAGTGTCAGCAGCTGCCATACAAAGAATGTGAAGTCTAACACCTGCCCGGCACCAGAACGCCCAGCAGATAAGTCACCTCTGTTGCATAGTAGGGGCTGCATACATATCTAATTTTTACCAATGATGACATTAAGCCTAATTTTCCAAACCAAGTGGAGACTTAGTTTTTGAAGTGTTGAAGTATTTTTAATTTTTTAAATGAAATCATATTTTAAGTGTTAAATGAAGCAATGCTCACGTTAATTTGCACAACTGTTGGAAAGTCTAAAAATGCTTACTTCAAAATAAGACATTTCATGTATGTAATTATATACTGTTGTGTGTAAACATTTACACTAAGGTCTCCATGTGCTATTTTTTTCTACTGAAAACAGTTTGGAAAGAAACTATTGAGCAGAAACAGATATAGATCAATACCTGTTTGATCACTGCTCTCCATCCCACGCTCCACAACTGGCTTGCTGCTTCAAAGGAGACAGCAAAGTTCTCTTGTATGATAAATTTGGTATTTACTCAAATCTGCAATCTACTGCCAGTGTGGGAAGTAGAATTTCCTGTATGCTAAGACTGGTAAACATTAAACACTCTTTTTCAAGAGTTTTTGCCTGGGTTAGTAGCTATTATCAAGGTCTACATCATGCTTATCAGCACCCTTTATGTAATTCTAATAAGCAGAGTGTCTCTTTAATATATTTAAACAATCCAAGTGACTGTAAAAAAGTCTCATTACAGTGAAATGAATACTAAATAATTACACCGACTTTTTATCATACATCCCCACTCTGACTTGTAATGGACATGTTGATTTTTGTGCCATTTAGACAATTGTTTTAAAGTCTTTAATTACCATTTTACTAATTAACTTACTAAATCCTGTATTTACATTTAGATGTGGAAGGAAAGATTCAGAAGTTATTTTGGACAGAAAAAAAGATAAACTGAGTCAATTTAAGAACCCTGACATGCTCTCTTGTTTTAAAGTACACACACACACACACACACACACACACTTTCTCTCTTCTCTCAACTGTCACGATCAAAGACGCCTTGACAAAGGGGTTTAAACCTCTTCCTTCTGCTGTTTCCTGATCTTCAAACCTCAAAAAGCCAAATTAAAAATAATTGGCTAGCAACAGGCATAACAATGAATTCTTAGACTATAAAGAGACCATTTTAAAAAATCATTTTATAAATATATGCCAAATTTTGGCCTTTTAACAAAGACACACATTCACATTTTCAGTGTGGTTCCTTCTAAATGAAGGGAACATATTACCGGGTGAATCTTACAGGAGAACACTCGACATGCCTATGCAGCCACACAGCGGCAACTCAAAGGCAGCACAGAGATGAGAAGCTGAAGAGGAAAGGAGATTTTGAAATTCGACTGCCAGGTTAGCCGAAGTCAGCATGCAGCCAAGAATGATTACACACAGACACACAATCCGTACCACACGCAAGGCCCCAGGTCCTGCTACTGACAAGGGAAGAGGGAGGAGGTTCTCCAGAGTAAATATAAACACTCCAGGATTAACAAATGATAATGATTCTACATTTTTCACACAGAAAAGAACCATGAGTATTCCATTTCTTTCTATTATGATTTCTATGGGAAAACTGAAATATCTGGCATTTAGATGTAAGTTACCAATTCACACAGAATTTTTCTATAAACAAGGTCTCTTGTATGTGAAAAACTAAAAATTGGAGCACTAATTTGATTTAAGAAAAATAAGCATTTTGCAACTGTCACTTACTGTATGTGAAAAAAGGCATGCATCTTTAGAGGAAATCACCACCATTAACATTTTTTTAAATCTTTTCCTATCATCAACATTAATGAGGTTTTTTTCATTCAAGGAATACTTTCCTCTCAGGATTCAACTGACAACACGTTAAGATCAGAGTTTAACCCATAAGATTTAACCGTAATTTTTCTTCTTCAATTCTGAGAATGGTACCTACATTTCAAAGAAAACGTGCCTCAGTAAAAAGCAGACAAGATCACGAATTATGGCAAAAATATTCTCTAGGCTTTTTCAGGGTGGGTAGATGAGTTTGGCAAAATCTCAGTTCAGTTTAATTCAGAGGATTCTTACCACCAAGCATTTTGTTTCTTCTTAAGCCAGGCCCTGAGTTTGCCTGGGTACAGACAGAAACTGATTTTATGGCTTGGTATGCAGTGTGTGAGCTCCCCACAGAGGGGCTGGATCAGAAGCCCCTACTACAAAGGAGAGCTCCATGAACTGAAATTGACCAACCCATTTATCAGGGTGACCACAGCCATTTGTCAGGTGACAGACAGCTTAGTCACAATAAAACTCTGTCCTGAGCACTCAAGATTCTATTAACACTGAAGGATAAGTGGAAGAGGTTTTTCCATCATTTCAAACCACAACCAAAATTAATTCAAACTAAGTCAAAAGGTAAGGGAAATTGGCTGGGAATCCCCACATTAATCTCAAAGGTACAGTTAGTAAAATGGCCGTCAGCTGGCAAAATTCTTAATGTGTGTGGAAAAGCAAACCATTTCATAATTCAGAGGAACAGCACAGCTAATGCCACCATGGCATACATTCCAGTTGAATAATAACTGGTTTTTTACCCACCATTTTCCCGGTAATGCCCTCTGAGAAGTGAATGACAGTGCCAAACCAGTAGTTCCCTTTCTCACTTAAAGCACAAACTTCCTTTTCTAAGAGTCTATAGAAGGAAGGATTCCACTTAATTCTTGTCTGTTGTGTTCTGGCCTCAGTCATCTGTGTTCTCTGCCACCTGGCTAGGGTGGAGCAGCATCGCAGCAACACTGCAGATCCTGGGAACACAGCATGGTCACTTCTGACCTGGGGCGGGGCTGAGGGGGTGGGGGAGGGGAATCCCCTTCACCAGCATCACCACCATCACCACCCCCTCCTTTTCACTTTCAAGGTTAAGGGGAAATGGCCACCAACAACCAGAGACACAATCAATCTCTCTGGGAAAAGGAAAGCTAAGGAAGACTAGGACACCATATCTGCCTAGGAAACTGAAGACCGAGTTTGAAATCATTTACATTCATTTCTGTAGCTTGTGAGGCATTTCTATCACCTTTCTGAGACAGTGGAATGGAAATTAGCAGATCCACACACAACTCTGAGGATTCCTTCTGCCAACACCAAAAAGCAAAGACACTAATTCTTAAGCCAAAAATCTGTACTAACACATGCAATTTCTTAATATGCCTAGGTTAATTTCTGTACCAATTCAATGAATGGAATTCACTAAACTTCCTAACTCCAATAATTATTAAAACCCATCTGCTTATTCTAATGCTAGTCACCAAGAGCTAGACTCCATCTTTCCAATAAAAATGAGCTCTATGTAGGACCAGTTCTGAATCCTGAAATTAAAAACAGGCGTATCATCTTCCTAAGGCACACAGACACCGGGACAGCTATGAATGCCCTGCTTGCTAGTGTGTGCTTGATTGCTCGCTCTCTCTTACTCTCTCTCATATGGCTATCAACATAAAAATTTAAGAATGTTTTTTTAGCAGTTTACTTACATGATCATATTCCTAATACAGCAATACAGTGGTGACAGATCTATCTCAAGTGTGTCTGGGGACAGTTTTTCACATTACTGGTTAAACTGCTTGAACCAGAAAAAGACAAAGTAGATGACAAGGCCATTCACAGATAATTCAACATTTCTCTAACCTAGGGCAAACTCATGTGCTTGAATAAGGCCAAAACCAACAGAAAACAACTGCTGAAGCTTTTCCTTCTGCTACTGCAGACATCTGGAAACTTCTGCAATTCCTTCAACTAACTTCCTCCTTGGTGAATTTTTTAAAGTCTTATCTATGGAATGTTTAGTGAACTTTCCTATTAACACTGAGACTGCAAATTCAAACCACAGTCCCCAAACACATTGTGTTCAGTCCCCTTCAAGAGCCATTTGGGGGTGGGGGGAAGGCGGGACGGGGACAGATGGGTTGGGGCAGGAAGAAAATACTATTCCAGGGGAGACTGGGAGGGGGGAGGGCAACCAGGTGCAGTGTACAGGAAAGTTTTGTTATTAAAATTGTGCATACCATAAAAGTGAATGTCTCTTTTTTAAACTCTTCCTTGGTAACTTAACAACTCTGACATGTGAAACTTGAAGAGCTATTTGTCAGATACAGACACCTGAAATGAACAGTTGTTTTGTACTGTGTTCCTCTACAATACCAAGCATGTCAGCTGGAAAGAGGGCAGCTAATCATCACCTGTCTTCTTCAGAGAGGCAACACTAAAAGGAAAGTAGAAGTAAGAGTAAGCACAGCAGAGTGAGTAGCTGCGCTGGTGCAGTCTGAGCAAGTGGACCAACAGCTGTCTGGGAGGCTCTCAGGCCTTGAGGCTGGCTGCCCTCTTACACACATCCCTGCTCCAGTGGACTGCCACCACAGCTTAGGCAACTTCAAAACAGCACCCACGCCATGTACCTAACAGCAACCTGGCCCCTCTATCAGGGGTGGGTTAAGCAGCATCTTAATACACCACTCCAGGGAGGGAGGCACCACGGGTGCCAACCACACTGAGACCACTAGGAATTCTGCATGACCCACTCTACTTCAGATGCCAGTTCAAAGAGAATTAACTGGGAAAGAAAGACAAGATGTTTAACTAGTGCCCTTGGCTTGGCAGAGATAACACCTTCAGACAGAATGCTTCGCCTGGGCACCGCTGGGGCATAAACTACCACGGCTCCCAGGAGCAGTCTGCCACACTTGCCAAGATGCACTGTTTCTCCACCCCCACAGCAGCGTAGTAGGTCCAGCAGGAATAAACAAGGCCTTCCTTTTCCCAAAGCCCAGGCATGCTGGGTTCCCACGCCAAGCATCACAGCAGTTTGTTTAAAGACAGGCAGAGAATCACAACACAACATTTCACTGTCACACTCAGCAGTGTGCGTGACAGTACACAGGTGATGGTGGTTTTAACTGCACAAAAGAACAAATTCCAAATTTTATGGAGTTAAAAGGAGCTTATTAATGTAATTTGCATACATTTTAGGCTTTCAAATTCCATGTAAAATTACATCAGATTTCTTTATCAGTTATTTTAATTAATTTTGCCTATATGCTCAAAGCATTCTCAGGTTCCCACTCAAATATATAATAGATTTCTCCAAAGCCTGTTAAGGTGTTTTTTTCCCCCTTGCTTTAAATATATCTAACCAGCTGGGTACTCGAGGCTCCCTTAGACAAAATGTACCACAATCGGCCTTTTATAAAGAGAGGGAAGAAGATGGGAAAGTCAAGCTATTCCAAACATGTCCCCTCTGGCAGGAGTTTGACCTTCCTTCTCATTAGCCAACGTTTTGGGACACTCTTAAAGACAGATCTTGAGCCTTCCCTTCCAAAGGTTAAAATCAAAGAGAAAAGGCTCCTTATTCACTTGGAATCAGATTCTCAAGATGCATCCCATCCCTGAAACATTTTTTTAAGCTTTCAAAGGTTTTACCAAGAACCATGGGTTAAAAATGTCATGGTTAGGCCGGCGCCATGGCTCAACAGGCTAATCCTCCGCCTTGCGGCGCCGGCACACCGGGTTCTAGTCCCGGTCGGGGCGCCGGATTCTGTCCCGGTTGCCCCTCTTCCAGGCCAGCTCTCTGCTGTGGCCCGGGAGGGCAGTGGAGGATGGTCCAGGTGCTTGGGCCCTGCACTCCATGGGAGACCAGGAAAAGCACCTGGCACCTGGCTCCTGCCATCGGATGAGCGCGGTGCCCCGGCCGCAGAGCGCCGACCGCGGTGGCCAATGGAGGGTGAACCAACGGCAAAGGAAGACCTTTCTCTCTGTCTCTCTCTCTCACTGTCCACTCTGCCTGTCAAAAATAAAAATAAATAAAAATAAACCAGACAGGCCGTTCAAGTTCCTCATAAAAAAAAAAATGTCATGGTTAAACATCAACTTGACTGTAATCCACTCACCATTGTGTTGAGAGCATTACAACTCCATCTTTAGGCTCAGAACCAAAAAGAAGAGTTACAGAATCTTTAGGTTGCTTTTTCTGTGGTTTCAAACAAAAACCGTAAAGCCAACTGTCATATTAGCTCACCTTTTTGTCATCACAAGACCAAAAACGTTTCTCTTATGATGAACAAAAATCATCTCATGCCCGAGATGACAATACGTGGCAGGCAACTGATCAGCATCCAAAAACCTGATATATAAATTACCTCTACCTACAGATTAAAAGAAACCCACAATAACATCTTTGTGTGTATGGAAAAGACAAAATAGGGTGTTAAAAAATCAAAAGCATCCTTAACTTCAAGGGTCCATGGTGTATTTTAGAGGACTGAAGAATCTCTTTTTTTTTTTTTTTTTTTTTTTTACAGGCAGAGTGGACAGTGAGAGAGAGAGACAGAGAGAAAGGTCTTCCTTTATGCCATTGGTTCACCCTCCAATGGCCGCTGCGGTCGGCGCGCTGCGGCCGGCGCACCGCGCTCATCCGATGGCAGGAGCCAGGAGCCAGGTGCTTTTCCTGGTCTCCCCATGGGGTGCAGGGCCCAAGAACCTGGGCCATCCTCCACTGCACTCCTGGGCCACAGCAGAGAGCTGGCCTGGAAGAGGGTCAACCGGGACAGAATCCGGTGCCCCGACCGGGACTAGAACCCGGTGTGCCGGCGCCGCAAGGCGGAGGATTAGCCTGTTGAGCCATGGCGCCGGCCATGAAGAATCTCTTGAAATCAATACAACACTGGGTGTGAGTCCAAAGATTCTACAAATCCTAAAGGGTTTTTGTCAATGCACAAGAAACATTAGCCTGCCCTTACAGAGCAATGGCATATTTATTTCTAGAATATACCAATTTGTCCCTAATCTTTTAGTTGGTCAAGGCAAAAAACCAAACCAAAAGTTTCAATCAGATGAAGAAGCACACTGATTTATCCTGGGGAGAGACACTTAAGCGCAAACTTGGTTGAGTTACTTGTAAAACAGAGCCAGTTGTACGAACAATAAGGAAATGTGAGAAACAGTATCTCTAAGGAGGTTAAGGAGAACAGGTAGACTTGCTCTTCATGCCCATGCTTGATAAATGCTAAGGGTGGGTAGCCTAATCTCTGTGCTGTAGCCTGGGAAAGCAGTAGAGGACGGCCCAAGTCTCTGGGCCCCTGCACCCACCTGAGAGACTCGAAGGAAGTACCTGGCTCCTGGCTTCGGATTGGCCCAGCTCCGGCCATTGTCACCAATTGGGGAGTGAACCAGCAGATGGAAGACACTTTCTCTCTCTCTCTCTCTCTCTCTCCTCTCTCCTCTCTCTCTCTGCCTCTCCTCTCTCTGTGTGATTCAGACTTCCAAGTAAATAAATTAAAAAAAAAAAAAAAGTGGGTAGCCTATACACGCATGCTGCAGGATCTGTGATGATCTAACCTTGGTGGTGACCCATGAAGCCTAGAAGGTCTGTAAAAAATGAATGAGCACTCTCCTGGAAAAATAACTGTGCTTCCTCCTTATCTCTAGGACCCTAACTACAGTGTTCAGAAACAAAGACGACACCCAGTAAATACCTACTACGTAATGTTACACATCTTCTAAATCAGAGTACAATCTGAATTTTAAAACATATTTTACTGGCTGGCGCCATGGCTCAACAGACTAATCCTCTGCCTTGCGGCGCCGGCACACCAGGTTCTAGTCCCGGTTGGGGCACTGGATTCTGTCCCGGTTGACCCTCTTCCAGGCCAGCTCTCTGCTGTGGCCCGGGAGGGCAGTGGAGGATGGCCCAAGTGCTTGGGCCCTGCACCCCATGGGAGACCAGGAAAAGCACCTAGCACCTGGCTCCTGCCATCAGATGAGCGCGGTGCGCCGGCCGCAGCACGCCGACCACAGTGGCCATTGGAGGGTGAACCAACGGCAAAGGAAGACCTTTCTCTCTGTCTCTCTCACTGTCCACTCTGCCTGTCCAAAAAAAAAAAAAAAAAATTTTACTACAATGGGGAATGAAAAGAAACGTGTTTTGAGAAACATCTCCAGTTGTGCTGATAGTAAACACACATGTTCTCCCCAGGTAAGAATCTACAAGATGACAACTAATTTCCCAAGAACCAACGCATTAAAAAAGATGAAGCAATCATGAATTGAACTTTTTTTTTTTTTTAAAAAGATTTATTTATGTATTTGAAAGTCAGAGTTACACAGAGAGAGAAAGAAAGGCTGAGAAAGAGAGGTCTTCCATTTACTGGTTTGCTCCCCAACTGGCTACAATGGCTGGAGCTTTGACGATCCAAAGCCAGGAGCCAGAAGCTTCCTACAGGTCTCCCATACAGATGAATGGGCTCAAGAGCTTGGGCCTTCTGCTACTGCTTTCCCAGGCCATAGCAGAGAGCTGGATCGGAAGTGGAGCAGCTAGGACAAGAACTGGAAGCCATATGGGATGCCTGCACTACAGGCGGCGGCTTTACCTGCTACACCACAGTGCCAGCTCCTAAACTATCTCTTTAAACCTCAGTCTAGCGACAGGCATTTGACACGGTGGTTAACACTCTGCTTGGGACGACTGCATTCCAGTTGGAGTCCCTGGGTTCAAGACTCAGCTCTACTTCCAATCCAGCTTCTTGTTAATGCTCATCCTGGCAGGTAACAGGTGATGGTTCAAGCACTTGGGTCCAGGCTCCTTGGCTTGACACAGCCCCAGCTGTTGCAGGCTTTTATCAAGTGAATTACATGAGGCAAGCGCTGTGGCGTAGCAGGTAAAGATGGTACCTGCAGTGCTGATGTCCCATATTGGCACTGGTTCATGTCCCGGCTGCTCCACTTCTGATACAGCTCTCTGCTACGGCCTGGGAAAGCAGGAAAAGAAGGCTCAAGTCCTTGGGCCCCTGCACCTGCATGGGAGACCCAGAGGAAGCTCCTGGCTTCGGTTCAGCACAGCCCCAGCTGTTGTGGCCATCTGGGAAATGAACCAGCGGCTGGAAGACATCTCTCTCTGTGTCTCTCTCTCTCTCTCTGCCTCTGTCTCTCTATAACTGCCTTTCTGCCTTTGAAATAAACAAATCTTTAAAAAAAAAACTGAATTAGAAGATGGCATATCTTTTTCTCCTTTGAAATACACTGAATAATTTTCAGCTATTTAAATACATACAAACAGGGCCAGCACTGTGGCATACCGGGTAAAGCCTCCACCTGCAGAGCCAGCGTCCCATATGGGCGCTGGTTCAAGTCCCAGCTGCTCCACTTCTGATCCAGCTCTCTGCTATGCCTGGGAAAGCAGAAGAAGATGGCCCAAGTCCTTGGGCCCCTGCACCCACATGGGAGAACCAGAAGAAGCTCCTGGCTCTTGGCTCCAGGCTTTGAATCAGCTCAGCTCCAGCCATTGCAGCCAACTAGGGAGTGAACCAGCTGATGGAAGACCTCTCCGTCTCTCCTCCTCTGTTTAACTGACTTTCAAATAAATAAATAATCTTTAAAAAATAAATACATACATGCATACATACACATACATACTCATTCTATGGCCCTTAGAAAAATCACCAAGATTTCAAGAGGAGCAAATCAAACAACACAGCTGTTAAGAGGCTTACTCCACACTGGAGCATGTGACCCCCTGACAAGCTCTTCAACCTCTCTGTGCCTCAGGGCCTTCATCCCTAAAACAGAATTAGCAGCAGCGACAACCATAGAGAGGTTTATTCATGCCAAGTCCTGATACTGGCAAAAGCTCAAACATGTTTGCCATTTTTGAACAGCAACATGTAGAGAATTAAATGCTACAGCAAATGCAATCACATTAAATACATGTTAGATTCATCTGCTGCTCCCCTGTAACTCCCTATTTCCTACTGTTTATTTTCTCACGAAGTTAATATGTACTATCCAAAATGAAGAGTGATAATCAGCCAGGGCTTTCATGAGTCTGATGCTCTCCATACATCTATTGTTTTTTTTTTTAAAAAGTGACCACATTATCTCACAATTTATGTGCTTTATAAAATTATTAGTATTAGTCATAATATTACTCTAGATTGCCTTAATGAATCCAAGCTAAATTTCTAAAGGTTTAGAATCCCTAATTCCAAAATTTCTACTGTGTGAGGCAGTCACTTAAAATCAAGCAGTGCCTCTTTCCCTTGTTCAATAAAACTATACAACCACATACTGTCCATTACAATAAATAGATGCTGTTTTGTTTTTTTTTTTTTCAAAAGAAATAAGTAATCTCTCTGATGTCTCTGACAATCACATCTGAGGACATAATACATAGCTGGAAATTAAGGATCACCAATCTGTTCATTTCTGCCTAAAAAAAATGGATATCAAGTCTATCATATTTAATTTTGGAAGTAACCCTTCCAATTGTGGATTTGGCTTCAAGTCAGATTTTCCAGAATTATTGAGGAGTACAGGCAAGGAAAGTAGAAGAATCTTAAAGCATAAAGATAACCTACTAGTAGAGTGCACACAGAGCAGCCAGTTTTCAGATAGCTGGATGGTGGTCTTCTACATGAGAAAAAAAAATCTCTAACAAGAAACAAGCTCAGGGCCGGCGCCGTGGCTCAACAGGCTAATCCTCCGCCTTGCGGCGCCGGCACACCAGGTTCTAGTCCCGGTCGGGACGCCAGATTCTGTCCCGGTTGCCCCTCTTCCAGGCCAGCTCTCTGCTGTGGCCCAGGAGTGCAGTGGAGGATGGCCCAAGTGCTTGGGCCCTGCACCCCATGGGAGACCAGGAAAAAGCACCTAGCACCTGGCTCCTGCCATCGGATGAGCGCGGTGCGCCGGCCGCAGCGCGCTGGCCGCGGCAGCCATTGGAGGGTGAACCAACGGCAAAGGAAGACCTTTCTCTCTCTCTCTCTCTCTCTCTCACTGTCCACTCTGCCAGTCAAAAAAAAAAAAAAAAAAAAAAGAAAAGAAAAGAAAAAAAGAAAAAAAAAAAAGAAACAAGCTCAGAATCAACCTATCGGAATGAAATACACATTTTCAATCTTATCAAAATGTACAGATCTGTGGCCCAGGGTTTTTCAAGAATTCCTTTCTTCTTGCCATTGTCTTTCCAAGATTATGATCCAGTTTATCAAGCAAGGAAAATCACTGAATCTACTGAATCACACAGAGCTCTTGACCTTGAATTTGTTATCTGCTTCTCCTCAGAGCCCCAAAACTACAAAGAAAACCAGGTTATTGAGAAGAAACAGTTCAGTTATATAATGTTTCAAATCCTGGGCACTCACCTTCTTCTGGGCTTTCACCTTCTACGAAATGCCTGTAGGGGCTGGTGCTGTGGTGCAGCAGGTTAAAGCTGTGGCCTGCAGCGCTAGCATCCTACATAGGCGCCAGTTTGAGTCCTGGCTGCTCCACTTCTGATCCAGCTCTCTGCTATGGCCTGGGAAACCAGTAGAAGATGGCCCGAGTTCTTAGGCCCC
The DNA here is from genome assembly GCA_949820135.1 of Sylvilagus floridanus. Lineage (NCBI taxonomy): Eukaryota > Metazoa > Chordata > Mammalia > Lagomorpha > Leporidae > Sylvilagus > Sylvilagus floridanus. The sequence continues at coordinate 24,790,278 of OX463241.1, read as the reverse complement.
TGTGCCCATGTGGGAGACCCGGAGGAAGCTACTGGCTCCTGGCTTTGGATCAGCTCAGCTCTGGTTGTTGCAGTCATTTGGGGAGTGAACCATCAGATCAAAGACCTCTCTATCTGTAACTCTTATCTTTTAAATAAATAAAAAATACATCTTTTTTAAAAATGCCTGTAATTTTCACAGTACTCCCGAACTCCACAAAAATACTTACCAGCTACAAACAAATCCTCACAATTAGGGAAATAAGAAATAAAATCACTGGGGCTAACATCATGGTGCAGAAGGGTAACCAAACAACTTCAATACCAGCATCCCGTTTCAGAGCACCAGTCTGAGTCCTGGGTACTCAGCTTCTGATCCAGCTCCCTACTAATGCACCTGGGAAAGCAGCAGAAGATGACCCAAGTGCTTGGGCCCCTGCATCCATGTGGGAGACCCGGAAGAGACTCCTGGCTCCTGGCTTTGGATCAGCCCAGCTCCAGCCATTGCGGGAGTGAACCAGTGGATCAAAGATCTCATTCTCTCTACCTCCCTTTCAAATAAATAAATAAATAAATAAATAAATAAGACCGGAAATACCAGCTACTTAAAAAGTACTCTTTTTGCTTTCTGTAACCAGCATTCATTCCAACCCTAACCAAATAAAATCCTCACCAGCTGTAAGGTGAATAACTACTTTGTGTTTTCTATTTGGGGGTTGGGGTAAGGGCACTGAGAGTAAGGGACGTGGTTGTAAAAATTTTAGAAATGTAGGATTCTTGGGGTAATGACAGGCAGTAATCGTTACTTCCCACATCTATGCTCTAAAACTTCAATCCGATTTTGTCAGGATTCTATAGAACTGGCCACAAAAATGCTGACCTTCTATGTGAATGCATGTTCTGCCACGGTGTTTGCTCCAAATACAGAAAGACAGAGAATCTAGCGAGGGGCAAGGACTGTGCCTGTGGCTCACACGTTAAGAACTGTCATCCGGCCTGCCCTGCCAGTCCACTTCTCTCTCATCACCCTTTACTCTCCCTTGAAATTCAGTGGGGAGAAATGGCAGTGAGAAAGAAAGGAAAACACTCAAACATCCTTGAAAGCATGCATGGAAGCGACTGGACGGAGTTCCATTAACATATCACCTCAGAGTGCTGCTGGCTGGTGTGCAAACCACTCTCTGACATTTGCCAACAGCTTCCAACAACTGGAACAAATTTCACTGTTGTGTTTACAGTCATCTGTTGCCTAAGATTCATCAACTATTCTACATGAAAAACTTAACAGCAGGTGGTCAGGAATCTTCTCCTTTTTGATATAGCATTCTGGAAGTACAACCTTCCTAAGTTATAAATAAAATTATCCAATATATTTAAATTAAAACACAAATCTGACTTTCCAAAGTAACAATCAGAATTTACAAGATAACTGCCATTGAAACATGTTATGTCAACCATGAAACACATATACACACACCTCAGTTTAAACTGAGGAGGGAGTCTAGAGACTACAAATGTAACTCATTATTCTTAGTAACTAGCTTTATAATTTATTTGAGAGTCAGAGAGAGAAACCTCCCATCAGAAAGTTCTCTCTCCAAATACCTTCAACACCTAGAGGTAGGTCAGACCAGTTGAAGCTGACAGCCAGGAACTCCATCCAGGCCTCCAATGTGGGTGGTAGGGACCAAGTACTTGACCAATAACCTATAGCCATCCAGAGTAAGCATTAGCAGGAAGCTGGAATTGAGAGTGGAATTGGTACTCTGATATGGGATGCAGGTGTGTTAACCTCTAAGCCAAACAACCACCCCAGTAACTAGAATTCTAACGATTTTCAAGACTTGCTATCAACTAAGATTAAGAAGACTATGGACAGGACAGATTGGGAAGAGAGAATGGGGAATGATTAAGATTCAATTTATGATGTTAGATTGTGTATCAGCCATCCCAACAGAGATGACAAGGTCAGAGAAAAGGATCAGCAGACAATATAAATTTAGAACTCACTATCAATAAATACAGGTATTTAAAGTCATGAGTCTAGATGATATCAGCAAGATGGAGAAGCAACTTTGCTGCTAGACCACTCAGAGAAATCTTTAAAATGGGGGGAAGGGAAAGCCAAGAACTGTGGCACAGCAGGTTAAGCCAAAGTCCCAACATCAGCATATCATGTCCGAGTGCCACTTCGAGTCCCAGCTGCTCTGCCTCCAAACTAGTCTCCTGCCAATCAATCTGGGAAGGCAGTAGAGGAAGGCCAAGTACTTGGGCACCTGCTACCCATGTGGAAGACCAGGACAGAGTTCTTGGCTCCTGGCTTCAGCCAGGTCCAGGCCCAGCCATGTTGCCATTGGGGAAGCGAACCAATGCATGGAAGACTTCTCTCTCCCTCCCTTCTTCCCTCCCCATCCCATCACTCTGCTTTCAAATACATCCTTACACACATGAATGAATGAATGAATGAATGAAAGAACAAATGAATATGTAAATAAACTTTTTAAAAAGAGAACCATGTATTTTCCTTTATCTTAGCAGAGGTTTGTGTTACCAAGTATGTACATTTATCAAGTCATCATATAGAATTAAGATCTGTACATTACACTGTGTGTGTATAAATTTTACCTTAAAACAACAACTCTAGTTAGGATGCTTATGATGTCATGTTTAAAGGTGGTCACAGAATACAAACGTTTGCAATCTGCTTTGAAATACATCAAAATAAGATAGACACAGGAATGGGCAAATATGTCAAAGCAAATCTAACAACATGTTAATAATGTAATCTAGGAAAAAGTACGTATGCAGATGCTCATTGTGAAAACCTTTCAGCTTCTCTCAGAATGCTCATAATTCATAAACTGTAACTGTAATTTATGGCAGTTACTCTAACACTATTCCTCTCAACCTACCTGAACTGTTTGAGAGTTAGGCTGGATACACAGTATAGCACCTCCACTTACAACCTGAGGGATCTGTGAGAGAGAAACATGCTCCCATCTACTGCTTCACTCTCCGAATTCTTACAATAACCAAGCTGAAGCCAGAAGCTAGTAACTCAATCCAGGTCTCTTATATGGGTAGCACAAACCCAATTAATGAAGCATCACTACTACTTCTTGAGTCAAAAGGAAGCTGGAATCAGAGCCAGGGCAAGGTATCAAAATCAGCACTCTTGATATGGGACATGGGCATCCTAACCAGAGACTTTAATTTGGCTAGGCCAAATGCTTGCGCCCTATTGAATACCTTTAAATAATTCAGGAGCTGACGCTATGGTGTACTGAGTTAAGACACCACCTGTGACACCAGTATCCCATGTGGGTGCTGGTTCAAATCTCAGCTGTTCCACTTCCAATCCAGCTTCCTGCTAATGCATCTGGGAAAGCAGCAGCAGATGACCCAAGTCCTTGGGCTCCTGCACCCACGTGGGAGACCCAGAAGAAGCTCCTGGCTCCTGACTTCATATTGGCTCAGCTCTGGCCATTAGGGCCACTTGGGGAGTGAACCAGCGGATGGAAGGGATGGAAAATCTCTCTCTCTCTCTGCCTCTGCTTCTCTGCCTTTCAAATAAAATAAATATATCTTTAAAACAAATAATCAAACAAGTCCACTATATCCTCATTTATATATATATTAATATATAAAACATCAAGGTGCTAGTCTCTTGCCTTATGAAATTTCTAGTTTAGTTGGTAATAAAACTAACAACATTCACTGAATAAACTAATACAAGAAAATAATTCATAAATTGGATAGTACCACTGGGATTACTGACATTGAGAACAGAGAGGGGATCAAAGAATACAGCAGAGAAACAAGCTCTGAGCTTCACATTCAACGTCCAGCAGGATTTCAATATGTCTGAGGGTGACAATACCCAAAGACACTCATTTAACTGATGGTATCATTTAAGTGAAGCTACTCCCAGCTTGTAGAAATGGCAGACGGCCTCTAGGACCAGTAACGAGTACTACTTACCATGGTTGACAAGGGGGTGGGTTCAGAGACCAGGCTGGATGCCCACCTGCCCTATCAGAGTGCCTAGGTTTGAGTACTGCCTCCACCTCCTCGCCAACTCCCTGCTAATGCACCACCTGGGAGGCAGCTGATATTGGCTCAAGTACTTGGGTCGCTGCCATCCAAGTGGGACACCTGGATGGAGAGTTCTGGGATCCTGGGGGAAGCCTGGCCCAGCCATGACTGTTGAGGGTGTTTGCGAAGTGAACCAGAGAAGATCTCCTTCCATTTCACTCTCCTTTCAAATAAATAAATACTAAAACAAACTATGGTTGACAAGAACAGCCACTCCAGATTTGTGGAGGTAGCTGGTACATGAGGATGAAAGCAGGGATTCTAAAAGATGAATTCTGGAAATTTTTCTTGTGCAGAGAAAAACAAATCCAAACCTCCACTATTAGCAAAGAGCTGCTAAGGGAGATGGATAAAGAAGCATCATTTATTTAAAGACAAGCAAAAGCTAAGAACCAATGGTCAGCTGAGAAAGAACAAATGACTTCAAGAGCTTTACTCAAAAGAAATGGACAGCAGGTTGGCACATGAGGGGAAAAGATTTAAGAAATCATTCGTTCACCAGGATGTACTCAACGAAGCCCTAGAGTACCCATGCTAATTTTCAAGAGTTTACTATTAATCTCCAATTTAACTACTGCTATCATTTAAATATTATTTGATAACTAAACTCACATAGGAATTCAAACCTCAGAGTCATAAATTAATGGTACTAAGAGGGTGGTATTTTATTTAAAGGTGGGGCCTGTGGGAAGTATAAGATTAACATGAGGTCATTTTAGGTGGGGCCTTCATGGCTGAGTCCTGGAGGCTCCATGAAGACAAGGAATGATCATGGACTCAGAGAGATGCGTGTGTGCATGGCCTGTCTCCTGTGGTATGATGCTCTTCGGTATGATGCTCTGCCAGTAAAAGCCATCAGACTCCAAACCAACCTCTCTCCCCGCTAGTTTGAGACTGTGAACCCCAGGAGCCATGAACCAAAATAAATCTCCTTCCTTTATAAGGGGAGCCTGTCTTGGCTATTTTGTTATAGTGACAAACAGCTGGCTAATACAACTAAGTTCTAAAAAGACACATAATTTTCTTCTTGTTCTCATATGCTTTCCTATTTACAGCTTTCTTTTCCAGTCTGGATAAGAATTTCCTCTCAAGAATTAATTAGCCACTGAAAAGCCAGAACCAGTTTCTGCTTTGTAAAGTACACTTCAGTATAATCTACCTTTTTTTCCAAACTTAATGATATACTCTAAAACGCTGGTGACATAAGGTTTTAAACTTTTAGAACAATCATTTCTGGCTGCCCAATATGGTGCAAAATATTAAACAAATGCAGAAGCACACTGCAGTGACAACCTGTTAATTTAATTTCCTCAAGTACTACAAAAGAATAATATTATTAAGCTTAATTTGTTACTTTCATATATAAGAGGTTCATTAATGGTTTCACTGTTAACGAAATCTTAGTGGAACTGCTGTTTTTACTATGTGGCATGGCCGCAATACAATTTTAATAAAAGCCACAAACCATTATCTCCCATCTTACTAACAGAAACTGAAGAGGGGCATCTTAAGGGTTACACTTCACAATCCCAACAAATCTCAGGATTTCAGAATCACTTCACTCCCTCCCAGAACCTAACCTTATCATTCTCTAGTTTCCTCTCCATACACAAATGCTTTCTCTTTCTAGAATCACTTTCAAGGGGCCGTCCTCTTCCATATCACAGCGGCGGTTCAGGCTCCTGTTGTTCCATTTCCAATCCAGCTCCCTATTAATGCACTTGGGAATGCAGAAGAAGGCCTAAATATCTGGAACCCTGCCACCTACCTGGGAAACCCAGATGGAGTTCCTGGCTCCTGGCTTCAGCCTGGCCCATCCCCTGCCACTGGGGCCATGTAAGGAGTGAATCAATGGCTGAAGTAAATCTATCACCTTCTTGGTCTTGCAAAGAAAGTACTTCTTTCAGAAATCCTCACAACTGTAAGAATGCTCATATCTTAAGGAAGGACACACATTTTTTATCTCCTCATTTCAATACAATGAAAACTAGCTGATAACTCGAACTTCTCTACTTAGGCCAACTGAAAAACATCAGAGAGCCAGACAGCAAAATTTTACTTTATTCTTTATTTGACCAATCCAAATGAGGGATATTGAAAAGATCAACCAGGTCGGTGCTGTGGCTCACCTGGTTAATCCCATATGGGTGCTGGGTTCTAGTCCTGGTTGCTCCTCTTCCAGTCCAGCTCTCTGCTGTGGCCCAGGAAGGCAGTGGAGGATGGCCCAACTGCTTAGGCCCCTGCACCTGCATGGGAGACTAGGAGGAGGCACCTGGCTCCTGGCTTTGGATCAGCGTAGCTCCAGCCGTAGTGGCCATTTTGGGGGTGAACCAATGTAGGGAAGACCTTTCTCTCTCTCTCTCTCTCTCTCTCTCTCTCTCTCTCTCTCTCTCTCACTCTGCCAAGTAAAAAAAAAAAAAAAAAAAAAAAAAGTAAATAAAAGAAAAGAAATCAACCAAGACTGGCAATGTGGTATAGTGGGTTAAGCTGCCGCCTGCAATTTCATATCGGGACGGGTTTGTATCCCAGCTGCTCCACTTCTGTTCCAGCTCCTTGCTAATGGCCTGGAGAAAGCAGCAGAGGATGGCCCAGGTGTTTGGGTTCCTGCAACCACATGGGAGACCCAGATGAAGATCCTGGCTCCTGGCTTCTGCATGGCCCTGCCTTGGGCTGTGGAGGCCATCTGGGGAGTGAACCAGCAGATGCAATCTCTTTCTCCCTCTCCCTCTAACTTTTTCAAATAAATTTAAAATAACAATAGAAATTTTAAAATAAATTAACTATTGTTGCTTTTTCCAATGACTTTTACAAGAAAAGATACACGCAGTCCCCTTTACTAAGACAGTGACAGATCTAAGGCCTCATCTCATCCACTCAACACTTCATAGAAGTGTGAGCACCCAAACACCTCCAACCAGATAGCATTAAGAACCACTGGTACAAGAACATTCCAGCGTTTGAAAAGACAGACTAAAAAATCACCAAGGTGCAAATTTTTAGGAAACAGACAAAAAAGTTCAGCCCAGTGCTGGATTTTCTCACTGTTATTAAAAGATTCTTCTAGGGCCGGCGCCGTGGCTCAACAGGCTAATCCTCCGCCTTGCGGCGCCGGCACACCGGGTTCTAGTCCCGGTCGGGGCGCCGGATTCTGTCCCGGTTGCCCCTCTTCCAGGCCAGCCCTCTGCTGTGGCCCGGAGTGCAGTGGAGGATGGCCCAAGTGCTTGGGCCCTGCACCCCATGGGAGACCAGGAAAAGCACCTAGTACCTGGCTCCTGCCATCGGATGAGCGTGGTGCGCCGTCCGCGGCAGCCATTGGAGGGTGAACCAACGGCAAAGGAAGACCTTTCTCTCTGTCTCTCTCTCTCACTGTCCACTCTGCCTGTCAAAAAAAAAAAAAAAAGATTCTTCTAAAGGTGAATTTGCAATTTCTTGTACCCACAGTTTCATCTATATACAGGAAATAAAAAAGCTGACTAGTTAGCTTTCTTGGTTAAAATATGAAAATCAAAAAGCAGGAGCCGGTGCTATGGCATAGTGGGTAAAGCTGCTGCCTGCAAAGCCAGCATCTGCTATGGGTGCCAGTTCACATCCCAGCTGCTCCACTTCCAATCCAGCTCTTTGCTATGGCCTGGGAAAGCAGTAGACAAATGCCCCAAGTGCTTGGACCCCTGCACCCATGTGGAAAGACCCGGAGGTAGCTCCTGGCTCCTGGCTTCAGATCAGCACCTCTCTGGCCATTGTGGCCAACTGGGGAGTGAACCAGCAGACGCAAGACATCTTTCTCTCTCTCTGCCTCTCCTCTCATTCTCTCTGTAACTCTTTCAAATAAATAATCTTAAAAAAAAAAAAAAAAAAAAAAAGGCCGGCGCCGTGGCTCAACAGGCTAATCCTCCACCTTGCGGCGCCGGCACACCAGGTTCTAGTCCCGGTCGGGGCACCAGATTCTGTCCCGGTTGCCCCTCTTCCAGGCCAGCCCTCTGCTGTGGCCCAGGAGTGCAGTGGAGGATGGCCCAAGTGCTTGGGCCCTGCACCCCATGGGAGACCAGGAAAAAGCACCTAGCACCTGGCTCCTGCCATCGGATGAGCGCGGTGCGCCGGCCGCAGCGCACTGTCCGCGGCAGCCATTGGAGGGTGAACCAACGGCAAAAGGAAGACCTTTCTCTGTCTCTCTCTCTCACTGTCCACTCTGCCTGTCAAAAAAAAAATAAATAAATAAATAAAAATTAAAAAAATAAAAAATAAAAAAACACATAGTCATGGCTTTGGTGGTTACGTGCATCAGTTTTGCTAATCACATAATAACCCCCATGCTTTTTCTCTCTGAAGTGGAAAACATCTGCCAGTTTCAAAAGGAGATCAGCAATGCTGGAGGAAATCGTTCAAAGTCCACATCCCATAACGTAGGAAACAGATGTTCCTACACAAGATGACATTAATATATAAGCTATCATTAGAATTTCTAATAAATAGTGTCTACAGAGATTAAGAATAGAATAGTATGACATCACAGAAAAGTAGCCAAAGAAAAGAGACCTGAAAAATGTCTAGAGAAGCTCTGTGGATTTTTTGTTTTCCTAATAGACAGGCCAACTGTGGCAAATCAATTTTGTCCTTAAAATCCTTCCATTTGCACCATACCACAGAATTTGTAAATTTTAGACTGCCACAGTCTGAGGAGTTTGCTCAACCATCCTCTCTTCCTCCCACTTCAGTTTCTCAGTGAAGCCTGGCGGTCCACTCAGCATTTTGTTCTTTCCTCAGTTGGGAGCTCGCAAGCCCTAAGAAGGTTCACTTAAGTCTACGTCAGAGTGTGTGCACAGACATGAGTGCGTGAGCTCAGCTGGGAGAAAATGGAGGCAAGCAGCCCTGGATCAGGACAAAACAGCCCCTATTTATTTCAAAGAAAAAGCCATTATTGAGTTCATTTTTTGTCAAAGATTTTTTTTTTTGGACTTGGCTCCACCTTCTGATTTTTGAGTCTTGTACTAGTCTCCTTCATTTGATTTAAAAAAAGAATCACTCATTTAAATGTATGTAGACGCACATTCAGTGCTTGTATTCAAGAATTTGTATTTCCATAAATAATATGAAGATATCCACACAAATTTGCAGATGTGGGTAAAAAGAAAAACAAAATAAACACTCTTAAAACTATTTACAAGCACAGACATGCTACAGATGTGATGCAATGAGAGCTGTGAAAGGATGGATTAGCACAGTCTGCAGCAGAAGCAGCACTCTGAAAACTCACTGAGCCGGCCCCAGGCCTGGGCTTCTTCCACCCAGCCAAGTCAAAGAGATGCTGATCTTGGAAAATTAAAATGGTCTATGAGAATTATTCTTTAAAAACCTCAAAGCTCAAAATCAGGCAATTATTACCTTGTATTGAAAACACAATATTTTTGCAAAGGAGTCAGTCTGAATTTGGAACATGCCAATTTATATGAAACTCTCAATTTGAAATGTGAAAATTCTTCTCTTAAAACACCAAGTTGAAAAGTCCTTTCTCTTTTATAAAAGCAGTAACCTCATATGAACTGTTTAATCTGCTTCCATGATTGCATAATGCTGTCTCTACAATAAATCCCTTATATCTCGCTTAGTTGTTCTGGTTTTGTAACTTAACCCTGTAAGAGAGAAATGTGTGTGAATATATACATAATCTAAAGCAGGAAAGACATTTTTATCCAAAACAGGAAACTCCCTAGCTACAACACAAAAGATAAACATACATATATAAAAATACAAACAAAGCCTTGGGTGTGGGTGTTTGGCCTAGCAGTTAAGTCACACACTAGGACAACCACAGCCTATATCCCAGTGCCTGAGTTCAAGCAGCTTCCTGCTTCTGTGCACTCTGCAGGCATCAGGTGATGTCAAGTAGTTGCATTACTGCCATCTATACGGGAGACCTAAACTGAGTTTTGCATCATGGCTTCAGCTTGATCAGCTCTGGCCGACTGCTGCAGGCATCCAGGGAGTGAACCAGTAGATGGAGGCATTCCCTTATGATCGTTTTTCTTTTTTCTTAAACAAAATACTATATCATTTACTAAAAATCTTTGATGTGATTTAAAAAAAAAAAAAGATTTATCTATTTATTTGAAAAGCAGAGTGGCAGAGAAATCTTCTGTCAACTGATTCACTCCCCAAATGTCCACAAGTCAGGACAGACTGAAGAGAAGAGCCATTCCATCTGGGTCTCCCATGAGTGGCATGAACCCTAACACTTGAGTCATCATCTACTGCCTCCCAAGATCATTAGGATACCCGATCAGAAGTGCAGAGTAGGGGCTGGTGCTGTGGTGCAGCAGGTTAAAGCCATGGCCTGCAGCACCAGCATCCTATATGGGCACCAGGTGGAGACCCGGCTGCTCCACTTCTGATCCAGCTCCCTGCTAATGAACATGGGAAAGCAGTAGAGGGTGGCCCAAGTCCTTTGATCCCTGCACCCACCTGGGGGACCTGGAAGAAGCTCCTGGCTTCAGTCTGGCCCAACCCTGATCATTGTGGCCATTTGGGGAGTGAACCAGTCTCTCTGTAATTCTGCCTTTCAAATAAAAAAAAAAAAAAAAAAAAAACAAGAAGTACAGAGTAGCCAGGGCTTAAACCAGGTATTCCAATATGGGATGGGTAACCCACAGGGCAGCTTAACCCAGTGCACCACACCTACTTCTGATACAACTTACTGATTACATACAGTATCAACAGACAGAAAGTCATTTAATAGTTAAAATACACTTGGGGCCGGCACTGTGGCGCACTGGGTTAAAGTCCCAGCCTGCAGCACCAGCATCTCATACAGGCGCCATTTTAAGTCCCGGATGCTCCTCTTCCGATCCAGCTTTCTGTTATGGCCTGGGAAAGCAGTAAAAGATGACCCAGGTCCTTGGGTCTCTGCACCTGTGTGGGAGACCCAGAAGAAGCTTCTGGATTCAGATCAGCTCAGCTCTGGCCATCGCAGCCATTTGAGGAGTGAACCAGAAGAATGGAAGACCTCTCTCTCTGGCTCCACCTCTCTGTAACTCTTTCAAAGAAATAAAATAATTCTTTAAAAAAGATAGTTTAAATATACACATAAAGGGGACTGGTGTTGTGTTGCAGTCGGTAAGGCCTCCACCTACCACCAGACATCCCATATGGACGCCAGTTCGTGTCTTGGCTGCTCTACTTCTGATCCAGCTCCCTCCTGCTAATGACTTGAGAAAAGCAATGGAAGATGGCTCAAGTGCTTGGGTCCCTGCTATCCACATAAGGAGACCTGGAAGAAGCTCCTGGTTATGGCCTGTTCCAGTCCTGGCCATTGCAGTCATCTGGGGGCAGAGAACCAGTGGGTGAAAGATCTGTGTCTCTCGCCAGTGCCATGGCTCACTTGGTTACTCCTCTGCCAGTAGCGCCAGAATCCCATATGGGCACCGGATTCTGTCCCAGTTGCTCCTCTTCCAGTCCAGCACTCTGCTGTGGCCCAGGAAGGCAGTGGGGATGACCCAGGTGCTTGGGCCCCTGCATCTGCATGGGTGACCAGGAAGAAGCACCTGGCTCCCGGCTTCGGACTGGTGCATCACAGGCTGTAGCAGCCATTTGGGAAGTGAACCAACGGAAGGAAGACCTTTCTCTCTGTCTCTCTCACTGTGTATAACTCTACCTGTGAAACGGGAGGGAGGAAGGGAGGAAGGGATGGAGGGATGGAGAGAGGGAACAAACTAAGATTCCACTGTGAGACAAAGACTGATCAAAAAACAAAAATCTGCTGCATGGCAGTGGTAGCAGGGATATATCACAGGAGCAGAAGGAAGAACTGCCATGTTCATGCCAAAAGACTAACACTGGTTCTTTGGGAGAGGAGGGTGTGAGATGTGAGAGATAGGAAACACTCATGGAGGCTACTTGGAAAGAATTATAGTGGAATATATGGTAGTCATATTAGAGTCATTGAATCTTGCAAAGGAAGGTAACTAAAGTAAACCTCCCCCAAAAAACAAAAAAGCAGAAAATAAAAAGTATGAAGGCCGAGGCTGGCGCTGTGGCACAGTAGGCTGAGCCTCTGCCTGCATTGCCAGCATCCCACATGGGCGCCATTTCGTATCCTGGATGTTCCTCTTATGATCCCGCTCTCTGCTATGGCCTGGGAAAACAATGGAGGATGGCCCAATTGCTCAGGCCGCTGCACCCATGTAGGAGTCCTAGAACAAGCTACTGGCTCCTGGCTTCAGACTGGCCCAGCTCCAGCCATTGCACCATTTGGGGAGTGAACCAGCAGATGGAAGTCTTCTCTCTGTCTCTCCCTCTCTGACTGTAACTCTACTTCTCAAATAACTAAATAAATCTTTAAAAAAAAAAAAAAAAAAGGCCCCTCTAGCACCCAGAGTGCTGCAAAATAAATAAATAAGTAAGTAAGTAAATACAAGTATGAAGGCTGTGGAGAAGAGGTTATGCAATGAAAAATCAGCTGGAATCACTGTTCAGGAACACTGCCCAAGAAAGAGGTAAAAGAGTCTGAGCCCCAGCTAAGCCTGGAAGCAGATAATATGTATACAACAGAACAGATTTGGCTATTAGCCCACAGCCTCACAGACAAGGCTCATCCTCAATGGGGATACATCAAGATACAGCAAAGTATTAAAATATTGCAGATCCCTCATTCAAGTACTAAAGGTTAATGATAGGCCCAGAAGTGTCCTCCAGAATCCAGATCCAGAACTGTAACATTACAAACAAGGAGGCACCCCCACTAACCAGGTGTACGTAGACGGACTTTCCTCCCTACTCAGACAAAATTCAGTCCCTCTTCCCCAGTTATACCAGAGTTTACCATCAGCCACAGGCAACGCAGTATCACGTCTCATGGTGACCACCTGCTCCAATCAATAGGACAGTGTTCAGAGGATGTGAGGTTAAAGAACACAGAGGCCCTGTGGTGAGAGGTCAAGCACAGCAGTGCCCAGCAGGACAGGAGAAGACATTCAGTGAGAAAGGCAGTGAGGCAGGCAATGCGGGCTCTCCTCTCTGATCATTCATGGCATGCTCTAAAAACAGAATACAGTTTATGGGACTGTCCTGAAACTCCACCTCACAGGTGACACTGCACTGTATGTGGTCTATACTGATGCCAGCTGGCCCACAGCATCGAACGCCTCGTGTACTTTTTTTTTAGTCTTTCTTCCCTTGTGCACACCATTGCGGTTTTTACCATGGCTTTAAGCAATGCTCAAAAATGAATGTAGGGGGCTGGCGCAGTGGGTTATCACCCTCATCTGAAGCGCTGGCATCCATATGGGCACCGGTTCAAGACCCGGCTGCTCCACTTATGATCCAGCTCTCTACTATGGCCTGGGATAGCAGTAGAAGATGGCCCAAGTCCTTGGGTTCCTGCACCCACGTGGGAGACCCGGAAGAAGCTCCTGGCTCCTGGCTTTGGATCAGCGCAGCTCCAGCCATGGCAGCCAATTAGGGAGTGAACCATCGGATGGAAGAACTCTGTCTCTCGCTCTCATTCTCTCTGCCTCTCCTCTGTGTAACTCTGACTTTCAAATAAATAAATAAATCCTTAAGCTGAGGTACAATACTAGAAAACAGAAACTACTATAAACATATACATAAACAACTGACTAGACAGGGTTGGGTTTTTTGTTTGTTTTAAATCATGTGTTCTGCAGTGGTCAACACTAAATCTGCACAAGAAGCCTTCTGTGCTCTAAAACCAGAAAGCATCATTCAAAGTTAAGAAGAACAAATGGGCCTGCATTGTGGTGTAGCAGGTTAAACTGATGCCAGCAACACCGGCATCCCAAGTGGTTGCCAGTTCGTGTCCTAGCTGATCCACTTCCGATCCAGTTTCTTCCTAATGTGCCTGGGATAGTAGTTGAGACGGTCCAAGTATTTGGACCCCTGCCACTGACATGGGAGACCCAGAAGCAGCTCCAGGATTCTTGCTTTGGCCTGGCACAATCCCGGCCACTCCAATCACTTGAGGAGTGAACGAGTGGATGAAGATCAGTCTCTCCCCCTCTCTCTCTTTCAAATAAATAAAAATTAAACTTAGAAGAAAGAACAAATGATGTTTACTAGACAAGAGGCAGGATCAGGAGCTAAAGACCACAGGAGTTACATTACATACAAACCAAAAGAAGACTATATTAAAACAATAAAACTTTCACAGTTATCACAGTACGTGAAGACTTCATACCATCTGTGATCAAGAAAAGATAATAAATTAGTCAAGTGTTAAGAGAACTGACATCTTGGGATAAACATTTGAAAAAAGATAGTAAATGCTGATGGCTGCACACAATACTCTAAAATGCACCATTATTAATATTAATTATTTGTTAAATACAAATATCCAGCATTATACAAAACAGTCAATAACAGAGCTCCTAGCCTAAGGCCACTCACTTAGACTAGGTGGAAAAACAATTCAGACTCGAAACAAGGCAAAATGATTACATTCCAGATATGTGAGCTTTCCAGAGCTGAGAGCAGTAACAGCCTATAAGGTGACGCCACAGTGGAGAGCACATGAACAGAGGCATCTGGATTTAATATCTAAGAACGAAGCTGCAAAGGAGAGACAGAAAGGAAATAGCTTTCTTAAGTGGGAAGGGAGGATAGGATGCAGAGATTTTGGTTATGGAATGTGATTTAAAGCTATAAGAGCAAATGAAAATACTTAGGAAAATATTTTTTAACAACAACAACAAAAAAACTAGGTAAAAGCAGATTATAGTAAAGCCTACTTCACAATCAAATAATACAACTCTCAATATAATGTCAAAAGTGATACAACAAGGACCTAAGTCTCAGCCATTTTAGGTTTCTTGTTCCCCCTGCCTTCTTTCAAGAGACCAGTTCCATCTCACACCCTGTACTGTTCCCATCCCACCCCCTGCATTCTTTCCTAGGTTTGGAAGCCAGTGGGCCGAACCTGAAGAACTAGCAATGGAGAAGCTCATCTCTGTGTACTGCCCCCACCCCCACCACACCCAAGATATAAAAGGGCTCAGCCTGCTGGGGTCAGGGCCTTTGCCACGTGTTCCATCTATGAACACGACGGCAGTCAGTCGACCTCTGCGGATGTTATTTTCTCTGAATAAATTCAGTCTGGCTGCGAGTTCGTATTCTGTCTCCTCTCTGTTCAGTATTCTTTTCCTAACATTCTGGTGCCCTGTGTGAGGAGGCAATAATCTGCCCCTCTTTTCCTAACAAAAAGCAACAGAGCAACAGGCATTTAGCCTAGCAGTTAGGACATCATGTCCCACACTGCAGTCCTAGTTCAGCTCCTGTCTCCAGTTTCTGATTCCAGAGAAAGCATCAGGTGATGGCTCAGGTATTTGTATGAGCTCCTGGCTTTGGTACTGGCCCAGCCCCAGCAGTGTGGGTGCTTGGGGAATGGAATCAGTGGGTGGGAACTCCTGTAATTAATTTAAAACTCATATTTAACTTCTGTGTTTTCGTTTACTGCATGCACAAAAAAACATTTCTGGAAGAAAAAAGAAAAAACTGTAAGGAGAGAAACTGGATGGCTAGGTATGGGGAGAGGGAACTTCTCACTACATGCTCTTTTCTACGCTCTTAGTCTTTAATCAGGTAAACACTCTAAAAATTTTCAAGAAATTTTGCATCATGTACAAAGAAATAGTAAGGATTTCACTACAAGAGACTTTTGTTTCAAAACAAGAAACCCTCAGAAGTGAAAAGTTCTCCTATTGCTCTTACTATCATCATTTCTGAAGCAACTTACCATTAATCCCATGAGCAAGTGGGTGCACAACATCTCAAGACAACTGTTCACAACGCAGTGGAGAGTGACAATGCCACTCAGCCTTCGTGCCCGATCCAGAGTCAGCTCAGGCCAACTATGCAGATGCTCCCCCTAACAAGGCTTTTTCTGTTCAGCATTTTAGAGTCCAACAGAAAGACCGATCACAGCACGAAAGGCAGCACCTTCTAGCTTCTAGTGCCTGTCCCACTGATATCCTTTTATGCTACAAAGGCAGTGCTCACCTTGAATTTTTCTTTCTTTTTTTTTTTTGACAGGCAGAGTGGACAGTGAGAGAGAAAGACAGAGAGAAAGGTCTTCCTTTTACCGCTGATTCACCCTCCAATGGCTGGTGTGGCCGGCACACCGTGCTGATCCAAAAGCAGGAGCCAGGTGCTTCTCCTGGTCTCCCATGGGGTGCAGGGCCCCAGGACTTGGGCCATCCTCCACTGCACTCCTGGGCCACTGCAGAGAGCTGGACTGGAAGAGGGGCAACCGGGATAGAATCTGGTGCCCTGACCGGGACTAGAACCTGGTGTGCCGGCGCCGCAAGGCGGAGAATTAGCCTATTGAGGCACGGCGCCAGCCTCACCTTGAATTTTAAAAGGTTAATTTTTCAACCAGCTTTAGGGGATGGAAATTCTCAACAGTAAAACTAGTAAGTCTATCAAAATAATTTTTAAGTCCTTATACATAACATTTTCCCACTAGGGTTACTTTCTTTTTAGATAAACAGAAAACATAAACACAACTTAGAGAAAATATATGAGTGTTTACAGTACTCAAATAAAAAGTCTGTTTGAAATGAAATCACCAAATAAATTTAAAATGAGTGGGAAACAATAATGAAGAGATTTTACAGAGATGTTTACACAAAATTCAATTTAGAAAATGAACACTGATGATCAGAGTCTTAATTCTGAGTTACGTGGCACGAGGAAGCAACTACAAAGAAGTATGCCAGGCCCAAGTATAGAATGCACATTTTAATAGTGAAGAGAATATACTATGAATCTTGGAATAAAGCCATCAACTTCAGGCAAGACAGTTAAGAAAAACAGAGAGCAATAAAGTAGCCACAGCAATAGTCAACAGAGACATCCTTGCTAAAAATATAATCTTTAGACATTACTACTAGAATGCAGACAAAAGAGAAAACGGCTCTAAAACTATTTCATCACTTATCAAAGATATTGGAGGAAAAGAGGGGCGGTGC
The DNA here is from genome assembly GCA_949820135.1 of Sylvilagus floridanus. Classification (NCBI taxonomy): domain Eukaryota; kingdom Metazoa; phylum Chordata; class Mammalia; order Lagomorpha; family Leporidae; genus Sylvilagus; species Sylvilagus floridanus. The sequence continues at coordinate 24,773,231 of OX463241.1, read as the reverse complement.
CACTGTGGCATACCTGATAAAGCCCGCCTGAAGCACCGATATCCCATATGGGCCCCAGTTCAAGTCCCGGCTGCTCAACTTCCCAACCAGCTCTCTGCTACAGCCTGGGAAAGCAGTAGAAGATGGTTCAAGTCCTTGGGTCCCTGCACCCATGTGGAAGCCCTGGAAGAGGCTCCGGTCTCCTGGCTTCCAAACAGCCCAGCTCTAGCTATTGTGGCCATTTGGGAAGTGAACCCCAGATACAAGATCTCTCTCTCTTTTTTATTTCTCTCTGTAACTCTTTCAAATAAATAAAATGTATCTTTTTTTAAAAGGCTATAAAATACAACTATGTATTTATGAATGCCAATATTTCAAGCAAAACGTGCTCCCCAAACCACTATATTGTTGCTTTAAAAAAATCAAATATATTATCTAATTAAGGTAAAATTCAATCTTTTTCTTACTCTGAGTTGTACATATATAAAACTTTAAATGATTATATGCAGAATCTTCAAATAAGAATCTAAATGCCTAACAATTTATAGGCCAACAATCTGCATATTGTACAGACTCACCACTTTCTCACACAGAAGACAATAAAAATGAAAAACAGCTTTAAAGGATAGTTGTTCAATAGGATTGCTAAGTTTTTGAACTTTTAAAGACTTATGAAAAGTAGAGTGACACAAATCTTCCATCCACTCGCTAACTCCCCAAAATGACAGCAGCAACTAAGGCTGGGCCTGGTTGCAGCCAGGATACAGAAGCTCCATCCAGGTCTCCCACACAGGTGGCAGTAACCCAAGTACATGGACCATCATCCACTGCCTGCCAGAGTCAGGACTCAAACCCAGGAACTTCCGTGTGGGACGTAGATATCTGAGCTGCAGAGCTAAATGACCACCCCAGCCCCACGATAATTTCTATCTATAGAAATGGGGATGGGGACAACCAAAACCACTCCCATAAACACACACACACACACTTCTTTGCATCTGTGAGCAATTAAAAACACAGAAAGATGACACAGTTATCTATCTGCCGTAGCAGTTAAGATGCCGGTTTGGATATCCACACCTCACACCAGAATATCTGGCTTCATTTCTGGCTGCTGATTCCAGCTTTCTAGTAATGACTGCCCTGAGAAGCAGCAGTGATGTTATGGTCCAGGTAGCTGGGTCCCTGCACACATTTGGAAAAACTGGTAAGCTCCTGGCTCCCAGCTCCAGCATATTCCCTCCTAACGCTTCACCCTGTCATTGTGGGCATTCAGGGGAGTGAACTAGGGAGTAGAAGTATGTACTCTTTTTGTCTCAAAAAATAAAATTTTAAAATGCATAAAGAGGGGCCAGCACTGTGGCTTAGTGGGTAAGGACTCTGCCTGCAGTGCTGGATCCCATATGGGCACCGGCTGGAGTCACATCCAGGTCTCTGCTATGGCCTGGGAAAGCAGTAGAAAATGGCCCAAGTGCTTGGGCCCCTGACTTGCATAGGAGAGCCAGAGAAGGCTCCTGGCTCCTGGCTTCAGATAAGCTCAGCTCTGGCCATTGCGGCCATTTGGGGAGTGAACCAATGGATGGAAGACTTATCTCTCAACAAGCCACAGGTTGAGAAAAAATATTTACAAAAATGAATAAAAAAAATAAAATGCATAAAGCCTATAATAACATTTTTTTAAAAGTCCCATAAAATACTATTTACATGATGAGTGGTAACTACCCTTATTCTACAGCCTATGCCTTTCTTAGGTTAAGAAAAGTAAAAACTGGCTCCAAGTCCAACAGTGCTAAACTTAACACGGCCTTCAAAAATGGGAGGCACTGTGCCCCCACCCACATTAAACACACACCCCTTGAAACTGTTGATTCACTGGATTCTCAGCTGCCAAGGAAAGCAGGTGGGCTCAGTGCCTGACATTTCCTTTGGCAGTCATTAGTTCTTAATGTGTCACTGTAGCTAAGTGGAATAGTTTTATTCGCTTCTACCTTAGCAGCTCCTTTTCTTGGGCCTGAGGAAATGTATCAAAGGCTAAATCCATACTAGAAGAAAGCTGTCAATCTAAGAGTTTATAATAAAAAATATTAATATCGCCAAAACACCTCTGCACAATCCCTTCATCACTATATAATCTGAGTCAGTGCTGGTTTCTTACACAGAAACTTTCCACAGATGAGCAAATTAAAGGGGAGGGGAACTAACATTTCCTAAGACTTCATGGCCAGCGCCGCGACTCACTAGGCTAATCCTCCGCCTGCTGCACTAGCACCCTGGGGTTCTAGTCCCAGTTGGGGCGCTGGATTCTGTCCCGATTGCCCCTCTTCCAGTCCAGCTCTCTGCTGTGGCCTGGGAAGGCAGTGGAGGATGGTCCAAGTGCTTGGGCCTTGCAAACGCATGGGAGACCAGGAGAAGCACCTGGCTCCTGGCTTCGGGCGCCGTGCCGGCTGCAGTGCGCAGGCCATGGCGGCCATTGAGGGGTGAACCAACGGAAAAAGGAACACCTTTCTCTGTCTCTCCCTCTCACTAACTCTGCCTGTCAAAAAAAAAAAAAAAAAAAAAAAAAGACTTCTGACAGTATCAATGAGCCACTCACTAACAGGGGAAAGAGGATGCTTAGTTTCCACCATGCCAAGGTTTGCCAATCCCTGTGCACTAATTCCTGATTCTCCATCCATTATTGTTTCTCTCTTCACCCACTCCCCAATGCCAGAGAACACGAACCCTTTTTCTTATTATGTTTCCTACTTAATATAAATAGTCCTATACTTGCTGCAGAGTTGTATAATAATACAATCTGTATTTTTTAAAGTCTTCATTGTACTAGCATTATCTCTTCTAAGCGAGATGTCCTCATTACTTTTGCCCCCCAAGAAGAAAACCAAAAAAGGGACAGAAAAGACAAAGGCAATAGAATGCTTATAGTCAAATAAGGGTCTTCCCAGCTAAACACCTTGACTCTTTTAACAAATAACAGCCAAACTGAGGAGCCTAAAACTCCAAACTTGTTCAAGTCTCCAAAAACTGTGCTGAGGTAGCTTCACAATGAATAAGGAACGTCCACAAAAAAAATTGGTTACTGCTATTAATTATATCCCAAAGTCTAATGAGCAATAATGCAAAATGATGTAATATACAAATACAAAAGAAACAGTTCCTTACTGTGTATAATACATCTTCAAAACTATGACTCCAAGAAGGAATGTGACTTTAGAAGTGCCTGAGATACCGAATGGAATGCCTAGATGATGAAGCAATAAGCATTTCTGGCCTTCTTTTTAAACAGCGCTCCCTAATGATTCAGGAAAAAATCTGCATTGCTCAATGATTTCATCAGAGCCACCCCTTTGTGGGAAATCAAGGAACTCAAATCCAATCTGGCAAGTTAAGCAGCACCAACACCCCACATCGTTATCAGTTCGAGTCCCAGCTGCTTTCCATACAGCTCCTTGCTAATGAATCTGGGAAAGCAGCAGAGGACGGCCCAAGTGATTGGGCTCCGGCACCCATGTGGGAAAACCAAAAGAAGCTCCTGGCTCCTGGCCTCCGCCTGGCCTAGCCCTGGCTGTCGCAGCTATTTGGGGGCTGAACCAGCAGATGGAAGATCCCTCTGTGCCTCCCCCTCTCTAACCCTGCCTTTCAAATAAATAAATAAAATCTTCAAAAAAAAAAAAATCCAAAGTAGCAACAGTGGGTTTACTTCCAGGACACATGCACAGAGAAGCCCAAGCACTAGGTCAACTAGCCTGAGGTGCAGCCTGACAGCAAACCCAAGACACTCTTCCTGGCTGGTCACCTCCTCCTCCAGGATCAGATACCTGACCATTCTCACTCACCCTTGTTGAGAGTCTAGACATCTAATTCATAACTGCTGCATGCAAGTTCACTTCTGCCAAGACCTCTCATAACCCCGACTCCATTTGAAGGCCTGCTTTCCTGCTTCATTTCCCACTGTGAACTGCATCATCTTCTCACTTTTTACCCATACAAATTCCCTTAAGAATCTAACTGAGAGGAGGCGAGGGAGAGAGGGAGAGAGGGAGAGAGGGAGAGAGGGAGAGAGGGAGAGAGGGGGAGAGGGGGAGTGGGGGAGAAGGGGAGAAGGGAAGAAGGGAAGAAGCGGAGAGGCGGAGAGGGAGAGGGGGAGGGGGGAGGGGGAGAGGGGGAGGGGGAGAGGGGGAGGGGGGAGGGGGGGAGGGAGATAAATTTGCCAAGCTGCTCAACTTCCAATTCAGCTCTCTACAAATGTGTCTGAAAAATCAACAGAATATGGTCCAAGTGCTTGGGTCCCTGCCACCTAGGTGGAACACCCAGATGGAGTTCCAGGCTACTGGCTTCTGCCTGGCCCAGCCCAGAACACTGTGTCCATCTGGGAGTGAACAAGTAGAATGAAGATCACTGTCTCTCCATCTCTGTCACTCTTTCAAATAAATAAAATAAATTTTAGCTGAGTGTCATTGATTAAGTATCTATGATTTTTCTGGTATTTCAGGTCATTTTACTAAGCATTTTAATAAGCAATATTAGCAGCTGGTGCTGCAGTGCAGCAGGATAAGCTGCCACCTTCAGTGCTACCACTCCATATGAGTGTCAGAATCCCAGCTGCTCCTCTTCTGATTCAGATCCCTACAAAGGCACTGGGAAAGCAGTGGAACATGGCCCAAGTGGTTGGGTCTCTACATCCTCGTAGGAGACCCAGAAGAAGTTCCGGGCTTTGGCCTGGCCCAGACCTGGCTGTTGTCATTTGGGGAGTAAATCAGTGGATGGAAGATATCTGCCTCAACCCTTCTACCTGCAAAAGATGAGTGGCCTTTCTCCCAGTCTTGGTTGAGATCAGTTTTAAACCATGTCCATCAGTCTTCACAAGGGTCCAGAGACTCCCCTCATTTCCTCTCTTCTATGAAATCCTCTCATCATCACCTCGTTAACGCCACTACTATGACCATTGGTTGCTATTTTCACCCGGTCTTTTATCCTACCCTGTCTGTTTAAGTGTTTACAGGAGGTGATAACGGAATGAACCAAGGCCTTCACCAACCAGGCAATCAACCAAATGCTGCTACAGGGATATACTCGGCTCCCCACCCAGGAGACAGCAGCTTGACAGCACCCCAGGCCAGCAGGAAGTACCTCTACAGACAGAACATCATTCCACTACTTGTCCTGGACTTGTGGGGCTAATGTAATGCCATACAACTCCTGCTTTGTGAAAAACAAAAGGCGGTGGAGCTGGTGCTGTGTCGTAGTAGGTAAAGTTGCCACCTGCAGTGCCGGCATCCCACATGGGCGCCGGTTTGAGTCCCAGCTGCTCCACTTTCTATCCAGCTCTCTGTGACGGCTTAGGGAAGCAGAAGATGGCCCAAGTCCTTGGATCCCTGCACCCATGTGGGAGACCCACGAGAAGCTCCCGGCCCCTGGGTTTGGATCGGCACAACTCCAGCTGTTGCAGCTATCTGGGGAGTGAACCAGCAGATGGAAGACCCCTCCCTCCCTCTCTCTGTGCCTTTTCCACTCTGTAACTCTGCCTTTCAAATTAATAAATAAATCTTTAAAAGGGGGTGAGGGAGAAGTTAGTAAAACAGCACAGTCTAATCTATGGAGCAATCTACACCCCCGACACCATCCTAGGTTCTATGCACAATAATAAAAGAATTCAATGTTCAGACTTTGCAGTCAGCAGGATCTGAGTTCAAACTGAAGCTGTATGTATCACATACTTTTGAGCTGGTAACAACTCAATAGCATTATCATGGGCATGAAATACATAATAATGTCTCCTAGTAAGCAAAGCGGCTGGCATATGGTAAGCAATAATAGTACGGCTAATCTTTACTAACACTAGTTTTTAAAAAATAGGGAGAGGTAAGAAAAGAACACACACACATATCCAAAAGCAAGCATAGAATGCTATTACAGGCAATATATAATGAACTTTCATTCAAAGTCAAAAAGTCAACCTATTCTAATTTTGAAGAGAAGAAAATTCAGAGCACAACATAATGCAGTAACAAGCTCTTCAGAGTCCTTCAAAGGCTGGGAAGCTCCAGCTATGCTGAAGTGATTCCAGGAAGGCATTTGCAAAACTGAGAAGGGGTCAGCATCTAAATTGAATGCTTCCCTTCACTACAGTAACGATAGATCTTTTCAAAAGATCTTTGAAAGTGAACATTAACTGCATACTATTCCTAAGTCTGACATCAAACCATAATCCAAATCCAATTAAAATTTTATACCTGATACATTAACAAAATCAAACTCCTCAAATATGTGTCCAGTTCAATAAAAAAAGTCATTATTGCATTCTTTTGGGATTCTACAATCTACATGTCCAGTGTTATTCAGCAAGAACAAAGACAAAGTTTCTCCTTAGGCAATAACATCCTCTGTGGTTCCCAAGATGTACCAATTTTCTTTTGCCTACAACTACAGTTTTAAGTATGCTTATTCTTAAATATTTTTATACTACATAATATAGTTACTATGCATTGATTACTGTTCCATTCTAAAATTCAATGAAGAAACTGATACTAAAGTTTTAGAAGATTTATTTTTTTTATTCAAAGGAAGAGTTACAGACAGAGGAGGACAAATATTTCTTCCATCTACTGGTTCACTCTCCAAATGGCCACAACAGACAAGGCTAGGCCAGGCCGGAGCCAGGAGCCAGGAGCTTCATCTTTCACGAGGGTAGCAGCTGCCCAAAGACTGGAACCCTCTTCAGCTGCTTTTCCCAGGCACATTAGCAGGAAGCTGGATCAGAGTACAGCAGCTAGGACACAAAGTGGCACCCAAATGTAACCCCGTTGTCACAGCGGCTTTAAACACTATGCCACAATGCGGGCCCCAAGATGCTAAACTTTTTTCTATTCATCTCAGCTGTTAGGTTCAGTAGAAATACAAACCAAAAACATAAACCATGTGCATAGTTTTAAATTTTCTGGTAACCATAACTAAGGAAATATGTAAAAATTAGGCTTAGTAACAGCTTTTATTATCCTAATATATCCAAAGTTTATCAATGAGGTATTTTACATTCTTTTTCATGTACTTTGAAATCTGGTATGTAGTTTAAAGCACATCTCAACAGGAACCCATCACATTTCAAGTGCTCCCATGCTGAACAGCACGAAGCCAAAGATACTCAAGCCTATAGCACATGTTTGCAACTTACTAATTCTAAATCCTAATTCCAGCTGCTTACACATTACCATAAACTGCTGGGCAAAACTGTTCAGAACAAAACCAAATCAAATGGATTTCAAAGACTGAAGGTCCTCTGTGTTTCAGATACTATCTTAAGCATTTTCAGATTTCAGATTTTGGAAGACAGTTTTGTGTTTTTTTTTGGGGGGGGGGCAAATATCAGGGGTTAAAGACAGATGTGCGAATAGAAGCAAATAACCTTACTTCCAAGCAATACAACCAATGGAAAAATGCATGCCCTAGAAAAGGGACAAAGGAACGTATTAAGGATTAGCACATCCCTGTGAAGTCAAAGCTGTGTAAAGTACACAGCCCTTCAGAGGTCTACGGTGGCACTGAAGTAACTTCAGATAAAGTGGAAACACACAACTGGGCATCCAAGTCAGCTGCCTATTTAAGGAATAGAATTATAACCCATTAACCCAACAGTAAGCTGTTTTAACCCATGAAACTAATTGTTTGAGCTCTAGTTTTACTAATATTTTTGTGTTTATACACAGAAAAATAAAATTTTTTAATGTTCTATATGAAAGAAAGGAAAAAAACTCTGGAAATATATAACCCTAAATGTTTAACAGTGGCAGTGCTTCAATGTTAAGTTTGTTCTCCCCCCGCCCCCCGGATTTACTTATTTATTGGAAAGTCAGAGTTACACAGAGAATGAGGAAGAGAAAATGAGAAAAGAGAAAGAGAAGGGGAGGGGGAGAGAAAGACAGAGAGAGAGGGAGAGAGGGAGGGAGGTCAGTCTTCCATCCTCTGGTTCACTCGCCAGTTGGCTGCAATGGCCGGAGCTGCACTGATCCAAAGCCAGGAGCCAGGAGCTTTTTCCGGGTCCCCCATGTGGGTGCAAGGACCCAGGGACTTGAGCCATCTTCTACTGCTTTCCCGGGCCATAGCAGAGAATAGGATGGGAAGTGGAGCAGCCGGCACTTGAACCAGTGCCCACATGAGTTGTCGGCACTGCAGGCGGCATCTTTACCCACTACGCCACAGCCCTGGTCCCCACGAGTTTTAATCAAGAAAAAAAACATACAAAAAGGCAGTAACTTAAATTTCAGTTTTAAACCTCTTAAGATTACAACACCCATTCAAAGCTGTTTTCCCTTCTCTAGAACCCTCACAGGCCAGTAATGTTGGGCTATAAGAGCAGAAACTAATTAAACTTAACCACAACAACCACAATGCACTTGAAGAAAACTTGGAAGTCATTTACGGAACTACGAGAACACAATGACGGGCCATGCAACCTCTGCTGTCATGTACCAGTGGCATTTCCATAACACTAAGTAAAGCCAAAAGTATCATTTTTACATCAGCACCTCTCAGCTCATATAGTACATTTGTGGTATTGCCAAGACAACCCTCCAACTCCAGACCACAATGTGAGCACAAACATTAACACCATTGTTTTCTGACCCTGGAGCCTCTAAAATGGAAGTTGGTCCTCACTATGATTTAAGGTATCACTTTCAGAAATTCCTGATTTCAGAGTACTTGGTTTAATTGGTTTCTACAAATGTTGTCTATATACTGAAAGACCTACAGGAATTAGAAACAAACCACTCATGGCCTCTTTCTTGAACCCCTCAGAAGCTTAAGGCCCATAAAGACAGGGATCTTTAGTTTTTTCCCCACTAACGTATTCTTCGCAGCACAAATATCTGAAACTTCATGCTATTCATTCTTGCAAGCCAACATGAGTTTGCTAACCAGGTACTTACCGAGTGCCTCATCTAAAGAGTTCCCATCTCCCAAAAGCTATAGAAATTACATGGATAAAAGAAATTTACCTGTGCAACAATTCAGGAAGTATATAATTAGGTGCAAAACTTCAAGTACCAAAGAAATAACGTAGGATGGTATAGTCTAGACTATGTGCTCATGAAGACATGAGCACAGCCGGGCCAGGCCTGTGCAGGCAGAACAAGATCACAAAATGGAGTGAGGGGGCCTGAAGAAGGCAACGGGGACAGAAAGGGACAAATGGAATAACTGAGCAGAGCAGTTTCTCCACCTCCGCTGTATACTGAGTCACCTAGGAAGCTTTTACAAAGACTGACCTTGGATCCCAACCAGAGGTCTGTCTTGATTGGCCAAGAGTAAAACCTGGACATGGGGGAGGGGGGTTAGCAGCTCCCCAGGGACTCTCATCTGCACCCACAGTTAAGTCATTGCCTTAGAAGAAAAAAACAAAAATCAGCGAAACTTGATCACTGGGAACACAATACCTTATGAAGAAGGAAGACTCAGAAACTGCAACAATAATATGTACATCTATAAAAATGACAGCAATGATGCAAGAATCCAGGGAACTGAAAAAGTGAAAATAAGTGTACTCTTAGAAACTCTATCACTCTATTTACAATGTTTCACATAGTGAACAAGTTTTAATTAATGCAGGTGGCTTCAGCTCTCTACATACCATAACTATTAGTCTAGGATTTATCAGAAAAAATAATTTAAATTTTAAGTGAGGGCCAGCGCTGCGGTAGAGTGGGTTAAAGCCCCAGCCTGCAGTGCTAGCATCCCAGATGGGTGCCGGTTCAAGTTCCGGCTGCTCTTCTTCCGATCCAGCTCTCTGCTGTGGCCTGGGAAAGCAGTGGAGGATGGCCTAGGTCTTTGGGCCCCTGCACCCGCGTTGGAGGCCTGGGGGAAGCTCCTGGCTTCAGATCAGCTCAGATCTGTTTCGGTTATTTGGGGAACAAACCAGCAGAATGGAAGACCTCTCTCTATCTCTTAGGCTCTACCTCTCTCTTTAACTGTCTTTCAAATAAATAAAATAAATCTTTAAAAAAGAAAAACTGAACCATTTTATAAAATTCAGGTAGAACCAACCAAAAGACTATAAAACATATCTTCCAGAAAACCTCTCGGATTACCCAGACAGAAGTAATCTTACCCTCCTTGCAATTTCTGTGGCATTTTAGCTACGCCAGGAAGTTTGCTGGGACACCAGAAGGGAGGGTCCAAGCCTTGTTCAGCCTCCTGTAGGGTGCCTAGCACAATACTTTGCAAATAACACACACTCAATGTGAACTGAGTGACAGGTGATTCTGATTAAGTTCTGCTGGTCAACAGAGGTTCTACATGTTTTGCAATGCTGCATAAGTAAGCGAAAATCTATCCCAACCTGCTTCTACTCCTTCCAAATCCTTTCACAGCTCTAACTTTCCTTGAGTATTTTCCACTGCTCTTACCCTTCTTCCTCACTCTGCTGCTTTTCTGACAGTACCAAGCCTGCTCGCTGTTACATGAGTCATGAAAGAAACTAAAGATTTTTACCTTTAGGAGAAACATACCCTGAGAGGATCTCTTAAAATACATTTCTGGATCTCAAGAAAATTTGTTTCAAGAGTGCCACCACAATGTACATGAATTCAGTTACCATTAAGCCTTGTTCTGGTTGTCATGCAAGAATGCTATCATGGGGGCTGGAATCTCAGCTCAGCAGGCTAAGCTGACGGCTACAGCAACATTCATATGAGCAACTAGAGTGGGTGCCGGTCATTCCATTTCTGATCCAGCTCCCTTCCAATGCACCTGGGTGCTTGGGTCCTGCCACACAATGGGAGATCTGGATGGAGTTCCGGGATCTTGGCTTCAGCCTGGCCAAGCCCAGCCCATTGTAGATATTGGGAGAGTGGACAAGTGGATCACAGATCTCTCTCTCTCTCTCTCGCTCTCTAACTCTGCCTTTCAAATAAAAATACCCTCAAAAAAAAAAAAGAGTGCTATTATGATCACCACGTTTTTTGTATGAATGAGTGTTTCCCACCTTTTCTTACTCTGTGGCACTTATGACCCTCTAGAGCAGGGGTGGGGAACCTGCGGCCCACAGGCCATGTGAGGCACTCAAACTCATGTGATCGGGCCCCGCCAAAGGCAACCACAGGCAGAACTCAAAATTCAATAAATCTACAGAAAGATACCTTTTAAACTGATGATTTTCTAAGGCCCCATAAATTATGTAATAAATATCCAAACTGCCTTTCGCAGAAAAAAATGGTTCCCTACCTCTACTCTAGACAGAAGTCAGACTCACGAGTAGGGATGGCTGGTCAAAGAGGCTGACCATCCCCAGGACTCCAGGAGTTTCACATAGATGGGTTAGAAAGCTCTAGGAGCAATGAGATCAGACTTCCCTTCTTCCTCACCAAAGAGCATTTTCAAAGCAGTTTCCTAGTTGCAACTGCACTGCACTGCACTGCTACACCATGGCAGGGGAATGCACCACACACCACAGCTCTGGGTTTGTTTTCAATACCAACACTGCAAACCACTCCTCAGCTTAAAAAATTAAATATTGTCCCATGTTCAACCTTAAATACAAATTTTTTTGATGTGTCCCTTATTCTCATTGTGACTTATCAACGACTTTTTCCATTCAATTTAACTAAACCTATAATCTCATTTTTCTGAGGTAAGTTGCCTAAGATCAAAACATTGCAATGGCTTTCACAAATTGTATATGCTCCACTAATTTCACAACATGGTACAAAGAAGCTAAAGTAAGGCGCTCATTCATCTTCACGGCAGGAATTCCACCCTGACTCCCCATTATCTCTTCACATGTAAGTAAACAACAAAGATGTGAACAAACCAGAAAGGACTAAGATCTTTTCCTTAAAAGTGTTAAATTAGCAAAGAATACCACTAGTAATGACAACAAATTCAGATGGTCCCTCATCTCTTTAAAATTATTTTATATAATTTTCATTTAATATATTCCTTCTTTTCAACAGTAAAATGCCAAATAGAAAGTCTAAACTACCACAACTGTAAGCCAGCATTAAATAACGCGAATACAAGGGAATGTATGAAGGAAAAGGAAAAAAAAAACACGACCACAGAAAATAATTACAATTACAATATTTCTAACGAGGAAAAAGAGTTTAAAATTTCACACCAATGGTTTTTAAACACAAACCTTAAAAATTCCCAAACAGGACAACTGTTTAGTCTAGCAATTATGAGCCTCTATCTCATATCAGAGGGTCTAGGGTTTGATACCTGGATCAGGCTACTGATTCCAGCTTCTGGCTAATGCAGACTCACGGAGACAAAAGTGATGGCTCAGGTAATTCAGCTCCTTTCATTCATGAGGCAGATGTGGAATGAGTACCAGACTCCCAACTTTGGTCCAGCCAAGCCCTAGCTGATGTTTGTATTTAGCGAGTCAATCAGTTTACAGGAACGCTCATTATCTCTCTCTTTGTGCCTCTCAAATAAATAACTTTTTTTAAAAAAAATTCAAAACAAGCCAGCGCCATGGCTCAACAGGCTAATCCTCCGCCTTGCGGCGCCGGCACACCGGGTTCTAGTCCCGGTCGGGGCACCGGATTCTGTCCCGGTTGCCCCTCTTCCAGGCCAGCCCTCTGCTGTGGCCCGGGAGTGCAGTGGAGGATGGCCCAGGTGCTTGGGCTCTGCACCCCATGGGAGACCAGGGAAAAGCACCTAGCATCTGGCTCCTGCCATCGGATCCGCGGCAGCCATTGGAGGGTGAACCAACAGCAAAGGAAGACCTTTCTCTCTGTCTCTCTCACTGTCCACTCTGCCTGTCACAAAAAAAAAAAAAAAAAAAAAAAAAAAAAAATTCAAAACATCAAGGACAGCACTGTGGCGCAGAGGGTAAAGCTGTCAACTGCAAGGTTGGCATCCCATATGGGCACTAAATCCTGTCCCAGCTGTTCCACTGCTATTCCAGTTTCCCCGCTAATGGACTGGGAAAAGTAGAAGTTGGCCTAATGTTTGGGCCCTACATGGGAGACCAGGACGAAGCTCCTTCCTTCAGTCTGAGTCAGCCCTAGCCACTGTGGCCATCTCAGGAGTGAACCAAAAGATAGAAGATCTCTCTCTCTCCCTTTCTCTGTAGGTCTTTTTTTTTTTTTTTTTAAATCCCAAACACTACCCACAGTTTGCCTCACAGAGGTCTACTTGGCAATTATCTACTCTTAAAACATTCTGTACGGTTCATTTAAAAATTTACAAATTATAAATACTAACAACAAAAGGATTCAGCATTTCCTTTTGCCCAAAATTAGCTGCTTGGGCACCTATTTGTGATAATGGAATTTTAATAGTATCCAAGATCATCATCCTTAGAAGACATATACTGAAAGATACAGAGGTGAAGTGTCACAGTGTCTGCAACTCACTTTCGAACATTTCAGAGAAGAAAAGTACATTTTACATACATATGCACATGAAAACATTTACAAACATATGCAGAAATGCATCTATGTGTCAAATATGTCTACATTATGTGCATGAAGGGTAAATGCATGAGCACTGTAGGATTTGTATACGTGTGAAGTTTCTCAAAACAAAAAGCTGGAAAGAAAAGGGCAATTCAGAAAGCCACTTAGCCATTCCTTGAGAAATACACTCCAACCACAATAGACAAGGAGCCAAGAACCTATCTGACGGATATACCTCACAGTAATGGTAAAGACACGTTGTGGAACTCTGGAGACATAAATACCTTACTTCCAAGAAAAGACACTCACATTGCCCATGTACTCCGAGAGCAGGTCCTGGAGGGCCTGGCGAACAGCATTGCACTCTGCCACAATTCGCTCACGTCGGTCATCACGCGTGCAGGAAGAGTCGGCCATCAAGGCAGCCCCACTAATGATGCTTTCCAGGCGCTCCTCCAAGGAAGGCCTAAAGCGCTCCTCACTGAAGCTCAAGGGGTCCACAATAATTTGTTTCTGTGGAGGAAGCATCACCAAGTGTTAGTGCTCATCCCTGTTCCTTCCACTATTCAAGAAGACACAGAAAGTGATGGTTAGGAATATCAAGATTTAACACAAAAATCTAACGCCTGAAAGGAAGCTATGCTTCTTGGCAGATGAAGGGCCACTCCATGTAAGCTGGCCTGTGGGAGGTCACTGCAAAAAGAAAACAGTGGCAGCAATACCAGTCAAATGGGCTGGGCAAGGTATCATACCACAAATGCAAACAAAAATGTTACCATGTCCACAATACTTATTATAAATACCTACAGGTCAGCCTATGGATGCTTCACATAATCATCAAAGGAAAACTGCAAGAAAACTGAAAATCCTCTCACTTTCTTATGCACAAAACATAAAACTGCTACATGATATTAAAAGAAGTATTTTACCACAAAGTAAAAATAACACTGACCTCTGTCCTCCAAGTTTAAGACAGGAAAGGCATTTGACGCAGTTAAGTTTCCACACGGGATGGGATGTTCATGTCCCTATTGGAGTATCTAATTTGAGTCCTGGCTATTCTGCCTCCGATCCAGCTTTCTGCTAATGGATATCCTGGGAGACTGAAAGTATTCCATGTACTTGGGCACCTGTCATCTATGCACAAGACCAGACAGTGTTCTGGCTCCTAGCTTTGGCTTGACCCCCAGATTTGGCTGTTGTGTCCAGTTGGGGAGTGAACCAATGGATGGAAACTCGTTCTCTCTCTCTCTCTCTCTCTCTCTCTCTCTCTGTTGCTTTGCCTTTCAAATAAACAAATAAATCTTTAAAAGGGGGTTGGGGAGAAGATGGCACTGTGGTGCAGCAAGTTAAGCTGCTGCCAGCACCCCATACCTGCATGCCAGTTCTAGTCCTGCTGCTCTACTTCTGAACCAGCTTCCTGCTAATGCTGCTGGGAAGGCAGTGGAACATAGTGCAAGTACTTGGGACCCGGCCACCCATGTGGGAGATCAAAGGGAGCTCCTAGTGGACATTTGGAGAATTAACCAGGTGATGAAAGATCTTTTTCTCTCTTTTTTTTTTTTTGATCTGCCTTTCAAATAAATACATAAAATTTTTAAAGAAAAAAATCCATTCTCTGTCTTTCCTTCCCCCTCCCCACCCCCCAACTCCACGTGAATCCAGCTCTCTCAGTGCTGAGTAAGACCTGGTCACAAGCTACAGGTACAAGGTCAATATCAACAACCCCAGGGCAACAGCTCTTGGCTTCCCTCCAGATTCTCCCCTTGATAAAATTTATACTGGTAACCATCTACACAGATATTGTGACTTTACTAGTTCTTTAAAGGGACTGTGTCCCTACTGATTTCAACTTAAATGCCAATTTTTTCCTACCGATAGCTTGCCCTTTTCCAGTAAGGATACATTTCTTCATCCATTCCCAAAGAACTCCTAGTTTTAAAACTGAACATGCAAAACCTTAAGGTTAATATTAGCCTACTTTTCAGCTGTTTACCTTTCTTTTAGGTTATTATAGGATTTCTCCAGTCAAAACTGAATATACAATGCTTTCTGGCTAACAGAAAATGAGGAATGAATGATCATGGAATTTTAATAGGAGTCACAGAGTCTCAACAAGCTTGTAATGCTTCACTGAGTAAAATCCTCTCATTTTATAAGTGAAAGAGCTACGGACCTAAGAGGTTACATGGTTTCTGATAGGCACCACTCACTCATCTCAGGGCAAAATATCCTCATATCCCTTCAACAAAGATCCACCAATGTCAAACTTGAGGGGGAGGGAGACAACAGTGACAGTAAACCATCAGATCCATCTTAACAGGTTATTATAAAGTCATTTAATGTTTAAGGCTCCAGGGTAAAAACCACTAGTTCTGATAGGCTTAACACTGTCATCCTCATACTACATGAGAAGTCTTTTTTTTCTTTTCTTTTTTTTTTTGACAGGCAGAGTGGACAGTCAGACAGACAGAGAAAAAGGTCTTCCATTGCCGTTGGTTCACCCCCCAATGGCCGCTGCGGTCGGCGCACTACGCTGATCTGGAGCCAGGAGCCAGCTGCTTCCCATGGTCTCCCTTGCAGGTGCAGGGCCCAAGCACTTGGGCCATCCTCCACTGCACTCCCGGGCCACAGCAGAGAGCTGAATGGAAGAGGAGCAACCGGGACAGAATCCTGCGCCCCAGCTGAGACTAGAACCCAGGGTGCTGGTGCCACAGGTGGAGGATTAGCCTTTTGAGCCTCGGCGCTGGCCAACATGAGAAGTCGTAAATCACGATGCAGCGGTAACCCAAGCCAAAGAAAAGGGTGGCATAAAGAAAAGAAAGGCGAAGACTATGGCAACCTATGATGAAGCACGGATGTTAAGCCATGCTTGGGACACATATCTCACATCAGAGTCCAAGTCTGAATCCTGGCTATTCCATTTCCAATCCAGCTTCCTGGTAACATACCTATGGAACAGCAGAGGGTGGTTCAAGTATCTGAGGCCCTGCCACCCATGTGAGAGATCCAGAAGAAGCTTCTGGCTCCTGGCCTTAGCCTAGCTGAGCCCTAACTATTCGTGACATTTGGAGAGAGAACCAGCACGTATATAAGATATCTTTTCTCTCTTTCTCTTTCACTCTCTCTCTGTCACTCTGCCATTCAAATAAATAATAATCCTCTTTAAAAAAAATTTTTTAAAGCGAGCTCTTCCATCCACTGGTTCATTCCCCAAATAGCTGCAAAGGCCAGGGCTGGGTCAGGCCAAAGCCAGGAGCTTCTTCCAGGTCTCCAACGTGGGTGGCAGCTGCCCAAGCACTTTGGGCCATCTTCTACTGTCTCCCCAAGCACATTAGCAGAGAACTAGTTGGAAATGAAGCAACCACAACGCAAGCCAACACCCATACGGGATGCTGGCATTGCAAGTGGTGCAATGCCACCACTCTAGCCCCAATAATTAAATCTTTAAAAAAAAAGGGGGGGGGGAGGGATGAAAAAAACAAAATGCAATGCACTATACTGATTCTTCAAAGCATTCCTACTTAGGAAAGGAAGCTGCCTGCCTGAAACACAAGTTTCCCTTTAATTTCTAAAAAAAATTTCACAGCAGTTGGTTTTTTAAAAATCAAACTGAAAAAAATCTTAAGCTGCTGCCATCTGCTGGAAACCACTAAGCACTGTGGGTAGGAATTAACATGAAGTCAACCAAAGCTGCATCCAGAGAGTGCATACGGTACGGTGTGAGCAAACAAACAATATAGACACAATACAGACCTAAGACATCAACCATGAAAGGTAAATTATTTGCTATTATGCTAAGAAAATATTTTAATCCCAAATTTGTTTCTGCTTCATTAATTTTGTCCATTGTTCCCACTTAGTCACTAGAAGTATACGTAAAAAGACAAGCAAGATTAAGAACACAGTTCTTACTGCAGCACTTATAACAGTGCTCCCGCAGGGGAGGGGAGAGCATGCAGAGCCTCTGTGCACTTCTGTATCTCCCACAGCTTCACATCTGCCAGAAAGTCAAAATCTGGGTTGAAATTAACCAAACTAACAACCTCAATGAAGAACGATCTTACAGGAAACACAAGTTGGAGAAAAAGAATCCAGAAACTTTAACCCACTCTTGAAATAAAGAAATAAAGAAATGCTTTGGGCCAAGTTCAAGTAGCCTGACGATTTCTAAAAATGTTCTTTACTTAGATTGCAAATATGAGTGGAAATTGAGCTTTCAAATGCCTTGATCGCATTTGCCCCAGGAACCCATCATCTTTTGGAGGCTGGTGAAGAGCCTGAAGTTCCTCCCAAAGACAACTTACATCAAAGTTATTGAGTGCATACGCCAGCTCGCCGCCGCCACTGCCACTCGGGTGCTGAGAGGCATCGTCTGACGTGGTGGCCTGGGCTGCATTGGAAATGCCGGTGACTGCTTGCTGCAGCTGCTTATAGATCAGGTCCCTGTTGGCCTTATAGGCGGCAACATCTGGGTGCTGCAGGCAGGCCTGGGATGCAGTATACAGGATGGGAACATTCTTCTGTAGGATCCCTCTAGCTGCAGCCATCTGATCCCGATGACCCACATCTTTCAGTTCCTACAAGAGTAAACAAGAAATTGGCATGATCTTTAGACAGGTTATACTCCAATAAGTTTGCTAGTATACGATGGCAAGCTGGTTTATAACGTTCAGGCACATTTTTTCCACTAACAATCTGACTTGAAAGTTCAATGCACCTTAATAAGAACAACTGAGAGCTCTGGACCCACCTGGGCCCATCTGTGGATCTCCAACCAGATTCTTTCTGAACTACCATACCCTTGGTTCAACTCTCTGTACCTAGTTTCTCCTGTAATATATCAACAAGAATTGTACCTTGCACTGTTTTCAAGATTAAATGGGATAATGCATGTAAAGCACTTAGCACATAACTAATCAAAGACAACACATAAAACGTGAACTGTACTTTACCTGTCCCAACCAACAAAAAGAGACTACGCGGACCAACACTTAAATAAAGTAAAATTAACAATAGGGATGTATTTATCATTAAGTTACACGGCTCATGACAATCGAGACCCACATGATCCAGTAATTGTAATTCACGATTACAACAACCTATTGTTTAGATGTGGTCTTAACCCAAAACTGTAATACACAGTCAAAGGGATGTAAAGGTCTTTACAACATTGCTACTATTACATCTACCACTAGGCCGGCGCCGTGGCTCAATAGGCTAATCCTCCGCCTGAGGCACTGGCACACCGGGTTCTAGTCCCGGTCCGGGTGCCGGATCCTGTCCCGGTTGCTCCTCTCCCAGGCCAGCTCTCTGCTGTGGCCCAAGTGCTTGGGCCCTGCACCTGCATGGGAGACCAGGAGAAGCACCTGGCTCCTGGTTTTGGATTGGCGCAGCGTGCCGGCCGCAGTGACCATTGGGGAGTGAACCAACAGAAAAGGAAGACCTTTTTCTCTGTCTCTCTAACTCTGCCTATCAAAAAATAAAATAAAAAATAAATCTACTACTAGATAAGATAAACGACAAGTGACATCAAAATACTCAAGAGCTGGGGCTAGAATGTTTACGATACTGTCAGTGAAGCTGGCATCCCATATAGGCACCAGATCTTGGCTGCTCCACTTCCAATCCAGCTCCCTGCTTATGGTCAGGGGAAAAATGGCCGAAGTATCTGGGCCCCTGCTACCCAAATGGAGATCCAGAAAAGGCTTCTGGCTTCAGCCTGACCCAGCCCTGGCAGTTGCAGCCATCTGGGGAATGACCTAGCAGATAGAAGACATCTCTCTCTCTCCCTCCCTCACTTACCCCCCCATCCCTCTTGCTCTCCCTCCCACTCCCCTTCTCTCTGACTTTCAAATGAATAAATACATCATTATATTTAAAAAAAAAATGCCCAGAGCAGCAGCAAACATTTAGCTAGGGGGTGGAGTAGGGGTCCAGGGTGCCTTCTGACTTCAGCTTCGTGCTCATGTGTGCCTTGGCAGGCAGCAGTGAGGGCTCCAGCAGTCTCAAGTATTCAGGCTCCTGCCACCCAGGTGGGAAACCTGGATTGAGTGACCAACTTCCCTCTGGGCCACTGCAAGCATTTGGGAAGGGAACTAGTGGATGGGATAATACTTGCTGGCTCTCTTATGTGCATACATGCACTCGCTGTGTCTCTCTCTCCTTTTCTTACTCTCCTTCAAATAAATTTTAAAGTAATTTTTAAAATTTAACATCTATAGTAAATTTGGATCAGTGCCACAGAAGAGGAATATGAATCAGAGTTATCTGACCACCAAATGAATGCCAACTTTATCTGATATGTGATCATGGAACTTCAACATTAATGTTACCAACTGAATTCTAGAATATAAATGTAAATGCTTTAAAAGCAAGTATTACATGTGTAAACAGTAAGAGAAAATTGACTAACTTAAAAGGCCAAAGTCAATTACTCAATTAAAAGACTGACTTAGCTATTCAATGGCTCATCTTTCTAGATGAGTTCCTAATTAAGCATTAGAGACAACCAAACTTCCTTTGGCTTCCTTTTGCTGAAAGTTGTTATCAGTATGTATTTCAGGGTTGTATCTTTATTCAGCCCTTGTAGGATATGACAGCTCACTTTTCCTCCTAGATTTCTTTTCTCGTTTGGAATTTGAATTTGCAATTAACAGCTCACAGCACTCAAATGCCCTATAGCATAATACATTAGGCTAAATATTCAGAAACAGGACCCTGTGGATTCAGGGGATCAGTGATCACATTAAGATTCAGGCCATGACAAGGGGCTATGGCTGACCATTAAGCTAAAACAAGCTGCTACGCATGCTATGTGTGGCATTTTCTAAATATTCTGCTCTCACCATAACCTTAGAAGTCATCTGGCCAAGCACCTGCCTGTAAGTGCTTACACCGTCCTCTACGGTGAAGCTGCTCTACAATCAGCTTTGGCATTCCCCCCAAGCACCTGCAGCCTGGATCAGCACAGCCTCGTAAAGGTTACCAAAGACACCAGAGTCACCTAAAGTCAACAGATGCCAGAATGACAAATCAACATCTGACTTTTTTGTGTGTGTGTGGACAGGCAGAGTGGACAGTGAGAGAGAGAGACAGAGAGAAAGGTCTTCCTTTTGCCATTGGTTCACCCTCCAATGGCCACCGCACCGCGCCAATCTGATGGCAGAAGCCAGGTGCTTCTCCTGGTCTCCCATGGGGTACAGGGCCCAAGCACCTGGGCCATCCTCCACTGCACTCCCTGGCCACAGCAGAGAGCTGGCCTGGAAGAGGGGCAACCGGGACTAGAACCTGGTGTGCCGGCGCTGCAAGGCGGAGGATTAGCCTAGTGAGCTGCGGCACCGGCTCAACATCTGACTTTTTATGCCACTGTCTTGTCCAGTATGAAAAACCTCAACTTTTCCAAAGACTGAATTAGGCTAAACATTCCTAACAGGACCCTGTGGATTTAGACAACTGGTCATACTTTGCTGAGTCATCTTAAGACCAAGTGCATGGGGCCAGTGCTGTGGCATGGCAGTTAAAGCTGCCACCTGCAGGGCGGGCATCCCATATGGGCGCCGGTTCGAGTCTCTGCTGCTCCTCTTCTGATCCAGCTCTCTACCACTGCCTTGGAAAGCAGTAGTCCTTGGGCCCCTGCACCCATGTGGGAGACCTGGAAGAAGCTCCTGGCTCCTGAGAGGTGCAGCTCTGGCCTTTGCAGCCAATTGGGGAGCGACCCAGCAGACAGAAGAAACCTCTCTTTCTTTCTTTCTCTCTCTCTCTCTCTGCCTCTCCTTCTCTGTGTAAATCTTTCAAATAAATAAGTAAATCTAAAAAAAAAAAAAAAAAAAAGACCAGGTGCTGTGGCTAAACCATGCTTACATGGCTGGTGCACCTGTTCCATGTGGCCTTCTCTTCATGTCTTGCCTTCACCACAATGTATCTCTGACAGACTCCTACTTGCTAAGGATGGGGAATATATTTTAAATTATAATGAAAATGACAACTAAATACCATCATTTATTCTAGCTGCTAGAGTGTTCTACTTTCTCTCTTTAGAACTGTTTCTGCCTTAGCACAAAAAAGCTAGATTTTGTTACGATAGGAAAATGAACACTATCACAGGGCATCACTATAGTAAGAATAATCAAATATATTCTTCTCAAGACATACAGTGGTGAGAAGCAATCCAGATTACTGATAAAAGAAGGGTATTAAGCAAAGCACAGGATTAATTATCAAATCAGAATCCCTGGGTCTACTTTAGCCTTTATGACTTCCCAACTCTACCATTCCAGTTAAGGTTAAAGCAGATTCAGGAAGAACCAAGGAGAAAACATAAAAAGGAAATAACTGTTTGCAAGGTGATCTGAACGACCCATCCCATGCAGTGATCACGAAACTGAGGCTGGGGCCAGTATTGCAGCACAGCAGGTAAAGCCACCACCTGCAAGGCCAGCATCCTATATGGCCGCTCTGCTTCCAATCCAGCTTCCTGCTAATGAGCTTTGGAAAGCGAAAGAGGATGGCCCAAATGCATGAGTCCCTACACCCAAAATAGAGACCCAGAAGCTTCTGGCTCCAGGCCTCCAACTGGCCAAGCTCCAGCTGTTGCGGCCATTTAAGAAGCAAACGAGAGGATGGAAGATCTGTATCTCCTTCCTTCGCTCTGTAACTCTGACTTATAAATAAAGAAAGAAAAGAGGAGGAAGGAGAGGAGGGGGAGAGTAGGAGAAGAAATTGAAACTAACTTCTAAGCAAGCTATAACACTATCTCTACCCAACAGATGGAAACTTAAGCAGGAAGTTTCCCCTCATTTCCCTCTTAACAATACAAAATTGCAGCTTCAGATGGATTTGATCGGATGCTTTCTCTTGGATTCACATGACTATACTTTAAAAACAGTCCTTGGTCAAATAACCCAATCAGTCCACATTATTTACAAGTACAACACTGACAGTACATTACCAATGCATCTGTTCATCATTTCAGAGAAATAATCGTGAAAGTCAAAGCTAATAAACCAGATAAAATAAAATCTAAGCACATCTGCATCCCATTTTGAAGTACCTGAGCTCAACACCCATGCTCTAGCTCCTGACTCCAGCATCCTGGTAATAAGACCCTGGGAGGCAGCAGTGATGTTCAAGTAATTGGGTCCCTACCACCTACTGTGAGAGACGTGAATTGAGTTTCCAGCTAGCAGCTTCAGTCTGGCCCAACATAGAGCATGAATCATCAGATCTCTCTGCCTCTCAAATATATATTAAAAGGAAAATAAGAAGCATTCTTACCAAAATATTTCAGAAAGCTCTTGTGGGTAAGGGGATATAAACATCAAAGTGTGCTGGGAAATCAGAGGTGACAACGCCAGGCAAAGGTGGTCCTCTCCACAGGCACCAGGGCTATGCCAGCCCATCCCTACCTCTGCCACCACTTTCACCCTTTGTTATCAATAGCTCACATGCTGGAAAATTAACATTAAAGGTCAGGGCCGGTGCCGCGGCTCACTAGGCTAATCTTCCACCTGCGGCACCAGCACCCCAGGTTCTAGTCCCAGTTGGAGCACTGGTTCTGTCCCAGTTGCTCCCCTTCCAGTCCAGCTCTCTGCTGTGGCCCGGGAAGGCAGTGGAGGATGGCCCGAGTGCCTGGGCCCTGCACCTGCATGGGAGACTAGGAGGAAACGCCTGGCTCCTGGCTTCAGATTGGCGCAGCGCATCAGCTGTAGCAGCCATTTGGAGGGCAAACCAATGCAAGAAGACCTGTCTCTCTAACTCTGCCTGTCAAAAAAAATTTAAAAAAAAAACAAAAACATTGAAGTTCAAGAGAGAAACTCTAAGAACTGTCTATGGTATTTGAATGTGGGGCCTTCAGGAGGGCACTAGAATTAAATGAGACCATAAGGGTAGCAGTCATGCAAAGTTTTTCAATAATACATATTTTTTTGATCTTTCTGAAGACACCTCTTTTTATTATGTATCAAAATAAACTTACCTTTTAATTCCGTTTTCCACAAACTTTTTTTAAGTACCCATGTACTGTTTTTGTGAAGATTAAGTGAACTTATGTTTCCCTGTTTTAAAGATTAATTGATTAATTTATTTGAAAGGCTGAGATACAAAGAAAGGGAGGGAGAGAGGGAAAGACAGAAATCTTCTGTCCACTGGTTCACTCCCCAGATGGCCGCAATGGCCAGAGCTGGGCAAGTCCAAACCCAGGAGCCAGGAGCTTCTTCTCCAGGTCTCCCACACAGGTGCAGGGGCCCAAGTACGTGAGCCATCTTCCACTGCTCTCCCAAGTGCATTAGCAGTGAGCAGGGTCAAAAGTGAAACAGCTGGTACCGGCGCTGTGGCATAGTGGTTAAGGCCACCACCAGCAGTGCTGGCATCCCATATGGGACTGGTTCAAGACCCGGCTGCTCCACTTCTCATCTAGCTCTCTGCTATGCCCTGGGTAAGCAGTAGAAGATGGCCCAAGTTCTTGGGCCCCTGCACCTGTGTAGGAGACCGGAGAAGGAGCTCCTGGCTCCTGGGTTTGGCCTTGCCCAGTTCTGGCCATTGCAGCCATTTGGGGAGTAAACCAGAGGGTGGAAGACCTCTCTCTCTCTGTCTCTCCTCCTCTCTCTGTTTAACTCTGACTTTCAAATAAATAAATAAATCTTAAAAAAAAAAAAAAAAAGTGAAACAGCTGAGACTCAAATAGGCACCCAGAGTGGGATGCCGACACTGCAGGCAGCTGCTTTACCCACCACACTCCAGCACCAGTCCCACGACCTTATTTTATAAAGTGGTTGTAACACTGTTTGGCACATAGTACATTATTTAAGTCACCCACTATTATTTTTGGTCAAATTTTATCATCATCCCACACTGTATTCCAGCAAAACTTCATAAAAACAAATCAGTACATTCTAAAAAGTCTGAAGACCTTATGAAGTCTTCCTTTAATGGGTGGCTTCTGTTTAAATGACTCAAGGCAGGCAAGGGAACCAGCACATACATCACACTTTAAAACACTGCTCTTGTGCTATGGCTCAGTGGGTTAACACCCTGGCCTAAAGTGCCGGTATCCCATATGGGCATGGGTTCGAGACCCAGCTGCTCCACTTCCAATCCAGCTCTCCACTATGGACTGGGAAAGCAGTGGACAATGGCCCAAGTCCTTGGGCCCCTGCACCCACATGGGAGATCTGAAAGAAGCTCCTGGCTCCTGGCTCCAGATCTGCGCAGCTCCAGTGTTGCGGCCATCTGTTGGAATGAACCAACAGATGGAAGACCTCTCTCTCTACCTCTCCTCTCTCTGTGTAACTCTTTCAAATAAATAAATCTTTAAAAAAAAAAAAACACTTCTCTTGAGGAAACAATCCTTTTCCGCACTAGGGCACCTACAAAGGGTGGTTCAGAGAGAAGGCAAATATCATGAAACACGCCTGGGGAAAGAAAAAGTCAGCACTGAAAACAGCCCCAGGGGGCTAGCGCCGTGGCTCACTTGGTTAATCCTCCGCCTGCAGAGCTGGCATCCCATACAGGTACAGGCACGGGGTTCTAGTCCCAGTTGCTCCTCTTCCTGTCCAGCTCTCTGCTGTGGCCCGGGAGGGCAGTGGAGGATGACCCAGGTGCTTGGGCCCTGCACCCGCATGGGAGACCAGGAGGAAGCACCTGGTTCCTGGCTTCAGATCGGTGCAGCACACCGGCCGTGGCAGCCATTTGGGGGTTGAACCAACGGAAGGAAGACCCCCCCCCTCTCTGCCCCTCCTCTCTCTGTGTAACTCTGACTTTCAAATAAATAAATAAATCTTAAAAAAAATCAGGTAAACTATAAATGATTATGACACACTATAAATCCAAGAAAAGGAGAATATTAATCACTCAAGATCCCAAAAGAAAAAGAAAGGACAATAAAATCAAACCAAGTCATTCAAAGACGACGTGGGGCCTGCTGAAAAGGTCTCAGCAAAGCAGAGGGGAGTCACAGGACACTCTGGCCTGGACAGACAGGAGCAAGCAGCGACCAGCAGACAATCAGAGCCCAGGGAACACTGCTATTCACAGCAGCTTTGACGTTTAGCACCCAGGGTAACCAGCAGGGAGGGAGCTTGGGACCAACACCAGCCTCACGCTCTTCACTCTTCTGACCTCCGGCTGCCGCTCCCACAAGCCAAACTCAACCAGCAACCAGAGGGCAAAGGGGCCCATGGATGTAGCCCAGAGAGTTAGGTTCTTGGAGCAAAGAAAACAGATACAGAGGGGCAAACAGAAGATTCTCCAGCATGTATACATGCAATAACTCCACGATTTTTTTGACATCTTATTTTAGAAGTGCTTCACAATTACTACTCTATTTTGCTATACATCAGGGATTAAATACAAGGATTATTAATAGATTTGTGGTACAGAGAAAACTCAGCATTATTTCCCAGGAAGTATCACCAATACTGTTCAAAATCCAGAACTGCTGTTATGTTTCATGTCAAGAATACCACCTATTGTGGCTAGCGCTGTGGCATAGCAAGTAAGGCTGCTGCCTGCAGTACTGGCATCCCATATGGGCAGCAGTTCACATCCCAGCTGCTCCACTTCTGATCCAGCTCTCTGCTGTTGCCTGGGAAAGCAGTGTAAGATGGCTCCTGCATCCACATGGAAGACCTGGAAGAAGCTCCTGGCTCCTGGCTTCAGATCAGCACAGCTCTGGCCACTGTGGCCAATTGGGAACTGAACCAGCAGATGGAAGACCTCTCTCTCTCTGCCTCTTCTCTCTGTGTAACTCTTTCAAATAAATCTTTAAAAAAAAGAAAAACACCACCACCTACTGACTTATTCTACCATTTTGTTTGCAAATATGCACAGCACTAAGTGACAACCTAAATGTTCTTACTGTACCTAAATAACACTAAGTCATCATAAACCAAGATATACTGGCTTTAAGACAGTAGGACTATTCAAAGTGTTTTTTTAAACCTAACTCCATATTTATGTTACTGATTCAAATAAGAATTTACATCAAGAACACTAAATAAAATAGAATATGAAAATAAAATATGAACATAATTTGGCCAGTTTACCATATTTACATAATTACCATTGTATTAAACAATTTCTCAGGATCAGTTAGCCCAAGTAAAAAAGGAAGTAGGGGGAACTAACAATGCATGTGATAGGAGATTAAGCATACATAAGAATAAATGATGTGAGGTTGGCACGGTGGCACACCAGGTAAAGCCACCACCAGCAGTGCCAGCATCCCATATGGTGCCAATTTGAGACCCAGCTAGCTGCTCCACTTTCAATCCTCCTCTCTGCTGTGGCCTGAGAAAGCAGTAAAAGATGACCCAAATGCTTGGGCCCCTGCACTTAAGTGGGAGACTTGAAGCTCCTGGCTCCTGGCTTCAGAATGGCCCAGCTCCAACCACTGTGGCCATTTTGAGAGTGAACCAGCAGGTGGAAGATCTCTCTCTACCTCTGCCTCCCTGTAACTCTTTCAAATAAATAAATAAATCTTAAAAAAAAAAAATGATAAAAGCACATTTAGCCCAAGCTAACTGTACTCAGGGAGTACACCAAATCTAGCCATATCATCGTTTATAATCTTAACTACAGAAATGTAAAGCCAGGATTTCATATGTAAAGAGTTAGTCCAATCACATCTTATGACTTAGAAAGTGAACAATAAACTACTCTTCACCAAGCGCCCACCACATACGGCTTTCTTCGTGTCTGGCACTATATTAAGTACCCCACACATATCACTGATTTTAATTCCTGCAACCCTATGTCATATTTTATACAAATTTACATATAACCAAATGACTGAGAAGTATCCAAGGCTGAGGCTGTCATATATCATATATTTACTTTCCCAGAATGAAAAAAAACCCTATACCAGTCATAGCAGGCTGCTTACCCAAATCAACCCCCTGCTCCCACCCTCCCCACCCAATGTCCTCCTCCTGTCAGAGAGGTGGGGAGTATTCTTGGCCTTAGGAGGGAGGCCCTTATCCCAGGAGCAGAAGTATAACTCTCCTGACTAAGCCTTGTTTAGGCATGGTAACTCCTCTTGTCTTGCCAATGGTTAAGTGAAGAACAGGCCCGGTGCATAGCACAGATGTAGAGCAGTCTGCTATGGGCTGCTAGACTGCTTATAGAGAAAGACATATGGAAGACAGTTCTCTTCTTCCTCATCAGACAATCCGAAGTATGCAGCCTCAGAGTCAGTCAACCAAAGATGGCAGTGTTGAAAATGTCAAGAACCTTGATCCCTGATGACACTGCACAGTCCTTAAACTTAACAATGCTGAAGTCACTTAACCTAATCTGGGACACCTAGTTAGTGAGAAAATGAATTCCCATAGCTCAAGTGGTTTGGGAGTTGGATATTCTGTGAAGTACAGTAGAAAGTATCTTAACTCACACAGATCTACTAACAACAATAAAAACTCATCTTTTCAGGGCTTTTTTTAAAAATAAGAATTAAGAAGTAGACATGTGGCATACTGAGTTAAAAGCTATCATGTGAGATCCCACATTCCACATCAGAGTGCAGTTCAAGTTCTAGCTACTCCATGTTTCCTATTCAGCTTTCAGCTGATGCACCTGAGAAGCAATAGGTGATGGCCCAAGTAGTTAGGTTCCTGCCACACACATGAAGGACAAGATGGAGTTCCTGGCTCCTGGATTCAGCCTCGCCTACCCCTAGTTTCTGCAGACATTTGGGAAATAAACCGGCAAATGGAAGATGTCTCTCTCTTTCCTTATCTATCACTCTTTCAAATAAAATTTTTTAAAAACAGTAAGAATCAACAGCACACTGAAGGACTCAACAGGACTGAAGACGCTGCAAGCAGCTGGATGGCAATGAAAGCACCATCTGGGCAGAACGCACACCCGAGACACACAGCCTCCAAGAGGAAGGGCAAGGGAGCGTGCTGAAGCCCCCACTAGCAACAACACCAAAGGCTATCAGAGCTTGGAAAAGTACGAACACTGATTCACATGTCACGTAACAGAGACCGCCAGTAGTGATTAGTAAGAGACAAATAAAAACAAGTGTCAAAACATGGAGCTGGAGGATAGAAAGCTAGAAATACTTTCTGATGCAGAGATAATTCCAATACGTTTTAACCAGTAATAGGCTTTTTAAAAATTTGAATTAAATTCCACCACCAACTCAGGTGAATCCTTGAATGCACGTAACAAAGGCCTAGCAGCTTCATCACAAATTTCTGAGTTACTTAAATTAAAAAATTCACAAGAATTAAAATAGGAATATAAAATGAATGCAATGTCTTATTAATAGCTTTATTAACACTATTTTATTAACGGCACAATACTGGAAAGATACTTCTTTGTTTATTTGCTTTCATCAAACTATATAAGCAGGAAGTAATGGAACCTCCAGAAAACTTAGGCAAAATGGGTTTCCCCACTAGAAAATGATATAAACTTCAATACATCCCCAAAACAGGATGTTACCTGTTGTCTTTTGGCTGCCATAATGTTCAGCTTATCCACTTCCGGTTTCAGGGCTTTGTACTGTATTCCTAAGTCTTGTTCGTTGCCAGCATTCCTGAGTTTCAAGATACCATCTTCCACCTATAAAATATAATCGCCCCAAAACAAAAATTGAAAAAATTAAGTCTATAGATTAAAAAAAAAAGTCTGAGAATTGTTTGTTCCGTCTAACATCTACTCAGAAAACAATCCCAACACAAGTCTCTTAATTTTGCATGGCCCTGAAATATGAGCAGCTATTAGACAGCAGCTTCACAGAAGAGGGGAAAGATGCTATCACAGGGGCCTCTCTGAGAGCATATAGCTTAATGTATTCTTAGTTTCTCAACTCAAACTCTATTAATTAAACCACCGCAAGAACAGGTAAGTCAAAACAACACATCTGCTCCAGTCTGTCCTTAGGACCAAAACAACAGGCTCAAGGCAGAACCAGTATCTTGCACATTTGGAAACAAGGAAACTAGACAAAAACATCTCTGGTCCATTTAGATAAACCGAGTTCAAAACCAAACTAAATCCTCACAGACACAGGCCTGTACTTACAACTTTCAGCTGAACAAGTAGTTTGTAGACATCCGCCATGTCAGCCAAAATGAGCAGCCGGGTAACAGCAGAGAGCAAAGCTCGAGCTGCCCGAACCATGTTGCCTCGCTTCACAGAGGAGCAGGGGTCATCCGCAAACTCTCCCGCAGCACTCTTCATCAAATCACCTGTTTCACAGCATGAGAAATCAAACTCAGCAGGAACACATCTGAATACCGAGTTACGTTTAGAAGCAGAAAGATGGTTAAAACTTGATTATGTTTCAACCACACATTTAATTTGAGGGGTTTTTTTTATCTGCATTTGTTATAGCTCTCACTTTAAAAAGCACCCTCATTTAGTGCTGGTGAAAGCAAAATAATTGGAAAGTGAGTTGGCTCTACATATCAAGAGGCTTAAAAATACTTCTTCCCATTGATCTAACAATACTTCTCTCCAAAAAGGAATAGTACATATATTCTTTAAAAAAAAATCTAAAGAGGAAAAAAAAAATGGATCTAATGCAATCTACCCTCACACTCACAGAATGACTCAGAAACATCATCACACCACACTTCACTAACCATCGAAAGCATTCAGGGTGGACAGCCTTAACAAGAAGTCCCTGAAATGTGAACACAGAGTTTAGGCAGTGATTTGTTCATATCCCTAATAGTAAAACACTGCCAACAGCTCAAATGACGAACCATAAGCATCATTTGTGAAGCAAATGATGATGCAGTCTACAGCTGGTTTTTATGAAAATATTAGCATATATATGAAAAATGTACAATGTGAAGGCTTAATATGAAACCTAAAGAGAAAAAAGATATTACAAATAAATTACTATAATCAGTATTTTTTAAAAAAACATAAAAAGACTGGAGTTAAAGACAAACACTGGTTATCATTAGGTTGTACTCTGCCTCTTCATTGTGTACTTTTATAAAAAATTTCTACAATGAACAGTTAGAATGTTTATAATAAAAATTAGGCAATAAGTATACAACAGATTTTACCATAGTATTATGAATATTCAACTCATACAACCTGATTTCTGCCTTTCATATAAATAAATAAATCTTAAAAATAAAGGTTTCCTGGAAACTTGCACTATTTATCCTTTTTTTCATTTATTTCTATTAATAACCATTTAGGGTTCCTACCGTCCTTTGATTATAGCTGGAAAGAAATAGAGGGCTGTGTCTTACCCACTGGTTTTACTGACAATGACCATCTACGGATTCCTGAGTGTGCCTACTTCAGAAAAAAGTTTACAGGCCATTTACTCACTCATCTATTCCATGAATTTATTTAAAAGGGAAGAAGCCTAGTTATTTTTCAAGTGACCTGTCACATTCCTCTCAGTTGTCAACATTAACTGGGCAAGTTAGATGCACCCTAGATTCATGTATTAATTAGGTCTAGAAGCACCATAAGGCACTGAAGAGTAAAGAAGTTCACTCTATTTGTCAGATCAGAAACAACTCACAGGAGCCTGGTGCTGTGGCGTAGTGGGTAAGGCCACTGCCTGCGGTGCCGGCATCCCATATGAGGGCCGGTTCAAATCCCTGCTGCTCCACTTCACATCCAACTCTCTGCTACAATCTGGGAAAGCAGTGGAAGATGGCCGAAGTCCTTCAGCCCCTGTACCCATGTGGGAGACTGGGAAGAAGCTCCTGGCTCCTGGTTTTGGATCAGCCCAGCTCTGGCCCCTGCGGCCATTTGGAGAGTGAACCAATGGATGGAAGACCTCTCTTTCTCTCTCTCTGCCTCTCTATAACTCTGCCTTTTAAATAAAATAAATCTTTTTTTAAAAAACTCACAAAAGAGAAACTTATAAAAATTTTCCTAGCTCTAATACAGTCTTCTCATATCTTTATGGAAGATAAAGACACAGCAATCACACTCATTCATATTATTAACAATAATATCCTATGGTATTTCAAAAGACAGCTCAGTGCAGAAGTCTGGCCTAAAGGTTAAGACACAGGTTAGGACACTCGCACCCAACATTAGAGTGCCTGAGTGTCCACTCTGGCTCCTAACCCCAACTTCCTGCTAATGCAGACCATAGGAGGCAGTGGTGATGGCTGAAGCACTTGGGTTCCTGTTACCCACGTCGGAGACCTGGATTGAGCTCCCAACTTCAGTCCAGCTTAGTACTAGACTTGGTAAGCATCTGGGGAATGAACAATAGATGAAGCTCTCTCTCCATCTGTTTCTGTCTCTCAGGTAAAAGTTTTAAAAAGACAGAGCTCATTCACTTATTTAACAAATATCTGAGTACTCACCATATATCAAGGACCACATTACGTACTGGTCATTCAGAATATAAGAAACAGCACATGCCCTCACGGAACTCTATGGTGCAGGGGTAGACGTTCAGCCTAGCAGTTAAGACACTCGTCAGGGAACTGGCAGTGTGGTATAGTGGGTTAAATCATCACCTGTAATTGAACCACTGGTTCAAGTCCCAGAGGCTCTGCTTCCGATCTAGCTCCCTGCTAATGTGCCTGGGAAAGCAATCAATCATTATTAAAATGCTTGGGCCCCTGCCACTCACATGGAAAACCTGGATGGAGTTCAAGGCTCCTGTTTTTGGCCTGGTCCAGGGCCAGTTGTTGTGGCATTTGGGGAGGAAACCAGCAGGCGGAAGGTGTCTTTCTGTCTGTCTCTCCTCCTCTCTCTATAATTCTGCCTTTCAAAAAAAACAAAGTAAAATAAAATAAATCTTTAAAAAATAGTCACTAGTAAGGATGCCAGCTTCCACATCTGAGTGCCTGGCTTCAGTTCCCAGCCACTGATCTCAGCTTCCTACTAACACAAGCCCTGTGAGGCAGCAGGTAACAGTTCAAGTTGTTGGGTTAGTGCCACTAACGTGGGAGACCCAGATTAGTTCCTCGATTTCCAGCCTTAGTCCCTAGGGTACCGTGGCATCTGGGGAGAGAAGCAGTAGATAGGGGCAAAAACACGCACTCTGTCTCACAAATTAAGTAAGAGCTGAGTAAGACAAGACACCTATACTGAAAGCCTCAAAAATTACCCCATATACAATGCAACTAGAATCTAAGAGCTTGGAGAAATCAGCGCAGAAAATAATTTACTTAGGGGAAAAACTTATCTGAAAAGTCTTGCTGAAATGGTTGTCTGCCTTAAACAATATTAATATCGTCTTAACAATATAAGTATTAAACAAGAGTAGGCAAAAAATATCACCCTTACATGGTAAATGGAATCTCATTTATTAAGCAGTTATTGTACACTAAAACAAATCCACTGCCAAACACGAAACTGAGCAATACCAGCCCTGCTTTCAAGTGGTTTAAATCCAGAAAAGAGAAATGTGACCATTGAGAAATGATGTGACATTTCAATACAGAAGCTCTAAGAAAAGCACAGAGTAGAGGCCAGTATCGTAGCATAATGAGTTCAGCCTGCCACCTGCACCACCAGCATCCCATGTGGGCACTGGATTTAGACTTAGCTGCTCCAGCTCCAACCCAGCTCCCTGCTCATGCGCGGGGAAACCAGTGGAACATGGCCCAAGTCCTTGGGCCCCTGCACCCACGTGGGACACCCAGAAAAACCTCCTCGCTTTGGACCAGCCCAGCTCCAGCTGTTAGTCATTTGGGAAGTGAAGCAGTGGATGGAAGGTCTCTCTCTTTCTGCTTCTGTGTCCTTTCTCTAATTCTGTCTGTCAGATAAATAAAAAATAAATCTTAAAAAAAAAAAAAAAGCACAAAGCACCATGGGATTTTTTTTTTTTTTTAAGAATAATTTATTTGTGGGGCTGGCGCTGTGGTGCAAGTTAAAGCCCTGGCCTAAAGAGCCAGCATTCCATATGGTCACCGGTTAGAGTCCTGGCTGCTCCTCTTCTGATCC
The DNA here is from genome assembly GCA_949820135.1 of Sylvilagus floridanus. Classification (NCBI taxonomy): domain Eukaryota; kingdom Metazoa; phylum Chordata; class Mammalia; order Lagomorpha; family Leporidae; genus Sylvilagus; species Sylvilagus floridanus. The sequence continues at coordinate 24,739,959 of OX463241.1, read as the reverse complement.
AGCTCTCTACTATGGCCTGGGAGGGCAGTAGAAGATGGCCCAAGTCCTTGGGCCCCTGTACCCACATGGGAGACCCGGAAGAAGCTCCTGGCTCCTGGCTTCGGATCAGCGCAGCTCCAGCCATTGCAACCAACTGGGGAGTGAACCATCGATGGAAGACCCCTCCCTCCCTCCCTCCCCTCTCTCTGTATAACTCTGACTTTCAAATAAATAAATAAATAAAATCTCTAAAAAATATATATAAAGTATACCGCAAGCATCTTTTATATCCCGTGGCAAACTACTTATGCCTTAGTTAAGTTTGTTTTTGTTGTTGTTGTTGTTGTTGTTGTTTTTTGGACAGGCAAAGAGAACAGTGAGAGAGAGACAGAAAGAAAGGTCTTCCTTTTCCGTTGGTTCACCCCCCTCAATGGCCGCGGCGGCCAGTGCACCGTGCTGATCCGAAGCCAGGAGCCAGGTGCTTCTCCTGGTCTCCTGTGAGGGTGCAGGGCCCAAGCACTTGGGCCATTCTCCACTGCACTCCCAGGCCACAGCAGAGAGCTGGACTGGAAGAGGAGCAACCGGGACAGAATCCGGCGCCCGGACCAGGACTAGAACCTGCGGTGCCGGCGCCACAAGCGGAGGATTAGCCTATTGAGCCGCAGTGCCAGCCTTAGCTCAGTTTCTAACATTTATCCTTTGCACTTAGCTTCATTTATTTGAGAATGCTTTTTACCATAACCACATTCCCCATTTAAGTCCAGCAGTTTGCTTCACTGAATTCCTGATTGTAGAGCAGGGTCGTAGGACAGCAGGGCTGATCACAGTCAACACTTCCAGTCAGGTATTTCTTCCATTATATTCTTCTCAAATTTCAACCCCAGGTTTGTCACTCTTAATTTCTTTGCTACACATTCATCTTTGCTGGTTTATACTCAGCTTCAAAATTGTCCACTTCTAGAGCAGACTTTATGGTAGAAGGGGATTAAAGCCACCACTTGGGACTTGCTGTTACTGTGCCTGGGAGGCAGCAGATGATCGCGCAAGTATTTGAGACCCTGTCACCCACATGGGAGACACACACAGAAGTTCCAAGCTCTGACTCTTGTGGGCTTTTGGGAAATGAACCAGCAGGTAGAAGATACCCCTGCCCGCCTGCCTACTTCTCTCTCTCTCCCCCTTTCAAATAAATAAACGTCTTTTTAATAATTCATGTAAAATGGTTTAAGTGGGTTTATCACTATAAGAGAAGAAAGTGACCCAACTACACACAGCATAAAGTGAAGCACTGAGCAGTGAACAATCAGAGAGACTAGGAAAGAAATGACACAATCAGAAAGCACAAGTTTCTTATACAGCAATTTAAATGCTTTAGAGTTAGATGCGAAGTTTGTACTTCCTATATGCAATTACTCAATTAATATACCGTGGTAATTAAAATGTGAACCATGTTGTTGAGGGACTGGTATTATTTATACCATCGAAGGTGAAATTTGTGCATACAGGAACCATGCAGAGTGAGGACTCCCTATCCCATCTCCAAGGGTTGCTGTTGAGACAAAACCAAATGTTTCAAGACACACAAAACACTCAGCAGAGCTTAGTATGTGTCTAGCATTCTCATACTTTCTGTTATCACTACAGAAATGTATTACACATAGATGAGGAATGAGGGGGTGACAAAAACACACTAAAGAAGATTCTGCATCATACAGTCATATACAATTAGAGCCGCACAAATCAGGACCACAGAAGCGGTGAGAGCCATGAGGAGAGTGGAGGCTGGTTCTCGCACTCTCAAGTGAGAAGTGAAGGTAGAAGCAGCAAGAGGCTTCCAAGCAATATGAAGCTTGGTAACACCAGAGAATCCTGGCTTTAGATACCAGAGGTCAGGCACACTCCTGACAACTGAACAGGAGATGGAAGCAAGGGTCTAGGAGAGTGGACAAACTCTGAAGCAGCTGTCATGGAAATGAAAATGATACTAACTTGAGGTAAATCAAAGAATTGTAGGACAAGGTAAGATGCATGGTACACCAAACAGGAGGAACTTAAAATAAACCTTTAAACCTACAATAAACCTAAACGCAAAAAAATTCTTCAACAATTAGCTTTTTAAAAGGTTTTATTTATTTATTTGAGAAGCACAGTTAGACAGTGAGAGGGAGAGACAGAGAGAAAGGTCTTCCATCCATTGGTTCACTCCCCAAATGGCCGCAGCACCAGTCATTGCAGCCATTTGGAGAATGAACTAGTGGATGAAGATCTCTCAATCTCTCCACCTCTTCCTCTCCTTCCCTCCCCTCCTCCCTCTCTTCTCACTCCCCCCTCCCTCCTGTCACTGTCTTTCAAGCAAATAAATCCTTCAAATAATTCTTTTTATCTCCTCTCTCTAACTCTGCCTTTCAAATAAATCAATCTTTTTTTTTTTTTAAAGGAGGGGTCTGTGGCACTGTGGTGTAGTGGATTAAAGCCACCACCTGTGGCACTGGCATCCCATATGGACACCAGCTCGAGTCCCGGCTGCTCCAGTTCCAATCTAGTTCCCTGCTAATGCATCTGAGAAACCACTGGAGCAAGACTAAAGTCCTTAGTTCCCTGCACCCACATGGGAGACCCAGAAAAAGCTCCTGGCTTTGGAGCAGCCCAACTCTGGCCATTACAGCAATCTGTGGAGTGAACCAGTGGATGGAAGATCTCTATCCCTCCTTCTGATTCTTGCCTTTCAAATAAATAAATCTTTAAAAATTATAATAAATAATAATATCAAGGCAGGGGTTTGGTCTAGCAGTTATAATGGCAGTTAAGACACCCACATCCAAAACCACAGTGCCTGGGTTCACTTCCTGACTCCCACTGCAGACCCCAGCTGCTGCTAACGCAGACCCTAGTTCAAAGTCTCTGGTCCCTGATGTCCTCCTGGGAGACCCAGACTGAGATCTCAGCTTCCACCTTGAGCTCTGCAACTGTTAGGAACATTGAGCGAGGGGCCAGCAGAGAGGCTCACTCTCCCTCAAATAAATAAATAAATAATTCCAAATAATATCAGATCAAATGACATCAAAAAAGAAACCAGGTAAACTATATTTACATCTACCCTGACGTCTATTATCACATAGTACCATAATGGCAAATCTTAAATTCATGGCTAATACATTATCAGTAATGAAGAAAACACACAAAAATCAGAAACTAGCTTCATGGTCAGTCAAAACATCCAAATTTTCTCTACTCATGTGAACAAATGTGTAAATATATTCCAGCCAGATATAAGGTGTTCCAACTTCTGCTATATGGTCACCCTTAGAAAAGGAACATGACCCTAAGATTGATTCAAGGTGTTTAAAGCAAAAAAGGATCACAAAGTCTTTAAAAATAAAAACTTTATCCATTGGCTTACAGAGCATATTTCTGAGATTTTTTTTTAAGTAATAATTTAATACAAAAAAGGGCAAAGTAGGGCCCAGCGCTGTGGCGCAGTGGGTTAACGCCCTGAACTGAAGTGCCAGCATCCCATACGCGAGCTGGTTTGAGACCCGGCAGCTCCTCTTTCCAATCCAGCTCTCTGCTATGGCCGGGGAAAGCAGCAGAAGATGGCCCCGGTCCTTGGGCCCCTGCACCCACGTGGGAGACTGGAAAGAAGCTCCTGGCTCCTGGCTTCAGATCAGCGTAGCTCTGGCTGTTTCGGCTATTTGGGGAGTGAACCATCGGATGGAAGGCTTCTCTGTCTGTCTCTCTCTCTCCCCCCGCCTCGCCTCGCCTCGCTTCTCTGTGTAACTCTGACTTTAAAATAAACAAATCTTTAAAAAAAGGGGGGGGGAGGCAAAGTAGGGAGACTGTGGCAGACAAGAAACCCATTCAAGGTCACAGGGTTAGCGGTAAAGGCCAGAAACAGAACTGGATCTTCTGGCTTTGTCCCAGCTGCCTCAAGTAAACCACAGAGACATAAGGAAGAAGAACCCACTGCTCCTGCACATCCACCTGGCAATGCCCTGGTGATCTCTCCAACTCAACTGGGGATACAACTTAAACTGCTCTGCCTTCAAAGGAAAGACAACAGGTAAATTTTTTTTAAAAAGATTTATTTACTTGAAAGTCAGAGTTACACAGAGAGGGAAGGAGAGGCAGATAGAAAGAGAGAGGGAAAGGTCTCCCATCCACTGGTTCACTCCCCAGATGGCTGCAATGGCTGGAGCTGAGCCAATCCGAAGCCAGCAGCCAGGTGCTTCTTCCAGGTCTCCCACATGGGTACAGGGGCCCAAGGTTTGGGCCATCTTCTACTGCTTTCCCAGGCCATAGCAGAGAGCTGGATCAGAAGTGGAGCAGCCATGGGGCTCAAATCGGAGCCCATAGCGGATGCTGGCACTGCAGGCAGCAGCTTCACACACTACACCACAGCGCCCACCCAACAATAGGTAATTATGAAGGAAGTAAACCCCAAAACCCAGCGTTATCAGAAGAGGACAAGATTAAAGCCTTTCTGAAGCATCAAATATGTGAGTAAATCCCCCTCAAAGCAAACACACTTTATTAAGTTACATGGAAAGGATGTGGGGGGAGGAAGGGATGCCTAGAGTAAGAGAGCTGTAGAGTGAGAGTCAGCTTCTCCCCTCCACCCCCACCCCCAACCTACTGGCTCACTCCTCGCGTGTTGCCAAGGCAAGGGCTGGGCCAGGGAAGCCAGAGCTGGGAATTTCATCCAGGTCTCCCACATAGGTGCCAAGGACTCAAGTATTTGAGAAGCTGATACATCCCAGGGTATACATTATCAGAAAGGTAGGATATGGAGAAGTGAGACTTAAACCCAGACACTCCAATATAGAATGTGGACATCCCAAAAGCTATCATAACCACTACGCATACACCCACTGGAGAAGAGGGAGCAGTCTGAAGTCAAGCTGAGATTCACTCCATTTCTCAGGAACTGGTCACCTCCCTGATCTATCCCATTTACAGCCTCAAGTGCAAAAGCCTCCACTGCACTACAACAAGGATACAAGCAGCATCCCTCCCACACACAACGGCAGGCATAGCCGTGGGGCCTCAGAAATCCAGTCTGAAAACATCTCTGCAGCCTCCCCAAGTTCTCCAAAGGAGCTACCATAGAAAAAACAGTACCTGGGGCCGGTGCCATGGCTCACTTGGTTAATCCTCCGCCTGAGGCACTAGCACCCCATATGGGCACCAGTTCTAGTCCCGGCTGCTCCTCTTCCAGTCCAGCTCTCCGCTTTGGCCCAGGAGTGCAGTGGAGGATGGCCCAAGTGCTTGGGCCCCTGCACCTGCATGGGAGACCAGGAGGAAGCGCCTGGCTCCCGGCTTCAGATTGGAGCAATTCTGGCCATAGTGGCCATTTTGGGTTGTTAACCAACGGAAGGAAGACCTTTCTCTCTGTCTCTCTAACTCACTGTCTATAACTCTGTCAAATAAATTTAAAAAAAGAAAGAAAGAGAGAAAGAGAGAGAGAGAGAGAGAGAGAGAGAGAGAGAGAGGAGAAAGAGAAAGAGACAAAGAGAGGAGAAAGAGAGAAAGGAAGAAAGGAAGAAAGAAAAAGAAAAGCAGTACCTGATTCCCAAAGATAATACTAAGGGTACTTTTGATAGGCTCCTGAACCAAACCCTGTCTGCTTTTAAGGTTCAGAAAAAGACAAGAATTTTGTCAGCACAGTCGGAAAACATGATTTATCTTCTACAGATTACACAATCCTCCCATACCAGATGTCTCCATTAATGTTTTTTTTATTTCATTTCCACTTTAAGTATCAAATAAATAATAATCTACCCTGAAGTGAGAACAGAGATCAGATGTGTTGATTTCTTAGAGAAGGGACAGGATGGACTATTCCAACATATACCAAAATACTGACATAGTTTACTGCAAGGCAGTATAGTCTTGGGTTGATGACTGCCTGCTCAAAGTACTTTTAAATGATGAAAAAAGTTTTAAATATCTTAATTCATGGGTATAAATACATGAAACTGGGGTTTCAAAATACCTCTTTTATTTTAGGTGCAAAAATCCAATGCCTACTAGTTAGTTCATGGCAAAAGTGAAAAAACATAAATAATACAAATTACTAAAATCTTTGTAAAATTAGCACACAATGCAAATTTTTGTAAAATCAGTTATCTTAACTGGCTCAACCAAAACACAGGTAAGCCACATGGTAAAGTAAGGAGGTACCGGCAGTCACAATCTCATGGCTTTTATTCCATGTTTAGCTGCTGCAGGGAAGGCTATTCACCTGTTAACACAGACTTGAAGCAGGCATTTCTTTTATAGAACATTTATGAGAGCATACTGTTCGCTATCAACTGCCAAGTCTAACCGACAAAGATTATTTTAAGACATCCACCTGAATATGCTTTTCTGAACAAGCAAAAGCAGCCCTGTGTTCAAACAACAGAAGCTTCCAGGTGAACATGTAAATGTCACCGACCATCTCAAACATTCTGAAGTTATTCACGTCAGAATCAGCTCCACTGACATCTACAGAATTTCCTTCCCTTCAGTCTCTTATCTGTCTAAAACCTGTTTTCTTCTTAGATACCTTATACTTGTTAACAATAACAGCCTTCAGTCTTTAAAAAAAATTATCATTATCTCTAATTACCATAATCCTATTAAACTTTGAAAAGTGAGTGCAACTGGCAGCAACAATATTAAAGAGAAGTCATTAGTTTTGTGCTACAAAATAATGTCCTTAAATCACATTATTCTACAGAGGATAATACTTAGCTACTAAAAATCATGTTGCAAGAGATATTCAAAGATACCAAAAGATGCTAAGGATAGATTAAATAAAAAAGTAAATGACTCAATCAAGCACAACACCTTTATACCCATAGGAATAAATTCACAGAAAACAAACTGGAAGGGTTGAGACAAAATGTTAACCACTAGTTTCATCCCTGAGTTACAAAATTTTAAGTGATTTTTACTTTTTCATTTAGCTTTTGCTATTTTTTTTTTGACAGGAAGAGTTTAGACAGTGAGAGAGAGAGAAAGAGAGAGGAAGAGAGAGAGAGGTCTTTCTTTTTCCGTTGGTTCACCCCCTCAAGTGGCTGTTATGGCCAGCGCTTTGTGGCCGGCGTGCTGCACCAATCAGTAGCCAGGAGCCAGGTACTTTCTCCTGGTCTCCCATGTGGGTGCATGGCCCAAGGACCTGGGCCATCCTCCACTGCACTCCCAGTCCACAGCAGAGAGCTGGCCTGGAAGAGGAGCAACCAGGACAGAATCTGGCACTGGTACTGGGACTAGAACTTGGGTGCCAGCACCACAGGCAGAGGATTAGCCTAGTGAGCCGCGGCGCCGGCTAGCTTTTGCTATTAAAACACACATTCATTACAGAAAATTAACTTTCACTTATAAGGTATTTTAAATTCTAACCAAGCAGTAGCCACGGGGAAAAAAAGAGCAAGAAACCAACATAACATCATAGCAAAGCCTGTTCTCAGCTGTTCTGCACTTAACAACATCTTTTTAAAGTTGTGAGATTTCAGATTTTTATTTATTTATTTGAAAGGTAGAGTTAAAGTCTGAGAGAGGGAAACAAAGAGAGAAAGGTCTTCCATCCACTGGTTCACTCCCCAAATGGCCGCAAAAGCCAGGGCTAAGCAGATTGAAAAGTCAGGAGCAAGGAACTTGTTCTGGGTCTCCCACATGAGTACAGGGGCCCAAGGACTTGGGCCATCTTCCACTGCTTTCCCAGGCCATAGCAGAGAGCTGGATCTGAAGAGGAGCGGGTGGGACACAAACCAGTGCCCATCTGGGACACTGATGCCACAGTCGAAGCCTTAGTCTACTACACCACAGCACCAGCCCCTAAAGTCTGGTTTTTGTTGTTGTTGTTGTTTTTTTTTTTTTTTTTGACAGGCAGAGTGGACAGTGAGAGAGAGAGACAGAGAGAAAGGTCTTCCTTTGCCATTGGTTCACCCTCCAATGGCTGCCGCAGCCGGCGCGCTGCGGCCGGCGCACCGCGCTCATCCGATGGCAGGAGCCAGGTGCTAGGTGCTTTTTCCTGGTCTCCCATGGGGTGCAGGGCCCAAGCACCTGGGCCATCCTCCACTGCACTCCTGGGCCACAGCAGAGGGCTGGCCTGGAGGAGGGGCAACCGGGACAGAATCCGGCGCCCCGACTGGGACTAGAACCTGGTGTGCCAGCGCCGCAAGGCGGAGGATTAACCTGTTGAGCCACGGCGCCAGCCTAAAGTCTGGTTTTTAAAAAAATCTAGCTCTGGATTTAAATGCCTAAAATTTCCATATAATAAGATTCCTAACCTTTTAGTGCTTTAGCTCCAGTGATTAGAAACCTACTGTACAGCAAATTAGCTTAAATATATCTGATTAAGGAATCTCACCAGGACACGATAAAACTATTTTCAAGCCTTTATTACCATCTCACTAACTCTCGTTATACAAAACAATAAAATGACAGGAACAAGACCTCACAAAAGTATCTGCTAATCCCAAGAAAATCAAAAGCTAATACCTTTACCATTCCATCCTATCCTCTGAGCCCTTCAAAATCTTTAATTCATTTTTTTATGATCTGAGAGTAAAGGAAGACATTTTCCACACTTCTCAATGAAGATAAACTGTGAATACAGCTGCAAACAATCATGCACTCCACAGCACAGCCGTTATGGACCTGGCAAACCTGCATAAGCTGTGAATGAATACGAACCTGAACACACTTCCATCTCTCCATCTTCATCCTTTCTTCCCTCAGGGGGCAGGGGGGCGCAGAAGAGATGTACCCATAATTACACATACACTGACCATAATTCAAAGAATCCCTGATAGGTGCTTTAAGAGAAATTTCTGAGATGCCATCTTTTTAATCCATAAATCAGTTTATATTTTCAAAGTCAACCCAAGAAATAAACATTTAATATCCAGTTATTTAAATATTGTAAGCCCACGTGAATCACACAGAGCCTGGAAAACCTTCCCATCTACACACCCCCATCCTGTTTCTAGCACCCTGAGGATAAGAAAAGGAGCTCTGAAATTTCTACTTTTTCCAATTGACAGACAAATGGATTTTTTTTAAGTTAAAATAGAGTACCACACATATTCCTGTTCTCATTTTCCTTACTAATTCAAGTGTGCCCTGCTGCTATTCAGAAACACTCCAAAGAGAGGCACTTACTTCCTGATTACATATTCAAATACATGCATAACATGCATTTCAACTTGGAATCACTTTTCTAAGACATTAACTAGTAGAAACCAAGTTACTGCAACATCATGGTTGAAGTCAAGCCAAACCCAAAATTTTACTACCTAAGATAACTCCCTCAGTCACACTATACAAATACCGTAAGGTAGTAATATTACCCACTGTAACCTAGAAGTATCATTATCCCGGTGTTATTTTTTTTTTCAAGTTTAATAAGGCAGACTTTGAAAAAAAAAAAAGAGGAGCAGTTTCAAAATGACACAAAACATCAGAATTTACTAATTTCGCTCTTCTTCCCTGGCTTCCAAGCTGGCTGCACGGCACCCGCGTCCCTGCAAAGCAGCATATGCTCACACGGGTGGTGATCCAGAAGCAGACAGCATCCTTGACACATCCCAAGTCAGAGAAAATACAGCCCCCTCCCCAGAGATCAGCAGCTCAAATCAGATAGACAACTTTCAGACATAAAACTCCCAGATGACAACCAGTTAATGATTTTTCAGAATTTATTTTTTTCTTTTCCTGCTCAAGCTAAATGAAGAGTAAAAGAAAATGGATTAAAAGGTGAGACTGGAAGAATCTGAGTCGATATCAGACAATTTTCAACTTAATCACAGTCCTCACAAACATATGGGGGTCGGAATTGGACTGAGACCACCTCCAAGGACACACTGAACCACCAGGGTCACATGAAAAGAGACATCCACACAAAAAAAGGCAAAAACAGGATGACGACTCCACCAAGACAGCCAAGGGAAGAGGTAGGAGGGCAGGGAGAAGCAGGACTTCAGAGCAGGATCTGAGATGAACCAACTGATGTCTTACTAGATTTAATGAATTTATTACACTAATCTGAAACCTAATTAACTTTCATCTTCTTCAAAATGTTAAATGCTTCTCAGCTACTGTTCTTCCACAGACAGCATCATTAACACTTCCTGACATCCAAACTCTACATTCCAAAGTTAGGAACACTTGTTTGTCATTTTTCTCCTCTGAAAAATTTAAGAGCCCATATGTAAGATCAAGCTTACAGTATCAACCCGATTAAAACCACACTAACCAGATGAGACAAATTAAAATGCACACTCTCCCACACCCACACAAAGCTCTGCAAAGCTTGGTTCCAAGTCTGCACATCAGAAACTAAGGAGACCCAGTTTCCCCAGGGCCTCCTGTCCATCTCTCAAGCCCTATCAGAAACCCTCACTGACAATTGTTTTGTCCTGATCACACCTGCCTTTCATCACCCACCTTCCAAGCTGCCCACAGCAGCTGTGGGGACATCCGTCTGGAACTGTCAACAGCTCACTGGACAAGAGACCAATTTTCACCTCCTTCATTCTGACTCTAGTCAGCTGCCAGGAAAAAAATTATACCTCAAGAGCCTGACACCTTGTGCTCAATATCCCTTTGTCAAGGGTGAAATACATCATTATTCTCCTTAAAATTGCCTTGCCAAGATTCACAGTGAAAACACACACCCATATGTATGTGTGTTACGTATTTTTTTTCTCCCTATATACAAATCACTCAAGCTGCATTAAAGAAGATGGCATCTACTATTGCTTCTCGGCCTTTTACCTAAAATCAAGTGTAGAAGCTGGCATCAGGGGCGGTGCCGTGGCGTAGTGGGTAAAACCGCCACCTGCAGTGCTGACATCCATATGGACACCGGTTCGCATCCCGGCTGCTCCACTTCCGATCCAGCTCTCTGCTAAGGCCTGGGAAAGAGGTGGAAGATGGGCCCCTGCACCCACATGGGAGACCCGGAAGAAGCTCCTGGCTCCTGGCTTCGGATCTACACAGCTCCAGCTGTTGCAGCCAACTGTGGATGGAGGACCTCTCTCTCTCTGCCTCTCCTTCTCTCTGCATAACTCTGACTTTCAAATAAATAAATAAATCTTTAAAAGAAAAAAAATGGCACCTACATCCTCAACCTCACTAAACAAATATCAAATAAAGTATAAGAAAGTCTCTGATTTCAATTAAAAATCCCAGGAGGGGCTGCCATTGTGGTGCACTGGGTGAAGCCATGGCCTGCAACACTAGAATTCCTTGTCTGAGCACCTATTCAAATCCCAGCTGTTCCACTTCCAATCCAGCTCCCTGCTAAAGCATCTGGAAGATCCAAATACTCTGGGCCTCTGCCACCAACATGGGAGAACCAGATGGAGTTCCTGGCTCCTGGCTTCGGCATTTGGGGAGTGAACCAGTGGTATACAGGTATCACACTAAATGTTTTAACAACACTGGGGGAAAAGGCTGGTCCATCAGGTTTTTTTTTTAAAAAAAGATTTATTTATTTATTTTAAAGTTACAGGGGAGAAGCAGAGAGATTTTTTTTTTTTTTATTTGAAAGAGTTACACAGAGAGAGAAGAGGCAGAGAAAGAGAGGTCTTCCATCTGCTGATTCACTCCCCAACTGGCTACAGCAATGCCATTCCAAAGCCAGAAGCCAGGAACTTCCTCCAGGTCCTCCCACGTGGGTGCAGGGGCCCAAGGACTTGAACCATCTTCTACTGCTTTCCCCGGCCATAGCAGAGAGCTGGATCAGAAGTGGAGCAGCCAGGACTCGAACCGGTGTCCATATGGGATGCCAGCACTGCATGTAGTGGGTTTAGCCACTAAGCCATAGCGCCGGCCCTGAGAGAGATCTTTCATCCACTGGTTCACTCCCCAAATGGCCTCAACGGCTGGAGCTGGGTAGATCCGAAGCCAGGAGCTGCTTCCTGGACTCTCATGTAGGTGCAGGGGCCCAAGCACTTGGCCTATCTTCTACTGCTTCCCCAGGCATATTAGCAGGGAGCTGGATCAGAAGAGGAGCAGCCAGGACTCGAACCAGTGCCCATATGGGATGCCAGTACCACAGACAGTGGCTTTACCTGCTACACCACGGTGCCAGCTCCCATCCAGGCATTTTTATGGCGCCCACCAATAAATAGCAGTACACATGTGGGCAGTAAATGGCTGTGTTTGGTGGTTCTAATAACACAAAATAAAGATCAGTAAGAAAATAATGGGGCCTCAACATACCAAAAGCCAAAGAAGCACTAGTGTTTATAGGTACCTAACATAATGTCTGAGGAACTCGACCAAGTGCTATAATGCTTCAGATACATTAATAAACACATATAAAAATGTTCAACCAGGGGCAGCGCTGTGGGGTAGTGGGCTAAGCCTCCACCTACAGCACCAGCATCCCATATGGGTACCTAGCTGCTCCTCTTCTGATCCAGCGTCCTGCTAATGTCCTGGGAAAGCAGAAGATGGCCCAAATATTTGGGCCTCTGCACCCACGTGGGAGACCTAGAAGAAACTCCTGGCTCCTGTCTTTGCATCAGCCTAAGTCTAGCCATTGCAGCCATTGGGAGAGTGAACCAGCAGATGGAAAATCTGTCTATAACTCTACCTCTTAAATAAATATAAATCTTTTTTTAAAGAATGTTCAAACATGGCTGGCACTGTGGCTCAATAAACTAATCCTCCACCTGCGGCGCCGGCACACCGGGTTCTAGTCCCAGTCAGGGCGTTGGATTCTGTCCCGGTTGCTCCTCTTCCTGTCCAGCTCTCTGCCGTGGCCCAGGAAGGCAGTGGAGGATGGCCCAAGTCCTTGGGCCCTGCACCCAATGGGAGACCAGGAGAAGCACCTGGCTCCTGGTTTCAGATCAGCACGGTGCGCCGGCCGCAGCACGCCAGCCACGGAGGGCCATTGGTGGTTGAACCAATGGAAAAAGGAAAACCTTTCTGTCTCTCTCACTATCCACTCTGCCTATCAAAAAATGTTCAAACATTACCATCAAGTAACACAAATTTTCCAAAAGGAAGCATTTATAAAAAAAACTACTGGGGCCAGTGCTATGGCGTACAAGGTTAAGATACCCGCTGCTGTGCCAGCATCCCATATGGGCATCGGTTCAAGTTCCAGCTGTACTACTTGTGATCCAGCTCCCCGCTAATGCAACTGAGAAAAGCAATGCAAGATGACCCAACTGCTTAGATCCCTGCATCTACACTGAGAGACTAGGAAGAAGCTCCTGGCTTTGGTCTGGTCCAGCTCTGGATATTACAGCCATTTGGATGAAAGAGCTCCCTCCATATTTCCCTCTCTGTGTACCTCTGCTTTCAATTAAGTAAAATTAAAGAAAAAAAAAAAAAGTATGACTCTGAGGAAAATTTCTGAGTATATACATATGTAAAACTTCATCAAGCTACACACTGTTTTGTGCAGTTTATTGTGTGTATATACTTTATTGAGACGATCTCTGCCTATATTCCATTTTTGGAAATACACTTCATCAAAGTTTAAAAATGTTAGTACCAAAAACCCTGTTAAGGGGATGGAAAGTTAAAAGGAAAGCCTCCCTTTTCCAGACAATAAAGTACCTATGGCATACAGTATCCATGAAATTTTACCTAGCAATACAGTCTACTGACACACCAACCTGTATGGATCTCAAGGACATGATACTGACTAAAAGAAGGCAATCTCAATGAAAGGTCATACACTGTATCATTCCATTTACACAACATTCTTAAAAGAACAGACCTACAGAGATGGAGAACAGATTTGCTTCCAGGGAGTTATGAGGGAGGCCCCCATGGTAGGAAAATGGCGCAGTTTTATCATAGCACGATCTACATCCTGACACCATCCTAGGCTCTAGCCCCTGCCACCATTGCTGGAAGCCAGGTGGTCACATGGCCCAACCATCGGTGTCAAGCTCCACCCCCATCCTAATGGGACTCGCTGCTCCTGCTTCCCTGCCCACCCTCCAGCAAAGTTTTTAAAAGGGCCTGTTCCTGAACACCTGGCTCTCTTGGCTCCTCTCGTCTCTCTTCTCTCTGCTCTCTTTTCTCCTCGCTAGCTCCTCTCCTCTCTGTCTCTCTCTCTTATACTCTCCTCTCTCTTTTCCTTCTTTGTCCCTTCCCTCCAGCCTGCTGGGTTTACCCCCAATAAACCCTTTCCCTTACTCCGGTGTTTGGTGTGTTCTGTGACGGCCTAACACCCCATAGTTATGAACTACCTCTCTGTCTACACAGCAGCAGTGGTTACACAAATCTGTAAGAGGACAGAGAACTACATGCACATGCTAAACCAATGCTATGCCAACTTTCTTATATGAGTTCTGCATAATTCCCTGAAATATAACCAATGGGGGAAGGAAAGGCCAAAGGACTGGGTGAGGAGTACAATGGACCCCTCTATACTATCTCCACAAATTCCTGTAAATCAATTATTTCAAATTAAAAGATTAAAAAATTAATACTTACTAGTTTTTCTTTTTTAAGATTTATGTATTTATTTGAAAGGCAGAGTTACAAAGAAGCAGAGGCAGAGGCAGAGGCAGAGGGAGAGAGAGAGAGAGAGAGAGAGAGAGAGAGAGAGAGAGAGAGGTATTCCATTCACTGGTTCACCACCAAGATGGCCACAACAGCCGGAGCTGTGCCATTCCGAAGCCAGGAGCCAGGAGCTTCTTCCCAGTCCCCCATGCACGTGCGGGGGTCCAAAGAACTGGGCCATCTTCTACTGCTTTCCCAGGCCATAGTAGAGAGCTGGATCAGAAGTGGAGCAGCTGGGGCTCGAACTGCACCCACACAGGATGTCAGCATTTGCAGGCGGAGGCTTTACCTGCTATGCCACAGCGCCAGCCCCTAACTGACATTTTTTAATTTTAATCTAAACCCTGAGGCAAATAAGGTCAAGCAATTTTGTTAACAGCTCTAAGTTAAGAATATGCTGTAGGGGCCAGCACTGTGACATAGCGGGTTAAGCTGCCACCTACAGTGCCAGCATCCCATACGGGTGCAGATTCAAGTCCCAGCTGATCAAGTTCCGATCCAGCTTCCTGCTAATGAGCCTGGAAAAGCAGCAGCAGATGGCCCAAATTCTTGGGGACCTACTCTTATAGGAAAAACTTGCAGGATGCTCCTGGCTTTGGCCTGGCCCAGCCACCAGGGAATGGAAAATGCTTTCTCTCTCTACCTCTGCCTTTCAAATAAATACTAAATCTTAAAAAAAAAAAAAAAAAAAAGAATACGCTATAACTCCCAATGATTCACCTGAGGTTTAGCAGCATATGCTGCCTCAACAATTCAAAAAATAAATAACTTACAGAAAATAAATTATTATAATTTTCCAGATCTCAAGTTCCTTAGTTCTATCTTTGAAGAACATCAGCTATTTGCACAGGCCAAACTATCAGTTAAGCTGCACTGACACCTAGCTGCTTCCCTCTTGCAGAGGCTACTGTAGCAGCCCCCTCCCTTGCAGCTCCATGTCACCCCACTACTGCTCTTTCCCTACCCCTTTAACCCTTCTTGGGCACAGCTCAGAGACTTATCTCCCAAAACACCACTTTTCCTCATATTCTATGTTGCCCAGATGGCAGAACTTTATAAGACAGGAAGAAAATTAAAGAGACATATTTCAGTTTAATTTAAGAAAAAAGCTTTAAAAATAAACACAAACCAATACTGCAAAGAGCTGCTTCCTGAGGTAGGGAGTCCTGTGTCACTTGATATATTCAAGCATATGGGAACCTGAACCATCTAAGCTATGAGACCTATCCCAAGCAAGTATCTCTCATTCTCCATCATTTCCCTAAGAGTCAATCCTCCTTTCCTCACCTGTGTTCCAAGCCACCCTCTCAAAGCTAGCCTCCAACTTCCCCCAACCCTTCCTACCAGCAGTACTCAACAAGACAAGTACCTACGTACACTCATGACCCTCTGTTCCTCAGCACCTCTCGCATCATCCGCTATTTTAATTATTTTATTTAAAAGGCAGAGTTACAGAGAGAGAAAGAAATAGAGAAGTACTCCATCTGCCAGTTCACTACACAAATGGCTCCAACAGTCCAGGATAGGCTAGGCTGAAGCCAGGAGTCCGGAGCATCCTCCAGGTCTCCTATGTGAATGCAGGAGCCCAGGCACCTAGGTCCTCCTCCAACTACCTTCCCAGGAGCATTAGCATGGAGCTGGATCCCAAGTGGAACAGCCAAGACCCAAACCAGCACCCGTATGGAATGCCGGTGCTACAGGGGGCGGCCGAATCCACTTCACCACAGTGTAGGCCGCATGTGCCGTTTTTCATACCTGGTTGACTTCCCTCTTCCTGCCTTCCATCTTCCAAGACACAGTGCAAACTCCAACATGTGCAAAAAACTTTTCCAACCCCACGCTTACTCTATCATTCCCATACCAATCCGGTCATTAATTCTTTTTCATGTCTATATACCCTGATTATCAGCTCTAGGACCACGCAGGATACATAGGATCCTGTCTGCTAGAAGACAGTCTCCATCAGGGACCATACACAATCAACCAGCCCCTTCCCTACTCTGGTTTCTCTGATACAAACCTCTTCCCAGGAAATCCACTGTTGCCCAGCATACCAATCATTCCTTTGGTCCACTGAATTAAATACAGTTAGAAGCAATTTAGATGTACATGAAGGTGTAGCTCAGTCTCTTTGGGTCTTCTGTCCCTCAATCCACCCAGAAACACCCATGACCTTTAAGGAAGAAGCAACAGATGGGGCAGAAGTCTCTGAGTCTGGCCTTTGAGATCCAACTGTGAATTGTAACTAACGGACTATAAAACCCTGTCTCAGTGCAAATTATTACTCATCACTCCACTTTCAAGTTAACATCAGCAATTCTGTTTTTAATGTCTCATCTTTTTCAAACAGGCTTCATTTAGGTATTCTCATCTGTTCCCTAATGTCCCCTTATCCAACTAAGGGCCCTCTTTTTCTGGTCAAAACTCTACTCAAAAACTCATCAATTACACTTCAGACACCTAAAAGCAGCTCCTATTCTTTATCTACTGTTAAAATATACATGTCTGGGGAGTGACTGCTAACAGAAATGAGGATTCCTTTTGGGGTGATGGAAATATTCTAGAATTAGAAGGGAGTGACAGCTGCCTAACTCTGGGAATACTGTAAGAGCCACTGAATTATATAATTTAAAAGGGTGAATTATTTATCATTTTACATAAAGATAAGAAGGACAAGTATTGTAGTGAAGATTAAGCTACCGAAGAAGGAAAGGAAACCAATTTAATTACCACCATGGTAAGAGCTAGCAAGAGAAAGGCAAGAATGGCCTAACCACAGGGCAGCTATGGAAGGTAAAGTCCCACAGAGAGAAGCAAGCACATCTAAGAAGTACATGAATACCTCGGCTCACACAAGGAAGCTGCTCACCACCAGCTTCAGCTGTCAGAAGCACAGTGACACTCCCAAATTACAGGGATTTTTATGTTAAGCAAACACTGACTGGCTCCCAGCCACACAGGAAGCTCAGCTGGTGCTGCATTAGCCTTGAGGTCAAGTGACCCAAGTTTTACATATAAAAATGTTTTACATTATTGTTGGGGCTGGTGCTGTGGCATAGCGGGTAAAGCCACCGCCTATAACACCAGCATCTCACACGGGCACCAGTTGGAGTCCCAGCTGCTGCACTTCTGATGCAGCTCCCGACTAAAGCACCTGGAAAAACAGTGAAGATGATGCACGTCCTTGGGCCCCTGTTCCCAGGTAGGAGACCAGAAAAGCAGCTCCTGGCTCCTGGCTTCAGCCTGGTCCAGCCCTGGCTATGGTGACTATTCGGGGAGTGAACCAGCAGATGGAAGATTCTCTGTCTCTCCCTCTAACTCTGCCTTACAAGTAAATAAATAAAATAAAAAATAAAAAGTTAAGTGTTAGTGTTTACCATTCAGGGACTAATAATGAAGTTAAGTGGGGCTGGCATTGCGATGTAACAGGTTATGCTGCCACCTGTGATGCCAGCATCCCACACGGCCCAGGTTCAAATTCCCAGCTGCTCCATTTCCCCTCCAGCTCCTCAATGTGCTTGGGACAGCAGCAGAGGACAGCTGAATTGTTTGGGTCCCTGCACCCAAACGGGACACGGGATGAAGTTTTGGCCTCCTGCGTTCAGTCTTCAGCCTGGCCAGCCTTGGCCATTGTGACCATTTGGGGAATGAACAAGCAGATCGAAGATATTTCTTACTCTCTTTCTCTCCCCTTCCCATCCCCTTTCTGTTACTCTACCTTTCAAATACATTTTTTTAAGCTTTATTTATTTATCTGGAAGGCAGAGTTACAGAAAGGCAGAAATAGAGACAGAGAGCTCTTCCATCCACTGGTTCACTCGCCAAATGGCCGCAACAGCCAGAGCTGAGCTGATCTGAAGCCAGGCACTTCTCCTGGGTCTCCCAAGTGAGTACAGGGGCTCAAGGACTAGGGCCATCTTCTACTACTTTCACAGGGCATAGCAGAGAGCTGGATTGGAAGAGGAGCAGCTGGGACTAGAACCGGTGCCCATACAGGATGCTGGCAACGCAGGTGGAGGATTAACCTATTGCTCCACAGCGCCGGCCCCTGTCTCTTAAATTAGAAGTTTCTCTGAATGGAAATCATGTACTTCTCTAAAACATCCCACAACTTTGAAGGTATATCTGGATTTCTCTTTTCTTGTTATTTTTATTTATATCTGTGAAAAAATTTAATGGGCTTCTGAATCATAACCTTGCAGTTATTTATGATCATGATCGAGTCACCATAATTTGCCATCTCCCTGGGCAGGCGGAGCTATAACCGAAATATAACTGCCTCCTATCATCTCAATTGAAGCAGATAAGGAAAGCTGAAACTGCTATTTTTTCTTGGCTTACTTTGATCTTTGAAGCATCTTAACAAATGGTAGTGAAATCTCTCAGCTGTCATAAATAGAGCAAAATATATATCATGAAAGTGATTAATCCGAGATTTTTTAATCCACCATGTCATGTTGGCTATAGTTCTGCTCACTCATCATTTGGAACCCTGTAGTGGTGTTAAGACACCTGCACAATCTTTGACCCCCTCCTTAAAAAAAAGCCTAATTTGGGGCCAGTGCTGTAGCACACTAGGTTAATCCTCCGCCTGTGGCACTGGCATCCCATATGGGCACCAGTTCTAGTCCCGGCTGCTCCTCTTCCAGTCCAGCTCTCTGCTGTAGTCCGGGAGGGCAATGGAGGATGGCCCAAGTGCTTGGGCCCCTGCACCCACATGGAGACCTGGAGGAAGCACCTGGCTCCTGGTTTTGCATCGGCGCAGCTCCAGCTGTTGCAGCCATTTGGGGAGTGAACCAACGGAAGGAAAATCTCTCTCTCTCTCTCTCTCTCTCTCTCTCCCCCCTCCCTCCCTCCCTCCCTCCCTCCCTCCCTCCCTGCAACTCTACCTGTCAAATAAATAAAATCTTAAAACAAAAAAAAGCAGAATTTAACCTTGATCTCCTTGAAGAAGAGACTCAATTCTACAACGAGTAGAATGTTGTGGTATTATTACTGTCTACCTTGGAGGCAAGGTTGTACAAGGTGGGTACATGGGTTATTCAGCCTGAGAGAAGCTAGCTGCTCTGCCATGAGGGCACCAGGAGGTCCTTTGCTACCAGTCAGTACTCATTCGCTAAGCATGCAAATGACCTGCCTTGGAAGCAGGTTTCCAGCTCCAGTTGAGTTTCACATGACAGCAGCTCCAACCCATCCTGAATCCCTGACCCACAGAAAACAATGGAAGATAAAGTCTTGTTTGTTATAAGCTATCAACTTTTAGAATAATTCATTGGGCAACAAAATAAAATTAAATACAGTTTCCTGGCCTGAATTCAGTTGTTCTCAGCATTTATGCGAAACCTCGACCTAACAGCTGAGGATTTTACTGAGAATGTATACGCTTATTAAAAAAGATGCACATCCACTGAAATGACTGCTAAATGATGAATAAGAGGATTTCTTTGTTCTGAGTCAGAGCCAACTTTGTTTAGATTAGGGTCTGGCAAATATTTTCTGTATAGAACCAGGTAGTGTTTTAGGCTTTACCGGCTGTGAGGTCTCTATTGGAATTCTTCAGCTGTGCTATTGTACTATAGCTACAGACAATATCTAAACAAATGGTCATAGCTGTGTTCCCATAGGATTTATCTAGAAAGCGAAGAAGTACACTAGGTTTGACTCACAGGCTGTAGTTTGCTAACTCTGATCTAGGATCTTCCCATACTTTTAAGGATATGAGCTTACTGTTTTCAAAGAAGTATTTCTTTCTAACACCTCTGAGCCAAAACTTAACATGTCTTTGAGTCTGTACTTGCCTTGTGCTTTCTGTATAATCATAATAATTACCAGAAACATAAAAATATATACACACAATTTTTGCAATGTAACTTCTTTTTATTAAGATTTATTTATTTGAGGGGCCAGCACTGTGGTGTAGCAGATAAGGCCGCTGACTGCAGTGCCGGCATCCCATGTGCGCACCAGTTCAACACCCAGCTGCTCCACTTCCAATCCAGCTCTCCGCTGTGGACTGGGAAGCAGTAGAAGATGATCCAAGTCCTTGGGCCCCTGCACCTGCGTGGGAGACCCAGAAGAAGCTCCTGGCTCCTGGCTTTGGAACAGCCCACAGCTCCAGCCACTGGGGCCATTTGGGGAGTGAACCCGCAGATGGAAGACCCTTCTCTCTGTATCTCCCTCTCTCTGCCTCTGCAACTCTGCCTTTCAAATAAATAGTTAAAAAAAAAAAAAAAAAAAAAACCCACTGTACCATGCTATATAGTATCCCCAGAAAATCATGTCTATCTGGAACTTAATTTGACTTCAGAAATAAGTCTCTGCAAAGTTATAATATTAAGGTCATACTGCCTGAGGATATGTCCTAATTCAATGACTGATGTTTTTATAAGAAGTGAAATGTAAACACAGGGAGAATAGCATATGATAGTAGAGATTGGAGTGATGTCACTACAAGCCACAAGTAAGGATTGCTGTCAATCACCAGAAGCCAGGAGACAGGCAGGGAACACACTGTCCTAGAGCCCCAGGAAGGGACCAAACATGCTACTCCTGACTCAGATGTCTGGCCTCCAAAACTCTCAGCTACTCTTCTCAGATACCACATTCATAATAATTCGTTTATGGCAGGCCCATGAATCTAATACACTCACCTTTTATGAAATTTCAATAATCTCATCATTTGTACTATTAGAAATATTTTTATCTTCAGCCTGAGAACTGAGAATAATATTCACCATTCAAGGTTTCGAGTTCACAATTTCAGAGTAACAATAAGGGATATTATCTCTACTTAATGCCCTGCCCCTTTCCAGGTACAAAAATGAATCTGGTATATAAAGATAACTGAAAATGAATCATGATGAAGAATGGGGTGGGAGAGGGAGTGGGAGATGAGATGGTTGCGGGTGGGAGGGAGGTTATGGGAGGAAAAGCCACTATAATTCAAAAGTTGTACTTTGGAAATTCATATTTATTAAATAAACATTGAAAAGAAAAAAAAAATGAATCTGACTTAAGTCTCTACTGGTCTAATGCACTGTGCTGTCAGGCACCAGAAATCCAGCGAAGTCTACCCAAAGGCTGGCAATGCACTAGTACACAGAGGGGCTAATTCAGCTGATACCCAACAACCGATAAAATCCTCTATCTTCGTTGATGTCCTCCTACTGAAACCTAAGTCTATTTCACACAACACTACAGGTTCCAAGAAGTTTATCTACCAGATTTAAAGTCTTCTTTTTCACTTGTAACACAATAATGATGGAAACTTTTCCCACAGTTATCACTGGTAGGCTACGGATCACCATTTCATCTTCTGTGTATTTGGAATTTCCCAAAACATGATTACTTTAAGCCCAATTTACATCCAACTCAAACCAGCACAAATATACATGGTTGACTTAACATACCAACATAACAGAATAATGAAATCAGATGACTGAATATTATCAGACTAGACACTTGCATCTTACTCCTTTCATTTCCTCATCATGAACTAAAGAGAGGTATCATGAGGACAGCATTGTGGTACAGTGATTTAATTTGTCACCTGCAATGCCAGCATCCCATATCAGAGCATCAGTTCAACTCCTAATTGCTCTGCTTCCAATCCAGCTCTCCCCACAATGCACCTGGGAAAGCAGAAGACAACCCCAGTGGTTGGGTCTTTATCACCCATGTAAGAGACCTGGATGGGGCTCCTGGCTTCCGACTGGAAAAGTCTCAGCCATTGCAGCCTTTCAAATCAAAGTTGTTTTTGTTTGTTTTTTAAAGGCAGAGTTACAGAGACAGAAGACAAAGAGATCTTCCATGCACTGGTTCACTCCCCAGATGGCCACAACAGCCAGAGCCGAAGCCAGGAACAGGGACCATCTTCCCCTGCTTTCTCAGGCACATTATTAGCAGGAAGCTGGGTTGGAAGTGGAGCAGCTGGATCTCAAGCTGGTGCTGATATAGAATGCCAACATTGTAGGCAGATGTTTAACCTGCTATGCCTCAATACCAACCAAATAATTCTTGTTTTTTTAAAAGACTTATTTATTTGAAAAACAGAGTTACATAGAAACAGAGATCTTTCAAACACTGGCTCACTCCCCCAAATAGCCGCAACAACCAGAGCTTTTCCCGGGGTTGCCAAGTAGGTGCAGAGGCCCAAGGACTTGGGCCATCTTCCACTGTTTTCCCAGGCACATTAGCAGGGAACTCAGCTGGAAATGGAGTAGCCAGGACTCAAACTCACACCCATACAGGATGCCGGCACTGTCAATGGCAGCTTAACCTAGAATGGCACAGCATTCTTTAAAAAAACAATAATAATAAAGAGGCACCATACAGGATAAAAAGTCCCATTTATTTCCTACCAAATTGTGTTACAACATTTCTACAGCTTAATATTACATGAAACCCCTAAAAGTAATAGATTTAGACTTTCCAAAGAGACATTCCTTTGTAAGCATCTCTCTTGATTAAAATATGAGCCAACAGAACTTAAAACACATCTGATAACTGATAACTGAATATCTTAAGTTACTCAGCAACTGGCAAGCATGAGAATGAGAACATTGACCACAAAATATCTCTTTCAAAGACCAATTTTCTAGAACGGCTTTTTTTTAAAAAAATATAAAGTGATATTGGCCTACCTTGTTTCCGAACATCTTCCACAGCAGCCACAAGCTCCTCCTTGAGAAACTGGCTCTCCTTTGCAATTTTATCCCCCTTCTCCAGGAAATTCTCAGTTGCTTGTTCAACAGACGCAGCCAAAACATGAGCCTTCTTAGAACGACCTCGCTTTTTATTAGAGGGCCCCTTGCTATTTGTGTTTACCAGGGTTGTAACCTAAAAGTTTCATTTTTAAAAAAGTAAATTTCAGTCAATTGAAAATAGAAAGAATAACATCTTTAAAGACAGTAAGAGTAAGTTATTCACAAAGAAATGAAACATCACATTCAAGAGATTCCACTAGGCATTAACAAATAACTTAACCTCCATCTCTACATTTAAGACATACAGCAATGTTACTATAGTTTCTAAAATAATTTTGTTTTCCCAGTATGTAAAACAAATACAAAATGCACTTCAACTCTTTAAATATAATCAATACATTTTCAGTTTGATTTTACAAATTCAACCGTGATTAGAGACAAGTCGTCCATACTACAGGAGTATGCCACCAAGAAGTTCTAGAGAAAGATAAACAGTGAAATGATCTGCGACTGGCATTGTGGCGTAGCAGGTAACACCACTGCCTGTGATGCCAGCATCCTATGTGGGTGCTGGTGTTTGTTGGTGACCAAGAAGCTTCCAGCTCCTGGCTTCCGCCTGGTCAGCACTAGCTGTAGCAGCCATCTGCATGGTGAATCAGTGGATTGAAAAATCCCTTGTCTGTTTCCTCCCCTCTTTCAAAATAAATAAATAAATCTTTAGGAAGGGGGGAAAAAAGTACAATGAACTGATTAGCTTTACCTGAGGTTACATTTCACCATTTCTTTTTAAAGATTTATTTATTTATTTGAAAGTCAGAGTTACACAGAGAGAAGGAGAGGCAGAGAGAGAGAGAGACAGAGGTCTTCCATCCACTGGTTCACTCCCAATTGGCCGCAATGGCCAGAGCTGCGTCGATCCAAAGCCAGGAACCAGGAGTTTCTTCTGGGTCTCTCAAGTGGGTACAGGGCTTGGGCCATCTTCTACTGCTTTCCCAGGCCATAGCAGAGAGCTGGATCGGAAGTGAAGCAGCCAGGACTCGAATCAGCACCCATATGGGATGCCAGCACTGCAGGCGGCGGCTTTACCCACTACGCCACAGCGCCGGCCCCTCACCATTGTTTCAATCTTTATAAAATGTTTTAAGATAATCTGCTTCTGAAGTCTTGTTGTTTATTCATGTAAATCTTATCATTAATTAGTAAAGGCTCTTAATAAAGTAAGGAATGACTGCCCAAAGTAGCCTACTGTGATAATGGTTTAACTCCCAGAATCATCATTAACATGTGTAACACCAGATGATCTGTAGGTTGAAGATGATTAAAGATTTGTTACAATGCAAATTTACCAAATAGAAGACCTACTGAGGGCTACAGTAGATGGGCTACAACCAAGTAAATATTTCAAAGTCTTAGCACACACTCCTACATATAGATATATAAAATACTTGTTTATACTTATGAGTTGGCATGGAATCTTAAAAAGTACATGCCACTTGAATCTCATTTTATCTCTCCCTCTCCTATACTCTTATACTCATTCACACTGATGACAACTATGGCAAACTGAACGTACACAGCTAGTTGCTAACAATTAATGAAACATCATCACTCTGTTAATCAGTAGTTGTAACAGAACATACTAAAACTATATCCTCACACTGAATTACCTTCTAAGTAATCTTATACAACCAAAAGATCCCACCTTGGTTGGGTGCGCCCTCTGAAGAAGGGTGAAGAGCTTTACAAAGTGAAAACACTTGGAAAGATTGAAGAAAATGGTAGTAAGCTAAGGCCAGCACTGTGGCGAGTAAGCTAAGCCTCTGCCTATGGTGCAGGCATCCCATACAAGTACTAGTTGGTGTCTCAGCTGCTGCTCTCCCAGTCTAGCTCTCAGCTATGGCCTGGAAAAGCAGTAGAAGACAGCCAAAATGCTTGGGCCTCTGCACCACATGAAAAACCCAGAAGAAAAACCGCGGAAGAAACACCGCGGCTCAATAGGCTAATCCTACACCTTGCTTCAGGCTCCTAGCTTTGGATCGGCTCAGCTCTTGCCACTGTGGCCATCTGGGGAGTGAACCTGTGGATGGGAGAACTTTATTTCTATCTTTAACTATACTTCTCAAATAAATAAAATCTTTAAAAAAGAAAAGAAAGAAAATGGTAGTCAGCCATGTCCTAAAGGCATCACTATTTAACTACTATCAGAGCCAAGTCATCAACTACTATCAACCTCAACTCAACCACTCCAGTTAAGGCTTTGAACTAAGTAATTTCACTCGGTGCCCAGCCTAGTGCTACAGACCCATGTCACAACAGCCACATGCTTGTGTTCTCAGATTCTTACCTGAGTGACCAGAGGCTCCAACAGTCTTTCCACTGCCAGAGTCCTGATCTCCAGGCTTTTGGGGTCCCATTTGAAATTTATGTTGCCTGTATGGACAGCAGTCATTTCTAGGGCAAAAACAAAAAGGCAAAGTCAAACTCCAAACACAAGATGAAATACGTTAACAAATCTGCACTGCTTAAGGGCTTTGTCAGGAAAGCTACTTCCACCACAAGATAAAGAATTTTAACTGGCCTGGCACAACAAAGACCAAGTAACCTACAATTGCCTACACTTAACGAGGACGCTGTTGTCCCCAACACTAGAGGCACTACAAGGGGGCATTCCCAGACATGCGGCGCCATTCCCTTTGGGGCTTTCTGGCACGGAGACAGGTCCACTTCTGGTCTCTACCCCACCCCGCTAGACCTGAGGAGGATGAAAACCAAAGTGAACGAATGCCACTTTTAAAAGAAGTCTCCTCAGAAATGAATACAGAATATCCTGTTTTTTCTGGCTCCACATTTACACTACATATTATCTAACAGGGATGCTTCAATGCATATTTTGATGGATTCTTTGAGACCATCTTGTCTTATTCTATTAAAACATAATTCTTGAGTCTGCTGCCCTCCACATCTACAGCCATTATCACTCTTAGCCAGAGGAAACTTCAAGTCGCCCTTAGTTAAACATCACTGCATCACTGTCAAGGCAAACTTCCATTAGAAGAGGCTGTAAGAGTACGGCAAAGGGTGGGTGTTTGGAGCTGCAATTAAGACACCTCCTGGGATGTCCACATCCCATATCAGAGTCCTTAGCTTCCTGTCCTGGCTCATTTTGAGTTCCAGCTTCCAGCTAATGTACACCCTGGGAGGCAGCAAGTGATGGCTCAAGTACTTGGGTCCCTGCCACCCAAGTGGGACACCCAGGTTCTGTTCTGGACTCCTGGCTTCAGTCCAGCCTGGCCCAGACCTAGCTATTGATGGCATCTGGGGAGTAGATAGAGAACTTCTATCTCTCTCTCCTTCTTTCTGTCTGTGCTCTTCAAATAAATTAAATAAATTTAAAATTAAGAGATTATAAGGAAAAATTACATAACAGAAAAAGACCAGCGATGTGATGCTGGCATCCTATATTGGAGTGCTGGTTTGAAATGCAGCAGCTCTGCCTCCAATCCAGCTCCCTGTTAACATGCCTTTGATGGTAGCAGAAGATGGCCCAAGTACTTGGGCTCCTGCTACCCACATGGGAGACTAAGATGAAGTTTCTGGCTTCTGGCTTCAGTCTGGCCCAGCCCTGACTGTTTGAGTCATTTAGGGAATAAACCAGCAGACGAAAAATCCACTTTCATCTCTGCATTTAAAATAATTAGGGGCGGGCCGGCACCGCGGCTCAATAGGCTAATCCTACAACTTGCGGCGCCGGCACACCAAGTTCTAGTCCTAGTCGGGGCACCGGATTCTGTCCCGGTTGCCCCTCTTCCAGGCTAGCTCTCTGCTGTGGCCAGGGAGGGCAGTGGAGGACGGCCCAAGTGCTTGGGCCCTGCACCTCAAGGAGACCAGGAGAAGCACCTGGCTCCTGCCATTGGATCAGCGCGGTGTGCCGGCCGTAGCGTGCTGGTCGCGGCGGCCATTGGAGGGTGAATTAACGGCAAAAGGAAGACCTCTCCCTCTGTCTCTCTCTCACTGTCCACTCTGCCTATCCAAAAAAAAAAAAAAAGGAAAAAAAAGAAAAAACATTAGGTTAAAGGTTACTAAATACTAGGATATTTGGAAAGTGCCAAAGTATCACCTGACAGGTTAATTACTAATAAAGGAAAACACACATATTTTATTTTTTAATTTATTTGACAGATAGAGTTAGACAGTGAGAGAGAGAGCGAGAAACGTCTTCCTTCCATTGGTTCACTCCCCAAATGGCCGCTACGGCTGGAGCTGTGCCGATCGGTAGCCAGGAGCCAGGTACTTCCTCCTGGTCTCCCATGCGGGTACAGGGGCCCAAGCACTTGGGCCATCCTCCACTGTCCTCCTGGACCACAGCAGAGAGCTGGACTGGAAGAGGAGCAGCCAGGACTAGAACTCAGCGCCCATATGGGATGCCGGTGCCGAAGGCAGAGGATTAACCAAGTGAGCCATGGTGCTGGCCAAGATACATCTTTATAATGTTGATATCTCATGTCACCACTTTAAGCAAATAACTAAAATAAGTGCTGCTAATAATGGGACACCTGGTATTAAATGTCTCTTTTAAGAAGAAATAGGAAGTACCCTTTATCACCCATAATGTATTCTTGAGAAAACAGCTGTTTTACATGTTTAGCCTGAGTCTAATGAACTTCCTTCATGGAGATTCAAATATTTGTTTTTAATGCAGTGGATCCCTTTGGAAGTCTTATGGAGCCTATACCCCAACACTGTTCAACAGAAATACAATACGGAGACACATTATAATCTAAAATTTTCTAGTAGTCACACTGAAAAAAGTGAAAAGAAATTGGTGTGTGGTCAGCACTGTGAGGAGGCCCCTACAGGAGCACTTATTCCAGATCCAGCTGCTCCAATTCCAACCCAGCTCCCTACTAATGCACCTGGAAAGCAGAAGCAGATGGCCCAAGTACTTGGGCTACTGCCACTCAGGTGGGAGACCCAGCAGTTCTTGCTCCTGGCTTCAATCCAGCCTAACCACAGCTGTGGTGGGCTGTTGTGGGCACTCAAGGAGTCAACCAGCGGATACATGCTTGCCCTGTCACTCCACCTTTCAAATAAATCTTTTAAACATGTATTTTAGAAAAAAAAAAAATGTGTGATACAGTAAAATACCTGCTCCTTTATTAATTAAGATCTGACAAGAGGTCTCAAACCTACTCAAGAAATAAAGAATATATACTTTTTGAAGAGTTATGTATTTCTTGAAAGGCAGCGCTACAGAGCAGGGGGAATGGATATACAGCATGCATGCATGCATGCATGTATACACACACACACACACACACACACACACACACACCACACACAGTGGGGGTATCTTCTGTTGGCTGGTTCATTCTCCAAATACCTACAATGGATGGGGCTGGGTCAAGCCAAAACCAAGAGCCTGGAATTCCATCTGGGTGGTGGAGGCCTAAGCACTCACATCAACTGCTGCTGCTTCCCAAGAGACATTATAAGGGAGTTGGATCAGATGTGGAGCAGTCAGGACTTGAACCAGTGCCCGTATGGATGACGGATTCTCAGAGGTGACTTAACCCACTGTACCACTTTCAGACCCTATATATACCTATTTTATTCAAAAATTCTTTATCATCACTATTGCAGATATGAAAAGCCCTGATACTCCTACTGTGCCAAAGTTACAAATACAGCTTAAATGTGCAGTTTGCTGTCTACATTCATAGAAAGAAACGCTACTTTACTGTTAGAGAGTAAGGAAAACAAAATTTTCCAATCCAAACTCACTGACTCTAGGTTAAGAAACCGTAATCTTTTTTTTTTTTTTTTTTTTTTTTTTTTTTTTTTTTTTTTTTTTTTTTTACAGGCAGAGTGGACAGTGAGAGAGAGAGACAGAGAGAAAGGTCTTCCTTTTGCCGTTGGTTCACCCTCCAATGGCTGCCACGGCCGGCGCGCTGCGGCCGGCGCACCGCGCTCCTCCGATGGCAGGAGCCAGGAGCCAGGTGCTTCTCCTGGTCTCCCATGGGGTGCAGGGCCCAAGCACCTGGGCCATCCTCCACTGCACTTCTGGGCCACAGCAGAGGGCTGGCCTGGAAGAGGGGCAACCGGGACAGAATCCGGTGCCCCGACCGGGACTAGAACCCGGTGTGCCGGCGCCGCAAGGCGGAGGATTAGCCTGTTGAGCCACGGCGCCGGCCAAGAAACCGTAATCTATACTAACTTTCAAGAACAGGAAATACAGAAGCATGTTAAGCAACACAAGACAGAGACAAATACAGAATACAGAGCATCCTACAAGGCAACATCAGGGCTGTAACTCTTCAAACTGTTTTACACAGGTAGGATATAGGAAACCTGTTCTACACTGAGACATATGCACACAAAGCAATACATGCACCTTGTCTGGAACTTGATTAGAAATAAGCTCTAAACATTTATAGGAAACTAGTAAATCGTTAGTATGAGATTTTAGATATTATAGAAATTCTGTTCAATTTCTCAGAAATGGTAACAGAATTTTGTGCAGAAATGTATTTTTTAGAAACATGCTGAAATACTCAGGGGAAAATGTCAAGATATTAAATATTAGTTAAAATTCAAGGAGTTCAAGGAATGATTAAAAAATAGTTTTAACTGTTGAATATATGTGGAAGTCTATAGGTCAATGTTCATAATTCATTTTTTGATTGTTTTTTGAGAGATAGTGGCCAACAGATCAAGTGAGAGAGCTCCCATCCACTGCTCCACTCCCTAAATGCCCACAAAAGCCAGAACTGGGCATGGCTGAAGCAGAGAACCAAGAACTCCATCCCCATATCTCACCTGGGGAGCAGGGACTTAACTACTTGATCCTTTATCTGATGCCTGCCAGGACGCACAGTGGCAGGAAGCAAAGTCACAACCAACACACTCTGTCAGGGACACAGATGATCCAAATGGCAGTTTAACCACAATGTCAAAGGTCTGCCCCCCTTTAACTTCTCTGTGTATCTGAAATTTCTCACTTTCTTTAAAAAAAAAAAAATATATATATATATACATATATATATATATATATATGTATTTGAAAGGCAGAGTTACAGAGAATGAGAGAGAGAATGAGAGAGATCCTCTATCCACTGGTTCACTCCCCAAATGACAACACCAAGGCTGGGCCAGACAGAAGCCAGGAGCCAGGAGCTTCTTCAGGGTCTCCCACAGGGGTTCAGGAGCCCAAGGACTTAGGCCATCTTCCGCTGCTTTCCCAGGCAGAACAGCAGCCAGGACTCGAACCAGCACCCATATGGGAATTCATAGGAAAATGTTCAAAATATACTCCTAAACATGGAACAGTAATTTTTAAACAATCTAAAGTATAACTACAAGGGGAAAAAAGGCACCTGGGCATATACACCAAAGTATTAACAGTGATGTTTTCCCTGAAGTTAGGATAACCTACTCTGAGTGGTTTTATTATTCCTTTTGTTTAGGCCATTGCAGCCAACTGGGGAGTGAACCATCAGATGGAAGACCTCTCACTCTCACTCTCGCTCTCGCTCTCTCTCACTCTCTCTCTGCCTCTCCTCTCTGTGTGTAACTCTTTCAAATAAACAAATAAATCTTTTTAAAAAAAACAATACATAATAATCTTGATTCAGGTAAGAATCATCAAAGAATGCTATACCAAGTAAATAGAAGTTTCCTAAGAAACAGTATTTACCTGGTGACATACTAACTCCCAACAGATTACATATTTTTGACAACGGGGGAAATTAACTTTAAAGGTAGACACCATCTCAGCCAAGTGGTCAAAATTAATATTCCGATAAGGGGACAAAATGGCATCAGCTACCTCCAAGAAAGATATACCATGACTTCAGTACTATTTCCTCCCAAAATCAGACGTCAATCTTGCCATGGCGAAACATCAGATAAAATCAAAGTAACTATAGCCAGAGTCTTAGGAAATTGAGAAACTCTTTCAGGCTAAAGTAACATTACATGTCAATACTGTCATTCTAGATAGAAATTGCTGACAAGGGGAATCTTAAGACAACTGATAAAAATGTGAATATGGGTTCTGAACTAGATGATTGTGTTATCATTGTTAAATTTCTAAATTTTGGGGCCAGTGCTGCACCACAGCATATTAAAGCCATGGTCTGAGTGCCAGAATCCTATATGGGTGCCGGTGTGAGACCACGCTGCTCTATTTTCCATCCAGCTCCCTGCTAATGCAGCTGGAAAAGCAGCAGAGGTTGGCCCAAGTCTTGGGTCCCTGCTCCCAAGTGAGAGACCTGGATGAAACTCCTGGCTTTGGCCTGGCCCAGTCACAGCCATTGCAGCCATTTGGGAAGTAAACCAGTGGATAGAAGATGTCTCTGTCTCTCCTTCTCTCTCTGTGCCTCTCAAATAAATTTCTTTAAAAAAAAAATCTAAATTTTCATCATTACATTGTGGTTACCCAAGCATCAAAAAATGCTAAAATCACTGAGATGGGGATGCCTAAAGGAGTATGGATTTGCCTAATCTGGTAACATAGAATGCCAGGTGCCAGAGAATTTGTTTCAGTGCAGGTAGGCAAATTTGCTCTTACAGGCCCATGCTTGGGTTTTCAAAGGTTATTTGACCACTAAACTGATCAACCCAAGTCAGTAAACCTTAGGAGACAGGATGCTCTAGATTGCTAAAGGGCTGCAGACAGTTCAAGCAAATGTCATCAAATGTCACAGATAAGACATTTCAGAAGAAACTATTTGCCTGGTGTATCCTACATTCCACAGGCCCTGCTTCAACACAAATGAAACAGAACTTTCAAGATTTTAGAGGGAGGGAACCAAGTGTCAACTTAAATGAAGCTAGCTGAAGTGGACATTTAGATATATGTGGTCACAGCCGTACTTACTTATTAAACAAGAACATAATGCAGTTTTCCAAAGAAATATACTCTTCTACTTTTCTTGAAATGATCATTTCTTGGCTTTTCATTTTCTTAATTTTGTTTTTCTGCTTTTTAAGATTTATTTATTTAGATGAAAGAACTACAGAAAGAGGAGAGACATAAAGAGCTCTTCCATCCACTGGTTCATTCCCCAGATGGCCACAATGACCAGAGCTGCGCTGATTCAGAGCCAGGAGCTTCTTCTAGGTCTCCCATGCAGGTGCAGGAGCCCAAGCACTTGGGTCATCTTCTATTGCTTTCCCAGGCCATAGCAGAGAGCTGGATTGGAAGTGGAGCAGCCAGGACATGAACTGGCACCTATATGGGATGCCAGCACTGCAGACAGCAGCTTTAACCGCTATGCCACAGTGCCGGTCCCCACATCTTCTTAAGTATGTCTCTGAGAAGGTTTCCTTCTTTCCCCATAAAAATTCATGAGACTCAGTACATGCTAAAGGGGTTAAAAGCAAAGGACTCAATCACTCCTTTACATTCAGAAACTTGAACTATACTGACACTTGAAAATTGAGAACTCATTCAGTGTTTTCAAAATTTTCAATATGCATGATGGAAGCGGACTGCCTGATACAAGCACCTTTAATCAAGTCCTGCCAAGAGTGACACTGAACATTATTAAACCACGCTAGCAAGTCAAGTTGTGCTTTCAATGACTCCAACCCTGAGAATTTCAAAAAAGAAAAATAGAGAACTTAAAATCTAGACAGAATGTGCTCCACTGAAAAGAACACCAACTTCTGTTATCAACTGTGTCACTAATTTATTCCCTTGACCTTGGGCAAGTCATTGCACACTTCTAGATCCTCTATTAGAATGAGGTTGAATTCTATACTCTAAGCCCTGCCAGCCCTGACATTCTAATGCTCTTTTCATTTATGTTCTCTCAACAGGTTTTGAACTGTTTTATTCAACTTAATTTTCTCAGGTTTAGAATATGGTTTACCTAGCTATATTTTAGGGTTAAGGATGATAATGCTGCTTTGTGATTCTTTACATCCCGTAACTCAGTGGCCCAGTGCTTTGTGCAGGCAGGCAGGCAGGCATTAGCTGAACTGAATTTCTGCCAGCTGATCTGAAAATATTTACAAGCCTCCAAGAAAAAGGATTCTGCCTTAATCTTAGTCATATCTTCTG
This sequence comes from Sylvilagus floridanus, assembly GCA_949820135.1. Lineage (NCBI taxonomy): Eukaryota > Metazoa > Chordata > Mammalia > Lagomorpha > Leporidae > Sylvilagus > Sylvilagus floridanus. The sequence continues at coordinate 24,706,686 of OX463241.1, read as the reverse complement.
GTCAGCTACAATTAATGGTATTGCTCAAAGACGCTAAACAAATAACTTCTAAACTCTTGGCAGTTTCTAGCTTTCCAATTAACTTACAGAACACTCCTTCGCAAGATCTATTACAAAACATACTGGAGCTAGCCAACCTTAATGAATTACAGCAACCTTAGGTTTCCAAGAGGAACTGTGGTTAGTGGAACTAAATAAAAAGTTAAACTGTAGTTATTCAGTCTTCATTACCTCATAAATGGCAATCCTGGCTATAAAACAAAAAGTCTGCTATAAATTCAAAAAGGGGGTAGCGATGTAGTCATTTGACTAGTACTCTTTATGAAACAAGAGAAATGGAGAAGCACTACAGAAAAAATAAAAGCACACTTCCATCAGAGCCAAGGGGCTGAGGGCTGGCAAACGACCCCATTCCTGCAAAGACAGGCACACCTTCTCGAAAGCAGGCAGAGGTTCATTACAGGGGCATGGCCACATCATTCTGAAATGTGTCTACTGCAAAGCTTTACACGATCCTTAACCAAGCTACTGAATGCCAATTTTTTTTTAACAGCAAGGTTAAGTTAATGAAATATTAGGATGGTTCGTTTAAATGCCAATTAGGAAATTCAGAAATTAAAAGTATCTAAAGCAACAAAACTGTCACACTGCACAAAATGTAGCATTGCAGATTCCTCAGTGCTGTCACAGTTACACCAGGTTATATTCGCATTAAGCAGAGCTAACAAAGCTATAGGAATCTCTCAATTTCCTGGTAACTACCAAAAAAATAAAAAAATAAAAAGACACAAGGTAACCCTGATAATTAAGGCTCCCGTCCCCCTCACCTGTCACCTTCTGCTTCTAAACTGTAAACCAACTGAGGTCTGAGGGGAAGGGTAAGAAAGTAACAAGTATAAACACTCACAAAGTCCAAGGAAGCAGTTTCCTTTTCTAATCACAACTGCAATGTTATCATCCATAACAATTCTGAATCTATGTTAAACCTGAGAGCCAAAATAAAAAGGTTCCAAGTACCTAACACAAAGCAACTAGATTAATGAGCCAGCCATCATCTGTCTGACCAACCCACACATATTTTATATCAGACATTCATATGGCACACAGAAGTTGTCACTCTCCTTTCAAATACACAGATCTAAGGGCAAAAGGACGTTCGGCAGATCCTTTAAAAAATAATTACAATAGGCGGCAGACATTTGGCACAGCAGTCAAGTGACCGCTTGGAATGCCCATATCTCATACCAGAGAACGTGGTTTGAATCCCAGCTCAGTTTGTGATCCAGCACCAGGTGATGGCTCAAGTACCTGGGTGGGTCCTTAACACCACTATGGGAGACCTGGATGGAGTTCTGGGCTCCTGGCTCCGGCAAGGCCCTGGCCTGGCTGTTGCAGACATTTGGGGAGTGAACCAGCAGATGAAGAGACCTGACTCTTTCTCCTTCTCTGTCTTTCAAATAACATGAAAACAACTTAAATGTTTCTAAATAAAGCAAAATTCCAAAAATAATCATAAAACTATTAAATCATTCTTAATGTTGTCCCTTTTCTTATTTTCTTGAGAACACCAAAGGCAATGGGGAAACACAGGGAACACAGAATCAAAGAAATGTCATGGCCCTGAGGCCATCATTGTGGTGCAGCTAGTTAGGCTACCACCTGCAATGCTGGCATTCTTTACTGGTTCCACTCCTGGCAACACCACTTCAATGCGGCTCCCTGCTGGTATGCCTGGGAAAGCAGGAGAGGATGGCTCAGGTACTTAGGCCCCTGCCATCAACATGGTAGACCTGGATGAAACTCCTTATTCCTAGCTTTGGTCTGGCCCAGCTCTGGCCATTGCAGCCATTTGGAAAGTGAACCAGTGAATGGAAGATCTGTCTCTCCCACTCTCTCTGTAACCATGATTTTCAAATAAATTTAAAAAGGGGAGGAGGGGGGTTTGGAAGGAGTGAGGGAGGGAGGATCAAATTCAGGCAGGCAGGCCATGGGCAAAGCACGAGGAGACAAACTAATTACAAAAAGTACTAAGAAAAGGACAAAAGTGTTCTGTCCACCTTTCAGCCAATTACGTGGCAAGTATTTGAGCACCTTCTCCATACAGACACCATTCCAGACAACAGGACTCTGGCCTTCATAAAGCTTATACTGCAGCAATGACATAAATAAGTAAATTTAAAAAAAATAATAATAATGCTAGCCAGAGTAGTGGAATTAGGTAGAGTCCCTGGAGGGTTCTTCTGCCTTGGGAAGATCTCAGCCAAAAACTCAAAGTGAACAGAAAACCTAATTAAGTACCTGGGGGAAGAGATTACAAGAAGGGCTAACAGAGATAAGACTGCATTTTGGCTTGGAAAAAGAGGCAGGCAACATGGCTGGAGCAGAACAAGAAGTAAGAGGAGCGAGTGTTGTGGCACAGCATGGAACTCCTGGCTCCTGGCTTTGGCCTGACCCAGCCCTGGCTGTTAACAAGCATTTCAGGAGTGGACCAAAGGACAGAAGATCTCTGTCACTCTGCCTTTCAAATGAGTAAATACATAAACTTTTAAAAAGAAGAGAGAACACAGCAATCCCAGATCTGAAGTGACAGCTTGCTGTATGGAGCAGATATCTGTTTATGTACTTAGCTTCTGCCCCATTATGGTTGAGACCAGTAACAACAGAAGAGTGTTTAACAGAAAGCTAGCTGTGTTAAGCCTTCATCACAGACAACTGATTATGGATGTACAGGAAGTCCCCGTTTCCACAGAAGAGTGAATGACTCCAGTCAGAAAACCAAAGGATATGAAATACACATCTGCACAAGAGAAAGGAAACACAACAGGGAAAAGAGGTTTTTGTTTTCCAACAAAGGGACTAAGAGGCAGAGAAATTTTTCACACAGCTGAGAAGCCCACAAAGAACATACTTTTCTTGGAGAGCCAGGCGAGAAGACACCTAGAGTTGAGAAGAGATTCATAGCTGCTACCCAGATGGAACAAAAACAGACAAGAAGGGGCCAGTGTTGTGACACAACAAGTTAAGCTGCCACCTGCTACACCAGCAGTCCATGCTGGAATTCTAGTTCAAGTCTAGCTGCTCAGCTTCCGACCCAGCCATCTGCCAGTGGCAACTGGCACTCAGCTTCCGACCCAGCCATCTGCCAGGAAGGCAACAGAAGATGGCCCAAGAAAGATGGAAGGTATCAGTTTCCCTCCCTCTCTTTCACTCTACCTTTCGCATAAAAAAATAGTGTGGGGGTTTTCTGGTAAGAAAAAAGGTAAGAATTTCTAACACATGCATTTGTTGTATATACTTCTGATACCCTATTTTGTCATTTATTCATCATTGACAAATTACCATGTTCTGAATCCTGCTAGATGCCAAAGACTAATTAGAAATCCCTAGCACATACCACAGCAACTAATTATTAAAACCAAAAGGAAACAGGTGTCTTGACAATGAAAAAAATCTGGCAGATGTTACTTAATCAACTGTTTTAAACTCAGCATCACCACCAGTGGAACAATCTGACAACCTGTTGCTGCAATGTCCAAAGAAAAACACACCATCTATCAGACAACACAAAGTGTGAGGCACCTACAAAACTTGCCTCATCTTACAAAACATCAATGTCATGGAGGAAAAAAGGTCGGAAATCAAGATCACTAAATCCAATATGTGATCATTTAGCGAGTCCTGTTATGTATAGAAATGGATATGAGGGGCCAGCACTGTGGCGTAGCACGTAAAGCTGCCGCCTGCAGTGCCAGCATCCCATATGGGCACCAGTTCGTATCCCAGCTGCTCCACTTCCAATCCAGCTCTCTCCTATGGCCTGGGAAAGCAGTAGAAGATGGCCCAAGCCCTTGGGACCCTGCACCTATGCGGGAGATCAGGAAGAAGCTCCTGGCTTCGGATCAGCGAAGCTTGACCGTTGTGGCCAATTGGGGAGTGAGCCAGCAGATGTAAGACCTCTCTTTCTCTCTGCCTCTCCTTGTCTCTGTGGCTCTTTTAAATAAATAAATCTAAGAAAGAAAGAAAGAAAGAAAAGAAAGAAAAGAAAGAAAAGAAAGAAAAGAAAGAAAAGAAAGAAAAGAAAGAAAAGAAAGAAAAGAAAGAAAAGAAAGAAAAGAAAGAAAAGAAAGAAAAGAAAGAAAAGAAAGAAAAGAAAGAAAAGAAAGAAAAGAAAGAAAAGAAAGAAAAGAAAGAAAAGAAAGAAAAGAAAGAAAAGAAAGAAAGAAAGAAAGAAAGAAAGAAAGAAAGAAAGAAAGAAAGAAAGAAAGAAAGAAAGAAAGAAAGAAAGAAAGAAAAGGATATGAAATACACCAGGCCAACTGGTAGAATCTGGATAGTAACATGGTGAATATGGACTGTACACGAGATTAGTACCCCCTGTGGATACTGATAAAGGCAGATTCTAATCCAGAAGACCTAGGGTATCAACAAGTTGAAGAATTTAAGTATTTTAAATTAATTAATTAATTAGTGTATTTGAAAGGCAGAGTGACAGAGACAGAGCGGGATCTTCCTTCCATCCAATGGCACTCTCCAAATGCCTGCAACAATCAGAACTGACCCAGGCCAAAGCAGCAACTCAATCCAAGTATCCCAAGTCAGTGGTACTTGGGCCACCATTTGCTGCCTCCCAGGTCCATCAGCAAGAAACTGGATGCAAAGCAGAGGCAGGGCTTGATCCCAGGCTCTCTGCGTCCTGAACAGCAACTTAACCCAGTGAACCACAACACCCATCCCCAAGCTGAAGAACTTAGAAATGATGTGCCACAAGGGCTGCAGTTAATTTACAAATGACTCACCAAAAAAGCTTATGCAGCATAATTGAGCACATCTGAAAATGTTACCAACTGTTGAATGTAAGTGAACTGGTGAATCAAATGCACGTGGTACTTACCAAATTTTTCTTCTTTTTTTTTTTTTTTTTTGCACAGGCAGAGTTAGACGGTGAGAGACAGAGAGAAAGGTCTTCCTTCCGTTGGTTCAACCCCCAAATGGCCGCTATGGCCGGCCGGCATGCTGCGCCAATCCGAAGCCAGGAGCCAGGTGCTTCCTCCTGGTCTCTCATGCGGGTGCAGGGCCCAAGCACTTGGGCCATCCTTCACTGCACTCCCGGGCCACAGCAGAGAGCTGGACTGGAAGAGCAGCAACCGGGACAGAATCCAGCACCCCAACCGGGACTAGAACCCGGGATGCCGGCGCCGCAGGCATTAGCCAAGTGAGCCGAGGCGCCAGCCACTTAACTTTTTTGTAGGTTTTCAGATTTTACAAGAGCAGTTCGAGCTCTGATATAGTAGGTAAAGCCACTACCTCCAGCAATGACATCCCATTTGGGCACCCATTCAAGTTTCGGCTGCTCCACTTCCAATCCAGCTCCCTTCTAATGGGCCTGGGAAAATAGCGTAAGATGGCCCAAGTACTTGGACCCCTACATGTGGGGGACCTGGATGAAGTCTTGACTCTTGGCTTTGGATCGGCCCAGCTCCAGCCACCGCAGCCATCTATCTGGGGGGTGAACCAGCAGATAGAAGATCTCTTTCTGTAATTCTTTCAAATAAATAAATCTTTTAAAAAAAATTTTACCAAGAAAAGTTGGAGGAAAAGGCTCACAATTTACACAGCAAACAAGTTACGATCCAACAGCAGGTGTAAAGTTATAAAGTGCCCAATAGAGGCTCGGAATACTCAGGAGGGGCTTCCAACCACTCAGTAAGGGCTCACTGACAAGCTGGCAGCTACCCAAGGGAAAGGAGGCCGAACGATGGCACCTTCCAGCAACCACAGTGTGGTGAGAAACAGAATAGGCACTAAAGTGGCAGGTGATAAGGCTAAAGGATAAGCTAAAAAAGTAACAAGGCATTAGAGGTTTGCACTTTATCCTTCATAACTTAAAAATATTTTGGGGGTCCAGCGCCGTGGTGCAGTAGGTTAATCCTCTGCCTGCGGTGCCGGCATCCCATATGGGCGCTGACTGGAGTCCCAGTTGCTCCACTTCCAATCCAGCTCTCTGCTGTGGCCTGGGAAAGCAGTAGAAGATGGCCCAAGTGCTTGGGCCCCTGCACTCACATGGGAGACCAGGAAGAAGCACCTGGCTCCTGGCTGTGGCTTGGCGCAGCTCCGGCCGTTGCAGCCATTTGGAGAGTGAACCAAAAGAAGGAAGACCCTTCACTGTCTCTCCCTCTGTCTGTAACTCTAACTCTCAAATAAAATAAATAAAATTTTTAAAAAAATTTTGGACCCATTCTATTCTTCCAGTTTAGAACAACTACTTGATGAGGTTGGCGCTGTGGCGTAGTGGATAAAGCCACCACCTGCAATGCCAGCATCCCATATGGGCACCGGTTCGAGACCCAACAGCTCCACTTGCGATCTAGCTCTCTGCTTTGGCCTAGGAAATCAGTAGAAGATGGACCAAGTGTTTGGTCCCCTGCACCCATGTGTGAGAACTGGAGGAAGTTCTTGTCCTCAGGCTGGCCCAGCTCTGGCTGTTGCAGCCATTCAGGGAGTGAACCAGTGGATGGAAGACCTCTCAGTCTCTCTCTCTCTCTCTCTCTCTCTCTGCCTCTGTAACTCTGCCTTTCAAGTAAGTAAATAAATCTTGGAACAATCCCTCCCCTCCACCACCAAGAACAACAAAGGATCAAACCTCACTTCAAGTCAGCACAGTGCAGGCAACAGCCAGACTGCCCTCTCCATGGGAGCTTTTAGGACCTCTTCAGGCACTCTAACTCCTCAGCCCCCAAACCAAGCCTATTTCCCCTATGTCCCCCTATTCCCTTCAGCCTGAGCCATCTATGGCCTTTGCCACCCCCAGTGACCAAAGTCCACCAAACCAGGACCCCTAGAAGGAGACTGGATCTCCTCCTCCCTTCTCTTCTCCCTCTCTGCACCTCAGTAAACACCTCCATCACCCCACCAAGGCTTCCTACTCTCATTCTCCCTGGCTTGGTGTATCTAGAAGTCTTCTCACTTCCAATCATTCTACACATGTGTAACTGAATCGGCCCCACTCTGGGGGGGTTTCATCTAGTAACATCTAGTAACTGGGTACTCTGGGTTTCATCTAGTAACATTAGCACATGAAAAACCAAATAAGGAGTTACCACTCTAGTTGCAGTTTAGCAAAAACAGGTACACACTGCTAATTCTTACCAATCAGCATGTCACCGGAAGTAAGCAATGTTGGCTTACACATTAACATCTCCCAGCACCTGGCACACCACTTTGAAAGCAGATTTTTTATAAATGTATCGTATTGAGGTAAACCCTTCCCAATGTAACTGAGATACAGCAATTGAGGTATTCAATTAAGCCACCTAGAAAATATTAGATCTTTCACTGATTGTAAAGAAATCAAGTCAACTTCAGTGTCTCTCAAGGGCTGCCATCTTCCATCTCCTTGAATTTCCCCCCCCCTCCTAAAGGGATCAAATTTAACATTTCACTTAGCTATTTGTCTGTAAAGTGACAGGTTTCTAAAGGTATACTTCAGATTCAGTCTAAACCTTTTCTGAGAACATGCTGACCCCAGGTCCACTGGAACAAGAAAGCAGTAACAGATCATTTTAGGAAAATTCCCTAGAAATAGAAAACCCCACAAACACCAGCTCATCATAACTTCCCTCTCCCTTTCAGCCTCGGATTACTCACTGCACTATCATATTTCATAAACCATGATTAAGAGTCTGGATTAATATTGAAATATTTAACATAATGAAATATTCAACACACCATGAAGGAATGTTAACAATGCATCTTCGTGCTCAGGAAGAAAGCATGTGTCAGCTGCACAGGGCAAATGGACTATTAGGAAATGCTCCTATCCTTCATGTCACTTGAAATGGGCCACACTGAATGTGTTTTCTGAGTTATGACAGCACTTAAGGCTTCAAGAACAGTGTGCAGTCTAACCTGGTGAATAAACCAGTACAGGATTATGTAACCTCATATTAACCAGGTTTCCAACTCACATCCTCAATTTAGAATGTCAGATACTAACAAAGTAACACAAACCACAGCAATAAAACATTTTCAAGACAACTGATTGCCCACTTACTTTTGATAATATCTAATAATGAAACTTCAGAACAAAAAAATAAGGGAACTCTGCAGCTCAATATAATGGAACGGAACAGTCAAAAACTAAGCAGTCTAGTCTGTGCTGCAGCGGGTTAAACCACCACCTGTAACACCAGCAACACCTATCAGACTACTGGGAGAAAGTGCCAGCTGCTCTGCTTCCAATCCAGCTTCCTGTTAATGTGCCTGGAAGACAACAGAAGATGACCCAAATCCTCAGACTCCTATCATCCATTTGAGAGACCTAGACTGAATTTCTGCCTCCTGACTTCAGCCTCATCCAGCCCTGGCCGTTGCAGACATTTGGGGAGTGAACCAGCAGATAGCAAGATCTCTCTCTCTGTAGCTTTCCCTTTCAAAAAAAAATCAATCAATCATACACACACACACACACACACACACAAACTGAGCATTCTAGGAACAAATTAGCCTTTAAACTAGCAAATAAATAAGACCAATTATTTAATATTAAGATTAAACTGGGTTAAAGTACTCATTTCAAAATTTTAATGCAAAAGAAGTTCTTCTGTAAAGTCCTCTTAAAATGAAAATTACAATAGTTTGCACACTATAATTACATGCCTTCTATTCATAAAATAAGAACATGAAAAAATGGCAGACATTTAAAAAAAAAAAATCACATTACTCACACACTTGTTCCAAATGATCAAATCTTGGTTACAAATATTTAGACCAACCAGAGTCACCCTTCATTAGATAAGTTATTTCAAACTTGCAATCAGTGACAAGGTACAAACTAAATCCCAATCAAAAAATAGGGCAGGGGCTGACACTGTGGCAAAGCAGGTAAAGCCACCACCTGAAGTGCGGGTTGGAGTCCTGGCTGCTCCACTTCTGATCCAGTTCTCTGCTATGGCCTGGGAAGGCAGTAGAAGGTGGCCCAAGTCCTTGCACCTGCACCCATGTGGGAGACCCAGAAGAAGCTCCTGGCTCTGGATCGGCCAACAGCTCCAGCTATTGCAGCCATTTAGGGAGTGAACCAGAGAATTGAAGATCTGTCTCTCTGCCTCTCTGTAACTCTGCCTTTCAAATAAATAAATCTTAAAAAAAAAAAAAAAAAAAAAAAAGTAGGGCTGAGAGATGGCAGTCCAGCAACAAGTAAATAGAAATGCATGTTAATTTCAAGCTCCATTAGAACCAGAGTTGGGGCATACTTGCAGTTCAGCTCCCTGATAATGTACCTGCAAAAAGCAGAAAATGGCCCCAAGTGTTCAGACACTTGCAATCACGTACGAGACCTGGATAAGAGTTCCTGGCTCAGCCCTGCTTATTATGACCATCTGGGGAGTCAATCAGCGAATGGAAGGTATCTTTCTCTCCTCCTCCCTCTCCCTCCCTCTCTCTGTGTCTGTGTTTGTGTGTGTGCCTCCTTCTCTAACTCTGCCTTTCAAATAAATAAATCTTTTTATTTCTTAAAGATTTACTATATTTGCAGGCAGCGGCTTTACCCACTATGCCATAATGCCAAGCCCTAAATAAATCTTTTGTAAGTAAACACATACATACATACATACATACAGTGCTGTAGAGGCCACGTCATGGTGCACGTTTAACCAACCGGCTGCAACGTCACCATCCCAGATGGGTTCTGGCTCAAGTTCCAGCTGCTCTACTTCTGGCCCAGCTCCCTGCTCATGCATCTGGGAAAGCAGAAGATGGCCCAAGTACCACAATGGAGTTCCTGGCCCCTGGCTTGGGCCTGGTCCAGTCCCAGATGTTGTGTACATTTGGGGAGTGAAAACGGAAGATCTCTCTGTCTCTTCTCCTGTCTCTATAACTCTGCCTTTCAAACAAATAAATAAACCTTTTTTTTTTTTAATTTTTTTTTTTTGACAGGCAGAGTGGACAGTGAGAGAGAGAGAGACAGAGAGAAAGGTCTTCCTTTTGCCATTGGTTCACCCTCCAATGGCCGCCGCGGCCGGCGCAGCGCGCTCATCTGATGGCAGGAGCCAGGTGCCAGGTGCTTTTCCTGGTCTCCCCATTGGGTGCAGGGCCCAAGCACCTGGGCCATCCTCCACTGCACTCCTGGGCCACAGCAGAGAGCAGGCCTGGAAAAGGGGCAACTGGGACAGAATCCGGCACCCTGACTGGGACTAGAACCCGGTGTGCCGGCGCCGCAAGGCGGAGGATTAGCCTGTTGAGCCACGGCGCGGGCCTAAATAAACCTTTTAAAAATAAATAGGGGGCCAGCGCTGTGGCATACGTAGCGAGTAAAGCCACTGCCTGCAGCACCAGCCTCCCATATGGGCACCAGTTGGAGTCCCAGCTGCTCCGCTTCCAATCCAGCTCCCTGCTGATGGCCTAGGAAAACAGCAGAGGATGGCCTGGGTGCTTGGGCCCCTGCACCTACGTGGGAGACCTAGAAGAAGCTCCTGGCTCCTAGCTTTGGATCAGCTCAGCTCCAGCCATTGCAGCCATTTGAGGAGTGAACCAGCCAATGGCAGATCTCGCTCTCTGCCTCTGTAGCTTTGCCTTTCAAATAAATATTTTTTAAAAAATAGTTATTGGGGCCGGCACTGTGGCGCAGTGGGTTACCGCCCTGGCCTGCAGCACCAGCATCCCATATGCACGCTGGTTCTAGTCCCGGCTGCTCTGCTTTCGATCCAGCTCTCTGCTGTGGCTTAGGAAAGCAGTAGAAGATGGCCCAAGTCCTTGGGCCCCTGCACTCACATGGGAGACCCAGAGGAAGCTCCTGACTCCTCGCTTCGGACTGGTACAGCTCCAGCTGTTGCGGTCATCTGTTGGGGGTGAATCAGCAGATGGAAGACCTCTCTCTCTCTCTGCCTCTCCTTCTCTCTTTTTGTGACTCCAACTTTCAAATAAATCTTTTTTTTAAAAAAAAAAAAGGAATATTTATAAATAAATAAATAAAAATCAGAAGTGGAGCAGTCAGGACTCGAACCAATGGTCATATAAAATGCCAGCACTGTAGGTGGCAGCTTTACCTGCTGCACCACAGCGCCAGCCCTAAATGATTTTATTTTTAAAGCAGCAGATACATACAACTAAACCACAGAACCTATGTGTACAAAACAGTATTTATAGGGCCAGCACTGTAACGGAGTGGGTTAAGCCACAGCCTACAGTGCTGCCTCCCATATGGGCGCTGGTTTTCAAGTCCCTGCTGCTTCATTGCTGGTTTCCAGCTCCCTGCTGATGCACCTGGGAAAGCAGTGGAAGGTGGTCCAAATGGCTGAGGCTGGCACCCACAAAGGAGACCCAGAAGTCTTGGCTTCAGCCTCACACAGCCCCAGCCACTGTGGCTGTTTGGGGAATGAACCAACAGGTGGAAGACCTCTGTCTCTCCTTCTCTTTCTAACTCATTCAAATAAACAAGTCTTTTACAAAAAAAAAAAAAAAAAGTATTTACTCAGGACTTCTGCTTCAAGAGCTAAATTAGCATTCAGCTCTGAAAAGGCTGAAGGAGGATTACAGGTAAGAAGGTAGAGTTACGGTCGTCCTTGACAAGGAACACTGCTGGATAAAAATTTAGGGCCAAACCCTCTCTGGATGAGAGCAACGCCAGCATGTGGTCCTCCCAGGACTTATCTGACCAGCCTGTGGGATGTTTCCACCTCCGTTCAAGGAGTGTGACCTGCCCACAAGATCCCTTCTGGCTTCATTCACTTATTCAGGTGGCCTGCAGTCCACACTGCCAAGCATTAAGTAGTGAGGAAGTTTGAAGTAGAAAATACTCTGAGGTACCACAGATGCCAATCAAGCCCATTTCCAGAGGGAAATTTGGCAGAATTTTAAAAGCAACGAAAAGTAGCTATCTTGGAAACAATCCACATCAACAAGAGGTAAGTGGATAAACAAACTGTGGTATATGTGAACAATGCAGTATTATTTCACTTTAAAATAGAGAGATTCTGGGAAGATGACAGCGTGGAAAGCACCAGGAATCTGTTTCTCCACACAGCCAACAACTACAGAGTCTGTCTGACGTTAACTACTCTGGAGTCTACTGAAGACCTGCAACTTCCACGCAGAGGCCTGGATGTTAAGTTGGGTTATCAATTTCTGCTCTTGGGTCAGCAGCAGCTCCCCACCCTCTGAACTCCAGTCCTGGAGCTGGTTGTAAACAGCCTGCAGAAACCAGAGTGGGCAAGAAGGACATCATTCTCCAAACGTGGGCGATCTGAGTGCTGCTTCAAATCAGCGAGGTGAAGCACCGAGAAGGGCGCCCACCACGGCACCCCCTCCAAGGCTGCACACCACCTCCCCCTTTAGCTGACGTAGCTTCCAAGCAATTTAATGGGCCAGCACCCTTTTCCTCCCCTCTTTATTTTTCTGATTCCTCTTTTTAGGAGCTGGACTTCAAACACACATTTAAAAGTAATCATATTTAGGGGTGGAAGGAAAACAAAGAGTGACTGGGGTGCATGCCAAGACAAAGGCTCAGAAAAGACCTAGATCTTATGTTCACACCTCAGGCTGATCCTGAGAAAGCAGACAGACCATAACAAATAGAAAATACCAAGTTCGCCGGCGCTGTGGCTCAACAGGCTAATCCTCCGCCTTGCGGCGCCGGTACACCGGGTTCTAGTCCCGGTCAGGGCGCCGGATTCTGTCCCAGTTGCCCCTCTTCCAGGCCAGCCCTCTGCTGTGGCCCAGGAGTGCAGTGGAGGATGGCCCAGGTGCTTGGGCCCTGCACCCCATGGGGAAACCAGGAAAAGTACCTGGTTCCTGGCTCCTGCCATCGGAGGAGCGCGGTGCGCCGGCCATTGGAGGGTGAACCAATGGCAAAAGGAAGACCTTTCTGTCTGTCTCTCTCTCACTGTCCACTCTGCCTGTCAAAAAAAAAAAAAAAAAAATACCAAGTTCTAGAAAGACGAAGAACCTGGGGCCAGAGCCATGGTGCAGCAGGTTAAGCCACTGCCGGCAGCATCAGCATCCCATTTGGGTGCCAGGTTGAGTCCTGGCTGCTCCACTTCTGATCCTGCTTCCTGCTTATGTGCCTGGGAAAGCTGTGGAGGATGGTCGAAGAGCTTGGGGCCCCTGTACCCACATAGGAGACCCAGATGAAGCTCCTGGCTTCAAACAGCCCAGCCATGCCCATTGTGGTTATTTGGTGAGTGTATCAGATGAAAGAGCTCTGTCTCTCCCTCCCCCTCTCTGTAACTGTGCCTTTCAAATAAATGTTAAAAAACAAGCAAACAACAACAAAAAAACATTTTAAAAAAAGATATGCCGTCAGCAGCCTCATTCATCTCGTTTAGCACTCTCCTGACTGTATCAAGAATGGCTGACCTCAGGGCCGGCATTGTGGCGTAGCAGGTAAAGCTACCGCCTGCACTGATGGCATTCCATATGGGTGCTAGTTCAAGTCCCAGATGCTCTCTGCTCTAGCCTGGGAAAGCAGTAGAAGATGGCCCAAGTCTTTGGGCCCCAGCACCCATGTGTGGGAGACCCAGAAGAATCTCCTGGCTCCTGGTTTCAGATCAGCTCAGCTCCAACCGTTGCAGCCATTTGTGGAGTGAACCAGCATATTAAAGAACTCTCTCTCTCACTGCCACTGCCTCTCTCTCTGTCTCTCTGTAACTCTGCCTTTCAAATAAAATAAATAAATCTTTTAAAAAATAAAAAGAATGGCTGACCTATACCACCTGGGACAGTGTGAGCACACCGTGTGAAGAGCACACCACAAGGAAATCACATGTCTCAGAATAGTGTCCCCATCGTGAACTGGCACGCCGCTGTAGTTAACATGGTCAATTTTATAACCACCATATTCAAAAATGAAAGCAAGCAAGCACTTTTCACCCAGGAATAATCAAGAACAGGCAAAAGCTGCTTTAGCTACAAACTGAAGCCCCACCCTGGAAGGCTGCAAAGAGCTCTACAGAGGCCTGATTGAGGCAGCTTCGCAACAGAAGACGAAGGGCATCAACTAACATCCCACACTCAGGGTCAGTCATACTTCCACAGCTCTACAACACAACTCATTCTACATTTTTAAGTCTCTAAAGTCTGGATGCTGTCTTACAACTGATGGCATTTTCTAGCTGATTTGAACACTTTTTTTTTTTAGATTTAGTTATTTTATTTGCAAGGCAGAGTTACAGAGAGGTCTTCCATCTCTTGGTTCACTCCCCAAACAGCCACAAAGGCCAGAGCTGAGCCAAACTGAAGCCAGTAGCCAAGAGTTTCTTCCAGGTCTCCCACGTGGGTTCAGGGACCCAAGCACTTGGACCATCTTCTGCTACTTCCCCAGGAGCATTAGCAGGGAGCTGGATGGGAGTGGAGCAGTCCAGACTCAAACTACTGCCCATATGGGATGCTGGCACCACAGTCAGCAGCTTTATCCACTATACCACAGCGCTGGCCCCTTGGATGCATTTCTTCTTTGTGGTACATAAAATAAAGATTAGTCTTACTATACCAATAGGGACAATGTTCAAGTTATAAGTGGACAGATTACAAAAGAGCACAAAAAGTAATATCTAGTTTCCAAAGAAGTTACATGTGGTCAGCATACATACCTAGACAAAATAATTAAAAGATATACAACAGAGGTGGGTGTTTGGCCTGGCACTTAAGCCACAAGTCAGGATATCCAAGTTCTATATAGGAGTGCCTGGGTTCAGTTCTCAACTGTGCTTACTCTAACTTCTGGCTATTACAGACCCTGAAAACAGGGGTGATGACTCAAGTAGTTGGGTTCCTGCCACCCACATAGGAGACCTGGATCAAGTTCCTTGTTCATAGTTTCAGGCCCTTCAGTCACTGCAGGCATCTGGGGAATGAACCAGTGGACAGGAGATGTATTTCCCTCAATGTGTAAGGTGTGTGTGTGAGAGAGAGAGAGAGAGAGAGAATGAATTTCCACTGCTTTACTCCTCAACTGCCCACAATAGCAGGGAATGAGCCAGGCCCAGTAATGAGCCTAGAATGCCATCCGGGTCCTCCACATAGGTGGTACTGACTCCAGTCCTTGAGGCCATCACCACTGCCTTCCCAGCTACATTAGCAGGAAGCTGGATTTGAAGCATAGTAGCTGAGACTCAAACCAGGCACTCCAATGAGGGATATGGGCACCCCAAGTGAGCTTAACCTGCTGGACCACAACACCTACCACAAGAAAAAACTTAATGAACTGGATGTTAAACTATGTCTCCACTCCCATACAGACTTGACATAATCCTATATGTACCGTAAGTGCATCTATTATAACTAATTCAATATTTATTTAGTACCTGCCATGAGCAAAGAAATGAATCGGCTATTATCGCAAACAAAGATACACAACAGAAGTGCCTTGAAGGAGTTCAACATTTAGCAAAAGAATGTATGGTCTGAAGAGTTTTATTGAAGGTAAGTCAGCAACTTTTAATGATACTTAAATGCTGAACTTGTTCACTGGTTTTATTTGAAAGACAACCCACTCATTACAGATAAACACATGTCCTGTCCAGCACTCCAAAACTGAAAGAATGAGGGCTTTATCCTATCAGAAGTTAAAATAAATATCCTCTGTAAATCATTTGCTACATTATACAGATGACAAAGTTCAAACTCTAAGGCAGAGTCTCAGATTAAAACCTCTGAAGAGCATGTTCCTGTTGTAATTCAACAGGTAACACACAGAAAATCAGTATCAAATTAGCAATAATAGGAAACATCCCAACACATAACTCTTTTTTAAAAATTTATTTATTTATTTGAGAGGCAGAGTTACAGACAGAGAGAGGAAGAAACAGGGAAATCTTCCCTCTGCTGGTTCACCGCCCCCCCCCCAACGGTCCCAGTGGCCGGAGCTGGGCTGATCCAAAGCCAAGAGCCTGGAGCCAAGAGCTTCTTCTGGGTCCCCCACCTGGGTGCAGCAGCCTAAGCACTTGAGCCATCTTCTACTGCTTTCCCAGGCCATAGCAGAGCACTGGACTGGAAGCAGAGCAGCCAGGATTCAAACCAGTGTCCATATGGGATGCCAGTGCCACACGAGGAGTCTTAATCTACTAAGCCACAATGCCAGCCCCAACTCCATTTTTCTTAATGATCTTTTAAGAATTTTTTCCACTTCAAGGGAGTATTCAGGCAATATGACACAGCAAGTTAAGCCACCACTTGAGACACTCTATGTCTGGTTCAAGTTCCAGCTCCTCCACTTCCAACCCAGCTCCCTGCTAACATGCATCCTGAGGGGCAGCTAGTAAAAGTTCAAACACTTGCAACACGACCTGGCTCCAGCCTGGTCCACCCTGGCTGCTGAGGACATCTGGAGAGAGATTAGCTGACAGAAGAGATTTGTATATCTTTCTGTCTCTTTGCCTTTCAAGTAAATTAACAGTTTTTTAAAAAAAGAATCCCACTTTATAATTTGAGAGATAAGGAAGCAGGCAGACAAGCAGAGCAAGCTCCCATCTGCTGGCTCATTCCCCAAATGCCCACAAGGCCCAGGAACGGCCCAGGCTGAACCGGAAGTCAAAGAGAACCAGGAATCCTAATCCAGGTCTAACACATAGTGGCACGGACTCAACCAATCAAGCCATCACAGTTACTTCTCAAAGTGTACATGAGCAAGAAGCTGGAATCAGGAACAGAGCTGGGAATAGAACCCAAACACTCCAGGTATGAAATGTGGGCATCCCAACTTGGCATCTTAACCACTAGGCCAAAGCTCATCTCAAAATTACATTTAAAAATTCTATCCTTGCCCTCCATGTGCTTGCTTACTCTAGGATAAAATGACTACAATGAAAACTTAATTTTTTGCCCTCAAGATATCCACAATTTACCTGAGGGGGGAAATGCCCCAGGACACAGGATGTGGCAACAGTTTCTTAGATATGACACCAGATGCATAGGCAACAAAAACAGATAAACTACGCTTCATCAAAATTAGAAAACTCGGGGCTGTTGTGGTGCTGCAATGGGTTAAGTTGCACCTGCAGCACTTTTGCTTTATGGGCCCCGGTTCAAGTCCCAGCTGCTTCACTTCCGATCCAGCTCTCTGCTATGGCCTGGGAAGGCAGTGGAAGATGACCCAAGCCCTTGGGCCCCTGCACCCGCATGGGAGACCCAGAAGTTGCTGGCTCCTGGTTTCGGATCGGCCCAGCTTCGGCCGTTGCGGCTATCTGGGGAGTGAACCAGCAGATTGAAGACAGCCCCCCACCTCTACCTCTCTACACCTCTTTCAAATAAAAAAAAAAAATCTTTTAAAAAAAGGTTGCACCTGTGATGCCAGCATCCTAAATCATAGTGACAATTCAAGTGGCAGTTGCTATGCTTCCAATCCAGCTCCCTGTCAATGTGCCTGGGAAAGCAATGGGAGACAGCCCAAGCACTTACACCCTTACCCTTCAAGGCAGACCTGGATGGAGTTCCAGGCTCCTGGCTTCCTCCTGGCCCAGCCACAGCTAACACAGCCATCTGGGGATAGTGGAAGATCTCTTACTCTGTCTCCCCTTCTGTATCGGTCTGCCTTTCAAATAAATAGATAAATCTTGTTGAAACAAAATAATCTTGGGGCCCGCACAGTGGGTTAATACCCTGGCCTGAAGCGCTAGCATCCCTTATGGGCACCGGTTCAAGTCCCGGCTGCTCCACTTCTTATCCAGCTCTCTGCTATGGCCTGGGATAGCAGTAGTAGATGGCCCAAGTCCTCAGGCCCCTGCACCCACGTGGGAGACCCAGAGGAAGCTCCTGGCTCCTGTCTGCGGGTCGGCGCAGCTCCAGCCGTTATGGCCATCTGGGGAGTGAACCATCGGCTGGAAGACCCCCTCCCTCCTTCCCTCCCTCTCTCTGCCTCTGCCTCTGCTTTCTCTGTGTAACTCTGACTTTCAAATAAATAAATCTTTTTTAAAAATGATAATCATCATCTGTGGTTGCCAGGCTACAGAATCTTCTGCATGTGTCAAGGTCCTGAGACAGGAAAGACTCCTTGTGCTTAGAGACCCCAGGGAGGACTGTGGAGAGGTGGTTCCACTGGGGTCAGGAGAAGGCGCACATCAGACTGGCAGAGAGCCATGCTGAAGAAGCCAAGGACTGGAGTCCCATCATCTGGTTCCTCTGTCCGGATCCCCACCAGCACACACACCACCACCACCACTCCAGCCACCAGGATGTCTGTCTCATTCACGTCTTTCTTAAAGAAATGACAAGGCCCTGCCAGGTGCTCTGGCTCTCCACACCTGCTTTATGCCTCCAGAAGAGAAAGGAGTCCCAGTTTGGACATGCAGAATTTGAGGTACCCCTGGCACTCCCAAACACTCCTCCGTACACAGCTGACCATGTAGGTCAGGAGACACCTGCTCCAGCTTACGGCACTGATGACCACCAGACTGCGCAACTGCTCTCAGCTCTACGCCGTTACAAGGAATCAGGTTACTGATCAGAGTAAATATGACGCCACAAGGAACTTCGGATACAGCCTTGGGCATGAGTGAAATGGGAGAAAAAATTAGGAAGGAAAAAACTGAGCAGAGCCAAAAGTAAAAGAAAACCAGCAAAGTGAGACCACAGTTCCCCAAAATCTCAGTTTTGTATTTCTCTACCCTTTCACTTGGCAAACAGCTCATGTTCCATCTAGTCCAAATGCCACCTTCTCCAGGAAGTCTTTCCAGACTTATCCACAGGCCCTGTTCAGGAATTCTCAAGTCTCTCCATATCACCACATACGTGACTCTATTTTCCAGAAGCTTTTCTGGAGAACCCTGGTGTAACAGCTGACCCCTCATCCTGTTCCAGCCTGGGCCTCTCCCTACTACAGTGAGCTCTCAGGGGCAGGTGACCACGTCTGCATTATCGGTGAGTCCTTAAGAAACAGGGTAAAAGGTTTTTTGTTTTTGTTTTTTTTAGCTAAAAGAAAGAAAGGTATGTAACTGGACAGAGTGCAGATAACTCCCGCACTCAACTCTCTTGTGAAAGTAACAACACAGCCTAATTAATGTGATCTGCACATTCCATTTCAAGTCACAGCCACCTGACGGTCTTAAAAATCACTGCTCAACACCAACACGCCGTCTGCCACAGCCGTCCATTTCCTTCATCAGAACAACGGACCGTCCTAACTCAGCCGGGGCTTCACACACGCACACGCACGGGAGCGGGGCGCGGGGCGAGGAGAGGGTGGCGCCCGCACCGCCCAGAGGCCGCCGCGGCCCAGCCGGGCCCCGCATTCGGGGCGAGCTCCCAGCAAGTTCTCGCGCGCGCGCACAAACTCGCTCTCTCCGTTGAAAGTCAACAAGAAAGTCCCGCTAACGCCACTGCTGACAGGGAGGCGAGAGGGAGTCCGGCTGAGGAATTCCACAGGGAAGGGTGTGGTGCGCCCAGCCCGCGGCACTGGGCCCGAGAGAGGGAGGCCTCGACGCCGCCCGCCGCCGCCCGCCCCGCACACCCGCAAGTCTCGGGACCGAAGCGGGGGCCGGCGGGGGGGCGGGGTGCAGGCCCCCGAGAACCGGACCACCGGCCCTGCCCGGCGCCCGCAACGCCGGGCCCCCGCCCCCGCCCGCGCGCGGACGTGCCCGCCGCCGAAGGCGAGGCAGCCGGCGCGCGCCCCGAGGCAGCCCGAACAAAGTTTAGAAACCGGGACAAACTTTTCCAACAGGAAGCGCCGCGGCGCGCCGGGCCTGCGCCGCCTCCTCTCCGGCAGCCGCGGCGCCTCAACTTCCCGAGAGCCGGGGAACGCCGGGCCCGCCCGCCCGCCCGCCCGGGGCCCAGGCCCGCGCCCCGCCGGGGAAGCGGCCGCCGACCCGACGCCGGACCCGCGCCCCCCGGGAGCCCGATTCCGGGCGGCGGCGCCCAAGAGACGGCGCCCCAGCCCCAGGACCCCCGCAGTCGCGTCCAGGGAGGTGCGAAGAGAGTTACCTGCGGCGAGCGGGGCGAGCGCAGGACACTCCCGAAGCCAGAGGCCGACGCTGGCCGCTTTGTCTCCAGCCCGTCCGGCTCCGAGGAGGAAATGGGCCGCCGGCGCCCCCGCCCCCGGCCCGCCCCCCGCCCGCGGCCGCGGCCCCGCCCGCCCTTCCCGGCACCTCCCTCCGGCTCGCTCTTCCCCGCGCCTCCCGCCGCCTCTCGCCGCTTTCTCCCGGCCGGGAGGCAGGGGTTTGCGGGGAGCGGCCCTTCCGCACAAGGAGCCTAGCGGCGGGCCAGAACTCCCAGAGGACCTCTCCCTCTCTGCCCCTACCACCGGCCCTACTTCATCCCAGGCCCCGGTCCGGCGCTCGGGCCCCGACAGGAAGGAGGAGCGGTGACTCCTGGAACAGCCCGCGAGCGGGGGAGGGCGGGGGGCAGGTGAGTCACCGCTCCGCGCACAGGTGAGTCTCCGGGCGCGGCCCCGCACCCGTCCCGCCCCCGGCCGTCGCCCCCGGGACAGTGGGCGGCGACGCGGGGTCTTGGGGAGGGTCACAGGTGTCCTCGAAATGCGGGCGCCCCGGAAAATGCCCTGGGCCAACTCCCTGGCTCTCCAGAAGGAGAAACTGAAGCCAAGGGGAAGCCTTGGAGCTTGGATCGGGGAGGAACTGGAGCCCGCCTGCCGGGACCTCGCACACCGAGAGCCAGAGGCATCCCCGGGCTCACCTGACCCGGCCGGACGCCGAGCCCTCCAGGTCCCGCGGCCTCTCCTGACACAGCCCCCGCCCCCAGCGCATGGCCACACGCGCTCCACAAGGGCCTATCCCAATCCCTCTGGCCATTTAGGGAAGTTTACTCCCACCTTTCTTATCTTCCCGGTGAATGCTCCGAAAACAAAACAAAATGACAAAACAAACAAACGACACAGAAAGCAAACAGGAATCCTGTACATTCAACATCAGCCGCACCCTGGGTCATGGGTGACCAAGACTGACTTCAGTATAGGCCTCTAAATCCAAAGTAACGCAGGCCCGGTGGTGCTGAGCAGGTGCCTGGGAGACCTGCCCCACTCCCGGAGCTGTGTCCCCTAGGTAGTGCCCAGTGTAATTCACAGAACCGGACTGTGCATCAGCAAAGGGCACCTGGACATGAAGCAGGCAGAGAGCAACCTTCAAGAGAAAGGCGAGGCCTGACCAGGCCGTGCTTGGTCAGCCCCACTCCCTTCTGTTTCTGGCTGGAATGTCCAGGACTTCCTCCCTCTTCACTACGCTACTGCAGAACATAGTAATCAATAAGCGTTTGAAATTACAGAGTTAAAGGACTGTGCTTCATGACTTGGTAGATCTATCAGTATCACTTTGTGGCACAGTGGGTTAAGCCTCCAGCCTGTGATACCCTTGTATCCCATATGAGCACCCGTTCCACGTCCAGCTGCTCCACTTCTGATCCAGCTCCCTGCTGTGCCCGGGAAAGCAGTGGAAGAATGCTCCTGTCTTCCAGACTCATCCACTGTGGGCATCTGAGGAGTAAACCAGCGGATGAAGCTATCCCTCTGTCTCTCCACATCTTTCTCTCTATCTCTGCCTTTCAAATAAATAAATAAATCTTTAAAAAATAAATAAATCTATCACTTAATCCAGAACCAACTACTTAATTTGCAAGGACCCTTGTTCAAAGATTATTAACTGTTTCCAAACAGCAGAGCATGAAGCCACGCCTGGGGTCTTTGTAAGAAAATGAGGGACCGCGGCATGTCCAGTAAGCTGAGGCTCTGAGTCCGTTCTCTGCTTGTGAGAAACCCTGAAAAACTTACAGGGAGGCCTCAGGCACTCTCTCTGTGCTGAGGAAGGGAATAAAAACGGACTTGGTCCCTGTTTCCCTTCATGAAAAATGTATTAGTGGAAACAAGTATTAAAACAAGTAATTAGCCGGCGCGTAGCTCAACAGGCTAATCCTCCGCCTTGCGGCGCCGGCATACCGGGTTCTAGTCCCGGTTGGGGCGCCGGATTCTGTCCCAGTTGCCCCTCTTCCAGGCCAGCCCTCTGCTGTGGCCCGGGAGTGCAGTGGAGGATGGCCCAAGTGCTTGGGCCCTGCACCCCATGGGAGACCAGGAGAAGCACCTAGCACCTGGCTCCTGCCATCGGATGAGCGCGGTGCGCCGGCTGCAGCGCGCCGGCCGCGGCAGCCATTGGAGGGTGAACCAACGGCAAAGGAAGACCTTTCTCTCTGTCTCTCTCTCTCACTGTCCACTCTGCCTGTCAAAAAAAAACAAAAACAAAAACAAGTAATTAAGGGTGAGTGCTTGGGAGGTGCCTGCATCCCATATCCAATTGTCTAGTTCAAACAGCACCTCTGCTTCCAATCAGCTTCCTGTTCTTACATCCTCGGAGGCATTAGATGAGGCCTTAAGTACTTGAGTCCCTGCCACCCAAGGGGAAGACCTGGATGGAATTCAGGGTTCCTGGCTTTGGTCTGGCCCAGCTCTGGCTGTTGCAGGCATTTGGGGTGTAAATAATATGGAAGCGCCGGCGCCGTGGCTCAACAGGTTAATCCTCCGCCTTGCGGCGCCGGCACACCAGGTTCTAGTCCCGGTCGGGGCGCCGGATTCTGTCCCGGTTGCCCCTCTTCCAGGCCAGCCCTCTGCTGTGGCCCGGGAGTGCAGTGGAGGATGGCCCAAGTGCTTGGGTCCTGCACCCCATGGGAGACCAGGAAAAGCACCTAGCACCTGGCTCCTGCCATCGGATGAGCGCAGTGCGCCGGCCACAGTGCGCCAACCGCGGCAGCCATTGGAGGGTGAACCAACGGCAAAGGAAGACCTTTCTCTCTGTCTCTCTCTCTCACTGTCCACTCTGCCTGTCAAAAAAAAATAATAATAATATGGAAGCATATGGAAGAGTTCTCCTCCCTCCCTTCCCCCACCCATTCTGCCTTCCAAATAAATATAAGCATGTAGAAAGAATACAGGTAATTCAGAGGGAAGGGAGGTTGGGTAACAGGTACTAAAACACAGTTACGTAGGAGGAATGAACTGTAGGGGTGTGCAGCCCGCTGAGAAGACTGCAGCGATGATAACCTATTGTATACTACGTGAGTAAGTAGGAGAAAGGAGCTGAAAGTCTTCAAACATAAAGTAATGATGGGGAGAGGGAAGCATTAGTCATCCTTATGTGATCAATACACATTGTATATACATTTGTTGAACTATCACATACATTCAGCCCTACGATTATGTATGGCTATTAGGTGTTGATCAAAAACTGTGCTTGGGGCAGGCGCTATAGCCCAGCAGGTTACTGTGCTGCTTGAGACACCTGCAGCCCTCCTCAGAGTGCCCTTAGGAGTCCTGAGTACCCTGTTTCCTCCTGATGCACCCGGAAGGCAGCAGATGATGACCCAAGTACTTGAGTTCCTCCTGCCATAGATGGAGTCTGGGCTCCTGGCTTCACCTTGGCATAGGCCTAGCTGTTACAGCCATTTGAGAAGTAAACCAGTGATGGAAGATCTCTTTCTCCCTCTCTGTCACTCTGCCTTTCAAATAAATTTTTTTTTTTTGACAGGCAGAGTGGACAGTGAGAGAGAGAGACAGAGAGAAAGGTCTTCCTTTTGCCGTTGGTTCACCCTCCAATGGCTGCCTCGGCCAGCGCACTGCAGCCGGCACACCACGCTGATCCGATGGCAGGAGCCAGGTACTTATCCTGGTCTCCCATGAGATGCAGGGCCCAAGCACTTGGGCCATCCTCCACTGCACTCCCTGGCCACAGCAGAATGTTGGCCTGGAAGAGGGGCAATCAGGACAGAATCTGGCGCCCCGACCGGGACTAGAACCCGGTGTGCCGGCGCCACAAGGTGGAGGATTAGCCTATTGAGCCACGGCGCTGGCCTCAAATAAAATTTTTTAAATAAGTAATTTAAGATGTGCTTTGGGGCCGGCATTGTGGTCCAGCAGGTTGAGCCACTACCCAAGACACTAGCCAATTCAAGTATTGACTGCTCCAGTTCTGATCCAGCTCCCTGCTAATGTACCTGGGAAAGCAGCAGAAGGTGGTCCAAATGCTTGGATCCCTGTCACCCATGTGGGAGACCCTAGTGGAGTTCTAGGATCCTGGCTTCAGCTTGGCCCAGTCCCAGCCATTTTGAGAGTGAACCACATGGAAGATCTCTGTCTCTCTCTCTCTCTCTCTTTTTTTTTTTTGTTTTTTAAGATTTATTTATTTATTTGAAAGAGTTACACACGGAGAGAAGAAGCAGAAAGATAGAGAGGTTTACCATTCACTGGTTCACTCCCCAACTAGCTGCAACGGCTGGAGCTGCGCTGATCCGAAGCCAGGAGCTTCCTACAGGTCTCTGACATGGGTACAGGGTCCCAAGGACCTGGGCCACAGCAAAAGGTAGATCGGAAGTAGAGCAGCCAGGACTCGAACTGGCACCTATATGGGATGCCAGCACTGTAGGCAGCAGTCCCACCTGCTAGGCCACAGCCCCAGACCTCTGTCTCTGTCTGCTTCTCCCTCTATTTCTGTAACTCTGCCTTTCAAACAAATAAAATATTTTTTTTTTTTGACAGGCAGAGTGGACAGTGAGAGAGAGAGACAGAGAGAAAGGTCTTCCTTTTGCCGCTGGTTCACCCTCCAATGGCTGCCGCGGTTGGCGCACTGCGGCCGGCGCACTGCGCTCATCCGATGGCAGGAGCCAG
This sequence comes from Sylvilagus floridanus, assembly GCA_949820135.1. NCBI lineage: Eukaryota > Metazoa > Chordata > Mammalia > Lagomorpha > Leporidae > Sylvilagus > Sylvilagus floridanus. The sequence goes on along the minus strand of OX463241.1, from coordinate 24,682,109 downwards.
GTGCTAGGTGCTTTTCCTGGTCTCCCATGGGGTGCAGGACCCAAGCACTTGGGCCATCCTCCACTGCACTCCTGGGCCACAGCAGAGGGCTGGCCTGGAAGAGGGGCAACCGGGACAGAATCCGGCGCCCCAACCGGGACTAGAACCCGGTATGCCGGCGCCGCAAGGCGGAGGATTAGCCTGTTGAGCCACGGCGCCGGCCCAAAATAAAATATTTTTAAAAAGTTGTTATTGGGGATTGGTGCTGCAATGAACCAGTGGATAAAGGACCTCTCTGTTTCTCTCCTTCTCTCCCTCCCTCCCTCGCTGTCTGTCAATCTGTCTTTCAAAAAACAAACAAAAAGCAACCTGGTAACTCCATTCTAATTGTTGAGCCACACTGAAGACCCAGTGGAATTCCAAGCTGCTCCACTTGCAATCAAGTTCTCTGCTAATGTGCCTGGAAAAGCAGTGAAATATGGTCCAAGTACTTAGGCCTCTGCACCCACATAAGACTCCTGGATGGAGTTCTTGATCATGCCTTCATTTGTGGCCTTTTTGGGAATGATCCAGAGAATAGAAGCTCTGTTTCCCTCTCTCTGTCAATCTGCCTTTCAAATAAAATTAATCTTGAAAAAAAAAATTTTGTTGGGGTAGACATTCACATTTCAGAGTGTCTGGGTTCAAGTCCCTGTCCTGCTTCCAACTCCAGTTTCCTGCTAATGTATACCCTGGGAGGCAGCTGACGCTGGCTCCAATACTTGAGTTCCTACCACCTATGATGAAGACCTGGATGGTGTTACTGACTCTTGGCTTCTGCCTGTCCTAGACCTGGCCATTGCGGCCATTTGGGGAATGAACCAGTGGATAAAAGACCTCTCTGTCTCTCTCTCTCCTTCTCTCCCTCCCTCCCTTGCTGTCAATCTGTCTTGCAAAAAACAAACAAAAAGCAACCTGGTAACTCCATTCTAATGGTTTAGGCAAAAACCTTAGAATCATCCTTGACTATTTCCTTTGTGTCACACATTTCACATGTGATTTCTCCATAAATCCTCTGCTTCCACATTCAAACTATATTCAGAATCCACCAACCTTTTACCACCTCTGTTGTGCCATGCTGAATCAAGCCACCATCATCACAGAAGGCTCCTAACCAATCCGCCTCCCTCAGTTGAGTCTAAATTCTGCACCCTGAGTGATCCTGTTGGCCTCCAAGTCGGAACTCGCAGCTCCTGCTCTGCCCAAACCCTCTGCTGGCTCCCGAGTCCCTGGGGGTAACAGACAAGTCCTTACAAGGGCCTGCCCGCTCACCTGCCCTACACACTTCTCTGCTGTTCCTGGAACAGGTCACACAAGCTCTCCCCATAAGGTCTTTGCTTTCTGCCTGGAATGCTGTCCTCCAAACACCTGCCTGACTCGCGCTCTCACCCCTGCCAGGTCTCTGCCCACCTGTCACTGTCCCGGCAAGGCTTCCTCTCAGCCACCTCGTCTGAAATTGCCATGCCGGGCCCAGCATCCCCCCTTCCTTGTTTGTTTTTCTCCTTCGCATGCATCACCTTCTGACTTACAAGCTCATATTTTAATGTCTATAAATTATATATAAAATCACATATATAATTTACTAAATTATACATTATTATTAAAAGTAATAAGTTATACACATAATTTTCCTGTCTTCCTCCCACTAGAATTTAAGCCACAGAGGGCTAGAATTTTTGTCTATTTTCATAGAATTTTGTGTTTTATCTGTGTTCCTAGTGCCTATAGCAGTGCTTGTCACAGAGCAAGCCCTTGGCAAAAATTTGATGAGAGAATGAAATGAATGAATGAATGAATGAATGGGACCGGCACTGTGGCGTAGCAGGTAAAGTCGCTGCCTGCAGTGCTGGCATCCCGTATGGGCGCCGGTTTGAGTCCCAGCTGCTCCACTTCCAACCCAGCTCTCTGCTATGGCTTGGGAAAGCGGTAGAAGATGGCACAAGTCCTTGGGCTCCTGCACCCACGTGGGAGACCTGGAGGAAGTTCCTGATTCCTGGCTTCATATTGGCGCAGATCTGGTCATTGCAGCCAATTGGGGAGTGAACCAGCAGATGGAAGACCTCTCTCTCTCCCTCTCTCTCTCTCTCTGCCTCTGCTTCTCTCTCTAACTTTTTCAAATAAATAAATAAATCTTTAAAAAGAAAATAATGGATGAGACCTAGACAAACGTTGATAGGGCAGATGGGGAAAGAAATAAAGAGGATCCAGACCAATAGGACAGCGTGTTTGAAAGTCCTGAGCCCCTTGAGGCCAGCTCAGCAGCACAGCAGGCTAAGCTGCTGTCTGCAGTACCAGCATTCCACATGGGCACTGGTTCAAGCCCCTGGCTGCTCCACTTCCAATCCAACTCCCTGCTGATGCACCTTGGAATGCAGTAGAGAATGGCCCAAGTGCTTGGGCTTGAGCCCCTGCACCCATGTAGGAGACCCAGAAGAAGCTCCTGGCTCCTGGCTTCGGCCATTGCGGCCCTCTGGGGAGTGAAACAGCGATGAAAGACCTCTATCTCTTCCCCTCTCTCTTTCTCTCTATAACTCTACCTTTCAAATAAATAAAATAAACCTTTTAAAAAACAGAAAGTCCTGAGTCCCACTGCAGGAAAAGAAATTCTGTCACTGGGCAGCTGGAGAGGTGGCCAGAGGCCAAACTGGGAGGGCACAAAGGAGTTTAAACAAAGGAAAGACGTGACCAGGTTTTGTTTTTCCAAAATTCACTTTGGAAACAAAAAATAGGAAAGCAATTCACACAGTATCCTTTTTATGTTGGAACAGAACGAATGATAAAGATAGATAGATAGATAGATAGATAGATAGATAGATAGATAGATATAGAGAATGCTCTTTCCCCCTGGCAGCGGCGACATTGAAAGCCTCACTCCTCTGTGAAGAACCCTCCAGGGCTTCCTATCTCACACTGAGTGAAACCTGCACGATCTCCCAGTCCATAGCAGAGAGCTGGATCGGAAGTGGAGTGGTGGGGTCGTGAACCGGTGGGATGCACTTCGGGCCAGGGCGTGAACCCGCTGTGCCACAGCACAGGCCCCAGCCATTTTACTTCTTTACTTCATAGCACCTCCCCCCTCCCACCTAGCACATTATGTCGTTATTTACTTACTGTCTTCCACTGCAATGTGAGTGTCATTAAAGTAGGTATTCTTTGTTCACTGTTGGTAGCTCCAGCACCTAGAACAGTGCCACACAAGAAATAAGGAAGTGAGCTGAATGGTTCAGTCTGTAAGGATGCATAGCAAAGTGCTGATGTCACATGGGGAGGGGAACAAGGGACACTTTCAGTCTATGGGGGCCTGGTGTCCTGTTTAGTGGGGATGGAATGCAGTGAGTAGATGGGAGTGCTACGCAGAAAATCAGAATCCTAGGTCTTGCCAGTTGGATGGATGTGGTATTTTTGGGGCAGGAGGAGGTATCACTTCCAACTGAAGCCGGGAGCAGAGCCAGAGCTCCAACCCAGGCACCTAGAAAGGGGCTCTGAGCATCCCAAGTGGCTTATTGAACACTAGGCCAAAAGCCCACCCCATCTGCAAAGATCTTAAAAAAAAAAAAAAAAAGATTTATTCATTTATTTAAGAGGCAGAGTTACAGAGAGAGGGAGACACACACACACACAAACAGAGAGAGAGAGAGAGAGAGAGAGAGAGAGAGAGAGAGATCTTCTATCTGCTGGTTCACTCCTCAGACTGCCACAATGGCCGAAGCTGAGCCGATCCGAAGCCAGAATTCAGGAGCAACTTCTGGGTCTCCTACATGGGTGCAGGAGCCCAAGAACTTGGGCCACCCTCCACTGTTTTCCCAGGCCATAAGCAGAGAGCAGGATCAGAAGAAAAGCTGCCAGGACTCAAACCAGCGCCCATATGGGATGCCGGTGCCACAAGTGGAAGCTTCACCTACTACACCATAGTGCTGGCCCCATCTGAAAACATTTCTTAAGTGCATTGTAGGTGCTGGGTTTTGTGCTTAATTATTGGAGTAAGCAGTGGGGGCGAGAGCTGTGGCATAAGGGGTAAAGATGCCACTACAGTGCCAGCATCCCATATGGGCACCGGTTTGAGACCCGGGTGCTCCACTTCCAATCCAGCTTTCTGCTATGGCCTGGGAAAGCAGTAGAGGATGGCCCAAGTCCTTGGGCCCCTGCACCTGTGTAGCAGACCTGGAAGAGTCTCCTGGCTCCTGGCTTCAGATCAGCACAGCTCTGGCCGTTGCAACCAACTGGGAAGTGAACTAGCAATTGGAAGACCTGTCTGTCTGTCTATCTGTCTGTCTGTCCATCTGTCTCTTGCTCTCTCTCTCTCTCTCTCTCTGCTTCTCCTTCTTTCTCTGTGTAACTCTGACTCTCAAATAAATAAATAAATCTTTAAAAACAAAAAAAAAAAAGAAGTGGAAAAGTCAGACAAGTTCTTGTCCTTAGGAAGCTCCTCCCAGTGCAGAAGACGGAAAACAAACCAGTAAACAAGACAGTCCTTGAAGGAGGTGAGTGCTATAAAGAACAGAATTGCAAAAAATCTCCCTAGGTGATTTTATTTATTTATTTATTTGGCAGAATTAGAGAAAGATATTCCATTGCTGGCTTACTCCCCAAATGGCCACAATGGCCAGGGCTGAGCCAGGGCCACACCCAGGAGCCTAGAACCCCATGGCCAGGGCTGAGCCAGGGCCACACCCAGGAGCCTAGAACCCCATCCTGGAGTCCCATGTGGGTGCAGGGACCCAAGTACTTGGGCCATCTTCAGCTGCTTTCCCAATCACACTAGCAGGGAGCTGGAACCAGGGTTTCTCACAGGCTGTGCCAGCCCCTCCCTAGATGATTCTAATGAGCAGCCAGAGTTCAGAATCATGGATGAAACCTAGTCCGAGCCTCAGCAGGGACTACAGTCAAGGCTTGTATACTTAACATGCAATAACAATTGTGTTAACACTTTCAAGTCTAAAAACAATAGCTCCTACATACTTAGTCTCTCCCAGGCTCTGAGCTAAGAGCCTTGTCATTCCTCCGGGCCTCTCAGTCACTGTGAGGTACTCACCTGTAGTCCCATGCTGTAAATGAGGGAAAATGAGGCTCTTGTCACACTGGGAGTACGTGTCGGCCCCCATGTGCAGGCATCCAGAGCCAGGCTCTTACCACGCCCACGTAGCCTCAAGTGCCTTGGAGAAGTCTCTGTTGAAAAGCCATACTCAAAACAGTTTTCCTGTCCAGAACACACCATGAGGGAGGTCACTGCGGGGTGGGAGGGGAGTGTGTGTGTGTGTGGTGGGGGGTTTGTCACGCTGTATGCATTTTTGTCCTTTTGCACAGCTTGGAGCCTTCTCACGGTGGGGGGAGCAGGTCAGGGCAGTTAAGGGGGCACTCCTTACAGGCCTTTCCTAACAGAGGATGTGATTGGCTTTCACCAGGGAGTCAAATTTGGAAATAAAAAGAAGCAAACATAGGCCCCTGACACTTAAGAAAGACGGGTAGCTTCTCGGCATTGCAGTTGTTTATCCTCCCGCAGAAACCGCCGTCCTGATTTTGGCTTACGGTGAGCCGGCAGCACGAGCGCCCGATTCCTTCCTCCCGGAGCTGATCAAAGATGTTTACATAAAAACAAGCCCTTCCCGTTCCTGTCAGCCTCCCCTGTTGGCTGATAACAATGAGGAATGAGAAACTGGGGGGGGGAGGGGTAGTTAAAGACTGTGGCAACAAAGCAAAATTGTACCTAAAAGGACTTCATTTTCAAGGGGCAGGGTTGGGAGAAGGAGCTATGCTTTTGTTTTGTTTTGTTTCTCTTTTAAAGCACCAGTGGGCTGTGTTGTGGGAACCTGGCTCTTGGTATTCACCACTCTAAAAACTGGATTTTTGTCTGGAATTTTCATATTTGTATAAGGGTATGAAAAGTACTATCAAAGCTTCATTATAATATAAAGTGAATTAAATTAATACATTTTAGATCTCAGAAATATTGGTGAATGAGTCATCTGTCTCCATTCATTGTTCCTGTTGCCTGACAACAATTTTTTTTTTAATTTCAAAAAACTTGGAGATAAAAAATGTGTTGGAATAGAGCAGAAAAGTACATCTGCCAGGGTACATGCCTATAGATCCCTGAATGAGAGCACTTCAAAAAATTCATGGAAAATGGAATTACAAAGCACATTTTGGTGCCAACAATTTTCGAAGCCCAAGGGTGGACATTGGCAGAGAGGTTAAAACATCACTTGGGACACATCCCATTTGAGAGTGGCTGGGTCTATCACCATAGAGAAATCATGGGGTTCTTGTCTTCATGCAAAAAAAAAAAAAAATCAGGTGTGAGACAGAGAGCAAAGTAATAAGGCTTTGCTGGGGACAGGACATCCGCCAGAACGGAAGGGATAGGAAGTGCCCAGTCATTCAGGCGGGAGAAAGTAAGGTTACATGGTTGAATGGAGAGAAAGCACCTGGGCAGGCCAGGGGAGAGCTGGGTGCAGTCTTTGTCTAGATTCCTGGTGTTTAAGAGAGTCTCTACCCCCTCCCCCTTCTCCTTTAGGATAAAGGGTTTTGTGGAGAGTAAATTAGCAAATTCCTCCTCAGGTTTGCTGGAGCTGGGCAGAGCAGAGGGGCGTCCTTTAGGGCATCCTTGAAGGTTTTATCGCTCAGTGTCAGGTAACCCACTAGGTCCTGAGGAGAGAGAATTCTAGGAGCTCTCCTAGCTGGAAGGAATGAGACCACCCGGAAGGTTATCAGGGTCTGAGCAGCACTTTGAAGTGCAAATTGCTGGGCTTCTGGGGCTTCCACTGGTTTCTTCAGGCCCTTGTCACACACACACACACACACACACACACACACACACAGGCTGATCTCTAACTTCAAAGTTCTAGATCTGGCTCCACTTTCAGTTCCAGCTTCCTGCTGATGCACAGCCTGGGAGGCAGCAAGTGATAGCTCAAGTTGTGCTGTCCCCGCTACCCAAGCGGGAGACCTGGATTGAGTAGTTTGTCTAGTCCTGGACTTTTTTTTTTTTTTTTAAGCTTTACTTATTTGAAAGGCAGAGTTACAGAGAGAGAGGGAGAGACACAGTGACAGAGACACACACAGAGAGAGAGAGAGAGAGAGAGAGAGAGAGAAAGAGAGATCTTCCATACCTTGCTTCAGTCTGTTCCCCAATGGCTACAAAGGCTAGTGCTGAGCCAGGAACCTGGAACCCCATCCAGGTCTCTCACATGGGTCACAGGGGCCCAAGCTCTCAGGTCAGCTTCCACTGCTTTCTCAGGTGCATAAGCAGTGAGCTGGATCAGAAGCAAAGCAGCCAGAAGTTGAAACAGCAACACAAGCAATGGTGTAACTTGTGTACCACAACACCAGCCTCCAGGCCTCTAGCTTTGGCCTGGTCCAGCCGGGCTGCTGTGGGCATTTGGAGGGTGAACCAGCAAATGGGAGATCTCTGTTTATCTTTGTCTCTTTCTGTCATTGAACCTAGGCCTTTAAAATAAAATGAAAATTAAAAAAAATTTTTAAATAATCTTTAAAAGATTTATTTATTTGAAAGGCAGAGTTAGAAGGAAAGACAAAGAGAGATCGATCTTTCATCCACTGGTTCATCCCCCAAATGGTCAGTGCCAGGAGCTTCATCCAGATCTCCCACGTGGGTGCAGGGAACCCAAGCACTTGGGCCATCTTCTGCTGCTTTCCCAGGTGCATTAGCAGGGAGCTGGATGGGCATTGGAGCAGCTACAACTCTAACTGGCGTCCATATGGGACGCTGGTGTTGCAGGTGGCAGCTTTACCCCATACACCACAACACCAGCCCCAATGCATAGTTTTTTTTCTTTTCTTTCCTTTTCTCTTCTTTTTTTTTTTTTTAAGATTAATATATTTATTTTAAAGCCAGAGTTACAGCTAGAGAAGGGGAAACAGAGAGAGAGAGAAGAGAGAGATCTTCCATCCACTGGTAGACTCTCCAAATGGCTACAACGACCAGGGCTGGGCCAGGAGCCAGGAGCTTCATCTAGAAACTCAATCCAGGTCTCCTGTGTGGGTTCCCAGGACCCACACTGCTACTTTCCGGGGTGTACATCAGCAGGAAGCTGGGTCAGAAGTGAAGCTGGTACTCGAACACAAGGACTCTGATACAGCATGAGTATCAAAAGCAGTGTCTGAACCACTGTGCCAAATCCCTGCCCCTCGGTGACGGTGACTCCCTGAACTCTCTCTCTTTCTTTCTTTCCTTTTTTTTTTTTTTAAGAACGGCAAAGTGAGACAGAAAGAGAAAGATCTTTCATCCATTGGTTCACTCCTCAAATAGCCTCAACAGCCCAGGCTAGTCCAGGGCCAAAGCCAAGAATATGGAGCTCCTCCTGGGTCTCCTATATGGATGCCAAGGGCCCAAGCACTTGCACCATCTTTTTTGTCTTCCCAAGTGCATCAGCAGAGAGCTGAATTGGAAGCAGAGCAGCCGGGATTCAACCCAGCATTCCGAAATGGGATGCCAGCTGGCAGGAAGCAGCTTAGCTCCCTGCGCAGCAACACCAGCCCCACTCTTTTTGTAGATTTTTTGTAGGACTTTTTGTAGAATCTTTGTGGACCTTTTGTAGACAAGCACTCTAGAGATATGAGGAGCTAAAGTGAAAGCTGGGGAAGCTTTTGTTGTTGGCTTATCCATGTTACTTTGATTCTGGGTTGACCAGAGTCAAGAGGCTGGGTGGACCTGGGATTGCCAGTCTCCATGTGCTCAGGGTAGAGCACGGAGAACCTGCACTCCACCTTGGCTCCCAGCACCAGTGCTTACCAGTCCAGCTTTTTTGTTTCTTCTTTTCTTTTTTCTTTCCTTCTTCCTTTATTTTTCTTTTTTCTTTGAAGGAAAATGTCTGGTGTTCCATTTTCAACACAAAATGGAAAATTACTGTTAGCTCACTAATGGATATTACAAAACTCACCAGGCAAACAAGATGTTAGGGAGAAGCCAACTTGGGGCCGGCGCTGTGGCGCAGTGGGCTAAAGCCCTGGCCTGAAGCACCGGCATCCCATATGGGCACCGGTTCTAGTCCCGGCTGCTCCTCTTCTGATCCATCTCTCTGCTATGTCCTGGGATAGCAGTAGGGGATGGCCCAAGTCTTTGGGCCCCTGCACCTGCATGGGAGACCTGGAAGAAGCTCCTGGCTCCTGGCTTCGGATCAGCTCAGTTCCAGCCATAGTGGCCATCTAGGGAGTGAACCAGCGGATGGAAGACTTCTCTCTCTGTCTCTACCTCTCTCTATAACTCTGCCTGTCAAATAAATAAAATAAATCTCAAAAAAAGGGGTGGGGAGAAGCCAACTCAAAAGGGGAGAAGGAAGAGGGAAGGTAACTGCAGTGTCTGGGAAGATGGCACACCCCAGAGTACTCAGCCAAGCAGGTACAGGGGAGGGACCTGCGAGCTGGGATATAAACCGCTGGCTATAACTGCTCCTGGCACGCCTGCACATCAGACACATCAGACAATGGATTGCTCAACGCCAACAATAAAGTCTCGCCTTCACTACACTTCCTGTGTCCATCTGTTGAGTGGACAAGTGAGGATATTTTCCACATTCTTCTTCTTTTAACTTATTTCCTTTTTATTTGAAAAGCAGAAAGACAGAGATATAAATATTCTATCTACTGGTTCATGCCCAAAAAGCCTGCAATAGCTGAGGCTAGGCCAGGCCAAAGCTGGGGAATTCACTCCACATCTCCCACATGAGTGGATGACACCCCTGTTCTGGGGCCATCATCTGCTGCCTCCCAGGGTGTGTATCAGCTAGAAGCTGGAATTGGGAACAGAGGCAGGTCTCAAACCCACGCACTATGATATGGGATGCAGGCATCCCAAATGGCATTCTAACCACTGTGCCAAATGCCCATCCTCCTTTTCTTTATCACAATAAATCATTCTTCCATCTGCCTGTGAAGCTAGCAGGAATGCGCTCTGTCACAGAAGGCTATCACCCTATTCGTTGGTTTGCTCAGTCAAACCAGTATTTTGAAGTCCTTAGCATGAGCCACGCATTGTACTAAACCACTAAACCAGGAGATCCCGTGGTAGGCAGCCTTTGTGAAATTTACATTCTAGGGAGGGAGAAAGGCAGTAAACAGGCAACAAACAGTACGGTGTCAGGGAGCGGTCGGGGTCAGAGCAATGGGGAAGGAAGAAGAGGCTTCACTGAAACCTGAACAACCAGAGGGAGACCAAGGTGGCAGGAAATCCCAGAGCGGGAAACAGCGAGCGCAGAGGGTGAGGGTGGGAATAAGGCGGCGCACTTCAGGAGCAGAAGGCAGGCCAGTGTGCAGCGCAGAGGACGTGAGAGCATCAGGGAATGGTAGACAAGGTCAGAGAAGTAGATGGGGGATGGGGATGCGGGGGGGGGGGGGGGGTGCAAATCCTGCCAGGCCCTGGAGGTGACTGCAGGGAGTTGGGGTTTTATTTTAAGAGCAATGGGAAACCCTTGCAAGCCTGAATAGTGAAGTGAACATGTTCTGATTTGCATTTGTAAAAGGCTGCTTTGCTGAATAAAGAATGAAGTGTAAGAGGACATGAATGCATGTCATCATTGGTTCATTTGTTCATCCATTCAGAAATATTTTTTGAAAACCCAGTTGCCAGGCATTGGGCCAAGAAGTGGAAGTCATGGTGGGCAAAGGTCGCTCCTGTCTTCAGGGAGCTCACAAGGTAATGGGGGACACAGGGAAGGACCCAGGCCTCTGTGTCCTGGGAGCCCAGAGACATACATCTATTTGGTAAATATTGATGTGACAAGTTCTTGGGATCCAATGGTGAAGTAAACAGGGAAGGCACATGCCCCATGGTGTGTACTTAGTGCTGGAGGAGCAGAGATAAATCAAATGCTCTCACAGACCCATCACTGCCTATGGTGCTATTGGGTTGTGAAAGAAAAATAACTGAGAGTATGTAAGAGGGGAGCTTAATATAGTCGGAGAGGACTCAGGAGAAGCTGATGGAGCTGCCTGCTGCTTGCTGCCGCCGCAAGAACTGCAAGTAAGCCGGTAAAATGGGAGGGGAAGGATGTGTGGGCCACTGAGTTCCAGCCCAGCTCTGTGGATCACCAAAGATCTTCTGGCATCTAAGCTGACTGCTGAAGGCCAGCAGGAGTTAGCCGGGAGAAGGGGAGTTAGACCAGTAGGGAAGGCACCCAGACAAAGGTATGGCTGCCACAGAACGTAGTAGGTTGGGCGTGGGAGGGGTTTACGACAGCAGGGCTGCAGAGTAGAATGGCACAGCGTGGTCAAAGAGCACGGAGAACTGAGCAGGATCAGAATTCCGCCACACTAAGGAATGCTTCTGAACTTCATCCTGAGGGAAGCAGGGAACTGGCCAGACAGCGTATCAGAAACTGCTCTGGGGCCGGCACTATGCGGAAGTGGGTAAAGCCGCCATCTGCAGCACCAGCATCCCATATGGGCACCAGTTGGAGTCCCAGCTGCTCCACTTCTGATGCAGCTCCCTGCTAACGTGCCTGAAAAAGCAGCAAGTCCTTGGGCCCCTGCACCCACATGGAAGACCCAGATGAAACTCTTGGCTCCTGTCTTCAGCCTGTCCCTGCCCTGGCAGTTGCAGCCATTTGGGGAGTAAAACAGCAGACATAAGATCTGTCTCTCCTTTTCTCTCTGTGTAATTCTGACTTTCAAATAAATTAATTAACTTTTAAAAAAAGAAACAAATTGCTCTGGCTACACAGCAGAGAGGCTGGGCTGACCTCCCCACAACATGCCATGATGTATCAAGCATACACAGCCACTAAAGTGGGTGCTATGCACTGGTGAAAGCCCTCTCAGGATTTTCTGGGTTAAGCAATGGTCAAGGATCTGTTGATGGTGGCTCCAGCTCTTTGTGCGAGGCTTGTAAAGCGGGTCATCAAACACGTGGAGCGGTTCTGGCTGAAGCCACTCAGGACCAGGAGAGGATGTCCTCTGAGGATGCCCTGAGATACAGAAGTCACTGTGATGGCAATGTGTTCCTTTGAAAACCTCCATCCAGGAGAATTCACAAACTGATCCCAAATTCCGATCTGGTGGTAATAAATTGGCCCGTTGGATCAACAAGAAAAATCCAAAGGGAGCAATAAACAGGATAATGTGTGTAAAAAAAAAAAAATCTGTTTAGTAAGTAATAGCCATCCCAGCATCCCAGTACTGCCTCTCCCTGTTGGGTCAGTAGGAGAGATGGACCTAGAAGGCATCATCAGCTTTTGCTCAGCAACAACCCATCAAGAGACCCAGGTGCCCCTGCCTGCTGGACAGGAATGCAGCAGATGGTGTGAGGTCCTATTGCTTCTCATTGATTGGCTCAAGGTGAGGCCGTGACCTGTGGACGGCCATCATTTGCTCTCAGCTATCTTACTCTGGACTTCAAGGGGCCGGTGCTGTGGACCAAATCCCTCTTTGCCTGTTGCTGGAAGTGTCTCCTGATCCCCCGGCCCTTCAGTGGGCCTTTAGGTTTGGGGGTTGAAGGGGGAATTCTTGTCTCCATGCAGGCTGAGGCTCGGGAGAGCAGGACGAGATTTCTAGAGTGTGGTCTGCACAGGCCCACCGGGCTGCAGGTGGACTGTCCCTCATCACAGACAGATGCAGACACAGGCCCTCCAGAACCCTCCAGGACACTCCTCCCCACCCATGGTCCCTGCCTGTAGGACTCTGCCCCTGTACCTTCCAGTGGCGGTGTCCTTTCATCACCCGAGCCTCAGCCTCCTCACAACGCCTTTGCTGACCTCTCCATTGCAGGTATCTCACAAGTCAATCTCTGAGCCATCACCCTACTGTATTTTCTTCAAAGCACACTTCACTGTCCAAAACTATGTGTTTGCCTGCTTCCTTGTGTAGGTCTTCTCTTTTAAGCATGTGTCCTAATAGCAGGGACCTTGTCTGTCTCACCCACCCTTTGATAACCAGGGCCTGGAACAATGCATGATGTGCAGCAGGTGCTAATGAAAGGATGAGTGGCTGGGGCCTGTATTTCCAGATTTATCCCATTCCATTCTTGCACTCACCCCTCAAGTCTTGGAGTGACAGAGGGTTATGGACTTCTTCAGACCTGCCTTGCTACTTCCTCAGCCTGAGTGTCTTTCCTCCTTTCCTAACCACCATGTCATTGTCCCCTTGTTTATTCTCCCTTTTCTTGCAGATTCTGAAATCCTCCCAGATATTCAATCCTTTTTCACACCTCTGTCCACTGGACTGTCCTACATTCACCTGTCACCTATCCCACGACTCTGAACACCTCCAGGAAGACATCCATTCACTTCCTTATCCCTAGCATGCAACATATAGCCAGCACAGAGTAGGTGCTTAATTAATGTTTGCTTATTGACCACATACCAAGATGTAGTTCAGAGAACCATGGATTAGGAAACTGGTCACTAAAACAAAGAAAGAAACAAACAAAAAACAGCTTTATTCATTGAAAAGGACAGGGAAGGAGGGAGGGAGAGAGAGAGGGACAGAGAGAGAAATCTTCAATTCACTGGTTCACTTGTCGAATAGCCACAACAGCTGGGGCTGGCCAGCCTGAAGCCAGGAGTCTTCCATGTGGGTAGCAGCTGGCTTGGGCCATCATTTGCTGCTTCCCAGGCACTTTGGCAGGAAGCTAGATAGGAAAGCAGGCCAGGACTCAAAATATGGGATGCAGGCACCATAAGCAGCAACTTAACTTGTTGAACCACAGTTCCTGCCCCACTGCTGTCATGTTTATGGCAGTGGTAGAGAGACTGTCATAAAATAAAATCTGGGGCCAGCATTGTGGTATAGTGGGTTAAGCTGCCACCTCTAAAACCGACATCCCATAGGGGTGCCAGTCTGAGTGCCAGCGGCTCTGCATCAGGTCCAGCTCCCTGCTAATGTGCCTGGGAAAGCAGTGGAGGATGGCCCAAGTGCTTGGGACCCCACAACACTCAGATGAAGCACCTGGCTCCTTGCCTTGGCCTGGCCCCACCTGCAGCCATTTGAAGAGTAAACCAGTGGATGGAAGATGTCTCTCTCTCTTTCTCTCTCTCTCTAATTCTGCATAATAAATAAATAAATTTAAAAAAAATAAAGTAAAATCTACAGCAGAGAGACAACCCCTTCTTTAGGGCCAAACTAAGAAAAAGAAAATAACTTAAACTCTTACAAGTAAACACAAAAGGAAGTGATTGGCGAATGGTTTCCCATCATCCATGTTCTTTCAGGTGGGAGAGGGCAGTTCGTTCAGGGGTGGGAAGTAGGAGAATGTTCTCATTATCCACCCTGACAGGGTCAATCAGAGAGCCCAGAGAAGCAGCAGCTAAAGTGTGCACAGTGCTTGTCACTCCACCAAGCACATGCTCAACCCTTATCTGATGGGTGTCCAGGGAGAAGGGAAATAGTTCCTTGTATTCCAAGTCTCAGAGAGTTGCAGCAGCCTGTCCAAGGAGCTGCCAGCAGAAGTTGTGCTATAGTAGTTCCTTCGTTCTGCATTTAGGGAGCTCTTAGCATGCTTGCCCCAGCTTTAGTTGCTAAGCTCCCAGAAGTCTGTGTAATTATCGGTGTCTAAAACACAGTAGTACAATGTGTAATTCATTCTTGTAATAACGCCATTTTGGATGCTGACGATTCTGAAGACAATGACAATTTTAATAATGATTGTGGTAAAGATTCTACCACTGAAGGTCAGGGCCAGGAGAGAATCTTGATCTTAGAATGGAGTCATGGACTGGCACTGCGGCTCACTAGGCTAGTCCTCCGCCAGCAGCGCTGGCACACCAGGTTCTAGTCCCGGTCAGGGCACCAGATTCTGTCCCGGTTGCTCCTCTTCCAGGCCAGCTCTCTGCTGTGGCCCGGTAGTGCAGTGGAGGATGGCCCAAGTGCTTGGGCCCTGCACCCCATGGGAGACCAGGAGGAAGCACCTGGCTCCAGGCTTCGGATCAGCATAACGCGCCAGCCGTAGTGGCCATTTGGGGGGTGAACCAACGGAAGGAAGACCTTTCTCTCTGTCTGTCTCTCTCTCTCTCTCTGTCTAACTCTGCCCGTCAAAAAAAAAAAAAAAAGGAATGGAGTCATGGGCTAGGGCTGTGACAAATCAAATAGCCTAAGCCTCTGCCCATGATGCTGGCATCCCATATGGGTACTGGTTCATGTCCCCACTGTTCTTCTTCCAATCCAGCTCCCTACTAGTGGCCTGGGAAAACAGTGGAAGATGCCCCAAGGGCTTAGGCTCCTGCACCCATGTGGGAGACCTGGAAGAAGCTCCCGGCTTTGGATTGTTTCAACTTTGGCTGTTGAGGTCATCTGGGAGTGAACCCACAGATGGAAGACTTTGTGTCTCTGTTTCTCCCTCTGTCTATAGCTCTACTTCTCAAATAAATAAAGTAAGAAAAAAAAGGACGGAGTCAGAGCTAGGGCTGTAGGCAAAGGGCTAATCAGAAAGTAGTGCTGCTCAAAGTTAACCTGGCCTCTTGAGTTGGGCCACCCGGGACCTCCTCAGAGCGTCACTTCGTACAGGCTGTGTGGCTTTGCCCAGGCTGTTTCCTATCTCTAACTGTTCTCTGAATCACAGGGTTGTTGAAAACCTCTTCCGATGCATCTCTAAAGCATTACAACGGTGCCTCCAGCACAATACGTGCCTCATGGTGTCACCCAGCAAAGGCTACATGCCAGCTTCCTGCTAGGCAGTGTTCTGAGAACGTGAGCTCATTTACACAGTCACCCTGTGAGGTGGACACTGGTATCACTACTCCTGCCTTATAGATAAAGAAATGAAAACACAGGCAAGTTGAAGGACCTGGCATGGTCCAGAGGCCGGCACCGTGGCTCACTAGGCTAATCCTCTGCCTGCGGCTGGTGCACCGAGCTGATCTGAAGCCACGAGCCAGGGGCTTCTCCTGGTCTCCCATGGGGTACAGGGCCCAAGCACTTGGGCCATCCTCCACTGCACTCCTGGGCCACAGCAGAGAGCTGGACTAGAAGAGGAGCAACTAGGACAGAATCCAGTGCCCTAACCGGGACTAGAACCCGGTGTGCCGGCACCGCAGGTGGAGGATTAGCCTAGTGAGCCACAGCACCGGCACTCAAGGACTCTTAATCGGTCAGGCTGGCATTCCTCAGACCCGTATTTCAGTTTGCAGTTCTTGCTACCAGTCCTCCCTCATCCCCACCTCTGTCGACACCCTGTCGAGTCCACGTCAGTCGGAAGGCTCTCTTCAGCTCCCCCTGCTCTTCTCCCTCAATCCTGCACAGATGCTCCCCCAGTGAACATCTTGCCTGCCTATTCCCATCTCAATGTTTGTGTCTCCAAAGACCACACTAACATGAAAGCCTCTTAATAAATGTCAAGTATCAACATGATTCTTTCTTGGAAAGGGCAAGAAATATTTAAACCATTTTTAAAAATTACTCAGGACCAATGCTGTGGCGCAGAGGTTAATCCTCCGCCTGCAGCGCCAGCGTATGGGTGCTGGTTTGAATCCCGGCTGCTCCTCTTCCAATCCAGCTCTCTGCTATGGCCTGGGAAAGCAGTAGACGATGGCCCAAGTCCAAGATGGGCCCCCGTACCCATGTGAGAGACCCAGAAGAAGCTCCTGGCTGCTGGTGTTGGATTGGTACAGCTCTGGCCATTGTGGCCATCTGGGGAGTGAACCAGCAGAAGGAAGACCTCTCTCCCTCTCTCTCTGTCTCTAACTCTACCTCTCAAAAAAATAAATAAAATCGTTTTTTTAAATGTTACTCAGGATTTTTACACAGAATAGAATAATTGTGCATGATACAATTTTTAACATATTTTGATAAGTATTTCTATGTATACATGTAGCTTTCCATTATAGAAAAGTTAGAAAAACGTAAGTTAAAAAAAGAAAATTAAGGTCACCTGTTATTCCAGTGCTTACTGTGGTATGGATATGCATCTGTGCATTCCCTGAAGGTCTATATGTTAGGTATGGTTCCCAGGGTAGCACTTTTGGGAGGTCGTCCTTAGGCTGCTGGGGGTTTGCCCTTGGAAGTTAGTTCTCATGTGACCTCTTGAGTTCCCCTGAGAGGGCTCCTACAAAATCCTGGGTTTGGGCCCACATTCTCTGCTTCGTGGCTTGAGATGTGCCCATTTGCTCCAACCTAGGCTCCTGCCATTGTTCCTCACTGTCCTCACCAGAGGCTCAGGTAACGGGGCAGCCAGTCTTAGAATAAAACCTTCAAAACCATGAGCTCAATCTTTTCAATGCTAACTTAGTTGCCCAGGTATTTCATTATAGCGACAAAAATATGACTCAGACACTGCTTATGTCTATAGGTGCAAGATCACTTTCTTTCTCAGGAAGTCAGCTTCTCCCACAATACAATGGGTAGAGTTGACTCTTGTGGATCTTAGATTCCATAAACTGACTTCAGTTAGTACATATTCATTCACCCATCCTTTTAACAAATAGTGAGCTAGTTCACTCCCCAATGGCCATAACTGCCAGGGCTGGGACAGGCCGAAGACAAGAGCCAGGAGCTCCATCTGGGTCCTGACCCGCTGACCTGGGCCATCTTCCATTGCTTTCCTAGGCACATTAGCAGGGAGCTAGATCAGAAGTGGAACAGTCAGGACTCGAACTGGTGACTACATGGGATGCCAGCATGGCGGACAGTGTCTTAACCTGCTGTGCCATAGCACCGGCCCATGAATTCTTTTTCAATGTCAGTAGCAGCAATGCCTATCACAGAAAACAAAGTTGTAGATCAGCAAAAAGCAAATATTGATTCAAATATGTAAAGCAAATATTGTTTCAAATTTTTTTAAAGATTATTTATTTTTATGTATTGGAAAGGAGAGTGACAGAAAGAGAGAAAGACAGAGACAGAGACACACACAGAGAGAGAGAGAGAACTTCTACTCACTGGTTCACTCCCCAAATGCCCACAGCAGTGGAGCCAGGCAAAGCTGAAGCCAGCTTCTGGGTGCTCCCTCCGGGTCTCCCCCATGAGTGGCAGGGAACCACAGATACTTGGGCCATCTTCTGCTACACATGGGCGAGAAGCTGGAGCAGGAGCAGAGGCAGGGCTTGATCACAGGCACCCCAGTATGGGAGGTGGGTGTCCCAAGCTACAGCTTAGCCTGCTGTGCCATGAGATCTCTGAAATATTGTTTTGATGTTAACATTTTTTTAATTGGTAGCAGTTGAGATTTTATTTTCTGTATCCTGTAATCCTTGTTGGTCAAGTTCTACTTCAGCATCATGGTATACCAGTCAGATAACATTAAAAAGTGTGCTGACAGGCATCACCATCTCATTCAATGTGAATATCTTTACAGCATAACCTGCTTTTAAAACAACTGGTAGATAACCACGATGTGGTATTTTTAGGTATGTAGGTGAGGCAGGCACCCACATGTGCCCCCACGTCTCTGTGAACAGCCAAGATGGCTCCCTCCTCTCCCTGGCTCCGAGGGGTGAGGCTGAGGTGACCTGGCAGAGCTTCCTCAGTGTCACATCCCGTGATGCTCAGGAAGCCCTCCATGCTCACCTCCAAATCCCACACTTGGCAAAGCAGCTGCAAGCAAGTGGCCTGGGAGGCAGGGCCCATCTCTGTGATCAGTGAGGCCTGGGAGCTGAGATGGACACAACGCACTGAGTACAGGTAGCTGGACCCCTTCACCCAAGCAACCGCAAAGACTAGTACTGCCCATGGGGTCCGCATGTCCTGCCTATGGGACAACTGTCACCTCCTCCCTCGGGACAGGCCTGGGTGGGGGTCATCACTGGGTGGGTGAACACCCACTGGTCTTCTCAGCCGATTTGGCAGTCAGGATAAAAATAACAGCAGCCGCATCATTTTCCAAAATTAAGGGCGATGCTATAGCAAATGTATGCAGATGCATACAGACACAGATGGGAACAAGTGTATTTAATTGTAAATGAGTCAGAACGGAGAAAATGAGATTTCCCTTATATTTGGGTTCCAAAAATTACAGAGAAAATGTGCCTGAGGCAGAAACAAGCCCAAAAAAGGCGGTGGCGATGGGGGGGAAGGGTAGCCATTGAGGCAGGAGCCACTTATGAGAGAACCTTTGGCTGGAATGGCTTTGGTCTCCTCTGCGGGTTGTGAAAGTGTCCTGGCTCCAGAAAACCGGATCCCATAGGCCCTGAAGTGGCCAAAGGGCTGATGGGACTGACCCAGGAACAGGCAAGCAGGACTTGAAACGCCTTGGCCTCTGCCGGCCCCTCCGAGCTGAAGGAAAGGGGGAAGTGAGAGGGGCAGCTCTGGTGGGACGTCCCCAAGGCTACCCTGTGTGCCTCAGAGAAACAAGCTGAGGCAGAAGAGAGAAGGAGGAAAAACATCTCTGCCCAGCTCGTGTGGCCAGAGGGAGTGGGGTGAGGAGAGAAACATGCGTGGCGATGGAATCGCTCCTGTCTGGTCAGCACCATCTCCTTAACAGCTTCCAGGAGGGCAGCCGGCAGTGTGCCAGGCAGGCTCAAGGTAGAAGAAAAGCAAAGAGGAAGGAGGGAGGAAGAGAGGTGAAGGGAGCGAGGGAGGAGAGGAGAAAAGGAGGAAGGAAGAGAGGGTTGAAGAGGGGAAGGAAGATGTCACCCTGCCAGTCCCACCCCTTCTGTGCGTGGAGGGCTGCGGGAGCCAGGAGCTAAGACCTGAGGCTCAGGGGAATGGAGGAAAGGCCTAAAGGGGCCACAGAGATCCCACCTGCCTGCCACACGTCCCCTCTCCAGGCACAGTCTGCAAGCCCTGCCTAGAGCTCCAGGGCCCGAGCACTCACACCCGCCCCACACGGAACAGCAGGGGGACAGCCATCCCCAGGGGCAGTGACCGGGCCTGCAAGTCAGGAAGCCTGTGCATCTGGGCAGCCTTGGAGCTCCTGCCCACAGATGACGCATGAGGGGCCACATGCGTGATACAGTGAGCACACAAAGCCTTCTTCCCAAGCTCAAACGGCTGCGCAATGTGCTTCAGGCTCTGACTCCCTGCCTCAGGCTCTGTTCCTCTGTGCCCTGAGGACTCTTTCTCTCAGGCCTGTTCCTCTTCCCAGGCTGGAGGAGTCCAGGCAGGCAGGAAGCATGGAGGCTCCTCTTGGGGCAAGGGCAGGAGGAATTTTGATTCCCAGCCACCCCTGCATTCCTGGCTTGATTGCGATTGCAGTCCCGGCTTTATCTCCCCAGAAGGCCTGAAGGCTAGGTTGGCCGTGCTGGCATTTGAACCCAAGATCATCCCACCCCAGCCCAACCATGCAGCTGCTGGCCCAGTCCTGTCACTCCTCCACCCTCTCATATTTCAGCCCCAGTGAAATCCGATACTGCGTGCCTGACGCCCCGCAGGTCCGTTCCTGGGAGGCTCCCCTGCTCAGAGCGCCGATCACCCCGGACTGCACCGGCCTCAGAGCCAGCCCTCTGAGCCCCCACCCTGCCGGCTGCCAGCGGGGAAGAAGCAAGAGAGTAAAGGGAAGAAATTCAGGGAAGAAATTCGCTCCCCGCGTTGCCAGCACAGCTGTGTGCAGCCAGCCATCATCACTGCGTGGGCCCAGTCTCAGCCTGATGGAAGGGCTGACTTACAAGGCGGCTGAGGAGACCTGAAGAACCAGCTAGAAGCCAAGCCCAGGTCTGCTCTTCACAGGCTTCGTTTTAGCCCTGGCCTCCTGCCAAAGCCCAGTGGCTAAGCTAGCCGCTGGCCCCCTGCGGGGCCCGCCTCCCGCCCCGCCCTGCCGTGGCCTCCTTTGTCTCACTGTGCAGGACTTGTTCTGCTTCCAGCCCATCTTCCTGTCTGTCCTTTGTTGTTGTTTTTAAGTGGATTACTCACTTCATTTTATTTGAGAGGCAGAGAGAGAGGTTGACTCCCCACAAGCCCAAAATGGCCATGACTGGGCCAGGCAGAAGCCAGGAGCCAAGAAACCAACCCAGGTTTCCTGTGTGGGTGGCAGTGACCCAACTACTTGAGCCATCACCACTGCCTCCCAGGGGCTGAATTAGCAGGAAACTAGGGTCAGAAACCAGAGCCGGTTCTCCCATGTGGGATGCAGGTGTCCTTATGGGCATCTTAACCGCTACGCCAAGTGCTTGCCCCTGCCCCTTGCTTTTCTCCTTCTCCTTCCTCCCGGGTTCCGTTTGTTGAGCACTTTACAATTTCTCAAGTTCTTTAAGAAATATCAGCCTTTAAGAAATATCAGTCATGGGGCTGGCACTGTGGCGCAGTGGGTTAATGCCCTGGCCTGAAGTGCCAGCATCCCATATGGGCTCTGGTTCGAGTCCCAGCTACTCCTCTTCCAATCCAGCTCTCTGCTATGGCCTGGGAAAGCAGCGGAGGTTGGCCCAAGTGCTTGGGCCCCTGCACCCACATGGGAGACCTGGAAAAACTCCTGGCCCCTTGGCTCCTGGCTCCTTGCCTCCTGGCTTCAGATCGGCGCAGCTCCGGCCGTTGCCATCATCTGGGGAGTGAACCAGCAGATGGAAGACCTCTCTGTCTCTACTTCTCTCTGTAACTCTGTTTTTCAAATAAATAAAATAAATCTTTAAAAAAAAAGAAAAAGAAATATCAGTCAGATGTCAAAGAGCAGAAACTATAGCATACACCAAACTAGGCAACTGGACGACAGCTTTTGGTGAAAGGGAGAAAAGATAAAGACTCCATTAGTGTAGTAACCACGAGGGCTGGACAACTGGAAAGGAAAGTGTCTTGTGGAACCTTCTTCCTGGTTTGGAAAAACAGTCTCTTTCTTTCATCTCCTCCAAGCAAGACCTGAACCTTCTGCCCTATGCCTGTTAGTGACACAACCATACTGCTCCAGTTTGGCCTGAAACAGGGGATCTAGTGCAAATAGCTTGGTCAGGGAGGGAGGAAGTGAGAGAAGGAAGGGAAGGAAACCACTACAGGTTCTGTTGTTAACACATTCATGGATCTGTGGGGCTCACATCTGCTGGGAAGACTGCATGGAAGGTACTCCAAGGCTGCACCATGGAGGGGTGAGCATTCCGGGCTGTTTACCCCTCCCACCAGCCCGCGCTGCGCTTGGTGGACAGCTGCTTCCTAAGCAGAGCTGTAGCTCTCCGGCACTTCTTCCTTTCCCAGTGTAGAGGCCAGGGTTGCTTCTGTGGCCACAGTGAAGTCCTCAGGCAGAGCCCCAGGCATCCGCAGTGAGCAGTCTCGGGATGCAGAGGTGACAACTGAGATGTGAGTGGGGCAACGTGTGCTACAGGCCCTGTGGCCTTCTCGTCCACACTTCGAACTTGCACCAGCTTGAGAGGGTTTCTGCCCCTGAAACTAAACAGCTTTCTCTGGGATACATCCCTTTTTTCTCATCACTCCCAGGACTCAACCAAGCAGCACAGGTGTCTCCACTCCTCTCCTTTCTCTTGAACCCGTGGCCCTATGGTGTCCCTCTTCAAAGACCTCAAAACATCTGCTTCTCTACCCATTCTTTTCTTTTGTGCTCCAGCCTAGAACTTCCTTCCACCTGAGCGCACGTGCACACACACACATGTGCACACACACACATGTGCACACATACACACACTGCTTCCTCCAATACTTGCTCTATTATCAGTGACCCTCCTTGAGTAATGAGCAGGAATCATTGGAGTATGCCAGGCAAGAGCCAGCGCAAAAATAGGAGCTGAGGGGCCCCACCCAGTGCCTTCCTGTCACCCATGACACAAAGTCCAAGCTCTGGAACACAGTACCTTAATCTACCAACCATTTCTACCTTCCCTACTTCTGTCTTCTCACTAATAACCAACATTTGTCAAAGGCCTCACTATATACCAGGCATGTGCCAGGCCACAGAGGAGCTGCAAAGACAGGCACAGCTGCACAACTCCTGTCCTTACAGAGTTTTTGGCCCACAGTGGGGCAGAGCTCACAGGAAAGTTGTCTTTTTCTGAACTGGAAAGCCATGAGGAGCCAGAGGCACCTGCTCGCTGGGTCCCTGGGCCCCTCCCTATCTGTTCGATGCAGCCTTCAGCAATCCCTCTCCTGGTATTCATGGCCATGTAGTGCCTTCCCTCCTATGCTAGCATTGGTTGAGATGACCAACAGAATACAGCAGAAGCTATGGAGTGCTGCTTCTGACATTAGTTTATAAAAGATTCTACAGGGCGGGACCAGCGCCATGGCTCACTTGGTTAATCCTCCGCCTGCGGCACTGGCATCCCATATGGGTATCAGGTTCTAGTCCCATTTGCTCCTCTTCCAGTCCAGCTCTCTGCTGTGGTCCGGGAAGGCAGTGCTTGGGCCCCTGTATCTGCATGGGAGACCGGGAGGAGGCACCTGGCTCCTGGCTTCGTATCCGCTCAACGGTGGCTGTAGCAGCCATTTGGGGGGTGACCAATGGAAGGAAGACCTTTTTCTCTCTCTTTCACTGTCTATGACTCTACCTGTCAAATTAAAAAAGAAAAAATGCTACAGGGCAGGCATTTGGTGCAGTGGTTAAGACCCCTCGTGGGCCCACATCCCACATCAGAGTGCCTGGATTCAAGTCCTGGCTCTACTCCCGACTCCAGCTTTCTGCTGGTGTATATCCTGGGAGTGAGAAGGTAATGGTTCAAGTAGTTGACTCAGGGGCTGGTGTTGTGGTACAGCAGGGTAAAACGCAACCTGCGAGGCTGCCATCCCATATGAATGCTGATTCAGCTCCAGCTGCTCCACATACAATCCATCTCCCTTCTAATGAGCCTGGGAAAGCAGCAGAAGATGGCTCAAGTACTTGGGCCCCTGCACCAAGACCAGGACCAGGATGGAGTTCCAGGTTCCTGGCTTCAGCCTGACCCTAGCCTCAGCCGTCAGCCATTGTGGCCCTTTGGGGAATGAACCAGCTGCCACTTGGGATGCCCACATCCCATACTGGAGTACCAGTTTCAGTCCTGGCTGTACTGCCCCTGATCCAGCTCTTTGCTAATGCACCTGAGAAAGCAGCTGATGATGGCCCAAGTGCTTATGTTCCTGTCTTTCGCACGGAGACCTTGATGGAGTTCCTAGCTCCTAGCTTTGACCTGGCCCAGTCCGGGTTGTTACAGCCATTTAGGAAGTGAACTAATACATGGAAGATCTCTCTCTCTCTCTCTCTCTCTCTCCCCCTCCCCCTCCCCCTCCCCCTCCCCCTCCCTCTCCCTCTCCCTTTCTCCCTCACTGTCTTTCTCTCTGTCACTCTGCCTATATGTATATATATAAAGATCCTACAGCCCTAAACTATGCAACCTCATTAGACCCTGAGCCAGAACCACTTAGCTAAGACTCTCCTGATTTCTGACTCTCATTTGGGGATAATTTGTTACACAGCAGTAGATAATATACCACCTTCCACCCTGTAAGCATCCCCTAATACCCAGGGCCTTGCTGCTAGTCTCATCCATACCCACTGCCCACCTGCTCACTAGCACCTCTGGGCGGGCCCAGCACAGAGTGTTACAGCATGGTTCTGATGGTGCTTTCAGAGCTCAGAGTTGGCTAAAACTCCGCACATTTTTATTTCCCTTGGCATTTTTCCCCCTACATTTATGATCCCTTACACAATTCAAAGGAATAAAGAAGCCGTAATTTCCTGATTCATTTATGCTCGCCCCCTCCCTGTGGCTTTATGTGAGTGATTTGACGTGAGAGAGGTTTCTCCCCGAGCCCTGTAAAGCTTATACTCTCTCCATGAACAAAACAATTTAGTATGCCAAGAATAAATGGAACTTGGGCCTCAGAAAGTTGGGGTTGAATTTTTAACTGTGGAATTTGTGTTCCTCTGAGTGGGCTCCAAACCTGGCAGAGTCCTCGCCCTCCTCGGTATTTAGCCTCTGCTCGCTGGACTGCCATCTCCATCAGCGCTGCACAGACCCTCCCCAGGGCGGCTTCGTAGGAGGGCATGGTGGAAAGACCCATGCAGACACAGAATCGTCCTACTGCTACAGCACAGGGCACACTTGCACAGCACAGAATTGTGGCATTGGGTTCTCTCTCGGCACAGAATTCAAGCTCTAGACCTTGGCTTCCTCTTTTGTTGCAATTTTCTATCCCAGAAGCATCTCTAAAAATCCCCAAGGGTCACTAAACTACCTGCCTGCCCCATATTACCACCCTAAGATTTGGCACTGAGGCAGTATTTCACCAGACTTTGTAATTTCCCACAATAGGAGATTAGATAGAAGAGAGAGGGGCCAGCATTGTGGTACAGCCAGTTAAACTGCCTCCAGCCATGTTAGCATCCCATGTGGAGGCCAGTTTGAGCAGCAGCTACTCCACTTCCTATCTAGCTCCCTGCTAATGTGCCTGGGAATGCAGTAGAAGATGGCCCAAGTGCTTGGACCCCTGTGGGAGACTTGGATGAAGCTCCTGGCTCCTGGCTTCAGCTTGGCCCAGCCCCAGCCATTGCAGACATTTGGGGAGAGAACCTGCAAATGGAAGGTCTCTGTCTCTGTCTCTCCCCCACCCTCTGTTATTCTGCCTTTCAAATAAATAATTTTTTTAAAAATTAAGATAGGAGAAGACAGAAGCAGGTTTAGTTATTATATTAATTACTTTTTCAGTACTGTAAGGAAATACTTGAGGCAGCCTAACTTTACAAAGGAAAGAGGTTTATTTGGACTCCAGTTCTGGAGGTTCACAGTCCAAGGTCAGGTGGGCCCCATAGGTTCAGCCTCTGGTGAGGGTGTTGCTGCCAGAGTCCGGGAGCAGCACAGCGTATCACACAGCAGGAGCCAGGGCATGAACATGTCTGTGTCTGTCTCTCTGGTCTTTTATAAAGCCACCAAGATTCCATCACAAGGGGTGCACCCTAAACCGCTAGCCGAACCTAATCACTTCCAAGAGACTTCACTCCTAAACACCATACTAGATGAATTTTCCACTCTCTAAGTGACATTAACTTATGACTTTGGGGGTTAAAGTCAGGAGTTCAGGGGCCAAGTCATAGTCAAACTCTCAAAGTTATCTTGGGCAACTTTGCTTCCTTGCTCTTCCTTCAGAGTGAGTACAAACTGATCTGAAAGACCTGAAGGAGTTGGGAGGATCCAGATGCTATTTATTAAGCCACTACTATGCTCATAGTTGCTATTTCTTTAATTCTTCACAAGAACCAAGTAAAATGAATAATTGATGGTAGTTTTTTTAAAAAATATTTATTTATTTATTTGAAAGTCAGAGTTACACAGAGAGAGAAGGAGAGGCAGAGAGAGAGATCTTCCATCCGTTGGTTCACTCCCCAGATGGCCACAACAGCCAGAGCTGTGCCTATCTGAAGCCAGGAGCCAGGAGGTTCCTCCGGGTCTTCCATGTGGGTGCAGGGGTCCAAGCACTTGGGATATCTTCTATTGCTTTCCCAGGCCATAGCAGAGAGCTGGATCAGAAGTGGAGCAGCAGGACTAGAACTGGTGCCTCTATGGGATGCTGGCACTGCAAGCAGCCACAGTGCCGGCCCCTGATGGTAGTTTTAAAACAGGGTTTCATGGGGCAGGCACTGTGGTATAGTGGGTAAAGCCACCATCTGCAATGCCAGCAACCCATGTGGGTACCGGTTCCAGTCCTGGCTGTTCCATTTCTGATCCAGCTTTCTGCTATGGCCTGGCAAAGCAGTAGAAGATGGCCCAAGTCCTTGGGCCCCTGCACCCACGTGGGAGACCCGGAAGAAGCTCCTGGCTTCTGGCTTCAGATCAACACAGTTCTGGCCATTGAGGCCTACTAGGAATTGAACCAGCAGGTTCAATTGGCCACAAGGACCAGAGCTGTGCCAGCACTGCAAACGGTGGCTTTTACCTGCTATGCTACCGTGCTGGCTGGAGACATCCACTTTCAGTTCATCCTAGTCCGAGTACCAGACTGTAAGTAAAAAGCTCTCCAGTCGATTCCAACCAGTAAAACCACCCATTCAGGGGTTGGCATTGTTGCATAGTGGGTAAAGCTGCAGCCTGAAACCCAGCTACCCATGTGAGCACCCGTTCGAGTTCTGGTTGCTCCATTTTCAATCCAGTTCCCTGCTAATGGCCTGGGAAAACACAGCAAGATGGTCCAAGTGCCCCTGCACCCACATGGGAGACCAGAAAGAAGCTCCTAGCTCCTGGCTTCAGCCTGGCCCAGCCCTGGCCATTGTGGGCATCTGGGGAGTGAACCAGTGGATGAAAGATATCTCTCTCAGTCTCTCTCTCACTCCCTCTCTCTCTCTCTCTCCCTCTCTTTCCCTCTCTCTGTGTAACTCTTTCAAATAAGTAAATAAATCTTTTTTTTTTAAAAATCACCCATTCACTCAAGCCTGCTGAGCTAAAGTCCCAGAAACAATCACTCCCCACTGTGCCTTGCTCAGATTACTGATGCACAGGATCTGTGAGCAGCAAATTGGATCATTTTTTTATGCCACCAATTTTGAGGCTGTTACACACAAGAGATTACCATCACAGTGACATTATTCCTATTGCACAGAGGTGGAAATTGACACCTGGAGAGAATTTTAAAGTTGCTTTAAAACTTGAAGTTTTGAGGTTAGTAAGTGACTTGAAGAACAATTTGAATTTGGATCTGTTTGAATATAAAACCCACCATTTTTTTACTGGAGATTCTCCCTGGGAGGGGGTGAAGGGACCACACCCCAAAGCGTGCATTTACCTTCTGGACACAGGGCATTCATGCCCACACACTTCAACTCCTGAGACATCTGGCAAAGACTCACCTTCCAGTCTTCCTGACAGGGTGCTGTCTGCTGCTCAGAGCAGAAAGCTGGAGAGGGATTCCCAGTTCGGGAGGCTTCTGCTCCAGCAGGTCCCACTGGGGCCACTGCAACCCGTTTTCCAGGCAGATTCTCCCTCTGAGAAATGCACTGCACCAGAACCTCACTGAGGAGGTCAGAAGTCCTATGAAGAATGGCCTAAGAAGTAATGTGTGCATTCACAGGTGGAGGTGCTTTGGCCTTCTGTTTCCCGTGAGAGGGAACACGGGTCTCCTGTCTGTTCTCCCCTGTTTACAGCAGTGCTGCGGAGTGCATTTCATTAGTCTTTATAAACTCTCTGGAGGGTGTCAGGTGCCAGGTGCTATAATAAGTGTGAAATTTAACTTCTTTTTCATCAAGTCACAAAATCCAGCCTGCAGAGATTCAAGTGCTGCGAATCTGCTTGTAAAAGACAGGAACCCTATTGTCAACTTTAAATAAATTGCAACTGAAGCATGATCAGGCACCAAATTATCACAGCACGTCCTCTCAGGAGCTCTTGCTGTCCAGAGATGGCTCTGTAATAAGAATTCAGTCCAGGAAGGGGGCTGGATGGAAGTTGCAGCCCTGCTACCTCTCATGGCTGGGGGCTTACAATGCCCCATCTTTTTTTTTTTTTCTCCTAGAATATACCACTCTTCCCAGAGCGGCTCACCTTCTCATTCCACAGGCCTTATTGGACGATCTCTCCTCCATCTTTCCAGCCTGCCCTACCCCCACCACCACCCCCACCTCCCTGCAATTGCAATTACTTCTGGTGAACACAGCTGGCTGAGGTTTCCAGAAGTCCAGCCCAGGCCATTAACCTTTAAAGAGCAAAATGCCAATAGTGCTGTGTCATGGGGAGCACACCCTCTTCCTTCTTCTATTTACAGCTGCTTTTTCAGATCACAAGGTACTAGGCAAAAAGAGAATTTTGCTTTAATAACAAGCAGGTGCTTAGAATTTATGCAGGGGAGAAAAGGGCATGATGGGATCTAAGCAAGCAGCAGAGAATCCAGGTCAAACCAGGGGAGACACCAGGCAGCAATGAGGATCCTGGGGCTGAAACCAATGGCAGCAGCTCTGGCCGATTCCCCAGGGCCCCCAGGGAAGAAAAGTAGCACGTACTGAACTCTCACTCTGTATCACATGCTATGTCAGATGGCTTCCAAATGCTATTAAAAAAAAAACTATTCATTTTAAAATTTGACATATGTTATTTAAACCACATTGTAAACCCATGAGATCCCATTTTGTGTAAGAGTAAACTGAGGGCCGACGCTGCGGCTCAATAGGCTAATCCTCTGCCTAGCAGCGCTGGCACCCCGGGTTCTAGTCTCAGTTGGGGCGCGGGACTCTGTCCCGGTTGCTCCTCTTCCAGTCCAGCTCTCTGCTGTGGCCTGGGAAGGCAGTGGAGGATGGCCCAAGTGCTTGGGCCCTGCACCCACATGGGAGACCAGGAGAAGCACCTGGCTCCTGCCTTCAGATCAGCACGGTGCGCCGGTCACAGCGCCGGCCGCAGCGGCCATTGGGGGGGTGAACCAACGGTCTCTGTTTCTCTCACTGTCCACTCTACCTGTCAAAAAAAAAAAAAAAAAAAGAGTAAACTGAGGACCAGAAAGAAACAATTAACTGAGGCTAATTGTCCCAAACCACACAGCTATGTATGGGAGAAACCTGGAATTCAAACCCAACTTCTTATTCCACATTCTTCACCTCCCCTCCACCTTTTAAAAAAATTTTCAAAGACAGAAAGATACAGAGAGACCAACAGATCTTCCATCTGTCGGTTTATTTCCCAAATACCCACAACAGCCAAGTCTGCCCAGGCTGAAGCTAAGAGACTGAAACTCAATCGGGATCTCTCACGAGGGTAGCAGGGACCCAGGTATGCGTGCCATCACCTGCTGCCTTGCAGGGTGTGCACGAGCAGGAAGCTGGATAGGAAGCGGAGCTGAGACTTGAACCCAGCCACTGTGGTACAGGATGTGGGCGTTCCAAGTGGCATCTTAACCACTGAGACAAGTGCTTACCGAAAGCTACTGGCCTCTCTTGGATGTACCAAACATGCTTCTCCCTCAGGGCCTTTGCACTTGTTGTTCTTGTTGTCTTGAAAATCTTCCCTGAAGTAACCACAGGGCCTCCATTTAGTCATCTGCCTGGAGGGCTCCTCCCTGTGGGAGTCCTCTCCTTTCCCCTGCCCAGCCAGTCCCTCCCTTGCCACTCATTGCTCTGTTCCTTGATAGCATCTTCTCTCCCTAATATTGTGTAATATTCGTGTACTTATTGTTGAGCTCTCCCTCGAGAACATAGGCTTTACAGACAAAGGCTCTGTGGGTTTGCTCACTACTCTGTCCCCACCTGGCACGTAGAAAGCACACTGAATGAATGAATGAATGAATGAAGGTTTTCTGTTCTGCACATGGCCCTGGGGCAACAATTGCCTAAGATTGGCTACCAGGCCAATGCTGTGGTACAGTGGGTAAAACCACCAGGTGTGGTGCCGGCATCTCATGTGGGCACTGGTTCAAAGCCCAGTTGCTCTATTTCTGATCCAGCTCCCTCCTAACATGCCTGAGAAAGCAGAGGAAGATGGTTTAAGTGTTTGGGCCCCTGCACCCACCTGGGAGACCCAGAATAAGCTCCTGGCTATTGGCTTCAACCTGGCTCAGCCCTGGCCGTTCAGGCCACTTGGGGAGTGAACCAGCAGATGGAGGACCTCTCTCTGTCTCTCCCCTTGCCCCCATGTAACTCTGCCTTTCAAATAAATAAATAAATCTTAAAAAAAAAAAAAGATTTGGCTAACTTCTTGGAATGGAGAAGAGGAAAAAATGTCAAGAGAACAGATGAATTAACATCCCAATAAATTATCCTGTTACAAGCCTATCTTATAGAATATGGTATATGCACTGTGTCTTATGTTCCTATAACACTTGTTCTGAAGATGTCAGTTTGTTCCAAAGTGATTGACACATAAGGGGACAATTTGAGCACAAATGCAAATTTCACATTGGCTTCTGCACTACTTAATCTGCACCCAGCTGAATCAACCCAAGGAGGGCTACACAAAACCTAGCATCATCACGCAGCACGCGTCTGCTGCTGGCCTGACAGCTTCCCATCACATTTCTGATAACCCTCCTGCCAGCATTTTGCAGTAACTCACAAGCGCCAACTTTTCTGACACCTACTTCCCTGGGCAAGCTGCGAGTCTTTTTTGAGGTAAAGAGCTGTGCTTGCTAGAGTCTTTACGTTTTGCTTCACAATTGAACACCTTTAAGTTATGCTACCAGCCTTACCAGGTTCCTATATATATATATATATATATATTTTTTTTTTAATTTATTTTAGGGCCGGCGCTGTGGCTCAATAGGCTAATCCTCCGCCTTGCGGCGCCGGCACACCGGGCATTGGAGGGTGAACCAACGGCAAAGGAAGACCTTTCTCTCTGTCTCTCTCTCTCACTGTCCACTCTGCCTGTCAAAAAATAAAAAAAATAAATAAAAAATAAATTTATTTTAGGGGTCGGCGCTGTGGTACAGCAGGTTAAAGCCTTGGCCTGAAGCGCTGGCATCCCATATGGACACCAGTTCTAGTCCCAGCTGCTCCTCTTCTGATCCAGCTCTCTGCTATGACCTGGGAAAACATTAGAAGATGGCCCAAGTGCTTGGGCCCCCCTGCACCCATGTGGGAGACCTGGAAGAAGCACCAGGCTCCTGGCTTCGGATCAGCACAACTCCGGCTGTTACGGCCATCTGGGGAGTGAACCAGTGGATGGAAGACCTCTCTCTCTGTCTCTACCTCTCTTTGCAAGTATGTCTTTCAAATGAATAAAATAAATCTTTTTAAAAAAGATTTTTTAAATTTGTTTGAAAAGCAGACTTACAGAGAGAGACAGACAGACAGAGATCTTCCATCTACTGGTTCATTCCCCATATGGCCACAATGGCCTGGGCTGGGCCAGGAGCTTCATCCAGATCTCCCATGTGGGTGCAGGGGCCCAAGCACCCTTGTGCTACTTTCCCAGGCACATTAGCAGGGCGCTGGATCAGAAGTGGAGCAGCCAGGCGTTGCAGGTGGCAGCTTAACTGGCCCAGTTCCTGTATTTTCCTTAGGTCACTAGCAAAGTTTTCCATGCTGTGCCCCCACACCACATTCCCCAAAGGCCTTGAGGGATTTTGGAGAGCTCAATGATTATTGGGTGCACACATCACCCTCTTGCACTTGGACACCTCCCCTCCCCTCCAAGCCCCACCAGATGGAAAGAACTTTAAGGGCACAGACTATGTTGCATTCACTGTGAATCCCCGAAACTTCCTAAGAAAGCGGCTTGGCAGGAACAAGGTCTGGCAAAGCGTTCGCCATTTGGTTCATTGTACCCTCGACTCCTCTCAGGATTTCCCCGGTGGCGCCTTTGGGGCACACTGTCAAACTGAGCTGGGAATAGGCATGGCAGGGACTCTGAAAAAGAACTGTCTAGGGCAGACTTTCACCTCTCCAGAATTTCCAAGGTTCCCTGTGCCCAGAAGGATAAACTGCGATCAGAGAGCGGCAGGAGCAGCTCCCCCGCCCCCACCTCCCGAGTCCCAGGCAGTGGAAGGTGGAGGAAGGCAGACGCAGCAGCAGCACCACCGGATTTGTGCCCGCAGGAGGCACACACCACACTGGCCCAGCACCTACAGGATGCAGCACAGAAGGCCCCACAGAAAATGTATTAACATCACAGAAGTTAATGGACCAGAAAGGGAAAAATTAACATAAATTACCTTCCCCTGAAATCCTGCCTGCCTTGGCAGCTAGGGAGCCAGCTCAGTGCACTGCCTGAGGAGAATGAGACGTTGGGAAGCGGAGGCCTTAATGGGCTAACAGATCACTGCAGACCCTCCCTCCAAAGCACTGCCTCCCTGACCATCTGGACAAGTGGCACCGGGGGCTGGTTTAACCTGCTCTGCTTTCTGATGCTCTTTTTTTTTTTTTTTTTTTTGGTCCAGGGAGGGTCTCCTGTGACTTCTGCAGGCAGTGTGATGGCGGCCCCTTCTTGCTCCCCGAGGAACCTTGGTGGCAGCTCTGCCCCTCGCTGGGCCTCTGATGTCACCTTGCGTAGTGAGAGAACCTTCTTCACCAGAAAGCTACCTCCAAGGATGTAAAAGGTAACTCCCTTGGCCAGTTCTCACTGCCTCCGTCTCAGGCAGGGCTGAGATCGGCTCCGGGGAGGCTGAGAGACATACAGCTGGGGAGGGGGCCCCAGGGTGAGGTACTGGGAAGGAGAGGGCGCGTGAGAAGGGTGGAAAGGTGAAGAAGCAAAGCAGCAGCTGGCTTCCGAGAAGAAACGACAACGGGCAGCGGCAGAGGGAACAGGGAAGGGGTGAAGCCTGAGACGTGGCTTGCCTCTGCCGGGCTCACTGTGCAGCACGGGCCCTGCCACTTCCCTCGGGCTGCCACACTCAGCAGAGAGGGACAGGTGCAGCAGGACAGGAGAAAGGGATGTGCTATGTAATGGGTCAGGAATTCAGTAGAAACAGGCTAAGATCAAACATTATTTTAAAAGAATTATTTATTTATTTATTCGAAAGAGTTACTCAGAGAGGCAGAGAGAGAGAGATTGAGAGAGATGTTCCATCTGCTGGTTCACTCCCCAGCTGGCTGCAACAGCCTGAGCTGGGCCAATCCAAAACCAGGAGCTTTCCTCTGGCTGTCCCACGTGGGTGCAAGAGCCCAAGGACTTGGGTCATTTTCTACTGCTCTCCTAGGCCACAGCAGAGCTGGATCATAAGTGGAGCAGCCAGGACTCGAACCGGTGCCCATATGGGATGCTGGCACTGCAGGCAGTGGCTTTACCTGCTACACCATAGTGCAGGCCCCAAGATCAAACATTTTTATGGCATTTAACAACACGGCAAATACAGATCTAAGTGCTTTCTATTCCTCAATCACTAGTAATTTATTTCATTCTCATTCCAGCCCCGACAAAGGAGGGAAACTCCAGGACAGAGAAGTTAAACAATGCCCAGCATCATGCCTCTCTCTTAGGCATCGCACATCACTGCCCTCCAGAACCTTCACTGACATGGGGTCAGACCTTGGATCTCCCACTGTGCTGGGGTCGGGGCAGCTGCAGTCCTTCCAGTGGAACAGAGAGGGAAGAGTCTGACAGTTGGGTTACGGTCACGTTAGCAATGGAGGGCCAGGGATGCTTAAAGTTCTTTCCTTTTTTTTTTTTTAAGTGTGTATTACTTTATTATTTTTTATTTATTTGAAAAGCAGAATGACAGAGGGAGACAGAGGCAAAGACACAGATTTTCCATCCAATGGTTTATGCCCCAAATGACTGTAACAGCCAGGGCTGGGCAAGGCTGAAGTGAGGAGCCTAGAAGTCAATCTGGGTCTTCAGTGTGGGTGGCAGGGAGCCACTACCTGTTGCCTGCCGGGGCGCACATTGGCAGGAAGCTGGAACTGGAAGCTGAGTTGAAGCTGGAGCTAGGATTCGACCCCAGAACTCCCAAGCACCATTTTAACTGCAGCAGCAAACCCTCACCTGCCATTACAACTCTCCAATTCCAAAATAGCCTCATTATTCCAGAGAGAAACCTTGAACCCATTAGCAGTCATTTCCCACATCCCTCAGCCCTGACAGCTACTAATCTACTTGCTGACTCTCTGGATTTGCCTGTTCTGGACATTTCACATCAGTGGACTCATACACTATGTGGTCTTTTGTGTCTTTCACTTAATACAGCGCCTTCGTGTTTCCAAGGATCCTCCACAGCGTAGAGAGAGTCAACACTCCATTCCTGGTTCCGGCTGCACTCACCCGTATTCATCTGTCTCTCCTGCACTCAGGGAAACCATCTATCCTGTGGCTTCGGTTCTATGATGGATCGAAGATTTTCAGCTTGTCTGACTTCTTTCTTAATGTAAGGAAGCTGAGATTTTGATAGCAATTGTGTTGACTCTGTAGCTCTATCCAGGGAGTAATGCCATCTTCCGTGAACACAGGATGTCTTTCTACTGATTTTTCTTTCAACTTTTTGTATTTTTCAGTGTACAT
Organism: Sylvilagus floridanus; assembly: GCA_949820135.1. Taxonomy (NCBI): domain Eukaryota; kingdom Metazoa; phylum Chordata; class Mammalia; order Lagomorpha; family Leporidae; genus Sylvilagus; species Sylvilagus floridanus. Next base: position 24,647,460 of record OX463241.1, on the reverse strand, counting down.
TTGCATTACTTTTGTTCTATCCTAGCTGAACTGCTGAAGTGCTGATGAGTTCAGATGTGAGAAGAGGAGCTGTCACAATTTCTCAGTCAGTGGCAAGACCAGAAATCCTCTGGGGTGACCCAAACTGGAGCTGGGCAGTTACCGAGGGGCCTTCGTGCTGCAGTGCTGGGTATAGCTGCGGCCAGCACACACTTGGCTCTGTCTCTGCATCACTCAGTGACTCTCAGCCCTTGAATGCTGAGAGAGGGAAATCTCTAAGGCTCATTACTCCAGGAAAGCATCTTCTTGTGCCAGTCCTAAAGTCTGGTTCCCAGCGCCTATCTGTCCTTGGATTTTCTCCTGCCAGGAAGGACAAGGTGCCTTCTCCAGGAATGTCATTGGCAGAGAGGGCTACAACCATGCAAATTGTATTTCCAAGCCGTTCCCTAATCACATCAAAGTCCTTTACAAGGAGTCTTTTGGCCTAACTGGAGTTTGGTAATTACAAATTATTTCTAGTAGAAATGCTGACTGTGGGAGAGCAGGTTAGAGCAAATTTGATTCATATTAAAGCCATGGTCAGATCATCATGGACCTTCAGGGTATTTATTTTTCCATCAGCTCCTCCCTGGTTCCCCCATCTCCCTTTTTGGCCTGGCTGAGTTGGAGACTTGCCTAATACAAATAACTGCATTAAAATAAAATCATGCAAAAGCTCAGGGGAACACGCCTGAGTAATGGAGAAGATAATAAGCTTGGACAACCACCCCGGCCCTCTCTTCTTACTCCCTCAAGGCAGAGGAAGGTTCATGACTGATGTGAGGTTGCTGCTAACAGTAAGCGGGAGGAAAACCAGAGCTTAAGTGCTTCAAGGAAAAAATTATAATAATGTAGTACATCACCATCACGCCACTGATCCTCACTCGGTACCTATCTCTGAAGTCATATCCAGCTTCTGAATGTGCCGGGAGGCACTGTGGGCGTTCCACAGCACAGAGAGACAAGGGCGTGAGAAGTCAACCGACACAGAGAGGGCTGTATTCACCTGATCATTCTTTCTTTTGTTCATCAAACATCGGAAACTGACTGTGGTGGCTGCAGGAGAGAGATAGCCGGGGAATCACCCAGGCCCTGGTTCCACTCTGTGTAAGGCAGAGGCAGATGTGTCACCAGAAAAGCCCCATCATCTGTCACTTTCTTGCTTCTAAGAATCTGCCACTTAAGATTCTCTCTCTAGCTGGGGTTGGGGTAGGATAGGGAAGGTGAGGGGTGGTCATCTTGCCTCTCCCTCTGAGCGCTAGAAACTAGAGCTGCTAACTTGTCATTTAAAAAAAAAAGAAAAACAGGAAAGAAACAAAAGAGAAGCAAAGAAGGAAGGGAAAGAGAGGAGAGTGTCGGTCACTATAGGACAGCATTTCCATCAGCCCAGGAGCTTAGCAATGGGTGACTCACTGGGTCCCAGGTCCAAGTCTTAGGAGACTGAGTCTGGCTCCAGAGGGGAGGGAGAGGAGCAGGAGACCACAAAGAAAAACCAAGAGGAGCAGTTGAACCTAAAAGACAAAATGTAGGAGAAGCTGTTGCCAATAGCCTGGCACTCCCCCCTCCCGGCCTACTCAAGAGCTGGGGAGGAGCAGGGAGAATATGGCTGAGGAAGGCTTGAGAGGCCTGTGTGGAGCAGCAGCAGGGACCTGCCGCGCAGGCAGCGGCAGCAAGAGAACTGTTCCCTGAGGGCAACCCACAAGAATGGCTGGGGCTGCTTCAGCTTTTTTTTTTTTAAACATTTATTTATTTATTTATTTGAAAGGCAGAGTTATAGAGAGGCAGAGGCAGAGAGGACTAAAGAAGTCTTCCACCCACTGATTCACTCCCCAAATGGCCATACCAGCCAGAGCTGGGCTAATTCAGAGCCAGGAGCCAGGAGTCTCCTCTGACGTGGATGCAGGGGCCCACGCACTTGGGCCATCCTCCACTGCTTTCCCAGGCCATAGCAGAGAGCTGGATCAGAACAGGAGCAGCCAGGACTTGAACCAGCGCTGATATGGGACACTGCACCGCAAGTGGCAGCTTTACCCACTCCGCCACAGTGCTGGCCCCCCTGCTTCACCTTTCAGCACAGAAGTTCCTGGCTTCCTGTCACTGGGCACAGCTGCCATGTTTTAGCTCCTCCAGGCCTGGGTTTCAGAGGGAGTCAGCCTGTACTTCCTTTCGATGGGAAATGGATTGCTGCATTTCCAAGGCTTAATTGTCTGCACCAGCTAAAAGCTCAGCCAGTAATGAAAATACATACTCTCTTTTTATCAAGAAAAAAAGATAATAACTCAGCCAGCTTTGACTTACATTCTACTGAACGTCAGCCTAGCTTGTTTCCAAGGACATTGCTGACATGAAGGGAGAAGGCTCTTGGGAGGCTGGGTGTGCTGAGAGAGGCCTGGGAATGACGAGTCCAGTGGTGCCTGGAGTGCACAGCTTTCCAGAGTGACAGCTGTCCCTCCCTTCCCAAGGAGGGGGGGGGATGTGCCTCCTAATTTAAAATCCCTTTGTTTCTCATGAAGATAAAGAATAGCAAGTATAGGGCCGGCGCCGTGGCTCAACAGGCTAATCCTCCGCCTTGCGGCGCCGGCACACCGGGTTCTAGTCCCGGTCGGGGCACCGGATTCTGTCCCGGTTGCCCCTCTTCCAGGCCAGCTCTCTGCTGTGGCCCGGGAGTGCAGTGGAGGATGGCCCGGGTGCTTGGGCCCTGCACCCCATGGGAGACCAGGAAAAGCACCTGGCTCCTGGCTCCTGCCATCGGATGAGCGTGGTGCGCCGACCGCGGCGGCCATTGGAGGGTGAACCAACGGCAAAGGAAGACCTTTCTCTCTATCTCTCTCTCTCACTGTCCACTCTGCCTGTCAAAAAAAAAAAAAAAAAAAGAATAGCAAGTATAATAACAATAACTGTGGCACTTCACGGATTTCAAAGAACATGCAGATACTCTCTCATGTGATTCTTACAACATTCTTGCATAGCTAGCATGAAAAAATGTTATTACATCTTTAAAAAATGGTTATTTATTTGAAAGGGAGAGAGAGAGAGAGAGAGAGAGATCTTCTATTCACTGCTTCACTCTCCTGATGTCAGCAACAGCCAGGACTGAGCCAGGAACTCCATCCGGGTCTCTTGCATGGTGGCAGGAACCCAATACTTGGGATCATCATATGCTGCCTTTGCAGGTGCATTAGCAGGAAACTGAAATAGAAGTGGAGGCAGGACTCCATTCCAGGCACCCCAAGCAGTGGTCTAACCCACTGCGCCACAACACCTGTCCTGGGCTGCTGTTCTTGATCACGTACTTCACAGCCAGCCCTTCACCACCCCTTGCTCACTGAAGCCTTTTGCTTTCAGAAGCCTGTTCTCTGCCAGCAATGGGGAGCACTCGTCCTTCAGTGAAGTCCTGCACAAGCTGGGCCTTAGCAATTGGCAGCTTTGGGATCCGCAAGGAGAGAAGGCCTACACTTCAGGGAATGGAGAGTCCCTACCCGCACTTCCAGGAACGAAAAGTCCTTGTCAAGGTCCCCACAGGTGCCTAAAGGTCAACCAGTGAGGATCAGACCTGCCTCAACCTTTAACGCCCATGCCCTGTATCTATAAAAGGAGCACTCCCAACCTCTGACACACGACTTCTCCAGCCCCACCGCTCTGTTGGGACTGGAGAACTTTGCTGGGGCGGGGGGAGGGAATCCCAATAAAAGCTTGTGAATTAATTGATTCATTTGGCTGGGAAGATTTGTTATGCGCCAGACACCTTGCAGCAATCCCACTCCCATAGTTAATGATCAGCTGGCAACAAGCATGTGGGGAAATTTCCTATGCTGTGAGATGTAAAGAGAAAGTTTTTCAGGGACATGGGCAGGGTTGCTTGACACTATTGCTTCCTGCCTCTGGACAATGTGTGATGATGAGGACGTTGTGGGAGACAGCAGTGTCCGCAGCCATCTTGGCATTCAGAAGAGGCCAGCGCAAGAGGGAGGCTGAGCAGAAAGGACACAGGCTGGGCCCTGGTGATACTGACCTCGGAACCTGGTCCAGATGGCCTCCAGGCTTCCTCATATGAGGTCACTAAATCTCTTCTTGTTGGTGACATTTTGAATTGGGACTTCTCTTTCTTTCTACTGCAACGTTCTAAATGACAATGTTTCTTTCTGCTTCACAAACCCTGCATGCGCCTTCTCCTTTCAGGGTACCCTCACGAGCTGCCTCTCACCGTCTGGAACATTTTTCTACCAGACGTTCACAGGGCTGGATCCTTGCTGTCCATCAGGCCTCAACCCAAATGTCACTCCTCCGAAGAGACTTTTTACAAACCACTCAAGTCTGCTTTCTTTACAGTACTGGTTGGTGTCAGAACTCATTTGTTTATTTAGCTGTGTACTTGTTGGTTGTCCGTTTTCCTCACCAGAGTGTCAGCTCCATGTGAGTAAGAACAGTGGCTTGTTCACTCATCACTGTACTTCCAGCACCTGGCACAGGGCTTGACCTATAGCAGTTGCTCAATAAGCGTTTGGTGAAAGAACACATGAGCTCCAGAGACAATCTCACCACGCTGCCCTCCAGTCTCCTTCTCCCCCATAGGCCTTTATCAATTCCCTTTACAAAAATCTAAGTCTCAGGACCAGAAAGAAATAAGAAGGCAGTAGAGAAGGAAAACATCATAAAAGCAAAATTATTTTAGGCTTAAATGTAAAAGGGGAGCAGGCTGATTGCATAACATATGTAGATCTATGCAAATTACCATGCAAGTTAAATAGAGAAGTTTCAAATGGTGGGAAGTCCAGAGACCCATGTTGGGTGTGTTTTCCTTCTCCCTGGGAAGTGATATCAGCTTCTCAGGTTCTCAGAGTGGGGATGCTGACAAACAGTGAGAGAGAAATCAATTGAGAGTTATGCTAAAAAAGATATTTAACTTAGCTGTTGTGTTTTTCTAAGAGACAGAAATCAAAAACATTCCATGCATCCACTTTAAATAGTAGGAAGAGGAAGCATAAAACTCTGTTCCATTTTACAAAATGGCCAACAAAGATTAGCGTGAAAGAAGGAGAAAGGAAACTGGGGAAAGAGAGGAAAAACAAAAGAACGAGATGCCACACCCAAATCCTTCAGAAGCAAAACTTAATCTGTGTCATAACAATCCTTTATATTCACAGAAAAACACAACAAAAACCGAAGCCCTTTCAGATTTAAAAATAAAAAGTATACGTGTTCAGAATTCATTATTAAAATTGCTTGAATTCCTACTTAAATGTAGGAGAAATGGCACTCATTCATTCTTCAACCAGCTTTTGAGTCACGACCTCACCCAGGTGCTCAGAACATCTGAGGATAGGCTGTGAACCCAGAACACGCCCTGGTGTAGTTTTCCTTCTATCCAGTCCTCTACTCTCATGTTCAATGTGGGAAACACCCTTTACCAGCTCCTCTCTAACAAGTAAAATGACCCATCTCGATTCCCAGAGCAAATGGTCCACTGTTGGGAACACCTTGGCTTCAGTTTCCCAGGACCAAATGCCATTGGAACTACCTTTGGCAAAGGTCTCAAGGGAATCCTGACCAAATCTACTGGATTTCCTAGGATATTGGTTATAAATATTTTGAGGCCATGACCCCCATATTACCGAAGCTCTGTTCCTACTCTGGCCACCACCATAACTCACTTCCGTTACCACAATACCCTCATGATTAGACACCCCGCTCCCAATCTTAACCTTCCTTCTATCTTTTCTCTATGGAACAGCTGCACTCACACATTAAAATGGAAGACAGAGCTTATCTCTCTCAGCTCCAAAGCAGGGGCTGGGTTCCCCAGTCCCCACAAAGGCCTATAGCCCCAGTCCTCCCACTCCGCTGCTCCTCTCACTCAGCTGCAGCCACACTGGCCTCCTTCCTCCATGCACCACTCCCAACACCACATCAGAATGTACTCTCCACAACCCTTTGCCCACACGCTGCCCAGGTACTCCACATTCTCGTAGCTGACTCCTTCAGCTTGGTAGGTATTGACTCAACTCTCACCTTCTCCTTGAGTTTTCCCCAACTACCTTATTTAAAGTCACAAGCTCATGGCAGGTGCTATGGTGCAGGGTGTTAACCTGCTGCTTGGGATGCCTGCATCCCCCATCAGAGTGCCTGTTTGAGTTCTGGCTACACCACTTCAGATCGAGTTTCCTGCTAATGTGCCTGGGAAGCAGCAGGTGATGGCTCAAGCACATGGGAGACCTGGATGGAATTCCTGGCTGCTGGATTTAGCCTGGGCCAGCCCTGACTGTTATGCACACTTCGGGAGTGAACCAATGGATAGCAGTGGGCTCACTCTGTTTTGCCTTATCTCTGTCACTCTTTTTTTTTTTTTCTTTTTTTGACAAGCAGAGTGGACAGTGAAAGAGAGAGACAGAGAGAAAGGTCTTCCTTTTCCATTGGTTCACCCCTCAATGGCCTCTGTGGCTGGCGTGCTGTGGCAGGCGCACCGCGCTGATCCGAAGCCAGAAGCCAGGTGCTTCCTCCTGGTCTCCCATGCAGGTGCAGGGCCCAAGCACTTGGGCCATCCTCCACTGCACTCCCTGGCCACAGCAGAGAGCTGGACAGGAAGAGGAGCAACCGGGACAGAATCCAGCGCCCCGACTGGGACTAGAACCCAGGGTGCCGGCACCATAGGTGGAGGATTAGCCTAGTGAGCCACAGCACCAGCTATGTCACTCAGCCTTTTAAATCAATCAATCAATCAAAAAAAAAAAAAAAAAAAAGGCAAACTCATCTGCTGCTACATTCCCCATCCTCTTTGTTGGCTTTATCTGTGTTCATTTCTCTTATTGCTTACAAATTGAATATTTTACTCATTTGTCTTGTTTACTGTCTGTTTCTCCCCCATGGAATAAAAGCTCTGGGAAAGCAGGGATTTTGTCTGTTTTGTTGATTGCTGCATCCCCAGTCTCTTGAAGAGTGATTGACAAATTAAGCACTAAAAGTGTTTGTTGGGGCTGATGCTGTGGTGTAGTGTGTAAAGCAGCTGCCTGCGGTGCCAGCACTGGCATCCCATATGGGCCCTGGTTCGAGTCCTGGCTCTCAATTTATAATCCAACTCGCTGCTAATGTACTGGGGAAGATGGCCCAAGTGTTTGGGCCCTTGCACCCATATGGGAGACCCAGAATAAGCTCCTGGCTCCTGATCAGCACAGGTCCAGCTGTTGCAGCCATAACTCTGCCTTTCAAACGAAAAATAAATAAATCTTTAAAGGAAAAAAGTATTTGCTGATAGCCCTTTATTTTGAATGAACCTAGTCTTATGGAAAATATGACATCATCATTCCATTTTTGTCATTTTAAGAACAGTGAAGACTTCGTACAGGACTGAGTCTGGTCCTCACATTCAGCTTCAGAAGCCCTTGCCCGCAGGCTGGAGCTCCCTGGAGACAAATCCTGGCCTTGACTCCCCAGGTCAGTCCCAAAAGAAGTGGGCCCTCTCGGATGCTCAGCTCACCCAGCCTCGTGCCCGAAAGGCACATGTCAGCGCCTCCTCCCAAATGCAGGCAGATTTACTTTACAGACGGTGAGGCTGCATTTTAATTTGTTGATGTGAAATCTTAATTGAACTAAACTGCTAGAGGTAGTCTCTGTTCTCTGTCATAGTCTTAATTTAGTTGGCAAAACAAGATATCATCAGAGGAAAATCACGGGCAAAGACTCCGTGCCCAGAGGGTTTGGGGAACACCCTCTGCACATGGGGCTGGGCTGGTGTGTGACAGCCCACAGCTCTGGATTCCAGCCACACAGGCAGCATCATGAGGGCTCAGACACACGGACCCTCCAAAGCAGCCAGGCTCACCACGGCTCCCCCTCAAATACTCAATGTCCCATTTTTAGTGCTAAATTAGAGAAGAGATGGGTTCCTTACCTAAAGGCCCAGAAGTGTGGGAGGTGGCAGCTCTATCACTCATTTGCTGTGAGTCCTTGAGCAGATATCCACCCTGGCAGTGCCTCAGTTTCCCAATTTATGCAACAAGCAGGCTGGAATTCAGGTCCCTAAAGGCTCCCTTAGCCAACACACTATGCGTTACTCTCTTCAGGCCTGTGTTAGCGCCCAGCCTGAACTCCTGACTCTTGCCCACCACATCTCTAAGGAGCAATCTACTTGAGCTTTTTCTTAAAAAAAATTTTTTTAATGTATGTATTTAGTTGAAACACAGAATGACAGAGAGGGAGAGAAACAGAGAGAAGGAGAGAGAAGATACATCCATTAGTTCACTCCTCAAATGCCCACAACAGCCAGTCCAAAGCAAGAAGGCCAGAACAGACTCCATTCTGGTCTCTCACATGGGTGACAGGAACCAAGCACCTGGGCCATCATCTGCTGCCTCATAGACACATTTGCAGAAACTTTGATTGGAAGCAGAGTATCCAGGACTGGAACCAGGCACCCTGATATGGGAGGACATGCTTAATGTAATGCATAACAATGCCCACTTGTCCCCAGGGGCCTTCTATATATGCAGCTTCTGTCTGTCCATATCTGGAGAAACTCTAAGTCCATTCGTGCTGCCTGATTGCTGAAATGGGACCCTTGGAAGTCCAGCCCAGATTCCTTTATTATCTTATTCTAAGGACGGTCTCTGCAGGAGAGTTCCCAGCTAAGTGACTCAGGCCCTGATAGCTCCCCTGGGTAGAAGGGCTGGAGCAGCTTCCTTGAGGGACAGATTCCTGAGCTGCCAGGTCTTCACCCTGGTGACTCACTGGCTGGAATAACAGGGTTGCAGCTCTCAATCCCTTGTATTTAGTAACAGGTGCTCATACTGGGAACAAGGTGCCAGGAGGTTTAGGGAGGAGGCAATGCCTTGTAGAGGAAAGAGCACAGCTTTGCAATAGGAACCACCTGGCAAGCCCCTTCTGGTCATTGAGTCTGTTTCTTCATTTGTGAGGGGGGGTAACAACACTGTGACAGGAGCAGGTGTTTACCCTAACAATTAAGCTGCTTGTGTCACACATCAGAGTACCTGGGTTCACTTTCTGGCTCTGGCTTCTGATTCCAGCTTTCTGCTAATGTAGACCCTGGGAAGCAGCAGTGATGGAGCAGGTAATTGGGTTCCTGCCACTCACGTGTTATCACATTCCTGGCTTCTAGATCTGGCCATTTCAGGCATCTGGGGAGTGAACCAGCAGATGCATACTCTTATCTCTCAAATAAAGAAATACAAAACAAAACAAAACAAAACACTGCCTCAGAGAACTGTTGTGAGGGTTAGAAGATACAATGCTTTTCAAGTGCCTGGCACTGTGCCCTGTCCACAGCCTGCCCTCGTAGGCTTCATTATCATTATCAGCACGGGGCCTTGCAGGGAACATGGTCAATGGGTGGAAAGGTGATCCTCACCCCCCAGAGACACGCAGAGCTGCAGAGCTCCTTGTGCCTCTGAAGGAGTTGGTGGCAACCTGCAGCTCACACACACTGTTGGGACGCCTCTCCCTCCAGTTCTGTGTGTCTCTGCTTCTCCCTCAGTCCAGAAGGAGGCTGGGCTCAGGGAGACTCTGATGGCGGTACGGTTGGTGATGGCGTTTGGGAGATAAACTGAGCTCTGCCTCCTCCCACTCTTGTTGAAAGCTGGAAATAGGCCTTTCCCACGGCATGCTGGGAGGTTTGAGGATGCTAAGTTAAATCCAGCAGAGGCCTTATGAGCAGCATTCCTGGAGTAGGGTCTTCTCTAAAGGCTAGGCTTCTCTTTTTCTACCAAAAGTGCCAGAAACCCCCTCAAACTCTTCAGCAAAAATGGAGCTATATTGGCTCAAAGACCAGACTTGGAGAGTTTTCTCTCTCTCTGCCTCTCAATTAAGTTAATCTTTTTTTAAAAAAAGAATTCTATTCTGGTCACATTCACATTTAACAAAAAAGGTTTATTGATTTATTTGAAAGGTAGAGTAACAGAGAGAAGGAAAGGCAGAGAAAAAGAGATCTTCCATTCACCAGTTCATTCCCTCAATGGCCACAACAGTGGGAGCTGGACCAGGCTAACGCCAGGAGCCAGGAACTCCATCCAGCTCTCCCACATAGTGGCAGGAAAGGAACTCAAGTACTTGAACCATTGTCCTCTGCTTCCCAGGTACATTGGCAGGGAGCTGGATCAGAAGGTGAGGAGCTGGGACTCCAACCTGCACTCAAATATGGGTTGCGAGCATCCTAAGTAAACTTAACCCACTGTACCACAATGCTTGCCTCTGGTCACGTTAACTTGGAGATGCCTTGCTTAAGTCTGCTGTAACAACCACCACCATCCGGATAGATCACAACAGAAATTTCTTTTCTTACAGTTCTGCAGACCAGAAGTGTAAATCCAAGGTGTCATCAGGTTAGTTCCTTCTGGGCACTCTGAAGGAGAATTTGCTCCATGCCACCTTCCCAGTTTCTGGTGACTGGCAACAATCCTTGGCTTGTAGACACATCACTCCAGGCCTGGCCTCCACTTCACATGCTGTTCTCCCTGTGTGTCTTGTTGTCTCTGTGCATACTTCTTACAAGGACACCACTCATCTTGGATTTAGGGCCCATTTTAATCCAGTATGACCTCATCTTAACTTAATTATATCTGAAAAGACCCTACTTTCAAAGGTTACATTCATAGGTATCAGGAGTTAGGACTTCAACAGAACTTTTTTTTTTTAAGTTTATATTATTTATTTGAAAGACAAAGTTACAGAGTGAGAGAGAGACAAAGAGAGAGGAAGGGAGATCTTCCATCCGTGGGTTCATGCTCCAAATGGCCACAATGGTGGGAGTTGAGCCAGGCTGAAACCAGGAGCTTCATCCTGGTCTCCCTGGATAGCAGGAGCCCAGACACTTGGACCATCTTCTGCTGCTTTTCCCAGGATATTATCAGCAAGGAGCTGGATTGGAAGTAGAGCAGCCAGGACATGAACCAGTGCCCACATGGGATGCTGGTTTTCTAGGCAGTGGCTTTACTCGCTATGCTACAGCGCCAGCCCTTCAAACATATCTTTTTTAGGAGATATACTTCAACCAATAATAAACAGTAAAATATGTCTATATGTCTAATGTACTGATGGGTACACAAGGCTGAAATTCAGAGTTTAGTTTTAAGATATTAATTTTGCAGACAAGGAAAACCATTATAGGAATACATGCAAATAAAGAAGGAAAGAGGAGGGGCCAGTGCTGTGGCATATCAGGTAAAGCCACCACCTGCAGTGCTGGCATCCCATATGGGCACAGGTTCGAGCCCTGGCTGCTCTACTTTAGATCCAGCTTACTGCTATGGCCTGGGAAAACAGTAGAGGATGGCCCAAGTGTTTAGGTCCCTGCACCCATGTGCAAGACCCGGAAGAAACTCCTGGCTCCTGGCTTAGGATCAGTGCAGCTTCGACCGTTGCAGCCAGTTGGGGAGTGAACCAGGGAATGAAGACCTCTCTCTCTCTCTCTCTCTCTCTCTCTCTCTCTCTCTCTCTCTCTTTCTCTCCTTCTCTCTCTGTGTAACTCTGACTTTCAAATAAGTAAATAAATATTTACAAAAAAAACGAGAGAGAAGCGGAAAAGTTGAGCCCTGAGACTTTGCAATATGTAGCAACTTGGCACAGGAAAAGGAGGCAGCACAGGAGACTGAGAAGTGTATCCAAACAAGAGACTAGGATGTCATAGAAGCTAAGAGGGGGTGTGTTTCAAAAAAGCAGCAGCAGGCAGCATGTTGAGAAGTGGCTTTTGGACCTGGCAGTGTGATGGCCATTGGTGATCCTGACATGACCAGTTTCAATGGTGTAGGGGGCATGGAAGCCCACCTGGAGGGGCTAAAAATAGAGTGTGGAGAAGAAAGTGAGGCAGCAGGTATATGCAACTCTTTCAAGAAGCTTTGTTATGAAGCACAGTAGAAAAACTGGGTGACGGTGGAGGGAGACATAGGGTTACGGGAATGTCACTGATGTGTGGGTTTTTTTTGTTTTTGTTTTTGTTTTTTGACAGGCAGAGTGGATAGTGAGAGAGAGGGAGAGAGACAGAGAGAAAGGTCTTCCTTTGCCGTTGGTTCACCCTCCAATGGCCGCCGCGGCTGGTGCACTGCGGCTGTCACAGTGTGCTGATCCAATGGCAAGAGCCAGGTGCTTCTCAGGTCTCCCATGTGGTGCAGGGCCCAAGCGCTTGGGCCATCCTCTACTGCACTCTCTGGCCACAGCAGACAGCTGGCCTAGAAGAGGGGCAACCGGGACAGAATCCGGCGCTCCGACCAGGACTAAACCTGGTGTGCCGGCACCGCAAGGTGGAGGATTAGCCTATTGAGCCGCGGCGCCGGCCAAAAATTGGTATCTCTTAAGATTTCCCATTCATACTTGGACATTTCCACTTTTTTAAAAAAGATTTATTTTATTTGTTTGAAAAACAGAGTTACATAGAGAGGTAGATACAGAGGGAGAGATCTTCCATCCACTGCTTCACTCTCCAAATGGCTACAAAGGCCAGAGCCGAGCTAATCTGAAGCCAGAAGCTTCTAACGGGTCTCCCTTGGGTGCAGGGGCCCAGGAACTTGGGCCATCTCTGCTGTTTTCCCAGGTGTACTAGCAGGGAGAACCTGAGACAGCTGGGACTCACAGCAGTGCCCACATGGGATATGGAGCTGGAGGCCAGGGCTTTAACCCACTGTACCACAGCGCCGGCCCCATACACATCTTTCTTGAGTGCACCTCCTCCCAGGAAAGGGCTGTGACGGACCCTTTTAGGTCATAGGCTTATCTCTGGGCCAATCACCATTACCAGAGGATGAGATACTGTGACTGAGCAGCCTTGGGTCATTCGTTCACTCCTAGGACAAGAGGAGGCTGGTGTTGTGATTGGCAGCCCAACCAGAACATGAGATGCTGGGAGGGGTAGGCAGGTCAGATGGAAAGTCATTGATAACCCTTCTCCGCTGCTGCTCTCCTAGATTGCCCTAAAGCCAATGGAGAGCGTCTGTGCAATTGTGTCATGGATTTCACAGCACCGTCGAAAGCGAAGGACTGTTCCAGCAGTACTTAATAAACTCTGGTTTCATTTGTGTATTTGTTATCTCAGTAAACAGCTGCTGAGCCTCCAGATGAGCCTCTGTGCTTGGCACCTGAAGGATAAGGGACAAATCACGAATAGATGGGATCTTCCCCATCAAGGGGTTTGCAGTTTAGTAAAGGGGCCTTTAAAAAATCACTGGAAATGAATACAATGAAAGACTGCATGAATTTCAAAATTTTTTTGCACCAAAATAAATCTAATTTCATTTTCTACAGATTTTGAAATCCCCTTATACTAGCCAGCTTTCGCCTGGCCATGTTGTGATAACATATGACCCCCAAAACTTCGTGGCTCACAGCAACAAAGGCTTGTTGCTTGCTCATCAGCTTCAGGAAAGTTTCTGCTCTTTCTAATATACGTCCTTTTTACAGCAGAGTACAGAGGATCCAATGGTGGCTCTTAAAGCTTCTGCTCTCATCACTTTCATTTCCATTTCATAGGCCACAGCAAGCCACATGGCCAGTGGGGTGGTGAAGTATCTTACTCCCATAGGAAGGCATTAACAATTATATGATGGGGGCCAGCCCTGTGGTAAAAGCCACCACCTGCAGTGCCGCATCCCACATGGGCGCTGGTTCAAGTCCTGGCTGCTCCACTTCCAAACCAGCTTTCCGCTATGGCCTGGGAAAGCAGTAGAAGACAGTCAAAGTCCTTCTATCTGTCTGTAACTCTACCTCTCAAATAAATAAATAAAATCTTTTTAAAAAATAAAATAAATTATATGATGGGGCCAGCCATGTGACACAGTAGGTTAACCTGCTACTTGTAATGCTGACATCCCATCTAGGAGTGCTAGTTAGAATCCTGCTTACTCTGCTTCCAATCCAGCTTTCTGCTAATGTGCCTGGAAAAGCAGTGGAAGATGGCACAAACACTTGGCTTCTACCACCCATGTGGGAGACCAGGATGGGGTTCATGACTCCTGGCTTTTGCCTGGCCCAAACCTACCTGTTGTGGCCATTTAGGGAGCAGACCAGTAGATGGGAGATTTCTCTCTCTTCTTCTATCTTTTCTTTCTCTGTTACTCTGCCTTTCAAATAAAGAAATAAATAAAGGGCTGGCGCTGTGGCATAATGGATTAAGCTGCTGCCTGCAGTGTCAGCATCCCATATGGGCGCCAGTTCAAAACCCGGCTGCTCCACTTCTGATTCAGCTTCTTGTTAATGCACCTGGGAAAGCAGCAGAGGATAGCCCAAGTGCTTGGGCTCCTGCACCCACATGGAGACCTGGTTTGGACTGGCTCAGCCCCAGCTCTTGTGGCCATTTGAGGAGCAAACCAGTGGATGGAAGATCTGACTATCTCTCTCTCTCTCTCTCTTTCTCTCTCTCTGTAACTCTGCCTTTCAAACAAATAAAATAAATCTTTTAAAAATTTTTAAATAAATTCATAAATAAATCTTAAAAAACATACATGGGGCCAGCACTGTGGAGTAGTGGGTAAAGGCCATGGCTTGCAGTACTGGCATCCCATACGAGCACTGGTTCAAATTCTAGCTGCTCCACTTCTGATCCAGCTCTCTGCAATGGCCTGGGAAAGCAGTAGAAGATGGCCAAGTCCTTTAGCCCCTGCACCCTCATAGGAGACCTGTAAGAAGCTCCTGGCTTCTAATAGGCGTGACTCTGGCCTTGGAAGCCATTTGGGGACTGAACCGACGGATGGAAAACCTCTTTCTCTCTCTCTTTTTTCCTCTCTCCCTCTTCCTCTCTCTCTCTCTCTCTTCTTCTGCCTTTGTAACTCTGCCTTTCAAATATATAAATAAATCTTTAAAAATAATATGGATCAGGGCCGTCTCTGTGGCATATGGGTAAAGCCACCACCTGCAGGCGCCAGCATCCGATATGGGCAACTATTAGAGTCCCAGCTGCTTCACTTTCAACCCAGTTCGCTGCTAATGTGCCTGGGAAAGCAGTGGAGGAGGGCCCAAGTGCTTGGGCCCCTGCACCTACATGAGAGACCCGAAAGAAATTCCTGGTTCCTGGCTTTCAAATCGGCCAAGCTCCAGCCATTGCAGTCATCTGGGGAGTGAACCAGCAGATGGAAGATCTCACTCTCGCGCGCGCTCTCTCTCTCTGTCTATAACTCTGCCTTTCAAATAAATGAATAGATCTTTTAAAAAAAAATACATGGCAACATCATGAACCCCATCACATAAGATAAACTGATCAGAGTCACATGATCAGGACATCAGGAGTTCAAAGGCACAGCAATACTTTCCAGTTGGAGAGATCAGAGACTTTGAGGAAGTGGTTTTAGGGCTGGGGGAACAATACTAGAGGATCTAGATGGTAAAGAAGAAGACAGGGTGTTCTAGAAGAGGAACAGCACAAGAAAAGCACAGAAGAGGAAAGGTGGACATTTAGCTAGCACCAAGTGTGGGAGCTGGGAGGCAATAAGGGAAGCACGCGGCTCTGCAGTGAGTCCGCCTGCCAGAGGCTCCGGCGCCACCCCAGCACCCCAGCTGCCCAGTCAGGAATTCCTGGACGGAGGAAGTGCTTGCACTTGCTGGGAAATCAGTCCGCAGCAGGCAGGCCTTTGTCTCGCTCCTCTGTCCTTTCTGGATTGGTCAAACACAAATTCCAGCCAAGGTCAGTTTTTCTCTCTCCATGCTGAACATCTTGTCGGGAAGTGCACTCCTAACATTCTGAAAGGTTTTTGGTCCTTTTTAAAATCAATAAATACAAAATTGCACATTTGAAAAATACCATGTGATGTTTCTACACACGCATGCAGGTCCAAGCACAGTGAACCTATCATTTCCTCAAATACTGAACATTTCTTTAAGGTGAAAATATTCAGGCTCCTTCTAGTTTTTTTGAGGCTCTTTAAAACAAATATATATGTTGTATTATTATTATCTACAGTCTCTGGGGTTTTTCTGCATGTTCCCTCTACTGCATCAGCCAGCCTGCCATCCAGAGGACAGTCCCTAACTAGATGTTAAACCCCAAACAGAGGCCTCTGCACAGGGAGCCGGGAAGACGGGGCGAGCTGCTGCAACCCCCATCCCCGCAAAGGCAGCCTCGGTCCTCATCCTGCTGACAACTTTGTTCTGCAGCAGTAAAATGAATTTTTGTTTTGTTCAGAATAAGATCTCATAATTTATTTTGCTCACAGTGTCATAAAAGAAAAATATAATGGTTCTTCACAGTTGCCTGCATTACAGTAGGAACGTCATTGTCTTTTTGGTTTCAGCTTATTATTACAGCAATGATTTGGGTTAAATGTTTATGTAACAGAAACTTGCTGCTTCTTATTATGTGATAAGAATGTGATGATCAGTAAAATTAATTTTATAACAATCTTGTTTGTTTTCTTTGTAGGTCTCAAATCCAGTACACAGATGAGAGGAAGCTTTGTGAGAGTGAGTCCTGGCTTGTTGGAATTAATGAGCTGCCCGGATAGTGGGCGTCTGGTCTAATTGATACTGGCCTTGGGCAGGTTTGCACTCTTAATCATTAATGCCCTGAAGCCTGCTGGAAGCATGGAAAGAAACAGACTGTCTAGGATGTGCCAGAAGCTAGGGCAGAGCCACAGGGAGGCCTCCCACCACCCAGGAGGAGCCTGCCTGAAGGAACAAGTGGAGCTCCGGACCCTGCTGCTGGGCACAGACCTTGGTGGTCCTGCCTCAGGGAGGCAGACAGATCCTCCCTTGGTAGCTTCCGGTGCCAAACATATCAGTAAGCTCCAGGCCTACCTCCTGTCCGAGTGCAGTTTTCCAATCAGTCATCCCATCATTAACTCACTCTAAACTACGCATTAGGCACCAACTCTGTGCCAGGCACAGAATACAGTGACAAGGCAGACAGACAGGCTTCCTGCTCTTTCAGAGTATCCTTTTAACCTGGTAAACTGAATATAAACAAGGAGTGAATCAGGAAGATAAGGTTGGCAACAAGTGCTATGAAGACAATACAAGGGTGCCTGGGTGTCTGGTAGGCCTAGGCAAGGCCCAGTACCCAGGGAGGGCTGCTCTGCAAAGCAGACATTGATGCTGGGATCTGAGACCTGGGGAGGAGCCAGTTCTGCAAAGTGCTGGGGGGAAGAACATTCTAAGTAGTGAAGAAGATGGGTTCAAAGGCCACAGGTAGGAAAAGACTGCAGTCATCCAGGGAACAGAAAGGAGGAAAGGGAAGCCAAAGCATCTTGAGCAAGAGGGAGAATGATTTGGTCTCCAAAGAGAGTTGAATAAGGGTCAGCTTATGCAAAGTTCTATAAAGCCATGTATACTAGTCAATAGAAAATCAGGAACAATCAGAAATCACCTACATATTTTAAGTAGAAGGAATTTACTTTAAGGAACTGGTAACAAACATGGTGGAAGTGCTGGAGGAGCAAAAAGAGGAGATAAATTCATCCAAAGATTAATAATTATAGGAAATTACAACAAGCTCCAAGGCTGGAAGAGCAAAATGAGAAGTGGTGACAACAGTAGTCAGCAATTGTGGAGTCACTGAGACTACTGTCAGGAACCTGAATATTTGATTGGGAACAAAGGAGTGAGCCATGTGGCCACGGCCAGAGGAGCCATCAAAAGCAGAAAGGAGAATAACTATTCCTTTACGGGCCTTCCACTCTCTGGCCAATGGTTCCAATTGGCAGAACCTAACAGGTAGCCGGCTATCAAAGGAATGGAGGAAATATGGACGGGAGGCTCCCAGGTCTGAGGGGAAAGTGTAGATGGGCACACCTGCAGCTGGAAGACACCATGGTGAGGAACCTGGAGATCCTCCTACAGGCCCCCCTTGTGTGCTCTGTGTTTGATAAGCAGAACAGTTAACCAGGCAACCCTTCCACCTCGCTTCACATTGGTAAAATGGGAATGACAACAGTCAGTAGGTGTGTTATGAGGGTAATATATGTAAAGTGCTTAGCACAGTGCCTGATATTTAATAAGTTCTCAATGAATGCTAGCCATCTAATACATTTCATGACTAAGCCTCAGAAGTTTCTCTGTATTACTTCTCTTATAATCTGCTTCGCTGTAATAGGGTCACAAGCCACCTAACTCAAGAGGAGGGGAATAATACTCCATTTCTCTCTTTGTTTTTTTTAAGAAATATTTATTGATTTATTTGAAAGTCAGACTGACAAAGTGATAGGGAGAGAGAGAGAGCGAGAGAGAGAGCGAGAGAGCGAGCAAGTGCAAGCTTCCATTCATTGGTTCACTTTCCAAATGTGTGTAATAGCTAACGCTGGGCCACGATGAAGCCGGGGCCAGGAACTCCATTTGGGTCTCCCACACGGGTGGCATGGGACCCAACTGCTTGAACCATCATCTGCTTCCTCCCAGGTGTATTAATGGGAAGCTGGATTAGAAGCAGAGGCAGCACTCAACCCCAGGCACTGCAGGCTGTAGGCATTCCGAGTAGCAGTTTAACCCATGTACCACGATGCTCACCCCTCCAGTACCTAATACTGTTGGTAAGGGAAAGGACAAGGCTCTAGAAGGGAAGATTACTGTGACCATCTCTGGAGAATACAGTCTGCCTCAGCCTACAGGTTAGAATTCATACTTCCCCAGGGCCTCGGGCCTTGCCAGGAAGATGAAGTCTGAGCTCACTGAGGAAGACAGCAGCGAAAGCACAGGCCCTGCTCTGACCTTCAGAGGAAGCCTCCCCAGAACTCAAAAGGAAGGAGACTTAAGGCCCAGGATCGGTCCTAAGAGAGTGGACACTTTGTGGATATCCATCACGTCAGAGAGCGAGAGCTGGAAACTGCTGGGGAGTCCACCACAAAAGACACTGGGTCATGATGATGATGGTGATGATATTCACTGAGTGCCCACTTATTTCTTTTTCATTTAAGCTTTCAAAAGGAAATGTATAGCTTTAAATGCACATCTTGGACAAGAAAAAAGATTGAAAATTAATGAACTAAAAATATATCTTAATAAGTTGTGGAAAATACACAGCAAAATAAACTCCAAGTAGAAGGCAGGAAATAAAGTGAAGAAATGTGTAGCAGAGAGGATCTGCCAAGCCAAAAGTTAATTCTGTGAAAATCGATAGATCTCTGGTGATAATGATCAAGAAAAAGTTGAAAGAAGACAAAAATAATTCAATCTCAGGAATGAAAAAAAAGACACTGCTATGGTTACTCCAGATATTAGAAAGAAAATATGAGGAGATTATGAATAACTTTGCACCAATAAAATTGAAGATATATGTGAAACAGACAAATTACTTGAAATATATAAATTACCAAAATTGATTCACCTTGATATATGAAATCTGGATAATCCTATAACCATTAAAGGAATTTAATCAGAAGTCAAAAAACCTCCCATGAAGAAAATCCCAGGCTTCTGTGGCACGTTCTAATTCTTCAAACTCCCCATGAGAATATCC
Organism: Sylvilagus floridanus; assembly: GCA_949820135.1. NCBI lineage: Eukaryota > Metazoa > Chordata > Mammalia > Lagomorpha > Leporidae > Sylvilagus > Sylvilagus floridanus. The sequence continues at coordinate 24,628,070 of OX463241.1, read as the reverse complement.
AGGATTCCTTGCTTCAAATGAGGACACAGAGGCTCCCAGAGTTCAAGCAACTTGCCTGGGGGCCCAGAGCGAGTCATCGTCCCAGCTGAGACCCGACTCCTGCTGGGCCAGTACACTCCCCAGCCTCTTCTTAACACGCTGTAATTGGCTGCACACATGTGAGAGCAGAAAGCCCTTGAAACAAGGAATCTGATTATGTTCGCTCAGGGAAGGAACTTGGTGATTATCCCCAGGATCCCACAGTACCAGTCTCTCAATGATTTCTGTAGAGCTCCGTCAGCCCTGAGTCCCTTAGCTGCCCAGCTTCCTCCACCGTGGATGCCCTCAGCATTGTCTTTTTGGGCCTTGTCTGTATGTTCTCTGCTGTATATCATTCTCACCACTGTTGCTCAACCTTGAAAATGCATAGCTGCTTGAAAACATAGACTGCAGTTTGAGGAAGCTGCATTTCAAAGTTAAATGTTTTGTCTCTCTCTCTCTCTGCCTCATAAATCAATCTTAAAAATTAAAGAAGAGGGGGAGAAATCTAGCCTAGTGATTATGATGCCAGTTAAGACACCCATATCCTATACTGGAGTTCCTGGGTTCAAGTCTTGGCCCTGCTACCAATTTCCGCTTCCTGCTGATGCAGGCCTTGGGAGGCAGTGGTGATCAGTCAAGTAATTGGATTTGTGCCACACACATGGAAGACCTGGATTGAGCTCCCAGTCTTGGCCCAGCTCAGTTCTAGCCATTATGGACATTGGGAGAATAAACCAGCCTATGGGAGCTCTCTCCTTCTCTCTTTCTATCTTCCAAGTAAACAAATGCTTTCCTTTAAAACATTTATTTATTTATTTGAATGAGTTACAGGGAGAGAGGGAGAGACACAGAGAGATCTTCATCCACTGGTTTACTCCCCAGATGGCTGCAACACCAGGAGCCAGGACTTCTTCCACGTGAGTGGCAGGAGACCAAGCACCTGGGCCATCTTCCTCTGCTTTTCCCAGGACATTAGTAGGGAGCTGGATGTGAAGTAAAATAGGTGAGGACCCAACCCATTGCCACCATGGGATTCTGTTGTTGCTGCCAGCAGTTTTTACCCGCTATGACACAATGCTGGCCCCAACAAATACATTTAAAAATAAATAAATATATATATATATATATTTTTTTTTTTTTGACAGGCAGTTAGTGAGAGAGAGAGACAGAGAGAAAGGTCTTCCTTCTGTTGGTTCACCCCCCAAATGGCCGCTATGGTCAGCATGCTGCACTGATCCGAAGCCAGGAGCCAGGTGCTTCCTCCTGGTCTCCCATGCGGGTGCAGGGCCCAAGCACTTGGGCCATCCTCCACTACCTTCCCGGGCCACAGCAGAAAGCTGGACAGGAAGAGGAGCAACAAGGACAGAATCCAGCACCCCAACCGGGGCTAGAACCTGGGGTGCCGGCGCCACAGGCGGAGGATTAGCCTAGTGAGCTGCAGCGCCAGCCTAAAAATATATTTTTAAGTTAAAGTCTGGCACTGTAGTTGATCATGAGAGTTCGGAAAACTATAAGGCAGCTGTCACAGTCTCATGGATCACCCAGAGTATGTTCTTGTTAACACTTTAAGATTTTCACTAAAATGAAATTTTAAATTTTAAATATTCTCACAGCAAATTTTGTGGTCCCTGAAGATAGATTTTATAACAGGCATGAACCATGCCATGACATTATGTAGTATTTCATTCCGTCTTTAAATCAAATGAACCCAGTTTACGTTGAATGGAACGGTAGCTGAGAGTTCCATCTCTTTACCCCTTCCTGGGCAATGGGGATTACACACCCACTTGGTTAGCCAGGCATCTGTGCAGGATGCTCACCCTGCAGGGAGTCTAATTCTCCACACCTGGACTCTGGATCCAGTCAGCTGACCCGTTTTGAGCAGTGGTATTTTAGCAGACAAGACATAAGCAAAAGCTTCAAGGGGCCTGTGGCATCCCTGTGAGCATCTCCCTGAGCATGCCCTAGCTGGCCTGCTGGTCCTGAAAGGAGGACGAGAGACATTGGCAGTGAAGCCAAAGCCAGGACTGCCAAAGACAGCCCTTAGCACCATAGACTGAACTCCTAGCTGGACCCCAAACACATGCGCTAAACAAATGCTTTCCGCTGTACGTCTGCAAAATGGGACGTTATTCAGCAGGACTGAGGCCACAGTTAATGACACCAGTTCCTTCTTACCAAGATTATGGGTCCTCAGTTCATGCCGGTTGCAAGAGCTAACCCTCCTGGCTGGCTGTGACCCACGTAGGCAGCTGGGGTCGCTCTTCTGTGACAAGTCCAGCTATGGCCACCCAATTGTGGTCCACTGTGCTCAATCCTCTCACGTAGCAATAACCTTCAGTAAAATTTGATTGCTGGGGTTGATTCTTGAATTCATAACCTTGGCCAAGTCATTTATTATTCCTTTGCCTCATCTATAAAATAAAAAAAATAATAGAACCTGGTTTGTAGTGTTCTTGCAAGAAATAAATGAATATATAGCAATTGCTTGACACAGCACCTGGCATACTGTAAGAATGCAATGAATGCTGTATTGAGTCTTATTATTATATTATTTATGTTTATATTTATTGTTCTATTATATAATTATATATAATACTCCTTTAATTTTAAAAAATATTTATTTGAAAATTAGAGTTACTGAGAGGGAGACACACACACACACAGATCTTCCATCTCTTGGTTCACTCCCCAAATGACTGCAATGGCCAGGCTGGGTCAGGCAGAAGCCAAGAGCCAAGAGCTTCTTCTGGGTCTCCCATGTGGGTGGCAGGGGCCCAAGGACTTGGGCCATCTTGCTGTTTTCCCAGGCCATTAACATGGAGCTGACTAGGAAGCGGAACAGCTGGGACACAAACCGGTGCCCATACGGGATGCTGGCATTACAGATGGTGGCAGTTTAATCCGCTACACCACAGTGCTGGCCCTAGCATCAACAGCTTGCTCCTAGGTCCTCCCATCTCAGAGATTTCCATTCCTGTGAGCTCAGATCTTACTGCTTCCTTCCCTTTCTTTCTAGTCAGGAGAGTTCCAAGTAATCCTCTTGAGTTGGAACTATTCCTCTTCATTCTGGGACACACTGTACCTCCAACTCTAATCTGGATTTTAAAAACCTATTTGGAAGTTATCTTCTGGGATGCCTGCTGCGTGGTTTCTTCTCTTTACCCTGAAGCACATTAGTCCTTGAAAGGGGGTGGAGGAGGCCCAAAACAGCCAAAAATTCAAGGATACAAAGCTTGGATCTCCCCTAGAGGTGGAATGCCTTTCATTCTTCTGAAGTGAGAAAAAACTAGACATGGTTTTTTTTTTTTTTTCTTTTTTTCTTTTTTTTTGACAGGCAGATTTAGATGGAGAGAGAGAGACAGAAAGGTCTTCCTTCTGTTGGTTCATCCTCCAAAAGGCCGCTATGGCCAGAGCTGCGCCGATTAGAAGCCAGGAACCAGGTGCTTCCTCCTGGTCTCCCATGTGGATGCAGGGCCCAAGCACTTGGGCCATCCTCCATTGCTTTCCCGGGGCCACAACAAAGAGCTGGACTGGAAGAGGAGCAACTAGGACAGAATCCGGCGCCCCAACCAGGACTAGAACCTGGGGTGCTTGCACCACAGGCAGAGGATTAGTCTAGTGAGCCGCGGCGCCAGCCATACACGGTCATTTTCTCAAAAGGTCATCTGCTACTTTTAAATCTCAAAAATCTTCCATATTAGACCATGAATTCCTTGGCTATTGTTATTTGTTGAGTACTGCCAGAGCTCAGGACTGAACCCACATATAATAGGTACTTGATAAATGTTGGGTTCATGAATCAAGAACATGGGTCACAAGACCAGAACAATTTCCAAACGAGGGGTGGAAAGGTAAATATGACTCCCCCAGTGTACCCAGACTCAGGCCCCACGCCCAGGCCTATTCAAGAAAACTACCACACCTGGAGCCCGGACCCAAGTCCTCCAAGACTACCGTCTACAAAGGAAGCCAAGTACCAAGTACCAAGTATCATGCAAGCATGACCCCTTGCTCCAGCCCTCATCATATCAACCAGAGGAAGGGCTTGGTTCAGAAGCGATTGAGGCAGGATGTGGCCCAGGGCCTGAGGCCAGAGAGGGCTGAGACACTTGGGGTAGTTGGGGTTGGCACTTGCATATCAGGTGTCGAAGAACATCACAAGCAAAGGCATCACACAGGAATCAGCTTGCTATTTCTGGAAAACAACAAGGAGAGGAGCATGACCTGACTGTAGGACTTCTGGTAGGGAGTCATGGGAGGTAAGTGTGGTTATTTCGGGCTGTGGCCTGAGTGTGGAGACCAGGCTAGAATTGGATCCCGGTGAAGCAGGGAACAAAGACTAGGTGCAACACGCATCCACTGCAGCAGTGCCTTCCATTCCTCTCACTCCAAGAACAGGTAAGATCTGAATCCAACCCAGAGACCCCAGATGGGATACCAACCAAGGCAAAGATATCTCATCTCCAAGAAGGAAGAACTGGTATTGGTTACAAGCAACCGAGAAATGCTAGCCAACTTAAGAAAGAAAAAAAAAAAGATTATATTAGAAAGAAATGGGCTTGGGGCTGGCGCTGTGGCGTAGTGGGTAAAGCCGCCACTTGCAGTGCCGGCATCCCATATGGGCACTGGTTTGAGTTCCGGCTTCTCCACTTCCCATCCCGCTCTCTGCTATGCCCTGGGAAAGCAGTAGAAGATGGCCAAGTCCTTGGGTCCCAGAAGAAGCTCCTGGCTCCTGGCTTCAGATCAGCTCAGCTCTGGCCATTGCAGCTGGTTGAGGAGTGAACCAGCTGATGGAAGACCTCTCTGTCTCTGTCTCTGTCTCTGTCTCTCTCTCTCTCTCTCTCTCTGCCTCTCCTCTGTATAACTCTTTCAATAAATAAATAAATAAATCTTGAAAGAAAAGAAACGAAACAGGCTTACAGAATCGAAGAAAATGCTAAGCAGGCTGAACCCAAAATGATGAGGAACCAGGATGGTGAAATCAAGAGAGCTGATGATAAGCAGAAATGCCTTCACCCTGCTGCTTTGGGGATACAAAAATTATATTTTCTCATCACTCCACCCAAGACTCAGGGAGGAGAGAGCATGCAATTGGCCTAGCCTGGGTCACCCACCAACACATTGGCCAGGAAATGGAAGGAGCCCTCACTGCTTTAACAGTGTCCCTGAGCCAAGCCCTCAATGCTGGCTCTAAGGAAAATTGACAGAGGGCAGGCCACAACAGCAGCTCTCAGCTACATAGTGTGCATGAGAAAGGCCTCAGCATCTCCTGGTGCTGGAGGCTGGTGGAGGGAAGGGTGAGGAAGCCCCCTGAAGGTTCTGTGTATTTTGCACTGCACCCCTAGGCCTCAGAGCTTAGCATCCACTTCAAGTTCCTCCCTCAGAGGCCAACAGGGTGACCAGGGAGAGAAATGAGCTGCTGTGAAGGAGGAGCTAATTCAAGCTTGTACAATCAGGATGGGAACCTCAGGACAGGGTAATAAGTGTCCCCTGGACATGGACATAATTTAATAAAGGCAAGCATTAATCTATACCAAAAAAAAAAAAAAAAAAAGCCTGGCTGTAGTGGGTTAAGTTGCCACCTGAGACACCAAGATCCCATATGAGTGCAGGCTCAAGTCCTGGCTGCTCCATTTCCCATCCAGCTCCCTGCTAATGCACCTGGGAAAGCACTGGAGGATGGCTCAAGTCCTTGGGCCCCTGCACCTACATGGGAGACCCGGAAGAAGCCTCTGGCCCTGGTTTTGGACTGTCCCAGCCCTGGTCATTGTGACCATTTCGGGGTGAACCAGGAGATGGAAGATCTCTCTCTCTTTCTCTCTCTCTGTAACTATGCCTTTCAGATAAATAAATAAGTCTTTAAATAAATAAATAAATAAATAATCCCAAGCATTCCCAGGTCTGTGTTGAGCATGGACAACAGACTGTTCCTTAGCATCTCAGATGCTGGGAGGGTCAGGGTGTCCCCAGCTTGCCCAGACCCTTCACATCAAAATGGAATTGCAGAGAAAAGGGGCAAAAGCCAGGGTCCACGCAGGGGAGAAGCAAGGAGAAACCTCCTGCTTCAGTCGGTTCAGAGAGGCCTTGGGGCAGGTGTTCATTCAGAAAGTGCAATGACCCAGCCTTCGATTCCTGAGGCCCAGTGGGCAGAGAATGGATCCATCTGGGAATCCTGATGCTGAACAGCTGGGCAGCAGGCAGACTCAGAGCCACCAACACCCTTGTCACCTGGTTGGCACCCTCCCTGAGCCTGGCCCACCACAGTCTGAGAGATAAAATGGGTTCTGCATGCAGGTGAGCTTTTCAGAGAACAGGGAGGAGGTGGGGACATCAGAAAAAAGAGACAGACATTCTCAATTCACTTGTTTTTTCAAAAAAAATTATTTATTTATTTGAGAAGTAGAGCTACAGACAGAGGGAGAGACAGAGAGAAAGGTCTTCCATCTGCTGGCTCATTCCCCAAATGGCTGCAGTGGCCAGAGCTGGGGCAGTCCAAAGCCAGGAGCCAGGAACTTCCTCCCATGAGGGTGCAGGGGTGCAAGCACTTGGGCCATCTTCCACAGCTTTCCCAGGCCATAGCAGGGAGCTGGATCAGAAGAGAAGCAGCTGGGACACAAATCGGCACCCACAAGGAGTGCTGGTGCCACAGGCAGAGGCTTAGCCTACTATGCTACAGCACAGGCCTCTTCCCAGTCTGTTCTCCATGCTGCTCTGCTCTGCCCAGTGCCCTGAAAGCTGACTCCTGTGGACCAGAATCACCCTGGCAGAGTGGTGGGCTATTTGTCCCCCATGGCTGGGCTGCAGCACTGGCAGCAGCCATATTTCTCTACAGTAGCTCCCTGCTCCTGGGGGGCCTGGGCTCTCCCCATCATCAGTCCCTCCTCTTCGTCAGCTGGCCTAGTGCTGGACCAGGGAAAGGTTTCTCCAGGGCGAGGCCCCAGGTGCTCGACATCCCTGGGTGTTTCCTGGAACCTTCCCACCCGTGAGTGATCCCTCCACAAGCCTCTCCTCAGCTTGCCCTTTCAGGGTGCTCTATCTTTTCTGTGGGCCCCCTCTATAGCCTCTTACACAGCACAGCAGCATGGAAGGCCCAGGGCCGCCTCAGTGTGACCAAGAGCCGCCAGGGAGTCTGCACCCAGTGTTCACTGGTGTTTGGCAGAAGCTCATTGTGGTCCACCCAAAGAAGGCCCTCTGCCAAGGCCGTCCAGATGGGTTCTCCCTCTTGTACCTCACTTCTATCCTGTCCACTGCTGTCTCTGCCCAGTCCTTGTTGGCACAGCAGAAAATGATCAACTGTGTTCTCTATCAACTCCTTCTAGCAGCAAACCTGGGATCCCTTCAGAATGCGCCCCTAATCCTCAGCAGTCTTCCGCTTTCCTTGTGCTTTGCCCAGAGAGAATCCTCTTTGCCTCCCCCGCCTTCAGAGCATGGTGGGTAGCAGGGACAAAGACTGGGAACCTTCTCAGAGCCCAGCAGCCTCGCCCCAGACTGTGGTTTCCCCAGGGAAGCAGCAGGCAGGGAAGATGAGACAGCAGCTCATTAAGGAAGCTGAGAGCCCAGGGAGGGGGCTAATGGTGTCAGGAGCAAAGCCCAGCGGGAGCACACCGTGAGCAGTAGGATCAGGACTGACTCGGGGAGAGGAGGAGGCGAGAGGAGGCAAGGCCCAGAGCGGGAAGCTCTCACTCCCAGAGGATTCTTGTCAGTGGCAAAAACAAGATCAGCCTCCTGCAGCCAACCCTCCCCTCTTAGGGGCTGTCATCTCAGAAGCGAGGACTGCCCTGTCACCTTGTGTGGGAGCAGGTGGCTGGAACATGGATACAGACAACACAGAAAAGAGTGTCTTTGCACTCACTCCACAGACATTAATCGAGGGCATACTACATATAGGGCTCCCACGGTGAATCGGACAAACCCCTCTGCCCTCACAGAGCCTATTTCCTGATGCACTAATACTGCACATTCTGCTGCGGCCCGCTGAACCACATATGGCTGGTCGCTGTCCTCTCCGGTGGCATTTTGTGCCCCTTCTTCATTCTCTCACCCACCTGTAACCCCGGGGGCCTTCTTGTAGCCTGGGAAAACCTGTATCATGCCTGCTACAGGCTCCTGCACTGGCTGCTGCCCCTGCCTGGAGGTCTCAGGGCGGCTTCTTGCTGATCACTCAAGTCTTAGCCAAGGCAATTCCTGAGCAGACAGAAGTACTCCAGGTAGTGTGGAAAGCTTGTGGGGTGGTCCTTCAGTGGGAAAGAGTGGAAGGAAAGAGAGAAATCAGTGTGGTTGGGGCAGAATGTGCCAAGGGAGAAGGGACTGATTTGGCCTCGGTTCCACAAAGACTTTGATCCAGGGAGCAGGGCTGAGGCACGGGGGAGTGAGGTGCAGAAGGGAAGCCTGTGTGAGAAAGTAGTCCAGAGTTGGTCATGGCTTCAGGCAACCAGGGAGCCTCATGAGAAGCTTTAGCAAGGCTTTCAGAACTGTCCCCCTCATGCCTTGATCCAGCGCTTCCCACCCCCACTGCCAAGAGCTGCTGCCAGGGTATTAAGTACACTGCACTCCTGGGCTGCCCAGGCAGGAAAGGCTGCAGATGCAAAAGAGAAGCCCTGGGGCAGAGAGCAAGAGAGCAACGTCAGGAGCAAGATGGTGCTGTCAGGTTGCACAGCATGAACTGGTTGAAGCCAGCATGGAGCGGTTGTCACAACAGTGGCCGGAATGTGAATTGGTACACGAGAGATGTCTCCCAGAGTAAGAGGGACACGATGTGAGGCTGGGGATGGGACGGTGGAAATTGGGCGTGCAAATGTTCCTGATGGAAGTAGAAGAGGGAGCTGTGGTCAGAAGCCTGGGCCCTCTTTGTGGGGTGCCTGAACAGGCCACTGCCTACTCTTTCATGCCCCAAAGAGGCCACTTCTCACTTTTGGAGGAAGTCATTAAATAACCTGCAGTATCACCTCATGGGGAGGGTGAGGGGGTAGAGCACTGGCATAACTTATGTTAGCTGAGGGTCTGGGGAAGACCCTTGGTGTGTGTCATGGGCCTTGGCCAGGGCCCCAAGTGTACACATTCACTCAGCACTCAATATCTGGTTGCTGAGCCTCTGCAATGCTCCAGGCACTGTCCCAGGTGCTGGGGAAGTGAGTGTGAACAAGATTGTCACAGCCCTTGTCCTCACCAAGCTCACACCCCAGCAGGTGACATGCACACTTTGTACACACTGCACACACATTTCAATGTGTACATGGAACAGGCATGTGTTCCCTTGTAGGGGCCTGTGATGCCCTCTGCTTCCTCCATAATCCTCCCCCCTCCCCCAGCTTCCCTCTCCCCCCACACACCCTCCTGGCTCTCCTCAGCCCCTCACTAGCAGCCCAGGTATCCAAACGATTCCAACCCCCTCTTGCTGGGGGCCAGCTCATTCTGGTTTCTCAAGAAGTTTAATTTTGCCAACAGCCAGAGGCAATGACAGCAGCTCTGGAAATCTGGCTGCCTGTACACTGGGCTGGGATAGGCAGTGCAGAAATAACTGCCTCTTTGAATGCTTTATTGGAAGGTACACGTGCTTCCTGCTTCCGTGGGGCCATTCCCTCCCAGGGCCGCTTCTGAATGTGAGGAATGAATCAGGCCTGCAAGGCAGGTGGGGGCTGCTTTAAGAGGAGAGTGGAGAGCAGGCCCCTGGTCCACTCCCTTCCCTCTAGAGCTGTTTGGGAGCACCTGCCATCCGTCTGTCACAGGCATACCTCAGGTCTCCCTCACGCCTGCACTGTGCTGGAAGCACCAGGCTGCACTGGCAGAGGGCAGGGCGGCCGGCCCCGCGCCAAAGGCTGCTTTGTATAGGAGTGCCCCTTGTCGCTGACCTCAGCGCCGGCTGCCAGCCTCTCCTCGCTCTGAGCAGAGAAGCAGCATGCTAATGATGAGTCAGAAGATCCTAATGTCACATCCTGGCTCTGTCCCCCAGACCTGAGAATGTACCAAGATGGCTGCCTCCTCTGCGGCTGTTGTGGGGGTGGGGGGAAGGAAGTGAACAGGCAGAGTGCCGGCGTCACAACTGAAACCAAGGCAGCGGTTGCATTGTTGTCTGCTCCACATCACGTGGGGACTGTCTCCCTCCCAGGCTCCTGGGGATCCCAGATCACGGCCCTGACTGCTGGGCACTAGCACCCTGGGCCAGGCCAGTGGACATGGGGGTGGAGGGGCTCTGGGATCTGGAGGAAATTCTTTGGGATTACAGGCCTGTTGACCTCATCCTCTGCAATAATCACCTTGCACATAAGCTGTGACATGGGGGACACAAGGGAACGACTGCTGGGGTGGGTGCAGGGAACCACAGGTCTGTTTAAGGACACAAGGACCCCCAGGCCCCAGGGGACTCCTGTGGATGCTGGTGGCCCCTCCAGCCCTCCTGCAGGCCTCAACAGAATGGTGCCATGCCATCCCTCCCCAGTCTTGGCTCCTGGAAAACTCCTAGTCATTCTTCAAAATCCTGATGAAAGGTCATCTCTTCTGAAGCCTTCCCTGACCCCCTTTCAGGCTGAGCTGATCAGTCTTCTCCAAGTCAATGTTTCATTCTTCAAACACATTACTAATGACTACGAGCTGGAACACATTATTAATTATTATTTTTTTAAAGGTTTATCTATCTATTTGAAAAGGAGAGAGAGAGAGACAGAGAGAGAGAGAGAGAGAGAGATAGGTCTTCCATCTGCTGGTTCATGCCCCTAATGCCCGCAAGGGCCTGAGCTGAGCCAATCTGAAGCCCGTGCCAGCTTCCAGGTCTCCCAAGGGGGTACAGGGGCCCAAGGATTTGAGCCATCTTCCAGTGCTTTCCCAGGCCATAGCAGAGATCTGGATCGGAAGTGGAGCAGCCGGGACTCAAACAGGTACCCATATGGAATGCCAGCATTGCAGGTGAACTTCACCTGCTATGCTACAGCGTCGGCCCACACATTACTAATTATTTCAGAAGCACTGCAAAATAGAGAAAATCTAAGGTTACTTTAAAAAAAACATGGAAAAATGGAATTAAAAGATGAGTCTGTTTTTGTGTAAAAGTTTTCTAAACTAATGCATAATTTTTTATAATATGCATTTTCCATGAACTTTTTGAAGACTTCCCTCATGTATGCCCCTTCCAAGGATTAGTGAGGAATTAGAGATAATGTGTCCTTTAAAAACATATTTACTGGGGCCAGCACTGTAGCACAGTCTGTTAATACTCTGCCTGTGGCACTACCATCCCATATGGATGCCAGTTCTAGTCCCAGCTACCCATCTTCCAATCCAGCTCTCTGCTATGCCCTGGGAAAGGAGTGGAAGATGGCCCAAGCACTTGGGCCCCTGCACCTGCGTGGGAGACCTGGAAAAACTCTTGGCTCCTGGCTTTGAATTGGCTTAGCTTCAGCCATTGCGGCCATTTGGGAAGTGAACCAACAGATGGAATACTTTCTCTCTGTCTCTTCCTCTCTCTGTAACTCTAACTCTCAAATAAATAAATAAATAATATTATTTTAAAAATCATATTTATTTGTTTTCATCTACTTGAAAGGCAGAGAGAGAGAGAGAGAGAGAGAGAGGAGAGAGAGACTTTCCATTCGCTGGTTCTCTATCCAAATGTCTGCAACAGCCACAGCTTGGCTACGTCAAAGTTAGGAGCCAAGAACTCCATTTGGGTCTTCCACATGAGTGGCAGGGACCCAAGTACTTGAATCAACCTCCACTAATCTCCTAGGCACATTACCAGGAAGCTGGATCAGAAGCAGAGCAGCTGGGACTTGAACTACCATTCAGATATGAGATGCAAGTATTGCAATTGGTGGCTTAACCTGCTGTACCACAAACCCACCCCAATCGTGTGTATTTATTTTTATTTAATCTTTAAATTTTAAATTATTTATTTGAAAAGCAGAGTTAGAAAGAAGGAGGGAGAGACAGAGGTCTTCTATCTGCTAGTTCACTCCCCAGTTGGCCACAACAATTGGGGTTGGGCCAGGCCAAAGCCTAGAGCCTGGAAGTCCATCTGGGTCTCCCACATGGGTTGAAGAGGCTCAAGCACTTGTGCCATCTCCCACTGCTTTCCGAGGTGTTAGTAGGGAGCTTGACTGGAAGCGGAAAAGCCCGGAATCTAATATGCACCCCTATAGGATGCCGACATTGCAGGCAGCAGCCTAACCTGCTGTACCACAATGCTGCCCCTCTTTAAAACCTCGTGTTTTGCGCTTGGCACCTTATCAGGGCTCAGGAATGACAACTTCTGGAGTTAGGACAAAAGTGATCGCACTTTTCCAGTGGTCTGTTTATACATGTGTCACCGCTAATAGACTGAGGACTCCTCAGGACGAGGGCCACAGTTGGTTCACTGCTGTATGCTTTGCACCCTGGCTGGCTCAGAGTGGGAGCCCAATACAGGATAATGGATGTCCGCATTATCGTTAGGACACTTAAAACAATACTAACTGGCCTTTAATAAGCATTTACATTACGTCAGGCCCTGTTCCAAGCAGTTTTCCAAGATTACCTCATTTAATCTTCTTAACAATTCTGTAAGGCAAGTATTATGATCCCCATTTTGCAGATGACTAAACTGAAATTTATTGAGGTTAGACAATTTGCCTGAGGTCACACTGTAAGAGGTAGAAGCTGGGGGCACTGTTGAACCAGAGCAGTGTGACTCCAGAGTTTTGGCCACCTCCCACACTCACTGCCAGCACACTCTGTGCTGTGTCATCATGCACAGCCCGGATGTCTTTCTTTTCTGTCGAACAGTAGGAAGAGTGGGGTTTAGCTCTATAACCCCTGCACAGTGCCTGGCACACAGTAGCCCCACAGTCAATGTCTCTGCCATAAGTGGATAAGAGAAAAGGAGAGAGTGGAGTAGGCTAAGGGCAGATATAAGGCTGGGTCAGGCTAAGGGATCCTCTGTGTTAGAAGGCAGGCAGGTGGCCTAGCCCTTAGGCTCACACATCTTTCCCAGGGCCCTGGTCATTGCCACCATCCCAAAGTGCAAGTGCAATTGGAAGGGCGTTGCCTTGGGGACAGTCTGAAGCTCCAAAGAACGAGCTGAGGTCCCAGGTGTCTCTGCCTTCCCACTCCCATGGTTCCCTGTCCTGAGCCAGGGCCAGGGTGGACAAAGAGAGTTTTGTAGTATTTGAGTGAGCCAGTTTTGGGGAGATGAGAAACAAGTAGGCAGCAGCCTCTCTGCGCCTCTGGAAACTTGACAGTGGGGGGCCCAGAACTCACAGCTCCCTGAAGGAGGACCTGACCTCATTCAGGGGAGGCATGGCCCCAGGAAGCCAGCCTGGATGGAAGTAAATCTGCCCTGTGAGTGAGTGGAAGAGTTTCTGTTCCTTGTCCTGTCAGCTACCCACCCATCTGGACTCAAGGCCAGGGTCAGGGGGGCCTTCACAGCTGCTGGACCCTGCTTCCTCAAGCCCAGCGGGAGCTCGAGATGGAGAGGGAAATTTTAATTTCCAAGTCTCCCCTTGATTCAGAATCTGGACAGCTATTTTGACTGCTTCACTGAAATATTCTTTAATTCTGAGTTTCTTTTTCTCATTACAACTCGAAAATTAAAATCTCTCTGCCTTGGGCAAGTGAAGGCTGAGTGTGGGATGGCTGCTGCTGCCACACATTTCTTATTTAAGTCAATTTGGCAGCATCGACTGCTTTCTCTTGGGGCAGGTGACCGAGAGGAAAGGACAGGGCACACTTTAGCCTCCCTCCTTCCCACATCGTGGGCATTAATCCTCCCATTGCTCCCATGGACCTTGCTGAAGTGACCTTAACCACAACTTAATAACACGCACTTGGAAGCCCCTCCCCTCGCCTTATTTCCAGTGGGTCCTCACAACAGCCCTGCCAGGAGGGAAGCCAGTGATCTCAGCCATTTTTATTGGTGAGGAGACTGAGAGCCCACCGCATTTTACAGATGCAAGGTGGCAGGCCCTGAGGTCCTGGGGAGGGGCAGCAGTGGGAGGACATTGGGGCGGTGACCTCTCCTCTTCAGGACCCCTTGCCTTCCATGAGACAGCCAAAGGGGGACGGCTTTCTTCGTTTTAAGAGCCCTCAGTGGGAGACTCATTCAGGAGCTCTATGCTCTATGGCAGCTGCCGTCCACTCTCTGAGCCTCAGCGTCCTTGCTGTGTCCTAAACCGGGCCTGGAGCCATGTTGCAGGCTGCGCCCAGCTAGGCTGGCGGCTGCCTCATTCCTTCGTGGAGCTTCCTGCTCTGTCCTCCTCCCTGTGTGACACACCCAGCTGCCTTTGCCCTGCTCCACTTTCTGTGATGCACATCTCTCTCTGATGTGCTCAGACTCTCAGAGGGATGTGCCATCCAGAACATCCCCTCCGAGGGGTCCTGCGGTGGCTGCCGGGTGGGAGGTGCCTGGGTGGCTTCCTAGGTCTGCGAGAGGCTCCAGTGCATGCATCTCAAGCACTAGGAGTGGTGCCGTCCTGAGGGCAGACAACAGCACCAACCTTCCAGGGAGCCGGGTGCCGACAGAGGCAGTTCTTGTTCCACCTTTGCCCTATCCCCAGCTCCCCAGAGGACCTGCCAGTTTTCCACACCCTTCCACTCTCTTTTGTGGGCAGGTCTCTCCTCATGGGAACCAGGGTCCAAGGCCTCATGTGACACTGAAGTTCTCCAATAACCTCGGGTTGTTGCCACTGGTGAGCAGGGCTCCACTTTCACTGCCTTCTCCTCCACTCTGAAGAGTGGGAGTCCAGGGCCAGACTCCTTTCATCCTCACCATTTCCACCCTTCAGGGCCATGGAAGGAGCTCCAGACCTAGGCCAAGCCAGCAGGGGGAAAGCCTGCAAAACCAGGACCTTCCCAAAGATCTGACAGGCCAGAGCAAGGTAGAAAAGTGAAGGCAGATCAGGCAGATCTGGGTTCAAATTTCAGCTCCATCTCAAGCTGTGAAATCTCAGACAACTTCTGGAACCACCAGTTTCCTTCTCTACTTTCCACAGTGGTGATTATTTTATAGTGTTTTTATGGATTAAATAAAACAATGTGCATAAGACTTCTTTTTAAGATTGATTTTATTTATTTGAAAGACAGAGTTACAGAGAGAGGTAGAGACAGAGAGAGAGGTCTTCCCCAGATGACCGCAGCTACACCAATCCAAAGCAGGAGCAAGGAACCTCCTCCAGATCTCCCATGCAGGTGCATGGGCCCAAGGACTTGGGCCATCCTCCACTGCCCTCCCAGGCCATAGCAGAGAGCTGGACTGGAAGAGGAGCAGCTGGGACTCGAACTGGTGCCCATATGGGATGCCAGCATTTCAGGCCAGGGCTTTAACCCGCTGTATCACAGCGCTGGCCCCTTGCACAAGACTCTTACTAAGGTCTCTGCCATCAAGAGGCACTCAGTAAATGATGCCATTAATATTACTATTGGTAGGGGCCAGCGCCGTGCCATAGCAGGTAAAAGCCACAGCATGCAGTGCCAGCATCCCATATGAGCACAGGTTTGAGTCCTGGCTGCTCAACTCCGATCCAGCTCTCTGTTATGGCCTGGGAAAGCAGTAGAAGATGTTCCAAGTCCTTGGGCCCCTGCACCTGCATGGGAGACCTAGAAGAAACTCCTGGCTCCTGGCTTCAGATCAGCACAAGTCTGGCCATTGTGGCCAACTGGGGAATGAACCAGCGGATGGCAGACCTCTCTCTCTCTCTCTCTCTGCCTCTCCTTCTCTCTTTGTATAACTCTGACTTTCAAGTAAATAAATAAATCTTAAAAGTATTATTATTGGTTGTACTAGTGCTGTTGTTGATGCAGTGTTAAGAAGGGGGGACTGGAGACCAACTTTCTTGGCTGGTACAGACATTCAGCCACAGTGAGGAGGGAGGAAAACCCCAGACAGGGGTCTCCACTAGACCACTCTGTGGTCTCAGGGGAGCCTGATCTTCCCACTCGTGCCATCATGTTCACTCAGACATAGATACCACGGCTCTGATTTCCTTGAGGCAGCTCCATTTACACCAGAAACAAACAGCATCTTGGGAAATTAGAGTCACAGAGATGCAGAGTGCATCCTGCTGTTGGATAAAGGGACCCTTGTTCTGATTCCCACCAGTGGCGGGAGATGACGCTCAGGCTGCACTGAGCACGCGGGCCAGGCCAGAAGAACAATGGCTGGGCAGCTGCCAAGGTCTTGGGAGGAAACTGAGGTTCCAAGAGAGAAATCAGAGCTTCCCCAGTGGGTGTCGCCTTCTCCTTATGCTTCTCACTCTTTGCTCCCCTTCTCTTCATTTCTCATTCTTCCTATCCCCATCTGACTGAGCTAGGGCATTGAGGGTTCTCTCCCGGGGACCTGGCATGCAACATTGATTCTTCCTTCATCAGTTAGTCTGAGGGATCCAGATTAGACAGGAAATTGGGCAGCAATCCCGAGCTCCTGGGAAGAATCTATGGCTGTCCCTATCACCTCGCCCCACCTGTCTGCAGTTCCAGCTCCCTGTTCCTGCTTTCTCTGCTCACTCTCTCCTTTCCACCGGCTTTTTTCTGCTCCTTTCTCAGGCTGGGTTTTCCAGTTTTCAACTTCTGCTCTCAGACCGTTTCATATACAGAAGAGTCTCTCTGTTTATCTTGTTCTCTCTCTTCATACTTGTGTCTCTGACTGCCTGACCCAGAAGCAGAGATTCCTGTTCTCTGACAAAAGACTGAAAACAGAGCTAAGCCTCAGGGCTGGGATAGGCGGGCAGGCTCCTCAGGGCACATGGGGGCAGGGCTGGTCCCTGAGAGCACTAAGATGGCACAGACAAATGGAACGCAGTATCGATTGGGCTCTGATGACTCACCATCTCAGGGGAGGGATCAGAGACAGTGATGTCACTGCTAGGGTTGGTGGTGACACTGGCAGCTGCACCTCATGCCCGCCCAGAAACCTTTTCTTGCCTTGCCAGCTTTTTTGCCTCCCCATTAAAAGACAGCGCTGGGCAAGCAAGTATTACCTTCGAGGATGTTTAGAACCTCAGTGTGGGGTCAGTGCCGTGGCTCACTTGGCTAATCCTCTGTCTGCGGCGCTGGCACCCCAGGTTCTAGTCCCGGTTGGGGCACCGGGTACTAGTCCCGGTTGCTCCTCTTCTAGTCCAGCTCTCTGCTGTGGCCTGGGAGGGCAGTGGAGGATGGCCCAAGTGCTTGGGTCCTTGTACCTGCATGGGAGACTGGGAGGAAGTACCCGGCTCCTGGCTTCAGATTGGTGCAGCACTGGCCATGGCGGCCATTAGGGGAGCGAACCATGGAAGGAAGACCTTTCTCTCTGTCTTTCTCTAACTGTCTATAACTCTCTCTCTGTCTCTCTCTCACTGTCTAACTCTGCCTGGCAAAAAAAAAAAAAAAAAAAAAGAACCTCAGTGTGCATGTCTGGGTGGGAGTCATAATGCGCTTGTGGGCATTGGCTGTGTCACAGATGGGTGCATACTTCTCTATGCACACCTCACAAGCACATACACACTCACCCATCCTCCTATCTGCCAGCTGTTTCCTGCAGTGAGGGGAATCATAGAAACTGGACCTCCAAATGGTGCCAGGGGACTAGGGTGCTGACCCTCCTTGGGGGCGAACTGAGGAGGAGCCCCTGTGTGCTCTTATCTGCTGGTATTTTGATGCCAGGCACCTCCTCACATCGGGGGCCACATCTTAAGCACAAACAGTCCACGCATTTGGGTAGGTGTGTGTGTCCCAAGAATGTGCATTCCCAATTCCGTAATCAGAGGGAAACTGGGTTGCAATGAGGCTGGGGGTGGAAGCAGAGGGGATGCATGAAGGAGAATAATTTGGGTGGGGCCAGAGACTAGAAACAGAATCCAGGACAAATGTCATCTTCATCCTCCTCTCCCTTCAAATTGAATCAATTTATCCCCCTAGATTCTGGGAGAGAGAAAGTTGTGTCTCGCCAGGTAACTACATCCCAGGAATTCAGCTTAAGTTGGGACACAGGAAAGGTTCCCAAACATGAGTGTGAATACTAATGTTATGTAAACCACATGCAAATATGTCAAGAGCAAAAATAAATAGCTGGTGAGTCTTGAAAAAGAACAATTAGCCTGAGGTGAAGCCAGTGGAGGAGCCACAGCCTAGTAATAGGGTGACATCCAGAGTCTGGGTTAAAGATGTAGCCTACTGCAGTCCCCGGAGATACTGGCCCACCTGTGGCTGATGGCAATAGTTTGTCTGGTCATAGGTAACCAACTGGTAAGTGTATTTCAAACACTCACCTGACTAATGAAACTTAGGCTTCACAATTCCTCATTCAGACAGGTCTCTTCCAAAACCTGCATTTAGCAGTTTTCATATTCGTAATTTTGCATTTTTTCTTAAAGAGGGCTCCCCAAATGGCATAGGTTTTGGACCCCACAAAACCTGCACCCACCTCTGCAATGAAGGAGGTAGTTGCATAAAATGCTGGTAAGCCCTCTGCTGTTAGTTTAATTGGCAGCCTCCTTTAAAGATCATCTTTCTCTACCAGAGATGTGTCTGTTCACATGGCCTTCTCACATGGCTTTATATGAAGAGTCTTCAAAAAGTTCATGGGACATGGTTATTATGGAAAAAGTATGTCTAGATGTGAAAATTATTTACACAAAATAAACTTATCTTTTCATTTCCATGAACTTTTTGAGGTCCTCTAGTATTCCCCTTCCTTTGAGTGGAAGAGGACCCCATGACCTGTAAGGCTGCTCCTACTTCCAGAATTCACAGTTTTGTGCTTTGAGGCTAGTATAGGATGAGGAAGCAGGTAGCTACTGTTTCACTGCATACAAGAAGAATGTGGTCCTCTTGCCCAAATCCTGAGAACCCTAAGGAGCAAGTGCTGTTAATAAACAATAATACCTCATGTTTGTGAAGCCTCTCAGAGTATGCAAAGGGAAAATGATATTCATAAGTCTGAGGCAAGGAGGAGACACCCTATGGAGATTTGTTACAGACAAGGAAACTGAGGCTCACAAAGGTCAAATTACAGTAATAATGGCTCATCAGCACAAAGCTGTTGTGTTAGCAGCAATAATCACCTATATTGATTCATTTCATTTGCTCAACAACCCTGTGAGGTAGCTACTATCATTATCTTCATTTTAGAAATGAGAACACTGCACAGAGAAGTTAAGCCACTTGCTGTTAGCCAAAGCTGTCTGGCTGCAGATTTTTTTTTTAAAAGAAACAGAGAGAGAGATCTTCTATCTGTTGGTTCATTCCTAAATACCTTCAACAGCTGGGGCTGGGTCAGCTTTCATAAGGATTCTGGAGCTCAGTTTGGGTCTCCTAATGTGTGCATTAGAAGTAAGCTGGAGGGACTGGCATTACAGTACAGGAGGTTAAGCCACTACTTGAAACACTGGCACCCAGAATACCAGTTTAAGTCCCAGCTCTTCTGCTTCCAATCCAGCTTCTTGCTAATGTGCTGGGGAAGGTAACATATAATGGTGGGGCCGGTGCCATGGCTCACTTGGTTAATCCTCCGCCTGTGGCGCTGGCATCCCATATGGGCGCCAGGTTCTACTCCTGGTTGCTTCTCTTCCAGTCCAGCTCTCTGCTGTGGCCTGGGAGGGCAGTGGAGGATGGCCCAGGTCCTTGGGCTCCTGCACCTGCATGGGAGACCAGAAGGAAGCACCTGGCTCCTGGCTTCAGCACAGCTCTGGCCATAGCGGCATTTGAGGGGTGAACCAATGGAAGGAAGACCTTTCTCTCTTTCTCTCTCTCTCTCTCTCTCTCTCTCTCTCTCTCTCTCTCTCTCTCATTGTCTATAATTCTACCTGTTTAAAAAAAAAAAAAAACATAATGGCACAAGTGCTGGGCCCTACCACCAAAGCGGTAGACCCAGATGGAGTTCCTGGCTCCTGGCTGTGGCCTGACTACTGGAACCATTTAGGGAATGAACCTGCAGATGAATGGACTCTCTTTCTCTGTCTCTCTGTCACTCTCACTCTGCCTTTCAAATAAATAGATAAATCTTTTAAAAAGAAGAAGAATGAAGTTAGAATCAGTAGTGGAGCCAGGATCTGAACCCAGGCACTCTGATATGGGATGTGGACAACCCAAGTGGCCTCTTAACCACTGGCCAAACACTGGGCACCTAGCTGCAGACTTCAATCAGTACACTACTCAAATAACTTGGGCATGACCAAAGCCAGAATTCAAATCCAGATCTGTCTGACCCAAGAACCCTTTCTCCTCACCACTAAGCACTCCCAGTGCCTGTGAGTCAGGGCGTGCAGGGGCCTGGTGAGGAGGACAGAGGATTGGCTGAAGTCCAGGTGACCAGGCCTGAGGGCCTGGGTCTAGCCACGTTCCCAATCAGGAAGGGTGAGTACTAGCATTCCTCCTCAGTTCCGGGAATGAGGTGAGCCAGCATCCACCAACCTGCCAAGAGCCTGGGTGCCAAGACGGAAGCTGTCATTCCGGCTTCCCCCAGGGTCCTCACAAACAAAAGCAGGACCACCTCCCCCCACTCCTGGAATCCCCAGACAAATGCTCCAGAGTCAAGTCAGAGGCATGGTTAGGGAGATCACTAGGGCAATGAAGCAAAGGATGATGGACGAGGTGCAGGGGTGAACTAGGAGTTAGATAAGAGATGGTGCTGAAAATCCAGGGGATAAGTAATGAAGTCCCCAACAAAGCAAAGGCAGCCACTGTGCTATGCAGAAGAGAAGCGCTGTAGGGGCTAAGGAAGGAAGGAAGGGAGGACACAGCACGGCCACATTCCAGGGAAGAAGGGAGAGGGACCTGGGAGCCTGGGGGTGGGTAGGCAATAAACAATGCAGCCTGTAGAATGGCCAGCCCCCTAGAAGCTGCCAGAATTGATAACATCCCATCTTCCTGCTCTCTGGGTCCCTCTGCAATCAGGCTGGTTCCCTGAGGCTGTGGCACAAGTGTGTGTGTGTGTGTATGAGAGAGACAGAGAGAGAGAGAGAGAGAGAGAGAGAGAGACAGAGAGAGAGAGAGAGAGAGAGAGAGAGAGAGAAAGTGGAAGTGTCAGCCCGGGCTCTGGGGCCACATCACGGGGAGGTGAGCTATGAGGAGCATCAGGAAAGCGTGATTTAGAGTCTCATTCCCTCTGCCCTTCACCAGGCTGCAAGGACAGTTCAATGTAATATATAATTACCACCGCCCCACAAGGCTGCACTGTACTTGGAGCTCCCTACCTTCCTCCTGCTCCCTCCTGCCTGCCTTCTGACTATAAATCAGTTTTCAATCCTGAGTGCTACCTGTAAATGTTCTAGTTCAGGATCCTTGCCTCATATTCCTCTGTCCCTGAGGAGTGGTTCAGGCTCTGATAAGGCTCCTGCTTCCCCAAGTCCCAGTCCTGAAACAGTCCCTATCCTGACTGATGGTGAGAGGAAAGTGGAACTGGCTTGAGGGTCTCTGGGCCCCTGGGTTAGCAGTGGGTATGCGCAGCTTCCTCAGCCAGGCTGGACATGCTCCACATCGACTGGGCTGGAAGGCAATGACATTTCCCCCATAATAGCAAGCTCTCTCCAGTCCTGCTGGGTGTCTTACCAAGCAACTGGTCCCCTCCCCTGAAGAGCCTCAAAAAACAGCACCCATGCTGTAGGCTGCTAAGGAGATGGTGCTCCCCTGAGTTGGAATGGGAGACCCCATGACGTACCTCCGGGGTGATAAAAGGACAAATGAAGAGAAGCATTTGTGAACTGTATGTCACCGGGATCTTGAGGATGATGATCCTCTTGAAAAAAAAAAAAAAACTAGGGCCGGTGCCGCGGCTCAATAGGCTAATCCTCCGCCTTGTGGTGCCAGCACACCGGGTTCTAGTCTCGGTCGGGGCGCCGGATTCTGTCCCGGTTGCCCCTCTTCCAAGCCAGCCCTCTGCTGTGGCCCGGGAGTGCAGTGAAGGATGGCCCAAGTGCTTGGGCCCTGCACCTGCCTCCTGCCTTCAGATCAGCGCAGTGTGCAGGCCACAGCGCACCAGCCGCGGTGGCCTTTGGAGGGTGAACCAACGGCAAAGGAAGACCTTTCTCTCTGTCTCTCTCTCTCACTGTCTTACTCTGCCTGTCAAAAAAAAAAAAAAAAAAAAAAGAAAAGAAAAGAAAAGAAAGAAAAAGAAAAAGAAAAAGAAAAGAAAGGAAGAGAAGAAAAGAAAAAGAAAAAAAAAGCTAGGTCCTTTCCTTCTTCCCTTCCTACCCCCCCTTTGCTCAAGGACGACACTAGGCTCACTCCTCACTGTGCCTGTACCTGCTAGTACCCACTAATGCCTGCCTTGCCAAATGGAAGCCAGGCCATGCCTCTCCCCCATTTACTTCATGTTTTAAAAAAGTATTTATTGATTGGCGCTGTGGCATAGTGGGTAAAGCCACCGCCTGCAGTGCCATCATCCCATATGGACACCAGTTTGAGTCCAGTGTCTCCACTTCTGATTCAGCTCTCTGCTATGGCCTGGCAAAGCAGTAGAAGATGGCCCAAGTCCTTGGGCCCCTGTACCCGCATGGGAGACCCAGAGGAAGCTCCTGGCTCCTGGCTCCTGGCTTCGGATTGGCACAGCTCCAGCTATTGTGGCCAGTTGGGGAGTAAACCAACAGATGGAAGACCTCTCTCTCTCTCTCTCTGCCTCTCTGTGTAACTCTGACTTTCAAATAAATAAACATTTTTTAAAAATTTTATTGAAAGGTAGTACAGAGAGAGAGAGAGAGATCTTAAATTTGCTGGTTCACTCCTCAAATGGTCAGATGGGCCAGCCCTTCCTTCCACTATTTATATGTCTTTAGAAGCTTCCTTCCTCTCTTAAGACAACATAAAATTCCTTACCAGGGGGTGGGCATTGTGGCTTAGAGGGTAAAGTTAATGCCTGCAATGCCAGATGCCCATGTTAGCATCCTGTCCCAGTTGCTCTACCTACAATCTAGTTCCCTGCTGATGCTCCTAGGAAAGCAGTGAAAGATGGCTCAAGTGCTTGGGTCCTTGCACCCATGTGGAAGACCTGGAGGAGGCTTCTGGCTCCTAGCTGGCCTGACTGAGTCCTGACTGTTGAGAGCATTTGGGGGAGTGAACCAGCAATGGAATCTCTGTTTTTCTCTCTGTAACTTCCTTTCAAATGAATGAAATAATTAATTTTTAAAAATTCCTTACCAGACCTCACAAAGCCTGACCCTTCCCACTTTTGCCTTGTCAGCCTCATTGGTCCAGTCCGCCCCTCATCACCTCGCTTGAGCCACTTGCTTCTTATTGCTCCAGCACTTCTGCCACAGAGCCTTTGCACTGGTGGGTGCTGAAGCCTGACTTCCTCATCCCCATGAAGCCTGTTTCTGTATCACTGTTCTACACTGATGACCCCACCTGAAACAGGTCCCCCAGCCTGATATGTTACTTCTGGTTCTGACACCATGTTTGTTCACTTTATAGTACTTATGATAACTCATAATTCTCTATCTATTTTCTAGTTTCCTCATTTTGGGGCTTTCCTTCCTAGAGTGCAGGTTCCACGAAGGCAGTGGCTACACTGTCCTACTTGCCTCTCTATTCCACGTGCACACACTGGCCATTAACTAAGCAGCCTCTGAATGAACTGAGTACATGGGGGGTGGCTGCCAGGAGGAGATCCTGGAGGCCGAGGCCTGCTCCACCCCATCCCCTATTATACTCCCACTCATAAACAGTGAGCCTCACCCCTCCCGAAGATAGCAGCCTTGCCCTGCCCTCCTTTTCCCTTGGGAGCACTCGCTTCCATTATGGCCCTTCCTGGCTGTCCCTGAAACTGCTCTCTGGGGCTGGTGCTTACCACCTCCCACTCCCCACTGAGTATTCAAACTAACACCTAGTGTGGGCCAGGGATCCAAGCTGAGGACAGCAAATGGACTGAGGTGGAAACTTGGTGTGTTCTAATATCCACAAAGGAAATGTAAATGCACTGAAAGTACCTTTTGAGTAAGCAGCTTTTATTGAGAGAGCTGCTCTAATCCCTAAATGACTCTGCCACAGCCAGGAGCACCCTGATGGGGGAAGGGGTGGGAAGCAGGCTGCTGTCAGAAGCCACTCTTCTTCCACGGCTTTTACATTCAGATATGCTTCTTGTGGCTAATGGAACTCAGAGATTGCTCACTTTTGTCGCTGTATTTCACTCCTACACCACCCCAACCCCCAGAGCCCGGGGCCTGACCTCTGTGTTTGCCAGAAGCTGAGGCTGCTGAGTTTCAAGGATGTGCAAAACTCTGGGAGCATAGCCACACAGCTCTGTGGGCCCATAAAGGTGTGTGGCTGTGTGAGTCGGGGGATGGGTGTCCATTTATGGACACCCGAGTAATGGGTGCCCTGTGTTGGCTGTGTCTGTTCCACCCCTGCCCTCATGTCTCCAACTATTTGTATTCCTCTTAGGCTGGCGGGGGTGGAGGGGTGAGTGGCCTCAGTGGGGGAGTCATGCTTTTTCAAGGTCTAATGACTTTTATCAGAACGATAGCGAACTGATGACACACACGCAGGCCCCTGGGAGAGACGTCAGGGAAGGAGTGTCTGGGAACAAAGTGGAGGTCAGCGTGGCCTGGGAGCTGGAGGACATCTCCCGGAAAGCCCATCCCTTTTGTTGAGCTCATAGGAGGGAAAGGGATGGGATAAAAGAGGCCTAGGAGATGCCAGAAACATATCCACATCCTTGGCAGTCTCGTACGCCTCTTCCCGAGCCCTCCAATCCATATGTTACTCTCTTGCCCTCCAAAGCACTCCCCTTGACCATGGAGCTATGAGGGCTTGGCTGGCTCTTCTCTCCCAGCCTCCTCCACCTTGGTCCTGACCCAAAGGCAGGGCCTGCCCTGAGATGGAGAAAGGGGCACACTGAGAGCACAGATAACAGAAATCTGAGCAGGCAGGGGCACATAGGTGGCCCCTACAGGTCTTGGAGGACCAGAAACTGGAAAGTCGCCCTTTGGGTATGGGGTCTGTTGAGGCTAACTGGCCTCCCTCTTCTTTCATAATGGACTTAGAGCCAGGTAAGTTTTCACTGAGGAAAGGAAAGGAGCACACAGAAACTCACAGAACATCTATAACTTGAACAACTTGGGAGGTCACAAACCACCGGCTCCTCTCATTGCTCAGAGGTCAGTGACCCTTTGTCAAGGTTCCAGAGAGATTTCACATCACCCAGGAAAAGCTCCTCCAGCCCATCCCTGGAGGCAGCCACCTGTCTCCACATGGGAGAGCTCCAGCCTCCTCAGCACAGTCTGGCACACAGTAAGTGCTCAATGTTAGCAGTTGTATTAGCATAATCTCCTGGAGGAAAGCCCTGCAGAGGGGCTCAACCTCTAGGACTCTGGGAGTTAGGTGGGGCTGGGAGCAATGAGAAGCAGGCATGGTGCCGAGATACTGCACTCAAGGAGCAAGGAGGAGAGCACCTGGCCCGTGCTGTGGCCCTGACATGGCCCCTCCTCCACCTATCCCAGCCTCCCAGGGGCATCCTCCCTCTGGGTGCTGTAGGGAGTCCTTCCTCAGGCCCAGGCAGACTCAGTGACCTTTTGCTCAAGTCTGCAAATATATTCCTGGCTAGCTTGGAAATGAAATTGTGCTCAACATTTGTATAGGGCTTTTCTATCACTCAGCTCTTTGCAGACATTATCTAATTAAATGGAGGAGATGATGGGGCAGAGAGGAAGAAGGGCCTGGCCCCTACAGTGGCGTACTTCAGGCTTTGTGACCAGGGAAGCTCATCTCATTCTTCCCTTCTCTACCTTTCTTTTTTAAAGCTTTATTTTTTATTTACCTGAAAGAGTTACAGAGAGAGAGAGAGAGAGAGAGAGAGAGAGAGAGAGAGGACTTTCATCCACTGGTTCATTCCACAAATGGCTGCAATGGTCAGGGCTGGGCTAGACTGAACCAGCAGCCAGGAGCTTCTTCTGGGTCTCCTATGTGGGTGCAGGGGCCCAAGCACTTAGGCCATCCTCTGCAACTTTCCCAGGTGCTGAAGGGAAGTGGGATATGGGATGCAGAGCTACAGGTAGCGGCTTAACCTGGTACGCCCCAGTGCCATCCCCTTCCCTTCTTTTCTCCTGCAATAATGGACTTACCCTAAAAAGGAAGCAGGGGTGGGCATTGTGGCATGGGTTAGACCACTCCTTGTGTCATCCCGTGCTGGAGTGCTTGAGATGAAGCCCCCACCTCCATTTCCAATCCAGTTTCCTGATAATAATGCTCCTAGAAGGCAGCAGATGATGGCTCAAGTACTTGGGTCCCTGCCAGCCCTATGGGAGACCTGGCTCCTGGCCTAAGGTTGGTCCAGCCCTTGCTATTGTGGGCATTTGCGAAGTGAACCAGTGGATGCAGGATCTCTGCCTTTCACGTACTAAAAATAAATAAACTCTACATTACAAAAAGAGGAAACAACACCTGGGATATTGGTTACTGAGCGAAACAGCAAGGGAGGGGAGAGAGATGGGGATACATTGAGTAGATAAGGGTCTTCTGAGGTCACCTTGTGTCACACCTCAGTGTGAGACTCAGCACTGACTGAGTCTTAAAGTGAAGTTCTGTATCTGCCATGAATGGGTAGGCCACCTTTGTTCCCCATATTTCCCTCCTATGGAGGAGGAGACAAAGACAAAATAACTAAAGCCAGAGCAAGTTGCCAGAGTTCCTTCCCAGATGGCTAAGGGGCACAGGGGACTCAGCTTGGAGACTAGAACCAACTCATCACCCCTCTGGAAGTCACAATCTTGGGCAGTAGCTCCTAGCCTGGAGAGAAGCAAACAAGCCCCTGAGCCCCATATTCTTCCTGGCCAAGAGGGCTGGAGAAGAGTGTCAGCACAGTGTCAGCACAGTGTCTTGCACTACCCCATCCCCTCACCCCCAGTCTAGCCCCACCTTCCTCAGCTCCTGCTTGTGCCAACTGCAAGGACATGAGGGGAACTGCCCTTTATGAGGCAAACACATTCTCTACCCTGACCCCATCACAGACACCGGAAGGTGGGGACTCAGCCCCCCACTTCCACAGTGAGTGACCTACAGGTCTGGCTGCCTCTGTCCACCCTGATCCCATCAGTCTGCTTGGTGCTGATTGGAAAGTCAGCAATTCTGGAGGCCCCGCCAAGTCCAGCAGAGGAGGGCCTGACCTCCCCTCACTGTAATTATCTGTCTCATAAAAAATAGACATTGAACTTCATAAAACCAATTAAGACTGTGGGGCCAGGGCATGGGAGCAAGCAGGAGTCCCGGGAGCTCTGGTGACACTGGAAGCCAGCTCCAAGGACAGAGCAGTCCCTGTAACTCCCTCCCCTTAGGCCTAGTCCCAAAGGCCATGTGAACAAAGCCCCTGCAGATGCAATAGAAGGGGCCAGACCAGAGGAAGGACTGGCTGGCTTCAGGGCCAGAAAGCACTGCAGTGGTTTCTTCCCTTATGTGACCAGCAGCACAACAAAGCCTGGTTCTTTCCTCCACAGCCCTGTCTGGCTCCAGAAAACCTCAAGAGCTTCTCATCAAGTTACCAAGGCAACGGCAGCTCTGCAAGATTCACAGTGATGTTGGAGAGGGAGCAGAGACTGACAGGAGCCCTGGACAGGATGCCAGGGTGGGGGCACACATCCAAGAGTGAGCAGGGAGGCAGGGGTTCCGAGCCAGAGCAAACAGCTCCTGCCTCCTTGTGCAGCCTGTTCTAGGATCTGTTTTCCTGCAGGGTCTGGGTTTGTTTTACACAGTTCGGTCTCAGGTGAATGAGAAGACAGTATCAAATCTTCCTTCCCTGTCATGTGGGGATGAGGATGGGGGCAGGGGAAGCTCCTCCACAACCTCAAAGCATGCCTGACAATACAGCTCCCCCTACCCCTTCCTGCCCATGGCCAAGAGTACTCCTGCTTTCAAAGAAGTACCTCTCGCCTCAGTGGGGGCAGGCATCTAGCCTAGTAGGTTTAGATGCCCATATCCCATTTTATTAATTCAATACCTGGGCTCAATACCTGGCCCTGGTTCCTGACTCCCAGACCCTGGGAGGCAGTGCTGAGGGCTCCAGTAATTGTATTCCTGCTACCTACATGGGAGATATGAATTGAGTCCCCAGCTTCCAGCTTCAGCCCAACCCAGTCTCTGTCCTAGCCATTGCCGGTATTTGGGGAGTGAACCAGAAGATATGGAGCTCTCTCTCTCTCTCAAAATAAAAAATAAAAAATAAAAAAAAGGAAAAAAAAGATAATGGAACTCTGGTAACCTACATGATGGCCCCTCAGGAAGCAATCCTGACAATAAGGCATAGTGTACACAGGCTGCACTGGAATCAGACAGAAGTGGGTTTGGCTCTGGCTTGGTCATTGTCTAAGACTTCATGACCTTGGGGAAATCACATCTTTCTCAAGTCAGTCTCAGTTTCTTTAGCTAAAAATGGGGATAATTTTTAATTAATGATGAATTTTCAGGCTTTAATAGTACCACAGATAGTATGTGCTTGCACAGGGCCTGGCACTGGGTCAGTTAAAAAAAATACTGCTGAGGTGGGCTTTTAACCTAGCAGTTAGGATGCTCAGATCTAGGGTATAGGCATTATGCTTTAGCAGGTTAAGCCAATACTTGGGATGCCTGAATCTATCAGAGTGTTTGGGATTGGGCATGCCTATGCATCTATTTCCA
Source organism: Sylvilagus floridanus (assembly GCA_949820135.1). NCBI lineage: Eukaryota > Metazoa > Chordata > Mammalia > Lagomorpha > Leporidae > Sylvilagus > Sylvilagus floridanus. The sequence continues at coordinate 24,599,510 of OX463241.1, read as the reverse complement.
ACCCAGCTTTCTGCTAATGCACATAGGAGATAGAGATGATGGCTCAAGTACTGAGTCCCTGTCACCCACATGGGAGACCTGGATGGAGTTCCTGCCTCCTTGCTTCAACTTGGCCCAGGCTTGGCTATTAAATGCATTTGCAAAATGAACCAATAGATGGAAGATCTCTATTTCTGTTTCTGTCACTCTGCCTTTAAAATACATAAAAATCAACAAACAAACATTAAAAGAATAAAAAGGATGCCCAGGACTCAGGCATAGCTTCCTTTAGGACAAATTCACAGGTCAGGCCTGTTCTCAGCTCCACTGGCAACAAAACCTCTGTCTCCATCCCAACTGTCTATTCTCACACCAGCCCTTGAACAAAGAGAATGTAGAGGCACCAGGTACCCAAAGGTCAAGCTCTTCTTCTGGGGCTGTGTAACCCGACACAGCTCCCTATTTCCCTGTGCCCACACAAGCCCTTTTAGTAGAATGGAGAAATTCCTAAGGGTTGGTAGATTTGGGGGTAATGGGGTGGGGGATGTGGGATGAGGGATGGGGGCAGAGGAAGCCTAAGGAAGACAGAAATCAGGATTGGGACCTTGGAAAGCCCCTTCCCCCTCTGAGGCTTTTCCTCAGGGCATCTGCTGCCCTTAAATCTCCTGCCAGGTCAATTTTCTGGTCAGGAACGTGACACACCCTGCTGCCCTGCTCAGCACTCAGCCTCAGCCCAGCACCATCGGACTCTGGACTCAGGGACAGGTCCAGGTAAAGAGGACTGGGTAGGTCTGGGAGAAAGGGAAAGCCACATTTTTTTTTTTTTTTTGACAGGCAGAGTGGACAGTGAGAGAGAGAGACAGAGAGAAAGGTCTTCATTTTTGCTGTTGGTTCACCCTCCAATGGCTACCGCAGCTGGTGCACTGCGGCCTGCACACCGTGCTGATCTGATGGCAGGAGCCAGGTGCTTATCCTGGTCTCCCATGGGGTGCAGGGCCCAAGCACTTGGGCCATCCTCCACTGCACTCCCTGGCCACAGCAGAGAGCTGGCCTAGAAGAGGGGAAACCGGGACAGAATCTGGCGCCCCGACTGGGACTAGAACCCAGTGTGCCAGCGCCACAAGGCGGAGGATTAGCCTATTGAGCCGCGGCGCTGGTGAAAGCTACATTTTCCCCCATCAAGAACCATTAGGCAGGCCTGGCTAACAGCAACACAGAAATATTCAAGAAACAATTCTGAAGAAAACTGGGACCCTTCAGCTCCCTCAGGAAAGCCAAACTAGAGTGGGCTGTTAGGGTCAGGAAAAGCTCTAGGAGTTACACTATCCCAAAACTAGGACCCAGCCAGCCTTGGCCATGGCTCCCATATGACCTGCCCCACAAGCTGATCTACCTAATGAGAAGTTTCAGGACAAACAAGAAAACTCTCAAGTCTGTCTATCAGAAAAAGAATGTTTCCAGGTCTCAAAGGATCTGCCTCGCCCACCTTCAGATAAAAGGCTGGACAAAATGCCCAACACTCTGAGCCAAAGTGAAGTTATCAGGGCCCTAGGATGACCCAGGAGCACCCCCTGCTGTCTGGTTTGACTGAAGCTAGTTGGGGGTAAGGAAGAAAAGGACAGTTCAAGTGGACTCTATCTGTAATATCCAAACACAGCTGCTGACGCAGGCCTGGCTTTGAGACTGTCCCCTCAACACAGTGCCAGAGCCTGGACTTGCCCAGGGGCCATCAGGACCATGGAGAAGGATGTCTAGAAAGCAGCTTGCCCACGGGAAGGACGCCTAAGTTGTCACTGATGGGGCCCTGCAAACCAGAGCTCTGTAGGGCTGTCCAGCCTGCTGATGTCCCCAGCTTCGAGAAAAAGCCATGTGCCCATAGCAAATCCAGTCTCTCTCTGAGCCTGCAAAAGAAGAGGCTGAGACACACAGAGAAAATTATCTCAGGGCAATGCAAGTGTAGTGGCGGATCTGCCAGCCCTGAAGACCCTCTGTTCTCCACAAACCTTCCAGAGACATATCCACATTTGCCACTGACAGACAGTAACAGCAACTAACAAAAAAACCTGCTGCTCCTTGTCTGTAAACATAGGAGAGACTCAAGGACTCCTCAGGTTTGCTTCTAACATTCTACAAACTTACAGAGCTCCACCCTCGCCACAGTGACTTCCTTCTCTCCTGAACCATCCACTCCTGCCCTCCTTCCCCCCAGACACGAATCTGTCTTGCTGCGTCTGAAATAGTGGCAGCGGGGAGGGAGAATCTCCACTCCAACATGTCCCAGTTTCATGACCAGAAAGAGTGATGGAAGGAAAAAGAGAGGAAAGGCTGAGAAACTTCGGGAGGAGAAAGAAGAATTGAGAGTAAAGGAGTAGACAGATGACCCAATAAAACCTAGATAAATGTCTATAAGAAACCATGTGAGTGACGGGAGGGGTAGAGGGTAGAGAGCAAGTTCAGTTCCTGTCTAGTTGTGTCTGAGAGCATGCGCGTGTGTGTCTGCATGTGCTCTCTCTCTCTCTCTCTCTCTCTCTCTCTCTCTCTCTCCATGTACCTGGACTGTGGGAAGAGGTTGGCTGGCTGTGTACGGGGTAGTAGAGGGCAGCTCTCCTCTCTTGCCTCAGTGAGTTCTGTCCCTACCTACAGAATTATCTTTCCCCTCATCATAACCCCCTCCCTGCCCCTAGTTTGCCAGCCTTCTAGCACTAGAAGCAGCTTTTCAAAGCAGCTCCCTCCTTGAGCTGACAGAACCGGGGGTTGGGGGTGGGGGGCTGGGGGGTTGGAAGGGAGGGGAGTGAGTTTTCTTCCACCCAGAGTGCTACCTCCCCTGCTCCTCTTTCATCACTGCCTTGGGCAGCTGTAAGAGTACTGGGCTGCCTATTGCCCAGGGCAGGAGACAGTTTGACTGGGTGGCTGGGGAGAGGCCTAGAGCAGCAGCATCCCCATGGATGCCAATACCCTCTGTCTTCCTTCTCTCTGTAATTAAAGAAACAAAAGGTAAAGCCTTCCTGTCAGTGCTTACAACCACTCTGCAGTCAGCCCAGCTTTCCAAAATCTCTGCCCAGGCTGGCCACAGCCCTGTACTCCCAGGCAGCCTGTACTTCTCAGACCTTGAGGAGTCGCTCCAGGACATCACACCCTGAAAGACAGATCTGCTCTTGGAATGCAGGGAGACAGTGATGAATTCGCCCACACACTAGCAAGCCACTCCCATTAACTCCTGTTTCCAAATAATTTCTTTTAAGTCACCAAGGATGAGACTGGGGAGGAGAAGGTAAGCCCATGACATCACTCTCTTGTGGGGATTCCTCCTTTAAATTTGGCCAGGGCCAGGCAGGAGTACCTGGTGCTTATGCTCTGAGTCCTTGTCCCAGCCCTGCCACCCGACAAGGTCTCCTCTGACCTAAGTTCTTGTCCACTTCCCCTTCCATGGGTTGTGGAAAGACCATGCGGATGTGGGCTCACCCTCCACTTCCTGCAGGTTTTAGGACACTGGCTGCTCCTGGGCAGAGTGGAGCTGCCTGCTGGGAGCATCCCAACTCCTCTGGCAGAAAAGAGAGCATCTCCTTTGTGGGCAGAAGGTCCAAAGTGGGAGGATATGGGGATACCAGAGATCTGTACTGCAGTTCTGAGTTCATTCATTCCCTCCCAAATTACCCTAAGTACTGCCCTCACTCTACTGATGAGCAAGTGAGGAGCCAATGTGTCCAAAGCTGGAAAGAGACAGGGAGGAATAGGTATCTCAAAGTCTGCCTTTAGGAAGACTGTGTCCTAGTGGGGAAGGGGACCAGGAAGCAGGTAGTATTTCAGGGCTGAGTGTGCCTACCTCTCTTGGCTCTGGAACATAGGTTCTCTAGCTCAGACTTAGAGTGCCAGCCTGTGCCCTGCTCACACTGCCTGCTGCCAAGCCAGCCTCCAGCTGGGAGGTTTGTACATCTTGGGGACGGGCCAGGTGGGGCCTGGAAGGCAGTAGAAACAGAGAGGGAAGAGCTGGCATTTCGACAGGCCCTGAAGGCAGGCAAGAGGAAGAAAGTTGGGCAGATGGGCCTGAACTGGCCATGTGGAAGGCTGGGCTGAGGGAGAAGCATAGGCATAATGTGACCTGGCTGAAATGCAGCTTTACACAATTGGTGATCTGAGCACTTTTGCTTTCCTCCATTCTCCCTATGCTCTCCAAATTGCCTGCTTCAGATGTGATTCTTTCCAAATGGGCAGTCTCCTCCCACAGAGGGACTGGCGTGTGGAGGGATGCTGTGCACTGATTACTAACATCCTAGCCTTCTTCTAGCAGCAGCAGGCTGGGGAGCTAGTGGCCCAGACCACAACAGGAGCAGTCTCAGATGTTCTGTTCCAGCAGATCGGAGAGGGTTTCCCATGGCTCAGGCTTGAGGCTGAGGGGCCAGGATAGGAAAAGCAGGAGAGAAGATGCCACTGAGCTCTTAGTCAATCTGTCAGCTTGTTGGTAACTGGAATACAAATGCCCATATGGACTCTCCCTGCTTGGAAGGAGCAAAGTCAGCGTCTTCCAGCCCCATGAATCTAATGGCTGAGGCTCAGAGTTGGGGTCGCCATTAGAGGTGTTCTACCTCTTCCAGGTCCTGAAGTTTCCAGAATTGAAGGGATGGTGAATAGGAACAATTACTGGCACTAGCTGGTTCTCTCCACCCTCCATGACTTTTAGTAGACACTCAACTTTCTCAAGTATTTTGGTGAATGCAGGTAGGAGCAGAGTACTGTTCCTTTCCAGCATCTTGCAGGGTAGCCAGTGGTTTGAGTAGTCTGATGTGGTTCAGGCTACCGTAACAAAGCACCAAAAACTGGGTGGTTCTCAAACTATAGAAATCTATTCCTCACAGCTCTGAAGACCAGAAGTCCAAGCCTGGAGTACAAGCCTGGTTGGGTTCTGGTGAGGGTCCTCTCGTGGGCTGCAGATGGCCAACTTCTCATTGTATCCTCACACAGCTGAGGGCCAAGAGGACACAAGCTCTCTCATGACTCTTACGAGAACACTAATCCCATTCATGAGGGCTCCACCCTCATGACCTCATATAATTCTAATCACTTCCCAAAGGCCTACTCAAAAAAATTTTAATATTTTATTTGAAAGAGTGACAGAGAAAGACAGATCTTCCATTCAGTAGCTTACTCCCAAATGCCCAAAACACTGGGAATCCATCCACCCACATGTGTGGCAGGGATCCAAGTACTTGAGCCATCATCTGTGGCCTCCCAGAATGCATTAGCAGGAAGCTGGATAGGAAGTGGAGAAGCCTGGACTTCAACTAGGATGTCAGGATCTGAGTGTCCCAAGTGGCCTCAAAATCTGCTATGCTACAATGCCTAATTGTTTAATAAAATTTATAGGAGCCCATTGGTGTGGATGGAGCTCCTGTACTAGGCCCAGCTGGCCAAACCAGATTGGAGTTACTTATGATAAAGTTTCACATCATCAAGGTGAAATAAAGTTGTTTATCTGATCTTCTGAGAAATCAGAAGAATAGATTATTGTCAAATTCCCAAGCAAGACAGTTCTAACTGGTATGATAAAGGAGCTCCCTTTGCTTTAACATTTATAAAGAAAGTTAACTTCAAAACAAACTTTCTGCTTTTTGTTTTCTGTTTCAACTTTCCTCAGCCTTCTGTCCACAAAACCAGTCTCCTCTGCTCAGCTCATTGGAGCACTCCTTCAATTTTATGGAATGAATTGTTGCCCAACTATAGAATTTCAAATAAAAGCCAATTCATATCTCTAAATCTCATTGGTTCTATTTTTGTCTTTTGACAGGTCCCCCCTCCTACTATCGTCATACTGTTTCAGTACACAAATTTCATGTATGGGATACAAACATTCAGCCTGTAGGAAGGAGCAAACACATTGTGAGGTCAAGAATATCAAGGGACAATTCTTCAAGACTAGCATCATCTCTGAGCATATGTCTGGTTATTTGTAAATGAGGATACTCTAAACACTCCTCCTGTAGATCAAAGTTACAGAACAGAACCCAAGCTCTTCAAGGGTAGCAGCAGAAGTAGTAGCAGATTCAGAACCACCAATTCTTAGTGCCAAAAAATCCTCAAGAATTCCCCTAGATTCCAGAGCAAAGGCCTTCACCATCTATAGCAGGAGTGGGGAAGTTTTTTTTTTTTTCTGTCAAGGGCCATTTGGATATTTATAACATCATTCATGGACTATACAAAATGATCAGCTTAAAAATTAGTCTGCTAGGCTGGCGCTGCGGCTCAATAAGCTAATCCTCCGCCTTGCGGCGCCGGCACACCGGGTTCTAGTCCCGGTTGGGGCACCGGATTCTGTCCCGGTTGCCCCTCTTCCAGGCCAGCTCTCTGCTGTGGCCCGGGAGTGCAGTGGAGGATGGCCCAAGTGCTTAGGCCCTGCACCCCATGGGAGACCAGGAGAAGCACCTGGCTCCTGCCATCGGATCAGCGTGGTGCACCGGCTGCAGCGCTCCGGCTACGGCGGCCATCGGAGGGTGAACCAACAGCAAAAGGAAGACCTTCCTCTCTCTCTCTCTCACTGTCCACTCTGCCTGTCAAAAAATAAATAAATTTTAAAAAATTAGTCTGCTATAGATTTACTGAATTTCAAGCCCCACCTGCAGCTGCCTTGGCAGCAACAGACCAGAAGACTTCCTGGGCCTTATATGGCTTGCAGGCCTGATGTTCCCAACCACTCGACTAGAGTATGGGCTTTTGGATTTTGAAGGGGGAAGCAAGTGATGTGCAGTCATTCATGAATAGAGGTAGTCAATAAACACTGGATGAGGACCACTGGGACAGGAATATGCTCCAAAAGAGGCCAATGTTCCCTAATTTGAGAAAAGAAGGCTACAGTTGAAGTGATAGGGTCTTGCTACTTCAGTCAAAGTAAAAAGGACCCTATACTGTCACTCCTACAAAAATGGAGGTAGAGCGCAGGTTATCATCAGGTTGGTTCCTAAGCTGGCATGAATCATTTTCAGGGTACCTCTGAGCCTACCCGGGCCCTAATCTATACCTAGCTGCTCCCTTTCCAGCTGAGGCTGGGAACGCTGGTAGACACTCACAACTTCACTCTTCACAGGACTGCCATTAAGGAGTCTGATTAGAGAGTCCCACGCTGGGCTGCTAATAGTTTGGGGACATTTAGAACAAATAATTTCCCAGACATCTGCATGAACACAGCCCAGGAAGAAAACAAATATTTTAATCTCAAAGACATAGAAGATTAGGAGGGGAGGGGTTTCCTTCCACTTACTCTGCATCCTTGGTTCCTCCTGTAAGCTTCTGCAATTCTCAGGTCCAGGGATCCCTTCTGATCAGGAAAGAGGTGATGGAAGAGGAGAACAAGTCTTTACTCACCCAGACATATGTGAATGGAAGAGATTTTCAAAGATGTACCCAGGGGTGGGAGGGTGGAAGGAATTTTCCAGAAACTGCCTGGGCCACCAACCCCGATGCTCAGGAAGTCCTTGACGTCACATGTGAATGAATCTGTGATAACTCAAGCCCACTTCCTCTTGGTTGAAGGGTTAGAGGAAAGATCTGAAGGTGGAAGCTTTAGACTTGAATTCGTTGCTCTAGGCCAAGGGTTCTCCCAATAGGGTTGTGACTGGCAGCAGAAACTGGGAGCCTCCAAGAAATCTAAGTTATCAGGCCTACACCAGACTTACTGAATCAAAAACTCTGGGTGTGGCAATAGGTAAACAAGGTTCAACAAGACAACTCCCCCTGCCCTGCCCAGTATATGTTAGATAACCAATGTTCTTGGCCTTTCCCTTCAGACAGAAAGGGAATGCAGAGAGCAGGAAGAATCAGGAGGACATGCAACAAGCAGCTTCGTTCAAAGGGGAAAAAATGGAACTTTCCTAATGTGGAATCCCAGGGCCAGGCCTCGGAGGAGGCCTCTGATCTTCTCTAGTTGTAAATGTCAGAGCAATGTCTAAGTGGCCCAGCCAGGAGGAATCTGGGGAAAATAACCAACCATGACCTTTTGCATTTTGCCCAGAGCAGGAAAGGATAATGGAGCAATCATTTCAGGTAATTTATCTCTTGCTCAGCACCAGCTTTTCTCAGCTACCTTTCCCTCCAGCTGGGGTCCCTGACACTCCCAGCTCTCCCCCTATTTCCTATTTCTCTATTTCCCCCAGCCCTCTGGCTGGACTACCCCTCCAATTTCTTTTCCCATCACCCACTAATTGAGAGCTGATTCAAATTGTTTTTTAAGTAGACTAGCACTTAGTGAAGCCCTCCCCTGAAGGGAAGAAGAAAAAGGCCACCATAAACATAGAACTGGGGGCCGGCGCCGTGGCTCAACAGGCTAATCCTCCGCCTTACGGCGCCGGCACACCAGGTTCTAGTCCCGGTTGGGGCGCCGGATTCTGTCCCGGTTGCCCCTCTTCCAGGCCAGCCCTCTGCTGTGGCCAGGGAGTGCAGTGGAGGATGGCCCAAGTGCTTGGGCCCTGCACCCCATGGGAGACCAGGAAAAAGCACCTAGCACCTGGCTCCTGCCATTGGATGAGCGTGGTGCGCTGGCTGCAGCGCGCCGGCCGCGGCAGCCATTGGAGGGTGAACCAACGGCAAAGGAAGACCTTTCTCTCTGTCTCTCTCTCACTGTCCACTCTGCCTGTCCAAAAAAAAAAAAAAAAAAAAAAAAAAAATATATATATATATATATATATATATATATAGAACTGGGGCCAGCATTGTGGCATAGTGAGTAAAGCCAACACCTGCAATGTCAGCATCCCATGGGGGCACGGGTTTGAGGCGAAACCTGGCTGCTCCACTTCAGATCCATTCCCTGCTAAAGGCCTGAGAAAGCAGCAGAAGATGGCCCAAGTGACTGGGCCTCTGCCACCCATGTGAGAGACCCAGATGAAGCTTTTGGCTCCCAGCTTCGGCCTGGCCCAGCTCTGGCTGATACACCCACTTGGGGAGTGAACTAGCAAAAGGAAGCTTTCTCTGTCTGTCTCCCCCTCTATATAACTCTTTCAAATAAATAAGTTAATCTTAAAAAAAAAATAAAAACTAGAACTATGGTAAGCCAAGTTACCTTCATAGCCCTCCCTCTTCCTCCATCTAGGCAACACCAGCGTGGTGCTACCCTAAAGAAAGAAGCCAGTCTTTACCTGATGCTTCTTTTATGGCAAGCCTGAATGGTCACACGTGCAAAGGAAAAAATAAAGAATAAAATTGGAACTCCTAACCAATGCACAAGTTTCCTGAGGATCAGTGCTGGCTTATAGCTTGTACTCCTTTTAGATCTACAATAACAGATAGCTATTACACTAGATGTGTAATGAATATTTGATAAAGTAAACTAAGGAGCCTATTTGTAAACTGGAACCACAGTAAAGATCAAGAAATGGGTCTTCCTGAAATGACCAAGGAGAAAGCCACACTCTGCTACCTTTGTGTCATGCATGGGCATCTTCCTCCATTCATCCATTCAGTAAGCACATGTGGCACATCTGCACCCCAGGTCACGTGCCCCAGTAGAGGGAACAGACATAAGGTAAGCAAATGTATAATATTTAGGCAGTACTAATAGCCTGAGGGGAAAATTAAGTGTAGTAAAGGGATGAGGGATGGTGGGAAGAGAGGTCAGAGAAAGCCCTCTAAGAAGGAGACATTTGTACAGATTCCTGAAGGAGGCAAAGGATCTAGAAATAAAGCTATCTAGGGGAAGAGGGCTGCAGGCACCGGTAATAGCAACTTCACACGTTCTGAAGCAGAGGCATTTTACGAGGAGTCCAGCATGGTTCGAGTGGATTGAGCAATGGAGAGAGGTAGGAGAGAAGGTCAAAGACAAATTGGTGCTCAAATCATGCAGGATCTTGTAGATGATGGTTTACTGAAAGTCTAGTCCTTGTCAATGGTGCTGTGGACCAGGTATGAAGATAAAGGAAAGAAAAAATTTAAGATCTAGTGGTAGCGGCTAGCACTGTAGCGTAGCAGGTAAAGCTGCCGCCCACAGTGCTGGCATCCCATATGGATGCTGGTACAAGACTCGGCTGCTCCACTTCCAATCCAACTCTCTGCTATGGTCTGGGAAAGCAACAGAAAATGGCCCAAATCCTTGGCCTTCTGCACCCACATGGGAGACCCAGAAGAAGCTCCTGGATCCTGGCTTCAGATCGGTGCAGCTCTGGCTATTGTAGCCATCTGGGGAGTGAACCAGCAAATGGAAGACCTCTTTATCTCTCTGCCTCTGCCTCTCTGTAACTCTGTCTTTCAAATAGATAAACCTTAAAAAAAAAAAAAAAAAGATCTCCTGGTAGACAAAGAAGATAGCAAATGTCTCTACTGTGCTGAGTAAGGGCAGCTCAGGGTTTTAAGTATTTCAGAAGGGGAAGCTGTACTTGGAAGGACATGACTAATGGCACATCAGGAATTCCAAGCAGGGGGTCAGGAGTAGAAAACCAATGTTGATGAGTTGTGGGTCCAATAACAGGTTTTTTTTTTTTTCTAAGATATCTTAAACATTAGCCCAGTTTCTTGAGAAATATGTTTAAAGGAGACTAATGGCTTGATCTTAACAGGGGTGGAACATAACAGGATATTCTGCATGAGTGAGTACCTGAAACACATTATTTGGCTTAAATCTGAAAGAGACAAAGTATTGTGTTAAGATTCTAGTGTTACATTAATCATTAGTAAGCCCAATGACCCTAGAGTCTATGATTAGTATGGTTTATTGTGCTTAGTTGCCTGTACCCTATTAACTTTGCTACAATGGCAGGAATTTTAGAATTGTTTTTAAAAGTTTATTTATTTATTTGACAGAGCAAGAGCAAGAGACAGAGAGATATCTTCCATCTGCTGGCTGACTCCTCAAATGCCTGCAATATCCAGGGATGGCCCAGGCTGAAACCAGGAGTCAGAAAATCCATTTGGGTCTCCAGTGTAGATAGCAGGGACCTGAGTACCTGAGTCATCTGCCTTCCAGGGAGGCTGGGTCAGAAGCAGAGGCAAGACTCCATCCCAGGAGCTGGCACTGTGGCATAGCAGGTTAAGTTGCTGCCTGTTGTGCTGGCATCCCATATGGACGTCGGTTTGAGTCCCAGCTGCTCTGGTTCCTATCCGGCTCTCTGCTATGGCCTGGGAAAGCAGTCAAAAATGGTCCAAGTCCTTGGGCCCCTGCACCCATGTGGGAGACTTGGAAGAAACTCCAGGCCCCTAGTTCCAGATGGGACCAGCTCTGGCCATTGCAGCCATTTGGGGAGTGAACCAGTGGATAGAAGACTCTTGTTCTCTCTACCTCTGTGTCTGTAACTCTGCCTTTCAAATAAAAAAAAAAAAAAAGACTGGATCCCAGGGACACTGATACAAACACAGTTGATCCAAGAGGCAGATTAACCTGCTGTGCCACAATGCCTTCTTTTTTTCTTTAAGATTTTATTTATTTGACAGATAGAATTACAGACAGTGGGAGACAGACAGAGAAAGGTCTTCCTTCTGTTGGTTCACTCCCCAAATGGCCGCAATGGCTAGAGCTGCACCAATCGAAGCCAGGAGCCAGATGCTTCTTCCTGGTCTTCCATGCAGGTGCAGGGGCCCAAGCACTTGGGCCATCTACTGCTTTCCCAGGCCACAGCAGAGAGCTGGATTGGAAGAGGAGCAACCGGGACTAGAACTGGTGCCAATATGGGATGCCAGTGCCACAGGCAGAGGATTAACCTAGTGCACTACACTGCACTAGTTCCCACAATGCCTTCTTTTTAGTTTTATTTCTGAGTGAGATGGGAAGTCATTGGATGGTTATGCACAAACAGGTGACACATTCTGATTTAATAGGACTACTCTGGCTGTTGTATTGAGAACCTGTAGAAGGCAGATATAAGAAACTATTTAGGCCGGCGCCGTGGCTCAACAGGCTAATCCTCCACCTTGCGGCGCCGGCACACTGGGTTCTAGTCCCGGTTGGGGCGCCAGATTCTGTCCCGGTTGCCCCTCTTCCAGGCCAGCCCTCTGCTGTGGCCCAGCAGTGCAGTGGAGGATGGCCCAAGTGCTTGGGCCCTGCACCCCATGGGAGACCAGGAAAAGCACCTGGCACCTGGCTCCTGCCATCGGATGAGCGCCATGAGCCGGCCGCAGCGCGCCGACTGCGGCAGCCATTGGAGGGTGAACCAACGGCAAAGGAAGACCTTTCTCTCTCTCTCACTGTCCACTCTGCCTGTCAAAAAAAAAAAAGAAAGAAAGAAAGAAAGAAAGAAAGAAAGAAAGAAAGAAAGAAAGAAAGAAAGAAAGAAAGAAAGAAAGAAACTATTTAGGAAACTGTAGAAGAGCCAGGGTTGTCCCCCCAAATTTATTATCTCCTTCCACATTTTAGCTAGGTAGTTGGCTGCTCAGAAAAAGGACCACATTGCCCAACATCATTTGTAGCCAGGTAGGGCCCAGTGACAAAATGCAACCAACAAAATGAGAATAGAAGCAATAACTGAAACTTTTAATTCATATTCTTAATTCTTTTCTGTGATTTCATAACTTTAATCAACAGTTAGTTCTCATTCACACTCTGTAAATTTTTGAAAGTGGCGATGAGTACCTAAGTAACCAAAATATAGAGGTTGTTTGGTGATTCTCCATCCTGTATCTCTTTCTCTATCTCTTTCTCTCTCTTGGTAATCCTACCTTTCAAATAAACAAATAAATCTTTAAATAGATAAATAAATAAAATGTCCGTGCGACCTAGAGCAATCTTGACATTCAATGCAATCCCTGTCAAAATACCAATAGCATTCTTTACAGAATTAGGAAAAAAAATCCTAAAAGTAATATGGAATCACAAAAGACCTAAAATAACCAAAGGATCCTCAGCAAGAAAATTCAAGCTGGAGGCATCATAATACTTCATTTCAAAGCATACAACAAAGCTATAGTAACTAACACAGCATAGTATTGGCATAGATCAACGGAATAGAACAGACAGCCCATAGATTAATCCATGTACATGCACACAGACACTGATTTAGGTCTTTGATCCATCTTCAGTTGATTTTTGTACATGGTGAAAAGTATATGGATCTAATTTAATTCTTCTACATACATACATCCAGTTATGCCCCAGCTCCAGCTCCAGCCACAGCCTCAGCCCCAGCTGTTGTGATCATCTGGGGAATGAACCGGAGGATAGAACATCTCATTCTCTGTCTGTCTCTTTCTCTATATATCCTGCCCTTCAACTAAATATTAAAAAAAAAAAAAGATCTGCATGTATTGCAAGACTTGGAGAAGACTTGGGAGTCATTGAGAGTTTGAGAGAACTATGAGGCACATTCATTTGGAGATGGCGAATGGTGGCTGGACTTGACTGGGACTGGTCAATATAGCTGGCTTTAAGGACTTGAGCTAATGGCAGACATTGACACACCTCACATACCATATTAGACCCCGTAGGTTCTATTTCTGGTTCTGCTTCCAATTCTAGCTTCCTACAAATGTATGTTCTGGAAGGCAGCAGATGATGGCTCAAGTACTTGAATCCCTGCCACCCAAGTAAGAGACCCAGATGGAGTTCCCAGCTCCTGGAGTCAGCCTGGCTCAGCCTGGGCATCCCATCCCCTACCCGGACACTACAGCCAGCTGTTGGGAGCATTTGGGGAGTGAACCACAGGAGGAAAGACCTCTCTCTCTTTCTCTCCATTTAAAATAAATAAAAATAAATTTAAAAAGAGACCTGAGCTAGGTAAAGTTATTTATGGTGTAAGAATGGGTAGAGAAGAATAGGGGTACAAGGACAATTCTGGAGCATCCAGAGATAAGTAAGATGTGGAGCAGCAACAGAGAGGTAGGAAGAGAACTTAGAAAGGAGTATCACAGAGGACAAATAGAAATAATGTCTTAACGAACAAAGAGGATGGTGTTGTAGCACAGCAGACTAAGCCATTGCTTGGGATACCCATATCCCATATTGAAGTGCCTCATACAAGTCTCAGCTACTCCACATTTCTGATGTAGCTCCCTGCTAATAAGCCTAGGAAGCAGCAGATGCTGTCCCAAGAACTTGGGTTCCTGCCTCCCACATGGGAGAGCTGCTGGAGTTGCTGGCTCCTGGTTTTGGCTTGGTCCAACCCTAGTTGTTGTAGGCATCTGAGGAATGAACTAGTGGATGGAAGATTCTCTCTCCCTCTCTGTCCCTCCCACTGCCTTTCAAATAAATAATTAACCTTAAAAAAAGGAGGGGGAGAACACAAGTGTCCATCTGTGTCAAATGCTGTTGCTAAGGTAAGTAAGATGAGGACTAAGAAAAGACAGCTGAAATTGGAAACATGGAAGTCACTGGTGACAGTAAAAAGAGAATTTTCTGTGGAGCAATGGGGACAAGAGAAAATGGGGTGCCGGCGCTGCGGCTTACTAGGCTAATCCTCCTCCTGCAGTGCTGGCACCCCAGGTTCTAGTCCTGATTGGGGCGCCGGATTCTGTCCCGGTTGCTCCTCTTCCAGTCTAGCTCTCTGCTGTGGCCCGGGAAGGCAGTGGAGGATGGCCCAGGTGCTTGGGCCCTGCACCTGCATGGGAGACCAAGAGGAAGTATCTGGCTCCTGGCTTTGGATTGGTGCAGCGCACTGGCTGTAGCGGTCATTTGGGGGGTGAACCAACAGAAGGAAGACCTTTCTCTCTGTCTCTCTCAGCCTAACTCTGCCTGTCAAAGAGAGAGAGAGAGAATGGGAAGAGAGGATTGGTAGGGATAACTCTGAATTCCTGGCAGGTAGAAAGAGTAAGCTCTAAGCCTTTTAAAGGACATGAGGACACCCAGCAACTAACTTCCCCATGAATCTCAAGGAGCCTACAGTCCCTCCACTCCCAAATTCCTCCAGCTACTGCTGAGCCCCAGCCTCCCTGCAACTCTGCCTCTGCCCTACTGACTCCCAAGGCCACTCTCAAGGACTGCCTTGGCAGGCGAGGCAGCCAGGCCTGACTCTCCTGGATCATAATTAGTGCTGCTGCTAACGATGTTTGGCCCCTGTGGAATAGCAACCTGGGAAATTCTGATACTTCCAATTTTCCCCCTCAGTGCTTTCCCAGATACAATTTCCCAGCCAGTGCCTTGTGCTCCAGCCTGGGCCCCGACTGCCTCCTCACCAGGGAGAATTAAGCCCAAGCCTTGGATGCTACTCCAGAGAGCCTAATCAGCGAGCTGAAGTCATCTCCTAGCCATTATCATGGCATTATCACATTAACACGGGCACTGGCTTGGGGGAGGCAGGGGGGTTGCTGTGAGGAAGAGATGGGGGCAGCAGGCCAGCTCCACATTGCACAGAATGAGCAGTGTTAGCGGTGTGATCAGAAAACGGATGGCTAGAGAGGAAGGAGCCCTTCCACAGCAGACAAGATCTGGAATTTCCGGCACAGATGCAACTCACCCATCCACCCTTGCCAGATGAAGAGCCTCCTGCTGTTCCTCTGTCCAGCAGAGACAGCCTCAGCAGGCCTAGACATTTCCTTGTGACCTGGCATCCTGGAGCTGGCCTGGATAAGGCTTAGATCCAACCCTCCTCTGTCCCAACAATTCAAGTCCTGACCTCTGGCCTGGAATGCTCAGCTCATAAGAGCATCCTGATCTCCCAAGTCTGGAAAGCCTATTTCATCATTCCGATGGCCTCCAGCTCTCAGGGATAGGGGCTCTCTGTGCCGCAACGTCCTGGAGAAGAGATTGTCCAGGATTGACTTGACTTCGGCTTCAGCTACAAGGGTTAAAGATAGAAAATCAGCATTTATAACACACCTGCTACATGGGAAGTCCAAGGTAAGGTCTTTTGTTGTTGATGTTATAAAATATATGTAACATAAAAGTTACAATTTTAGGCATTTTATTATTTTAAATTTATTATTGTTTTAGTCATTTTAAAGTATGCAATTTTGTGGCATTTAGTATATCACACTGTTGTATAACCTTCACCATCAACTGTCTCCAGAACTTTTTCATCTTCTCAAATTGAAACTCTGTACCCATTAAACACTAACTTCCCCCAGTGTAGGACCTTACATTTATCTCTTGCCATCCCTACTGTGGAGTAGGGATTGCCCCATTTTTACAGATGAGGAAACTAAGGAGCTGACAGGAAAGCAGTGCTGTCTCTCCCAAGAACAGTCAGGAAGAGGACTTGAACCCCAGTCTGCCTGATTCCAAAGCATCTGTTCTTTGTGGTTTCCCACCCTGAGCTGCTCATGTTCCAGGGCCATTATGGAAGTGTCATTACTGACATTACTGATGACGAACAACTTCACACATGATGTCACACACTGCACTGTGATCACAGTGGGAGGGCTCTAATTTCTTTAAGTTTGTTGCTGTCGTTTTTGGGTTTTCCTTCTTTCTTATTTAATTCTATGTTTCTAGGAAGGCTTCTAGACAGCCTGGCTTGCACCTCTGAGGAAGGCTTCCCAACACAAGGCCAGGTACTTTTCATCAGCCTTTCCACCATTCCACGGCCCCAGCAGGAGAGGTCTCCTCATGCATCCTTCCACACATTGGTTCCTTTCTCCAAAGCTGACTATGCTCATTCCCAGGATATTGTGCCCTTGACTCTGCTCAGGGACTCATTCTCTGCAGTGTGCAATAACAAAAGGAGGAGGAGCTATGTGATCAGACAAGCTTAGGTTCAAATTCTTTTTAAAAAAATTTATCTCCATCTACTTGAAAAGCAGAACCAGAGAGAGAAAGGGGGGTGTGTCTGTCTGTCTATCTGCCTATCTATCTATCTATATGCTGGTTTACTCCCTAAATGCTTACAATAGCCAGAGCTGGGCTAGGCCAAAGCCAGGTACTAGAAACTCCATTTGTGTCTCCCACATAGGTGCCAGGGGCCCAAGTAGTCGAGTTATCATTTGCTGCTGCCCAGGATGCATTAGCAGGGAATGGATCACAAGTGGAGTAACCAGTACTCAATCCAGCACTCTGATATGGGATTCAAGTGTTGCACCACAATGCCTGCTCCTTTGAGTTCAAAGCCTTCATTCTCAATATCATGAATTGTGAGAAAACACACCCCTTATGTTAGTGCAAGCACAGAAGGTCAGCAGTAAATGCATGACATGAGGGGCCTCTCAGGAAAATCCCAGGGCAGGTGCTGAAGTTGGGGGGGAATCAGGATTGAAACTCCTCAGTGGCTACAGGTCATGGCTCTTCCTTCTCAGGCTTGCCAGCCTGAGAGTGTGTGATTCAACCATACTGGACCTGTCTGCTTCTCTTGCAGGCTTTGCTCCCTGCTAGGGAACTCTTTGCACTGAGTTGAGGCTTCTAAGAGAGGGAATTCTATTGATTACACTCATTTTGTGTATCAAGCTGTAAGTTAGAGGTAACTGGTCAGTTCCTGACTGATGGGCCTTAGTTTAGAACTTCCTTCTGGCCTAATCACCCAGCACAGAAGAGAACAGGGATAAGTAAGTGGAAGTTTAAGAAAGAGGGTGGGCAGGGTGTCATACGGTATATAATATGGCCTACTGCAATGTCTTGGCCAGTACAGACTGCCTTAGAGGGGATCTGTGGATTAAGTAGGAAAATGGGTCTGATACTTTATACAGTGTTGCTTCAGGCAGGTTATTTGACTTCTCTGGGGCTCAGTTGTTTTCTTATTAACACAAATGTAACAATTCTTATTTCACAAGATTTTTGTAAAGACCAAATAAGAGAACAAAGTAAAAGTACCTAGCACACAGCGGGTGCTTACTAAACGATGGTTTGTCTTCCCTACCCTTCTGGAAGAAACGCCATCTAGTCTCAACTCAGTACTTATGGAGTTCCAGGACTCCTTGAAGATAATAAAACCCAAAGAAGCTCAAATCTCTTATATAAAGTAGTGTGGTATTTGCATATAACCTACACATATTCTCCTGAATAATTTAATTTTTGCCTCTAAAAAATATTTATTTGGGGGTCAGCATGGTGATACAGCAGATTAAGCCACTGCCTGCAATGCCAACATCCCATATGAGCACTGGTTCATATGAGATAAATAAAAAAATAAATTGATTTATTGGAAGGGCAGAGAGAGAAAGAGAGAATCTTTCACCTACTAATTCACTCCTCAAATGGTCGCAACGGATGGCGGTTGGCCAGGCAGAAGCCAGGAATCAGGAACTCCATCTGGGTCTCCCTCACGGATGGCAGAGACACAAGTACTAGGCAGTCTTCTGCTGCCTTCCCAGGAACACTAGCAGAAAGCTGGATAAGAAGCAGAACAGCTGCTAATCAAACCGACACTCCATTATTAGATGCCAGTGCTGCTGCGGCACAATGCCAGCCCCCTTTCCTACATAATATTTTTAAAAGATTTATTTATTTATTTGAAAGTCAGAACTCTGACTTTTGCAGAGAGAGAAGGAGAGGAAGAGAGAGGTCTTCCATCCGCTGGTTCACTCCAAATTGGCCGCAACTGCCAGTGCTGCGCCAATCTAAAGCCAGGAGTCAGGAGCTTCTTCTGGGTCTCCCATGCAGGTGCAGGGGCCCAAGGAGTTGGGCCATTTTCTACTGCTTTCCCAGGCCATGGCAGAGAGCTGGATCAGAAGAGGAGCAGTCAGGACCAGAACTGGTGCCCATATGGGATGCCGGCACTGCAGGCACTGCAGGCTGCAGCTTTACCCACTACAGCATATAATTTAAATACTGTCTAGATTACTTATAACATCTAATGTAATGTAAATGTTATGTAAACAGATGTTATGCTGCATTATTTAGGGAAACATAAGAAAAAAAAGTCTGGGGCTGGCGTCGTGTTGCAGTGGGTTTGGTCATCGCCTACAATGATGGTATTCCATGTGAGTGCCAGTTTGAGTCCTGGGTGCTCCACTTCTGCTCCAGCTCCCTGCCAAAGTGACTGGGAAAACAGTGAATGATGGCCAAGTGCTTGAGTCCCTGCCACTCACTTGTGAGACCCAGATGGACTTCCAAGTTCTTGGCTTCAGCCTTACTCAGCCATGGCTTTTGCAACCATTTGGGTAGTGAACCAGTGGATGGAAGATCTCTCTCTCTCTCTCTCTCTCTCTCTCTCTCTCTTTGTGTGTGTGTCTCAGTCTTTCCTCTCTGTAACTCTGCCTTTCAAATAAATACATATATCTTTTTAAAAAGAAAAGAAAAAATTCTATACATGTTCAGAACAGACAGTTTTTTAAGTTTTCAATCCACGGTTGGTTGAATATGTAGATGTGGTGGAATATGCAGACAGCAGGGAGGACTGACTCTATTTTGATCTCTGCTGCTCAAAGGGCCTCCTGGTCAAGTACCTGGAAGACAGAAAGATGGAATCTCCTCTCTCATAAACCTGAAGGCCAAGATTGCTAGCTAACGCTCTTTAAGAGCTCCTGGCAGGACGAGTGATCAGCAGCAAAGAGGGCTCCTGTGTCAAAAGGAAGATAAATGTGCCCTCACGCTTAGGAGGACACTTTGATGGAATGCCTGGGACAAGGGAGCGTTTTTCTTTGAAATGCCACAAGACAATAAAAATAAAAATAGGTCTTACCCCAACTCGAGGGCACTGGAGAGAAGACTGATTTTTCTGTGCCTAATCCATGCTCAGAGTGGTTGTCTTAGACCTCATTTAACCACTGACATGGCAAATATTTTACAAATGTCTACTAAGTGCCTGTCTCTGCTCTCATGAAACTTACAACCTTATCAGGAAGAGACATAAATCAAACAATCCTATTAATGAATAGACTGTAAGAAGACTGTTAAGAAGGAAAGGTGCATGATTCTATGAGAACATATACCAAAGATTCTGACCTAGAGGGGCCAGCATTGTGGTTAAACCATGTCTATGATGCCAGCATCCCTTATGGGCACCAGTTCTTGTCCTGGTTGCTCCACTTGCAAAACAATTCCAGATAAATGCATGTGAAAAAGCAGCAAAAGATGGCCTAAGTACTTGGGCCCCTGCAGCTCCTAACACCTGGCTTCAGCGTGGCCCAGCCCTGGATGTTGCAGCCATCTGGGGAGTGAACCAGCAGATGAATATCTCTCTGTGTCTCCTTCTTTCTCTGTAAACTCTGCCTTTCAAATAAAATAAATGTTTAAACAATAAGAAAATAAAACTCAAAAAAATGTAGCCTAGATTGCAGGACTAGATCACGTTAAAATTTTGATCTTCATCTTGAGAGTAAGGGGAGATTGTTGAAGGGTTTTAATTTCATTTTATTTATTTTTTTTAATTTTATTTCAAAGACAGAGAGGAAGAGGCTGAAAGAGCTCTTCCATTCACTCTTTTACCCCCTAAATGTCTACAACAACCTGGGCTGGCTCAGACTGAAGCCAGGAGTCCAGAACCTCATCTTGGTTTTCCACATGAGTAACTGTAACCTAACCATCATCTGCTGCCTCCCAGGGTGCACATTAGCAGGAAGTTGGATTAAAGAAAGAACCAAGACATGAACCAGGCACTCTGATAGGAATACAGTTATTACGAGAAGTATCTTTTTAAAATTTTTTTATTTTTTATTTTATTTTTTTTAATAGTTGAGAATGTTTGCATATTGATGGCCTTAATCCATCATTGTAACTAGTTTGAAGCACTTGGGCCATCCTCCACTGCCCTCCCGGGCCACAGCAGAGAGCTGGACTGGAAGAGGAGCAACCAGGACCAGAACCCGGTGCCCACATGGGATGCCAGTGCCGCAGGCAGAGGACCAACCAAGTGAGCCCCGGTGTTGGCCCCTAAAGTTTTTTAGATATTTATTCATTGACTTGAGAGCTAGAGTTACAGATAGAGAGAGGGAGAGACAGAAAGAGAGGTCTTCTATCCACTGGTTCACTCCTCAAATGGCCTCAATGGCCGGAGCTTTGCTGATCAGAAGCCAGGAACCATGAGCTTCTCTTGGGTCTCCCATGTGGGTACAGAGGTCAAAACACTTGGGCCACTGCCTATTGCCTTCCTAGTCCATAACAGAGAGCTAGGTTGGAAGAATAGCAGCCGTGACTCAAATCGGATCCCCTATGGGATGCCGGCGCCACAGGAGGAGGCTTAGCCCACTACGTCACAGCACTAGCCCCACAAGAAGTATCTTAATTGCTGTGCAGAATGCCCACCCCATGGAAGGTTTTTAACAAAGTTTTGGCATGATTATATTTGTGTTGTGAAAGATTACTCTGGCTACAGGACAAATACACTGAGAAATTCCCTCTGGAGGCTGCCTGCATTCACATCTGTGTCTGTACTATCACTTTGCCTTTAAATAAATACTGTTCTTTTGTTTACCTTTTTTAAGCTTTATTTATTTGAAAGGCAGAAACACAGAGAGAGAAGGAGAGAGACCTAACAATTGCTGGTTCACTCACCTAATGGTTGCAACGGCCAGACTTGGGTTGGTCAGAAGCCAGGAGCCAGAAGCTTCTCCAAGGTTTTCCACATGAGTGTAGGGGCCCAAGGACTTGAGCCATCTTCCACTGCTTTCCCATATGTCTTAGGAGAGAGCTGGATCAGAAATTAAGCAGCTGGGACTCTAACAGGTGTCCATATCGGATGCTGGCACCACAGGCAGAGGCTTAACCATCTATGCCACACACAGCACCAGCTCCCTTCTATTCACCTTAAAAAAAAAAAAAAAAAAAAAAAAGGAAAGACAGATTAAAGAGGTACGGTTGTGGTAATTCAGTAAGAGATAATGGTATCTGGCTTTAGGGGTAGTAGTGGTAGTAGATATAGAGAGACATTATAGATTAAAGAGGTTGAGGAGGGGCTGGTGCTGTGGCATATCGGGTAAAGCCACCGCCTGCAGTGCTGGGCAGCAGTTTGAGTCCCGGCTGCTCCACTTCCGATCTGGTTCTTTGCTATGCCCTGGGAAAGCAGTGGAAGATGGCCCAATTCCTTGGCTCCTGCACCCACTTGGGAGACCCAGAATAAGTTCTTGGCTCCTGGCTTCGGCTTGGCCCAGCTTAGGCTGTGGCCGCCATTTGGGAAGTGAACCAGTGGATGGAAGACCTCTCTCTCTCTCTCTCTCTCTCTCTCTGTGTGTGTGTGTGTGTGTGTTTCTCAGGCTTTCTGTAACTCTGCCTTTCAAATAAATAAATAAATCTTTAAAAAAAGATTTAGGAGATGACATTTATAAGATTTGATGATTGCATGTGGGGTGAGGAGGAATGCAATGAGGACAAAAATTGTGGCTTGTGTAACTGAGCAAAGACCTCAAACAATGCCTTGGGACACACTGCCTTTTAGACGTCCATGTACCAAAATTGAGTTGGCAGCTGGATACATGGGCTGGAGATCCAGGGAGAGGTCAAGGGTGGAGATGATAATTGTGTAGGTCATTTGCTCAGAGGCAGTTCAAAGGCAGTATATGAATTCATTTGACGGGACAGTAGAGAACGAGAAGAAAAGAAAGCCTGGGGCCAAACGCTGAGGAACTCAGGCCATTTAGGGCAGTGGTTCAGAAGATGCAGTCCAAGGAAGCCTGGGTGATCGCTGAGGCTCCCTCAAGATTGAGGTTAAAGTTATTTTCATAGAGGTCAGCAATGTGGCATAGCAGCTGTAGTAGGTTAAGCTGTTGCCAGTGCACCAGTTTGAATCCCAGCTGCTCTACTTCCAATCCAACTCCCTGCTAATAGCCTGGGAAAGCAGTAGAAGACGGCCCAAGTTCTTGGGCCCCTGCAACCATGTGGGAGATCCAGAAGAAGCTCCTGGTTCTTGGCTCCAGATCAGCTCAGCTCTGGCTGTTGCAGCCATTTGGGGAGTGAATCTGCAAGACCTCTTGGTGTCTTTCCCTCTCTCTGTCTATAACGCTGCCTCTCAAATAAATACATCTTTAAAAAAAAATTTCATAATACCAAATGGTATTATTCACCTTTTTTATTGTGGTGACACTTGCACTGATGGTGTACAGGCAATTGTGGGTCAAACAGCTTATACCACCAAAGAGTGATGCTAAATTGTGCTGTTAGTAGTCACTGGACTCTTCACTGCCATGCACGTGCACTTAAAAGATTCCACGTTCACTTAGGAACACTCTTGGTAATATGGTAAAAATGATTAATTTCTACTAAATCTCAACCTTGAGTATATCTTTTCAGCATTCTGCCAGGCGAAACACGAAGTACTCACAGAGTAATTCTGCTATATCCCAAAGTATAACAATTACACCTCCAGGAAGGCATTTCTGTAATTGTTTGAGTTTCAAGCTGAACTAGCCTCTTTTTTTCATGAACCATCATTTTTACTTGAAAGAATGACTGAGAGACAAACTATGATTATTCAGATTTGAGTGCTTGGCAGATAGTTTCTCACAAATGAACAAAGTGAGCCTGTCACTTCAAGGAAAACAACTGATGGCATTTGTTGCCAATGATAAAATTCAAGCTTTCAAGTGAAAAATTAGAATTTGGAACACTTGTGCCTACCACCATGAACTTGAAAGTTTCCCAATACTTGAAGATTTCCCTGACAAGATTGATGGTAATATAACGAATGTGATTTTTAAACATTGTATAACAAAATATATCAACATTTGGGAGCTCTATATCATTCAGTGGATCTGTATCTTCCAAATGACCAATACATGGTATTACAAAATCTCTCTGAAGTTCAAGACAAACCAACGGATTTTAATGACATAGAATACAAAGTGATAGGTAAGGTCTCCCATTCTACATTGTAACTACCTTTGAGAAACTATCATGTGTTGAGTTTTGGGGTAATACTAAAGAAAAAAACCAAAATTTTTTGAAAACCAAAATATTCCTCACTTTTCCAACTCTGTGAAGTCAGATTTCCTTCCTATACTTCAACTAAAGCAACATATTGAAAGTGATTGAAAGCAAAAACAGATATGAAAATCTAGATGTTTTCTATTAAGCTAGATATTGAGTAGAGTTATAAGCGTTTAAAACATGACAACCTTATCAATATATTTGAGTAAAATATAGTTTTTTTCACCAAAATGTGTTATTTACAATGGTTTATTATTGTCATTTAAAATAGCTTGGTAAATATTCTTTTAACTTCTTAGTTTTCAGTTTTAATACAGTAACCATTGATAGATTTAACCACATAACAAAAGCTCTTGCAGTAGAAAGGAATCCTGAGACCAAAGAATTTGAGAACTGCTGATTTAAGAACTGCCATCCTCTTGCCTCTGTGAACAAAGAGCTGACTTTTAGGAATCTTCCTTAATTTGAAGTATCTCAAGGGATGAGGAAACACTACGACTTACTAACACAGTATTTCAGAGCTCTAGAGAAAGACATTATTAGTTCCCAAAAGAGTCTCATAGATGCCCCCATGCAAGAGCCACCATCTTATCCTTCTCACCTCCCAATAGAAACAGCTCACATGATTCAGTCCAACCAATCGTATCCATCAATGCCAACCCTCTTCCCCAAGCACTTTGGCCCCAGGGTTTTTCAAGCTGTCACTGGATAGAGGCAAAGCTAGAGGAAGGGAGAATGAAGAGGGCAGATAGGGTCAGGCCTTTTTCTAAAATGCCAGCACATCCAATTTGTTGAGTATTTTGCATGAATTTCCTCTTGAGTTCACAGGCTCCTAACTCAGCAGAATTAAAATGGAATGAAGTAATTAGAGCAGCAGCCTGTGATGATGTTCTGGCACACACTGGAAATGTGGGGCAGGGGGAAAGAAAACAGGGAAGAGAACCTTAAAGCAGAAGTGAGAAGAGACTCCATCTCAGGTGACAGCTCTTTGGGAAAAGCTTTCCCAGCATCCCTACCTAGTCCATACGCCAGCAGCTCTCCCCTCAGCTCTGCTTCTGAAGAATTTCCTCTGAGTCTGCCCCTTTGTAGTTAGGCTCCAATCTCCCTTGCAAGTCCTTTCAGGCACTTCGACAGTTGCTCTATATCTCCACTCATACTGAACGCACCCTTCTTCACTTATACTGTGGTTCTTTGTGCCTCTATACCTGCATTTACTAATCTGTACTAAGAAAACTGCTTACATATTTAACTCTCATAAAACTACTGGTTCCCCAACCTCTGGATTTCATTTGCATCCTAGTCTCTAAACAAATTGCCAGCTCATAATAACACTTTCTCCCTCTGGTCCTCAGACTGACTCCTAAACTAGTTTCAACCATAAGTTATAAGCAGGATGATGTAGCCTTGTTATTGATGCTATGCTGAGAGCAAACATGTGACTGGGTAAGGGAGATAATTTTAAAGGATTGGTGGGTGGGTTATTTGTGCCTGGGCCATGCAAACCATGAATGCCTAGCTAATTTCAATAAAAATTGGTGACCATATTCAATAATCTCATAAAAGACACAGCCAGAGGCTCTTTTCTCTGGGGGTGGAGTTGGAGAGCTCGCCTGTTCTTGTTTTACCAACTTTTCCTGTTCAGCCTGCTGAAGCCTTCTGTACACTTGCTGCCACTGTCCCCAGGGAGATGAACCCAAGTCCCCCAGGTTGTGGACTGCTGTAGTATCAGTCATCTCCTCTGTGTTGTCAGGAGCAACAACCCTTGTCTAGAAGGGACACTGCCAAATCCTGATCTCTTGACTTTTCCCCTTCCCCCTCTTCTGAGTTTAGGTAGGGTGGGAAATGGCATGACAGCCTGCTTTTCTTTCAGTCATGTCCAGTAAACACATGTGCCCTGAAATAGATGGGAAAGATTGGCTCTTAATCCCACCCTTGGAGGGCTGGCACTGTGGCATAGTGGGTAAAGCCACCACCTGCAGTGTCGCCATCCCATGTGGGCACTGGTTCAAGTCCCGGCTGCTCCACTTCCGATCCAGCTCTCTGATATGACCTGGGAAAGCAGTGGAAGATGATTCAAGTGCTTGGGCTCCTGCACCCATGAGGGAGACCTGGAAGGTTCCTGGCTTCAGATCGGCACAGCTCCGGCCATTGCGGCCAATTGGGGAGTGAACCAGCAAATGGAAGACCTCTCTCTCTCTGCCTTTCATTCTCTCTCTGTGTGTAACTCTTTCAAATAAATAAATAAATCTTTTAAAAAAATCGCACCCTTGGAAGAGGAAATGAATCTTTAACCAGTAACAATCCCCAACACACACACACACACACATTCTTTGTGGAATGTGACAAAGGATTGCTTAAAGTTCACTTTGTCAAGTAAGGAAATAAATAAGCAAGTTAAAAAAAAAACCCAAAGACAACTACTATCTACCACCAGTTTCTTTCAAAGAAAAAAAATATACATAATAACTTCAAGCTAATGAAGAAGGGTTCTACATTGAATATACTTAGCTTCAGTTAAAGACTTAGCACTGTCCTTGCCTTTTCTCATTAAAGCATGATGGTACAATGGACCAGAGTTTAGGAAGAACAACAACAGCCTGTGAACTCCTCCAGGCAGGGAATGGTACTTACCCATATGGGTATTCCCAGGACCTAACTCAGAGCCACGCTTATGGTTAATACTCACCACATGTTCATGGAAGGAGGAAGGACAAGAAGAGAAGAAGGAAGGAATCCCCCATTTGAGGAACAGGATAGGGGACAAGATGTCAAGCCCTGCTGTACTTGGGACCTTGGAACAAATTGTCTACACTAAATTCTACTCTGTGACCTCTTTATTATGACGCAAATCTCTGATTATCCTACTCTCTTGTTCAATAATCTTCAGCATTTCCTCATTGCCTATGCAGTCAAGTCCAAGCTTCTTAGCAGAACACACCACCCAATGCCTTTACACTTGTTCTCCAGACCCCTCTGGATCCTTCGGATCCTTCTGCAGGAAGTTCCTCACTTCTACTCACAGTAGCTGCCCATTCTCCCAAGCACTTGACTCCCTTGTGCCTTTGTATCTTCTATTCTCTCTGTCTGGAATCTGCTTTTCCTTTTGGACTAGCCGACTCCGAACTCCTTAGGATCTAGCTTCTCTCTCTCCTTAATGTTAGCTGTGCTCTCCTCTCCTCTGAAATCACATAATACCAGTACAAGAGCAATTACCAACTTGCATAGTGATTTCTACCTGTCTCCTTTATAAGACTGTGGCTCATGAAGGACAGGTACATTGACTTTCCATTCTTACATCTTCAATGTTTGGCATTGTGACTGAAAAAGTGTGGGGGGTGGACAATGAACCAACCAACTCCCTTTCTTTCTGGGCTGTCCAGAGTTAGAGGCAATGTGGAATAAAGTAATTTTATTTTTAGGTTCCTACCTTTGGAGAATAAAAAGCAGTCTGAAACAACTCTACTCCCTGACCAAAGCCCCACAGCAGCCCTTGTTACTTTTTAATGCCTTAGGCATCGCTGAAGCTGGACAAGGAAAATTCAGGTATCATTTTACCTAAAGAGTCACTTATACTGGGATGAGTGTGTGGCTTAGTGGGTTAGATGACCCAATGCCATACCAAAGTACCTGGCTTCCATGCCTTTTTCCAGCTCCTGCCATCAGCTAACTGCTTCTGAAAACCCTGGGAGGCAGTGGTCATGGCTCAAGCATTGTTTTCCTGCCACCCACATAGAAGTCCTGGAATGGATTCCCAGCTCCTGGCTTTCGCCCTGGCCAGATCTGGCCATTGCAGGCATCTGAGTGAATCAGTTGATGGAAGCTCTCCTTATCTTTCTGTCTCTTTATTTCTGCCCCATCTCTTTCCCTCTGGTTCACACACACACACACACACACACACACAAAGCCAGGGGGCAGATGTTTGGTTCAGCAGTTAAGTCACCACTTGGGATACCTGCATCCCATATTGGAGTGCCTGATTCAAATCCTGGATCCTCTGCTTCCGATCCACCTTGCCTCTAATGTGTACCCTCAGAGACAACAGATAATTGTACTTGGGTCCTTGCCACCCAATTGGAAGTCCCTGATTGAGTGACAGCTCTGCCTGTTGTGATCAATTAAGGAAATCAACCATAGATAGATCTCTGTCTCTGCCCATCTAAGTAAAATGAAAATAAATACCTTTTTAAAAAGTCATTTACACAAACCCATTTACCTCCACCCTGGAGCCACTGCTGCCAAGAATACCTAAGCCTTAGTGCTCAGTACAAGGAAAGAGTCTGGGGTGAGGACTTCAAAATAAGTTTTTTGTTGAAACTGAAGTTGTAGCTGAAGATGAGTAGAGTGTGACTGTGTTGATCACTCCTACACACTCTCCAAATATAAAATGTGGGAAAACGTAAGATCTCACACATGAAACCATCCTCTTTCTACGGTCTTTCTCTGCTTGCTCCTAATTATTATTATAATTTTAATGAGTCACTCTCCATCAACTCCACATTAATTTCTTATATATCTTTTAGCCATTATACTAAAAAAAAGTGGGGCAGGATGTGCTTCCTGACTCACGCATTAATATAACTTGGGCATGGCTAACACTCCTCTCATCCAGACTCCACCTGCCTTCTGAGAGATTAGCTCTCAGGGAGGGGAGGAAATGCCGCCTGTCTTATTCCATTTTCTATTGCTATAACAAAATGCCCAAGGCTGAGTGATTTATAAAGAGAAGGGGTTTAGTTACCTTACAGTTCTGGAGGTACAAGAGCACAACACTGGCATTTGCTCGGCTTCTGGTAAAGGTTGTGGGCTGTTCAACTCAAGACAGAGAAGCAGAAAAGGAAATGGCCAGCACAGAAGGAGCTGAGCGAGTGCATGGGAGGGCCTTCTGGCATAATAATCCACTCTCACCAGGAAAGGGAAACACAACTCACTCCCTCAGGAAAAGCACTAATCCCTCTTACTGACCTAATCACCTCTTAAAGGCCCCAATACCTCTTAACACTGTGGCCTCAACATGAGTTTTGATATTAACAAACCATATTTAAACCGTAGCACTCCCTACACCCTCGCGCCCCATCCCTTACCCTCCAATATAATTCTTTGGTGCTTTGAACTTCAAACAGAGGATACCTGGGAAGGGGCAAATGCAGGGATCGGCTTTCTCTGAACTTCCCTTTTCTGCCCAAAGACAGATCCTCTAAAAGGAATTTAGTTGTCATGAATTCCCTGCCTGGGAATTTCTTCAACCAAGTTACACTAAACTCAGGATCACAGGAAAGGAGACTGGAGGGCCACAACATACCCAGATGAGATTGGTGACAGGCTATCATCTATTTTTCTAAAGGGCCCATTTGTCTATCTCCCAGATCACTGAGCCCCCAAAACTGGCTATGTCCTCTCTCACCTCTTCCCTATGAAGAAGGTATATAAGCTTCTAGGTCTCACTGGGTACTTTTCCTTCATATGATGAATCCATGCATATGATGAACTTGGATACTTTTCTCCCTGTTTCTCTACCTACTATCAGTGTATCTCCTGGACTCAATCATAGAATCCTCAGCAGAACTGAGCAGTTGCTAAATTATGGGGAATCAAGTGCAGGATCATAGAATTTCAACTTTCCCAGGAGCCTTATAGCAATCTGGAGTCCATAATGCTGCTAGATTATCATTACCCCAAAACAGGAAAGGACTTGTAAAAATCAAGAGAAAAAGTAATCAGAGGTTAGGAAAGACCATGTAGAAGACTGAACAAAGAATTCTGGAGAGGGGGTAGGCATTGTGGTGAAGCAGGTTAAGTCATTGTCTGCAATGCTGGCATCCCATATGATCACAAATTCAAGTTCTGGCTGATCTACTTCCAATAGAACTCCCTGCTAATGTACCTAGGAAAGCAGTGGAGGGTGGTCCAAGTACTTGAGTCCCTGCCACCCATGTGGGTAACCTGGATGGGATGGAGTTCCAGGTCCTTGGCTTTGGCTTGGCCCAGCCCTGGTCTTGGTGGCCATTTGGGGAATGAACCAGTGGATGGAAAAATCTCTCTCTCTCCCCCTCACCCCCTGTAACTCCGCCTTTCAAATAAATAAAATCTTAAAACAATACAAAAAAAATTTTGGAGAGGAATGTCACCAAAAGCAGTGGGAAGGAGTCAAAGGAGGAAGATGAGAGGACAAGAGCGAGGAAATAGAGGTGAATGACCACACATAAGAAACAATGACTGGGGCAAGGGGCATGAAGAGGGGGCCAACCTCATTAGTAGAAACATTAATTTCCTCTATAGTAAGAGCGGTCTTATGTCCGCTCCTTTTTTTTTTTTTTTTTTTTTTGGCATCCTCTTTACAACCCCAAAAGGTATTCAATAAGTACTTATTGATTCCAGCACTATTTATGGGCTAGACTTTCAACAGGAGAATCCAAGCCTCTAAGCCATCAAAATCCTGGGATCCTGGTATTCATGACACCCCTGAAATTCTCTCTATCTCAGGCTCTCAATCTTGTCTGTTAGAAACAGGTTTTCAGGTTGGATAGATTTTGAGTCAGCAAGGTCTACCCCACAGGCAAAACTGTTTTCTGTGCTAGGTCTGTACCCCAAAAAGGAGGGCCGCAGACCGTGGCTAATCCATCAAGTTGTCATCTTTGCCAGATTCCCCCAACTGTTGGTAAATAACTCTTTTTGGCAGCATGTGGAGGAGAGCCAAAGAAAATAGTGACTTGGATGCTAGACTTCAGGGTGCACTCGGCCTATCTCCCTTTGCAGGGTAAGTCTTCACAGAGGATTGCTCATTCATTTCAGCACAGGGGCTGCTTTCCCAGGCTGGGTCTCTCACCAGCCTCCCTCCCTGTCTCCTTCAGCTAGCTGCTTACTGAACTCTGTCTCCCCTGCTCTCTGGTTCCTCTTAAGTTGGCACACCGGGTTCTAGTCCTGGTTGGGGCGCCGGATTCTGTCCCGGTTCCCCCTCTTCCAGTCCAGCTCTCTGCTGTGACCCGGGAGTGCAGCGGAGGATGGCCCAAGTCCTTGGGCCCTGCACCCACATGGGAGACCAGGGGAAGCACCTGGCTCCTGGCTGGCCACTGCGCACCAGCAACGGCAGCCATTGGAGCATTGGAGGGTAGACCAACGGCAAGGGAAGACCTTTCTCTCTCTGTCTCTCTCTCTCACTATCCACTCTGCCTTTAAAAAAAAAAAAAAAAGGCAGGATTTGCTTCAAGAACTCTGCTGTGCCAGGCCTCTAAATGGCTTGGTGAGGGTATTTTGCCTTCTAGATCTCCCAACAAATCTGTCCCTAAGGGATTCCAATATCTTATAATCTTTTCTTTTATAAATTTTTACCTTACCTACCTTCAGTTTTGCAGTTAAAATCAGTGGTAATGGTGAAATAGCTCATGTAAAAAAAAAAAAATCCTCGGAGACTAGAAGCCTTGTCTCCAACTTCCAACCCTCTTTCTTTTCTTGTGACCAAAATATCCCAGGGCCTTCGAGATTTGAGCACAGGCCCTGCTGGAACCTCTTTGAGCTCTACCATTTATCTCTAGAAAAGCACTGAATACAGCAAGCGGCTAGGGGCCTGCTGACATCTGTTCATCAGCAGGCCAAAAATGATGGCTTCAATTTCCTTTCCCATTTAATTTATTCCCAGGCTGCTTGCTCCCCTACCTTCACAGCCAGTTATTATTTCAAAAAGTCAAAGTAATAAAGCTACTTTCCATAATTTATCTGGTTGTATGCTTCCTCCCAGTCAGACAAGCCCCACATGGCCCCTCCTCAACCTCTACCCATCACCTTCCTTTCCTCCCTCTGCTTCCTCTCCTCACTCCCTCCAGAGGGAATTCAGGATCACCGCTCCTAGAACCTTCTGAGCTCATTCTCAGCTGGATTGGTCTTCACAATTTTAAATTCATTTTTTCATGAACTTTTTGAAGATAATTTGTAAATACCTCATAATAGGCTTTGCATTCACTGATTTCTTCATGCCAACATCCCAGGTATACTTTTTTTTTCATCTCCTTGAAAAGAAGAATGAGAGAGACAGACAAGAGAGCCTCTGTCTACTAGTTTACTCCTCAAATGCCCAAAGTTGCCAGGGCTGGGTCCGGATGAAGTAAGGATTCTAGACTCTATCTGGGTCTCCCATAAGTGTGGCAAGGGCCCAAGCACTTGTGTCATTATATTCAGCCTTCTGGGAAGGGAGCTGAATTGGAAGCAGAGGTGCTGAGACTCAAACCAGCACTCTGATATAGGATGTGGGTGTCCTGAGTGGCAGCTAAACCTGCTACATAATATCACCCCTATCCCACCACATATACTTAGACCAGAGATGACCTGTACAGAAATCTGCTGTCCCAGAGAAAATTGAGTCAAAACACAGCGGGACTTATCTTCACCCATCCCAACAACAGGAATTATATGCTCAGAGTTGGACTAGCTTTGACACTTGAACTGGACCAGGAGCTAAGATTTTGGGAGGGGACAGGCTTCTACAGGCACGCATGTAGTTGCTCCTCTTGCTGCATGGTTTAACATCCTTGGTCAGTAAAATATAAAGGGACACATTGCACATCTGGAATAAGGCATGGGGCTTTGGAGTCAAAACCAGAATTCAGATTCTTCCCTGACATTATTACCTACATGACCTTAATAAAGCTACTTAACCTCTCTACAAATGTTTGGGAGCACCAAATGAGAACATGCATATAAAGCATTTAAGCTACACTCTGATGTAGCAGTTAATAGGCCACTTGGAATGTCTGCATTCCATATCACCATGCCTGGGTTCCAATCACAGATCTGCTTCTGATTCCAGCTTCCTGCTAAAACACACCCTGGGAGGCAGCAGGTGATGGTACCTGGGTCCCTGCTGCACACATGGGAGACTCAGATTGAGTTCCGGGCTCCTGGCTTTGACTTCCCCCAGCCCCAGATATTGCAGACATTTCCCAAATGAACCAATGTCATTCTCTGTTTCTTTGCCTTAAATAACAATAAAAATAATAATAATAATAATAATGGAAAGAAAACAAAATTTTAAAAAGAAATTATGGGAGGTCAGCACTGTGGTAAAGCAGGAAAAGCTGCCACATGTAAATGCCAGTGTCCCATACAGGCACCATTTCAAGTCACAGCCACTCCACTTCCAATCCAGTTCCCTGCTGACGGGCTGGCAAGGGCAGCCAAGGATGGCTTAGATGCTTGGGACCCTGCTACCAATGTGGGAGGCCTGCAGAAAGCTCCTGGCTTCAGCTTGGCATAGTCCTAGCCATTGTGGACATCTGGGGAGTGGACCAATGGACAGAACATCTCTCTTTCTCTTTCTCCCTCTTTCTCACACTCTCTACCTCTGCCTCTCTATAACTCTACTGTTCAAATAAAAAAAACACAGCCTTACTATTTTTTAAAAACATTGCTTCTAGGAGTTGCTTTAATGAATTGTTATAAAAAAGTGATTTATTAGTATCATATTGTTCGAATGCAAATAGATCTTAAAAGAAGTGAAAACCAACTCATTTTATGGAGTGGGATGAACATTCCCTGTGGGATCTTGTTTGCAAACTCAAACATTTTGTAAGCAAATAATGCTAAGATAAACTCCTTATTAGGTGAAATGATCACAAAACTGTTGCTTGAACTTTGAGTGGAAGCCACTGCCCATGAGATGCCCTAATTTCAAAAGCATGAGGGAAAAATGTCAATTTTGAGGTTTTTCTTTTTACATATGTTTATTCTACTGCCACAAAATTGCAAGTAACAGCCAACCCACTGCACAAACACCATTGGTGTTGGATTATTCATGTGTGGGTCATCTAAGCAGCTACCTGACAGTGCTGTGTTTGTATCTTTGTGTTCTATTTGCCCTTCATCTTTACTGCCCCTCAACACACACACTCCCAGACACATTCATAAGTACTCATACACCAATACCACATGCACAGACACAGACTCACTCTCTCTGTCTCTCTCTGCCTGTCTCTCTCTCTCTCTCTCACACACACACACACACATACACATCCTACTTTGCCCAAAGCAGGCAGTTACAAAAAAAAAAAAAAAAAAAATCCGTAGATCCTTCCAAACAGCATGTCTCTGTTCCCTTTCTCCTCACCGTAAATTTCCCTTTCCTGAATATCACCCAGGGTGGGTGGGAAGAAAAGAAAGGAGGAAGGAAGGAAGGGAAATCATGTCTCCACCCAGGCCTAGCAGTGCAGGCTGTGAGAAGCAGAAGGCTCCTGCTCTCTGCATGCTGGCATCTCTCCTGCCATTTTACTGAAACTTCAGGGTGTTTTTCTCTGTGCGGCACCCACGCTCCCCCCCTTTCTGCCAAAGCTCCTTGTTGTGACAGTGAGAGGCTGCTGGGTTGGGGGAGGGGAGTGCAGCTAGGTACCTCAGGGCTGAGTTACAGCTCCCCCTCCAGGAGATCAGGCTACCAACAAATCCTAGAAGCTCCCTCCAGCTGACCCTGAGCATGGAATGAACACAGAGTTGTGCAGCCCCTCCCTCGCCTGTACAGACGTACACACACACACACACACACACACACATGCAGGACTATCACTGGCAGCACAGCCTGACAGTAACAGTCAGGCAGGAAATCCCATTTCTTAGTGGCGTGAATCTGCCCAAAGCAATGCTGCCTAGGCCCTCTTCTCCCCTGGGCTGAGCAAACCGGGATATATGAGAAGGGCACACTTCACGCAGAGGGCCTGATGGTGGCAGTGCCAGCAGCCTACCTGACACCAGCTTAGCAGTCTCAGCACACAGGAACCAGAGATACCTGCCCTCAGGGCTCCAACAGCACACCCTGGAAAACAGACACAAGTCTGGTCAAAGGGCAGAAGAGAGGGGCAGTAGCCCATAAACTGTGGCCTCACTCTCATCAGGCTGAACTGATAGCACGTAGGTGTGGAGCCTCTCTGAAGGTAAGGCCCTGTTACATGAAGGAAAGAGAAAGGATATGGCTTCTCAGAGCTCTCCCAAAGCTCCAGGTGAACCAACCAAGAGAAGCCAGGTGATGTACTGAATACCAGAGCACCCACTGCTGCCAAGCTAATCCTAGTCAGGAAAGTGAAAAGGACATTCTCTGTGGTGAGGGGACACAAGATGAGAGCATGAGAGCATGCTCAGCTCTGAGTAGCCAGTCTCATAACCACCAGTGGGAAAGAATGCTGCCTCCCTCCCTTCCTATATCCTCCTCTCTATTAGGTATCTAAACAAATTCTTGTATTTCAATATTTTAAATTACTTCCCTATTCATTTATTTTTATTTACTCGAAAGCCAGAGACACAGAGATCTTTCATCTGCTGGTTCACTCTCCAAATACCCACAGCAGCCAGAGCTGGTCCAGGGCTGAAGCCAGAAGCTCAAAATTCAATCTGGATCTCTCAAGTGAGTAGCAGGAACCCAGGCACTTGAGCCATTACCTACTGCCTCCCAAGGTGTGCATTAGCAAGAACCAGGAATTGGAAGGAGACTCAGGACTTGAACCCAGGTGCTCTGACGTGGAATGCAGGTCATTAGGGTCTGTGCTAAACACCTGCCCCTAATTCTTGTGCTGTATGCAAATTTTAAAATTTAAATAATTCCATAAGGTTTTATTGTAGAGAAAGTTGAGTCCCCTTGGGAGATTATGGATTTTACATGACTTGATAAAGATTACAGGGCCAGCAAATGAAAGACCCAGGATTGGCACAAGCCTAGATAAGTCAGAACCTTTGGCCTTTCTATTGCATCTCAAGGACACGCCACTGGAATCCCTCCCAGATTTCTCTGAGGGGCTGGGAGAAATGTGTCTGGCAGTGAAGACAGTGTTGTGGAAGACAGAGGAGGCACCTGCCTATTGACTTTTTTTTAATTAATTAATTTATTTGAAAGGCAGAGTTACAGAGAGGCAGAAGCAGAGAAAGGGAGAATCTTCAATCCACTGATTCACTCCCCAGATGCCTTCAACAGTCAGAGCTGGGCCAATCTGAAGCCAGGAGCCAGGAGCCTCTTCTGGGTCTCCCACACGGGTGCAGGGGCCCAAGGACTTGGGCCATCTTCCACTGTTTTCCGTGGAGTAGCCAGGACTCAAACCAATGCCTATGTGGAATGCCATCACTGCAGGCCACAGCCTTACTGCTAAGTCACAAAGCTGGCCCCTTATTGACCTTTTTTTAAAAAAATATTTATTTATTTATTTTAAAGTTGGAGTTACACAGAGAGGAGAGGCAGAGAGAGAGAGAAAGAGAGAGAGAGAGAGAGAGAGAGAGAGAGAGAGAGAGAGAGAGAGGTCTTCCATCTACTGGTTCACTCCCCAATTGGCCACAATGGCCAGAGCTGCGTGGATCCGAAGCCAGGAGCCAGGAGCTTCTTCTGGGTCTCTCACGTGGGGTGAAGGGGCCCAAAGACTTGGACCATGTTCCACTGCTATCCCAGGCCACAGCAGAGAGCTGGATCGGAAGTGGAGCATCCAGGACTTGAACCGGCGCCCATATGGGATGCCGGCACTGCAGGCAGCGACCTTATCCATTACGACACAGGGCTGGACTCCCTGTTGACCTTCTGAGGGATAAAGGGTAGTGCAACCTGGATCTCTGGACGCTCAGTTAGTTTTGTGCAAGTACTATGAGATAGGCTCACTGCCAGTCCTGGTTAGGCAGTGTCCAATGCCATGGGTGATTCATCTAGAGCCATTTCTCCTCCAGGACTCCCCTTTCTTGACCAATGTGTTACATGACTACAAAATGCCCAGCCCCGGACATGCAAAGAATGTGTTGACTCAGACGCATTTTTTAAATTAATAAGCACATGGTGATACAGGCTGTTTGTTCAGTGATATTCTGCCTAAACTGGAATGTGCCAAATTTCCTCCTCCCACTTCCCCCTGCTCCACCTCCTCTCCAGGTCCTGGCTGCCACCCCTGCCACTCTGGCAGGGAAGTCATTCTGCACTACCTCAAGCAGGCAAGACTGATAGTCTGCAAAACTCAGCTTACCAACTGTGCAGCCTCCCCAGGTTCTGAAGTCTCTCCAAGGCCTGTGTGTATGTGTGTGTGTGTGTGTGTGTGTGTGTGTGTGTGTGTAAGCTGTATTTTTTTCCTTGTCATTTGGCAAACTTATTGGTGTCCCTATCTTCTGAACATGTCCTAGCATGGCAGGTACTTAATTTCATACTAGATTTCAGGAAGCAGGCCTGAGCACCTCCTTCATGAGGCAAGAACTATGGATTGGACTTTCCTGTAGCTGACTACACTGAAGAATCCTCTTCCAAGAGGGGCTGCCAGTAAAAGGTTACCCCTTATCTTCCTCCAAATAGGACGACTACTCCCTGCAGCCCAAACAATTCATTCAAATTCTCACTCATTCAACAAGTATTTACTGAGTTTCCATAAGCCAGAACCCACCCACACCAGGTGCAGGGACAAAGTAGTAAACAGACAGAAAGCACTCTGCTCTCCTGAAGCTTGAGTTCTAAGGGGAAAGCAAATAAGAAATGAGCAACCCAGGGGCTGGAGTTTTACACAGTGGTTAAGTTGCTGCTTGGAACACCTGCATCCTTCGTGGGTGTGCCTAGTTCAAGTCTTGGCTCTCAGCATCTTGCTAAGGCATACTCTGGCAGGCAGCAGATGATGGCTCAAATAACTGGGATCATGCTAACCACATGGGAGACTCAGACTAAGCTCCGGGATCCTGGTGTCAGACTGTCCCAGCCATGGCTGTTCCAAGCATTTGGGGAGTAAACCAGCATATAAAAGATGGCTGTTTCTCTATCTTTCAAATAGAATGAAAATACACAAAAATTAAAACAAGGAATAAGCAAATCAACAATCAGAGCTAGGCTGAATCTTAAATAAGATGATATGATACAGCAGGGCAGGGACTGATCAGCAAACCAAGGTCTGTGGGCCAAATTGGCCCAGCACCTGCTCTGTAAATAATGCAAATAAAACAAAGAAAGAATGCTTGGCAGGGGGCTACTTTATTTTTTCTTCTTTAATTTGTATTTTTAATGAATTTTTTAAAAAAGATAATATACTTAATAAGTCTACACATTTTAAATAGAAAACACTATGCAAAGAAGTCTCTCTCCTGGTTCTAGCTCCCAGCTATCCAACTTTCCTCTCTGTGAGCACCAAATGTTAATTGTGCATTCTTCCGGAGAAAGTCATTCATACAAAAACAAGTACAAGTGAATAGTCTGTTTTTGTCCTTAAGGAATTTATTTTAAATTTGAGAGAACAGAGAAGACTTGTAATATTGGCTAAAACTTGAATGATAAGGTTTCAGGAAGTAAAGATGTCAGAGCAACAGCTTCCAGGCTGTGGGCATAGTTGGTACAAAGGCTCTGAGCTAGACTTGACATGGCAGGTCCTAGGGTGAGACAAGAGGGTTATGTGTTTGGGGCATGCTGGGTAGGCCAGAGAGCAGTGATTTAAGATGAGCTGGAGAGAATTAGCAAGCAGGAAGTTTCTCTACTTAAAGTCTAATGTCCATATATCCCTGCTCCTGAGTATTCACACTAGGGTGGGAGAGAAGTCATTCCTGATAGCTAACTCTAGGCTTCCTTGCTATCTCCTTCAGTCTTAAAGTAGAGTCAGTCTGACATTTTTTTTAAAAAGATACTTATTTATTTATTTGAAAGTCAGAGTTACACACAGAGAGGAGAGGCAGAGAGAGAGAGGTCTTCCATCCACTGGTTCACTCCCCGACTGGCCTCAACAGCTGGGGCTGCATCAATCCGAAGCCAGGAGCCAGGGGCTTCTTCCTGGTCTCCCACATGGGTGCAGGGGCCCAAGGACTTGGGCCATCTACTATTGCTTTCCCAGGCCACAGCAGAGAGCTGGATCAGAAATGGAGCAGCTGGGGCTCAAACTGGTGCCCATATGGGATGCCAGCACTGGCCCCATGGTTAGCATTTCTAGAGGCAGGTCCTACAATTAGAACTCCCAGCCCAGGTAATGGGAATCATCCTGGTGAGGGTGACGATTTTCCTTCTAACTGGGGAAGATGGGTCCTTTTCTGATGGCAAAGACAAACATCTCCACCCTTGCTTTGCAAAATATAGGGAATTCTAAATTTGTGCAATAGCTTTGTGGCCAGACATTTTCAACATCAAGTTTTCTATCAGTACCTAATACATGTTCACTATTATGGGAAAGCCAAGTGAAACAGAACATCTTGTCCCCATCCTGAAGGACCTTATAATGCAGCTGGGGAAACAGAACTTGAATTTGTGAGATAATGGCAAGTTAACCTAGATGGTGCACACTAGTTCAGAGAAGCTAGGAACCAACACAATGAAGAGCACCCAAAGCAGTTTTCAGGAGAAAGTGAATTGTGAGCTGAGTCTTAAAGGACAGAGAGTATCTTAATAAAAATAATACCTTGATTAAAAAGAGATCATGTAAACAGGGCAGCAATTGGTACAGCAATCATTGAATAATTGGCTTATTGATGCTGCTTACAGTTTAGGCAGCACTTTCTCATAAGAGGTCTCATTTCATATTTATAACAATAACTTTGTGATTGAGTGGAGGTGTCACTGTTTTCATGGGAAAGGAAACTGAGGCTTAGGAAGGTTAAAAACACCACTCAAGTTACAGAGCAGAAAATGAAACCCAAGTGTTCTGACTACGTAGCACAGGCTTCCCTCATTGTGGGAAGAGTATCAGGCAGTTCAAGCAGGCAGACCATCAGGAACAAGAGAAAGAAGCAGGGAGCCTTGGTAAACCCAATTACGTGCCAGTTGCACGAGGGATGCTCTCTCAAAGGAGGCTGCCTGCTCTGCCTGCTCCCCTAAGTAGTACCCATATTCCCAGGTCACTGGCCCTTGCTTAGGAGGAGAAAGTTAGAGATGAACAACCTCCAGAGGCGAGAAATGGTGAACAAGTCACCACTTGTACCATCTCATTAGCACTGCAAACCTACACACATGTGCCTCAGACCTACAGGTTGTCAATGCTGTTACTAAGCCTGAGGCCTAAAATAAATTAGGCTGTGTCTCAGAAAATCAAGGTTAGGTTCCTCATATCAAGTATTAGCATGGATTCAAACACTACCTATAGTGTATTTCAAGCCACTTTTCTTTTCTCAGGCCCCTGCTTAGTAGCTTCAAGGGCTATCTTCTATACCCTCCACTCAGATGTGCCTCAGCACTGCCTAGAGGGGACTGGTTGAGTTGAGCCAGCTACCCACAGTCTATTGGAGCCAGACTGTAAGGCCCCTGGTAGGGGGCTTCAGTGTCTGCCTTTAGAATGAGGCTGCATTCTGGGGTTGCCCTTGGCAACCAAGCTGCTTCAATGGCTGTTATCTTTTAGAGAACTAAGAGCCAGGGAGGAGGGGGCAGCCCTTGAACCATAGGATGCAGGGATCATGTCAGTCATTGTCTTTCTTTCTTGCTCCTTGCCTGAGACCCCACTCTCCTGATGAGTGTGTGTCCCCTCCCTTGTCTCCTTCGGGTCAACAAGTCAACCTGGCCAGTTCCTTGCACACTGTATGTTCTCAAATGACTATTTTATCCTTCTAATTTTTTTTTTTTACTTATTTTCATTTTATATGGAAAGTAGAGACACAGACAGAAACAGAGATCTTCCAACTGCTGGTTCACTCCCCAAATACCTGCAATAGCCAGGGCTAGGACAGACTGAAGCCAGGAGCCAGGAACTCCATCTGGTCTCCATCTGGTTGGTAGCAGGGAGTACTTGGGTCATTATTTACTGCATTCCTAGGAACATTAGCAGGAAGCTGGATCAGAAGCAGAGCAGCCAGGAGCCAGCATTGTGGCATAGCAGGTAAAGCCTCTGCCTGCAGTGCTGGTATCCCATATGGCCAATGATCCAAGTCCCTGCTGCTCTACTTCTGATCCAGCTCTCTGCTATGGCCTGGGAAAGCAGTAGAAGATGGCCCAAGTGCTTGGGCCTCTCTACCCACATGGGAGACCCACAAGAAGCTTCTGGTTCCTGGCTTCGGATCGGCAAAGCTCTGGCCATCATGGCCATCTGGGGAGTGGACCAGTGGATGGAGGACCTCTCTCTCTCTCTCTCTCTCTCTCTCTCTCTCTCTCTCTCTCTCCCTCTGCCGCTCTGTAATGCAGCCTTTCAAATAAATAAATAAATCTTAAAAAAAAAAAGCAGCAGAGCAGTCAGGACTTGAACTGGCACTCTGAAGGGGGACGCTGGTGTTGCAAGCAGTGACTTAACCCACTGAGCCAGGACTCTGGCCCTCATTTGTACTTTTAAACTTCAACATCCATTTCTCCAGGAATCCTATCATTTTCTGTGTCAAGCAAGCATAGGTATCCCTGCCCATAAACCCCCGTGCATCATTCTTACCCTAACATACCCCATGGTTTAACATTTATCTGTTTTTATAAGGTTCTTTAGGAATGCATCTTATTCTAGCACAAAATGGCATGGCACACAGGCACAAAATAAATGCTTCTTGAATGGGTAAGTGAATAAAAAGAAACATAACACACTAAGAGAAAGACATAGGAGGTAGCACTGGGAGAAAGCAGCAGAGCACAGAGGGGTTCCATTATGACTCAGCTTCGCCGACAATGCTGGCTGTGTGGAGGGAGCATGCTGGGGCCATTGAGGGCAGTCTTGAAAGCTGAATTAACACATTTAGGCCAGGAAAGTGGCAAGCTCAAAGCAGTGCTTTAGGAAGACAGATCCAGCCAGGTGTGCAGGACAGACTGGAAGGGAGAACAGAAGGGAAGGGAGACTATTCAGGAGGCTGTCTTGACAATCCAGACTTGACATGTGAAGGGTCTAGACAAGAGCAGCGGTGGGGGAAATGCTAGGAAGAAATAAACCATCCAACTCTGTTGGATGGCTTCTTTATGTAACCTGGAAACTTCTGCAGCTAGCTAACCTTGGTTAATTTAATATTTCGTGGTCGCCTTCTGAGCCAACTGGCCAGCAGGTAATTTCTGCTCACATACATCTTAGCTGCCATGAAAGGTGATGCCGTTACTCCTAAGGGCTGAGGGGAACAGGGTGGAGGAACAGTCTAGAAGAACATTTCCCAAACCAGCAGTCCTGTGGTCCATTGTATATATATGTGTGTGTGTGTATATATATATATATATATATATATATATATATATATATATTGACAGGCAGAGTGGACAGTGAGAGAGAGAGACAGAGAGAAAGGTCTTCATTTTTGCCATTGGTTCACCCTCCAATGGCCGCCACGACCAGCGCACTGTGGCCAGCGCACCACGCTGATCCGATGGCAGGAGCCAGGTGCTTCTCCTGGTCTCCCATGGGGTACAGGGCCCAAGCACTTGGGCCATCTTCCACTGTACTCCCTGGCCACAGCAGAGAGCTGGCCTGGAAGAGGGACAGAATCTGGCGCCCCGACTGGGACTAGAACCTGGTGTGCCGGCGCCTCAAGGCGGAGGATTAGCCTAGTAAGCTGCGGCGCCGGCCAGTCCATTGTATATTAAAAGCTATGTTACAAAGAAAAAAAAAATGAGCTCTTGGCTCAGAAAATGTTGGGAAACTCTAGATTTAACAATGGGAAAAACAGTCTCTTGACTGGAATATGTCAGGGGGCTATAGACCCGTCTCATTAGTGTTTGCCAACCTTAAATGGCAATGGAATGATTTTCATGCCACACCCATTCATTGCTCCTAAAGGAGCACTTATAAACAGCTGGAAGATTCTGGAATCCAGTTTGTTTGCCTTGCCTCCTGCAGGATGCATCTGGACTACATATGTCAAGCACACTGCCTACACACGCACCACCCTTGTTTAGCAGAGTAGCTTCACCCACAGCACTACCTCAGTACAGAGTAAGCACACAGAAGCTGTTTACAAGTTATGACTCTGAAACAAGTCTGCCAAGATTCAAACCCCAGCTCTACCACCTAAAAGTTATCTAGCTTGAGCTTCAGTTTGCTTATCTACACAGTGGGTAAATGCTAGAATCTATTTCAAAAAGGTTACTTGAAGGATTACGTCAGTGAGATAGGCCATGAAGGACACTGCATTTTCCCAGCTGCATAGGAATCCCTCAATAAATCTGAGCTACTATTTTTATCTACCACTGTGTACTATGATAACACAAAAGCCCTCCAACTATAGCTCTGAACCAGGGTAACCAGGTAAGGCCTGGTATAAATAGGTGAGCAGATCAGATTTCTCTCTTTGGAGAATTCAGAATGAACATGAGGCCAAATGTCTAACAGTGGAGGTAAAAGCTGAAAAGATGTATACAGAGTATCCAAGGGTCACTGTCTACTCCAGCAATTAAGTTGCAGGTTAAGACATCCATGTCCCTGGGGCCATTGCTGCAGCATAGCTGGTAAAGCCACTGCCTGCAGTGCTGGCAACCCATATGGGTGCCAGTTTGAGTCCCAGCTGCTCCACTTCCAATCCAGCTCTCTTCTATTATGGCCTTGGAAAGCAGTGGAAGATGGCCCAAGTAATCGGGCCCCTGCACCTGCATGGAAACACCTGGAGGAACCTCCTGGCTCCTGGCTTTGGATTGGTGCAGCTCTGGCTATTGCGGCCAACTGAGGGGTGAACCAGTGCATGAAAGACCTCTCTCTCTCTCTTTCTCTGCCTCTCCTTCTCTCTCTGTGTAACTCTTCCTTCCTTCCTTCCTTTCAACATTTATTTATTTTTTTGAAA
Organism: Sylvilagus floridanus; assembly: GCA_949820135.1. NCBI lineage: Eukaryota > Metazoa > Chordata > Mammalia > Lagomorpha > Leporidae > Sylvilagus > Sylvilagus floridanus. The sequence goes on along the minus strand of OX463241.1, from coordinate 24,556,291 downwards.
GTCAGAGTTACACAGAGAGAGAAGGAGAGGCGAAGAGAGAGAAAGAGGTCTTCCATCTACTGGTTCACTCCCAGATGGCCTCAGGGGCTGGAGCTGCGCCTATCCAAAGCCAGGAGCCAGGAGCTTCCTCCGGGCTTCCCAAACGGGTCAGGGGCCTCCAGTCCCATTTGTGGCTGTCCCTGTGTCTCAATGTCTCAATCTGTTTTGTGCGTCTGTAACAGAATATCTGAGACTGGGTAATTTAAAGAACACAGTTTGTTTGCTTTGTTTTGTTTTCGTTACAGTTCTGAAGGCTGGGAGGTCCAAGGTCAAGGAGCCTGTACCTGGTGAAGGCATTCTCACTCTGTCATTCCACAGCAGACTGCACATATGAAAGAACAACAGATTGAAATCATTGCCTCAAGTCCTTTTATTTATCATCAGTATCAAACCATTCATGAGGGCTCCACGCTTAGGACTTTAACACCTCCCAATAGGCCCCACCTCCCAATACTGATGCACTGAGGATGAAGTTTCCAACACTTACACTGGGGGACATATTCAAACCGTAGCACCCTGTTTCCCCCTTCTATCAGAGCAGCTTTGGGCCCTCAGATATTTCAAGCTGACTGCTCCCTGGCTGGGATGCCAACTCAATAGTGTTTATAGACTCTCACTGTCAAGAGCCAGAAGCTAGTGCCATACCTTCCATGACTACAGGGGATACCAGTTCCCCACATCTTCTACTCTCCCTCCCTTTTTCCTTGATCTCATCACCCACATATCTTTCTAGTGGCTTACCTTAAATCCAACAGCTTTCACACATCCCAAAGAGAAGCTTTTGGATTTAAGAGACAGAATGAAGAAATGAAGGAAATAATTATTTCTACTAATACGAAATTTTACAAGGTAAAATTTTATGTTATACTACTTTATCTGATTTGGCTAATAGCTCTCTGAGAGTCATTAGTATTTCCATTTTAGATATGAAAAACTAAAGCTCAAGGTCATATAACCACACAGGGTAGAACCAGGACTTGAACTCAGTACATCTCATCTTAAGCCAGGGGTCGATCAACTGTTCCCTCCAGTATAGCCTCAGGACCCAGGGCTAGACCAGGAATCACCCTTCTGCTGAACATGTCTCTGGGCAGGTCATACTCAGTTCTGTGGATTTGTGGGGAAGCTGCACCCCAAATACCTAGCTTAGCCTCTGGGACTCACTTTTGAGAGGAGGTGAGCTGGCAAGGACATCCAGAGATGCCATAAGCAAAGTCTTGGATCAGAGCGACTCCACCTGCTCTTGTCACACACCCTCCTCTGGGGAAATTCCCAGTAGTTGTGATATGGTCAGGTTCAATATTCTATCCTAATATGGTCTGACAGCAGCTAAAGGGCTGGAGTGGGAAGATACGAAGACTGAAAATCCCTCAGTGGAAACATGGTTTCTTGTTATCACCATTTCTGATCTCTGAGTACCAGGGACTCAGAAAGTCTCAAGCACCACAATTATCTGATGGGTTTTGAGTCTCGTTCATTAGCCATGGTAAGAGACGTCTCATCGTTCTCTGACCTCCAGGGAAGGCCCGAATCAAAGCACTCTGAGGAGAATGAGCAGTCTGACTTCTCCCTTGGTTCCCCTCTTTAGACCTGTCCCTCTTCTCTGGGAACCAGTGTCTTTAGAATCATGGGTCTTCCCTGCCCTCTCCTCAATCACTAGCATCATCACAGATCTCTGAGAGCATCCCAAAGTCCCCAGGTTTTTATCTTCTGAATCCTGCGACTGAGACTTTATTATGGGGGACAGGGGAAGCATACATTCTTCGTTCCTTCTCTCCGCTTTCACTTGTAGTGCTGAGAAGGCAGGTGGTCTGAGCCCCACTTCCACCTGCCAAAACTGCTACCCCTGCCAGTTCTACCCCAGCTACCTGTGCCTGTAAAGGCACACACACTAAGGGAACCACAAACTTCCCCTGGGAAACTTAAAAAAAAAAAAAAAAAAAAAACAAGAAAGAAAAGAAGCCAACAAAAACAGACTTAACAACTGTAAAGAGCGACTCCAAGTGGACACGCAGGAAAGCTCCAAGCCTTTTTAGTTTTCTCCTAACACACATTTCTCTTTCCCCACTCCGGGCCAAGGGAGATGTTAATGGAGTCATCCATTAAATGCAGCAGCTGCCAGAGCCTTAGGCTAACTGGGCAGAGGGCCTGAACCCATTTATTCAAAAACACAGCCCCCACCACATAATCTCAGGTTTTTATCTTTTCATTTCCATGCTGTGCTTCAGCCAGGTCATTCAATGGCAACTCCCTGAGAATCTCACGCTTGCTTAGAGTCTGCCTATCTGCCAGCCACAAAGACAGCACATGGAGAGATGAGAGGAGGCTGGTGGACAGTGTCTATCTGCAAGTACCTCCCAAAGGCCCATCAGGTGAGAAAACATTACTGTAAGTTCTGGTTGAGTAATCTTCTTGAACGCTGTAACTGTGAGAATTTACTACAATATCACAGTCTACAAGCCATTCACAGAAGGAAGACTGCCTGTTTCTGAGGACTCTGGCCCTGAGACCAGCACCCACCTGTCATTCCTATCTCATACCTGCCCTGCCCATCACTGTGAACTAAAAGTTATACATTTTACCAGCTGTTTAGAATGAAGACAACAAATCAACCATTTTAAGGTGGGAAAACCCTAAATTATTAGCTCTAGTTTTAGTATTGGCAAATTGTGGCAACATGACTTAGTCAGAGTGGAACTCTGACTAAATAAAATTCTGCCTCCATGGTTCTTTCTGCTTCTCTCAGCTTCCTCTTTGGCCTATGATCTTCTGAGAAGCCATTCCACAAACATTAACTGCATGTTACTGTGTGGCAGGCTGCTCTTCCTGGAACAACCCTCAGGTTCATGGCAAGACTGCCTCCTCTTTTGCATTGCTATCATACAATCCCATAGACTGCATGGCTTAAACAACAGAAATGTATTTTCTCACAGTTCTGGAGCTGCAAGTCTGTGTTGGGAGTGGGAAGAAGGGAGAAAATGTGTGAGAGAGCAAGAAAGAATGTGTGCCATGAAAGTCCCACAGTATTATTCCTAAAGGGGCACTAACCATCACCATCCAGGCTCATCTTCACCTCATCTAAACCCATCACTGGGTTCAAATACCATCACGCTGGGGGGTTAGGGCTTGAACATATGAATTTTGGAGACACATAATTCAATCCACAGCAGCTATCATTTTGTAAACAGGGAAAACAGGCAAACGTTGGGCAGATTTGTTCAATGCAGATGTTTCTGGCCAGCCATTTCCCTTGCATCTACACTCTTCTAGGAATCCCATTTGTTGACTGATGCAAAAGAGATGTTAGATGCCAAATATCTGGGCCAGGCCTAGGATTTCCCAACTGTTTGACTTTCCTCTCTCTCTGCAGGTGCAGCTTTTTGCTCCAGGAAAATCAGGCTGGGACTGTTCACAAGTCTCAGTCCTTGGTAAGTATTCTGTAGGTGACAGCAGAGGCATCTGTGCGCACTCCCACCCAGCTCAGGCTTTGAAGCTCGGGAGCAGAGCCATTAACATTCTCTTCAGCGTGCAGACAGTTCTCTTCAGCCCTTGTTAGTCTCATTTTCTTCCCTCCTGACTTTCTCATCAAGAGAAGCAGCTTTCTTGTTCCTAGAACCTTTTCTTCTCTTCAAAGATCTCTGGGCTCCAGGGACGCCTGTGGCCAAGAGGCTCGCCAGACACTTTCAGATTCCCAATGAAGAAACTATGCCACCAGCCCTGCAGCTAAGAACCCAAACACACTCACTCGCCTCGCAGATGAATTCAGGATTGAGCAAGGACCAGCCAGGAGGCTGGCCTTCCCTATGGCTTCCTAAACATTCTGCTGGGGCTGGGCTAGGGTTACAGAAGCTCTTCTGCTGAGCACCCCCTTCTACTTCTGGATTTGGGCTATTTTCATAGAGGAAGTCAAGGAGGCTCATGGGTCCTGCCTTCAGAAAGCAGAATCCATCCACTCCCCTTCCTCCATTCTGCAGCTAAGAGGGGAGGCGGGGAGGACTCTGCTTCACAGAATTCCGATAGGCTGGACAGGGGCAGAGGAGCAGGCTCAGAGAGAATGCCATTCACACCTCTGTTACTTAAGAGCTTCCATCTATCCAGCTGTGTGGCAGGTGCTTTGAAAGCAGTAAAAAGTAATCTCAGAGAAGCTTAAACTGTATTAGCCCCAAAGTCAATTTCTTAAGTAGTCTACAGAGCTTAGTAACAGGGACTCCAGTGCCTGCAATTCAGACAACAGTGAGTCTGGCAGATAGTAATTCAGGTTCATTATCCAAACTTTCCTCTTAAGGCTCCTCTTTCCCACCAAAAGCCACTGGTTAGATCCCATGTCCTGCCCCAGGTTTTCTAGGGTAAGGTTATTATGCTATAGTCCTGTACCACCAAGAACTTGGTTCTGTCATCTTCCCCTCCCTTATGCTTTGTTGTTATCTCAGGCACAAAAGCACTCACTCCTTCTGACTGCTTCTGTGGTAATTCCAGGGACATAGGTGAAAACAACCTCCCATCATGGCTCATATGTCAGTAAAGTTCTCTGCAGACAACAGTTACAGCAACAGGCACAATCAATTTTTATTCATTGCCTGTCCCTTCTGGCCCCAGAGCTGGGTCCAGCATCACCCTGTATAATGCCCAGGTGGGCACACAGACACACAGAGAAGGACTGCTACTCCATCTGCTGGTTTGACAGAGGCTTCAGGTAGGAGCCCTTGAACTGCCTGGCAAGGCAGACTCTGGCTCTGAGCTGAAGACCAAAATGTCTTTTCATCATGATAGAAAAAATATATTCAGCACTTTTGTCAAAGGTGATGCCTTCTACCCCTCCCACCTAAAACCCACAGACACAAATGCAGCTAAAAACCACAGAGCCAAGGATTACTGATCTCTCTAAAGGAAGCTGGGGAAGCAAGCAAGTTTAGCAGCCTCTAGGTCTGCTCTGGGCAAGCACTGTTTTGGGGTAATATGGAGGCCTGCTGACAAGAAGAAGAAGACAGTTTCAAACCAAGGATGGAGATGAGGTTTGCATTTCCATGTTTCCATCAAGCCATTCTCTAACTTGAAATTCTTCGGGGGCCAGCACTGTGGTGTAGTGGGTAAAGCTACTGCTTGAGGTGCGGGTATCCTATATGGATGCCAGTTCAAGTCCTGGCTGCTCCATTCCCATCCAGCTCCCTGCTAATATGCCTGAGAAAGCAGCAGAAGATGGCCCAAGTGCTTGGGCCCCTGCACCTACACCGGAGATCTGTTAAAAGCTCCAGGCTCCTTGCTTCCTAATGGCTCACCTCTGGCCACTGAGGCTGTTTGGGAGTGAACCAGCAGATGGGAAGTCTCTCTCTCTCTCTCTCTGTAACTCTGCCTTTCAAACAATAAAACAAAGGGGGGGGGGTGCAGCTACTGTTGTGGCATACCAGGTAAAGCTGCCACCTGAGACACATGGGCACTGGTTCAAGTTCATGCTGCTCTGCTTCCAGTCTGACTCCCTGCTGGTGTGCCTGGGACAGCAGTGGAGGATGTCCTGGGTGCTTGGGCTCCTGCACCCATGTGGGAGACCCAGAGGAGATTCCTGACTCCTGGTTTGGGCCTGGCCCAGTCCCAGCAGCCATTTAGGGAGTGAACCAGTGGATGGAAGATCTCTCTAATTCTCTCTCTCTGTGTCTTTCTCTCTGTGCGAAACTCTTTCAGGTAAATAAGTACATCTTAACAACAATGTGGCTTTCTTTGTATAAAAAGCTTCTTCTGGCCGGTGCTGTGGCTCAACAGGCTAATCCTCCACCTTGCGGCGCCGGCACACCGGGTTCTAGTCCCGGTCGGGGCACCGGATTCTGTCCCGGTTGCCCCTCTTCCAGTCCAGCTCTCTGCTGTGGCCCAGGAGTGCAGTGGAGGATGGCCCAAGTCCTTGGGCCCTGCACCCCATGGGAGACCAGGAAAAAGCACCTAGCACCTGGCTCCTGCCATCGGATGAGCGCAGTGTGCCGGCCGCAGCGCACCATCCGCGGCAGCCATTGGAGGGTGAACCAACGGCAAAGGAAGACCTTTCTCTCTGTCTCTCTCTCTCACTGTCCACTCTGCCTGTCAAAAAAAAAAAAAAAAAAAAAGCTTCTTCTGCAATTATTTAACTATTCCACAGGATCAATGGGCCATCCAGATTAATTTTTCTGCTCTTTTTTTTTTTTTTTTAGATTTATTTATTTATTTGAAAGGCAGAGTTGCAGAGGCAGAGAGAAAGAGAGAAAGATCTCCATTTGCCTGTTCACTCCCCAAATGGCCACAACAGCTGGAGCTGGGCTTATTTGAAGCCAGAATCCAGAAGCTTCTTCCAGGTCTTGCAGGTGGGTGCAGGGGCCCAAGGACTTGGGCGAACTTCTACTGTTTTTCCAGGCCATAGGAGAGAACTGGATTGGAACTGGAGCAGCCAGGACTTGAACCAGAACTCATATGGGATGCCGGCAATGTAGATGGAAGCTTTACCTGCTATGCCACAGCACCAGTCCCAGTGCTCAGTTTCTTATTTATTCTTTCTGAAGTCAAGGAAAGGATGGGGTTCCATTTAATGCACTGAAGACAATTACAGAAAAGAATGATGTCATTACCTACTCCTACTCAGAACTTAATTACCTGGTTTCTGAAATCCCTTGTTTGACCACAGCAACTGCATTGGACATTAAACCAGCAGACAGTCCCATATCTAGTCCCTGGTTCACACCAAAGCGAGGGGCCAGCACGGCCAGCACAGAGAGCATTTTCATGGACAACAGTTGGAAATCAGCTATGGGACTCTAAAACTTTTCACCTGTAACAAGGGTTAAAAAGAAGTTGTTTGGGGCTGGTGCTATGGTGTAACAGGTAAAGCCGTCTCCTGCATTGCTGGCATCCCATATAGACACCGGTTCGAGTCCCGGCTGCTCCACTTCTGATTCAGCTCTCTGCTATGGCCAGGGAAAGTAGTAGAAGATGGCCCAAGTCTTTGGGCCCCTGCACCCACATGGGAGACCCAGAAGAAGCTCCTGGCTTCTGGCTTCAGATGGGTGCAGCTATGGCCGTTGCAGCCAATTGGGGAGTGAACCAGCAGATGGAAGACCCTTCTCCCTCTCTGCCTCTCCTTCTCTCTGTGTGTGACTCTTTGAAGTAAATAAATAAATCTTTAAAAAAAAAAAAAAAAGGAAGCTGTTGGAGGCTGGTGCTGTAGCATAGCAGGTAAAGCTGCGGCCTGCAGTACTGGCATCTCATATGGGCATCAGTTCAAGTCCCAACTGCTCCACTTCTGATTCAGCTCTCAGCTGTGGCCTGGGAAAGCAGTGGAAGATGGCTCAAGTCCTCAGACCTCTGCACCAGTGTGAGAGACCTGGAAGAAGCTCCTGTCTCCTGTCTTCAGATCTGCTCAGCTCAGGCTGTTACAGCCACCTTGGGAGTGAACAAGCAGTTCTCTCTGCCTCTGCCTCTCTGTACCTCTGCTGTTCAAATATATCAATAAAACCTTTTTTAAAAAAATTGTTGAATATTAATTTTTTTTCCATAAAAGATTTATTTATTTGAAAGGAAGAGTTACAGAGGGAGAGGGAGAGGCAGAGAAAAGAGACCTTCCAGCCACTAGTTCACTCCCCAAATGGCCACAATGGCTGGGGCTAGGCCAGGCCAAAGCCATGGGTCAGGAATTCCATCCTGTTCTCCCACATGAATGGCAGGGACCCAAGCACTTGTGCCATCTTCTGCTGCCTTCCCAGGTGTATAAGCAGGGAACTGGATCAGACATGGAGCAGGTGGGACTCCAAATGGCATTCAAATGGGATGCCAAGGTTGCAGGAGGTAGCTGAACCCACTGTGCCACAATGCTGAACCCAACAGAATGTTTTTGAAAAAGATTTAGTAAGAAATATTGGTGAGCTAAGAGTACCCTCCTGCAAAGAGAGATACCTGTGTTTCACCACAGAATGAATGATGTATCTCTTGCAGTTAGCAGGGCAGAGTGGACCAATTTATGGTTCCAGCCTAAGAAACCTATGTATAACAATATATGCCAGCAGCTGTTTTTTGATGTTGGGATCTGCCCATGGTTTCAGAGTTTCTTTGTGCAAAGTGTGTTTCTTAGAAACCTGAGGTAGGCATCTTCCACATGCTTGGGGGGATGGCTTAGAGATCATCTTAGAGGCTTTCCATGGATGTTAGCTGCAAAATGGAAACAGACTGGTGCATTAAGGAGCACAGTGGAAGAGGGCAACTTACAAAGGGAGTGCACTTGCCCAGGTCATGTCACAGGAACTGCAGCAGAATGCATGTGTGTGTGACAGTGACAGAGTTTATGAGTTTATGCATGTGTGTCTCAGAGTATGTGTGTGAGTCTGTGTGGGAGAATGTATGTGTCTGAGAAAGTAGGCCTGTGTGTGTGTGTGTGAAACAGAGAGAGAGAGAGAGGGAATGTGTATAAAGCAAGTCAGATTTAAACACTGGCTATGCCTGAAGAGACAAAGCTTCAACAATATGAGACAAGTACAATATTTACTATTACTTCCCACTCCTTGTGCTCTAATCCTAGCAGTGTCAGAAAATTCAAGACTTACAGCAAGTCCCACATGAGAAAGGACAAACAGCTCATCTTTAAAAAAAAAAAAAAAAGATATATTTATCTGAAATACTGAGTTACAGAGGGAGACAGAGAGAGAGAAGGAATGAATCTTCCATCTACTGGTTCCTTCCCCCAGTGGTTGCAACTACCAGGACTGGGCCAGAAGCCTGGAATTCCATCCAGGTCTCCCACATTGGTGGCAGGGGCCAAGTCCTTGGCCATCATCTGCTGCCTTCCCAGGCATGTTATCAGGAAGCTGGATGTGAAGCAGACTAGCTGGGATTTGAACCAGCACTCTGATTTGGGATATAGGTATTCCAAGTGTTGGCTTAAACCCCTGTGCTATAAGCCTAACTCTCTCCACCAGTGAACATTTTAATTATCTAATGAAAAGTATGTTTTACTATGGAAAATGACTATGGAACTTCCTCATACCTATAGGAAATCCAGAAAAGTATTTGTCCAATAGGAGAGTTAGGACCATCACTACAAAGCAAGTTTAAAGAAACAATGGAAGCCTAAAACAAAGTTCCTCTATGATTATACCCCACTTTTCCAGTTGCAATTATCAAAGTTGTTTCTTAACCCTTACTTTAAAACATAATGAAAACACCACTCAGGTGGGCATCTGGCCTATTGGTTAAGATAGATTAAGAACTGGAGCCAGTGCCATGGCGCAGTAGGTTAATCCTCCGTCTGCGGTGCCAGCATCCTATATGAGCTCCGGTTCTAATCCCGGCTGCTCCTCTTCCAATCCCGATCTCTGCTGTGGCCTTGGAAAGCAGTAGAAGATGGCCCAAGTGTTTGGGCCCCTGCACCTACATGGGAGACTGGGAAGAAGCACCTGGCTCCTGACTTCGGATTGGCGCAGCTCTGGCTGTTGTGGCCATCTGGGGAATGAACCAATGGACAGAAGACCTTTCTCTCTCTCTCTCTCTTACTGTCTGTAACTCTACTTTTCAAATAAATAAATAAAATCTTTAAATAGATAGATAGATAGATAGATAGATAGATAGATAGATAGATAGATAAAGAAGCCTGAGTCGGGGCTGGTGCTGTAACATAGTAGGTTAAGCCTCTGTCTGTGGTGCTGGCATCTCATATGGATGCCAGTTTAAGTCCCAGCTGCTCTGCTTCTATGACTGGTGAGAGGAAGAGACAGAGAGAAAAGTCTTTCTTCCATTGGTTCACTCTCCAGATGGCTGCAATGGCCGGAACTGCAACGATCCAAAGCCAGGAGCCAGGTACTTCTTCCTAGTCTCTCATGTGGATGTAGGGGCCCAAGCACTTGGGCCACCTTCTACTGCTTTCCCAGGCCATAGCAGAGAGCTGGATTGGAAGAGGAGCAGCCAGCACTAGAACCCGGTGCCCATATGGGATGCCAGCACCACAGACAGAGGATTAACCTACTGTGCCACGGTGCCGGCCCCTCTCTGCCTTTGAAATAATATAAAAATTAAAAAAATAAAATGGGGGCCGGTGCCACAGCTCAATAGGCTAATCCTCCACCTGCGGCACTTGCACACTGGGTTCTAGTGCCAGTCAGGGCGCCGGATTCTGTCCCGGTTGCCCATCTTCCAGTCTAGCTCTCTGCTGTGGCCCAGGAGCGCAGTGGAGGATGGCCCAAGTGCCTGGGTCCCTGCACCCGCATGGGAGACCAGGAGAAGCACCTGGCTCCTGGCTTTGAATCAGCGTGGTGCGCCAGCAGCAACACGCCAGCCGCAACAGCCATTGGAGGGTGAACCAGCGGTAAAAAGGAAGACCTTTCTCTCTGTCTCTGTCTCTGTCTCTCTCTCTCACTGTCCACTCTGCCTGTCAAAAAAATAAATAAATAAAAATAAAAATAAATTAAAATGGAGGCCAGAATCTGCAAACTGCAATGTCAGCATCCCATATGAGTGCTGGTTCAGATCCTAGCTGCTCTACTTCCAGCCCAGCAGCAGAGAAAGGTCCAGGTAATTGGACCTCTACCACCCAGGTGGGAGTCCAGGATGGAGTTTCAGGTTCTAGGCTTCAGTCTGGCCCAGCCCCAGCTAGTGCAGCCACTTGGGGACTGACAGAGTGAATTAGTAAATAGAAGACTTCTCTCTCGGCCGGCGCCGTGGCTCAATAGGCTAATCCTCTGCCTTGCGGTGCCGGCACACCGGGTTCTAGTCCCGGTCGGGGCACCGGATTCTGTCCCGGTTGCCCCTCTTCCAGGCCAGCCCTCTGCTGTGGCCCAGGAGTGCAGTGGAGGATGGCCCAGGTGCTTGGGTCCTGCACCCCATGGGGAGACCAGGAAAAGCACCTGGCTCCTGGCTCCTGTCATCGGACTAGCACGGTGCGCCGGCCGCAGTGCGCCTGCCGCGGCGGCCATTGGAGGGTGAACCAACGGCAAAGGAAGACCTTTCTCTCTGTCTCTCTCTCTCACTGTCCATTCTGCCTGTAAAAAAAAAAAAAAGAAAAGAAAAAAGAAGACTTCTCTCTCACTCTATCTCTTTGCAACTCTGCCTTTCAAATAAATAAATAAATCTTTAAAATAAATAAATAAGTAAAAACCTAGAGGCCAGCATTGTGGCACAGTAGGTTAAGCTGCTACCTGCAATTCTGGCATCCCTCATGAATACCAAGAGTCCTTCCTACTCCACTTATGATCCAGCTTCCTGCTAAGTGAACAAGCAGATAGAAGATCAACTTCTCTTTCTCTTCTTCTCCCTCTGTAACTCTACCTTTCAAACAAATAAGTAAATCTTAAGGGGAAAAAAAAACCATAAAACCAAATACCACCAAAGTGGTCACTATCAGAAAAGCTGTTGTCAGACCTAATCATTCACTTTGACTTAACAGCACTTGGACATCCTTTAGAAAATGAGGCCTACAGGCTTAAGTTCTGCTCACTTCTCTTCCTTCTCAGTTTCCCAGTGCATCCTCTCTTCTGTTACCCTGCAGTGTGTACCACAGTTCTAGGTGCAGTTACTCTCAACAATGTCCCAGAACCCCCTGTGCTGTCACATTCCTAACCTAACCCTGCCCCTTGCACCCTGCCCATTTTAATGACAACACAGAGACTCAAAAATCATCTCAATGGAGTTTTAGAGTCTCCTCTAAGGTAGCACTTACTGCCAATTCTCCGCTTTACCTTTTCATTCTTTTCCTACAGTCACAGGGTGAGATACACATACATACACCCACATACAATGTACTACGCAAAGAAAATTACATACATGGATTCTCTGCTCCCCAGGAACGTACTACTGGAGGCAGCTACATTAAACAGACAAGTGTAAACACATACATAGCAGAAAAGCAGCATGAAAAACAACTTATGAATGGACAGCAGCGGGGTAAATGCACGACTCAGATGTGGCCAAAGACTGTTCACCAAACAACTGCTACGTGTCGGGTTTTGGGGTTGGTCCTGGAAATAACATTTTGAATAGGACAGACACAGTTCATACACATGGGGATTTCAAGTTACAAGCCAAGATAAATACCAAACATCTTTTTACTACTTTTACTCCATGAAAGTATTTTTAAAGAAGTCATCATTGTGGTATACATGCTTAAGCTGCCACGTGCGATGCTGGCATTCCATATCAGAACTCCAGCTAAAGTCCTGAATGCTTCATTTCCAATCCAGCTTCCTGCTATAGCCTCAGAAAGCAGCAGATTATGGTCCAAGTATTTGGACACCTGTTATTCATGTGGGAGACCCAGATGGAGTTCCTGGATCTCGGCTTTGGCTTGGCTCAAACCTAGATGTTGTGGTCATTTGAGGAGTAAATCAGCAATGGAAGATGTTTCTCTCTCTCTCTCTCTCTCTCTCTCTCTCTCTCTCTCTCTGTTTCTCTCCCTCCCTCCCTGCCTTCCTCTACCACTCTTTAAATATATAAATACATAAATCTTTTTTTAAAAGTATCTGTGGATATAGATGTGGAAAATGCTATGGAAGATAACATGCAGGATTGGTCTAGGCATTAATCTAATCTAATTAGGGGCTAGAAAAGCTTGTCTATACAAGTGACATTTAAAATGGAGCCTGAAGGGGCCAGCATGGTGTGCAGTAGGTTAATCCTCTGCCTACAGCATCGGCATCACATATGGATGCCAGTTCTAGTCCCGGCTGCTCCTCTTCCTATTCAGCTCTCTGCTATGGCGTGGGATAGCAGTAGAAGATGGCCCAAGTCCTTGGGCCTCTGCACCCGTGTGGGAGACCAGAGGATGCTCCTGGCTCCTGGCTTTGGATCGATGCAACTCCGGCCATTGCAGTTTGGGGAGTGAACCAATGGTTGGAAGAGCTTTCTCTCTGTCTCTCCCTCTCACTGTCTGTAACTCTACCTCTCAAATAAATAAATAAAATATTTTTAAAAAATAAAAATAAAATAGAGCCTGAAGCCTACAAAAGGTTACACAAATGACTGTGAGGAGAAAAATGATCCAGGAAGAAACAACATCTGAGAATGTGGAAGGAACATTCAAGGAACTGCAAGGCCAGTGTAGCTGAAGTCAATTCATCTATCAAGTGGGAAAAGGGATCGAGATGGAGTTTGAAGGGATCAGCAGGAGGCTGGGAGATTTTAGATTAAGAACAAAGGAAGCAAAAATTACAGGATCAAAGATTCAAAGATGAGAAGGAACTTTAAAGGTTATCCATCCCAACCATCTAAGTGATGTTGGAAATCCTCTCTGTCCACTCCATATCACCCGTGGAGGCCAGAAAGGAGTTGGCATGGAATCACAGGAACCTCCTCTGACTTGGCAGAAGAACCAGTGAAGTACCCATGAACACCCAAGAGCTGAGGCAGGAGGGTTCTGGTTCCATTCTCCTGACACCAGAGTAGGAACTGGAGCTGGCCCTCTGGTCAGCTTATTTACATGAAGATCTGTTCACAGGATGACCGAGGTGAAGTGCATAACCACCATTCATGTCTATTCACTATAGCCCATTGGAAGAGTAATTATCTTGAGCAAGTGTAAGGGAGGTTCATTTGTTCAAGAGGACCTAGCTAACTTGAATTTATGACACAGCAACCTACAGCTGAGGCCTAGGCAAGGCACTCTGTGGAGCAGCCAGGGGACAGAAAATCTAGTGTGGCCACTGCCCAGAGGAATTATAGCTCACGGAACCTGGTAAGTGGGATTTGTTCATCAAAAGTAGGGGAATGCTTCTGTGCTGGTAACAGCCTATTTCTTGGTGATACAAACTAGTGAAACACCCATGTATAGTACCTACTGTATGGCAAAGCTGGGTGTGCTAGGAAGGGTCTCAGGCCTATGTTATCATCACCATTAATCAACAAGAAGTATGTGGTGCCTCAAAGAAGCAAGACAATGAAGATCTATACTGGAGACTCACAAATCTAGATGAGGAAGACAGAAACATGCAGCAAAAGGTAGTCATAATCACCATATGGTTGTAGTGAAAGGGGTTTGCAACTTAAAAGACCATTAAAGATTACACTGTAAAAGAAGAAGAGGAAGGCTACAACTTGTAGAAACTGGCCTCAGACAATGTGATGGAGGAAGACACTTCATGCAAATTAGAAAGACTCCCTGAGGCTGGGAAGGAGGATGATTTGTTGGGTAGGGAAGAGGTGGACCTGGGTCTTGCTCCCTGGCAGTCCCTGAGGAGGGAGCAAGACCTAAGAGAGGGCTGGCCACATGGTACATCTAGGAAAGACCCTAGGCAGCAGGTTTCACGGCCTCACAAAATATTCCTGTGAGGCGAGGGTAAATAGCAGGCAGTCAGTACCTGGACCTGGAGAGACGGCACAAACGGGGCAGACATCTGACCTGGAGGTAAGCTGCCTGCATCCTGTATCAGAGTGCCAGTTTCAAGGTCCAGCTCTGCTTTCAATTCCAGCTTACTGTTAATGCATAGGCAGCAGCAACAGCTCAAGTGACTGGGAAAGATGTGAACTAGGTTCCTAACTCCCAAGTTTGACACTTGCCCAGCCCTGGCCTTAGCAGGCATTTGGAAAATAAACCAGCAGATGCGAACTCGAACTCTATTTTTCTGTCTTTATCACTCTCTTGGTCTGTCTCTTCTTTTGCCTCTCAAGTAATTAAAAGAGAGAGAGAGAGTGAGAGAGAGAGAGAGAGAGATGGTGCAAATGGTAGGACAGCAGATATCTCAGCAATAACCAGTAACTCAAAATTCTCTCTAATTTCATGCAATGTATAAGCCCCTGTAGCCACAATCCAAACCTGCAGATGAGAAATAAATGAGGTGGCAGCCAGTGTTGTGGCATAGTGGGTTAAGCATCGCCTGTGATGGCATCCCTTATGGAGCAGGTTTGAGTTTTGGCTTCTCCACTTCCAATCCAGCTCCTTGCTAATGCGCCTGGGAAAGTATCAGAAGATGGCTCAAGTACTTAGACTCCTGAACCCATGTGGGATAGCTTTATAAAGCTGCTGGCTTCAGCCTGACCCAGCCCTAGCCAATGCAGCCATTTGGAGCATGAACTAATGGATGGAAATCTCTCTCTCTCTCCATCTCCCTATGTAATTCTTACTTTCAAATAAATAAATAAAAATCTTTTTTTTAAAAAAGAAAATAAATAAATGAGGTGAAATTTTTCAGCAGTCAGATGGGATCAGAGCATATAATGGGAATTTACCTTTATTCAAGAATATAAATAAATATGATACTTCCTACACATAAGAATTTTTTTTTTCTATTTTTGACAGGCAGAGTGGACAGTGAGAGAGAGAGAGAGAGACAGAGAGAAAGGTCTTCCTTTGCCTTTGGTTCACCCTCCAATGGCCGCCGTGGCCGGCACGCTGCAGCCGGCACACCATGCTGATCCGATGGCAGGAGCCAGGTGCTTCTCCTGGTCTCCCATGTGGTGCAGGGCCCAAGCACTTGGGCCATCCTCCACTGCACTTCCCGGGCCACAGCAGAGAGCTGGACTGGAAGAGGGGCAACCGGGACAGAATCCGGCACCCCAACCAGAACTAGAACCCGGTGTGCTGGCACCACAAGGTGGAGGATTAGCCTGTTGAGCCACAGCGCCGGCCCTACACATAAGAATTTATAAATGAGTCATACCTGCTACAACTGCTATGGTTCAAGTGTGAAATGATGAGACCTAGATTAAAATGACTATAATGAAGACAAAGATATAAAAGCCCTAGAGATGAAGGAATAAAGAATAGCACTTGGGCTGGGTCCATGGCTCACTTGGCTAATCCTCTGCCTGTGGCACCAGCACACCAGGTTCTAGTCCTGGTTGGGGCGCCAGGTTCTAGTCCCAGTTGCTCTTCTTCCAGTCCAGCTCTCTGCTGTGGCCCAGGAGGGCAGTGGAGGATGGCCCAAGTGCCTGGGTCCCTGCACCCACATGGGAGACCAGGAGGAAGCACCTGGCTCCTGGCTTCAGATCTGCACAGTGCCGGCCATGGCGGCCATTAGGGGAGTGAACCAATGGAAGTAAGACCTTTCTGTCTCTGTCTCTCTCTCACTGTCTATAACTCTACCTGTCAAAAAAAAGAATAGCACTTGATCTACCTACAATCTACAGAAAACCTGAGGACACACTGTGAATGCAAGAAATTTCTCTTTGTCTCTGTTGCTGTCTATCCATAGGCATAGAGACCAAGTAAATGCTTTTTTTTTTTTTTTTAAGATTTATTTATTTTACTTACAAGTCACAGCTATACAGAGAGAGGACAGGCAGAGAGGCAGAGAGGCAGAGAGGGAGAGAGAGAGAGAGAGTCTTCCATCCACTGGTTCATTCCCCAGATGGCTGCAACAGACAGAGTTGTGCAGATCCGAAGCCAGGAGCCAGGAGCTTCTTCTGGGTCTCCCAAATGGGTATAGGGGCCCAAGGACTTCGGCCATCTTCTACTGCTTTCCTAGGCCATAGCAGAGAACTGAATCAGAAGTGGAGCAGCTAGGTCTTGAACTGGTGCCAATATGGGATACCAGCATTGCAGGCAGTGGCTTTACCCACTATGCCACAGCGCCGGTCCCCAAGTAAAAGCTTTATGAGTGACTGTTAGCATCTCTAAGTTATGGAAAAGTGCAACTATAAAAGCTTTTTATTCTCCTAAGAATATGTGTTAGAGCTCAGGTGGACAAGGAGAAAAAAAGAGAGATTTACTCTCCTTGTTTCCACTTTGTTATCAGACTCAGTGGGTACAGTGGGGTACTAATAATACTAAAGTTACTAAAACTCTGTTCATGTCCTTGAGATGCTCACTATATCTAATGGGAGGGATGGACAGGTCAACAAACAATTTAAGTCCTGTGATGTGTCATGACAAAGCTGTGGATAAGCACCCAAGAAGTACAGAGGATCAAGTGACAATACCTGCCTCTGAAAGCCAGAGAAAACTTTACAGAGAATGAGAGATTTATGTGGCTTTGAAAGGATGACTAGCATTTCAACATTTGGATAAGAAAGAGAATTCTAGACAGTGGGAACAGAATGCACAAAGTAGGAAATCATAAAAAAAGTGGTACTTGTGATGGGGAGAGGTTAGGAGAAGTAAACAAGTTGGCAGGAAACGAGCTTTCTAGTATTTTCACATGATGAATTTGATTACAAAGATCACACAAACGATTTTGCAAATTCAAAAACAGTTATTTCCAAGCCTTGGAGTAGGAGTTACAGGGTAAGTGGGATCACTGCAATAGATTATATTAATCTGTTTTGTGTTGTAAAAAATACCAGAGGCTGGACACTTTTTTTTTTTTTTTTGACTGGCAGAGTCAGACAGTGAGAGAGAGACAGAGACAGAAAGATCTTCCTTTTCCATTGGTTCACCCCCCAAATGGCCACCATGGCCAGCGCACTGTGCGATCCGAAGCCAGGAGCCAGGTGCTTCTCCTGATCTCCCATGGGGTGCAGGGCCCAAGCACTTGGGCCATCCTCTACTGCCTTCCTGGGCCACAGCAGAGAGCTGGACTGGAAGAGGGGCAACCGGGACAGAATCCGGTGCCCCAACCAGGACTAGAACCCAGTGTGCCAGCGCCGCAGGTGGAAGATTAGCCTAGTGAGCCGTGGCGCCGGCCCACAGGTTGGATACTTTATAAAGAGGTGATATGGGTCAGTTTTGAAGCTCTGAGAGCAGAATGGCAGCATCTTCTGGGCTCTTCCAGCTACATCCACAAAGAAACAGAAAAGGAATAGGCCATGGGCAGTCCAAGAAAAGTGAGTGGGGTGGCCTCAATTTATAACAATCTACTCTTGTTATATATTCACTCCATAAGACCAGCATTAATCCCTTTTGAGGGCAGTGATTTCAAGACCTAACCACCTTCTGCTACGTCTCACCTCTTCAACCACCTCAGGACCACTACACTGGAAATCAAGCTTCCAGCACAGGAACCTTTGTGCACAAAACACATCCAAATCATAGCAAAGATGAAACTCAGTTGCACTCAGTGAAAACAATGTTCTGCCTACCTGGAATTGGTTCCTACAACTGTTTTCCCTCCCTTTATTCATTTTCACTTCATTTGAAAGGAAGAGAGAGACATATTTTATATCTACTGGTTCACTCTCTAAATGCCTTCAATAGCCAGGGATTCGCCAGGACAAAGCCAAGAGCCCAGAACTCTAGTTCCACCACAGATCCACCACATGAGTGGCAGAAACCCAAGTACTTGAGTCATTACCTGCTGCCTCCAAGGGTGTGGAGGAAGCTGGATTGGAAGTACAGGAGCTGGGGCTCAAAGCAGGCACTCTGATAGGGAATCTGGCTGTTACAAACATAACTTAACCACTGCACCATGCCAGCCCCATGTCCTTACAATTTTTAAAAAATATTGGCCAGCGCCATGGCTCAATAGGCTAATCCTCCACCTGCGGCACCGGCACACTGGGTTCTAGTCCCAGTCAGGGCGCCAGATTCTGTCCCAGTTGCCCCTCTTCCAGCCAAGCTCTCTGCTGTGGTCCAGGAGCGCAGTGGAGGATGGCCCAAGTGCTTGGGCCCTGCACCCCATGGGAGACCAGGAGAAGCACCTGGCTCCTGGCTTCAGATAGGCATGGTGCGCTGGCCGCAGCGTGTCAGCTGCAGTAGCCATTGGGGGGTGAACCAACAGAAAAAGGAAGACCTTTCTCTCTGTCTCTCTCTCTCTGTCTAACTCTGCCTGTCAAAAAAAAAAAAAAAATATATATATATATATATATATGTATGTATTTATTTGAAAGGCAGAAAAACAGAAAGAAAGAGAGGGAGAGACAGAGAGAGATCTTCCATTTGCTGGTTCACTCACTAAAATGGCCTCAACAGCCAGAGCTGGGCCAGTCCAAAGCCAGGAGCCAGGAGCTTCTTTCAGGCGTCCCATGCAGGTGCAGGAGCCCAAGGACTTGGTTCACCTTCCTCTGCATTCCCAGTGCAGGCACTACAGGCATGGCTTTACCCACTATGCCTGTCCCTACAATCTTTTTTTTTTTTTTTTTTTGACAGGCAGAGTGGACAGTGAGAGAGAGAGACAGAGAGAAAGGTCTTCCTTTGCCATTGGTTCACCCTCCAATGGCCGCCGTGGTCGGTGCGCTGCGGCCGGCGCACCGCGCTCATCTGATGGCAGGAGCTAGGTGCCAGGTGCTTTTCCTGGTCTCCCATGGGGTGCAGGGCCCAAGCACTTGGGCCATCCTCCACTGCCCTCCTGGGCCACAGCAGAGAGCTGGCCTGGAAGAGGGGCAACCGGGACAGAATCCGGCGCCCCGACCGGGACTAGAACCCGGTGTGCCGGCGCCGCAAGGTGGAGGATTAGCCTGTTGAGCCACGGCGCCAGCCCTGTCCCTACAATCTTTAACCAAGGGCAAGCTACCCAGATTATGAACACTGATATCCACATAATTGCCATAGAAGGAGTTGCAAGGTACACCAAAGAGAAGTCACGTGTAATCTGCTACTATATGGCTCTGTGCCAGACCACACAAAGACATACTGACACATACTTACCTTTGGAAAACCTGATAGCCTCAGGCAAAATCGTTTTTCTCTGTTTTTTTGTTTTTGTTTTAAATTTTCATATTGACGGCTGTTCACCAAAACCACTGGCAGGTTTTTATTGCTCAGTAATAGCCAACCTCATAGATTTCTTCATCTACCAAGTGAGCAACTTTCAGCAAAAACTCTTCAGTTTAATGTATATGTTCCAGGAACCTGGACAAAGCCTGGGAACTCGGAGGGTACATTATACTATAGAGATTCAAGCTCACTGACTGGGGATCACATCTCTGTAGGCCCCATTCTTTCCTTGCCTTTGACCACAAAGGACAAGCAGTGTGGAACAGGACTAAACCTGCCTACTAGGATAACTGTTTCTTTAATTCATGGTGACATCTGTTAAAATATAAAACAAGAAGATAACTCGCAAATCTCCAGGGGGTGTCTCAAGATTTAGTGAAATGTCTAAATTTCATTTTCAGCACATTAAATATCTGGATAACAAATGTACAGGTTATATATTTTGAATTAGAATTATTATATATTTTGATTAGAATTACTATATATTTTGATTAGAATTATTACATATTTTGATTAGAATTCAGGGATCAAGGAAAGAAAGACATCACTGATAGATTTTTTAAAGGTGCGCCGGCGCCACGGCTCAATAGGCTAATCCTCCGCCTTGTGGCGCTAGCACACTGGGTTCTAGTCCCAGTCGGGGCACCAGATTCTGTCCCGGTTGCTCCTATTCCAGGCCAGCTCTCTGCTGTGGCCTGGGAAGAAAGGAAGACCTTTCTCTCTCTCTCTCTCTCACTGTCTACTCTGCTTGTCAAAAAAATAAAAATAAAAAATAATAATAATAAATAAGATTCTTTAAAGGTAAAAAGAAGGGTCTTACAGAACTGACTTCAACTAAAAAACGAAAGGTCATTTGGTATTTAATCTTTAAATAAAAAGTGCATTTGATTTTGAAAAACAATCATGGAGTCTCATATTTTTGTGTTTAACAATCACCTTGAAATTGGTCTGCCTCAGAGGACAGGCTACCTTAGCATGAATGATTTACGACATTCATGAACTTGGTAACTACATCAGTTTTTCTAAACCTGGCACCCAACACCACCTGCATGTTAAGTGAAGATTTATGATTTATAAAACTCACCTCATTATGCAGAGGTACATGAATTGTCATCTATGTGTAGTCTATAACTCCCAAGACAGATAAGAAGGCAGCTATGTCATACAATTTATAGCTTCTTCCTGCTAAAGCTGAAGTTTTGGAGAAAAACTAAAGAAATAACTGGCCCTGTGGAGAAAAATAGCTTTAGCTAACCATTACACCCCCAAATGATGAAATAGCAATAGCCTACCACTATATCCTACATGAACAAAGAGGCTAACAGCAAAAGTCACTTTAATCACAGCACTGAACTATGTCTATGCTTTGAACACTGCAGTAATAAGACAGAACCTAAGTGACTCCTTGGAAATATCAAGCACTCTGTCAGTTCAATTTTCCCCCCAGTTTGGTGTCTGAGGCTTCTTGCTGAGATTTCTCATCAAGTGGCCCAGCCAGACCCATAGATGTGGACTTCAGAGAAGGTAATTCAATAGCTTGTTGTGTCCAATGGCTTCCTGTGTATGCTCTCAAAGTGAAGAAAATCAAACGGTGATTCAGGTTCCCATCTGCAGCTTGTTTTAACAGATATTTTAGAAATGCAGCTGATCTTTCCCCATACCTTACACAAGAAAGTGGAAGCACAGAAGACTGCATGCAATAAACTTATGTACTTCAACAAAGAATAAGAGTATATACATAGCCATTAAAAATGACAGGTATATGGGGGCCAGTGCTGTGGCATAGCAGGTAAAGCCTCCACCTGCAGTGCCAGCATTTCATATGGGCACCAGTTAGAGTCCTGGTTGCTCTACTTCCAATCCAGCTCTCTGCTATGGCCTGGGAAAGCAGCAGAAGATGCCCCAAATCCTTGGGACCCTGTACCTGCATAGGAGACCTGGAAGAAGCTCCTGGCTCCTGGCTTCAGATTGGCACAGCTCCAGCTGTTGAAGCCAACTGGGGAGTGAATCAGCAGATGGAAGACCCCTCTCTCTCTCTCTCTCTCTCTCTCTCTCTCTCTCTCTCTATATATATATATATATATATATATATCTCCCTCTCCTTATCCCTCTGTGTAACTCTGACTTTCAAATAAATAAATAAATTTTAAAAAATCTTAAAAAAAAAAAAGTCATGTAGATTGGGACAGGTTGGCATGTAAAAAATCCTACACAAGATAATGCTAAGCTAAAACAGCAGTATACAAAATGACAGGAAAAAAGTGGTGTTTTTGAGCTTTGATATTTTCAATGTATACTTTCAAATAGTCCTATCCATTAGGAAATAGAAATATACACAGAAACATACACACAGCTGCCACTGCCCCGAGTCCAAGAAACACTCTGTTCCTCCCTTCCTTCTTTGCAGAGCTCTCTCAACACTGTTAGACCCTCTCTGGCCTCTGAAAGCACAGAACACCAGCACTCAAATAACTAAGTCCTTGGAAGAAAGGTTAAAATGTAAAAAGTAGGAGCAGAAATTTTAAGAAAAAGGAAGGGAAGGAGCCCATCTCCAAAGTTAATCATTAAATATGCCTTTTTGTTCCTTCCTGTTTGGTCATTTGATTTCTGAAATGAGTCTGGGATCTGCCTATTTGTCATCTGTGCTCTAGTAATGCCTATGTGCTGATCCCAATGTGGTTCATCTATCTCGTAGAACCAATGTTTCACTCACATAATGGTGCCTTAAAACAAGAGAACCAATTATTATGCACCAGGAAAAATGATGCCTCTCTGGCAACTGGGAAGATACCTGAGTGCTAAGGAGATGGAGCTGGGCCCCAGGGAGGAGGTGCACCTGGGCTCAGGGACTCGGTAACCACTTTTCCTTAGGCGGTGGACACCTGACCACTCACACTCCACTGCTCTTCTCAAGGGCTATGAGTGCCTGTGTTCTATGCCTTTCATCTTGAGAGTGACCTCCCCAGCTCAGGCCAGCCAGTCATGATATAATGGAATAAGAAGTGGGCCAGTACCATACACACGCATAAACACACATATCCGCACAAGCAGCGTGGTGCACAGCAACTTCCCTCTGGAAAAAACTGCAGAGCATAGGCAGGGTGGCCTCATTCACAGCGCCATAGGTTGCCTCTGCACTGTGCCAGGCCTAGAATGAGTTCACTATCCTATGGAGGAGAGGCATTGCTGAGATGCTCAGCAGTTATCTGGCTCCCAGAGCCCTCTTCCACCTGAAGAAGTGGTCACAGGGCTCCTTTGAGGTAAACCAGACTGTTTCAGGTCATGGCACTTGGCTCTTTACTGAACCTTTCTTCTAGCCAGTAAAGGCAGTCCCTGTGAGATGATGTGACTCAAGCCACACAAAGAAAGGAAGCAACGGTGCTGCAGGCAGTCCAGGGGATTCTGTGCCATAGGGCACAGAAAATACAGTCTTTTTATCTGTTTATATTTTAAATTTTTACTTGAAAGGTGGAGAGAGACAGAGTAATTTTCCATCTGCTGGTTCATTCCCCAACAGCTAGGGCTAGGTGAGGCTGACACCAGGAGCACATGTGGGTATCCCACTTCAGTGGTAGGAACACATGTACTTCAGTTATCATTTGCTGCCTCCCAAGGTGGACATCAGCAGGAAGCTAGATGAGAAGTAAAGGAACCAGGACTCAGGGCCAGTGCTGTGGCACAGTAGGTTAATCTTCTGCCTGTGGCACTGGAATCCATATGGGCACCGGTTCTATTCTGGTTGCTCCTCTTCCAGTCCAGCTCTCTGCTATGGCCCGGGGAAAGCAGTAGAAGATGGCCCAAATGCTTGGGCCCCTGCACCCGCATGGGAGACTGGGAAGAAACACCTGGCTCTTGGCTTCGGATCGGTGCAACTCCGGCCGTTGTGGCCATTTGGGGAGTGAACTAAGGGAAGGAGGACATTTCTCTCTATCTCTCCCTCTCACTGTCTGTAACTCTACCTTTCAAATAAATAAATAAAAATATTTAAAAAAAAAAAAAAAAGGAGCCAGGACTCAAACCAGGGACTCTAACATGGTATGCAGGCATCCAAAATGGCCCATTCCCATTTATATTTATCTTTCCTGTTTTTACATATACTCAATTATGGTGCATGCCTGTAGTTCATAAATATTTGTACATAAATACATAGATCATGATAGGATGTGCTCACTTTTCCTTTTTTAAAATATTTTTCTTTTAAAAAAATTCATGGGCTGGCATTGTGGCTCAGCAGCTTAAGCCACCACCTGCAATGCCATATAGGTACTAGTTCAAGTCTGGCTTTTCCACTTCCAATCCAGCTTCCTGCTAATGCACCTGGGAGAGCAGTAGAATATAGCCTGAGTACTTGGGCCCCTGCCACCCACATAGGAGACTCAGATGGAGTTCCAGGCTCCTGTTCCAGTCATCAGGGAGTGAACCACTGTCTAGAAGATCTGTTTCTCCTTCTCTTTCTCCAACTCTGCTCTCTGCTTTTAAAATAGAAAAACCTTTAAAAAAGAAAAAGAAAAGAAAATTTAAAAAATTATTTGAGAGGGAGACAAGGCTAGCAGCTGGGAACTTAATCCAGATCTTCCAAGTGGATGGCAGGAACCCAATTACTTGAGCCATCAACACCGCCTCCAAGGTAATGCATTAGCAGGAAGCTGGAGTTAGAAGCCAGAGCCAGAAATCAAACCCAGGCTCTCCGATACAGGAAACACAGGCAGCTTAACCATTAGGTCAAATGTCCACTACTCCAATAATGTTATTTATTTATTTATTTGAAACAAGGGAAGGAGAGAGAGAGATTGAAAAAAGAGAGAGAAAAAGGTGGAAAGAGAGAGATCTCCCACACAGTAGTTCAATTCCAAAATGCCCACAACAGCTGACCTTGGGTCAAGCAGAAGCCAGGAGTCAGGAACTCAATCTGGGTCTCCCATATGGATGGCAGGAACCCAAGTACTTGAGCCATCACCTGCTGCCTCCTATGGTGTACATCAACAGGAAGCTGGACTTGCAAACAGAGCCAGATTTTGAACCTAGGCACTCACTATGGGATGTGGACATCCCAAGCAGTGTCTTAACCACCACACCAAAATACCTGACCTCCCCTCAAGTATTCTTCTAATAAGGATATGTGGTGTTTCATACCCACTTCCCCATCAGAATTTCCTGTGGAACTTGTTAAACTTCACCTACTTCAGACCTTTAGGACCTGAATGTCCAGGGGAGGGGAGTTCGGGAGCTTCTGATTCCTCCTGAAATTTGGGAATCACTGAAGTAGTAGAATTAGAGAAACAAAGAAGCAGAGCTAAGAAAAGAGCAGTCACTAGAAACAAGAAAACCGAATTCTATTTCTGAGAGGAAGATGAGTTAACATGGCATTGTAGCTCCTGCCAGGGCCCAACCAGGGAGGAAGAGCCACCATCCCTGTCCTTCTAGAACTGTCTATGGATATTGAGATAATGCCTGTACTTCCCCAAACAGTCCTCCATTACATCCTCATCACCTGGGGAACCTGGCCATTTCCTGTGCTGACAGGGGAACCTTAGAAATCTCTCTTGGTGGGGCCGGTGCTGTGGAATAGTGAGTTAATTGCTGTTTGTAGCATCAGCATCCCATTTGTGTGCTGGTTTGAGTCCCGACTGCTCCACTTTTTTTTTTTTGAAGATTTATTTATTTGAAAGTTAGTGTTACACACAGAGAGAAGGAGAGGTAGAGAGAGAGAAAGAAGTCTTCATCCGATGGTTCATTCCCCAACTGGTCGCAACAACCGGAGCTGAGCCGATCTGAGCCGATCCAATGCTAGGAACCAGGAGCTTCTTTCAGCTCTCCCATGTGGATGCAGGGACCCAAGTACTTGGGCCATCTTCTACTGCTTTCCCAGGCCACAGCAGAGAGCTGGATCAGAAGTGGAGCAGCCAGGACTCGAACTGGCACCTATATGGAATGCGGGCACTGCAGGTGGTGGCTTTACCTACTATGCCACAGTGCCGCCACAGCTCCACTTCTGAACTAGTTCCCTGTTGTTGCTCCTGAAAAAGCAATGGAGGATGGCCCAACTGCTTGGGCCCCTGCACCTACGTGGGAGATCCAGAAGGAACTCCAGGCTTCTAGTTTTAGCCTGGCCTGGCACCAGCTGTTACAGCCATTTAGGGAGTGAACCAGCTCTCTCTCCCTCTCTCTGTAATTCAAGTAAATAAAATAAACAACAGAAATTTATACCTTACAGTTCTTGAGGCTAGAAGTCTGAAATCAAGGTGCCAACAAGGTAGGAGTCTTGTTAGGGCTCTTTTCATGGTGGAGAGATCAACTGTTCCTTGAGCAACTTCTTAGAAGGGAACTAATTCTATCCAGAGGGCCCATTCTCATGACCTAATTAACCCCAGGGTCATCCCTCTGAAAACCATCACATTGGGGATTAAGGACCCTAGCATAAACCAACAGTCCCTCACAGAGACAGCACAGGCAATTCAAGCCAATTAGGAGGACAGCTCTGGCAGAGCAAGTTAAACTGACCTTGTGACGCCAGCATTCCATACCAAGAATATAGGATCAAGTTCCAGCTATTGCACTTCTGATTCATGTTCCTGCTAATGCACCTGGGAAGGCAGTGAAAGATGGACTAAGGATCTGGGCCTCTGGTCCCATGTGGGAGACCAAGATGGAGTGGAGTACCTGGCTCCTGGCTTCTGCATGGTCCAGACCTGGCTATTGTAGCCATCTGGGGAGTAAATCAATGAATGGAAGATCTGTCTCCCTCTCTCCATCACTTCCCCTTTCTAACAAATAAGCAAACAAATCTTAGGGAAAAAAAGGTGACACAAGCTCACTAATAATGTGCCTTAAAGAGTGAGGATGATATAGGAAGAAGAAGAGATAAGAACCAGAGTTGTCTGAAAACATATGAACAAGGTCCTGTACTGATTGAATATTTAATCAGAAATCATGTGGTTGATTTCTAAAAAAACACAGCAAATCAACAAGGAGGCTATAAATCACATACCCACACTGTCCGTGTGACCTTGGACGATTCACTGATTCTATTCTTTAAATGATATCTAAGATCCTGTTCATGTTCCTAGAATCAAAATTCACGCTCAATTCCTAAATTGGAGTTCTTTTCACTATAACCATGATGGTCAAGAATAAAGTAAAACTCTAGCCCTTTAAACTAAAAAAAATTATTTTCTTATTTCTTTGAAAGACAGTGTTACATAGAGAAGTGAGAGACATAGACCTTCCATCTGCTGGTTCACTCCCCAAATGGCTGCAATGGCCAGGGCTGGGCCAGGCCAACTTTAGAAGCCTGGAACTCCACCCAGGTCTCCCACATGGGCATCAGGGACTCAAGCACTTGGGCCATCTTCCATTGTTTTCCCAGGCACACTAACATGGAGCTGGATTGGAAGTGGAGCAGCTGGACTCGAACCAGAGCTTATGTGGGATGTGAGCATTACAGGCAGCGACATAACCCACTGTGCCACAAGTTCAGCCCTTCAACTAAAACCTTTAGAAAAGATTCCTATGTTCTTAAAAACTAAATTTTAATTTTTGTTTATTTTTTGTTTTATCTGAATGGCAGAGAGACAGAAACAGAGATTGATCTTCCATCCACTGGTTCACTCCCCAAATGCCTGCAACAGCAGAAACTGGGTCAAGCCAAAGCCAGGACTTCAGAACTCAACCAAAGTCTCCAATGCATGTGGCAAGGACTCAAGATCATCATCTGCAGCCTCCCAGGATGTGCATTAGCCAGAAGGTGATATCAGAAGTGGTGCCAGGACATGAACCCATGCTCCATAATGTGATACATTCCAAGTGGTGTCTTAGCCACTGTGCTTCATGCCTGCCTCCAAGTAACAAATTTTAAGTGTATCTTCATGAAGAGCAAATCTCTGGGTTTTGTCATTCCTATCCCCTTCCCAAATAGAAACTTCCTGCAGAAGTCCTTGACCTATTCAACAGCTAACTGTTCTCCAAACCTGAAAGAAAATCCAGTTAGATTCACTGATCGCTTTTTGCTGTGTAATAAGACTACATTATAACTGGAATGTAAATGTCCTATCTAATCAAAGTGACAGCTTTTTTTATTTACTGCTTCCTTTTCTTTCAGGGCCATCCTATTATTTTTCTCCTATCAGAAGAGGGCAGTTTGGTGGGTTACTGGGCACTCAGCAGAGAACAAAACCTGCTAATTGTCACTGCTCCTAAGGACAAAGACATCACCTGACATGCTTCCTATGCTTCACTGGGACAAGCTCTGTTGAACCAGGCTTGAGTGGCGCGACACCGTGTAATGTACACCAATATAGTGCAACTCATGCCAAAACAGAAAAGTGGGACCTGCCTCCTGAAATCTGCTGCAGGTACATGAAAGAGTCCAAGAGAAAAAAAGTGATAAATCCCTGCAGTATGCCACAGTTTTATTTCCTGAAGATGGAAGGTACCACAGCTTGACAGCCATCTTTAGGGAGATGGAATAAAATATTTTCTGAGTCACCACTTTATAAAAAGATTTTGCTTTTAAGATATCAACTTGGCCAGCGCCGTGGCTCAACAGGCTAATCCTCCGTCTAGCGGTGCCGGCACACCAGGTTCTAGTCCCGGTCGGGGTGCCGGATCCTGTCCCTGTTGCCCCTCTTCCAGTCCAGCTCTTTGCTATGGCCCAGGAGTGCAGTGGAGGATGGCCCAAGCACTTGGGCCCTGCACCCCATGGGAGACCAGGAGAAGCACCTCCATTGCTTCCCCAGGCACATTAGTTGGGAGCTGGATCGGAAGTAGAATAGCTGGGACTCAAACTGACCCCTATATGGGATATTGGCTCTGCAGCCTGGGGCTTTAATCTACTGTGCACAGTGCTGGCCCCTCCAACTTTTTAATTCCAGTGCTTAAAATAGCTGCTGTTTTTATATTTATTATATAGGCTGGTATTCTAAGACTCATCTACTATATAAATAAATGCAGAGGTAAAACATCAGACCCAGTGTGGTTACAAGGTGGCAGAACCTAACAGTTACTGGTGTAGGTTCTAGAATCAGACAATCTGACTTCAAATTCTGGCTTTACCATTCAATTGCTATGTGACCCCATGTAACACACTTAACTACTCTAAGCCTCAGTTTCTACATCTGTAAAATGGGAATAGCAAGTTACCTACTTGAGACCATTTTTGTGAGCATGCCATTAGACAATTTACAGAAAGCATTTAGGATAGTAGGTGGCACTTGGATAAACACTCAACAACCATTATTAGCTATTCCTATTCTAATGACAATTCATAATAATGACTGAGCATCAAATACTAAAAGGTAGCTACCTATTGTCAAATGTGTTAAAATAATCATGCTTGTTCTGTAGAACATTAAAAAATATAGTATGCACACGTAGTGGCCAGCCACCTGTTGTGTCTGGTAAATCTTTATCTACATGCAAATTACATACCAGCTCCTTCCACTTCCCAGAGTAACAATGAGATGACAACAAAGAAATCAAATACAGTACGTGCTGCCTGATGATGAGTTACACCACTCTGCTGCGGATCTAACTATTCATTGTTTTTCATTTGAACCCCTCCGTGGATTCGGGCTCATTTCTGCAAGCCTTCAGCTCTGTTCATCTGCAAAGCAGCCCAGAAGCCCGTCCTTCACGCTGGCATGTATTATAAAACCCTCATTCTCAGGCTCCTGCTTCGAATAGCCAGGGTTACCACATCCCCCTCGCGGTCATGGGGAATATACACCAGGCGCCTGGGGAAACCACCAAGATGCCAGTCAAATACGTACCCACTTAATCATGGGCTCAGACACCCTTCAGCTAACACCATCTGATTCCTGGATTCTTCTGATTAACACATTGTGGCTTTTCAATGTACCGAGCAAAAAGAAGAAAAGGAAACTCTTAAAACAGACTGAGAGAAGAGAGAATGAGTTTTCACCTGCCCTCCTCTCTCATAAGGTGAAGATGGTCTCAATTTCTATTTTGCTTCAATGTTTAGTATTATTTATTTGCCCTATGTTTTTTGCACCATATTGTTCTAGAACATAAATTCGTACAAATAGGGGTTTATGTGCCTCTAATTTTGATAACCAGGGGAAAGAAAGCCTACCTCAGGGAATTAAAAAGAGAAACCAGGGTGTTAAATAGTGAGGGTGATATAACAATAGCTAACACTTAAGGAAACGGGTGTAGGAGGCTTTTTTAAACTTTTAAAATCTGCATAATCTGTAATCGATGTGTCTGACTTTTCTGTGTCTCACTCCCACTGCATCCCCCTCAGAATATACTCTTCTGTTAGCTTCTCTTCCTCCCCAATTTTTCCCAACGATTTCTCCCCAACTGCTCACACAGTGATCACTTACTGATTTTCCTGAAGGAAGTGGTAGGGGCCTGAAGCACTTTTCAAGGACAAATTACGTCATCTCCAAATCAAGTTCAATCTCACTGCCATCTCATCAGTGGCTTCATGTTTTTGCTTTCACTGTGTTCTCACCCCTGGAGCAAAGCCTGACACCAGGTGTTCCAGTTTTTTCTTAAAAATCCTAGCTGGTCACAGAACAGGGTGGTAACTAAAATCTGGCAACCAGCACAAGGTTTCAAATGTGCCGAATGTGCCTCAGTCAGGCCCTGCCTAGCTGGGTGGGGACGATCCCGAGCTGGGATAAGAATTTTTCCCTTGAGGGCTTCCACGACAATTCGCCTAAGGCGACTCAATGCTATAAGGGCACGAAACAATGCTTTAGTGGATGGAAACCTGAAGCTGTGGTAAAAGCGCAGCCCGGACTTAGTTTCAGATCTGCTTATCCCGGTGTTCTTTCACGTTGTGGACAAACAGCGAGACCGGGTAACCAACATTCCGTCGTCTGCAGTTTTAAAGTCCCAGGGCAAGATGGCGCCCTGCTCGCGGAGCGGAGGCGAGGAATAAGGCCGCGCGCGTGGAGCGTGCACGCGCCCGGGCTCGCCCCGGGCTCCTCTCAGGCCAGACTCGCGAGCGTTGGGACATCCAATGAGCGCTGTAAAGAGCCTAAACCTTCTTTTTCCGCCACTCTCTAGGCACATGCGCTCTAGACCCTTAAACGGATATCTGCTGCGCAAGCGCAACAAGCTCCTCCTCTCGCGCAACTGACGCAAGGAGACTGTAATCGGTTCGCAGTTTATCCCGTGTGACCTTGAGTCTTTCCTGCCGCCAAGGACCGGGGCTGTCTGCGGCGCTGCCTTCATCGCTCTCTTCGCCTCGTCGCCTCTCGCTGATCCCAGAACAGCCGCCACTGCAAAGGGAGGGCAGGTCTTTTTCAGTCATCATGCTGAGAAGCACATTACGGGGAGACCCTGGCTCCGGGAGCCTAAGTCAGGCTATCGCTAGTCAGGCGGCGCGGGGGCCTCCTCAGCGGAAGAGAGGGCCTTAGGGAGGCAGCGACCGGCCCCCGCCCCCCGTCCCACGTGGTTGGAGGTTTCCAGAAGCGCTGCCACCGCCGCTTCGCGCAGCTCCGTGCGCCTGGGTGCTTTTTTTTGCTGCCTCGTACGCCCTCCGTCTCGTCGCCATGATAAGTGCCAGCCGAGCCGCAGCAGCTCGCCTTGTAGGCGCCGCAGCCTCCCGGGGCCCCGCGGCCGCCCGCCACCAGGTGAGAAACCATCGGGCCTTTCCGGAGAGGGCTCACGGCCTGGGGCCTCAGTGCGGCGGGCCGCGCCCTCGGGGTCAGAATCCTCCGTGAGAGATCGGGACTGGAGGAAAATAACGGGCCTAGCCCCGTGAGCGCTGCCGGTTCCAGGACTCGATGTAGGTCTTGCTTCGGTGCCTCGGGCCCTGCTGAGTCACACTCGGGATCGAGTCCCCACGAGTTCACAGCAGTGGTCCTGATGGGCACAATCGGCCTTGAGCGAGGCATGCGGTCTCGGGAGAGAACCGTGGCCTGGGTTTTATTTTCTCTTAAGAGTGCAAAGCAAGCATCTAAACGATAAATCCAAAGTCACAGACTCCAGCTCCAATTTTTCGTAGTTAGTAACGTTTTTTCAAAGTTTTAGGCTGAAAATTCGTTTGTTTCTTAAAAATAGAGAAGGGGAAAAGGCTATGGAGCGCTTGCTCGCTCTGAAAAATAACGAGCTTCTCTTAAATCTTAGGAAATGTATCTGTTCAGGGTGGGCGTGAAGGAGGGCTTGCAAGTGGCCTGAGGGTAGGTCGTTATCTTGATGGAAGCACGCTAACGTTTTTGTGTAACTTTTTTCGTGGCTCCGCAAATTACTGATGCTACTTTCCTTAAGGCGGTTGCATGACAGCATCAGGGGAAGTTACGTGCTGCTACAGGGAGGTTGAGAGCGATCCCAGCAGTGTGTAAAGAATGCTCTGGTTCTTACTCGGGGGCCTTCTACCTCCTGGGGACATTTGGTAGTGTTTGTTGATATTATGTGCTTTAGGAGTATGGGTTGCTGCTTACTGGCTTCCAGTGGGTACAGGCCAGGGATGCTGTGCCTACAAGGCACAGAAGAGCCTCTGCCCAACAAAGAGCTGGCTCAAGATTAGTGCTAAGGTTGAGAAATCCTATGTTTGTTTTACATGGAAATTTTTGTTTACTAAATATTTGCTATTTTAGTACCATAATAATGTCTCTTAAACAGTCTGCAGTATTTCATTCCACTGTGGTTTTACACATGGTAGCTGCTCAGCAGAGTGAAAATTGGAAACTTAGCATAATTGGAACGAGCTTGTTTTCTTATATAGTTGAGGGGTGATGCAGTTTTGTTCTTTTTTAGGATGGCTGGAATGGCTTTAGTCATGAGGCGTTCAGAATTGTTTCAAGGCGGGATTATGCGTAAGTATACCTTCATGTCCTTTGAGAGAAAGCAGGGATTAATTTTATTTATTTGAAAGACAGAGTTATAGAGAGGTAGAGACAGAGAGGTCTTCCGTCCTCTGGTTAACCCCCCAGGTGGCCACAACAGCCAGAGCTGAGCCGATCTGAAATCAGGAGCCAGGAGCTTACTCTGGGTCTCCCATGTGGGTGCAGGGGTCCTAAGCTTGGGCCATCTTCCACTGCTTTTCCAGGCCAAAGCAGAGAGCTGGATCTTAAGAGGAGCAGCCAGTGCCCATATGGGATGCTGGCACTTTAGGCCAGGGCCCTAACCCACTGCAGCGCTGACCCCTCTACATTTGTGATTAACCATTCCTCTATAGTTACTTATCTGTAATTGTATAGGTTATGTGTTGTGCCTCCGTTGACTCCTTTATCGAATCCATTTTTTCCTGAAGTCATTTCAGAGACTACTGTTGATAATGATAACCATGGCATTGTTTTAAATACCTTGCAGATCAGAAGCAATTAAGGGTGCAGTTGTTGGAATTGATCTGGGTACTACAAACTCCTGTGTTGCAGTTATGGAAGGTAAACAAGCAAAGGTGAGCATGATTATAACTGCAGGTAACTTAAAGATATTTTGTCCCCCATACAAAGACCTGTGCCCTTTGATTTAATTAGGATTCTAAGACCTGGTTTGTATTTAGAAACTAAGATTTTTTTAAGGTTCTTGTAAAGTGCATTTTTATGGTACTGATTATTGAATGGATTTAACTTCCCAGACTAGGATTTTAATGCGTCATCTCTGTGGGGATGAGACTGTTGATTAATCATGTAATCAAAGTTCTGCATTTTTGTAAGTCATTTGAACCAAGGTTGGGGGATAAGACAGACTAGAAGCATGTAGAGTTCCACATCCTAAATAAAGCTTGTTTTTGGGAGCTCCCTGGTGTGGTAAAGGCTGTTCAGTCTTTACTCTGGGAATGAAACCTATTCCCTTTAGGTTGTTAACCAAGATTTAGAACACCTGGGATTTTTGAATTTTGCCTCTAATTTCTGCGGCATCTCTCCCGCATGTACTTTTTTGAAACATTGTAAGCTGTCCAGGGACTTTTATTCCCACTTTTTGGGCACTAAGAGAAGGCGATTCCTTCCTACAACCTAATTTATGCTTCTTAGCACTTCAGTCCTATACACCTGAAATGTGTAGCCCTCATGAAAGGAAAGTTTGAAAAGTAAGTAGAATTTATTTATGAATGGTATTATAAGTTCAAGTATTAAAATGCTGGTTTATAGTCTCCATTCCACTTTTGGTAAGTTGTTTCAAGGTAAAGGACTAAAGGTATAAGATACCTTAAATATCTGCTTTCCTAAGTATTAAGCATTTACTGGGTCAGCATTCATAGCGGTAAAGCATGCCCACTGAAACTGTTACTCGAGTATTTATTTTGTGATTTGGGACCATTTTGTGTCTTAAAGTTTAAATTGCTGTAGTAATGCCACTGATGACTTAGAACATGATTCTCTCATTTGGGGAGTTTTAGGTGCTGGAGAATGCTGAAGGTGCCAGGACCACCCCTTCCGTTGTGGCCTTTACTGCAGATGGTGAGCGTCTTGTTGGCATGCCAGCCAAGCGACAGGCTGTCACTAACCCGAACAATACATTTTATGCCACCAAACGTCTTATTGGCCGGCGCTATGATGACCCTGAAGTACAGAAAGACATGTGAGTAATAGCAAAGGCACAGTTGGTTATAGAGGCCACATAGAAGAAGCTTTCAAAGTTGTTCAGGTTCTGTGGACACTTCACTTTGGTCATGTTACATACTGACATTGCCCCTAGGGAAAATCCATGCCTCGTGGGTAATTCTTTAAGAGATTTATTTTTGCCTTCACAGATTAGGTCTTTGGTATATAAATATTGACATGATCTGTGAAGATTTGTGAAGCTTTCCTGAATTGGTGTTTAACACATGAAGCAAATAATGTCATAGATTCTCATGTGTTGATTAGATATATGCATATTATATGTATATACACGGAAGAAAAACAAAAAAAACTTTTTTCCTTCAGATTAAACATACTAGAGGTACATTTTTTATATTGCAATTTTTTGGTTTTTTGCCTTTTAAAATATGAAAGCAGGGCAACAGGGGGAGAGAGCCCATTCCCTGGTTCCTTTCCCTCAATGGCTACAACAGCTAGGTCTGGGCCTGGCAGGAGCCCAAGGACTTGGGCCATCATCTTCTGCCTTCCCAGGGCCCATTAGTAGGGAGTCGATTGGAAGTGGAGTAACCAGGAGTCAGACCAGCACTCTGATATGGGATGCCAGCATTGTAATCAGTGATTTAACCTGTTGTGCCACAATGCCAGCCTTTAGCACCTCAGTCTGTTTTTAAATGGTTTTATTTGGTTACAAATGGAGTCCAAAAAGTTACTGAAAAAAAATGAAATCAAAATATGAGTCTGTTTTGTTTAGAACATGTATAATTTTTTGGCCTGCGCCGCGGCTCAACAGGCTAATCCTCTGCCTTGTGGCGCCGGCACACCAGCTTCTAGTCCCAGTCAGGGTGCCGGATTCTGTCCCGGTTGCCCCTCTTCCAGGCCAGCTCTCTGCTGTGGCCCGGGAGTGCAGTGGAGGATGGCCCAAGTGCTTGGGCCCTGCACCCCATGGGAGACAGGAAAAGCACCTGGCACCTGGCTCCTGCCATCGGATGAGCGTGGTGCGCTGGCCGCAGCACACCTGCCGCAGCGGCCATTGGAGGGTGAACCAATGGCAAAAGGAAGACCTTTCTCTCTGTCTCTCTCTCTCACTGTCCACTCTGTCAAAAAATAAAAAAAAAAAAGAACATGTATAATTTCTTCCTGATAAGCATTTTCCATCAACTGTTTGAAAACTACTTATATGCCGATTTCAGGAATTTTTGTCCCATAACAAAAATTTCATTTTCCATGAACGTTTTAGAAAATAGGCTGATAGAAATTAAGAATTTTTAAAATTTAGTCTCATTTTATTTTAAAGGCAGAAAGATGAAGATCTTCCATCTACTGGTTCTTTCCCCCAAAGGCCCACAACAGCTGGGATTAGATCTCCTGTATGGATAGGAGGGATCCAGTTACTTGAGCAGTCACATGCTGGTTCCCAGAGTGTGCTTTAGCAGAAAGCTGCAATCAACAGCAGACCTGGGACTTGAACCCAGGCACTCTGATGTGGGCATCTTTTTTTTTTTTTTTTTTTTTTTTAATATTTATTTATTTGAAAGGCAAAACTACTGAGAGGCAGAGAGAGAAAGAGATCTTCCATCCACTGGTTCACTCCACAAATGGCCAGAATGGCCAGGGGTGGGCCAATCCAAAGCCAGGAGCTTCTTCCAGGTCTCCCACATAGGTGCAGAGGCCCAGGGATTTGGGCCATGTTCCATTGTTCTCCCAGGCTGTGGCAGAGAGCTGGATGGGAAGTGGAGCAGCCAGGACTGGAACCAATGCCCACATGGGATGCTAGCATCACAGGTTGTGGTTTTATCCACTATCACTGTGCTGGCCCCCTCCTGTATGGCTATCTTAACCACTCTGCCAAATGCCTACCTCTCCATGAACTTTTAAAAATATCACTGTAGGGGCTGGCACCTGTAGTGCTGGCATCCCTTGTGGGTGCCGGTTCAAGTCCTGGCTGCCCCATTCCTGATCCAGCTCTCTGCTATGGCCTGGGAAAGTGGTAGAGGATGGCCCAGGTCCTTGGGCCCCTGCACCCACATGGGAAGACCCTGAGGAAACTCTTGGCTCCTGGCTTCTGATTGGCGCAGCTCCAGCTGCTGCAGCCAACTGGGAACTGAACTAGCAGATGGAAGGCTTCTCTCTCTGCCTCTCTTCTCCATGTTGCTCTTACAAATAAATATTTTTAAAAACATATCATTGTATATGTGGACTGCAGTGTGACTTGGTTGAATTAGCATATTGTCAAAGTTTATCCATATTGTAGCATGTATTACTCTTGATCCTTTTTGTGGTCACTTTTTTGTGTATTGATTTGTTAGTTTATGGGATATTTGGGATTTTACTTTTTGTTTATTAGAAATAATGCTGTCATAAGTGTGGTTTGTTTACCTTAAAATAGATTCCTAGTGGTGGAATTTCTGGGTCATGTTTCACCCTCAGCTAGAGCTGCTAGACCACTTCCAGAGCAGCTACTTGGTGAAGTAATATTCGGCGTTCATTAGAATGATGTTTTTACATGTTAAGGGTTGGTTTCCAGAGGTTTTCATGAGATTCAGTTCTGGAGTTAACTTATTGGCCAGAGTTTCTTTAGAGGTTGGAAGATGGATTTTTTTGGTGTGTGGTAACTTTGTGATGGTAGGTGGCTCTGGTACATTTTCTCTCAAATGATTTTTTATGTCTTTCAGTAAAAATGTTCCATTTAAAATAGTCCGTGCCTCCAATGGCGATGCCTGGGTTGAGGCTCATGGGAAGCTCTATTCTCCAAGTCAAATAGGAGCATTTGTGTTGATGAAGATGAAAGAGACTGCAGGTGAGCTTTTGTTGGGATCTGGGATAGTTCAAAGAACTAGGTGATCTGTGATCACTCACTTCATGACCCCAGGGTTCTGTGGTACCCTTTGTACAGAAAATACAGAAGTGGGCAAACATGGTTATTTTTTTATAATTCACTTTAAATCTACATAGCAGTGTACACAAAGTTGTTAAAGTAATTCCTAATATAGAATGAAATGGAATTTAGACAAATTATTTAGCAAGCTAATTTTCATTATCTGTATTTAATATTTAGTCCATGTGGGAAATATATTTATACATTGTAACGTTCTTGAAAAAGGTAAAAAAAAATTCCGTATAGAAAAAGAGTAAAGTTTTCTGAATGTTCTTCATACGCTGCAGATTCTTCAGGTTTTCCTAATGTTGGATAGCTGCTTTTTTCCAGTAGTGGGCAATGAGGTGGTGGTGTTTGTGTGTGTGTTACAATTTTTTTTTTTGGCCGGCGCCGTGGCTCAACAGGCTAATCCTCCGCCTTGAGGCGCTGGCACACCGGGTTCTAGTCCCGGTCGGGGCACCGGATTCTGTCCCGGTTGCCCCTCTTCCAGGCCAGCCCTCTGCTGTGGCCCAGGAGGGCAGTGGAGGATGGCCCAAGTGCTTGGGCCCTGCACCCCATGGGAGACCAGGAAAAAGCACCTAGCACCTGGCTCCTGCCATCGGATGAGCGTGGTGCGCCGGCCGCAGCGCGCTGACCGCGGCAGCCATTGAAGGGTGAACCAACGGCAATGGAAGACCTTTCTCTTTGTCTCTCTCTCTCACTGTCCACTCTGCCTGTCAAAAAATAAAAAAAAAATAAAAAAATAAAAACAATTTTTTTTTTTAAAGTCAGAGTTATAGACAGATCTTCCCATCCTCTGGTTCACTCCCCAAATGGCTGCAATGGCTGGGGCTGGGCCAGACCAAAACCAGGAGCTTCTTCTGGGTTTCCTACGTGAGTATATGGGGCCCAAGCACTTGGCTGTCTATTGCTGGTTTCCTAGGTGCACTAGCAGGGATCTGGATCAAAGTGGAACAGCTAGCTGAGACTCGACTGGTGACCATATAGGATACCAGCATCACAAGTGGTGGCTTTACCTGCCACGCCACAGTGCTGGCCTCAGGTAGTACTCTTTTTTGAAAGCCAGAAATCCACACATTAAGCTGTTGTCCCTGTTAGGTAAAACTTAGAAATTTACATTTGAAGAAATTAGTGACTTTTAAGTCTAAGAGGTCATTGTAGCTTGGTGGACCTTCAGTAAAATATTGAAGGTGTCTTTAAAAATGGAGTGTTTTGGGGTGGCGCCGTGGCTCACTTGGTTAATCCTCCACCTGCAGTGCCAGCATCCCATATGGGTGCCAGGTTCTAGTCCCGGCTGCCACTCTTCCAGTCCAGGTCTATGCTGTGGCCAGGGAGGGCAGTGGAGGATGGCCCAGATGCTTGGGCTCTGACTCCTGTCTTCAGATTGGCGTAGCACCGTCTGTGGCAGTTATTTGGGGAGTGAACAAATGGAAGGGAGACCTTTCTATCTGTCTGTCTCTCTCACTGTCTATAACTCTGTCAAATAATAAAAATTTAAAAAATGGAGTGTTTTCCTAAGAGGGTTCTGTATGTTAGGTCACTAACTGATGAGTGTTGTCAGTGGCTCCAAAAGAGGATGATGGGGGTTAGGCTATATTAGTAATTGTTGCTATAATTGAATTTTGTTCTTGGCTTTTTTATAGAAAATTACTTGGGACACGCAGCAAAGAATGCTGTAATCACAGTCCCAGCTTATTTCAATGACTCACAGAGACAGGTGAGACCAATTAGTTGTGTTTTTTTGTTGTTTGTTTGTTTTGAAAGATCTATTTATCCACTTGAAAGAGTAACTGAGAGGGTGCTTGCATCTTCTGGTCTGCTCCCTAAAAAGCTGCATGGCCAGGGCTAGGGCAGTCCAAAGCCAGGAACCTAAAACTCCACTGGGGTCTCCCATGTGGGTGACCGGGTTCCAAGGACTCTGGCCATCCTCTGCTGCCCTGTCTGCATCAGAGTGGAGTCGGATCAGAAGTGCAGCAGACAGCAGACTAACCATCTGCATCGACAATGCCAGCCTCCTAAATAGTCTTACAAAAAGTAGTGGTACCTGAGACACAAGGTGAGAAAATGCCTTTTGTTTTCTCTAGGCTACTAAGGATGCTGGTCAGATATCTGGCCTAAATGTGCTTCGGGTGATTAATGAACCCACAGCTGCTGCTCTGGCCTACGGTCTAGACAAATCTGAAGATAAAATGTAAGTTTGCAGTAAATGCCTCCTGGTTGTATAAAACTAAGGTCATCGATATATGACATGCACCCTTTATAATCTTTATTTCTCTGTGACTGAGTCTCGTATTCCAAGTAAAAATACTCCCTTTACCTTTTAGGCTATATGGTCTATATTTTGTATTCATTTCAAGATCATTCCTTTGTTTACTTTTGGGTTGTGTCATTTTTCTTTGATACGTGTGCTGACAACTAACCGAGCACCAAAAAGGAAACCTGTTGAAGTGAAAAGGACACTATGAGAAGCAGTGACTTGATCAGCCCTTCAGCTGAATGTTGATGAACAACTTAATGATACCTTATCCCTTTTGGTATTTTTTTGATCTACTTAATACTATTGGTTGAACTATTTAATTAACACACAATTATTCTTAGGTGTTTAAATTTAACTGAAAAGTGATCCCTGTTAAATATAAAAGTGGGAATAAGAGAGGGAGGAGATGTACAATTTGAGACATGCTCAATCTGACTTGCCCCAAATGGTAGAGTTAGAAATGTGCCAGGGGATTCCAATTCAATCCCATCAAGGTGGCATATACCAATGCCATCACTAGTCAAAGTGATCAGTTTCAGTTCACAGTTGAAATGATAGGACTAAGAGTCAAAGGGATCACATAAACAAGACTAATGTCTGCTAATATTAACTGATAGAATTAAGAAGGAGAGAATGATCCAACATGGGAAGTGGGATACACAGCAGACTCATAGAATGGCAGATGTCCTGAATAGCACTTTGGCCTCAGAATCAGCCCTTAAGGCATTTGGATCTGGCTAAAAAGCCCAAGAGAGTATGTTAGGCATGGAAAGCCAAGACACTCTGCCAAAAAATAATAATAATAATAATAAAAGACCTAAATGAAAGATCTCTGCGAGTGATATCCCAGTCTAAAGAACAGGCCATCAAAGGAGGTACCTTTCTCTGAAGGGAGGAGAGAACTTCCACTTTGACTATGACCTTGTCTAAATAACATTGGAGTCCGTGAACTCAAAAGGCTTCCATAGCCTTGGCAACTCATGACAAGAGCCTAGGGTGATTACTGACGCCATGAACAAGAGTGTCAATTTGTTAAGTCAACAACAGGAGTCAGTGTGCACTTACTCCCCATGTAGAATCTCTGTCCTTAATGTGCATTGCACTTTGTGTTTCTGTGTGGTGCAAAGTGTTGAAATCTTTATACTAAACTGATCTTCTGTATATAAAGATAATTAAAAATGAATCTTGATGTGAATGGAATGGGAGAGGGAGCAGGAGATGGGAGGAAAGTTATGGGAGGGGAAAAAGCCACTGTAATCCAAAAGCTGTACTTTGGAAATTTATATTTATTAAATAAATATTTTATAAATATTTATTAGAAAGAGCGAAGGAGCATTTATTTGTCTAATGGTTAACTTGCCTAACAGCTATAGCAACTAAAACTGAGCCAAGCTGAAGCCAGGAGCCAGGAACTTTATCCGGGTCTCCTATGTAGTTGGCAGGGACTCAACTACTTAGACCATCTTCCACTGCTTTCCCAGGGAACTGGATTGGAAGTGGAGTTGCCAGGTCTCAAACCAGCACTCAAGGGGATGCCAGCATCACAGGCAGTGACTTAACCTGTTGTGCCACACACTGGCCTCCAAATGCCATTGGTTAGATTGATTTGTGGGTTTTATTTTAGCTGTGCAGTTTACATTTAACCTGTTAGGGGCACATGTTAACAAGTCACTGATGGAGTTAATAAATTCTAGAATTATTGCAATTCAGGGAAATGGCTAAGCTTGTCTTCATTTGATTATTGAAATTTATGCTCTTGTGATAGGTTTTATTCCTTAAGGTACTCTTTTTCTTTTTAGCATTGCTGTGTATGATTTAGGTGGTGGAACTTTTGATATTTCCATCCTGGAAATTCAGAAAGGAGTATTTGAAGTGAAATCCACAAATGGGGACACTTTCTTAGGTGGTGAAGACTTTGACCAGGCCTTGTTACGACACATTGTGAAGGAGTTCAAGAGGGAGGTCAGTTATTGTGGTTAATATGTAGACATTGGGATAATTTCTTTGTTCATGATTGCTTTTTTGCTTTAATAGAGCACATTTCAGGTTCCTGGGTAGACTGAACTATTTAGTTACCATAACCTTCACATTGATAGCAAACAGGAGACCTAAGTATAAGGCAATCATTATGCCACTTTGGAAAAGGAATTTAGAGGATTTTTTTTTTTTTAACTGGAGTCCTAGGATTGGATTAGTTCAGGCCTATTTGCAGGCACCAATTCCCTTTCCAAAGTTGGGGGAGGGGTTGGTTGGTTGTCTCTCTACCTTTTAAGAGTTTTTATTTTATTTGAAAGAAACCGATCTTCTGTCTGCTGGTTCAGTCCCCAAATGCCTGCAGTAGCTGGGGCTAAGCTAGGCTGAAGCTAAGAACCTTGTGGGTGACAGAGATCCAAGCACTTGAGCCATCATCTGCTGCCTCCCAAGGATAAGCTGGAAGCTGGTTCAGACTCTACTTGGCACTCTGAAATGGGATGTGGGGGTTTTTTAAGAGCAAAAGAAAGTGCTTCATGCTTGCCTATTTTGTGTAATACTTGAAAATAAAATAGTATTCATCACTTTGCTAATTCTGTTTCATGTCATCACTTTGTAGACAGGAGTTGATTTGACCAAAGACAATATGGCACTGCAGAGAGTGAGAGAAGCTGCTGAGAAAGCCAAATGTGAGCTCTCCTCATCTGTGCAGGTGAGACATGGAATAATTCCAGTCTTTCTTTTTTCTTAGATTTATTCCCCATTTTTGGGCAGCAGCAGGAAGAACAGAGCTGTTGCCCTAGTTTAGTCAGCCACAGGGAAGAGGTATGTAAAGTGGTTGTGCTGATTAACCTGCAGTCAAACCTGAAGTGTCTTAAAAGTCTGTGAGGAGTGACAAAGTTATACATGTATCCATTTTGGGGGTTACTTTGCTCCTGCTGTCTTGTGAAGTTGCAAAATTATGGAACATGGGATTAGCTTTGATACTGAAATTTGTGGGACTGCAAGAAGATAGCTTGTAATTCTTTGCTGGAGTTGGATACTTTTGCTGGGGTGAGGTGTTGGAACAGATTGCTTGGTTTTAATTAGTAGGCTGTATTTTACTGATAGGCGTTTGAATTATTTTCCAGCACTTGGCTATTGTAATAAATTGCATTGAGCATCCTTGTACTTTGAGGTTTGCATAAGTGATTGTAAATCTGTATTCTTGGACATTTTTACCCTTGTGGAGTTAACAGTGTGGTTTGATAGGACAGTTAGGTCCTTGTATTAATAAATGTCAAACCTAAAGTGATACAGAGTAAATGGTACTGCAGATTGCTTAGATTCAAGTCCTGACCTCTTTTTTTTTTTTTAAGATTTATATATTTTATTTGAAAGGCAGAGAGAGAAAGGTCTTCCTTCTGCTGATTCACTCCCCAGATGGTCACAATGACCAGAGCTGCATCAGTTTGGAGCCAGGAGCTTCATCTGATGCAGGGGTCCAAGGACTTGGGCCATCTTCTCCTAACTTAAGTTATTAATGTAAGAAGTGGTTTAAAAGCCAATTATATTTATAATTACAGAAAAGATGTTTGGCATAATTAGAATAACTTCTGAGAGATGAAATTGTCCTTGAAAAGATAAAAGGAAAAGGGTGAAGACCTGAGAAAGGGCCATAGTGGATAAAGTGGGGCGGGTGTAGGCCAGTGTGCCGAGTTACTGTGCTCTGTAGAACTGAGATCTGGCCGGCACCGGGGCTCAATAGGCTAATCCTCCGCCTAGCAGCGCCGGCACACCGGGTTCTAGTCCCGGTCGGGGTGCCGGATTCTGTCCCGGTTGCCCCTCTTCCAGGCCAGCTCTCTGCTGTGGCCCAGGAGTGCAGTGGAGGATGGCCCAAGTGCTTGGGCCCTGCACCCCATGAGAGACCTGGAGAAGCACCTGGCTCCTGCCTTCAGATCAGTGCGGTGCGAGGATGAACCAACGGCAAAGGAAGACCTTTCTCTCTGTCTCTCTCTCTCTCTCTCACTGTCCACTCTGCCTGTCAAAAAAAAAAAAAAAAAAAAAGATCTGTGAAAGAGGAGAACACACACCAGAAGAGTTTCCAAGTTGTTTGTATATTAGAAAGGCAAAGTGACAGAGATCCCATTTTTACTCTCCAAATGCCTGTGACAGCTGAGTCAGACCAGGGTGAAACCAGGAGACAGGTCTCCCACATGGGTGGCAGGAATCCAAGTACTAGGGCCATCATCTGTGGCCTTCCCAGGTGCATTATCAGTAAGCTGTATTGGAAATGGGGCAGCTGGAACTCAAACTGGCAAATGGATAATTTCAAAGCAGCAATTTAACCTGCTGTACCACAGCTCCACCCCTTGTATTGTAATTCTTAATGTTTAGTATGAAGAGGAATTTGAACTACTTCAGTACTCCATTTTTCATTGTTAATAACTATATTTTATTTAAATGGTTTCTGTGGGGAGGTGGGAGGTTGCATCTTCTTGCACAGTCACTGTCTTTAGTAGTTGCTCAAATAAATCAGGTTTGATCATTGCTGTGGCTTTTCAAGCCTGTCTTAGTGTATGGTCTTATTTTAAAATAATAAATGTAACCACCATTTGTCTCACACTGAATGATAAAACATTTCTTTTGCAGACCGACATCAACTTGCCATATCTTACAATGGATGCTTCCGGACCCAAGCATTTGAACATGAAGTTGACCCGGGCTCAATTTGAGGGAATTGTTGCAGATCTGATCAAGAGGACTATGGCTCCATGCCAGAAAGCTATGCAAGATGCAGAAGTTAGCAAGAGTGACATAGGAGAAGTGATTCTTGTTGGTGGCATGACTAGGATGCCCAAGGTATGGACCCATGGAATTTTTGACATAGGAAAGAGGGTCACCCCATAAAACACTTCGGAGACAGGTGGCCTATCTTGCAGATGTGTGCATGTTGCTCTTTTTACCAGGGTGGCTTGAAAGAATGAGATTGTATCCTCACTTAAGGTTTCTGTTCTGCCTTTTTTTTAGTTGGTATTTAAAAAAAAATTAGCAGGGGCAGAATATCCTCAGGGAGGACCCTAAGTTCTGTCTTGTAGATTTTTAGGAATGAAACTAAGTTTAAAGTCCGAGATTGGAATGTTGGTCACAAGACCTGAGGGTCTTTAGACATGTGTCTCTGTACACCGTGCCGTACCATCTCTTCAACAGATTTTGTGCAATGATGCATTTTATTTAACAACACATCATTCTGAACTCAGATGTGTGGAGAACTAATGACTGAGCACAAACCTGTTGGAGTCTGAACATGATTATCCTAGGCTGGAGTTAAGACCCTATTTTTTATTTTTCCTTTGAAATATGTAGGCCTGGATATATGTACAGGATAAACCTAAGAAAATTAAAGGCTCTGAGCTAGAGCCTTTTATGTTAAGTTTTCCCAGGTACTATTTAAATACAATTTTTTAAACCCTAATACGATAAACAGGAGGGATAATCATGTCATTGGTAACAGTATTGCATTATTTCTATGGCTTCCTTTAATTGTATAAAAGAGAACTTGGAGTGCACAATATATGTATGTGTGTGTATCATTTCAGATGATGAATAAAGTATGTATTATTGGATCTTTAACAAGAACTGAGCTGTGAACCAATAATTTGAGTAAACGTTGTTGGATCTGAATTAGCCTGCCTTGAGATTTCGTTGAGGTCTTAACACATGCGTGTGCTCTCATTCTTCTCAGGCAGTTAACCTCGATGTTGGGTAACGGATTCTTTCTTCTGTTGCCCAGGTCCAGCAGACTGTGCAGGATCTTTTTGGCCGAGCCCCAAGTAAAGCTGTCAATCCTGAT
Source organism: Sylvilagus floridanus (assembly GCA_949820135.1). Classification (NCBI taxonomy): domain Eukaryota; kingdom Metazoa; phylum Chordata; class Mammalia; order Lagomorpha; family Leporidae; genus Sylvilagus; species Sylvilagus floridanus. The sequence continues at coordinate 24,511,303 of OX463241.1, read as the reverse complement.
GAAGCTGTGGCTATTGGAGCTGCTATTCAAGGAGGCGTGTTGGCTGGTGATGTCACAGATGTGCTGCTCCTGGATGTCACTCCCCTGTCTCTGGGTATTGAGACTCTAGGAGGTGTCTTCACCAAGCTTATTAACAGGAACACCACTATTCCAACCAAAAAGAGCCAGGTAAGAGCCACCCTTTCCTACCTTGTTATGGGACTGCTTCACTCCTCAAATACTCCTAGCACCTTGATCTGCCAAAGCCATAATCCAGGACCCCCTTGTGGGTGGCAGGGACCCAGCTACTTGAGCTACTGCCTGCTAACTCCCAGGAGCACATTAGCAAGAAGCTGGAATCTGGAATGGAACTGGGGTTGAATCCAGACACTCGCGTGGGATGTGGGTATTCCAAATTAACTACTAGGCCAAACACCAACCTTTGCAACCACTTTTGTGAGCCTTTTTAGAAAAAAAAACTTGCTTTCTGTTTGTGGTCCAGACTGGTTGACTGAGGGTGGTGAGAACTTTTTGTTTGGGAGAAGTTCATTATTTGTCTGCTAGCAGTGATTCTGTAGGGAGGGCATCAGTAGCCTCTCCTTCACAACATGAATGTAATTTTCTAAAAGGAGGCTCATAATTTGGGACTGAATGTTCCGTAGTCTTCTGTATTCAAGGACAGTAAAAAGCATACCCTGGCATAGACAGGGGAGTATGACTATGTATGGGTAAATGAGGGTGACTTTTAGACATGGCTGGGTATATCATAAATTATTATTTCTTCACTTTCCCAATCTTTTTTTTCTAAGAACTGTGGCTGTTGCTATGTTTTTGTAATGTTTTTCAACGCATCATCCTGAAGAAGTATGTGGTGACTTCCTGAACTGAGCACATATATCACCTGTTTCCCAGATAGCATGTTTCAGCATTTCAGCTCCTTGTCTTGAGCCCTTCTCTGCTGATGCAACAAAGCAGTAGCTATTGTCTGTCCTTTTGCTGCACTAATCTTACTCTTCTTCCCTGTAAAGATGAGCATTTTTTTCTGAATATAGTGTATATTAGGATCCTTCTAATGTTGGGATGTGAATTTCTTTATCTTGGTTGCCTTTTGTCTGTATAAGAGGCCTAGTTTAATCACATAGCCAATCAGGAAATTTTCTTCTTGTAGGTGTTTTCTACTGCTGCTGATGGGCAGACTCAAGTCGAGATTAAAGTATGTCAGGGGGAGAGAGAGATGGCTGGAGACAACAAACTTCTTGGACAGTTCACTTTGGTACGTATTAATGAGTCCTGAATTGTGCTCAATTTCCTCATGTAAACGTAGGCTAACCCCTGAAAAGAATACTATAGACTGCTGAGGTACAACATATCTTGAAAGGTATGGAACTATATATGACTTCAGTTTTAAACTGAAAAACCTTGCTCTATTAAGTTTATAAAGAGCCAGCTAAAAGTTAAAAAACACCACTTAAATCAGAGAATTCCTGACTACTCACTTAAAAGACATTTGGTACTTCTGATCAGCATTTCTTACTGGTTTTTGGTGGTATGAGCAACAGAAGGGAAGTTTGCTGTCATTCACCATCGCTGAGTCCAGAACAGCCACTGTGACCACTTCGTGTAGTTGACTTTCTGTGGTTATAACCACTGATGATTTCAGGCACCAATGAAACTACTGCCCTCACTTATAGACCTGTGTTGATGTACATTAAGTGATGGTATCACTTGTTCTACCTAGGAACTAAGTAATTTGTTTACTACAGAAGATTGCCTATTTGGAACTAGAAGATTGGACTCCTATGAGATGAGCTTATTCTGAGTCTTTGTTTACTTATTTTAGATTGGAATTCCTCCAGCACCTCGAGGAGTCCCTCAGATTGAAGTTACATTTGATATTGATGCCAATGGGATTGTACATGTTTCTGCTAAAGATAAGGGCACAGGACGCGAGCAGCAGAGTAAGTCCTTATTAATCAGACTCACAGTTGAGGGACCCCTGTTGAGAAATAGAACCTGTTATTCACATCTTGTTTTCCCAGACTCTGGGGAAGGATACTGAGTCCATCCTTTCAGTCCTTTTTATAACTGTAGTGGTGTTTCAGTAGGTAGGCCACATGTTCTAAAGATAAGTTAGGTTTTTTTGTTTCCTTTTGAACAAAGAGGTATATATTTTTTTGTCTGGGAATTAATGAGATGGCTTCTTTTTACTGTAGTTGTAATCCAGTCTTCAGGTGGATTAAGCAAAGATGACATTGAAAATATGGTTAAAAATGCAGAAAAGTATGCTGAGGAAGACCGGCGAAAGAAGGTGATAACTTTTTGCCTTTATTCTTAGCGCTTAATTTTACCAAAGATAGGAGATTAAAATGGAAGACTAGACATGATACTTGGGCATATTTCTGTTTAGCTTTCCTTCTGCTTTGTGATAACTTAAGGGTAGAATGGCCCCTCTGCCAGAAATTCTCATATTTAAGACTCCAGTTCTAGGCCGGCGCCGTGGCTCAACAAGCTAATCCTCCGCCTTGCAGCGCTGGCATACTGGGTTCTAGTCCCAGTTGGGGCGCCGGATTCTGTCCTGGTTGCCCCTCTTCCAGGCCAGCTCTCTGCTGTGGCCCGGGAAGTGCAGTGGAGGATGGCCCAAGTGCTTGGGCCCTGCACCCCATGGGAGACCAGGAAAAAAAAGCACCTGGCACCTGGCTCCTGCCTTCGGATGAGCGCGGTGCGCCGGCCGCAGCGCACTGGCTGCGGTGGCCATTGGAGGGTGAACCAACGGCAAAGGAAGACCTTTCTCTCTGTCTGTCTCTCTGACTGTCCACTCTGCCTGTCAAAAAAAAAAAAAAAAAAAAGACTCCAGCTCTCTCAAATCTATTCCAGATTACCTCAGACAATAATTATTTTTGCCTCTTAAGTGTTCTTACCCTGTGTGCAGTAGAAAGCTTATCTTGTTTAGAAAACTTAGGTTGAGTAAACTTTTAATGTCTCTAAGGAACGGGTTGAAGCAGTTAATATGGCTGAAGGAATCATTCATGACACAGAAACCAAGATGGAAGAATTCAAGGACCAGTTGCCTGCTGATGAGGTGATTTCTATCTTAAAATAAGGAGTAATGGAGGAAGCATTAACAGTATCAGTGAAGTTCACTTTACTGTGGGTCTTAATAGGGATTTAGCTTTTTAAAAATGTTTCTGGGGGTTGGCGCTGTGGCTCACTTAGTTAATCCTCCACCTGTGGCGCCAGCATCCCATATGAGCACTGGGTTCTGGCCATTTGGGGGGTGAACCAATGGAGGGAAGACCTTTCTCTCTGTCTCTCTCTCTCTTGACAAATTAACAAATATATTTTTTAAAAAAATTAAACACGTTTCTGATTACTGCTAAATGTGACATGACAGGAGACCTAGAAAAGCAAGAATTTTTGTTTCTTGTTTTTTAGTGCAACAAGCTAAAAGAAGAGATTTCCAAAATGAGGGAGCTCCTGGCTCGAAAAGACAGTGAAACAGGAGAAAACATTAGGCAGGCAGCATCTTCCCTTCAGCAGGCATCATTGAAGCTCTTCGAAATGGCATACAAAAAGGTACAAGCGCTGAAGGGTTGTTTGGATCCATATGTAATTGATGTAACTGTTCTTGATTACTGTCACTTGTGGGTTCCTGCTCCTTTCATAGACATGTATGTAACTGAGAGGGTGTATTGAAGTTGGAAATAGTCTCTTGCCTTTTTGACTCTAGTTTGGAAGTGAAGATAGTAGCAGAAAAGGAATTGCAGGAACCACCAATAATGTATAAGAATATTTTTCATTTGCATACAACAGAAAACAAACTGTTAGCCCTGAATTTAAGTGGTTCTCTAATATTTTCTCAACAGATGGCATCCGAGCGAGAAGGCTCTGGAAGTTCTGGCACTGGGGAACAAAAGGAAGATCAAAAGGAGGAGAAGCAGTAGTAACATCAGTAAATTTTGAAGCTGAAAGGATGGCATATGATGAAGCTTGGGATTGAAGGGACTTCCTGAGCAGAAATGAGCAAACTTCAGTCTTTTTACTGTGTTTTTGCAGTATTCTATATATAATTTCTTTAATATATAAATTTAGTGACCGTTATTAGCAAATGATCGTTTAATGGATGATAATTGCAACAGTATAGCATTCACTGTGTTTTGTCCTGGCCTGTCGCCATTTTTTTTAGCTGCATGTAAAAGAGAGGGCAGTACAATTTATTGATAACTATAAAGATTTAACAATGGCTTTGTGTGTTCAAGGGGTGAAACCATCTCGCACACAACAATAAAGATAGTCAGCCAAAGATCTAGAGCAAGACTGTATGGGGATGAGATCTTCTTTAAGTTAGAAGTACTGCTGTACCGAATCTGTGTAAATGGGGTCCTTTAACTGAGGCCTTACTAGGCAAGCCAGTAGCTGTGCCATGTTTGTAAGTGGGTGGGACAGAAGAATGGAAAACTAAGCTAGCTACTTACATAGCATCTAAAACAAGGTAGTAATGAGGCTCCCTAAATTTCCCTAAGGCATACTTTTCTAGCTACCTATGGGTCTGTGTCCTGCCACCTCCATCCCTGAGGTTGTTCTTTGGATCCACTTTTTTTTTTTTTAAATAAATATGAAACACATTCTTATCTCTTGTTTTTTAGAATTGAGGCTCTGTGATTGAGCTTTAAGGACATGACATGACTTGTTTTCTCAATAGAGGAAATAAGAGATTTTCTAATGCTGAGTATCAAGATGGGCAGAACTGGTTTCCCAGTTTTAAATTGTGAATCTTGAAAAACCATCTAGCATAGGGCTACTATTTTCAGGTTACTTTTACCTCTAACCACCAAAAAGTCCAAACAGAACTGGCTTACATCAAAGAAACTGCTAACCAATAATTAATTTGAAGTTAAGGTTTTAGTGTCTCAAAAACAATAGCTTCCTTCCCTGTTTCTTTCCCATTTTGAGTTTCTTGGTTATCCAGATTCTCTAATGATCATATGTTGATTGCTTAGGAAGCAGAAAGTGACTAGGTATTTTTTTGCACATCCTATTAAGCATTAACAATTTAAGAATTATTCCTCCAGTTTTATGGATTACCATACTGTGACTAAAGGAAACTTTATCAAGAAAATGGACTTAAATCATGAAATTTAATGTCTCCTTTTTATACTGCTGTGTAGAGATACCTAGAAATTGAACTTTTAAAAAACCAATTTAAGAAATCAGATTCCAATGTTAAGAAAATGATCAGACAATAATTACACTTCTGAAAATTGAGTGTTCATCAGTACTCATATAAAAGATGCTTCTGAAAATTTTTCTGTGCTTCAGATTTTCAGCTATATTATCAATTTATGTAATATATATCATCAATAAAGGCATACTAGGATTCCCCCAAAAAATAGTTGGTTCAACATTATAGAAGCTGAGGAGTCTATTTTAAGTTGGCAACATAAGAAAACCAGTGTAAAATTCCAGGTATCTGAGTTTTTGTTTGGCACACCAGTTAAAATGCAGGTGGGGACACCCACATTGTGTGTCACAGTATCTGTGTTTGAGTTCACCTGTGGTTCCAATTTCTTGTTCCTGCCAAGGCATACGCTGAGAATCAGTAGATGGCTGGCTCAAGTACTTGGATCCCTGACACCCATGTGGGAGACCCTGTTGAGCTCAGTATTTCTGGCTTTAGCCTGGCTCAGCCCCAGCTGTTGGCACCATTTGAGAAGTCAGCCAGCAGATAGATTTGTTTCTGTCTTTGAAACTAAAATACATTTTTTTAAAAGGTTAAACTCCTGGCCAGCACCATGGCTCACTAGGCTAATCCTCCGCCTGCGGCGCCGGCACACCGAGTTCTAGTCCCGATTGGGGTGCTGGATTCTGTCCCAGTTGCCCCTTTTCCAGGCCAGCTCTCTGCTATGGCCCGGGAGTGCAGTGGAGGATGGTCCAAGTCCTTGGGCCCTGTACCCGCATGGGAGACCAGGAGAAGCACCTGGCTCCTGACTTCGGATCAGTGCAATGTGCCGGCTGCAGCGGCCATTGGAGGGTGAACCAATGGCAAAAGGAAGACCTTTCTGTCTGTCTCTCTCTCACTGTCCACTCTGCCTGTCAAAAAAAAAAAAAAAAGGTTAAACTCCTAAAAGCCAGTGCAGTGGCATAGTAGGCAGGGCCTCTGCCTGTGCTGCCAGAGTCCCATGCAGGCACTGGTTCACATCCCAGCTGCTCTTTTCCCAGCTAGTGCTCTGCCAGTGCCCTGGGATGGCAGTGGAGGATGGCCTGGATGCTAAGGCCCCTGCACCCACACAGAAGACCGAACGAAGGAGGCTCCCAGCTCTGGGTCAGCCCAGCTTCAGCTACTGCAGCTGTCTATGGAGTTAGCCAGCAGATCGAGGAGCTTTCTGTCCCTCTCCATGTAGCTCTGCCTCTTGAATAAATAAAAATCTTAAAGTACTAGTCATGGGGAACACTATGGTATTATGTCTAACAGAATTCCAAATTTTGCTTTTTGGTTTTGTTTTGTTCTGTCTGGGCCTTTTAACTGAATAATGGCCTGCCTGCATTGAAATAGGCAGTCTGCTTCATCCCAGTTCAGCACTTTTTATCTTGTAGGGAAGCACCCCCATAGACACCCAGAAATGCTGAATCAGGTACCTGGCATACCATCAACTAGTCAAAGGGTCATTATAAAATACCCATCACAAAAGGCAAAACCAAATGGTTTGGTTTTATTTTTAGTGTTCATCCCAAAAGTAACTTGTGATTTCTCTCTTCCTCTTTTCTTAATTGGCCTTAGCCATCTCAAAAGTTAATGTTTCTTAGGGTTGCACAAAGTTAAAAGATCCTGGAATCAGCAAATTTTAACATCCAGAATCACCATCCCTACTCTGTTTAGTGTTACGTTGCCACTTGGATGATTCCAGTTTTAACTGGGCTTCTGTTTATACCCTAGGTCTTTCCCACAGCATTCAGATGGTTGTGACTCCTGCTGAAAGATCTGCCAAAGGCCTCTGACCACAGGGTTCATGTGCTGTGGTGTTTCCCCCCCTCTCAATTTATCTTGCAGCCTTTACCTCCAGATTTTAACTTGGTTCACTTACTTTTTGCATAATGTTATGACCTATCATTAAATAAACCCTCCTCAAGTCCCTCTCATTTCCTATTTTCTTATTCTCCTCTTTGGCCATGGCAGTATCAATTGATTGTCGTAAAATGTATTCTCCATGAGTAACTTTGCTTCACTGCCATTTCCCAGTGCCTAGCACATACACAAATCAGCATTCTCATCTCAATATTAGAGACAACCTATGAAGAACCCAGTTAAAACTGCTGCTTGGAATGCTCACATTCCTTAATGGGAATGTTTTAGTCCCAGCTCCTTTGCTTTTCATCCAGTTTACCCTGAATGTGCATCCTAGGTGAAGGAGATGCTCAGTTTGGTCCCTGCCATCCATGTGGAAGACCCAGGTGGAAGTTCCAGGCTCCTGGCTTCAGCTGTCCTGGCCCTGGCTAATGGAAGATCTCTCTTTACCTTTAAAATAAAAATGAAAATGTTTTAAAAAAATAGAAATGTAGCCTGCCTGAAGTTTTCCAGAACCAATAAAGAAAATTATACTGACCAGAAGAAAGACCATCTTGGTCCATTTTGTGCTACTATAACAATATATGAAAGAGAGAAAAGGAGAGAGAAATCTATCTTCCATTCTCTGGTTGACTCCCCAGATGGTCACAACAGCTATGACTGGGCCACGCTTAAACCAGGAGCCAGGAGCTTGAGCTTCAGGTCTCCCTCGTGGGTGATAGAGACCTAAACACTTGGGTCATCTGCTGCTTTTCCTAGGCCATTAGCAAGGAGCTGGATCAGAAGTGGAGCAGCCAGGACTTGAACATGGGCCCATATGGAATACCAGCATCACAGGTAGCTTTTCCCTCTACACTGGCCACCTGAATGATCTTGAAAAAAATAAATGCTATTTAAGTAGGTGGATGATTTTTTTTTCAACTTTTGAAATTTACCAATCTAAGAACTCTAAGCTTAGTATCATGGGGGCCAGTGCTGTGGTGCAGGTAAATCTTCTGTGCCGCTGGCATCCCATATGGATGCCAGTTTGAGTTCCGGCTGCTCCTCTTCCAGTCCAGCTCTCTGCTGTGGCCTGAAAAAGCAGAAGATGGCCCAAGTGCTTGAGCCCCTGCACCCACACAGGAGACCAGGAAGAATCACCTGGCTCCTGGCTTCAGATCAGCACAGCTCTGGCCATTGCTCTCTCTCTAACTCTGCCTTTCAAATAAATAAATCTTAAAACAAAAACCTCAGCACTGTTTTAGACCATTTTTCTAGGGAAATGATCCCTTGCTTTCAGTTGGTTTCTTGAAATAGTCTGTGACCTATACAGCTTCCCTATCTGGGAAATCAAATACCTTAGTAGCTTTACTGGCTTAAAATCAAGGGAAACCTTTCCGGTTCCTAACTGCTCCTGCCATCTGCCATCCACTCAATAATGTCTGCCTTTGTTTTTGTTTTTGACAGGCAGAGTTAGAAAGACAAAGAGAAAGGTCTTCCTTCCATTGGTTCACCCCATAAATGGCCACTACAGCCAGTGTGCTGCAGCCATCGCGCTGCGCCGAAGACAGGAATCAGGTGCTTCCTCCAGGTCTCTGTCGGTGCAGGGCCCAAGCACTTGGGCTATCCTCCACTGCCTTCCTGAGCCACAGCAGAGAGCTGGACTGGAAGAGGAGCAACTGGGACTAGAACTCGGGGTGCCAGCACCACAGGTGGAGGATTAGCCTAGTGAGCCACGGCGCTGGTCCTATGTATGTGTTTCTTAAGCATACTTGGTTTACCTATCTCCTCCATGAAGCCTGCCCCACTCAACCCACATCAACCATTACACTCAAATTGTCATGTTAACCTCTTAACATTCAAATTATCAAGTTGGCTTTTCTTTTTTTTTTTTTTTTTTAAAGATTTATTTATTTGAAAGGCAGACTTACAGGCAGAGAAAGATCCAAAGCCAAGAGCTTCCTCCAGGTCTCCCATGTTGGTGCAGGGGCCCAAACACTTGGGCCATCGCCCACTGCTTTCACAGGTGCATTAGCAAGGAGCTGGATCAGAAGTGCAGCAGCAGGGACTCGAACTGACGCCCATATAGGATGCTGGCACTGCAGGCAGCAGCTTTACCAGCTACACCACAGTGCCAGCCCAGGACCTTACCTCTTATTTTCCCCCACCTTACTTTGGATTATTTTGAAACAAATTCCAGAATTCATAATTTTACCCAAACATTGTATACCTCTAAAAGCATTATTCTATAAAATCCATCATTTTCACACACACACACACACACACACACACAAAGCATCTCCTTAACAGCAAACACCAAGTTTTGAGTTTTTCCCAATACTTTTTTTTTTGACAGGCAGAGTGGACAGTGAGAGGGAGAGACAGAGAGAAAGGTCTTCCATTGCCGTTGGTTCACCCTCCAATGGCCGCCGCAGACGGCGCGCTGCGGCCGGCGCACCGCGCTCGTCCGATGGCAGGAGCCAGGAGCCAGGTGCTTTTCCTGGTCTCCCCATGGGGTGCAGGGCCCAAGCACCTGGGCCATCCTCCACTGCACTCCCTGGCCACAGCAGAGGGCTGGCCTGGAAGAGGGGCAACCGGGACAGAATCCGGCGCCCCGACCGGGACTAGAACCCGGTGTGCCGGCGCCGCAAGGCGGAGGATTAGCCTGTTGAGCCACGGCGCCGGCCTTCCCAATACTTTTTTAACTTCAAAACAGATTTGAGTGAGGAATCAAATAACGGTCTGAGTTATCTTGGTTTACAGGTTGCCCAAGTTTATAGACTTACCTGCCTTTTTTTCTCCCTTGCAATTTGTTGAGGAAACTGAACTACTGGTCCTGCAGCATCACCTACATTTTAGATGTTACAGACTGCATCCCTGTTATGTCATTTAGCAGTTTCTCAGTTCCCACTTAATCATTTAAGTTCAGGGACTCAGGTTCAGGGTATTGCTCTTAGCAAAGCTTTGTACAATCATCTCTTTTCTGCCTTCCCCATCTTGGCTATTCTTGAATTGGCCTTCATATTTGCAGCCAATTAATCTTATTCTTTGGACAACAGTACTAGTTTTTGTTTGTTTGTTTGTTTGTTTGTGACAGGCAGAGTTAGAAAGTGAGAGAGAGAGAGAGAGAGACAGGGAGAAAGGTCTCCCTTCCATTGGTTCACCCCCCAAATGGCGGCTACAGCCAGTGCACTGTGCCGATCCGAAGCCAGGAGCCAGGTGCTTCCCCTGGTCTCCCATGTGGGTGCAGGGCCCAAGGACTCGGGGCCATCCTCCACTGCCCTCCTGGGCCACAGCAGAGAGCTGGACCGGAAGAGGAATAGCCGGGACAGAATCGGCGCCCCAAACGGAGGATTAGCCTAGTGAGCTGCGGCGCCAGCCCAACAGTACTGTTCTTAATCTGTGCTTTCAGCATCAAAACTCACAATCCATCTCTAGTCTCCCCTAAATTCCACACAGTGGGAATATCACCTATGTCCCAATATTTCACATGATTATCTAATGTCAGAGCCACAGAAGTAGTTCTGAGACCACTGTGAACAATTACAGAGAATCTGAGGCTAGAGGGATTATACAGTCTATCTTCACCAGGTAACAGTTTTAAAAATGCTGTATCGCCCCTCTAACAAAGTTCTTCCTCAGCACTGGATGGTCACAGTCCCATTTAAAAAGGCTCTGCCTTGCTGAAAGGACTAGGATTTCAGCTCCATTCCCCCAAAATCTCTTCTACTATTCATCACAGCCTTTGTCTCCAATGTACTGATTTCCAATTCTAAATGGTGAGATGATGAATTTGTACCTACTGGTCAATTGAAATTTGGGGACTACAGTAAAGTTGCCTAGGTCTGCAATATCCTAAGAAACAAGTTTGATGAATTCAAAGGCTAAAAAGTGGCAATCCTATCTGGGATGTTACAATCTTACTTCCGTATGAATCACACAGAAAATGAACACACCTTCAAAATAGACCTAAAGCAATGCCACAAACATAAACCTAACAAGTAGGACAGACAGACCAAGGCAACCTAACACCAGGAACTGAGACAAGGGAAATAAAGTAGGGAAAAGCTCGGACACACTGTAGTCTGTAAGCAGTGTTTACAACTATTTTTAAAGATGTCACTACAGGGCCTGCACTGAGGTGTAGTGGGTTAAGTCTCTGCCTGCAGTACTGTGCCTGTTCGAATCCCAGCTGCACCACTACCAATCCAGCTCCCTGGTAATGGCCTAGGAAAGCAGTAGAAGATGGCCCAAGTGCTTGGGCCCTGAACCCACACAGGAGACCTGGAAGAAGCTCCTGGTTTTGGAATGGCCCAGCTCCGGCTGTTGCAGCTACTTGGGAAGTGACCCAGCAGATGGAGGATCTTTCTCTCTTTCTCCCTCTGTCTCTGTAACTCTGCCTTTGAAATAAATAAATTTTTAGGGGCCAGCACTGTGGCACAGTGGGTTAAAGCCCTGGCCTGAAGCGCTGGCATCCCATATGGGTGCCGGTTCTAGAACTGGCTGCTCCTCCTCTCTGTATGGCCTGAGAAAAGCAGTAGAAGATGGCCCAAGTCCTTGGGCCCCTGCACCCCTGTGGGAGACCTGGAGGAATCTCCTGGCCCCTGGCTTCAGATCAGCGCAGCTCCGGCTGTTGCAGCCATCTGGGGAATGAACCAGTGGATGGAAGACCTCTCTCTGTAACTCTGTCTTTCAAATAAAATCAATGTTTAATAAGTAAATAAATCTTTAAAAAAATAAGTACAGTGAGCGGTACACAGTAATGCGATATTAAATAACCAATGAACACACACTGAAAACTATTCAACCAAAGAGATTTCTTCCTGTGAATTCATTTCCTGGGAGACGGATAAGCCCAACAGAAGTCTGTGTCCCATCCCAATAGAATATAGATAATTAAGTCAGTGCATGATAAACTGCACTGGCCACTGAACTTGGAGACTGGAAGCTATAAACTAGCTGTATGACTGAGCAATTCCCTTTCACTTTTCTTTGCCACAGATTTCCTATGTATGAAATGGGGATAATACCCCACCTCCAAAGTGTGGGCAAAGAAAACATGCAAAATATTCAAGGCCCCCATACAAATCCAATTGCATGACTGACCTCACATAAGCCAACCTCAAAGTTAATAGGCCCCGATGAAATTCTGAATCATCACCCCCCAAAGAGGAAGTGACTCCTCATCTCTGCCACGCCAGTAAATGTCATCATTTCGGTACTCTGGGAGCATTCTTGCTCTTTCTCATCCTGCACATCCAATCCACCAACCAACCCATGCCCTCCACTGCCACCCTGGACAAGGTTACAATCCTCTCACTGGAGACTGAAGTAGCCAAAACGGACTCTAAGCTTCCACTTTTGCTCTCTCCAACCCACGCGAGGGCTCTAACCACGGAAAAGAAGCCAGACTCCAAATCCTGACTTAAAAAGGGCCCTGATGATATTTCTCTGCCGCTTCTCCACAGCACTCTCTCCATTGCTAACCTCCCTCCAGCACACTGTCTAGTCTGTCGTCCCTCAAACGGGGAGGCTCCCTCTGGACAAACTCCTACTTAGCTTGTGGGTCTCATTTCACAGTTGGGTCCCCTGTCACAAACTCTCAGACCACCTTGAAGCACTTAAGCATCCGCTCATTTTATTACACAAAAGTATAAAGTCGCAAACAGTTATAAATGCAACTAGACGCTTCTAACGGTCACCTGTTTCGTTCACCCCTGAATCCCCAAGAAATCAGGATCTAGCACCCGGTCTGAATCCAAATATGTGCACGAATGCCAAGTGCAGTGAGAGGAGGCATAAAGCAGCCTAGCTCAGTAAGACAAGCTCTAACTCGGTTTGCTTCAACATCCAGCAGCTCAGACCCAGCCACTCACGGGGTCCGATACCTCAGGTCGCCTACCTCCGGCAGCCCCTGTTTCTTCAACCCCACAAAGTCCCAAGCACTGCGGCGACAGGGAACATGCCGGTTTCGCTCCTGAGGGTGAGGGTCCACTCTGGAGCCGGACAGGCCCCTATTCCGAATCGCCGGTCGAGACGGAACGTTTGTTCGCACAGCCGTGACGCACTCAGGCCAGGGCACTTCGTCACCGATGAAGCCGCGAGGCTCGAAGGGCTTACTGTGAAGGCTCCTCGGGCGCCATTCCCCTCCGCGCGCGTCCGGACCCGAGGGTCTAGCTTTGCGTCGCAGAGCTTCAGACGCCCACGTCGGTTCAAAGAAGAGGGACGCAGAAGACGGTGACTCCGGCGTCTCGCCCTTTAAGAACCCCCACACAACTGGCGGGGCGCTGGATGAACCCTCGCGAGAGCCGCCGGCTTCCTCTTGCTTCCTCCTCTCAGTTTGCCGGGCCGGAAGAAAGGCGGCACCTCCAGCCCGCCGGCCTCTACCTCACAAGACAGCGCGGCCCCCGCTGCGGCCAATCAGCGGGCTCATTGTAGGCCGCGGCGCCGAGGACCAATGGAAAGTCGCGGCGCGCGCAGCGCCTCCCCTCGTCCGCACCGGCCCCCTCCCTTCCGCCCGCCGCCTTCCACTCCGCCTCTGGCGGAGGAAGTGATGTCACAGGCCCCATGTGAGCGGATTGCAACACATGCAGCTGCCTGGAGAGAGGGAGCCGGTGTCCTACGTCAGAGCCGCCGCCGCGGAGCCGCCGCCGGGGAGGAGCAGCCGCTGCCGCCCAGGACTGGGCCCTTAGGTAAGTCAGCGGAAGGGAGAGCCCAGCGACCGACGCGGCGGTCCGCGCGGGGTGGGGAGAGGAGGGCCTCTCGGGGGCGGCGAGGAAGGGGGCCGCTCTGCCCCAGCGGCGGCGCTAACTCTGTGGTCTTGGTGTCTCCGGGCCCCGCCGGGCCGCTCTAGGGAGGAGGAGGCGAGAAGATGGCGGACGACCCCAGTGCTGCCGACAGGAACGTGGAAATCTGGAAGATCAAGAAGCTCATTAAGAGCTTGGAGGCGGCCCGCGGGTGAGCGCCGCGTCCGGCCCCCCCGTGCCCTCTTGGTTCCCGGACCCCTCAGGATGGCCGCCCCCGCGCCGCATGGCCGGATGAGGAGAACCAGGCACTAGCCAACTCCCGCCTTCTGGACCTCCGGGTAGTAGCCCCTGACGCCGGGGCCGAGGGTCGGCGCGGTTGGCCTGAATAGGGGTTCTTCCCCCGCCTGGGGGCAAGGGGCCCGCGCTCCCGGGGCTCAGACCGCTCGGCCCCCCGCCTGATATTACACTGCTGCTTTTGTACCCCTCTCGGGCCCTTAAATCCAACTCCTCACTCGTCAGGCTTCAGGTACTGCCGGCCGAGTCGGGTGCTGCTGGGGGAAAGGGCTCGGCCTTCCTTTCCGATCGCCCTTCCCTGATTTCCTCTCTTCATGCCCTTAAGCAGGGCCTCGTTAAAATGGCCACCCCCTCCTGGGCTCCTTAGGCCCGGGTGTGCGAAGTTTAGATGGGACGGGACGGGGAGTGAGCGGAGACATCCTCCTCCTGACTCCCTTGATTTCTCTGGGTCTTCCACCTTCCCTGAGATGACTTCCGCAAGTCCTCTCCTTACGCCTGGAGCTTCCTGGTTTCAGCTCTTCCAAGACCCGCCTATAAATTGAAACTGCCAGCGTGTGCGGGATGGAGGGTGGGTAGGATAGGTTTTGGCTGATGATCTGTATGTGTGTGTGCCGGACGTAAGAGTCCCTATTGGCCTTTTTCTGCAACTTTGAGGATGTCACTAGAGAGTTGCTTGATGTACTGATGCTTGTTAAATTCAGAACTGAATTAAGTGGGCTGTGGGTCTCCACTTGAAAGTTTTGATAACAAACTATAGGTGTGTCCATTGTGGGAAGAGTAGGCTAGATTAAAAGTAACCGTGTTTTTTTTTTTTAACGTTGCTCATTTAAGGAAGGTGTGCCAATGGTGTTCTTGTTTCCTCAGTTTACTAGTTTATGTTGTCCCTTTCCCAGACATAGAAACCTTTTACTTACAGGGTCGTTCTCCCCTCCCGCCCAAAAAAAGTGTTTGCAACATTTTGTATTGATATTTCTGAGCATTCTTAGAATAATTAGTGGTTTGCTCCAGGCCATGTGTAAAGTTGATTTCAGCCCAGGAATTAGACATTTTGGGTTTTGGCCCAGGTTTGTCATTGAGGGGTAGATTTGCAATGGTGAGATGACCAGATGACCACCTCTCCCATCTCTTTATTTTTTGAAACCATGTGCTTAATTCTACTGAAAGCCCAGGGTTAACAGGCTGGTTTTGCTGTGGTGTGTTGTTCTTAATAAATTAGCAGTGAGTGGTTCTGTGACTTGGACTTTTGCTCACTCCGTCGGTGTGCTGGAAAAATTAACATGAACTGAAGGTAACAACTCATTTTTTGTTCCTTAGGTTTTTCTTTGGATTTGATAGAATATTCACACCGACTTAGTCATCTAACAGGAACTTGTGCCATATGATAGAGTGAATAATTACTCCCAAAATGTGAGAATCGGGTTCAGGAAGGGTAATATAGGTCATGACCCATTATAATGCATTACCCGGAATTAGCCAGGTTCCTTTGTTTCACTTGGAGCTTCTGTTGTGTTATTTGAACTGTTCATTGACTTTTACAGATTGTTGTGTTTAAAGTTGGGTGTCAGCTGTGAATTTATTCTTGTGACTTTAATTTAGAGACAGGTTCATAGTTACAATTTGCATATATTTTATTCTTTGAAAAGCACTTTAAGATATTAATTTGCCACTGTAATTTTATTATTGTCTGAGTGAAGAAACATTCACAACACTGCTTAATAAGTAACAGCATTCCTTTCTACTGCTTGATGAAGGAAGCTCATTCTTAAATTTACTCCTAGGCATATTACATAGTGACTCTGAAACTTTTAAAACCCTCTTTAAAGCTTTTGAAAACTTTTCTCTTTTTGGTTAGCCAAGTTAGGTAAAGTTTAAAGAATGCTAAAAGTGAAAGTTTTTAGGCACAACTTGTCTTCCAAGTGATAGAGTTTAAACATTTTAGACAAGATTTAACTCTAAAATTTCTGGGAGATGTTGTCTAAATAAATAAGTCATGTTTTACTTTGCTTTTAGTCAGGATTTGGTTGCATCTTGATCCCACATGAAAATCTGAAAGCTTGGCCATCACTGGGTGTTGGTCGGGAAGTTAGAAGTTTATTCTCTGTGGCTCAGAAGTTTCCTATTATACATCAGTTTCTTTTGGGAAATAGCAAGATTGTATTTTCATTGACTTGATTTTCTTAGCGTACAATGAGAAGTATTTCTCAATACTAAGATATTTTTAGGACAATTGTATTGGACTTTTAAAGACAAACGATGGTGAAATAAATCCTGCCTGCTGATGTTTATGGGGTACCATGTGGGTTTCAGGAACAGACTGAGGTTGTGTTTAATCATGGTTATTAGCACAGGGCACTGAAGCTTGGTGATGGGTTATCAGAACTGTTTTCGAAGTGTAAAAGCGCATTTTTCTTCCTCTTGTCCCCCAAGTAGTGTGGAATTACGGATATGAGAATCAAGGATTGGTTTATTTTTAATACTGCTTTGAAAGTATGTTAGAATAAATAATTTGAGATTAAGGTTGTCACAATCTAATCATCTCAATACATAACGAAAACAATGTAGCTTTAAAAAGGGACCACCTACAAAATAGACTTAACAGAGTACATCTGAACAGTCAAGTACCCAGGCAAAATAATTTTTTGAGGACTTGGTATGTTGTAGGCTCTGTTCTAAGCTGTGCTTTATGTCATTTAATCTCACAACAATATGTCCTGCCACCATTTGACAAGACAGCTGAGGCTGAGAGGTTAGAAAAATTAATGTCCAAAATGTCACAAAAATGATAGAGTCCAAAACTTGATCCACTGTGCTACACCATATGTATTTACTCAAAAAATATAAAGCTAGTTTTACTCATTGCAATCTGAGCTATAATAAACTAGATTTTGTTATGTCTGTGGAAGATCATTTAATAGGGATCAAATTATTAAAATGGGGAGTTTACTAGTATTTGTTTTTTTTAACTAGCAATATGCTTAAGCTTTTTTGAGTTGAAATGAATATACTTACCTGCCTTGTTTCATATAAGACCCGTGAGTATTAGTGTGTGCTGGTTGATTCTGCTATATGT
This sequence comes from Sylvilagus floridanus, assembly GCA_949820135.1. Lineage (NCBI taxonomy): Eukaryota > Metazoa > Chordata > Mammalia > Lagomorpha > Leporidae > Sylvilagus > Sylvilagus floridanus. The sequence goes on along the minus strand of OX463241.1, from coordinate 24,494,175 downwards.
AAGCCCCACTTAAAGTGGGTGGTAGTTTGTCTCTGTTTATGGTTGGCTTAGAAAGACAAAACCGGAACTAGAGTAAAACTGTGGATTTGGGTGTCTTAAATAAGGAAATAAAACAGGTGAACATGTGTTACAAGAAAGAAAGATGGGGATTTTATTTCCTCTGTTGTGTTTTGAGTAGTCCAGAAGTAGCCCCAGAAATAGTGTTGAAAGCTTTATAGTTTGCAGGTAATAAAATCACAACCAGAGCCTGTTCTAACCAAGGACAGCAGAGAATGTGATAAAGAAAGTGTTGTTTTGGGTTAAGTTGTGTCTAGGTGATTTTTTTTTACTTATCTTCTCTAGTATATATTTCAAATATAAATTGTCAATAGAAATAGAAATAACCTGATTATATATAACTCTTTTCCTGCCCCCACATATAACCATTTAAAGACTCTGTGTAGACAGCTCACATTATGTTGAATTAAAAGTTAATTGAGATCATTAACCTCTTTAAATCTTAGATAAATAAGGTAAACAGATTATATGGGTTTTGTTAAACAGTATTAGGTTTTTTTTTTTTTTTTTTTTTTTTTTACAGGCAGAGTGGACAGTGAGAGAGAGACAGAGAGAAAGGTCTTCCTTTTGCCGTTGGTTCACCCTCCAATGGCCGCCGCGGTCGGCGCGCTGAGGCCGGCGCACCGCGCTCGTCCGATGGCAGGAGCCAGGAGCCAGGTGCTTTTCCTGGTCTCCCCATGGGGTGCAGGGCCCAAGCACCTGGGCCATCCTCCACTGCACTCCCGGGCCACAGCAGAGGGCTGGCCTGGAAGAGGGGCAACCGGGACAGAATCCGGTGCCCCAACCGGGACTAGAACCCGGTGTGCCGGCGCCGCAAGGCGGAGGATTAGCCTGTTGAGCCACGGCGCCGGCCCTTTTTTTTTTTTTTTTGAGATGTATTTATTTATTTGAAAGTCAGAGTTACACAGAGAGAGAGAGGTCTTCCATCCGATGGTTCACTCCTCAGTTGGCCACAATGGCGGGAGCTGCGCCAATCCAAAACCAGGAGCCAAGAGCTCTTCCGGGTCTCTCACATGGGTGCAGGGGCCCAAGGACTTGGGCCATCTTCTATTGCTTTCCCAGGCCACAGCAGAGAGCTGGATCAGAAGTGGAGCAGCTGGGTTTCAAACAAACACCCATATGGGATACCGGCACTTAAGGCCAGAGCATTAACCTGCTGCACCACAGCACCAGCCCCTGGATTTTTAAAATCTATATAATTTGTGTAAGTTGAAGTATGCTAAATGTTTTTGCTTCCCCATGTGAACATTGTTGATTAATACAATATTCACCTAAATGATGATACTAGGAATATTGTCAAATCACTATACTACAGGTACTTTTTAAACTTTAACATCTGGATATCCTTGTAGGGCTAGTTGTAACTAAATTGATACCTTGTAGTCTTTCATACAGATGTCTGGACCATTCAAGGTTTAGACTCTTAAAGACTTTTTTTTCCTGTCTTCTGTTTTAGCTTTTTCCCCAATCACTGATAGTTAGATAAAAGACCATTTGAGAGAAAAGTCAAGTATTAGAATGTTACAAGTTTTGTGAGAAAAGATGATTCTGGACCCAGCAACTACAGAGCTCTTGGTGGTCTCTAACTTATGAGCTATTTGAAGCTGTGGGAAGTTATTCTTTTCAAGCCTTGGTTTCCATATGCGTAACTATGGACCATGATCTTGGATTGGGTGGTAACAGTCATGAAAATATGAGTTAAAAATGAGGAAAGACTGTATAAAGGGTAGAGAGATGAGAGTGTACGGGATAGTATGTGGTACTGTTCCTCAGTTTTCCCCAAGTGTCATAAGCTGCCTGCCTCTATTCAGAGCTAGTTCTAATACCCATTGTATTTTGGCTTGGTATCTGCACACTGGACCTAATGAACAATTTACTCTCTTTGAATTTCAACTCTTGACAGGCTTCTCATTGTAATAGCAGATACACTTACCCTTCCAGTGAAGGAAGGCTTACTCTGGACACACTCCTAGGTAAGCAAGAGTACCTAATTAGAATGCCAGTTAAGGTACAATACAATGTAGGTTATGGACTTGTCCTGTCTTTTACACGTACACCAGTTGGATCCGTTTCACAGAGGGCCTTTTTTCTTTGAATTTGAGGTTAATAATACGCAAAACACAGCACAGCCACCTATGCTCGGAATATTTGGTTTGAGAAAACTTCAGGTGTCAGCTTTGCAGCCCTGCTAAATGGTCTTAGATGCTATTTGAAGAAGGAGAAGGAGAAATTGGCCTTTCTACTGCTGAATCTGTCCAGCTGGGAACTTGAACAACAAATTTCTTCTTGAGTCCAGCCTGTTTTCCAGGGATCTCAGAATAGAATCTTCTCCTAGGATACATTCTGTAGGTGTGTCTTAATTCTTCAGCACCAGCCTGCTATCCTTGTGAAGGGATTGGGGCGCTTCGGGGTTCTTTTCCAGCAGGTTAGGAATTATGAGGCTTCTCCCTGGGGCACTCTCTTCAGCATGATGAAGCTCAGTCTGATAACAGCTATATCTTATTCTGTTGGACACACTTGGGACCCTTGCCTACTGTCTTTATTGTCATATCTTTCTCTCCAGGTTCAGGGCTTGACATTTTCTGATCACGTTTAAGGAATGATCCTAGGCAAAGCACATCTAGCTATTTTCCCCCAAACACATGTAGGTGAAAAATGAAGCTCATAAATGTGTTTTTACTGTTAGCTGGTTTCTGAGAGTTAACCACTAGACATTTTGGAAGAAGTCTGTAATAAAATGAGAACATGGTCTGCTACATAATGCTGGAGTGCTAATAAACCATATCTAGCCTCATATTCCTAAGTACACAATAGCAAAGCACATAGTGAAGGGGGTTTACACAGGATTGGGGTCTTGAGTGAGGTGTTCATCATTGTCAAAAAGGAAAAGAGATTATTGTGTAACTATTAAGGCAAAATGTAGCAGATTTCCCAGGCAAGGCAAGCCAGTGTTACAAAGTGTAACTTTGGCCATTAGTTCTATTTGGCTGATACAGTAACTTTGATACAGTGATGGAGTGGAACTGTCACTGATCTGCAATTTTGAAACTGATTGAAAATCATTCTCAATTAAATGCCAGCTAGCATAAAAGTATATTGAAAAGCTTTGTGTTGGTTGATGGTAAGCTGTCAGGGAATTGAAATAGTGCAGAACATTTGCACATATGTGCTTTGTTGGTAAAGTTGGCATGGCAAAATTTAAGGCAATCCTAACACAACTTTTTCAGCCGAAATAAACTTATAGGAAATGCATATGTACTTGTATTTATCCCCAAGCATTAATGCCGTTATATCTCTGGTATTTTTAGCTTTTTACCGAAAAGAATTCCTTTTTCTTAAAGTGCAACACTATTTTGTGGTCTTACTAACTTGTTGAACAAAGTAGAGCCTCAGTAAAGACACAGGGTTAGAAGTTCAGACCTGAGATATATGTTAATCAAATGCTGAAACTAGTTTTCTGAAGATAATAGCATGTTCCTCTTAACAGCTGTGTAGGGAAAGCTATTGCCTGTGCATGTAAGAAGAATTTGAAGTGCAGAGAAAGTAACTGTCTGATATCACAACCTACTAAGTGGCAGTGCTAGATTCTGTTGCCACTTTTCTGATTTCAAAACCTAACTGATCCCAACTTGTACTATACTACCTTGTTCTTTGGAAACTGTTTCTTTTACTGAATAGAAACATTTCTTACCCACTTCTGAAAGGGATATGCCTGTCCAGGGAGACTTGTAATTTACTAGGGGGAGCAGGTGTGCTGAAACCCAGAGGCAAAGATGGAAGGAAAATAGACATGCTATTTGTACTTCTACCCTAGGAAGAACATCAGTAGTGAGGGAAATAACTTGTTGCCAAATCCCTCCCCAGAAGCTCATTTGTGTATTAAAAAAGTTAACAAGAAGGCAGTGACTTTTGCCTTATAGAAAAGTACTTCCATAGTGGTCAAGGAAGAAAAAGACTCTATCATTTATAGGATCCCATATAGAACATTGGTAGTATGACCCTAACTCAACTGTGTTTGCGTTTCCTGGCTCTGCACTGTTAGGAAAACACGAAAGAAATTTTCCACCCTTTGCTGCTCGTCAGTGGAATATTCCACTAGGCTAGTTTTGTAAAATTCTTTTATTTACTTTTTCTAAGATAAAGTCAGTGCCTATAATTGTAGAAAAAATGTTCCACCAGAAGTGTACTTTGTGTTAGATGGCTGCCTAATCTTTGTGTTTTGGGAGATAAAACACTTTAATAAAAATTTCTATTAAGTATCTGCTGAAAATTGGTGAGACATCGGAGTTACTCTGAATACTGTGATAGAGGCTACTTTAATGTTTCAGAAAGTTTTTGGTACCTTTCCCATCTGTTAATAGCATGGGACCCTAAAGTTAATTGCTTGACCCAACTTCAGGTAACTTTCGTAGGTCCTTTGAACAGTAACAAAATTATTCTTTCTAGTGTTTCTTTCTTTATAGATTTATCTATTTATTTAAAAGTCCAAGTTACTGAGAGATCTTCCATCCACTGGTTCACTCTCCAGATGACCACAGAAACCAGGCTGAAGCCAGGAACTTCTTCCAAGTATCCCACATGGTTAGCAGGGCCCAAACACCTGGGCCTTCTTCCACTGCTTTTCCCAGGCTGTCAGCAGGGAGCTGGATTGGAAGTGGAGAAACTCAGATACAAACCAGTGCCCACAGGGGATGCCAACATTGCAGGCATGCCACTACACCAGCCCCAAGAGAAATCTTCCATCTATTGGTTCATTCCTCAAATGGCCACAGTGGCCAGGGCTGGGCCAGGCTGAAGTCAGGAGCCTGGAACTCCATTCAGGTCTCCCATGTGGGTTTCAGGGACCCAAGTATTTGGACCATTTTCTGCTGCATTCCTGGGTGCTTTATTGGGTAGCTGGATTAGAAATTGGGCAGCTGGGAAGTGAACCAGCACTCCTATGGTATGCTGCTGTCACAGGCGATGGCTTAACCTGCTGTGCCACAGTTTTGGGCCTTCTAACCAAGCTCTTTAAACAAGGCAACTCCTTGTATAAAGGTATGTCTGCCTCCCTAATCTATCACTTAATGATGGCAGCAGCAGTGATGGAGAAGGACATCACAGTGAATTTCAATGAAATAAAAAGACCTGAAAGTGTTGGTCTTGTTAGGGTAACAACTAAAGTGTAAAAAACACAGCTTTAAAGGAGATGAAAACTGAGGGCTGGCATTGTGGTACAACCAGCTAAGCTGCTGCCTGCAATGCCAGTATCCCATATAGGAATGCTAATTCAAGTCCTAGCTACTCTGCTTCCAACCCAGCTTCCTGCTTTCATGCCTGGGAAAGCAATAGAAGATGGCCCAAGTACATTGGTCCCTGCCATCCAAGTAGGAGACCTAGATGGAGCTCTGGAATCCCAGGCCCTGACCATTGTGGCCATTTGGAGAGTAAACCAGCAGATGGAAGACCTCTCACTCTCACTCTCCCTTTCAAATAAGTAAATTAATTAAATAAATTGGTGTTTTATTCGGTGGTTGAGAATAGATCTCTGGTGTCTGCATAGAAGAAAGTATATTGAGGAAACTGAAATTTTTTTTTTTTTTTTTGACAGAGTGGACAGTGAGAGAGAGAGACAGAGAGAAAGGTCTTCCTTTGCCGTTGGTTCACCCTCCAATGGCCGCCGCGGATGGCGCGCCGATCCGATGGCAGGAGCCAGGTGCTAGGTGCTTTTCCTGGTCTCCCATGGGGTGCAGGGCCCAAGCACTTGGGCCATCCTCCACTGCACTACCTGGCCACAGCAGAGGGCTGGCCTGGAAGAGGGGCAACCGGGACAGAATCCGGCGCCCCGACCGGGACTAGAACCCGGTGTGCCGGCGCCGCAAGGCGGAGGATTAGCCTGTTGAGCCACGGCGCCGGCCTGAATTTTTTAAAAGGACATTTGAGAGGCAGAGAGATCTTCCATCCACTGATTTCACTTCTCAAATATCCAAAATGGTTGGGGCTGGGCCAGGCTGAAGCCGGGAGCCTGGAACTCCCATCTAAGTCTCCCAAATGGGCGGCAGAAGCCTAAGCACTTGGGTCATCTTCTGCCTTCCCAGGTGCGTTAGAAGGATATGAACCAGAGCCCATATAGGATACTGGCAGCTTAAGCTACTGCACTACAAGGCCAGGCCCCAGTACTGTTTTTTGATGTTAAAGATTAACCATTTATTCATTCATCAAATCTGTGAGTACTACTTTGTGTTAAAATGATTTATCCACCACTGCCCCCGCCCCAGGAGCTTACACAGACCTAGTGTTAGCAATGTGTGCTTCATGATTTGATTCTTGATGAGAGAGAGAAGTCAGATGTCAGTGCCTTTGATTAGCCTAGCCTAGTATACTTTTCTTCAATTCTTCAAGATCTATTTATTTGAAAGGCAGAGGGTTTTTTTTTTTTTTTTTTTTTTTTTTTTGACAGGCTGAGTTAGAGAGAGACAGAGAAAGGTCTTCCTTCAGTTGGTTCACCCCCCAAATGGCTGCTACGGCCCGCGCTGTGCCAATCCAAAGCCAGGAGCCAGTTGCTTCTTCCTGGTCTCCCATGCATGTGCAGGGACTCAAGCAGTTGGGCCATCCTCCACTGCCTTTCCGGGCCACAGCAGAGAGCTTGGACTGGAAGAGGAGCAACTGGGACAGAATCCGGTGCAGGGTGCTGGCGCTGCAGGCGGAGGATTATGTCAGTGCCCTTTGAAGTCATTGATCCCTTGGTTATCTCAAAATACTAATTGTATGCTACAGCTGTAGGCTAGAGCCGCTTACGCTTTTATGTAATACAGGTAATTAAAATTTTACAGGAGAGAGGGGCGGATGTTGTAGCAAGCACAGCAGGTTAAGCTGCCACCTGCAACTCCAGTATGCCATGTGGGCATAACATTTCAAGTCCTGGCTGCTCCACTTCTGATTCAGCTCCCTGCTAATGCACCTGAGAAAACCACATGGGAGTCCTGGGTGAAGTTCCTGGATCCTGACTTTAGCCTGGTCCAGCCCTGGCTGTTGGAGCCAATTGGGAAGTGAACCAGTGATAGAAAATTCTGGAACTTTGCCTTTCAAATAAAATCTGGGGGAAAAAAAAAAGTTTCAGGGGGAAACAAAGCTTTAGTTCTCCCTTAATAAATAGACTTAGACATTGGCACTACCTGACAGTCCTTCTCCCTTTATTTCTAGCTATATTTTGGTACTTTTTTTTTAATGAACTATTAAAGGGAAGGACTAGATGAAGAAAAGACCTGGAGCTCCATCTAGTTATATTTAGTGATGACTTAATATTTAAACTATCACTTGACATATATTATCTTATAGAATCCTCATAACCTTGTTAAGTAAGTAGAAACAGACCTCCAGGGGTTTGTGTGATTTGCTTTAGGTTACAGAGCCATTAAATAGAATAGGATATGAGCCTGAATCTGCCTGATTGTAAAGCCTATGAACTTATTTTTTTAAAAAAAGATTTGTTTTATTTATTTGAAAGACAAGAGTTGGTGCCAGCACTGTGGCGCAGTGTGTAAACACCCTGGCCTGCAGCCCCGGCATCCCATGTGGGCGCCGGTTCTAGCTCTGGCTGCTCCTCTTCCGATCCAGCTCTCTGCTATGGCCTGAGAAGACAGTAGAAAATGGCCCAGCTCCTTGGGCCCCTGCACCCACGTGAGAGACCCAGAAGAACCTGGGTTCAGATCGGTGCAGCTCTGGCCGTTGCAGCCATCTGGGGAGTGAACCAGTAGATGGAAGACCTCTCTCTGTCTCTACCTCTCTCTGTAACTCTTTCAAATAAATAAAATAAATCTTAAAAAAAAGAGAGAAGAAAAAGAGTTACAGATTACAGAGAGGTGAGATATTCCGTCTGCTGGTTCATTCCCCAAATGACTGAAACAGTCAGATCTGAGCTGATCCAAAGCCAGGAGCTTCTTCCAGGTCTTTTTTTTTTTTTTTAGAGTGGACAGTGAGAAAGAGAGAAAGGTCTTCCTTTTTCCATTGGTTCACCCCCAGAGTGGCCGCTAAGGCCGGCTTGTTGTGGCTGGCACACCGCGCTGATCCAAAGCCAGGAGCCAGGTGCTTCTCCTGGTCTCCCATGTGGTTGCAGGGCCCAAGCACTTGGGCCATCCTCTACTGCACTCCTGGGCCACAGCAGAGAGCTGGACTGGAAGAGGAGCAACCGGGACTAGAACCCGGGGTGCCGGCGCCGCAGGCAGAGGAGTAGCCTGTTGAGCTGCGGCACCGGCCACTTCCAGGTCTTCCATGTGGGTGCAGGGTTGGGCCATCTTCTACTGCTTTCCCAGGCCACAGCAGAGAGCTGGGTCTGAAGTGGAGCAGCCAGGACTCAAACCAGCGCTTGTATGGGATCCTGGCGCTGCAGGTTGGGGCTTTAACCCATTGGACCACAGGGCCGGTCCCTGTGCACTTACTCTTCCCATATTAAAGTCACATCAAAAGGGTGGTCTTGGGGCAGATGTTTAGCCCACATGCCATATTGGAATATGGTTCAGTCTCAGCCCTATCCCCTGAGTCCATCTGCCTGCTATCACAGACCCTGGGAGGCAGAAAGTGATTTTTTTAAGAATTATTTCATTTATTTAAAAGACAGTTCCAGAGAGAGAGAAAGATCTTCCATCCACTGGTTCACTCCCCAGACGCCTGCAACAGTTAGAGCTGAGCTGATCTGGAGCCAGGAGCTTCTTCCAGGCCTCCCACAAAGTGCGGCCCAAGGACTCAGGCCATAGCAGAGAGCTGATTGGAAGTGGAGCAGGCAGGACTCAAACCAGTGCCTGTATGGGATGCCAGCCCTGCAGGCTAGGGCTTTAACCTGCTGCGCCACAGCGTTGGCTCCGTATCTAGATTTTTAAAAATTATAATGTTTTTTAAGGTTTGCACTTAGTTTTGCTCATTTGGGAGAAGATAAATGGAATACCCACAGTGAATAAAGCAATTTTGGAAATGCAGTAGGAATTGGAGGGGAACTGATTGATATTTTAGCTGGTGATCCATATCATGCTGCAAGCTTAGTGACTTTCCCAGAACTGTTCCTGCTGAGATTTAAGTTGAGCTTTGTTGAGACACTAGTGGGTATGAACTTGAAAAAAGGATGATTGAAATCGTTTAGGGCTGGTATCATAGCATAGTGGGTTAAGCCACTGCCGGCAATGCCAGCATTCCAAATGGATGCTGATTCAAGTATCAGATGCTCTGCTTCTGATCCAGCTCCCTGCTAATGCGCCTAGGAGAGCAGCGGAAGATAACTCAGGTACTTGGGCTCCTGCACCTACGTGAGAGACCAAGATAAAGCTCCCAGCTCCTGGCTTTGCCCTGGCCCAGCCATAGCCATTGCAGCCATTTGGGGAGTGAACCAGTGGATAGAAGATTGACCTCTCTTTCTGTGACTATGACTTTCAAATAAATAAATCTTTTTTTTTTTTTTTTAATCCTTAGCCATCTGTATGTTGGGCACAACACTAAGCTTGTTTGGGCAGCAGGTACTCTGAATCCCAGCTGGAGTTTTTAGTAAGTGGTCTCTAAAATGTTCCTGATCTTGACTTGAAAGGAGCTCCTTTAGTAAGAGTGACGAGTTGGATGACAAGGCATTTGATGGGAAGTGTTCCGGCTTGTAAAAACTGGGGCCCCATGCCAGTGTTGTGGCATAGCAGATAAAGCCACTGCCTGTGATGCCGGCATCCCATACGGGCACCAGTTCATGTTCCAGCTGCTCCACTCTGACCCAGCTCCCTGCTAATGCACCTGGTAAAGCAGTAGAGAATGGCCCAGCCCTGGTTGTTCTGGCCAGGAGTGAACCAACAGATGGAAGATTTCCCTTTTTCACTTTCTCTAATTCTGCCATTCAAATAAATAACTCTTGAAAAGAAACCAGGGACCCCTGAGCTTTCACTATTCAATTTAGTTATGGTAGAGCTAGAATATTGTAATCTGGGCTGCTATCACAAGACCACAGAGTGGTTAAGTTTTAAGTGAAACTGATTTTATGGGGCCGGCACTGGGGCTCACTTAGTTAATCCTCCGCCTACAGTGCCAGCATCCCATATGGGTGCCGGGTTCTAGTCTGGTTGCTCCTCTTCCAGTCCAGCTCTCTGCTGTGGCCCGGGAGGGCAGTGGAGTATGGCCCAAGAACTTGGGCCCCTGCACCTGCATGGGAGACCAGGAAGAAGCACCTGACTCCTGGCTTTGGATCGGTGCAGCGCTGGCCGTAGCAGCCATTTGGGGACGGAAGGAAGACAGACCTTTCTGTCTCTCTCACTGTCTATAACTCTACCTGTCAAAAAAAAAAAAGTACAAAGAAAGAAAGAAACTGATTTTATGGAGTTCTGGCAGCTCAGAAAGTCAAGATCAAGGTGCCAGCAGGTTTTACTGTTTGATCAGCGCTGTCCCTACCCTCAAAGTCTGCCCCAGATGGTGCCTTTGGAGGAGAGAAAAGGGAAAGCTGACAACTATTTTAAATTCCAGGGTTTTTGTTTTGGGGATTTGTTTGTTTGGTCTAGTTCTGTTTATTCTATTTAGTCTATTTACAATCGCTTCCCCCTCCTGTTTCTTAGTTATTTCCTTTTCTGAAATGAATCCCCTGGGTGGAAACACTGTTCAAAACATCTTTGATAAGAAAGTGTGCCCCCTAAAATTGGATCTGAGAGAGAGAGAGAGAGAGTGTGTGTGTAGGGAGAGAGACAGAGAGAACTCCCTCCCATCTGCTGGTTTGTTCCTCAAATGCCCACAATAGCTGGGACCAAAGTCAGGAGCAGGAAACTCAATCCTAGTCTTCCACATGGGTGGCAAGAACTGAATTGCAGTGCTCTCTTGGGCAGCACATAAACTAAAATTGGAAGAACTCAGTTGCAGACTACTGCCTCCCAGGGTCTGCAATAGCAGGAAGCTGGAGCTGGGAACTAAACCCAGGTGTTCCGGTATGGGATTTGAGCATCTTAACTGCTAGGCGAAATAACCCCTAAGCCTTTTTGATTTTGGAGAAGGGATATAGTGGCAGCAGTAAAATAGGGGAAACTTAGTAAAATTAGAGAATGTTACAGGTTGCCTATGCAGCGAGCACTTCTTAATGCAACAGCTTTATTTTTCATTCTCCCCTAAGAGGTTTGCTCTACTTTAATATGAGACTCTTTAATTTTTATTTTTTTGTTTACACAAACTGGTCTGACAACTTTGATTGTCTTGCCTCAGGGGTAAATGAGTGTTTATCTTATTTGGAAACTTTCCTGGAAAAACTATAATCTGCTTGTATTAAACCTGACTTATAAAACAGAAGTTTTTAAAGTAGCCTTTACAGTTTTAAAGTGGAAGCCACCCATTTCATAATATGTATTTCTCCTCCAGTCAGGTGTCTTCAAATAAAATGTTTTCCCACAGATGGTAGGGAAAGGTGTGCAAGGAGACTCATGAAAGGTAATTTTTTACACAAAATTCAAAAGGAATGAGAATCCAAGACTAGCTTTCAAGTAGTGTTTCAGATGTAGCAGCTTGATAGAAATCTAACAAACAAAACTGTTCTTTGGCAAGCTGTACTTCTGAACCATTTTTAAAAATGGATTCTTAGGACAAGATCATGCTCTTAGGTGTGTATTCACTTCTTTGCCCTCTCTGGAATGGATATGTGTATAAGGTTGTCCAGCTGTGTTATAAAGTTGCATAATGAATGTTTATCTTCTTAACCTATCTGCAGTAGAAAGTAAATAGAGGCTTATCTTAAGGTCTTTGCTTTGCCCTCCACATCATTGTCTTGCTTGTGTTTGGGATTCACATTGTTAATTTTTCCCAACGTCCTCCTCAGCCTCAAACTTTCTAATCCATTGGAGTTTGTTGTCTGTCCTCTCTTCAGCTGTGAACCTTCACAACTGCTGTCTTTTTCTCTTCTCTCCCCAGCATGGTAAGGTTTATTTATTTGTTTGTTTTAAGATTTATTTATTTGAAATAGAGAGAGAGGTCTTCCATCCTCTGGTTCACTCACCAAATGGCTGCAACGGCTGGAGCTCAACCAGTCCGAAGCCAGGAGCTTCTTCCAGGTCTCCCACATGGGTGCAGGGGGCCAAGGATTTGGGCCATCCTCTGCTGCTTTCCCAGGTACATTAGCAGGGAGCTGGATTAGAAGTGGAGCAACGGAGACTCAAACTGGTGCCCATATGGGATGCCAGCACTGCAGGCTGGGCCTTTAACCCACCTGCTCTGCTCTTCCTGGATCCACGAGCTGAGAAGAAAGAAAAGAGTGTTTTGTTTTTAAGATTTCCTTTATTTATTTGATAGAGTTAGAGAAGAGGAAGAGACAGAGACATTCCATTCACTGTTTCACTCCCCAAATTGCCTTAACAGTTCAGGCTGGGCCATGCTGAAACTAGGATCCTAAGACTCTATCTGGGTTTCCCGCAAGGGTACAAGGGCCCAAGCAGTTGGGCCATCTTCCACTGCTTTCCCAGGCTCGTTTGAAGAGACTTGAACTGGTACCCTATGGGATGCCAGCATTGTAGACAGCAGCTTAACCCACTATACTATAATGCTAGCCCCTACCCCTACTATCTTTGAAACCCATTCTCATTCCATTCCCTACTGACTGCCTCTGTGCTAGTTTCATCTCCTAAAAAACTACTCTATAAATCAGGACATGTCAGCTCTTTAAAACACTGAACCCTTAACTCCCTTGGCTCCTAAAAATTCTAAGAGAACCTAGTGTGAAGATATGTGCCCCCTTGAGAATTGTTCATCAGAAAATCAGCATAAGCTAGCAGAGTTGCTTTTCAAACTTGGCCGTCCTCATTTTTCATATATATGATTTGACTTCTGCATGGAAGACAAGTAGGTGGCACCTCCAGTTTGGACCATATCTGAAGTTGAATTTTCCTGCCAAATGTTACCAGGCCCACTAAAGGAAATTTCTTTTCTCTTTCTTGATCTCTAGAGTCTGATGTAACTCCTAAAAGAATCATCAAAAACTTTTTTCAGATACTTGGTTTTAGAAGCCCAGCAAATCTTTGTGATGATGAATAAAATTAAATGGTCATACATTTCCTGATTCCTCAGTATGCTGAGAATCCTTGCACCCCTATCCAAGGGGTGGCAGCAGAGCACACCATACTGTCTTCTGTTTACTGCTCAAAACTTGTAGCTTATTGGGGAAATTGTCCGAAAGATTATGACCCAGCCTTCTAGGTTTCAGGTAGACACTCCAACAGAAATAGTACTGGTATTAGAGAAGTAATTTGACCTGACAATCTGAGAGTAACTATTCGTCATAGTGGAAGAATTAGATACCAAATTTGTCTGGTTGTGAAGAAAACTGCTCTATCTAGGAGTAAACTTTCCGACATGAGGTCTCTCCCTGGTGGAAATAATGAAGGGAAGGCACCATGGTGTATACATATGAAATTATCTTTGGGCTGACACTGTAGTGTAGTGAGTGAAGCCACCACTTGCCATGCTGGCATCCCATATGGGCGCCGGTTCGAGTCCCGGCTGCTCTACTTCCAATCCAGTTCTCTGCTATGGCCTGGGAAAACAGTGGAAGATGGCCCAAGTTCTTGGGCCCCTGCACCTGGCTTAAGACCTCTCTCTGCTTCCTTCTCTCTGTGTAACTCTGACTTTCAAATAAACAAACACTTAAAAATAAATAAATAAATCTTTTTTTAAAAAGAAATACCTTTGCTATGTGAAAGTACAACAGTATTTCAAAAAGTTAATGGAAAACAAAGATGAGTTTGAGTCAATCTTAAGGAATTCATGTAGTTTTTTATTTTGATTTTTTTCCCCTCTCCAAGATTTATTTATTTGAAAGGAACATATTTCAAGATCTTTCATTCACTGGTTCACTTCCCAAATGATTGCAACAGCTAGGGAATAGGCTAGGCCAGAGCCAAGAACTGCATCCAGGTCTTTCACATGGGTGGCAGTAGCCCATAGGCCATCCTTTTTCTTCTTCTTTTTTAATTATTTATTTGAAAGGCAGAGTTAGGGAGAGAGAGTCTTCCATCTGCTGGTTCATTCCCTAGCTAGCCGCAACAGCTGCAGCTGGACCAATCCAAAGCCAGCAGTTTCCTCCAGGTCTCCCAGGTGGGTGCAGGGGCCCGAGAACTTGGGCCATCTTATACTGCTTTCCCAGGCCATAGCAGAGAGCTGGATCGGAAGTGGAGCAGCCAGGACCCAAACCGGCACCCCTATGAGATGCTGGCACTGAAGTGGTGACTTTACCCGCTATGCCACACCACCAGCACCCCCCCCCCCAAGTTTTTTCTTAGCATGAAATTTCCATGAACTTTCTGAAGACCTCCTCATATATCACATGTATGGGTATCAAAGTTTTGCACCAAAACTTAACACTTTAAATTTTTTCTTGGGGCCAGCGCTGTGGCGCAGCAGGTTAACGCCCTGGCCTGAAGCACTGGCATCCCATATGGGCGCCAGTTCAAGTCCCAGATGCGCTTCTTCCAGTCCAGCTCTCTGCTATAGCCTTAGAAAGCAGTAGAAGATGGCCCAGGTCCTTGGGCCCCTGCACCCGTGTGAGACACCCAGAGGAAGCTCCTGGCTCCTAGCTTCGGATTGGCGCAGCTCTGGCCATTGTAGGCATCTGGGGAGTAAACCAGCAGAATGTAAGACCTCTCTCTGTGTAACTCTGTCTTTCAAATAAATAAATCTCTTTAAAAAATAAATAAATTTTTTCTTTAACTTCCTTTAATTTACCAAGACATGAGGTCAGCACTGTGACATAGCAGGTAAAGCCACTGCCTGCATTGCCAGCTGGCATCTCATGTGGGGGCTGGTTTGAGACCTGGCTGCTCCACTTCCAATCCAGCTCTCTGCTATGGCCTGGGAAAGCAGTGGAAGATTTCTCAAGTCCTTGGGCCCCTGCACCTGCGTGGGAGACCTGGAAGAATCTCCTGGCTGCTGACTTTGGATCTGCGCACTCCAGCCATTGTAGCCATCTGGGAAGTGAACCAGTGGATGGAAAACGTCTCTGCCTCTCCTCTTTAAAAAATTTACTGAGAGGCAGAGATAGCAAAACTGCTGGTTTACTACTCAAATATCCCCAACTGTGGGGTTGGGCAGACATGTGGGAGCTGGGAGTTTAGTCTGTCTACCATGTGAATGACAGGAACCCAGTCATTTGAGCTCTCCCCATTAACTGGGAGCTGGTGTCAGGAGCCACATCTGCATATCAAACCCAGGCAATCGCATCTGGGATTTTGGCATATTTTTGAAAAAGTTTTTGGAGGGGCTGCACAGCGAGTTAACGCCCTGGCCTAAAGCACTGGCAACCCATATGGGCACCAGTTCCAGACCCGGCTGCTCCACTTCTGACCCAGCTCTCTGCTATGGCCTGGAAAAGCAGTAGAAGATGGCCCAAGTCCTTGGGCCCCTGCACCTACGTGAGAGACCCGGAAGAAGCTCCTAGCTCCTGGCTTTTAATCAGCTCAGCTCCGGCTGTTGTGGCCATCTGGGGGGTGAACCAGCGGATGGAAGACCTCTTTCTGTTTCTCTTTCTCTGCCTCTCCTTCTCTCTCTTTGTAACTCTGCCTTTCAAGTAAAATAAATAAAATCTTTAAAAAAAAAAAAGTTTTGGGGAACACAGAAAGAGACATGCGTTTTCCATCTCTGGAAAAGTACTCAAATGTCCACAATAAGCAGGGCTGGGCCAGGCTGGGCTAAAGCTAGAGACCCAAGTAGTTGAGACATCATCTGTTACCTCACAGGATGCACATTAGCAGGAAGCTGGATTGGAAGCAAAAAAGCCAGGACTCAGATTAGGCATTCTAATAAGGGATGCAGTGTCCAAGTAGTGAAACTGTGCTGAATACTCACCCCTTATTTTAATTTCTGTTTCTCATGAACTTTCTGAAATACCTTATTTCATACATTCTTAGATTTCAAACACCTGTAGTTACAAAGCTATATGGAGGTTTCTTTACATCGTAGCAATCTCTTCACAGTGCTGCTTCCATTCTTTGTTAGCAGTCACTTGGCACATGGTTCATTTGACTTGTACCCAGCTTTCTAGTTTCTTTTTCTTGCCAGCTTTCGTTGAACTCTGGGATGTGTGAAATTCTATTAAAGCTGACATATTGGGCTGCTGTATTAGGGGAAAGCTGAGACATTTCTGGCAGTCTTCCCAATTTACCTTTCTTGTACCCCACCTGTTATCCAAAGACACTAATAAGTCTAATTTTTAAACTTACAGTTTTCTAAGAGGTTGATCCATAAAGGTCTCAAGAAGTAACAGTCCTTAAGTAGAAACAGCTGTAAAATGATAAAAAAAAATTTAATGTGCTTGACATCAGATCAACTTTTCCCTTCACAGAATAAATCCCCTCTATTGTAATGAAGCTAGACTTTCAATCTAGTCATGTTAGTTCTGGGCCTTTAAATTTTTCATGATGTAGACTCAGTCTCTTCATATTGTCAGTCTTTCTCTTTTTAAAACTGGTAATCTAGTTTTCTCTATATGATGAAATAAAAAATTTATTGGTGATCTAGTAACACAAATTAACATTGCTCTTGAAAACCATGCTTTGGCTTTTCCAGAATAAGCTGTCAGGGGCTAGCATTGTGATGCAGCAGGTTAAGCTGCATCCCATTTGAGTGTTCATTGAGTCCTGGCTCTTCCAATTCCCATCCAGCTCCCTGCTGATACACCTGGGAAAGCAAAAGAAGATAACCCAAGTACATGGGCACCTGCCACCTACAGGAGAGACCCAGATGGAATTCTAGGTTCCTGGCTTCAGCCTGTGTCCAGCCCTGGCCATTTGGGAAGTGAAACAATAGATGGAAGTTCGCTCTCTCTCTCTCTCTCTCACTCACTCTTCACTGTCACTTTGTCTTTCAAATCAGTCTTTTAAAAAATAAAAAGAGGGGCAGGCATTGTAGCAGAGTCGAGCTGCTTGACTTACAATCTAGCTCTCTGGTAATGAACCTGGGAGGGCACCAAAAGATGGCCCCAGTGCTTGGGCCCCCACCACCCCCATGGGAGACCTGAATGGAGTTTCAGGCTCTGGGCTTCAGCCAGGCCCAGTCCTGGTTGTGGCCATTAAAAAGACCACCAGACCGTAAAAGGAATATCCTACCTGTCACTCTAGAGTGTCTATTCTGGACATTTCCTATAAAAGGAACTACACAATACATGGTCTTTTGTGATTACATTTACTTGGTGTGATGTGAATAGATATACAGTTGCTCTTTTTCAATAGTGTGAGCCATGCTTCTCATGGAATTTCCAATGAATTTCAATGTCTCCAAGTGCTGTATCTTTTTCAGAGAAATTATCCACTCCCATTGTCCACTTTTTTATTCAGGTTGTCTTTTTGCTGTTGAGTTGTAAGAGTTCTTCATATGTTCTTGATATTCTTTACATATATATATTTTTTAAATTTGACAGGTAGAGATAGACAGAAAGGTCTTCCTTCCATTGGTTCACCCCCCAAATGGCCACTACGGCCGGCGCTGCACCGATCCAAAGCGAGGAGCCAGGTGCTTCTTCCTGGTCCCCCACGTGGGTGCAGGGGCCCAAGCACTTGGGCTATCCTCCACTTCCCTCCTGGGCCACAGCAGAGAGCTGGACTGGAAGAGGAGCAACCAGGACTAGAACCAGTGCCCATATGGGATGCTGGCGCCGCAGGCGGAAGATTAGCCAAGTGAGCCACAGCGTCGGCCCCCCCCTTTTTTGTTTGTTTGTTTTTTAAGATTTTATTTATTTTATTTGAGAGGTAGAGTTACAGACAGTGAGAGGAAGACAGAAAAGTCTTCCTTCCCTTGATTCACTCTCCAAATGACCAGCAACGGCTGGAGCTGCGCCAATCCGAAGCTAGGAGTCAGGAGCTTCTTCCAGGTCTCCCACGCGGGTGTTGGGGCCCAAGGACCTGGGCCATCTTCTACTGCTTTCCCAGGCCTTAGCAGACAGTTGGATTGGAAGAGGAACATCCAGGAATAGAACCGGCGCCCATATGGGATGCTGATGCTGTAGGCGGAGGATTAACCTGTGCCACAGTGGCGGCCCTATTTTTTTTTTTTTTTTTTGCATAATATTTATGACAGAGCAGGATAAGAAGAAATAAAATTTATAGGAACCTCCTAGAATGAACTTGTCCCATGATTTCAATGCATAAGCAAGGTTGAGAACTATTTTTTTGGAGGAAGTATGTTTTAAATTCTTTTTATTGCTTATTTCTTTGCATTTTTGTATTGGAAAGAGAGATAGAGCTAGATGTTCCATCCACTGATTGACTCCCAAATAGGCCAGGCCAAAGCCAGGAGCTAGGAACTCCATCTGGGTCTCCCACATAGGTAGGTGGTAGGCACTCAAGTACTTGAGCCATCATTTCCTGCTCCCCAGGTGCATTAGCAGGGAGCTGGGTTAGAAGCAGAATAGCTAGGAATCAAACTGGCACTCTGATAAGGGATGTGGGCATTCCAAGTGATGGCTTGGCCTGTTGTGCCATATACCAGCCACAATTCATTGTGGTTTTGATTTGTAGTTCCCTAATGTTTAGTGATGGAGTGATATGTTTTGAATATGTAGTTTTATGTTTGCTTCAGGTAGAAGGAGGAATATTCAAAATGAAGTGTTTCTTAACTGGAAGTGGTAATAAGTATCTTGGGAAGGTGCAGATTAAAGTTACCTGTGTTGATTGGCATCAGAATTGAGGTGAGGGGGGTTGATGGCTATTCAGATGGGACTTCCTTCTGGCAGGCTCTTGGTGGTGGTTATAGAGTATGAGAAAGATTTCATAACTGAGATATTTGTGTGAATTCCAAAGCTCTACTGTTCTCATTATCAAAGCACTTGGCCACCAAATTAATGTTTATAAATTTTCGTGGTGAGCCTGAATTTTTTTGCTTTTTTTTTTTTTAAGGAGAGAAAGGGATGATACTGTTGTTTCCTCTAGGCTTTGGAAAAACTTGCCTCATCCTGGCACGTGGTATCTCCCCCTGCCATGGATGGGGCCTCATGGCCAAGTTCTACTCTACTGACACAAAGCTTCATCCTGGGGGATTGAAGTGTTTCCCACTCATCCCTTCAGATGCTTTCCTTATACTTTGTGTCATTCATTATTCATTCAAATAACTGAAAACCTATTTTGTCTGAACACTGTACCTCTCGGTAAACTTGGATGAGTACTACTATAGTCCCTATCTTCCTGGTCATTTTGGGAGTGACCTGTTTCTGTTAATTGAGAGGCATTTCATGCTAGCTCACTTTCCAAAAATAAATTACCTTAAACACTCTACTTATAGTATTGAACTTCTAATGAGTTATTCCTTCCTCCACAGCAATGGCACCAGCATGATATCATTGATCATTCCTCCCAAAGACCAGATTTCCCGAGTGGCAAAAATGTTAGCAGATGAATTTGGAACTGCATCCAACATTAAGTCACGAGTAAACCGCCTTTCAGTCCTGGGAGCCATTACATCTGTACAACAAAGACTCAAACTTTATAACAAAGGTAATCTAGAGCTGGACCCTGTTTCTTTTCCACATTGTCTGTCTTGGTTATATTTTCCATTTTGACCTTGCTGTGGTGCTTTTGTTTTAGTATTTCCTTCTAGCAGCTGTCATTGGTGTCTGTTTGGCCTTGGTGTTTTTAACTTCTTTGTTTTGTTGCATTTTTATTGAAAATTAAAAGATTCTGCATGAGAGAGTTAAGCATATTTCTATTTTATTTAAATAATTTAAATATTTAAATAAAGGGGCAAGGAACAATAGACTGGGAATATTTAAAGTTAGAGAACTTGTTTATGTTCTTTTCAGTACCTCCAAATGGTCTGGTTGTTTACTGTGGAACAATTGTAACAGAAGAAGGAAAGGAAAAGAAAGTCAACATTGACTTTGAACCTTTCAAACCAATTAATACGTCATTGTATTTGTGTGACAACAAATTCCATACAGAGGTAAGATACTGAAGCACAGAACGTTTGCATCACTTCAGAAAGATAAGCCACATGCATCAGGAGTCAGTTGAGATCACCTGCCCACCACCAACCTCTCTCAGCTCTAGGCAACCACTAATCTATTTTGTTTATTTTTTAATGGTAGACATTTTATATAATGGTGTAATACAGTTTGTGGCCTTTTGTGACTGGCATCTTTCACTTAGCTTTATGTTTTCAAGGTTCACCATGTGGTAATATGTGTCGGTACCATTAATTTTTTTTGGTGTCCAAATAACATTTCATTATTCAGGAATGCCACATTTTACATAGTTTATCCATTGATGTACAGTTAGGTTGTTTGCATTGTTAAGCTTTTGTGAACATTCATATACAAGTTTTATTTTGACTATTTTCGTTTCTCTTATATCTAGGAGTGTAATTGCTGGGTCATAAGTTAACTACGTTTAACCTTTAGAGAAATCATCAGACTATTTTCCAAACCATTTAACTTTTTTATATGCCTGGCTATTACACAAAGTAGAATAGCTTACATTTTTTGTGGCAAGAGTCATTCAGCTTGTTTGAGGGAAGTGGTTAACTAGATTTGGAGAACTAATTAGAGACAAAAAAAATTAATAGGCTACTTGGTCTCCATCTCTCCCAACGTACTAGTGATACATTGCAGCCTGGTTTTTAGCTCACAAATTGTAAAATTTTTAGTAATGGAACTATAAGCTACTTCCCGCACCCCACCATAAAACTTTTGAATGACAGGAGCTGCCATGAGATGAACTTTAATGGTGGAAAGGAAACCTCATTAGAGTGACCTAAATCAGTCAACAGTAGAACAATCAGGAATTCACAGCTGGCTCCTAGTTCCGTCTCTTGCTTTTCATGGACCAAGGGAAAAACCTCTACAGTGGAATTAGAACTGACATTTGTCGACACAGTTTACAATGGATGATTTTTGCTAACTTGACAGGAAGTCCAGTTCCAGTTGGATCTTAGTCAACTGCTTAGATGATCCAGGCTGTTTTTCTCTTAACTACCATAGCCGCCTCCTGGCAGGGGCTTCACTGGGGAGGATCTTAACTATTCTCTCCTACTACCTATGTTGTTTTGATGAAAGCAAGTCTTGAATCTTGATTTAAGCAGTATCTTGTACCCATTTTGTCTAGCTTTACACTAATTTTTCTAAGCCTTAACTCTTCCTTCAAGGTACTGTTTAATTTTGCTAGCTTTGTATATTTTGGTTTTAACTGACTTTGTATATTTTGGTTTTAACAGACTTGCTGGAAACCTCAAGCTACCTGACATTATAAAAAAGCGACTTTTTTTAACATGTGCAGTATTCATGTCTTTATACTAATTATCAAGGGTGGTTTGGTTAAAGATGGATTCCTAGTAGATACATCTCCTTTGTAGGCAGTTCTTGAAGGAGCTATTTTCTTCCTCAGTTAAAAATGTGGGCCAGCACCGTGGCTCAATAGGCTAATCCTCCGCCTGCGGTGCTGGCACCCCAGGTTCTAATCCTGGTCGGGGCGCCGGATTCTGTCCCAGTTGCCCCTCTTCCAGTCCAGTTCTCTGCTGTGTCCCGGGAGTGCAGTGGAGGATGGCCCAAGTACTTGGGCCCTGCACCCACATGGGAGACCAGGAAAAAGCACCTGGCTCCTACCTTCAGATCAGCGCGGTGCACCGGCCGTGGCGGCCACTGGAGGGTGAACCAACGTCAAAGGAAGACCTTTCTCTCTGTCTCTCTCTCTCACTGTCCACTCTGCCAATCAAAAAATAAAAAAAAAAAAAATGTAATGGGTGGTGCAGGCATGTGGTCTAGCGGTTAAGCTGATTAAGATGCCTGCATGCTTCAGTGGAGTGCCTGGGTTCTGTACCCAACTCAGCTCTGACTCCAGCTTCCTACCAGTGCAGACGCTGGGAGGCACAGGTGGTGGCTCAGGTACTTAAGGCTCTGCCACCCACATGTTCCCAGCTCCTGGCTTTGGCCTGTCTCAGCTATTGCAGGCAGTTGGGGGTGTGAACTAGCAGACAGGTGAGCTCATTGTTTTCTCTCTCCCTCTCCTTCTCTGTCTCTAAAATAAATGAATACATAATTAGAGAAAACAGGGAGTATTAATTTCTTAGTTGTAAAGAGATTGTCACCTGTCAACTAATGATCTGCCAAGCCCATAGAATTCAAATTCCATCATGAAAACTTTTATCTGTCTGTGGGTCCCAAAACTATTTTTTTTAATTAATTAATTAGAGAGGTAAAGTTACAGGAGGGGGAGAGTTGGAGAGGTACTCCATCTGCTGGCTGACTCCCCAAATGGCCATAACTGCCAGAGCTGGGCTGATGGGAAGCCGGGAGCCTCCTCCAGGTCTCCCACAGGGGAGCAGGGGCCCAAGCACTGGGCCTTCTTCCACTGCTTTCCCAGGCCATTAGCAGAGAGCTGGATTGGAAGAAGAGCAGCTGGGACACAAACTGGCACCTGTACGGGATGCCAGTGCCACAGATGGAAGTTTAACCTACTGTGTCATAGTGGTGGCCCACAGGACTATTTAAATATTTTGAGTTTAACATCCAGGCATCATTAATGGAGCTCAGTCTGAGTCTTCTGTGAGGGTGTCATGGACCCAAGTACTTGAGCCATGACCTGCTTCATCCCAGGCCTGGTGTTGGCAGAAAGCTGTATCAGAAGCAGGGAAGCTGAGGCTGAAACCAACTATAACAAGGAATGTGGGTGTCATAAGTGTGCCAGCCACTGTGCCATATATCTACCCCCAAAATTCTTTTCATCATGCAAAACAGAAACTTAATACTCATTAAAAAATAACTCCTGGGGCCAGCATCATGACACAATGGGTTAAGCTGCTGCCTGTGATGCAAGTGTCCCATGTGAGCACCACTTCAAGTCCTAGCTGCTCTACTGCTGGTCCTGCTCCCTGCGAATGCACTTGGGAAAGCAGCAGAACACAGAACAAGTACTACTCTGCCATCCACGTGGGATACGTGGATGGACTTTCTGGCTGTGACTACTTGGGGAGTGTACCAGCAGATGGAAGAGCTCATTCTCTGTGTCCAAAACTCTTTCAAATAAATTATTTAAAAAAAAAAAAACTCCCTGTTTTCCCCTTCCCTCCAACACCTGGTAACCACCATTAACTACTCTCAATACCCCATATGAATAAAATCATGCAGTGTTTGTCTTTTTTGTGACTAGCCTAGTTCACTTTGCATAATATGTCCTCATTCATTCATGTTGTAGCATATTGCAAAATTAGCTATGTTTTTTGAGACTAAATTTTCAAGGTATTGATATACCACTTACCTACTTTGCTTATCCATTTTTCCATTGATAGATGGGTTACTTCCAAATGAATAATGATATCATAAACATGAGTATAGAAATATTTTTAAATCTGTATTGGTTTTGTGTTTACATACCTAGGTCAAGTGTATTGAAGGACTCCACATAGATAATCACTGGCTATTATGACATCAGTTAAAAGTCTAGAAGGATTACATACCTACATCTGAAGTTTCTAAATTATTCCATAAACTCATTTTTTTCATAGCACTTATACCACAATGAGTGGAATAAAAGGGCTTATATGTCTTTCCAGGTTTTGACCTTAACAGAGCTTTGGAATTCATCATGTGGTACTTGTGTTTGCTTTTCAGGCTCTTACAGCACTACTTTCAGATGATAGCAAGTTTGGCTTCATTGTAATAGATGGTAGTGGTGCACTTTTTGGCACACTGCAGGGAAATACAAGAGAAGTCCTGCACAAATTCACTGTGGATCTCCCAAAGAAACACGGTAATATTGAAAGAGAACATGACCCTATTTGTCTTTTGCTTAACAATAAGGAAACCCAAATAGTATGATGGGGGGCAGGAGATCTAGGTAATAGAGAGGAAGTCATCCTGGACTTAGTGATAGATTTAGTAGTTAACTCTTTGAAAAAAGTAACAGTTTATGCTAGACCTTTTGTTCAAGGATGGTAATTTTTTCCTTGGATAATAGCATGCATGATTGTTTTTTATTTTATTGCTTTTTAAAATGCAAGGCCTTGTGTACTTAATAATTGCCTTTTTCTCTCACTACTTCTGTGTCAAAGGTAGAGGAGGTCAGTCAGCCTTGCGTTTTGCCCGTTTAAGAATGGAAAAGCGACACAACTATGTTCGGAAAGTAGCAGAGACTGCTGTACAGCTGTTTATTTCTGGGGACAAAGTGAATGTGGCTGGTCTCGTTTTAGCTGGATCAGCTGACTTTAAAACTGAACTAAGTCAATCTGATATGTTTGACCAGGTAAGTGAGAAGTAGATAGTCCATTGTATATGTCTATGGGTATGAGTAGGTTGAGTCCTTTGTATGAGCACTGGGTACACCTACCTGTTTTAATTTACAGTATCTTCCCTGAGTCAAAAACGTAGCTTTAAGATAAATGGTGGCAGGCTTATAGGTGTTTATTAGGAAACATTACCTGCTTTTCTGGATCCTTCCTTTTTTTGAAGTCAGCCATTTTTGAGTTGGGGTGCTATGGCATAATTGGTTTTAAAAAAGAATTTGACTTCACAGAAACTATAAACTTCTTTACTGTCTTATTCTGATTTATTCCTAAGGTAAATAAAGCAGCAAAACTCTCAGCAAAATGACAGAGGTATTAAGCCTAAAACATTTAATCCAGAAGGATCTTCTGGTTCAAGATACAGGCTCAGCCATAACCTGTTCCCAAGAAGTTCTTATGGGAGAGGTAGCAATATGGTAGACAGTGTCACCAAAGATACCATCTTGTATTCTTAAGTATCAGGAGCCAGTAGCTCCCCCTTTTGTTCCTAAGATACTTACTTTTGTGTACATCGAATGAGTTATCCTACTGTAGGTTTAACATAATGTGTCACATGAATGGCTATAAAAGTTTGCTCTGGCAACATTGCTCACTTTTGAGTTATCCCTTGAATAAATGGGAATCCTCCATATTTAGACATTAGTGATTACAGTGTTAATCTTTGCATGTCATTAAGAGGTAAAGGAGTCTTGGTAAAGATGTTTTAAAGTAATAATGATTTTTTTTAATTGTGTCAGAGGTTGCAATCAAAAGTTTTAAAATTAGTTGATATATCCTATGGCGGTGAAAATGGATTCAACCAAGCTATTGAGTTATCTACTGAGGTCCTCTCCAACGTGAAATTCATTCAAGAGAAGAAATTAATAGGTATCAATGAAATGCAGCTACTTATTATGTTTTTGTGTTATTAAATGTGTATGGATGATATGTATGAAACGAAACACTGGAAAGGTAAAAAAGAAAAAAGATGAAGTATTTTGTTAAATTTTCTGCTTCTGTGGAATCGTTATTTTTAATATTCAGTCATTAGGTCTAATAAGTGTACTTAATTATATTCATATCCACAAGGAAAAACAGTATATGTTCACCTTTCAGTATCTGAGGGGGGCTGGTGCTAGACCTTCTCCTTCTCTACCCTGATTCCAAAATCCACAGATGCTCAAATCTCTTGTATAAAATGGCATGGTTTTTTATGTGGTCGTTATGCTGTATTGTGTACGGAATAATGACAGGATTAAAAATCTGTACATGTTTGTTACATATTCCGGCCCAGCTATAAAGTACTTTTCAATGACAGCTTAACTGGTTCCCCACACACACACATCTTTTTGATCTTGGGTTGGTTGAATCTGATTATAAATCCAATTGTATGCTTTATTGACCTGTCACTAATACCACAGGACGATACTTTGATGAAATCAGTCAAGACACGGGCAAGTACTGTTTTGGAGTTGAAGATACGCTAAAAGCTTTGGAAATGGGAGCTGTAGAAATTCTAATAGTCTATGAAAATTTGGATATAATGAGATATGTTCTTCATTGCCAAGGCACAGAAGGTATGAGAATTAGAAAACAGGTTGCTATTTGATACTGATCTGTGTATTCAAGAGGCCTGAGGGTGGAGATTGGAAGGGATGGCTGATTTCATGAACAGTCAGAAGTCAGATCTACTCTTCTTTCTCCACTGCTTTGGTCATAGCACATACCTGTGTAAATTTTTCAGTTTGAACTGCTTAATGTCTGGTTATATTTGCTGAAGAGCAGTCTCTATTTTTTTGTTCTTCTTACTTGCCAAAGAGAGCTCTCATCTATTGGTTCATTCCCCAAATGCCCAAATGGGTTGGTGATAGGGACCTAAGTATTTGAGCCATCACTTGCTGTCTATCCGGATGCACATTGTCAGGAAATATAAACCCAGAGCAGAGCCAAAACTGGAACTCAAGCAACCATTGGGCCAGACAACTCATCTGAGCGATTTTTTTTTTTTTTTATGGTGGGAGCAATTTACCTGCTTGACACTCAGTGAATGCTGGTGGAAAGGAAGTTTATAGAATGAATCGAGAAGCCCTTTCCTTATCCAACTGGCCTCATTTTGTAGGACTTAAACCCATTAGTATTTGACAACCAGTTTAACACATTGTTTTCCTCCTAATACTACAGAGGAGAAAATTCTTTACCTAACTCCAGAACAAGAGAAGGATAAATCTCATTTCACAGACAAAGAGGTATGTGGTTGTTTTCTTGATTTGGTATACACGCAAGGAAACATGATTGTGTGTTAGAGCTCGGGCAGTTACAGTGTCAGCCTTGGGAAATCAAATCACATTCTGCTTGAGGAGTTCAGTGGGGATTTTTTTTCTTAAAGTAGTTCAGCACTAAGGAGCACTTTCCCCTATCCTTGAAATAATAGAGAGGAAGATTTTATTTGAATATGCCTCTCACGCTCTGAAACCTGTGCTGCTTTGTCTCACTTACTTTATTAGCTGCTCCACCACAACAGCATCTTTGGGCTTGGTCTAAATGTGTCATGACATTTAAGTGTCACCTTACCACAAGATGACTTTTAAGTGGTAGCTTCCTCAAACTCTGAGTTGTTGGACTTTGTTCTTTAAGAGCCGCTCCCAAGAGCAGTTCTGGCACATCCCTTCTGGTCTGCTGAATGGCTGCCACATAGAGACACTGCAGCAGCCTGACTTCCAGAGTCAGCAGGAGTCATAAAAATCAAAACCACTGAGTGTCTGTTGACATCTCATGACTGAGGCTCGAGCCCAAGGAGAAGGAGTATTTAAAATAATCCCACAGTTTCTCTACAGTCTGCATTATGTTATTAGAAACCAGAATTCACTTTGTTTTATAGAAGTGCATGTGCACACACACTTGTGTAATGAGTGACAGCACCGAATGATGGTAGGCAAGAGAAGTGAGGGGGTGAGGCCTGCTATGTCCTAACCACTTGGTTTCTGCTGTCTTCTGGTGAATCCCTGTAGACAGGACAGGAACATGAGCTGATCGAGAGCATGCCCCTGTTGGAATGGTTTGCTAACAACTATAAAAAATTTGGAGCTACATTGGAAATTGTCACAGATAAGTCACAAGAAGGATCCCAGTTTGTGAAAGGATTTGGTGGAATTGGAGGTGAGTAGCGTATCAACAAAGTGAACTTAAAAACAGGGTCTCAGGCCAAGGCCTATGTTGACTAACCTAAAATAAATTACTTCAGATTAGCTGTGCTCATTGGCTACTGAGGCAGGTGGTTGGGACAGCAGATGGTTACACAATCTTTGATTTGGACCAGTTTTTATCATTATCTCTTTGCTTTTCTATAATTGTGTAAGAGAGCTGGACTTTATATTTGTGGTTTCTTTCTCCAGGTATCTTGCGGTACCGAGTAGATTTCCAGGGAATGGAATATCAAGGAGGAGACGATGAATTTTTTGACCTTGATGACTACTAGGTAGTCGACATGGGTCCGGCAAAACGTGCCTCGCCCTCCAGCATCCAACCCAAGGAGCATACCCGTGGTGGAATCCAAACAGATCCCTGCCTTACAATTGGAACATTTCCAGAACTTAATCCATGAGCATTGGATATTGAAAAGAAAACCGAAACAAAACCAGGCCCAACCCTACACTTTGGTTTGTCATGGTGTCAGCGCAGCAGCCTACAACTAAGTTCCTAAATGCCACTTTGGACTAATTTAAAAAAGAATCCCAATTTTTACTTTTACTCGATGGTGAAATTGGTTGCTCTTGTATTTTATGAAAAAATGATTTTTTTAACCTTCATACATAGAAGCAAAAATACTTTAACTGCTGTAAACCTTCAAAAGTTAATAGAAGTGAGATCATACTGGTTTGTTTCTTATTTTGATTGGAGAAAAATTAAATTGCTGCATTTCGCAGTGACCCATTTACATGGCATTCTCAGCTTAGACTGCATAAGAAGAAATATATGTGGTGAAATGTTGGAACCATTTCTCTCTTGGTCTCTGTTTAATGTTGAAAGGGTGAGCTAATAGGAGGCAATGTCATCTTCACTCCCTCACACTCTCCCTTCCCCTACAGACTGTCAATTTCAAGGATGCAAACTGCATTGCAAGGTCAAACTGACTCAAGAAGCATCTGGGCCAGTGCACTGTTTACTTCCATGTGTTTGGCAGCCGCGTTTGGGCACAGCATTTGGGAGCCCTTTGTATCAGTTGCTTTGACAAAGGTCCCCTAATCCTAGCCTATTAGAAACCAGTTGGAGATGGATATGATGGGGCTTCTGTGCTGTTGCTGGGATTGGGAGAAATAAAACATGCAATTTCAGTGGAAGCAAAGAAATTTAAAGTTTATTTGCTTGGGTCTATCCTTGGTAAAAGGGAGGTGGTTGTGTTTTCCTTGTGTTGGATGGCATGAGATTATGTGAATGTTTTGATTTTTTTTTTAAATGAACTGCAAGATTTTTCACAGGAACGACAGACAAAACATGTATGACTGTGCATGTAATTATAAGCCCCTGACCTCCTGGTGGGGTTGGAGCATCTGTTTCAAATGTGGGACTTTACAAGCACCTCACAGGAGAAATTATGGGAGTGGGGCGGGTAGGGCAGGGGCGGGGAAGGGATGGGACACAGCTTCTGGCACCATGGACTTTACCATGTTGAATCCAAAAATTGGCCTGAAAACCTGAAGCATGTGCTTCACAGCTGGGCCGTCCTTAGGATGTGAACCCAGCTGATAAGCAAGGTCATGGCGTGCTCGAGGTGACAGTGAACAAAACGTATAGGATGTGCCCAGTAGCAGCAATGGAAAAAAGTGTACCAAATGGGCTTTGAAGGACCAAAGGTTTTTAAAAGTCAATTGGTATCACTCTCACACCTGGTTAGGGTCATGGGGTGCATTTGGTTTTTCAAATTGGGTACTTTTAACACTATAGTGCCTGACTGCTGTTCTTCACTGACTTGACTCAGTCACTTGTAGCTTTACTGGTCTGAACCAGCTCTTTGTTCCCAGGTTACAGACCTGCCTATCGTTCCAATAATCCTGTTTCACTTGAATGAAGGGAGTATGTCTTAAATGTAAAGCTTGTGGTTCTCACACTGTACTCAGAGGTCCAAATGACTGTCTGTCGATGCGTAACCTGTTGTCTCAACCCCCAGCGAGAAGAGTCAACTCTTTGCTGTTCACCAGCGTGGGAGGCTTCACCGGCTTTTGCTTTGGGCTCTGCTGTTTGTTTGCAGAATACCCAAGAGCAAGCAAACATGCTCTCTTCACAGCAGTACCTTAGGGTTTTGCCATTGTAAATGGGTCTAATGTGATATGACAAGACCAGAGAAATTGGATGTAAATTTACATTTTTAAATATGCTTGTTGTTTCACATGATACATTTAGGGTATGCAGCTCCTTTTGTAGTTTTTATTTTTACTATTTAAGTTTGGAAATGATGCCAAATTTTGTATTTCTTTAATCAATGTGTTCTCTTCAGTGATATATATTGCATTATATATTGATGTGTGTATCAATATATACTGATATGTATTACACTTACACTTACAAACACAGAAATAAGAGGGGGTGAAAACCATAGCCTTTGCATTCTCTATAGCCTCTGCAGAGAGATCCTAAGCAGCAAAATCTTGGTGTTGTGATGTACAGAAATGGAGAAGAGTATTAAACCATATTTAAGAATACACTTTGTGTGCTTGAGATTTTTTAGGACTGTTCCTAGAAAGGTCTGAGGTTCCTAGAAAGGTATGAGCTCTCCCAGGCATATGTCAGATCAGTGGTGGCTAGTAACTTCCCAGCCTTAGATCTGAGTTTTCCATACACTGCCCATGGAAGGGCATATGCAAATGACATCTGAGGTCATGATCTCAAGATTACCCTAGAGAAGGGAGCTTCAACTTGATTGTATCCCACTTCCCTCCTTTCCATATACATTTGTCAAAGGGGAACTATTTCCCCCACTTTCAAGTATGTTGTCTCATAACTAAACATCCCCTGCAGGGAGATGTGCTCCATTTTATAGATCAACTAAAAGAGCTTTTAAGTCACAGCCTGCCAGTGGTGAAACCAAAATTTCACCCCAGGCCTAACTGCAAATTGATGCTCTTTCTGCATCTGTCTGTCTTTGAGCCCTATAATAGAATGGTCCAGATGGAAGAGCAGAGAAACTAGGCTAGGCCCTTTCCCTCCCAGTCTGCCTCAGCGCTGCAAACCTCATATTGGGTAGCAGAGTAATCTGAGAGCAAGTTGGGTTGGCCCGAGGAGTGGGGGCCCTTGGTTCAGGTTAGGAGCAGAATAGGGATTGTTGTGTTCATTTTCCCGAAGTGTGAGGTGTGCTAGACCTTATTTGGCAGTTTCTGAAGCCTTCACTAAAGAGCCAAGGTGGTATGTGGCTTGTGCTCTCCAGACCTGGGAAAGATGTTTTCAATAAAGGCACCCTGCTAGCATTTTCTCTGTGACTTCGTGCTCTCAGCACACTTTCACTGCTTTCTCACCTGATCTAGATGATGGCCCTGCTGAAATCCAGTTGTCCTCTGCAAAGGGCAGGCATGCCTGGTCAGGTGGAGCTGGCGTTTTTCTTCTTGCATCCCGAGGTGCTATTCTTGAAGTTGGGATTTCTGGAAGGAAGCACAATGGTGCCAGGTGTGGGTTACGGTGCTTGCCTGTTTGGGCCTGCTGCACTTGCCATCTTTTGTTCTCTGGCTCTGGTTCCCATGCTGTGGCGCTCCCACACAGGCACAGTGGTTTCAGGGCTAAGTGCCAAGGCAGAATTTGAGCCCCATGCCAGCTTCTCCCTTGTTGCCAATTTGAGTGTGTGCCAGCTAGGACTCCCCCTGCCAAGTCCCACCCTGATGGGACTGCACTTTAGGGGACAGGAACTGACAAGGCAGAGGGTGTGGGAGCATCGCAGTAACACCAGAGAGCTGGGGCATGGTTGCTCATTTTGTAGCAGTTTGGGCGGGTGCCACAAGTTGCTAACAACAGAGCAACTAGAGATAACATGCACAAACAAGTCACTTCCTCCAGGATTTTCTAAATCAAGTCTCAGTCCTGTCTCCGTGAACTGTGCTTCAGGTAGACACCTCTAGGAATATCCCTACAAGGCATGGTGTGCTCAGCTAAGAGCCCAGGACAAGGGGTCTAATCAAGAGATCTGGTTCTTTGTTCTGTCTCTGCTATTAGCTAGGCTGTAACATCAGGTAAGTCCTTTCCTGACTTTTGATTTCCCTGTCAATGTAAGGCATGCCTTGAATCTAAAGGGCTTTTACATCAGGATATCCAAGTCAGGAGCAGGAGCCTTGAAGTAGGCCTAGGGTAGAAAATCTTGGCTTTCCCTTGGACACTGGCTGATTACCCCATGTCTGTGCAGCACTTTTCCTCCCTGTAACAATGCCCGCTTTGTGAATATTGGGGTAACAAGGTTTTAATGGAGTAAGATAAGTGAACTACATAGTATATAGTGCCTGGCACTTACCTACCACAGGAATTGGGAGCTGCTCTGATAAGGATACCTCCACTGCCAAGTCCAACCTCTGGAGGTGGCCAGGGTGAGTTTGTACTGGTGACCACAAGGTGGTGCTAGAGTGAAGGATATGGACTGTGGAAACTTAATTCCTAAAGAGGAGCTGCTTTCTGGTGATAAACATGCCTGGGACAATTTGCTTTGCCCTTAAATTTGGAGAAATAGAGTGAGCAGTCTACCAAAAGAAGTGAGGATGAATGAAAGGAGAGCCCAGGAGTCTCACTCCAGCTCAGCCCCGTTTTTATAGCACTCAGCAATTTGGCCTTTGAGCTAGTCATCTGTAAAATAATTTAGTCACTGACATTTATTGAACAGTTACAGTTATGTAAACCTTTTTTTAAAATATGCATTATGTCATTTGATTTTTAAAGGTGTATTTATTTACTTATTTGAAAGGTAGAGATTCCATCTTTTGATTTCTGCCTGTCCTAGTCCACAACCTACAAAGTGGCAAAATCTGGGACTCAGTTCTGTTTTGTGCCAAAGCCAATGCCAATATGGGTCATTCCTCACTCAGGAACCCTCCTGGGACAGCCAAGACGACAGGACTCACCCACCCCTCCTGAGCTTTCAGAGACCAACAGCAGCTTGGAGAGCACCTGAAAGTCATTGAGCGTTTCTAACGCGTCCTTCCCCCGACACATGTGGACTGCTAAGCACAGCCACAGCCATGGATGAGGATGGATGAAAGGAATGTGCCCTTGGATTCTCTGGAGAGGACTCTAATTTATCCAGCATCCTCAGCGAAGAATGGACACATACAAGGGAACTTCTCAGATATTAAAGTGTTGTCTGCCCCTGTTCTTAAAATCTGTCATTAAGTTAGACAATTGTAACAAATTTGAAATGCAGACTATAGATAAAAAGTGCTATTATCAATAGTAAATCTAAGCTTGATAACCACTGATTTTATAACAGAATACTTTTTCTTAGGAAATGTATATTAAAGTATGAAGGAGTTTAGAAAAAAATATTCAATAAGGAAATTACTGAAACTTCAGAAATAGAGAAAACATACTATCATTTTTTAAATGTTCTCAACTTTTTAAAAAAACTGTATTTTTTTGAAAAGCAGAATTTGAGAGATGATCTTCCATCCACTGGTATTGGTGGGGAATGGGCCAGGCCAAAGGCATGAGTCAGGAACTCCATCCTGCTCTCCCATGAAAGTGCAAGGGCCCAAGCATTTGACCCATCTTCCACTGCTCTCCCAAGCACATTAGCAGGGAGCTGGACCAGAAGTGGAGCATTGGGGCCAGTGCTGTGGTGTAGCAGGTAAAGCTACCTATATGGGCACCAGTTCAGGACCCAACTGCTCCACTTCCGATCCAGCTCTCTGCTATGCCCTGGGAAATCAGTAGAGGACGGCCCAAGTCCTTGGACCCCTGCACCTGCGTAGGAGAGCCAGAAGAAGCTCCTGGCTCCTGGCTTCGGATCAGTGCAGCTCCAGCTGCTGCGGCCAACTGGGAAGTGAACCAGCAGATGGAAGATGACTTTCTCTGCCTCCTTATCTGTGTAACTCTTTCAAATAATAAATCTTTAAAAAGTGGAGCACCTGGATCTCATATGGGATGCCATTGTCACAGGTGGTGGCTTAAACTGCTGTGACACAATGCTGGCTGACATTTTTTAGTAATCTAGGTTTGTCACGAACATCTGTTTTAGAACATATGTATAGCATTTGGGATCTTACTAGGCTCAAGGTATGCAATACAAAAATTCAGTTTGATTCTTCACTGAAGTCTGGTTTTACTCATCAGCCTTTAAGAGTCCTTTCTGCAGGGTTTGAAGTTCAGAAGAGATTTCTCCTGAGGCAACCAGTGGGACTGGTTGAGGCCTGGGAGACAGAGCCCAGACTAAAAAGGAGGCAGCAGAGGCATCCAGGGTGCAATCAGCCCTGGGTGCCAGGCCAGTTGAGGCAGTGTGAAGAACAGGGGCCTTGTGGAAGGCCCTTGGACCCGTGGCTTGGTGAGCAACCCTGGAGGTGATGGCAAGAAGGCACAGGTCTACTGTCCTGGGGACCCATTCTCAGGA
Organism: Sylvilagus floridanus; assembly: GCA_949820135.1. NCBI lineage: Eukaryota > Metazoa > Chordata > Mammalia > Lagomorpha > Leporidae > Sylvilagus > Sylvilagus floridanus. Next base: position 24,460,349 of record OX463241.1, on the reverse strand, counting down.
CCAGTGTCTCAGACTGAAGTTCTGCTTACGCCTCCCCCCATAAATGGCTCTTCTCTGGGGCACCTCAGCACTTGCAAGGGCCCTGGACCTTACTTCTTGCAAAGGACTCACTGAAGAGAGAAGAAAGCTGAAGCCCAGAGAACACAATGGCCTGTCAGGTTCACAAAGCCAATCAGCAGAAACAACGTGAACAATTAGTGCTAAACCCCAAATTCAGTGCTCTTAACACATGAGTGATCTTGTTAGCCCTTCATCTAAGCCTCATTGTCTCCAGTGCTGGGGATGAGAAAAGAGGATCAGAAGGGGCAATGGAGTGGCCTGAAGCCAAGGTAGAGCTGAGAAGGGAAACGGCTGGTATCACTTCCCGGTGAGTCAGGGTTGACTTGCGCATACATAGATTAACTTGGTTCTCCCGCACTCCTGGGCTTCATAACCAGCTTCATGGAGCTTTCCCTGCCAACCACTGGCTCCCAGCTCCTGTCCTCTCTGCTGACAAACCCCATCTAGGGTTAGCCCCTCCTGCTGGGCTCTCCAGACCCACCGAAGGGAGACCTAAACAGCAAAACAGCAGAGCCAGGAGACCAGTGAAGAAGGCTGGAAACTTGAAGAAGGCTCCAGGCGGGAATGGCAGCAGTCTTTGTTTTTAGATTTATACATTTATTTGAAAGCAACAGAGATGGAGACAGAGATCTTTCATCCACTGGTTCATCCACCAAATGCCCACAACAGCCAGGTCTTTGCCAAGATGAAGCCAGGAACTAGGAATCCTATGAGTCTCCCGCAAAGGTGATAGGAACTCAAATAGTTGTTCCATCACAAACAGAGCAGCCTGGACTCTGAAATGGAAAGCAGGCAACCCCAGTGGCACCTTAACCTGCTGCACCACAATGTCCACCCCTGTAGACAATTTTGAAATCAGTAAGACTGAGTCCTCCAACTTTTTCAATATTGTTTTATCTATTTAGGGCTTCTTGAAGTCCCACAGTAAATTAAGATCAGCTTTTCCATTTCTGCCAAAAAAGCCACTGGAATTTTAATATGGATTGCATTCAATCTGTAGATTGCTTTAGATAGCGCTGCTATCAATATAAAGTTTTCCGATCCACGAACATAGAATCTCTTATCCATTTATTTAGGTATTATTTAATGGTGGTTAAATTTATTTCTGGGGCCGGCACTGTGGCATAGCAGGTGAAGCTGCCGCCTGCAATGCCGGCATCCCATATGGGCACTGGTTCGAGTCTCGGCTGCTCCTTTTTTTTTTTTTTGACAGGCAGAGTGGACAGTGAGAGAGACAGAAAGGTCTTCCTTTGCCGTTGGTTCACCCTCCAATGGCTGCCGCGGCCAGCACGCTGCGGCCGGCGCACCGCACTCATCCGATGGCAGGAGCCAGGTGCTAGGTGCTTTTTCCTGGTCTCCCATGGGGTGCAGGGCCCAAGCACTTGGGCCATCCTCCACTTCACTCCCAGGCCACAGCAGAGGGCTGAACTGGAAGAGGGGCAACTGGGACAGAATCCGGCGCCCCGACCGGGACTAGAACCCGGTGTGCCGGCGCCACAAGGCGGAGGATTAGCCTGTTGAGCCACGGCGCCGGCCTCGGCTGCTCCATTTCTGATCCTGCTCTCTGCTATGGCCTGGGAAAGCAATACAAGATGGCCTGACTCCTTGGGCCCCTGCACCCATGTGGAAGACCCAAAAGAAGCTCCTAGCTCATGGCTTCGGATTGGCCCAGCTCCAGATTTTTCAGGCAAATGGGGAGTGAACCAGCGGATGGGAGACCTCTCTCTCTCTTTCCACCTCTCCTCTCTGTGTAACTCTGACTTTCAAATAAATAAATAAATCTTTTAAAAAAATTTATTCCTAAATATTTTGTTCTTTGGGATACTATTAAGTGGAATGGTTTTCTGAATTTCTTTTTTTTTTTTTTTTTAAAGATTTATTTACTTACTTGAAAGTCAGAGTTACACAGAGAGGAGAGGTGGAAAGAGAGGTCTCCCATCCGCTGGTTCACTCCCTAGTTGGCCCCAATGGCTGGAGCTGCACTGACCGGGAGCCAGGAGCCTCTGCCACGTCTCCCATGTGGGTGCAGGGGCCCAAGGACTTGGGCCGTCTTCCACTGCTTTCCCAGGCCACAGCAGAGAGGTGGATCAGAAGTGGAGAAGCCCAGACTCAAACCAAACCAGCACCCATATGTGATGCCAGCACCGCAGGTAGTGGCTTTACCCACTATGCCAGAGCACCAGCCTCCTGAATTTCTTTATAAGATTGTTCATTACTGGTGTCACCCTGGTTTTGATGTGTATTTTCCCAATGACAGTGCTATTGAGCATCTTTTCATGTGCTTAGAAACCATTCCAGTGTGTGTGTGTGTGTGAAGTGTGATCTTTCCTGGTTAACCTCCAGTTTTGTACTTCCTTGAGTGGAGAAAGGAGTAGCCCCTTTTGTTTCCCAAATACCTTTCTCCTTCCCTTCCCGTTTACTAGTGACTGGCAGAGTGGAGGCAGATGTCCAGGGTGTGACTGTGCCATTTACTAGACCAGTGTGTGACCTTGGATATATTACTTAGGCTCTCTTTCAGTTTATTCATGTTTATAATGGAGTATTTTATTAAAGTTTTTACTTAACTTGTTTCTTAACTGTCTACTACAACCAGACAATGTGCCACGCCTTGGAATATTGGAACCAAGCCCCCATCTCTAATGGCTTTGACGCAGACTGTATCAGGCCCCAATCTCTCTCCCTGAGCTTGCAATTTTTCTGTCTTCACTGTGGTGGTTACAACTTAAATCCTCACTAAATATTAACCCACTAAATTAAAGGGGTGCTGTAAGGGTCAAGCTGGCAAGGATTACAAGACTCAGAATTCAGTGGTCATCTCCATGGCTGACATCCTACTACTAGACTATTCTGAGAAGTTTTGCAGGACCCTCAAGCCTGGATCAAAGTAGTAACCTATCTACCCACAGACTCCCGAGGGGCTGGAGCCCACTTCGCAACAGTTTTAGGGGTTAAGGAGTTTAAGTTCTTGTCTCCAATGCAAGAAAGAATTTGAGGATGGGGCACATATGAAGGTTAGCAGAGGAACAAGATGTATTAATAAAATCAAAAATACACTCTCAAGAGGGGGCACTGGGGCTGGCTGGGGCACAGTGGGTTAACGTCCTGGCTTGAAGTTCCAGCATCCCATTAGGGTGCCAGTTCTAGTCCTGGCTGCTCCACTTCCAATCCAGTGCTCTGCTATGGCCTGGGAAAGCAGTAGAAGATGGCCCAAGTCCTTGGGACACTGCACACATGTAGGAGACCTGGAAGAAGCTCCTGGCTTTGGATTAGCACAGCTCCAGCTGTTGTGGCCAAATGGAGAGTGAACCATCGGATGGAAGACTTCTCTCTCTCTCTGTCTCTCCTCTCTCTGTGTAACTCTGACTTTCAAGTGAATAAATAAATCTTTAAAAAAGAGGGGGCACAAGGCATGCTCAAGAGTGAGCTGCAAGGCCGGCGCCGTGGCTCAACAGGCTAATCCTCTGCCTTGCGGCGTCAGCACACCAGTTTCTAGTCCCGGTCGGGGCGCCGGATTCTGTCCCGGTTGCCCCTCTTCCAGTTCAGCCCTCTGCTGTGGCCTGGGAGTGAAGTGGAGGATGGCCCAAGTGCTTGGGCCCTGCACCCCATGGGAGACCAGGAAAAAGCACCTAGCACCTGGCTCCTGTCATCGGATGAGTGCGGTGCGCCGGCCGCAGCGTGCTGGCCATGGCAGCCATTGGAGGGTGAACCAACGGCAAAGGAAGACCTTTCTCTCTGTCTCTCTCTCTCTCACTGTCCACTCTGCCTGTCAAAAATAAATTAATTAATTAAATTAAATAAATTAAAAAAAAAAAAGAATGAGCTGCAACCCACAACTTCTGGGGTCATTGATGTATGTGATCTGGAGACACAGTGGGTGGTACTTTGGGTGGAGTTTTCCAGAAGTTTGATGACCTTCAGTTTTCTGACCTTTTTAGGAAGTCTTCGAAGTAGCTCCAGGTATATTATGGGAGTGGGAATTTCTGCCATGATAATTTAATTATAATGATTTTGTAATAGGTCAGCACAGGACGCAGTCAGCAGCAACATTAGATATCTTTTGCAGAAGCTGGTTCTGGGCTCTGGCTTTGCTACAGTGATGATCTTGGGTTGCAGGCAGTGGGAGGAATTTTATTTTTTAAAATATTCCTTACTGGCCAGCGCCGTGGCTCAACAGGCTAATCCTCCGCCTTGCGGCGCCGGCACACCGGGTTCTAGTCCCGGTCGGGGCGCCGGATTCTGTCCCAGTTGCCCCTCTTCCAGTTCAGCCCTCTGCTGTGGCCTGGGAGTGAAGTGGAGGATGGCCCAAGTGCTTGGGCCCTGCACCCCATGGGAGACCAGGAAAAAGCACCTAGTACCTGGCTCCTGCCATCGGACGAGCGCGGTGCGCCGGCCGCAGCGCGCTGTCCGCGGCAGCCATTGGAGGGTGAACCAACGGCAAAGGAAGACCTTTCTCTCTGTCTCTCTCTCTCACTGTCCACTCTGCCTGTCAAAAAAAAAAAAAAAAATTCCTTTACTTTCATCTACTTGAAAGGCAGAAATGAGAGAGAGATTTTCTGTCTGCTGATTCACTCCCCAAATGCCCCTAACAGCCAGGGCTGGATCAGGTGGAAGCCAAGACCCTAGAACTCCTTCAAGATCTCCCATGTGGGTGGCAAGAATCCAATTACTGGACCATGATCATGTACTACATCATTGGACAGATAAGCAGCAAGTTGGATGAGAACCAAAGAGCTGTGACTTGAACCAGCATTCCGATACGGGATGCTGGTATCCCAAGCAGTGGTTTAGCCTACTGTCCCACTCTCTGTTCCTACGGGAGGAATTTTAGAGACTACCTTGGGGAAGAGTATGGTGACCTGTTTCTGCCAGTTTTCTCTGATCCCCGACTCCTTACCAGCATCAATATCTTCAGAAAATATTGGCTTCCTGTCGCTGACTGACAGCACCGTGAACCATTCAGGGGTCTGCACATGAGCATGCACTGCGCGACCCCCACTTGTTAAGATTCATTGCCTTTAATCCCTTGAGGAATCATAGAATTGGGTGGTATCTGCCCAACTCCTTACTCTTTGCACTGAAAACAAACTCCCAGAGGCCAGCGCTGTGGTGCAGGTAAAGCCGCCACCTGCAGTGCTGGCATCCCATTTGGGCACCAGATCGTGTCCTGGCTGCTCCTCTTCCAATCCAGCTATCTGCTATGATCTAAGAAAGCAACAGAAAATAGCCCAAGTCCTTAGCCCCCTGCGCCCATGTGGGAGACCTGCAAGATGTTCCTGGTTTCTATTTGGCTCATCTGCAACCATTTGAGGAATAAACCAGCAGACGGAAAACCTTTTCTTTCTTTTTTTTTTAAAGGTATATGATTTTTTTAAAAAAAGATTTATTTTATTCATTGGAAGGCAGAGTTACAGACAGAGGCAGACACAGAGTGGTCTTCCATCCACTGGTTCATTCCCCAGATGGCCGCAATGGCCAGAGCTGCGCCGATCTGAAGCCAGGAGCTTCTTCTGGGTCTCCCAAACAGATGCAGGGGCCCAAAGACCTGGGCCACCTTCTACTGCTTTCCCAGGCCATAGCAGAGCGCTGGATTGGAAGAGGAGCAGCTGGGACTAAAACCAGCACCCATATGGGATGCGGGCGCTTCAGGCCAGGGCGTTAACCCACTGCACCACAGCGCAGGCCCCAAAGACCTTTTTTTCTGTTTCTCCCTCTGTCTATAACTCCACCTCTCAAATAAATGAAATCTTAAAAAAAAAAAAAAAAAAAAAAAAAAAAAAGGAGGGTGGCTCTGGAGCTGTGATATATCAAGTAAAGCTGCCACACGCAATGCCAGCATCCTGTATGGGCACCAGTTTGAGTCCTGGTTGTTCCACTTCCAATCCAGTTCTCTGCTATGGCCTGGGGAAGCAGTGGAATGTGGCCCAAGTCCTTAGGCCCGAGCATGGTCCTTAGGCACCAGCATGGGAGACCAAGAAGAAGCTCCTGGCTCCTGGCTTCAGATCAACCCAACTCCGATGTTGCGGCCATTTGGGGAGTGAATCAGCAGATGGAGAACTTCTGTCTTTCTCTCTGTAAGTCTGCCTTCCAAATAAATAAATCAATCTCTTAAAAAAATAAAAAGAAATGGGAGTGAGAAGCTGCCACTTGCAATGCTAGCATTCCTTTTGAGCATGCTAGTTTGAATTCCAGCTGCTTCACTCTGCAATCTCCCTGCTAATGTGCCTGGGAAGGTAGCCGAAGATGAAGATAGCCAGCATACTTGGCCTCTGCCACCCACATGGGAGACAAGGATGGAGTTCTGGGCTCCAGCCTTCCACCTGGCCCAAATCTGGCTGTTGCAGGAGTTTGGGGAAATGAACAAGCCAACAGATCTTTCACTCCCTTTCCTCCTCCCATCCTCTCCCTCCCTCCCTTTCATGTCACTTTGTATTTCAGGTAAATGTTTGACTAAGTCTTAAAAGGGGGAGGGTGCTGTGAAGTATGGCAAAACCACTGCCTGCAGCACCAGCATTGCATATGGGTGCCGGTTCGAGTCCCAGCTGCTTCACTTCCGATCCAGCACCCTACTAATGCATCTGGGAAAGCAGTGGAAGATGGCCCACACCCCTGCACCCACAAGGGAGACCCAGAAAAACTCCTGGCTCCTGTTTCTAGCCTGGCCAGGCCAATCCATTGCAGCCATCTGGGGAGTGAACCAGCAGATCAAAGATCTCTCTTTCTCTGCCTCTGTTTATAAATCTGCCTTTCAAATCAATCACTCTCTCTAAAAAAAGACATGACAGGATTGAAGAGGATTTTGAAGGAGAGATGATCACAAAGAAGTCAAATGCTGCTAGGAAACAGTCAAAACCATGTGAAGACTGAAAAAGTCCTGCTGGATTCAGAGACAGGAGGTACCTGCTAACAACTCGGGAGTCCACAGACACTGGCCCGGCCCTCCAAGGGGTCTGCTGGATCCAGTCCCACTGTGGCAGCTCAGGACTCCCCGGGAGCAGGTTGTTTTCATTAGCTTCTCAGAATTCAGTGCAGCTGTTCAAGCTGACTCAAGTATGGCATCAGGGGTGAGCTTTGTGGTGCAGTGGGGTAAGTCACTGCTTAGGACACTGGCGTCCCAAGTCAGAGTGCTGATTTCAGTCCCAGCTGGTCTCCTTCCAGTCCAGCTCCCAGCTAACGAACGCTGGGATAAAGCAGATGATGACCTAAGTACTTAGGTCCCTGAAACCCACATGGGAGACCTGGATGAAGCTCCTAGGCTCTGGCTTCTGCCTCATACAACCCTGCCTCTCGCAGGGAGTTGACCACCAGATGGAACAGAGAGCTGGCTGTCTCCCTCCCTCTCTCCCTAGCTCTCTCTCTCTGGACCACCAGATGGAACAGGGAGCTGTCTCCTTCCCTCCCTTCCTCCCTCCCTAGCTTTCTTTATTATTCTGCTCTTCTAAGAGAGGATAAATAAGTAAACATTAAAAAAAAAAAAAGGCTATGTCAGAGGGCTATGACAGGTGTGCATGGCAGGAGGCTCAAGCCAGTTCCCACTATGTTTACCCCCTCACCCATCCGCCTGCTCGGCAGCCAGCAGAAAGGAAGGCAAATTCTGGCCACAGCTAAGCATCCATCTGAAGCCAGGTGCCAGGTACCAGTTCCTATCACCGCTCAAACACAAAAGATCTTGGTGACAAGCGCTCAAACAATAGAAGCTGGTTTGCAGTCCACAAAACACCGAGGAAATGTCAAAGCAGTACTTATCAAGTATTTCACAGTATGCACTATCACTGATTCATAGTCACACATTCATTCATTCAACAACTGTGTATTATGTCGGGCAAGGGGGATGTAATAAACACAGTCCACATCACTAAGAAGCAAAGGTGCAGGGAGTATGAAAAACAGCACCCAATCCAGTCTTGGTAAGGAGGGGTGGGTACCATTTTGAGGGGTTCGGTTCCTGACTGTAAAGAACGTCTCATTTGGCTGAGAAAGTACAGCAAAGCAATGAGAAGACAATGCATCTTCCTTCAAAATTGTTGGCACCAAAATAAGCTTACCTAGTAGTTGCACTTCTCCAGAAACTCTTGTTGAAGTACTCTTGTACAGCGGCCGCCTCTGGCACCGCCGGCACCCCACGTGAGAGCGGACTGAGTCCCAGCTGATCTGCTTCCAGTCTGGCTCCCTGCTACTGCACCTGCGAAAACAGCGGGGGACACTCGAGTACTTCGACTGCTGCACCCACACAGGAGACCCAGATGGAGTTCCTAGCTCCTGGCTCAGCCCCAGGCGTCGGGGCCGGTTTGGGAAGTAAACCAGAAGACGGAAGATCTCGCTCTCCGTCTCGCCCTCTTTCTAACGTTGTGCCTTTCAAATAAATAAATCTTTTTTTTTAAGTACCCTCATATCAGCCAATTGATCTTAATGGGGTGTCTCACTCAATTTTTTCCTCCCCATAAAAAGCCTGTTTATCAAAACCCAGGTTTCAATGTTCCCACCACAGAAAGGCCCAAAGGCCAGGGTCCAGGGTCCACGGTCCACTGCGTCCTCTCAAGCCAAAGAACAGCCCAGGACCTCTATGCTTCACAGGATTTTCGGGTGCTCCCAGTGCCCTCACACGAAAGAGAACAGAAGTCCTGCCCAAGCAGGGGCCTGGGGTTCCTGAAAATTCTGCGGCAGCCTCCAGGGAGGCCCCACCTCCTCTCAGGCCTTCCCCTCCTCCAGGCTCTGTTATAAATAGCTCGCTGGTTTCCCGTCGGGGATCTCCCAGCCCACAAACAAGGCTCACCCTTCACTCCGTCAGCCTCAGGCAGGAGCGGGTGATGGCCGGCAGGGGGCGGAGAGGAAGCGGGAAAAGGGCGGGAAGCACCGTCAGTGGGAGCCTGGCCTCTATGGACTACATTACCCACAATCCTAGGTGGCAACCGGGCGCGTAGGCTTGTGGGGGACCTGCAGCACTGGCTGGGAAAACAGGACAGGCGGCGTTCCAGGCCGGGGATGTGAGGCTCGGCCTTGAGTCCCAGCTTTTTACAAAACCTGACTCCAGAGTTTTGGAAGCCTCTCCATGCATGCACACTATCCACAGGCACTCAGCAGCCCTGGGGCTGGGAAGACCCGCAAAGCTCCTTATTTACAATCACACCGTGCACGTGCGTGGATGTGTGTCTGGAAGCCTTTGATTTTATTCTGGATCAGACCCAGAAGCTGTTTGGCACTAGCTGCTTTCTGGCAAATCACCCCCCCCACCCACACACACACACACTCCGGTCATCCCCACATTCGGAGCCTTTCTTTACCTGCCTCACCTGCGGAGGCACAATCAGGGCACTCGGCCCAGCTGGCCACATGGTGGCTGGCTTGTCTCCTCCCCAGCAGAAAGCCTGGACTTTGAGGACAACTGTGCGCTGGAACACGCTGGTCCCAGCTAAGGGATGGGAGCTGGGGACCCGCGGCTGCTTCTGTGTCTGCTGAGATCCTGTTTCTCCGATCCTCACCCAGGGCTGGGCAGCCACGCATTTGGGCCGGGTTTAAATCTCTGGAGGTGCTCTGGGGAGAGCCCTTGGGGCTTGGGAGTTCTTGCAGTAGTGGGTTGACCAGATCTGTAGGTGGAGCAACAGAGGCCTTTCGGGAGGGGGGCACCCAGCAGGCACTGCTAGCCCCTTCTCGGTCTGCACGCATCCCAGCCCACCCCTCCAAGTTCCCCTACACCGTTAAGCTGCTCATCTAACTCCAGACAGAAGGTAAAATCAAGGTCTTGTGTCTGAGGTAAAAACAGGCCTTCCCCACTTCCCCTCGCCCAGATACAATCCTAGTGATCATTTCCCGAGGTCAGAACGAGAAAGGTGAGCGGGAGCCAACTGTCAAGGTCATAGGTCTCCTGCCCGCCGGGATGGGGGTGAGGCGTTCGCTCAGAGAATGGTTGTGGGAGGGGCCCACCGGGAACATGGGGACAGCTAGAGGAAAGGCAGGGACGAGCGGGAACCGGCAAGGAGGGAGGAAGGCAGAGAGAAGCAGTTAGGGGTGACCGAAGACCAACTTGCCAAACACAGGAGACGAGCGGGCGGGCTCGGACGTGGTGCTTGGGAGTTGGGGCTTCAGGTTCCGGGCTGGGAGCTGCTGACGGATCTCCAGCAAGGGGTCGGGGAAGGAAGTGGGGGGAAATGCGAAAGCTGTGGGGAGCGGAGGGCGCCTCCGACCTCCGGGGTGTGGAGGAAGGTACTGCGCCTGCCAACGGACTCGAAGCCGCCCTGTGCGCGTTTCCCTGCGCCGGGCCCGGCGGCGACCCGGCCGGGCGGCGCTCTCCCGGCCCCTCCCGCCGGCCGCCCCCTCCTTGGCAGCGGGTTCCCCTGGCCGCGGGCTCCCGGGTGCGGGCGGACTCCGAGCCCGGGCTCCGAGCCCGCAGCCGCCCGCGGGCCGCCTGCCAGACGCGCCGGGAAGGAAGCGCCTTGTATGGGCCTCTGGCAGGGAGGAAGCGCCTTGTAGGGCTCCGGGAGGAAGCACCATACATGGCGCGGGGCGGGCGGAGGCGGGCCGGGGGCGGGGAGCCTGCCCGGGATGGAGGCCGCTTCCGCCGCCGCGCCCGCGCCCACCCCCAGCCCCTTGGAGCCTCCCCCAGCGGGAGCTGCACCACGCTAGGGCGCCGCAGGAGGCTCGCGCGCTCCGCGCAGCCTTGACCCCTGGCCGAGCCGAGTGGGAATCCCAGCTCGGCCTGGCGCTAGCTCAGTGACCTTGTGCAAGAGGCTTTCGCCGCCCCAGGGATGGTGGGATCAAAGGAGAGGGTGCAGATGAAGCGCCTCTTGGCGCTGCTCCTTCGCCCTAGCTATTGTGGCCTGGGGCTGGGGGTAAACCAGTCGTGGTCGACCTTTAGTCTCTTCCCAACCGCCTTGGTCCCTGGGAAGCCAGAGCCTGGGGAGCTTGGGAGGAGATCTTTCCAGAAGAAAATAGGGCAGCCGTAATCTCGTGCAGTTTTCTCATGCAGTTCTCAGGCAGAGGGGGTTCCAATGCCCTGACGACCTGTCTGATGCTGGGGAAGAGAATTACCCTCTGTCAGCCTAATGTTCTCATCTCATTGGTGAAATGGGGGAGAGTAATTACTGATTTGCAGGTTTGTTCTCATAATCGAGTGAAACGAGGTGTGTGTGTGTGTGTGTGTGTGTGTGTGTGTGTACGCATGCGCGAACTGGTGTCGAATGGTTGATGCAGGCCAGGCGCTTCATAAATGTCACTTTAAGTCTCTGCAATTTCCCAGTTCAGGAGTGGAGGTTTGAGCCCTTGGCCTTTCCTCCCCCTGGGGAGCACCGCCTCTCCTCCGGCATGTCTGGGCCCTGATTGCCAAACTTTGGTACCTTCACCGAGGGGCATCTGTGTCCCTGCCCATCCCCTTTCCCAGTGCAGTCCCTGCTGGCTGCCCTTCCTCCCACCCTTCCCGCTCCCCTCCCCCAAGCAGCGGTGACCTCCTGTGCTCCCTGGCAAGGGCAAAAAGAACCTGGAGGAAGTTGAAGTTCCTGTCACAGCCAGAACCTGGTATCTAGGACACCATCCCCTCCCACGCCTGCTGTCAGTACCACACCCACACATCTCACCAAGAGATGGGTATCAATCTCAGAAGAGTGTTTCCCAGTGCTCGGGTCCACCCTGCCCTCAGCAGCCCTGCCACGCCGGAGTCCCACTGCAATCCAACCTGAATCCCTGCACCCCATCCTGCTGAGCAGCAGCTAGCAGCCCCCAATAGGTTGCAGGCAAGTTTCTGGACACACAATAGACACATGTCACCTACGGCCTTGTTTCCTTTCATTCCTGTTGGGCAAGGAGGCTGTGGTTGGCATGGTAACCTTCCCTGTAAAAGTTGCAGCCCTCGATGATGTTTTTCAGTTCCAGCAGGGACACAGCTCCTTCCCCCACTGTAGGCCACAGGGCGGGCGACATGGAGCTGTGTCATTCTGGCCTCCCCCAGAACAGGACCGAGCAGCTGGGAGCATGAAGGAAGGCTGCTGCTTCTTTTGCAGGGCAGCAAATGGCTTGAGAGGAGGCCATTGGATCTCCGGGGAGCAGCTCCTTCTGCCTCCGTGTTGATCTGCAGCAGGCCAGAGAAAGCCCTTCTGAGGCCCAGAATATTTGGGAGCCTCTCAGGGTCTCGTGGTGAATGATAAACATGCATCTTTGCTGAAAACCAGAAGCTTGACAGATGCCTGTCATCCAGTACAGAATTCCATAGAATGAGCTGAGAATTCGCTAAGCCTCCAGAATCCAGTGGTTTCCTTTCTCTCCAGTTCCTCTGTGGAATCAATGAATATTTATTAACCAGCTCCCGATGTTCCAGCTCCCCATCCGTTCTTTCAGCTAATTCTCCCCCACAGCTCTATGAGGGAGGTATTACAAACCACACTCATTTTATAAATACAGAAGCTAGAATTGAGGCAAAAATCCTAAACAGTTTAACCGAACATCACACAGCCATGGAGTGGTAGCCACAGGTCCAGGACGCAGGTCTGCAGTCCCCAGTCCCACACGCTCCACACTGTCCCATGGGCCTTGATATTTGCCTCGCCTTTCTAGGGAGTTCTCTGGAAGGAAAGGTGGCATCAGCCTCTGCCTCTATGGGCCACGTGGTCCTGTGTGGCCCTGCCTGGCCCTGCCTGGCCCTGCCTGGCCCTGCCTGGCCCTGCAGCAGCCTGGGAGCTTCCATCCAGAGGCTTCTCTAGGCCAGCGCGGAGTCTCCCTCTTGGAGTTTCCCCAGCAGGGGGCAAGCCGAGAGAAAGTGGTTCTCTGCTGCCAGCTCCTTGCAGGCGACTTGCACCAGAGCCAGCCCGGCTTCCCTCACTCCCCAGAGCAGCACAGTCAGCTCCCCTGCAAAAGGGGGTGGGAGGGGGAGACAGAGAGGAGAAAAGGACACATCCGGGTCTCTCTCCCTGACTGGGAAGCACTTAGCTTCAAGCTGCCACTCATTTTGTAGGTGGGGAAGATTAAACTGATCCTCTTGGGATTACAGAAGTCTCTGAAATGAACCCTTGGGCAGAACTTCCACCCAGTAGACGCTTGCAGGAAAGCCCTGGGTCTGAGAGAGTGGTGGGAGGAAAGGAGAGGCAGGTCTCCTGCTCCTGTTTTTGCTGACTGAAGAGACTAGAAGAGCCTTTCTCGGGCAACAGGAACAAGGGCTTGGGGGAAACCAGGAGGGGGAACTGTGGGGCTGTGACCTGAAGCAAAACTGGGGAGGTATTAACAGTATTAATAGGGGCCAGTGCTGTGGTACAGCATGCTAAAGCCATGGCCTATGGGTACTGGCTCATGTTCCAGCTGCTCCACTTCCAATCTACTCCCTGATCATGCACCTGGGAAAGCAACAGAGAATGGTCCAGGTGCTTGGGTCCCTGCACCCACGTGGGAGCCTAGGAGAGAGCTCCTGGCTCCTGGCTTTGGCCTGAACAAGTCCTGGCTGTTGTGGCCATTGGGGAGTGAACCAGCAGATTAAATGTCTCTCTCTCTCACTCTCTGCCTCTGCCTTTGAACAGCTGTTGCAAGCATTTGGTGAGTGAACCAGCAGATGGATGATCTCTGTGTCTCTCTGTCACTCTGTCACTCTACCTCTGAAATAAAAATAGACTTTAAAAATTCATTTTAAAAATATGCACTGAAGTATTTACAGATGAAATTATATAATGTCTGAACTTTGCTTCAAAGTGGAGGGAGAAGAGGAGTATAAAGGAATTGATCATTGTAAACTGGGAGACAGACACAGAGAGATTCCTTACACTAAACCCCCTTACTTTTGTGAATGTTCAAAAATATACACAATTTTTTAAAATAAGGCTTAATCTATCTGTGAAAATAGAGCATAGTTGGAAGTGATATCTTTTTTTAAGAGAAAAATATCATAAAATAGAATAATTGAGTTTGAGGTGACTCATACTTATTTGAAAGCAGAAAATAAAAAGCACGCATAAAATCTGAAGTGATCGGTCTAAATTATTGTTATTATTGCAATAACTGGATCAGGAGTGGGGAGGCAGGAAGCCATGCAATCTTTCCAACACCCAGAAACACAAACTGAGTTCTTGGCCTACTCTGGAATGCCCCAGGGAAAGTACAGTTCACTGGACTGTCACTGAGGTCCTTCTGAATCTCGCCCCAACCTGCCTTTCCAGCCGCATTCCCTGGCCGGCCTCTCCTGGCCTCTCCTCGCTTCCTGGCCACACCACCACTAATTGCCGCTTCCCAAACACACTGGCCTTTCCCGCCTCCCTCCTACACTCGATTCTCACCTCTCTGCTCCTTGAATAGAATTGGCCACTCCTTGCTCTGCTTAGGCGTCTTACATATCACACTGTAGGGCAAGTCTGTATTTCTAAGTCTCCCCCCACCCAGGTCAGTGCTGCTGCTGCTGGTTTATCCTGTTCACATGCTCAGGGTCCGACACTAAGTAGGCATGATGTCATTTTTTTAGATCAATTTTGGCTCAATGACTGAAGGAGTCACTTAGGATGGCCCACTACTTTGGGTGGCCAGGAGAAAGTTATCCAGACTTGGGCTCTTCCATCTAAGAGGTGCCCACTAAATCAGGGAGCAACAAGGCACAGCCTGACCCACGCATAACCAGCAAAACCACCTGGCTAACATCAAGCCAGGAATAAGCAGAAGAGAGGTGTTTGAGAGAAAGGCTTTCAGTCCCGAAAGGACAAATACCATATGTTCTCCCTGGTCTGTGATAACTAAGAGCACAAAAAGGTAAGCTATAGAAGTGAAATTGACACTTCGAGATGCAATGACTTTGAACAGCCCTTGTCTTGACCGTAGAGGAACAGTTTTTTTTTTTTTTAAATACTATTTGTTGACCTCTTTACTTGGTATAGAGTTAATCATGTGTGCAAAAAGTTAGTTGAAAATAGATCTTAGTAAAAAATAAGAATGGGAATAGGAGAGGAGGAGAAAGAAGGGTGAGAGTGTGGGTGGGAGAGTGGATATGGTGGGAAGCTGCACTAAAGTTGTACTTAAGAAATACAAGAAGTTTGTATTCCTTAAATAAATGGTTTTTTGGGGAAAATAAATACATAAAATAATAGGGCACTGGCTCTGTGGTGTGGCGGGTAAAAGCCCCCAACTGCAGTGTCAACATCCCATATCCAGCTCTATGCTATAGCCTGGGAAAGCAGTAGAAGATGGCCCAAGTGCTTCGGCCCATGCATCCACATGGGAGACCTGGAAGAAGCTCCTGGCTCCTGGCTTCGGATCGGCCCAGCTCTGACCATTGTGGCCATTACGGGGAGTGAACCAGCAGATGGAAGACCTCTCTTATTCTCGGCCTCGGCCTCTGTGTAACTCTGCCTTTCAAATAAATAAGTAAATCTTAAAAAAAAATAAAAATAAAAAAAGAGAGAAAGGCTTTGACCTTAGTGGTACATGTGAGAGTGGGTACATTGGAAGTGGGGATAGGCAGGGAATCCAGTGGTGGGCAGGATCTCAGAAGGTCTCTAGGTGATAGGTGAAGGAGCTTGCTTAACTAATAAATAACCTTTCCTTCCTTAAAAAAAAAAAAAAAAGAATTGTACTGTTAGCTGTCTGGTGATTCCATCCTGCCAGACTCTAACAGAAAATCCACCTATGGGGAGTATTGAACAACAATTTGCATCTATTCAGTAAAGAACCTAGAACTCCAAATTCCTAAGATGTCTTTATTTTTTAATTTAATTTATTTGAAAGGCAGAAGGACAGACAGACAGAGACCTCCCATCTGGTTCACCTCCCAAATAAGTACAAGGGCCAGGACTGGACCAGGCCGAGGCCAAGAACTAGGAATTCAGTCCAGGTCTCCCATGTGGGTGATGGGGATTCAAGTACCTGAGCCATCACCTGCTGCCTCCGAGCATAACAGGAAGCTGGAGATGGGAGCAGAGCCAGGACTTGAATCCAGACATCCCAAGCGATGTCTCAACCACTGTGCCAAAGCCCTCCAACCCCCTACTTATTTTATCAGTCTTCTTTAACGCTTTCATTTAGTGAAGGGGCAGATTCTGCAGAAAGAGAAAATACTCCATCGGAAGACCCTCTTAAAGAGCCCTACCATAATTTTAAGCCATAATTACTTACATAGTCTCATTTTAAATTTTTTTCTCTTTTTTAAAAAAATTTATTAATTTTATTTGAAAGGCAGGGTTAGAGAGAGAGAGAGGGAGAGGGAGAGACAAGAGAGAGAGATCTTCTATGTGCTGGTTCACCCCCTAAATGGCCACAATGTCCAGACCTGTGCCAGACAGAAGCCAGGAGCCAGGAGCTTCTTCTGGGTCTCCTATGTGGGTGCAGGGGCCCAAGCACTTGGGCCATTTTGCACTGCCTTTCCAGACATACCAGCAGGGAGCTGGATCAGAAGTGGAACAACCAGGAATCAAACTGGCATCTGTAAGGGATGCCAGCATCACAGGAGGCAGCTTAATCCTCTACACCACAGCACCAGCCCCAAATTGTTCTTTCTTAAACAGAATAATTCTCTGCTAATGTTAGAAACACTTGCTCATTTGGAAAATAAAGAAAGGTTTAAAAACAAAATAAAAATTACCATAACTCCACTATCTAGAAATAACAACTATTAGCCTTTGATGTATAGGTTTTGTGCATGTGCACTTTATAAAACTGGAATCGTGCCATATAAGGGTTTACTTGTATTACTTAGTAGAATATTGTGAGCATGTTTCAGGTCAATAATTATTTTAGGGCTGGCACCGCAGCTCAATAGGCTAATCCTCCGCCTGTGGCGCCAGCACCCCGGGTTCTAGTCCCGGTCAGGGACAGAATCCGGTGCCCCTCTTCCAGGCCAGCTCTCTGCTATAGCCCGGGAGTGCAGTGGAGGATGGCCCAAATGCTTGGGCCCTGCACCCCATGGGAGACCAGGAGAGGCACCTGGCTCCTGGCTTCGGATCGGCGCACTGCGCTGGCAGCAGTGGCCATTGGAGGGTGAACCAACGGCAAAGGAAGACCTTTCTCTCTGTCTGTCTCTCTCTCTCTCACTGTCCACTCTGCCTGTCCAAAAAAAAAAAAAAAAAAAAAACTGTATATATGAAATACATGAAATGTGTTTTCTTTATATAAATAAAAAAAGTTAAAAAAGAAGTAAAAAAAATAATTATTTTAGGACATGATTTAGAGTGACTGCCTAGCAGCCCACCATGTGATATGATCATTCATATCAGCCATCATGCACCAGATAGTTATGTGATTGCCATTTTTCCTCCATTACATAACCTGGTGTGGTTCACAGCAGCCCTCACAGAACCGCTGGGAGACAGGGTGGGAATCTTGAGAGGGCTCTTGGGTCCTGCTGTTGCAGCACCCTCAGGAAAGCTGGCCCCAGTTCATTTTCCCACACAGAAAAGTTTCATGCATCAAAGTGCTTTTCTTTCTTTTAATGTGTGGAAAAGAAAGACACTTAATATTTTCACCATGAATGCATGTTACATTTTGTAGTAAAAAAAAAAATTGTATTATCCTCCCAAGGAAGAATAAGATAATCAGCATTCCTTTCTCTGCAAGCAGATGGAGAGACTGATGCCCATGGATGGGTAACATAAAAACTTGCTTTGGGGGAGGTGCTGTGGTGCAGCAGTTAAGCTGCCACTTGGGATGCTCACATCCCATGTCAGGGTGGTGACTGGAGTCTCCGCTGCTCCACACTTACCATTCCAGCTTCCTGCTAATGCTGCCTGGGAAGGCAACAGATATTTGGCCCAAGTGCTTAGGTTCCTGTCACCCACATAGGAGCCTGGAATAGAGTTCTTGGCTGCTGGCTTCAGCCTGGCCCCATCCTGGCTGTGGGGGACATTTGGGGAATGAACCAGCAAATGGAAGAGTTCCTGCTCTTGCTGCCTCTTGTCTGTCTCTCTCCCTCTTTCTGTTTTCCTGTCTTTAAAATGACGAGAATAAATAAACAAAATTTTTTAAAAATAAAACTTACTTCATGAAGGCTGACAGAGAAGGCCCAAAGCGTTCCTAGGTAGAACCAAGGCACATCTGAGAAGCAAGTTCTAAGGACTTTGATCATTGCATGAGCCAAGAGTGAAATGTGGCTCTGAAGAGAATGAACGACGGCTCTGAGGACACAGCAGTCCCAGGGGCGTCATCACCAATCCGAGGTGACAAAATCGGTTCTCAGGCCACTGTGATGAAATCAGAAGCGGTCTCCACTTGAGAATTTCTGCTTTGTGGGCACTTGAGGACGATAGGAGTTGTGTTGGTGTGGTTAAGAACTCAGCCCTCGCTGATCTGAGGTTACCAAGGGACCAAGTCAGCTGGGTCTGAGGAGCAGCGTGGATGGGCGGGTGGTGCTGAGCCGGCTACAGACCAGTTCTGGTCAGGCAGCTGGCGGGGAAGCGCTGTGTGAGAAGCCCTTCAGAGGGAATTTCAAAGTTAGTCTGAAGGAGATTCAAAAGTGGTTGGCCAGACTAGAGCGGTTTAATTCTTCCTTCTCTGAGACGCCCCCCAGATTGCCAAGACCCAGCCACTCACAGCAGGAGCGCCACTGACTGACTGTTCAATGGAGGAGGAGCAGTTTGGTTCTCCGTCATGAAGGATTCTGAGGAGAAGCGAGCTTCTGAGGAGGCTGAGACCGTTTCATCCGAGGAGGGCTCCCGCTGCCGGTTCAGCGGAAGCGGCAGCATCTGGGTTTGCCTGGGAGCTGACAGAGCACCTGGGCCCGCTGGGCAGCCTGGTTTACCTGGGGAATAAGGGACGTCAGGAGAGGTTCATTTCTACCCGCAAGCCTCCCCTAGGTTTCTTGAGTCCCTTCCTTCAAAAGGAGCCTCTAGAATCTTAGGAGGGCCTCACCGCCCACTACTCCAGGATTAGTTCTGAGGCCTTCAGTTCGGAAACTAGCCGGGGTCTGAGCAGGCTCCTGAGCAGACAGCTGGTCACCCCAGAGGTGGAGGAAAGGCAGATTAGATGGGAAGAAAGCTGGGGGCCCACCTGGAGAATGGGCGAAAAGACAGGAAAGAAAGGCTAATTCTTTTTATGTTTGTAACTGTTTTCTTTTTATTTGAAAGTCAGAGACAGAAATACACAAAGAGAGAGCTTCCATCTGCTTGTTCACTTCCCAAATGCCTGCAACAGGCAAGGCTGGGCCAAGCTGAAGCCAGCGCCAAGAACTCTATTTGTTCTTAAGCCATCGACTGCTGCCTCCCAGGGTGTGCATTAACAGGAAGCTGCAATGGAGAATGGAGCCAGGACACAAACCCAGGCATGTCACCTGATATGGGATTGGGGGGGGGGGGCACCTAAATGGCCACTTAACCACTGTGCTGAATGCCCACCCTACCCTCTTCCTCTTTTTTTTTTTTTTTTAAATTTTTATCCTTAGGGGCCGGCATTGCAGCACAGCAGATAAAACTGCCGCATATGACACCAGAATCCCATATGGGCTCCAGTTCAAGACCCAGCTGACCTACTTTTTCTTTTTTTTAAAGATTTATTTGATTTATTTGAAAGAGTTACAGAGTGAGAGAGAGAGATCTTCCATCCGCTGGTCCACTCTCCAAATGATCATAATAGCCAGAGCTGAGTGAAGCCAAGAGCCAGAAGTTTTTTCCGGGTCTCCCACATGGGTGCAGGGGCCCAAGGACCTGGGCCATCCTCCACTGCTTTCCCAGGCCATAGCAGAGAGCTAGATTGGAAGTGGAGCAGCCTGAACTAGAATCAGTACCTACATGGGATACCAGTGCTTCAGGCCAGGGCTTTAACCCACTGTGCCACAGCACTGGCCCCTGCTCCACTTCTGATCCAGCTCCCTGCTGATGGCCTGGGAAAAGCAGTAGAACATGGCCCAAGTGACTGGGCCACTGCACCCACATGGGAGACCTGGCTCTTGGCTTCAGATCGGCCCATCCCCAGTTGCTATTTGGAGAGTGAACCAGAGGATGGAAGATCTCTCTCTCTCTCTCTCTCTCTCTCTGTCACTTCCTCTCTGTGTATAACTCTGATTTTCAAATAAATAAATCTTAAAAAATTTTTATCTTTAACTGGTACCTAAAAATTATATCTATTTATGGGGTCTGATGAGATGTTTCCATCCCTATCTACATTGTGTAATGCTCAGTTCCCTTCCTCTTTTTTTGGGATGGTAACTATTCAGTCCCTGGCCACTCTGGGCCATGTGTCTTTCTTCCTTAACAAAGTATCATCAAAGCCATATGTACGTCTGCTGAGCTGCGTAGATAATGAGAATATACATTGCTTAGCCCAGACAACTCATTACCAGGAAGATATAAACAAACAAACATCTCATTACCAGGAAGATATAAACAAACAAGAGAGAGTTTGGAGTACAGTAATAAAAATGATATTTTATATATACAGAGGCTGGCTGTATTTACTCAAGGAGAGATGAAAGAAGCAAATCTTTTAGGAGGCCGGACCCTGACTGGAGAGGGTAGCAGAGGGCAGGAACACATGGGTGATTGTAGTTTCAAAGGTGAGGGAAGTGAATAAATGAGAATATGGTAGAAGAAGGTACCAGAAAGTAGAAGGAGCATTTGGAGTAAGTGGGGACCATCCACACAGAGCCTTGCATCCAAAACTTCACAGCAGCTTTATGTGTTAACAGTCCTAAAAGGGAACTGACCCCAATAGCCTTCCACAGGGGGAAAAAAAAAAAAAAGATAAACAGATCGTGGTGGAGCCGGAGACTGGAAGAGCACTCAGTAGTAGAAGAGAATAACTATTTGCACACAACAACAACATGAATGAATCTCAACAGAAAGATGCTAAGTGAAAGAAGTTAGAACCAACAGGCACCTACTGCACACGACTCCGCTTATAGGAAACTCTAGAAACTGCCAACAGATCTACAGTGATGGAAAGCAGATGGGTGGCTTCCTGGGGACAGGAGTGGAAGGATTTCCAAGCTGCATGGGGAAATTTTTAGAGGCAATGGATATGTTTACTGCTTTAATTGTGGTGGGGGTTTCACCTGTTTGTGTATATGTGAGGACTCATCAAATTGTGCAGTTTATACAGTTTATTGTACCACAATAGAGTGGCAATAGTGTTTTTTAAAACTCTAAGTGTTTATGAGAATAGCTTGATGGATAGATCTCCCCACAAAGGGAGATGAGATAGATTTAAAAGGATCTGAGAAACTGAGTCATCAGTTTGACCTAAGAGATCATCAGGTGTAGCTGCAAAAGTCCTGGTGATGAGGAAAGAGGGATAGGGAAAAAAAAAAAAAATCTCTCAAGTGCAGGGTCAGATGTGCTGCTCAGGTGCAGAAATCGTAGGTACCACAGGTCTCTCATTAAAATGTTCAAATGTTGTTTGCTTGACATCTGATTCTTTTAAACTTGGCTTCATTTCTCTTAGGACCCCAGGATCTCACTCTACCCAATGTCTTCCCTCTCAAACTGCACTAAATATGGCATGAAGCATGAAAAACAGATAGGAATGGGGGCCAGTGTTGTGGCACAGTGGGTAAAGCTGCTGCCTGCAGCACTGGCATCCCATATGGATGCTGGTTTGAGTCCTGGATGCCCCACTTCTAATCCAGCTCCCTGCTGATGGCCTGGGAAAAGTAGAGGAAGGTGGCCCAAGTGTCTGGGCTCCTACATCCATGTGGGAGAACTGGAAGAAGTTTCTGGCTCCTAGCTTCAGCCTGGCCCAGGGCTAGCTGTTGTGGCCATCTGGGAGGGTGACCCTGGAAGATCGCTTTCGCTCTCTCCCTCTCTTTGTAACTCTCACTTTCAGATAGATAAATAAATCTTAAAAAAAAAAAAAAAAAAGCTGGGGAAAGGAGAGGAATCAGGGCAAGGAATGCCTCTGACCCTGTAGTATACATACCTGGTTCCTTTTTCTGCGAGAGGCTGTGCACTTCGGGGGGCGGGGGGTAGAAGGAAGAGCACAGCAACCCCCCCCCCCCCCCCGCCTCACAGCCAGGCTAGGCTCCACCTCCCTGAGTGCTCAGAATCCTTCAAAACAGATGAGACTGAACAGTCCTGAAATTCAAGCAAAAAGAGCATCTTTCAGGTACCAGGAAGAAGGATGGAGGCTCCTTAGGATCTAGCTAACCCGTCCTTAGTTAGCTGAGTTTCCTCTTTCTCTCCCCTCTTCAGTCCTACTGGCTTTGTCCTTCCTCACATTCCTGAAGCCCTAGGTGGCATCCCCAGGCAGCGGTCAATTGTTCAAGCCCCTTTCCAAGCCCCAACCTTTATGATGATGATGGCTCTTATCAGCACAGGAGCAGGGGTGAGTCTTCAGGACCAGAAAATGGAGCAATTTTTTGAGTTGTGCCCCATTTCAGCCATGCAAAATTTAGAATTTCAGAGCCTCAAGAATCCCTGGTGGTGGTACTAATAAAACTTAGCTAACAAGCTTGGCACACTTCCTCTACAAGCCACCTGCCTTGGAGCAGCCTTGATGCCAGGGTCAGCTGCAGGACCACATCCAGATGCAGGGTATCCACAGGATGCTCTGGACGTGGACCTGGGAATCTCCTGATGCGCTGTGACAGATGAGCCCCTGTGCTCTGAAGGAACAGAGTCTCCTTGCACCTTCCTTCACGTCTTATTTTTGCTATGTTCTGCCTCTTGAGAGTCTGGGGTGAGGAACTCCGAAGAATGTGTAACAGGCAGAGACTTGTGTTCTTTGGCCCAGAGTGAGGTGGGGAGGAGGGGTAGGTGAAGCTGAGAAGAGGTGCACCAGCATAAACAGTGTCCTATGAGGACCTGGCAAGTTCACCAGGAGGCACCCAGGGAGGGGGCTTTGCTAGAGGAGGTGCCTGTTTCACCCCTGTTCCAGGCTGAAGAGTTGTCACGAGAAAGGATGGAGAGCAAAAGAGGTCATGAGGGAGAAAGCTAGAATGTAAGAGAAAGAATGGAGATGGTGCCAAGGGTTATTGGAATTCTCCTAGCCCAAGGAGGTGTTGGTGAGAACCTGGGAGACCCTCAGAGGGAGACGGGGTGGAGGGGTTCTAGGGCCCAATAGCTGCAATGGGCAGAGAGAATACTTCATTGTCTCTGATTTTAGGGGTCAGACACTGGGAGGGAGAGCCAAGGTTTGGGAATCCCAGGATATCAAAGCTTTCCTTTTTTATTTTTATCTTTCTTTTTTCTTTTCTTTTCTTTTCTTTTCTTTTCTTTATTTGAAAGGCAGAGAGACAGGGAGAGGGAGGGAGAGAGAAGGGGAGACAGACAAAGAAAGAGACAGAGTTCTCATCTGCTAGTTCGCTCCCCAGATGCCTTTGGCTGGGGCAAGCCAAATCTGGAAGCCAGTAATTCAGTTCAAGTCTCCCATGTGGGTGGCAGGGAACCCAACTACTTGAGCCATCACTTGCTCCTAGGGTTCTCATTGGCAGGAAGCTGGAATCAGGATTGGAGCCAGAACTTAACCATTAGGGCTGGGATGTGGGCCTCTTAACCACCAGGCCAAACACTCATCCCGAGACACCAAATCTATTGCACCCATCTGTTCAAAGGCACAGACGTCAGGTTTGGAGTTGGTGCTTCCGTCCCAGCCAGCATCCTCCCTGCCTCACATACAAACCTAATCAATCGAGTTATGCTTCCCAACTCAACTTTTCCACGTCTCCTAAACCCCTAGGTCAGCTGGGTGCCCTTCCCTATGCTCCCACAGAGCCTTGCATTTGCCCATGTTATGTAACTTAACACCACGTTGTCATTCCTGTCTCCCTGACCAACAGTCTGAATTCTTGGAATAGAAGCTGTTCTGCCATCACCAGGTCAAGGCCTCTCAGAGCAGACAGATGCTCACATGCCCATAAGGGTTGTTCCAGCAGTGACAATGAATGCTTAGGGGGCTGGGGCCCAAAGAACCTAGCGCTGTCTGCCGCCCACACAGTGGGGGCAGACTTGGCCTGGTTGGGAACTTGAGACATCAAGCCAGCCTCCTACCCACTCTGCCCCGTGTCCCAGGAAACTGCCAAGGACGACAGTTCCAGCTGGCAAATGATATTTTTCTTCCTGGAAGGATTCTTGGCTTGAGCACTGGCCCTGGCCTCAACGAGGGTTCTTTGATGCCCTCCAGTTGTTGGGATGTGGGGGATGGGCAGTAGAGGCCGGAGGAGCTGTGCTGATCATTATTATTTCCCAGTCCTGTGCTCACCCTATCTCCTCCAAATGCACTTGGCAGGGTTTCCCAACCCTGGGTAGAGGTGGCAGGCAGGCCTAACCAAACAACTGATGCCTGGAAGGTAGCACTGTCTCTGGCCAGACGTGTCCCTTCCCTAACTCTGGGATTTTTTTTTTCCCCTTTAAGCTTTAATCTCCCAAGGTAAAACTGTAGCCCAAAATAACTGAAGAGGAATAGGCCCAGTATCAAGAATAGGAGACCCCTACTTAGTCCTCATGAGGAATTCATTCCAGCGACACACAGACAGTATGACGCTGGCTTGAGCATCTCCCTACCTTTAAAGGCCCCAGAGTCTTCAGAAAACCTCCAGCCCCTGGATGGAGATGCTACTGCTGCACCCTTCCCCCAGCCCAGGAAACACATAACCAATCACAGCTACTTTATTATCCTTTTAATTTTTCTGAAGGCTATACACCACATATCCCATGGGCAATAAAGCGCATTCGATGTGTTTATAGGCCAAACAGTCACTTTGTTTAAGCAAACACAAGTACAAAGTAAAGTAAAACCACAAAATAATGAACTGCATGTTCATAACATACAAAAAAATCGCCGCCTACTCAGTAGGTAACTACAACATTCCAACTCCTGAATATATTTATAAATTTACATTTTCAGTTAAAAAAATAGACTTTTGAGAGTTCAGATTTTGTTTTAGATTTTGTTTCCTTACATTCTGGAGAACTGAGGCTTGGCTCAGCCCTCATCCTTATTTTGCTCCCAAAGCCTCCCCCGAAATTGTCACTCCCTGCCCCCCTTAAGGCTAGAGGTGAGCATGTCCCTCACAGTTGCACATGTCAAGCCATCAGCCAGGCGCATCACACAAAAGGCACCAAGACGTGAAACTTTTTGAACCGAGAGGACAAAAATAAAACATTTTCCAAAAGCAGAAAAGAAAAACCAAACCATATTTTGCCACATGTGAGAGTACAATCGAGCACTATTTACAGAAAGGTTAACGGAACAACACTCTGACACATGCTCTGATTAATACCGAGGACTGCTGTTTCAAAGAAAGCTTTAAACTTATTGTCACAGCATCATCACAAAATAGAGGATCACCATTGGTTTGCTTGGCTTTTCTTTTTTTCCCCCCCAAAGCGAGGATCTAATTCCAAATAATACAATAGAATATGCAAATTATCTTCACATCAAGAGTACCCCAAGAAAAACAAAACCCATGGCACAGACACTGTACAAGGGTGCAGGGCAGGGCTCTGAGGGGCCCAAAACCCATTTTTGCCAACTTGATTTTCTAGCATCAAAGGGAACAAGGGGTCAGGCGTATGATGGAGATGATACTGAAATGATTTATCGAAAAATCCATGCAAATCAAGTTCTTTGGATAGAGGTGAAGAACTTGGACATGGCTGTTTCAGGCAGCTGAAGTCACAGGGAATGGGAACCGGGGGAAGGGGAAGTGGACAGAAGGGACTGTAGGCCGTTGGACCTTCACTCTGCAGCAGAGGGAAGCCCCTCCACCATCTGACCTAAGACTCCGGCCACACCCTCCTCTCCTGTCCTTGAAGTCTCTTGTGTTTCTTTCTCTCCCTTCTCCCTTCATTTCCTCTTTCCCCTTAGCAAATTTCAATTGTCCTGGGAGAAAAGGTCGCCGTCATGTCCGAAAGCCCCGTGGAGGCGCTGAAGGAGCTGGTGACAGCCGAGGAAGGGAAGCTGCTGACCTGGCCGGGGAAAGCGGGAGGCACGGACGAGTACGTGGTGGCCACCGACGGCGAGGGGAAGCCGCTGTGCACCGGGGACGGGTAGGTGGAGGAACCGGGGGAGGAATAGGAGGTGGGCACCGGGGACGGGTACGAGGTGGCGGCCGGGGACGCATAAGAGGTAGTGACCGGGGACGGGTAGGAAGAGAGGGAGGCGGCGGCCGAAGAGGCCACGGCACTTTTGTCTGCTTTCTTGTCCTTCTGCCGCAAGTGGATCTTGGTGTGCCTCTTGCGTTCATCGCTCCGTGCAAACTTTCTCCCGCAAATGTCGCAGGCGAAGGGCTTTTCGCCTGTGTGGGTGCGGATGTGGGTAGTGAGGTGGTCGCTGCGGCTGAAGTTGCGCATGCAGATGCGACACTGGAAGGGTTTCTGGCCCGTGTGGATGCGGATGTGGCGGGTGAGCTCGTCGGAGCGCGAGAAGCGGCGGTCGCAGGACTCCACCGGGCAGGCATAGGGGCGCTCGTGCGGCGGCGTCTTGCTGGGCCTGTTGGGGTACTTGCGCATGCGGCTGGGCTTGATGAGCTGAGACTGGTAGGTGGCATTGAGGGCCTTCAGGTCCTGCGAGCCCGACTGGGTGGCAAAGGCCTTGATGGTGGAGAGTGGAGTGAGGGAGGGCTGCTGGGTTCGGCTCTCCAGGCCCTGGAAGGGCTTCTGGTCTGGGGTGCCCAGGCCCAGGTCCCCCTGCTGCTGCGGAAACAGGTAGTCGGGGATCATGGGGACCTGGAAGCCGCCCTTGGCGGTGGGGTAGGCAGGAGGCGGGTACAGGAGTGCCGCGCCCGCCGCACCAGGGAAGGCCTGGCTCTGAGGCTCAGGGAAAATGTCAGCGTTGGGTGTGGGGAAGGTAGGCGCCGCCGAGTAGATGGGGCTGCTGTCGTTGGAGGGCACGGCGCAGCTCAGGGGTGGGCTCTGGGAGGCCGAGGATGAGGAGGACGAGGACGAGGAGGAGGCCGAGGCTGAGGAGGCCGCTGGAGATGGCGCCGAGGACGAGGCCGAGGCCGGAGGGTTGGTCATGCTCACGAGGCCACTGACCAGGCTGAAGAGGGGCTCGGGCCACAGGGTGTTGCCACTGTTGGGCGCGGGCTCCAGCGAGAAGCGGCCGGTGTAGGTGATGGGGGGCAGCCGCGTGGTCTGGCTGGGGTAACTGGTCTCCACCAGCGCCTTGTCGCTATTCAGAGAGATGTCGGGGAAAGACTCTGGCAGGAGAGACAGAGGATGGAGGCCCGGTTACCGGACAGCAATCCCTGGCGGACGAGGACGACCCCAGCTGCCAGACAAGAGGTCGCGCGGCCACCACCGACTCCCGAGCTGGTTAATAATTGATAGCAGTCGATTGCAATGTTCCTGGCCCGGCTCCAGCGCCAGGGCCCATTGCAACAACAGCTGACGCAAACACGGAGGATCCCCCTCCACTGCGGCTCCCAGCGATGCGCAGCGGCGGCTGCGCGGGCGAGGATTCCCGCGGGCGCGCCCCCGGCCTCGGATGCCGGCCCTTCCTTGGGAACAGGCGGCAGGCAAGGCAAGGCTTTCTGCATGGGGGCGCAGCGCTGCTCAGCAAAACAAGCCCCCCCCACACCCCGCGGCTGCCCGCTCCACCCACCCACGCAGCTCCGGAGCTCTCCACGCAGAGCCAAAGCTCGCTCCTCTGCGCGCCGCGCGCCGCGGACCAGGGCAGGGGTGTCCCAGGTGTCCCTCTGACCACCTGACCCTGGACACACGAGTAGGAGAAGGGAAACCCCGGTCGCATCCCAAGGCCCCAGAGCACTCCTGCGGGTGAGCGACCGGACGGCAGGACGGTGGCGTAGGCCCCGGCTTACCTGCGGTCAGGTGCTCGTAGGGCTGGTCGCCCGTCTCCCCCTGAGGGTTGAAGGCGCTGCTGCTGCTGCCGCTGCCGCTGCCGCCCCCTCCACCTCCACCGCCCCCGCTGCTGCCGCCGCTGCTACCGCCGCTGCCCTCTGGAGCCCCGGCGGCCCCGAGGAACTGGGGAGCCCCGTTGCTCAGCAGCAGCATCTCCTCCAGCTTGGGGTAGTTGTCCATGGTGGGCGAATGGGGAAAGGAGCCGAAGGGGTCGGAAATCTGCAGCGGAGACATCAGCTGCATCTCGGCCTTGGCCGCGGCCATCCCGAACCGGCGGGCGGACGGCAGAGCTGGTGTCGGGGCGGATGCGCGCAGCCCGGGGCCGCCGCTGCCGGGGACACACTCGTGGGGGCCCAGCCCTGTCACATGCGGGGCGCACTGGGGCGAGCGCTGCGGGGTCCCGGCTCGCCCTCGCCGCGGGCGGGCGTGGACGCGGCGCGGTTGCAGAGCTGGGCAGGGGCCGGTCCTGCGGCGGCGGCTGGTGGCGGCTGGCGGCGGCTCCCCAAGTTCTGCGCGCTGGGATCTCTCGCGGCTCCCCGGATCCGCTTCTATTTGAAGGGTCTGTAACAGCACGGGCCCGCCTCCGGCGTGACGTACATGGCCATATTTGGGAAGCAGGAAGCCCTAATATGGCAGGACCGGCCGGGAGGACCCGGAGTGACGTGAAGCCCCCTTTCGGAGAGCTGGGAGCGCCTCCGTCCCGCACCGGGGCCCCGCGCCCGCTCCCGCATCCCGGGCGCTGAGGCTCCAGAGCAGCCCCCGGGCCAGAGCCACAAGCCCGGGCCTCCCGGACTCCGGCCGCTCCGGAGTTCCCAGCTTGCCCCCGCCCCTTCCCTCCGCCTTCTCCCCTCCTCCCCGCGCCGGAAGCGGCCGGACCATATCTGGCCGCTCCAAATAAGGCTCTGCCCAAATAAGGGCTGTTCCGGCGGGGGATCCTTCCTGCTCCTTATATGGTGTTTCCGGGTCGCTGCCGGTTGCTCCCTCGCTCCCCCCCTCCTCCCCGGGTCCGAGCTGGGAGCCCGAGCGCGCGCGCAGGGGCCAGGGACGCCCGGGCGGGGAGGGCGCGAGGCGCGGAGCGCTGGGCGCGCGGCCGCTCCGGCGGCTCCCGGGCGCGAACTGGGCTGGGGAAAGCCGGACCTGGAGCGGGGGCGAGGGCGAGACGGGCCAGGGTTCTGCGGCTGTCATCCAAGGCCCGCCCGCCCACCTCGGGGACCGTGGGAGCGAGCGGGTAGCGGAGGGGAGGAGCGGCTGGGCTGGCGGGGGCAGAGGCCGCCCAGGAGGGGCGGAGCCTTGACCTCGGGCCTGGACCAATGACACGGCCACTTTCCAGGTGTCGCCTTGGAAACTGAGGCCAGGGAACGCAGCGCCCAGTGTTTTGGGGCACCGCTTGGCAGTGGGGCGCCTGCTTCCTGGCCACCAATCGGGGTCTGAGACCCTCAGCGCCACCCAGAACCGAAAACCTGCTCCCTGTTCTCCGTCTGAAAAGAACACACCTTTGGGAGGGGGGCGGACTGGGGGCCTCGATTGACCTAGGAGAGACCCGAGTGTGTCCCCAGCGGGAGCTAGTGGTTTGGGGAGGGACGCGGGGGCGCTTCCCCACTTTTACCCAGCCTAGTTGGGGGCGGCGCGGACGCGGCGGGACCTTGAAGAGGGGGGTTCCCTGCGGGATGCCTGGGGACCCCAGGCTTGGCGCGAAGAGAGGCCCTGGCGGGAGGCTCGGTGCTGCCCCCTGGAGGTCCCCGCTCCGGCGTCGGCCCCCGGCCCCCGGCCGAGCGGGCTCTTCCGCCGCCTCCACGCTCCCCCTCCCGCCCTGTGCTGGGCGCGCAGCCAAGCCTGGCCGGGGGAGCCTTCGACGCAGTGCGCGCGAACTGAGCAGGCGCCGCGGCCCGGGCTCTCCCTGCAGTCTCCGGGGAGGCGCCGCTGCCGGGGCGCCCAGGCTGCGGGATGACACTCCCCTCCCTGAGCCAGGCCACGGGCGGGGGCGCTGGGCGGAACGCTTCCCCAGGTCTCCCGGGAGCGAGCGGCGAACAGGGAAGCCCTCCCCGCCCCCACCTCGCAACCAAATGCGCACTCCGAAGGAAACAGGCATTCCGGGAAGGGAAGGCTCGTGCTCTCGCTGCAAATCCAGGGAGGTGCCGTTTTTTCTGAATTTAAGAAGAAAGCAGAGTGTGTGTGTGTGGAAGGAGCGTGCTGACAGCCCCAGGAGGGAAGCCCAGGGCCAGGGAAGTTTTAGGGCGATGGATGGAATTCTCTAGGGCTTCGTACCTGCGTCTCTACTTCTCCCCACCCCCACATTTTCTTACAAAAATCGACTTAAAGAATCTGGCAATGAACCAGGACTCCCCGGTTCTTAAGCACCCCCCCTCATTTGCGTGGGCGAGGCGGGAGGGGGGCTTTTCCTGCTGCCCACCGAGTTGTCCATTAGGGGCAGGCCCCTGGTGCGGTGTAGGACGGCAAGGCAGGGCAGGGTCAGAGAGTGGCTGTCTGAACGCTCGTTTTTTGCCCCTCCCTGGCCACAGCAGTTTATCCCACTTTAGTCTGTAATAAAGGGGATGGCATTGGTTGTTGTGGAGATGAAACCCACAGGAGCTCCCATCTGTGAAATCCCAAAGCCCACCTCTGCCTGACAGCTGAGGTTGTATCAGTGGCTACTGTTATTTTCGGGGGCTTTGGACTCTGGCATCACCCACAGTTCACACCCCACCCCCATCCTGAGTCTCTAAGGAAACTCCAGTGACCCTTTTCTGGAAAACTGTCCAGAAACCAATCCTAACGCAGAGATGTGTCCCTAAGAGCTGATCTGGGTCTCTACTGCACCATTTCCTACAGCAGATTGTTTTCAACCTTGACAGGTGCAGCAAAATCACCATCTTCCTGAAACTGTGGGTGCTAGAATGGAGTAGGCACCTCATCCTGGGATGCTCCTTGGGCTTTTCGAGAACCTCCTCTTCCCCCTCCTACAGCTAGGGCAAACTGTTGCCGTGTGACTGGACTGTGCAAGCCGACCTAAGGTATCTTCAGGCCCTTGTCCAGCTAGGCATGGAAGTGCTTGCAGTCCACACCTTTGGTTTTGCGTGCCCACCATCAATTCCCCTTTGTTTTCTTAACTGTTCCTAGGACGGTAACTTCTTTTGGGGAACCACCGCAATCCATGGGTTGAGGGACTATACCCTCACCCTAGGTCTCGGAGGAGCTTGTAACCCAGGCCTGGCCATCCATCTAGGTTGCTCCTCCAGCTAGGAGCACGTCTTCTCCCTGGCCACAGGGTTGGGCACAGGACCTCAGCCAAGCCAATGAGAATCGTCCTGGGGCTTTTTCTAGAGCTCTTGGGAAAAAGGAATTCTCATCCCCAGTTAGCAGTAAACTAACTCCAGCAGATTTACTGCTGGAGGGGGCAGAACAGCCTGAGAAAGCCAGTGAGGGGAAGCTGGAGAGGACACAGAGCGTAAGCCCCTAGATTCTGCTTGGGCTTTTTGTTAGGCCGTCGAATTCCCTTTTTGATAAAGTAACGCAGCCTCAGTTCAGCTTCTGTTGCTCATAACACAACAGGTTCCGACGATGCACCTGTTATCAACAGCAGCACCAACTTTCTATTGCTTGCCATGAGGGCTTCTCACAGGCAAGGTCTGGGAATCACACCTACAGCAGAGCCTCTAAGGAGCTTGCAGTTGGGCGAATGGGAGCCCCGGGGTCTGTGTTAAAAGAGCATGGGAAAGAAGAGGCCCCATTAGCCAGCGAAAGTCAGAAATGCAACAGGGCACAGGAATGAGAGGAGGGCAGGGACCATGATGAGATTCTAGAGGAGAGTGAACTTGGGGAGCACCAACTTGGGGGGGGAGAAGCTATTTCAGGCTAGGATGAGTGGAAGTGAGAGAATGGGCTGCAGCAGACAGGGTTCCTGTTTGGAGGTAGCAGAAGGGAGGGTTAAAGAAAACTTTGATTCTTCCCAAAAAGGTTCATTGGTGGCAGCTGCTCCTATCAGGTGCAGGGCTGTGTCTCAGGGATTGCAAAGAGTATTAGCCCTTGGGGAAACTCATTCACTGGCTGGTGTGGGCAGAAGTAAACAAGACGCAAATAAAAAGAGTAATTTCAGATTATGGAGAGCAGCTTGCATACCAAGGAGGCGAGGGAAGGCATTTGGAGGAGGTGACATTTATACAGAGAAGATGAGAGGACACCGATTCCTCATGGAGGGGTGTGGTGGGGAGAGCATTCGAGGCAAAGGCACAGCCTTGCCAAGGAAAGAGTTCCTGCTGGGGCCAGCCTAGGGCCTCAGGCTCCGGTGTGGGCAGAGCAGCGTCTAGAGCTACACCTCGCTCCCCTTCTCCCTTGTCTGCTCTCCTGGCTCATATGAGGAGAAGATGATCTCAGTCCAGGCCAGCCTCTGCAGGGTAAGTCGCGGGAAGGCACCTTCCTCCCAGGAACAGGGGTGGAGGAACTGGTGAGAAGGCAGGCCTGAGGGTTCCCTCCCTAGCCAGGGTCATTCTGTGGCCTGACTTCTCAGCTGTGGAGCTGGGGGCCTCCAGGACATCCCCTTCACCTCTGGTCTGTCTTTGGCCAATAGCACACTTCTGTCGGCTGCGACTGGGGCAGCAGGGAGGGGTGAAGACGTGGTGACAAGTGTTGGTCCCTCCCAAGGCTCCAGTGAGGGCTTCTGAGCCTTCAACTTTTAGCCAAGGGCCCAGATGGAAGAACTGGTGTGGGGCCTGTGTAAGCCAGCCTGGAGGTTAGGAAGGCCCCGAGCTTCTCCTGCAGCTGACCAAGGGGTGCTTCAGGCTGCCCTCAGACCCTGCCAGCCAGAGCCCTGGGAAAGGTGGGAGCCCCTCAGTGGCTTTTCTGGCCAGAGCTCCCATCTGTGGTCAGACACTCCTTGCAAGGGGAGAGGACCCCAGGGGAGCCATCATGTCCTGCATAACCAGCCTGGGCTGAGCAGGCTGAACTCCCCGAGGAAAACAAACCCCTTTTTCCATTGCCACTTCCTCCTCCTCAGCCCCGGCCACGTCAGCACCCACGTGCACAGCTCAGGCTGTGGTTTGCCATGGCTGTGGCCGGCCCGGGGCTCAGGAAGTGACTCTCGGGTTCAGTCTGGGGCTCTCGTCACACTTTCCAATGACGGCTGATTGGCCTCACTGGAAACATGGAGGCCTTGGCCTTGAATGGGTCTGGGGGCAGCTCTGCTCCCACTGCAGGGAGGACCTTAAGCGGTAAGAAGAAGCCTGAGGGGCCTAGTCATGGACTGGGGCAGAAGGGACATGAAAGGGTGGGGAGACAGGGGCAAAGACGGGGATAAAGCTGAAGTGTGGCACCCTCTCACGTGCTCTGGTGCCAGGGGACAACTCCAGGCCCTAAGACAGAAGGCGGCCCATGCAGAGTGAGACTGAGGCCTGGGCAGACAGGAATGAAGAGGGTGCCCAGGATCCAGGGATGCAGGGGAAAAGACCAGGGAGGATTTGGAGGCAGGTGTTGGGGGAGCTGCCTGAGAGAGTTAGGGTATGGCCTGAGGATGGATGACCAGCTAGGTTAGGCCTAACATGGAGGACTCTGGGGCACAGCAACTTGTGGTGGTAATAGTCTGTCCCCTTGAGGTTCTGTGAGGAAGGGGGGTGGCTGGGTGGAGGGAGATGGGTGCTTGGGGCGGGGGGCGTCTGCCCCTCTCTGTCAGCAAGTGCCCTGCAGGTGCAGAAAGAGGCTGCTGTCCTTGGGTGTCCAGTCCTCTCCCAGGTCTGAGGCTGGAGGACAATCTTTGCTGCCCCCACCCCCAGCAGAGTGTGCGGCAAAGCCAGCCGACTGCAGAAATCTCTGGAAGCTCGTTGGGCAGGAGAGGGAGGGGAGCGTTACATAAGAGCCCACTGATGTGCAGGAAGTCGAGAGCTGCCTTTAGATTAGAACAGCAGCGTTTCCACCCAGCCCAGAAAGGCAGCGACAGCAAGGGCGGTTATTTCTGGCCCCTCACCACCGCCTACTGTGGGGCTGCCTTGCTTCTTGGTGGGTGAGCGTGCATTCTGCAGCTCGGGTTGGGAGGGGGTGGGAGCGGAGGGAAACCCCTGGGGTTACCCTACTCTGGCGCTGGCCTTCCCTCCCCCTCAAGAGACACCAGGGTGCTCTCCGTGGTGCGAGCTTCCTCGGGTTTTCCTCCACCTTGGGATGCACTCCCTACTCCTCTGCCCCCCCCCCCAGCACATTCACTGTGTGACAGGTGTTTGCGTCCAAGGCCATTCTCACTCAGGTCGGGCTCCAGCCATCCGGCTCCTACCAAGAACTGTCCTCCGGGGTCTGGGAATGAGTCAGGCAGAGCTTGCACTCTGCAGGTTTCTTGAGTGCAGGCGGCTGGGGGAGGCAGACATGGCGACAGATGACACCCAGCAGTTCTCTATCGACATCATCTCTGGTCCAGGCATTGAGAGTACAGAGAAGTAAGGAGGTCCCCCCTCCTACAGCCCAGTGAGGGAGTCAGGTGAGGGAAACAGTGAAGTGGCTCTCCCAGGGGAGCACTGTGAGGGTGGGAGCCCCTAATGCTGCTCCCACTCACTGAAGTGCTTCCCCAGCAGTCCGAGCTCCAAACTTGCCACTTAGGGATAACTGCAGGAGGCTGGGGGTTGGGGAAGGGCAGGTGGGAGACCCACGGGCAACTGTGCCATGGTCCAGGAGAGTGAGATTTGGGTGTATGAGCGGTGCAGCAGCCGCTTCGGGGCCTCGCAGGGACAGGCAGAAAGGCAGCAAGAAGAGTGACTCCCAAATTTGCTGACAGGCAGCTCAGCGCAAAGGAGTATCCGTTCCCCTGGGTACCATGGTGACAGGGTTGGGGGAGGGCCCCCTTTCTTCTTCCTCCTCCAACCACTCTCCTATGGATTTCCCCCAAATGGGAAGCCTGTTTTAAGACAAAGTCAAACGAGTGAAGAGGCAGCTGGCACTCAGCACCAGGAGGAAGAGCTTCGTCTAGATGATCAGATTGCCAAGGAGCAACAGGAGGAGAGAGGCCCAGCTCCTGTCCCCAGGAACAGCTGAGACAGGCTTTGCTTTGTCCTGGGCAGAGGCAGCACTGCCGTACTGACCGGCAGGCAAAGAAAGGAGGGGAAGGTCTTTGGGACTTAGAGCAGCCAGTTTTTCCCCAGGGTCCAGTTGTAGAGAGCGCTATCATAGCAAATGATGGAGTTTTATTTATTTTTTTTTTGTAAGATAAAAGGTTATTTATTTGAAAGGCAGAGTTACAGAGAAGGAGACACACATACACACACACACAAAATCTTCCATGAACTGGTTCACTATCAACTAGTTCACTTTCTAAATGGCGGCAATAGCCAGAGGTGGGCCAGACTGAAGCCAGGGCCTGGGTGCATGGGCCCAAGCACTCAGGCCATCTTCTGCTACTTTCCCAGGCCCATTAGCAGGGACCTGAATCAGAAGTGGAACATTTGGGACTCCAGATTGTACTCATATGGGATGCCCACTGCGCCACAGCTCCAGCTCCCTGATGATGATGTCTTTTTTTTTTTTAATGATTTATTTATTTAATTGAAAGGCAGAGTTACAGAAAAGCAGAGGCAGAGAGAGATAGAAGGGTCTTCCACCCACTGGTTCACTCCCCAGATGGCCCCAATGGCTGGAGCTGTGCCCATCCGAAACCAAGAGCCAGGAGCTTCTTCCGGGTCTCCCACGCAGGTGCAAGGGCCCAAGGACTTGAGCCATCCATCTTCTACTGCCTTCCCAGGCCATAGCAGAGAGCTGGATTGGAAATGGGGCAGCTGGGACTCGAACCGGCGCCCATATGGGATGCTGGTACTGCAGGCGGTGGCTTTACCCGCTACGCCACAGCGCTGGCCTTGATTGATGGTGATGATGATGTCTTTAAGCTAACACTAAACTCAGTGTCTTTTACATTTTAATTTAACTAAAATCTCTACTTAAAATTTATCATTTTAATCATTTTTACAATTCTGTGGCGTTAAGAACATTCACTATTTCCACCATCTGTTACCAGAACTCTCTCATCTTCCAAACAGCAACTTGTACTCACTGAACAACAACTGCCCCTCCGTCCGCAAACCTCTGTTGCGGCTCCTGTCTCTGACAATTTGACAGCTCTCAGAAACGCACACGAGTGAAGTCACAAAATGCAGGTCCTTGTGTACTGGGCCTCCTTCCTGGTTTTCCCCTTTGTCAGTATGGCAGTGTGTGTCCAAATGCTGATCCTCGTTAAGGCTGAATGATATTCCATTGTATGTGTGTGCTGCATTTTGTTTATCCATTCATCTACTAGTGGGTAAAGGGCTGCTCCTGCCTTTTGGCTATTGTGTGAATGAGTGACACTGCTGTAAACATCAGTGTGCAAGAATCTGTGGGCTCATCTTAAGTCAGCATCTATAGATACTAACCTACAGCTACGGCTAGGGGGATTACAGTCAGATTTAGGAAGAACTTCTGCTGTCCTACTACCAGTAGTCAAAGCAGTAACATCTCCCTCCTTGATGGTTTTAATAACCAGAGACTTCTCCGTGTGCCCTAACCCTCCCCTGAGACTTAAGGTAATGCCCTGGTATAGAAAGAGGCTTTAGGGGTCACTCTGGGGCCAGAGCTCTGGGTGTCTTATTTTTAGAGCTGGATAGTAGGGGGTTTATGATTTCCTGCTGGGCTCTGGGTGTCTCTGCCACCCCCACCCCAAACTCAGACCCAAGTTTCTTCTTTCCCTGGCAACATCCAGGCTCTCTCACTTTTTCTCTTCCAGGCTAAATTGGGAGTGTGAAGCTGCTCTTCTTCCCAATTTAGCATTTGAATTAAAGTGAGAACTGAATGTGGCTGGAAAGCTGGCTCCCATCTGTGTGTGTGAGAGGAAACTAGGAGAGCAAGTGAGCAGGCTCAGGCTGGGGGAAGTGCAGCGAGGGCAGCCCTTCTGAGCAGCTCCAGTCTAGGGCAGACACCATTCTCAGGGGTAGGCAAACACCGGGCGGAGAGATATTGACCATTGACGGGTTCTTTCAACAAGAGTGGGAGAATGCTGCAGGGACGCCATTCAGGCATCCTGCAGAAACGTGCCTGGTGTGTGCCAGGCCCCGTGCTACCGTCTGGGCAAACAGCAAACCAGCTGTACTCAACGGCTTTCACCCAGCACTTAGCCTGGCAGGGAAACAGACTAAGAAATAGGCAACGACCAAACAGGGTGATGCGTGCTGTCAGCGGGGAAGGACAGATGTGGAGGGGTCTGGAGGGGCGTCTGCCAGCTGGGGTGGGGTAGCCTGGGAAGCTGTGTCTGAGCTGAGATCTGAAGTGTATCTAGGAGCTGACCTGGTGGAGAACACACGTGCCTTGGAAAGAAGAAACTGTGGGTGTCGAGGTTTGAGTGGACTCGGTTTCTGCAGACGGCAACTGGGTCTGGGTGAGCTGGCCTCTAGAGAGCTCAGGAGGGCTCAGGAGCTTCCCCTGCTGCCTGTTCCCCACCTCCTCCTCTTCTCCCGGATGAGAGTGATCTGGACCAGAGAAGTCTGCTTGGGCTCCAGACAGTCCAGGTGGGGCCTGGAAGGCTGTAGTCACCTTCTGAACTGGTCACTTGCAGAACAGGGCCTGGCAGAATGGAGGAAATGGGATGTTGATCTCATCGTGGGAAACCAAGCTGTCCGAGAGGGTCTCTGCTTGGCTCAGCATATCCCGTGCTTCTCAGGGGGCTAGCTGAGCTGATCTCTGGGAAAACCCTCTTCTTTTTAGCTGACAGGACTAACCAGTAATTCTGGCTGAGATCGGAATGGGGCAGAATCTTGAAGAAGGAAGCCTCTGTTGGCTGACACAGAAAGAGCCATCTGGGGGTCACGTATTTCCCCACTGGCACTTGAGTTCCCAGTTGACGGGCACAGCTAAGGGATGCAGGTGTAAAACCTGCCATCAATATTTCAAGCAGCATTATTTATTGATCACTCTTCTGGCTGGGACAAAAGCAGAGTGTAACTTATAGGGGATGTAGGCCTGGTGGGGTCAGCTGGGGAAAGAGGTCAGGGAAAGGTTAGGTGGTTCAGAGGCCCCACCACAGGCCCTGGCAAGGACACTTCGGGGTTCCAGGGTCTGCTCTCTCATTTCCACTCCACGGTACCTGGGTTATTTTAAAGGAAGAGGCAGAGGGCAAGGGAATCTGGAGCAGGCCCAGAACTGCCATGGTGGCCACCGGTAGACTACATCCTAGGAATAGGCCAGTGTGTGTCAGTCTCCCTCTGGGCCCAGCCCTCCCCACCCCAGCCCTGCCCTCTTCATTTCCTGTGGGTCTTTGTCCTCTCATGATCCCCAGATCAGCTCCAGCAGCCTGTCAAGATGCACTTTCAGAAGCCCAGGGTGGGTGCCCACCCAAGGTTGGCCTGGCACCGTCCCAGCTCAGGGTACACCCCGTGCTTTGTGTGCAACAGGCTGGGCTTGGCAGGAGACTGCTTGGAACCCTCTACTGTCCTGTACACCCTCAAGGATTCAAGGATGTTTTCTTTACCATCTCCAGCTCTAGGGAGAGGAGCACGGGGCGCACTGCTCAACAAACCCTGAGCCACCGGCTGCAGGAGGGAATTGTCCCTGCCTGCCTGTGCCCATGGATGCCTGCATCGGGAGGGAGCTGCGCCATCTAGTGGCCTTTTGTCTCCTTGCAGGCTCTGCACCACCCTTGCTGCCTCCTGCCTAGATTTGGGACTTCCTTGCAGACAGGACCCACTCCCAATGCTGGGACATGTGGTTCCCTCCGGCTCCACACAGACCTGACCCAGTTCAGAGAAAGAAAGAAACGCTAGGGGAGTTTGGGAGGGAGAGGATCATGTACTGGGTGAAATTTAAGGGACTGGGGAAGCCAGCAGGGGCTTTTGGCTTGGAAGTAACCGCAGCCTTCATCCTGGATGCTGACCACAACCCAGCGCTCCAGGCCACTCCCTGCTCCCTCTGCCAGTGCTGCCTCCTTCCAGGCGAGCAAGGCTGGACAGAGCTCAGCTGATTTGCAGAGCTGGTGGAGGCTGGATGGAACTGCTGCTGGCTTTCCTTTGACGTCACAGCCTGGAAATCCCATTTTAAGCAGGTTCCATGGGTGTGGGGCACCCACAAGAAAGGGAGGGGGAGCCAGCTGAAGTTGCGCCAGGACTGAAGCTATTCCAGCCAGGAGCCTTGGGCCTGGAGGGCTGCCCAGTGTCCCCCAGGAGGCCTACATGCAGAGCTCCAGCCCCAGCTCCCTGCCCCCAGCCCAAGTGAATACCTCTCAGAGTCCCTGGGGGTCCAGGCATGGATCTAGGACCCTCTCCACAGCTCTGGCCACACAATTCTGTTCTCCACTCCCCTGTCCAGGAGAGATCTACTGAGGCAAAGCCTTCTAGAAGGGCAGGTGGCTCCAGGGTATGGGGAGACAGTGAGAGGTCCCCTGGACCCAGATGTGTCCTGCCGGCCAGCCTGCTCCCAGGGGCCTTTCCATCCATCCTTTTTGTCACCCTCCGCTTCTCTCCTCTCTCCTCCTGCAACACAGGGGGCAGGCCCTGTGCCCACAGTTCTAGAAACCGGCATGTTTCCATGGCAACAGACCAAGGCGCTTAGCAATCTGAGCATGTACCTGTCAACATTGAGAAACCCAAATGTGTACAGAGTGCCTGGCAGTGCTGAACCTCACAGTGATCCCCTTAGCTATGATGGTGCAAGTACACACCTGAGTGTGAGCGTGTGTGTGTGTGTGTGTGTGTGAGATAAGCAGATGAGATTCAGGTGAACAGTGCCTAATCTGGTTTACTGACCATATGGAACCTACTAGCATGGGCTGCTGCATCTTGGTTTCTGGAGATCTCTCTAGAACAAATCTGTTCCTTGGCACCTTCTGCTTTCTGATGGAGAAAAGGGCCAATTTCTCAGAGACCAGTGCTGCAGGCAGTGACCTTCAGAAGAGCTGGGAAGAGGGCTGGTTGACCGGAGGACACCAGGGGAGTCTAAAGGGTCATTTCACCTCTTGCTCCTACTTTGACCTCGAGTTCAGGAGGTTTTTGAGTAGACTGGCCCGAGTGTAGCAGGTGGACATGTCCCATGCTACCAGGGAAGAAGAGGGGAGACTGACAAGCAGCATTTTCCAAAACTTGTGGTCCAGAGCCTGGGCCCAGGACCCCACTCACACCCTACCCCCATGCTATGCTCTGGATCCTCCGTTTGTGCCCCCAAGGCTGAGCTGCTCTTTCCCTCCTTGCCCCTCCACTCTTTGCCTCTGTTGACCTCTCTTGTGTCACTGCCACTGCTCCTCTGCCACCCGTTCCCTTCTCCTGGGCCCCAGCTTCTGGGATCTCATCTGCAGCTAACTGCTGCTTGGCTCCTGGTGGTCTTGGCTCGACCTGCCCTGGGCTCGCATCTCATGCCCTGCAGCCCTTTCTCTTCTGCAACCTAGGCCAGCAGTTCAGGCCTTGTTCCCTTCCTTCCTCAGGGTGTGCCTCTTCGGTCCCAGCCCTTGGTGCCCTCTCTTGTGTGTGCCTGGGAGCGATGGGGCTGTTTTCTGCATAGCCCCTTTCTTGGCTTCCTAATCTCTGCCTCTTCCCTCAACATTCTGTGTCTCTGGCTTAACCCCTTGGCGTCTTTTGGCCTCTCTAGGCATAGTGACTGCCCAAGCCCCAGCAGCCCTTAGCCATTCTCTGGGGCCTTTGTTCCCATAGTCTGTATCTCTCTGTGGGATACCAGAAGGTCCAACTCGAGTCTTGGGGTGGGCATTTAGCACAGTGGTTACGATACTGCTTGAGATGCCGACATCCCATATCAGGTCCCTAGGTTCGAGTCCCCATTCCACTTCCAATCCAGCTTTCTGCTGATGTTCTCCCTGGGAGGTAGTAGATCCTTTCCACCTAAGTGTGAGCCCAGGTGGAATCCTGGCTCCTGGCTCCCTCCTGGCCCAGCCCCAGCTGTTACAGGCATTTGCAGAGTAAACCAGCAGATGGAATACCTCTTGCTCTGCCTTTCAAACAAATAAATGGTTTTTAAAAATTATTTCTTATAAAAAAGCCTGATTTTGGGGGTTGCAGCCTCTGGCTCACATTTTTTTTTTTTAAAGATTTATTTATTTACTTGAAAGGCAGAGTGACAGAGCAAGCGAGAGACAGAGATAGAGAGAGGTCTTCCATCCATCCACTGGTTTATTCCTCAAATGGCCACAACAGCAGAGACTGGGCCAGGCCAAAGCCAAGGGCCAGGAGCTCCATTCAGGTGTCCCAGTTGGGTAACAGGAACTCAAATACTTGAGCCAGAGGCTGCTTCCCAGGTGCATTAGTAGGAAGCCGGATTGGAAATGTGAACCAACATTCCAATATGGGACACAGACATGCCAGGAGGCAGACCGACCTGTTGTGCCACAACACCCGCCCCCTCTGGCCCTTAAGTCTTAGCCTCTTAGGCCCCTGGCCTTATCTTGAATGCCCATACCATTTCCCCTTAAAGAACCAGCTCAAGCCTATCTCTTCCCTGGAGACCAGAGCTCCCAGGGTTTGGTCTGCTTCTCCGGCCCCCACCCCACATCCCATAGTTAGGTCTTGCTAATTCTTTTTTTTTTTTTTTTTTGACAGGCAGAGTGGACAGTGAGAGAGAGAGAGACAGAGAGAAAGGTCTTCCTTTGCCGTTGGTTCACCCTCCAATGGCTGCCGTGGACGGCGCGCTGCGGCCGGCGCACCGCGCTCATCCAATGGCAGGAGCCAGGTGCTAGGTGCTTTTTCCTGGTCTCCCATGGGGTGCAGGGCCCAAGCACTTGGGCCATTCTCCACTGCACTCCCGGGCCACAGCAGAGAGCTGGCCTGGAAGAGGGGCAACCGGGACAGAATCCGGTGCCCCGACCGGGACTAGAACCCGGTGTGCCGGCGCCGCAAGGCGGAGATTAGCCTGTTGAGCCATGGCGCCGGCCTAGGTCTTGCTAATTCTTACTTGGATCCTTCTCTCCTGTCAGCCAAGGGAGGCAAGAACAGTGCTCAGAGGCCAAAGTCAATGAGGTGCCAGCGTTCGGTTTATTGGCTCATCCAATGCTGAAGGTCCAACGAGCACCCTCTTTCCAAGGATTTGGGAGCTCTGGCTGGCTCCTGCATTCTCGTCTCCTCCCAGGTTCTTCCTGACCTGACTGATGCCATGGCAGAAGCTGCAGCAGGATGTGGGGTGGAGCCTGGCTCATACAGGGCCAGTCTGCTTGGCACAGCAAGGGGACATGAGGGCCGTGGGGGAGGGGGCCCCAGTCCCGAGGGGTGGAGGAGTTCAGCACAGGGGTGCTGCGGGAGTGGGGGAGTGGGATCCCTCAGAGCCCCCTTCTCTGAAGGGCTGGGGTCCTCTGAACTCAGAGACTAGGAGGCAGGGAGGGGAGGGATGAAGGGAAGGGAGGAGGAGTGGCCAGCTGCTGTGGGGCTGAGGGTAGGAGGAGTGACAGGAGGAATGAGAGTCCAGCCCAGCCCTGGGGAGCCACGCCCAGCCATACCACAGCCCCGGGGACACCCACCTCCCAAGGGGACACACAGCACATGCCAAGCCTGCTGCAGCTCTGGCCTGGCCCTGTTGGTCATTTGAGCCCACGCTGACCCCCGCCCTCTGGTCACAAGGGCAGCCTGCAGCCCCCTTTTCTCGCAGGCACCTTCAGGCCCAGCCTTGGTCCATCTGGGCGGTGGCCTGTGCTGCTCCAACCCACGGAGAGCAGTGGGGGTGTGGTGGGACCTCAGAGAAGGGAATGGCCATGGTCTTCAGCAAGGCACTGGGTGGGCGGGGGCAGGGCTGCCACGGGGAGAAGGGTGGGGCGGGCCGAGGAGCCCCCGCCTCCCTGGGTGGCTCCGTGCTCAGGCCCTGGGCCAGCCTCTACCCCCAAACCCTATAGCTGGGCCCACCTTCCTCTTTTCCAAGCCCCCCTCCCGCCCCGCCAGAGGAGTGGCCCCTCTGGACAGGCACCAGAACTGGCCGTGGGAGGGGACCCAGGGGCCTGAGAGAGCCAGGCCAGCAGCACAGCTTGGAGCAGGGGCTGGGCTCCGGCCCACCCGGAGGCTTCCTTCTGGCTCAAGCCGAGTCACCCCCGCCCACGGGCTTCTTCTTGGGCCTTGTCTTCAGAGTCTTGGAGGCCGGTGGCTGTGAAGGGAAGGCGAGGGGCAGCTCAGCCAGAGCTGCACACTCTCCACCTCCCCAAGCTCTGGCCCAGGCTCTCACCTCAGCTTTGGGCACTTTTTTGATGGATTTGACCCTCTTGGGGGCCTTGTCTCCCACATCCTCCTCAGAGGCCTCTGTCCGGGGATCTGCCTGGTTGGTGCTCGGCCTCAGACTCAGGGCGGGGTCATCTGTTCGAAGGGCAGAAGCAGAGCAGGGCTCCCGGGGTCTCTGCTCCCTGGCCTCCTTGCCCTTCAGCCCCACCCTCACTCAGCCCCAGGTCCTGGCGGTACCTAAGTCCTCGATGGTGTCCAGCAGGCTGCCGGGGCCTGGTCGGAGGCGGCTGTCGGGCGCCTGCAGGGGCAGCGCATCCTCGTCCCGGATCAGGGTCAGGTCCTGCATGCTGAAGCTTCGGAGCTTCTCCGACAGCACCCCCTGGCCCTAGGGTCACCACCACGCACCGCGAGAGCAGGGGCAGGGGCGGGGTGGGGACAGAGGTCACCAGGGCGGCGGCAGCTGCCCCCAGGCTCAGAGCCTCCCTACACAGTCATCACCGAGGCCTAGGCAGTGCTGAGAGTCGGGGGCTGTGCTGCCCCTTTGGACTGAGGAGGAAACTCAGGCCGGTCAGTGGAAGTGACTCAGCTGGAGGGTGGCACAGCCAGGGCTGTAACCCTGAGTTTCAAAGGCCCAAAGATAGGCTGGGTGCCCAGGGGCCCTGCCCTGGGGCACATGATGGACCCCAGGGGGCCCGTGGGAGTACGGGCCCGCCCCCATCTCACCTTGGTAGCAGCCGTGACAGCGGCATTGGCGGCAAGGTTCAGGCCCCTCTTGCCCACCCTCATCATGGTCTCATAACTCTTGTCTCGGGCCTGTGTGATGTACTCGTCGATTTCCTGAGCAGGGTAGGGGAAGGAGGAGGAGGTGAGAGGTGGTGCTGCACTAGGGGCCCTGCCCGACCCTGGCTCACCCCTGGACACAGGCAGTGTCTGCTCCTGAAGGCTGGGGCCCTGCCAGGTCTCTCCAGGCTCTGGGCACCCAGAGGGGCAGGGAGGTACGCGGCTGAGAGTAGGGACCAACCTTCTCCTTGTTGGACAGGGTTGGGTGCACGAACTTGCGGTAGAGCACGCTGGAACCCTTGGTGTAAGGAGACAGCAGCCATATCACGAAGGCGATCTTGAGCTCGAAGTAGAAGGGGAACCTGTTGGGAGACGGGCAAGCGCAGAGCACAGGGCAGGGAGTCAGGAGGGCACACCCCCTCACCTCTCACTGGGCTGGGTCATTGCTCACCCCGAGGGTGGGAGGGAAGCAGGTGACCCCGGAAGGAATTTCCTGCTGGAGTGGCTCTCCTTGCCCTCTCCCTCCTGCAGAAGACCCCCAGCTCCTCGGCTCTGGGTCAGCACCCAGGCCTGGGCCCCTGCAGCCCTCAGCTCCTTCTACAAGCCAGAGTCTTCCAGGCCTGCCGTGTCCTCACCCAGCCCTTGCAAAGCTCTCTCCTGTGCTGGGGTCACACGGCTTCTGAAATGCCTTCATTTATTTATTTATTTATTTTTGTTTAAACAGGGCCTCTTTTTAAAAAATTTATTAATTTATTTGAAAGGCAGAGAAGGAGAGAGATTGATCCTCCACCTGCTGGTTCACTTTCCAAATGCAGATGGGGATTGGGGCTGGGCCTGGCAGAAGCCAGCAGTCCCTTCCACGTGGGTGGCAGGGACCTGGTGACTGGAGCCATCACTGCTGCCTCCCAGGGTGCACATTAGCAGGAAGCTGGGACAGGGAAGCCAGCGGGTGTCAACCCCAGGCACTCCGATACATGACGTCATCAGTCCAAGTGGCATCTTACCTGCTATGCCAATGTCTGCCCCCCAAAAAAAAAATGATTTGAAAGGCAGAGAGAGAAAGAGATCTCCCATCTACTGGTTCACTCCCCAAATGCTGACAAAAGCCAGGGCCAGGCAAGGACAAT
Organism: Sylvilagus floridanus; assembly: GCA_949820135.1. Classification (NCBI taxonomy): domain Eukaryota; kingdom Metazoa; phylum Chordata; class Mammalia; order Lagomorpha; family Leporidae; genus Sylvilagus; species Sylvilagus floridanus. The sequence goes on along the minus strand of OX463241.1, from coordinate 24,415,589 downwards.
GTCAGGAACCTGGAACTCAACCTGAGTTGAGTCACTGTGTGGCAGTGACCCAAGTCTCCCAGGTTATGCATCAGCAGGAAGCTGGAATTGGAAGTGGAGCCACGACTTGAACCCAGGGACCCTGATCTGGGGTGCAGGTTCCTGAGTGGTGTTTTAACCACTGTGTCAGATGTGCACTCCAACCCTCAATTTGTAAGCCCCGGCTTTCCTAATCTCCTTCCTCTGCTAGCATTACTTTGCTCAAACACAAGGACTTATCTGCAATCAAAATGATCTTTAGTCCATGACCCCCAGGACAAGTCTCTTCCCTTGGCTTGCAATGTGGTGGCTAATCCTTTTTTCTTTTCTTTCTTTCTTTTTTTTTCTTTTTCTTTTTCTTTTTTTTTTTTTTACAGGCAGAGTGGACAGTGAGAGAGAAAGACAGAGAGAAAGGTCTTCCTTTTGCCGTTGGTTCATCCTCCAATGGCCGCCGCGGCCAGCACGCTGCGGCCGGCGCACTGCACTGATCTGAATCCAGGAGCCAGGTGCTTATCCTGGTCTCCCATGTGGGTACAGGGCCCAAGCACTTGAGCCATCCTCCACTGCACTCCTGGGCCATAGCAGAGAGCTGGTGGAAGAGGGGCAACCGGGACAGAATCCGGTACCCTGACTGGGACTAGAACCTGGTGTGCCGGCACCGCAAGGCGGAGGATTAGCCTGTTGAGCCTCAGCGCCGGCCCTAATCCTTTTTTCTAAGAGCCATGTGCACATTCAGTAAAGGTTTCTGAACACCTCTTCCCTGGGCTCAGAGCGCTCATACATACACTGCCTAATGGTGCCGGAGGAGAACACCTCGGAATTGCAAGCCTCCAATGTTGACAGCACTGAATCTCACGCCTCTTTGACAGATGGGGACCCTGAGGCTGAGAATTGCTACCTGGGAAGCTTGACAGAGCAGGGTTCCTGAGTCACCCGTGGCGCTTTGCTGCCACCAGGAGGAGAAGCAGGGGCTTGGGCCTGCGCTCGCTCTGCCGATCAGGTCAGCACGGAGGGCGTGGAGGCCCCTGCACTGGGTCTCAGTGGCCTGCTGGGCCTGGGCAGACAGAGGCGGGGAGGGGGCGCTGGGCCTCACCAGGAGAGCACGATGTCGGTGAGCGTCTCGGCTGTGGTGAAGAAGGCGAAGACGATCCAGTACATCATCCACTTCACCTGAGGGAACAGGGGCACTGTCAGTGGGGGCTGGGCTGGAGGAACCCCCCACCCGGGGTCCCCAGTGCGGCTTGCTGATCGTGACAAGTCTGCAGGCAACACCCGGGAGCCCCGCTCTGCCTCAGCTACGGCAGGAAGGGGCGCCTGGGACCTCACTTCCTGGGGCATCAGGTCACCCGGCGACCTCCTCTGCTCCAGGGTCCCGTTGGTGGCACAAAGGCCCCACGTGAACAAGCCCGCTGCTCTCCCCTCTCTTGCCTGTGTGGAAGGGTCACCCACTCACATATTCCTTCACGTTCTTTGTCTTCACGGCCTTGTAGGAAGAATAGGCTGGGTACAGGGTGCCGAAGATGAGCCTGGGGAGGCAGCACAGTTACTGGGGCCCAGGGCAGGGGCCATCGGCCCACGACTCCAGAGGGCCAGGCAGAGGGACTCAGCCAGGCGTTAAGGTCAAAGCACAGAGCTCCAGCCAGCTTGGCTGGTGACCCTCTTTCCCACCCGGAAAAGGCAGCGAGAGACCCAGAGGTCAGAGGGTCCCAGCGATCCCTTTAGTCATGGCCCTTGGTTATATACACACATATCGTGGGAGTGGAAGTCTGGTCACTGCCCCAGGGATGGCTGGTGTCTCCCTTCTCAACCCCATGCCCATTCACACCCACCCGCCCTTACTTTCCACCTCCCAGTCTCAGGCAGCTCAGGCAGGGCCAGCTCCCCGAGGGAACCCGACACACCTAACAGGACACTCCACCTGCCAGTCTGAGGCACCACTGTGACCCTGGGGATGTGGGGAGCAGAGGGCACAGAGGCAAGAGGGTCTGTGAGGGACAAAGAGGTTTATTCCCCCCATGGACGTACCCTTGGGACCAGCTCAGGGGAGGGGTTGGGCTCAAGGCCCTGTGGAGCGATCCCGTTACAGAACACAGATGGGACAGTGATGCCCCTTGGGGATGTTGCTCAGGCTGGACAGAAGCAGCCCAGCCCCCTCAAGGCCACATGGAGGTGGGAGGCCCCAGACTCCCTCTTGAGGGAGGCAGGAGATTCGGTAGGTCCAGCGCACAAGCGCGTGACAGCAGGGCATGGGAAGACTGCAGCAGGGCGGGGCTGCTGGGTGCCAGTCCCCACGGTGGGAGACTGAGTGGCAGGGTCCTGGGCTGGGGCAGGAGTGAGTGCTGTGAGTGCTGTTTCCACATGGACCTGCCCAATGAAGGCAGCATACTTGCAAGGTGCTTGTCATCAAGGACAAAGTCTGGGGTCCTGGTGGGATGTGTGTGTGTGTGCGGGAGCCTGGGGAAGCGCCAGGGACACAGCTCCACAGTGTGGCGGGCAGCCTGGAACGGAGGTCCTCGCTGCAGTGGCCTGCGCACCCCGGCTGCAGACACACACACACACACCCTCTCTGTTTCCTCCCATACCCCTGTCTTCCAGCCGGCTGCCCGGGGCCTTCAGAACATGTGTCCTCACCCCCGGCTTCAGGACAGGCAGCAAGAGGGGAGGACGGCCGGGCAGCTGGCAAAGGCTGTAAGCTCAGGAATGAGGCCCTGCCTCGCCCCCACGCTCTTCTCTTGCCCCTGGCCTGGGGGCCCTAGCCCTCCCCAGCTGCTCCCAAATCGGCTAGGTGGGAGGGCGTCGTGCCCCCTTAATGAATCACACCGTGCAGGAAGCAGGGAAATTAAAAATAAAAGGAGTTATTAAAAATAATGGGGTGCACCCATCAGGGCCCACATCTCCATGTCTCCGGGGACACCAACCAGGGGCGCCGTGCCTCGAGGTGACTGCCGTTAGCAGCCCCGGCGCTGTCCACCCCCGCCTCGCCTCCATCACCAGCCCCGGCCCTCCCCGCCAGGCGCGCCCGCCGCCTCCACACTCACACCACCAGGCGAGAGATGATCCAGGACACCATGGCGGGGCCGCGCTCAGCGCCGGGCGGGTACCCGGCCCGGGCCGAGGATGCAGCTGCCGGAGGCCGAGCCGCGGCGGCAGCAGGAGCCGCAGTAGCAGCAGCCGCCGCGGGGGCAGCGGAGCGCGAAGCCGCCGCCGTTAAAGGGGAGGTCCCTGCCGCAGCCACCGGCTGTGGGCGGCGGCGCTCTTAAAGGGGAGGCCGCGGCAGCAGCGGCGCGCCCCCCAGCACCTGCTGTGGCTGGGCATGCGCCTTTGACCCTCAGTGCCCTGTCTGGTAATTGCTTGTTCACCTTCCTTGCGTTTCGAGCGCTAGGCCTGAGGTCCTGGAGGCTGGTTTGTTCCAGACATCGGCCACAGCCCACCTCAAGCTGCAAGGCCTAAAAATCCTAGGAGGAAATCATAGCTCATGTGTGGAGTGCTCATTGTGTGCACAGGCATTGGGCTAAGAGCTTCACACACATGATTTCAAATTCTTAGGACAACACGATAAGGGAGAGTTATAATTATCCTCATTTTGAAGATAAGAAAAATGGGAAGATTAGGGAGATTCAATGATTTGCTGCAGATCACAAGGCCACTAGTGGGTCGGCTTTATAAACAGGCAGGAAGCCTGCATGTCTGACAGCCTCCACCCCCACCCCACCCCCCATGTATGGGCCCAGAAACGACATACACCTGAGCTCCTGAAGGCTGAGGCACAGCTGCACCTGTCCACCCTTACCAGGCCCCTGCGGAGAGGACACAGCCTGCCTGGATGCTCTCACGGCGGCGGCCCCTGCACTGTGCAGGGCAGGGTGAGACCTTCATTTCAGAGAGGGTGGAGGAGGGGCTGGGCCTCCGCCATGAGCGGCACTGGTGGCAGTGGATGTCCTAATTCTGAAGATGCTGGTATCCAGAATGTAGGCTAGTGCAGCTCCTGATCCTCACCAAGCCACCAGGCTCCAATGCCCCTCCACCCACTGCTCTGCTTTCCTGTCCCACTTTGGAGCTTTCGCGTTCCTCTCCCTTTTATGTTGAGGTGAAATCCTATGGTGACAACAGCATCATCCTATGCCCCTCCAGGCTAAAAGGACACAGAGTTCTGTACTTGGGTTCTGTCTTGACCACACAATAGTCCATTTCCAACCTGATAATTACATTTCGAGGCTCAAGCCCTTTGGAGGATGTTTTCCAATGGGTTCTGATGCCTCTGATGACCCCTCTTGCTATCTTTTAACAACCTCCTTTCCCAAAGCCTTCTTGACTGGATGCAGCCTGTACTCATCCTTCAAGATGCTGCACTGCTCCTTGATAAGCAATAAATCCCATGGGCCTCTCCACCATCAGCAAGGCCGACTGGGTTTTGTATATGGGCAGCCAGGGTCTTGTGCTTTGAGGAATCCCACCACTGACTACCCCACGCCATGCTCAGGCCACACCTCATGGCCTTTCCCCTCAACACTCAGCCCCAGGGAAGCAGAAGCAGTAACTATGGGACACCTTTCTCTCCTCCCACCCCTGACTCATGTGTCCTGGTGCCTTCTCAAAAGCCTCCGAACCACACTGACCTTCACCTTGGCATTTTTCTTTCTTCCAACTGGGGAAAAGTTCAGGAAGCAGAGTAAGAATCAGGTGCAGCACAGTAATGTATCCCCCAGCTCCTACCCGGCCCGCAACGTGGCCTTGAGTTCACAAGGATTGGCAAGGGAAGAATTTAGTCCACTCCAAACAGATTTGTTAGCTTTTTAATAAGAACATGGAAATCCCAATCAGCCCTTCAACAAAATTAAAATACAGAAAGTGAAATTAAAAGTATTCTACAGTAAATGACTTTTATTTAAAAAAAAAGTTAACTGTGAACATATAAACAAACCGGCAGGGCACTACAGTACAGCTGGAAAGAGATACATTCCCAATGTACCTATGGGCCAATGAGTTCCATCATTTTCAAATAAATCCTTAATAAAACTTCACTGAGTTGGAAAGTTTTGTTGAAAATATTTCTGGACAAAAAAACCCAAGAAACAAAAAAACTTCAAGTTGGAAATCAAACTTTCCTTTGCATTTGGAAACACAGGAGGAGTCCCAAGGGAACGCTGGTACTAGGTGAAAATGGTTCCCGGAGTCACCAGTGTGTGTGGGGAACACACCACAGCTCAGACATGACGAAGTTTGTGGATGACTGTTCCCTCAAGGCAAGACTGAGAGGAGAGGGGGGAGAAACTAAAAGAATCCTAAAAAGCCAATTCTTTCAAATTCTGCTTTGGCTGACTTTGTGCTATAGTGGGCAACTGATCTCTAAAAATCCTATTTCTTCAAAGAGTTTTATCGAAAGGAAGACTAAATGTAATGTGCCTTTCCTCATAATCCAGGAAAACAACTGTGGTATTTCAAAAATTCTAAAAATATCTACTTTCATGAAATAGTAACTATTTCACTACAAACCTATTTTTCACTAAATACACACGTTTCCTAATCCTGGAGCCTCCTGGGAAAAGCAGTGGGTTCTCCCTGGGTCCTGCCAGACTCCAGTGTTCATGGGAGAGTGTGGGGAATGGCTTCACCCCGCCCCTGGGATGGGCTGTGTCGGAGGTCAGGTGCAGAGACACAGTCAGGCTCCTGCCAGGCATGCTGACATGCCCGCCGTCCACCTGCATCAGCCACATGATTCCCCCTACCTCCAAACACACTCCAGGTAGGGAGGCCCGAGAGAAGAAAACAAAGCTGTGCCCACATTCCTGGTCTCCACAAATCTCCAATCAGGAGAGTGTGAAGGAAAGCCCAGGGATGTGCAGGCAATTCGAATTCCCAAAAGGCCACAGGATGGGGATGTGGCACCCTTGGCTTGGAGTCTGAAACTGTGTGTGTGAACAGTGCGACCTTCCTGTGCCAACCTTCAGTGTTGAGGCAGCGAGAAAAGAGTGGCTGGAGAGTTTGTAATACTGACCACACTGGCTTTGGGGGAAGGGCCTCTGCTCCAGCAGAGAACCCTGCGTTCCCTGTAAGTGTTGTGAGTGAAAGACCTGCTTCACAGGGAGTTGAATTTCTCCATGTCTAAGACCTTGCCAATTTGGATTCGTGAGCCTTGAGAGTGCCGACAGCATCCTTCACTGCGTGGTAAATGATGTTCTTCACCTGGAGAAAGCAAGCAGTACAGTCAGCTCATGGCAGCCGCATGCTGTGTGCTACACTTGTAAATGCATGCTGTACTCTAACTATACGCCTCCCCCAACAAGGACTGTGTGCTTCCCAAATCAATTCCCAAAGTGATCTGCAAGCCATGAAAGCAGGTGAGGATGCCAGCTGAGCTGCCCAGGTCTCATACTGTGGCTCCTGGGTTTGATGCCTGGCTTGCCCCCTGACAATTCAGATGCTGGGAGGCAGCGCTGATGGCTTTTGGGATTGCCTTCCTGCTGCCTCCATGGGAAAATCTTTTTTTTTTTTTTTTTTTTTTTTTTTTACAGGCAGAGTGGACAGTAAGAGAGAGAGACAGAGAGAAAGGTCTTCCTTTGCTGTTGGTTCACCCTCCAATGGCCACCACGGGCGGCGCGCTGCAGCCGGCGCACCACGCTGATCCGATGGCAGGAGCCAGGTGCTTCTCCTGGTCTCCCATGGGGTGCAGGGCCCAAGCACTTGGGCCATCCTCCACTGCACTCCCGGGCCACAGCAGAGAGCTGGCCTGGAAGAGGGGCAACCGGGACAGAATCCGGTGCCCTGACTAGGACTAGAACCTGGTGTGCCGGCACCGCAAGGCGGAGGATTAGCCTATTGAGCTGAGGTGCTGGCTGGGAAAATCTTGATTGTGTTTCTGCTCCTGTGTGTAGGCCACTGCCCAACCCAAGCCATTGCAGGCATTTGGGGAGTAAACCACCAGTGGATGGGAGCTCCCTTTTTCTCTGCCTCTCAGAAAAAAAAGTTTGTATTCAAAAGAATAAATCATTAGAAAGTTTATATGCACCATCACCTATATGCTTACTATGAGGGTACATCAAAAAGTTTGTGGAAGAAAGGAATTAAAGGTTATTTTTGTTCAAAGAAATCAAAAGCCATGCATAATTTTTATGAAAACATTTATTTTTTCATTATAAAATAACTCCATTATCTGATAGGCAGAGACAGAGAAAAAGAGAGCACTCTCATCTGCTGGTTCACTCTCCAAATAACTGCAAAGGTCAGAGCTGGCACGTAGCTGAAGCTGGGAGCCAGGAACACAATCCAGGTCTCCTCTGAGGATGGCAGCTCCTCAATTCCTCTGTCATCATTGTTGCCGTCCAGGGTCTGCATTAGCAGGAGGCTAGAGTAAGGAGCCAGAGCCAGGCACTGAACTCAGGCACTCCCATATGAGACAAGGGTGTCTCAACTACAGTTTCGACTACGAGGCTACACATTTGCCTTTCCATGCACCTAAAATATTTTTTTTAGGGGCCAGCACTGTGGCATGGGAGACCTGGAATAAGATCCTAGCTCTTGGCTCCTGGCTTCAGATCAGCCCAGCTCTGGCTGTTGTGGCCATGTAGGGAGTGGAACAGTAGATCAAAGGAAGACTTCTTTCTCTCCCTCTGTTTCTCTCTGTCTTTCAAATCAATCAATCAATCTTTTTATTTTTTTAAAGTAGAGTTACAGAGAGAGGGAGATACATACACGCATCAGAGAAATTGACAGAGAGAGACAGAGAGAGAGAGAGATCTTCTACCTGCTGGTTCACTCCCCAGATGGCTGCAATGGCCAGGGCTGGGCAGGCTGAAGCCAGGAACCAGGAGCTTCACCTGGGTCTCCCAAATGAATGGCAGGAACATAAACCCTTGGGCCATCCTCCGTTGCTTTTCCCAAGCCACCAGCAGGGAGCTGGATTAGATGTGGAACTGGGACTCGAACCAATGCCCATAAGGGATGCTGGTGTCACAGGCACCAACTCTAACCGCTATGGCACAGTGCTGACCCCCATGTCCTTTTTGTTTTGTTTGGTTTGGTTTTGTTTTTAACAGGCAGAGTGGACAGTGAGAGAAAGAGACAGAGAGAAAGGTCTTCCTTTTGCCGTTGGTTCACCCTCAAATGGCCACTGTGGCAGGTGCGCTGTGGCAGGCACACTACACTGATCTGAAGCCAGGAGCCAGGTGCTTCTCCTGGTCTCCCATGCGGGTGCAGGGCCCAAGCACTTGGGCCATCCTCCACTGCACTCCCGGGCCATAGCAGGCAGCTGGACCGAAAGAGTGGCAACTGGGACAGAACTGGCACCCCGACCGGGACTAGAAACCAGTGTGCTGGCGCTGCAGGTGGAGGATTAGCCTATTGAGCCGTGGCGCCGGCCCCCCATGTCCCCCCCCCCCTTTTTTTTTTTGACAGGCAGAGTGGACAGTAAGAGAGAAACACAGAGAAAGGTCTTCCTTTTGCCGTTGGTTCATTCTCAAATGGCCGCCGCAGGCGGCGCACCGCGCTAATCTGATGGCAGGAGCCAGGTGCTTCTCCTGGTCTCCCATGGGGTGCAGGGCCCAAGCACTTGGGCCATCCTCCACTGTACTCCCGGGCCACAGCAGAGAGCTGGCCTGGAAGAGGGGCAACCGGGACAGAATCCGGTGCCCCGACTAGGACTAGAACCTGGTGTGCCGGCACCGCAAGGCGGAGGATTAGCCTGTTGAGCCACGGCGCTGGCCCTCATGTCCTTTTTAAAGACTCTTTTTATGGGGTTGTGCTGAGGCACAGTAGGGTAAGCATCCGCCTATGGTGCTGGCATCCCATATGGCCACTGGTTTGAGTCCTGGCTGTTCCACTTCCAATCCAGCTCCCTGCTGATGGCCTGGGAAAGCAGTGGAGGATGGCTGAAGTGCTTGAGCCCCTGCACCTATGTGGGAGACCCAGAAGAAGCTACTGGCTCTTGGCTTCGAATCAGCCCTGCTACAGCCATTGCGGCTATCTGGGGAGTGAACCAGCGGATGAAAGACCTCTTATCTGTAACTGCCTCTCAAGTAAATAATCCTTTAAAAAACAAAAACAAAACAAAACAAAAAAATTTTTTTCCAGCTCTCTGCTATGGCCTGGGAAAGCAGTAGAAGATGGCTAAAGTCTTTGGGCCCTGCACCCGCGTAGGAGACTGGAAGAAGCTCCTGGCTCCTGGCTTTGGATAGGTGCAGCTCCGGCTGTTCTGGCCATTTGGGGAGTGAACCAGCGGACGGAACACCTTTCTCTCTGTCTCTCACTCTCTCTGTATGTAACGCTACCTCTCAAATATATAAATGAAATCTTAAAAACAGAAAAACCCTTTTTATGTATACATGTAAACATTTTTTTTTGCACTAAAATAAATACCCCCCTCCAATTATCTGAGAGGCAGAGAGATAGAATGAAAGACTGCCTGTTCTTTGGTTCACTCCTCAAATGCCTGCAGCAGCCTAGGCTGGGCCAGGCTGAAGCCAGGAGCAGGACTCAGTTCAGGTCTCCTACCTGGGTGTCAGGGACACAAGCACCTGAGCCACCACCCGCTGCCAGCAGGGCACACGTTGCAGGAAGCCAGGACAGAGAGCAGCAGCCCAAGTGCAGGCCTCAGTACTAGGCCCAGTGCCTACCATAGCTGCAGCGCCTACCATAAACTTATCTTTTATTTATTTATTTTAAAGATGTACTTAATTGAAAGGCAGAGTGACAAAGAGAAGAGGGAGACAACCATACACACAGATATCTTCCATCTGCTGGTTGACTCCTCAAATGACTACAACAGCCAGGTTTGAGTCAGGCTGAAGCCAGGAGCCAGATACTCCATCCTGGTCTCCCAAGTAGGATGTCAGGGACCCAAATACCTGGGCCATCTTCTGCTGTCTTTCCAGATGCATTAGCAGGAAGCTATAAGTAGAACAGCTAGGACTTTAGCTAGTACTTTTTTTTTTTTTTTTATTTGACAGATAGAGTTACTGAGAGAGAGAGAGACAGAGAGAGAAAGGTCCTCCTTCTGTTGGTTCACCCCCCAAATGGCCGCTACAGCTGGCGCACTGCACCGATCCGAAGCCAGGAGCCAGGTTCCTCTTCCTGGTCTCCCATGTGGGTGCAGGAGCCCAACCACCTGGGCCATCCTCCACTGCCCTCCCGGGCCACAGCAGAGAGCTAGACTGGAAGAAAAGCAACTGGGACTAGAACCGAGCGCCCATATGGGATGCCGGCGCCACAGGCGGAGGATTAACCAAGTGAGCCATGGCATCGGCTCCACAGCCAGTACTCTGACACAAGATTCTGGTGCTGCAAGCAGTGGCTAGTCTGGTGTACCACAGTGCTAGTCCTCAAACTTAACAACAGTGTAAGGCACAATTATGGGATATATATATATATTTTCTAATTAGTCTAAAATGAACACAAGTGACATGTGAAGCTGGAAGAAACAACAACAAAAGCCAGCGCCGTGGCTCAACAGGCTAATCTTCTGCCTTGCGGTGCTGGCACACCGGGTTCTAGTCCCAGTCGGGGTGCCGGATTCTGTCCCGGTTGCCCCTCTTCCAGGCCAGCTCTCTGCTGTGGCCCAGGAGTGCAGTGGAGGATGGCCCAGGTGCTTGGGCCCTGCACCCCATGGGAGACCAGGAGAAGCACCTGGCTCCTGGCTTCAGATCAGTGTAGTGTGCCTGCCACAGCGTGCCTGCCACAGTGGCCATTTGAGGGTGAACCAACGGCAAAAGGAAGACCTTTCTCTCTGTCTCTTTCTCTCACTGTCCACTCTGCCTGTCAAAAAAATAAATAAATAAAAAATAAATAAATAAAATAAAAAAAGATACAACAAAAGTTATTAAAATAAAATGAACCAGTTGAAGATACTACGTTTTTTAAAAGGACATGAAGACTGTGGTTATCACTGAGGAAGGCAAGTAGGGAAATGGGAAGGGTGCATGGAGTGTCAGCAGTGCAGTGTTGTATGTGCACATGCTGTTTATGTACACATGTGCTCCCTGCAGATGGGCTGTATGTGTGCAGGCTGTACACGTACATGGCATCTTATTTCTTAAACAGAATGATAGTACACAAGTCCCTCTTATGCTATTCTCTTTTTTAGTATTAATTACTGAGTACCTCCTATGTGCCAGACATTGCACAAGATATATGTCAGATGAGTAGAAATGCTACTGCAAAAAGTAAATGGTGAAAAGGGATTTGAGTACTACAGTTGATGTTGTCTTAATAAACTTATCTTTGAATTTCACTCTTCCCTGAACATTTTTTTTCTAGAATGAGACTTTAAGTCTCATTCCTGTTTTTATCTTTAAATATTTATTCATTTATTTGAATGGCAGAGTTACAGAAAGAGATAAGGAGAGACACAGCAAGAGAGATCTTCCATCTGCAACGACTGGGCCTGGGCCAGGCTAGAGCCTGGAGCTTGGAGCCAGGTGACTCTTCTGGGTCTCCATGGGTGCAGGGGCCCAAGTACTTATGCCATCCTCTACTGTGTTCTCAGGAATGTTAGTTAGGGAGCTGGTTCAGAAGTAGAAGAGCTGAGACTTGAACTGGCATCCATATGGGATGCTGGTGCTGCAGTCTGTGGCTTAACCTGATGGCCAAAGCACCAGCCCCTCCCCTCAAGTTTTAAAACATTTGTATGTATTAATTTTGTTTGTTTGACAGAGAGAGATGGAAAGAGAGACAGAGAGCTCCTATTTGCTGTTCCATTTCCAAAATGAGAGCTGGGAACTCAACGTAGGCCTCCAGTGTGGGTGGCAGGGACCTAACTACTTGCACCATCACCTGCTGCCTGTCAGGTCTGCATTAGCAGGACACTGGCATTGAGTGCAGTGCAGATTTGAACCCAGGTACTCTGATATGGGATACGGGCATCCTAACTGACCATCTTTTATTTTTTTAAAAGATTTATTAATTTATTTGAAAGTCAGAGTTACACACAGAGAGAGAAGGAGAGGCAGAGAGAGAGAGAGAGAGAGGTCTTCAATCCGCTGGTTTACTCTCCAATTGGCCCCAAGAGCCGGAGCTGTGTCAATCTGAAGCCAGGAGCCAGGAGCTTTCTCAAGGTCTCCCATGTGGGCGCAGGGGCACAAGGACTCGGGGCACCTTCCACTGCCTTTCCAGGCCATAGTAGAGAGCTGAATCGGAAATGGAGCAGTCGGGACTCAAACTAGTGTCCATATGGGATTGCGGATGGCCTAACCTGCTATGCCACTGCGCCGTCCCCCATTTTTTAAAAATATTTTATTTATTTGAAAAACACAGTGACACAGAAAGAGGAAGAGACACACAGAGAAAAGGATATTCTATCCATTGCTTCATTCCCCAGATGGCTGCAATGGCTGGGGCTGGGCCACACAGATGCCAATAGACAGGAATTCCATCTGTGTTTCCCATGTGGACGGCAGGGGCCCAAATACGTGGGCCATCCACTGCTGCTTTCTCAGGTGCATTAGCAGGAGCTGGACTGGAAGTGGAGCAGCTGGGACTCGAACCAGTTCTCTAATACAGGAGGATATCAGCATTGCCAATATGTGGTTTAGCCCATTGTGCCATGGTGTCGGCCCTTTAACTGGCATCTTAACTGCTGGGTCAAATGCCTGCCCTGATGTTATTCCTAATATGTGGTCAGGGAAGGTCTGACAGATAAGTGATAAGTTACAAGCAGAGGCCTGAAGGTGGTGGGGTCTGAAACATGTTTGGTTGTATATCTGTACTTACATTTTGTATAAGAATTTTACAGCTGAAATGCTCCATAATTGTGAAATAGGAAAAGCAGATCAGACTCAGGGTTGAGGGTGACTGAGAAAAATCACCTGTAACCTGATGGATCACCAGTTGAAGATTCCCCAAGCCACAGGCCTGATGGAAGAAAGCAGGCCCCAGTGAAAGCCTGGGAGTTGTGCACTCACACTGCTGACGTGTAGCTTGGAGAATCTTGTTTCCTTATTCTTTGTTCATTGTATGCTACACAAGTGACCAAATATACCAATAATGAAATTCTGTCCTTAAAATTCCAATGTATCAAAAGCAGAAGAAACCTAAACTAACTGTCCAGCCCAGCTTCCTGGGAGAGAACACGGCCCTGACCCCCTAGGAGTGCAGTTCCTAGGGAGATGGACTGCGTTTCTGGTAGTGACCTGGAATTGAATCTGCACCGAAATTTACTATAAGAAGCAGCTGCAGGTCAATTCCTCTTCTGGGAAACACCTGACTGGGGAGGGCAGTCTAACCAGTTACTAACACTAACAACACCACACAGACCCGCTATGTCACCGGAAATGATTAGCTTAAAATGAGTGTTCTGTGCGACCAAACTGAGGGAGACCGGTCACATGTTTCCTGAAAGGAGACTCCACATCCCCAGACATGGTTTTCCTGAGTCATTTCTCCTCCAGAGTCAGCCCTTCACGAAGGTGAACATGGATGTTAGTGTGAGACAGGCAGACAGAGGTGGGGACACAGGAGTTACCTACCTGCAGTTTATCTTCATGGTTTGTGTGAGTGTTAGAGAGATGCCTGAACTCCTGAGTCAGGCGGAAACAGTGCTTTACATGTTCTGGAGACACAAAGTCTTCTGCGACTTTGATGCAACTGTACAGGTTGTGAACCTGGGAGGGAAAGTTCAGAAAGAAGACATCAGACATTAGGGATTCAGTAACACATGGGAAATGTCCATGATACAGTTAAAAACAATTAATACTTTATTTTTATAATAATGACAAAACAAAAAAAACTGAAGTGCAAATGTATCAATAAAAAATATTCACAGAAAATGCCCTGGAGAAATATATAGCAAACTGTAAATGGTAGCTACCTCAAGGCAAGGAAACTAGATTGGGATGGACTGACAAGGGGTAGTATGGTGCATGAAGCTGAGATTTTCAGTTGTTCTCTGATAGTCTAAACTGCTTAAAATTTTTTTTAAACATTTACTTTATAAATCAGAGAGAGGAAGAGAGGGAGGGAAAGAGAGTGAGAGCGAGCAAGTGAGTGAGAGAAAGAATCTTCCATCCGCTGGTTTACTCCCCAAATGGCCACAGTGGCCAGGGCTGGACCAGGTCAAAGCCAGGAGCCAGGAGCTTATTCCAGGTCTCCTGCATGGGTGCAGGGGCCCAAGCACCTGGGCCATCCTCTGCTGCTTTTCCAGGAGCATTAGCAGGGAGCCAGATCATAAGTGGAGCAGCCGGGACTCAAACCGGTGTCCATATGGGATGCCAGCGCTGCAGATGGTGGCTTAACCGATTGTGACACAGCGCCGGCCCCTGTTTAAAAATTTTAAAGCAAGCATTTAAAATCACAAGGAGAAAAGTAAAAAGCAAAAACAAAACAAAACAACAGTTTAAGAACAATCAGTATAATCCTTGTAAGATTAGAAAGAAAGCGGAGATAAGGAAGCCCACAGAACTGTTGAGTCCAGCCCCCAAGATGGAACCTACTTGGTGAGGGGCTCCGGCAGGTATGAAGACAGCATCACCTAGGAACTGCACAATAGCCCAGCCTTGTACACCATACTCCTCATAGAGTCGCTTCCGGAGGGTCTGGTCCAGGTACCAACTTTGGTCATGAATTGGGTCATGATCAGGGGGATTCTCTTGGCCTTGTTCTTCTCCAACCTAAAGCCAAGATTGATATCCAAAAATCAAAAAACCACTACAGTGGTACTCCCTTGTCCACAGCTCCCTTTTCTGTGGTCTCAGTTACCCACAATAAACTGAGGTCTGAAAATACTAAATGAGAAATTCCAGAAATAAACAATTCAAATGAGTCATGTTATGAGCAGCATGATACAGTTTTGCAGTGTTCAGTCCATCCATCCTGAGACATAAATCACTCCTCTGTCCTGTTGTCTACATTATATACACTGCCTGCCTGTTAGGCACTCGGGAACCATCTTGGTCATCAGACTGGCTGTGCCAGTTTTGCAGCGTCTATGTATGACTAACTCTTATTTTACTTAATGAAGGCCCCAAGGTACAAGAGTAGTGATGCTGATAATTCAGATACACCAAGAGAAGCTGTAAGTGCAGTGGTAAGTGTACAATAAAATATTTTGAGAGGGAAGGACAGAGAGAGAGAAGGAGAGAAGGTGGGAGTCCAGTCATATAACTTTTATTACAGTGTACAATTGTAGTTGTTCTATCTTATTACTTGCTACTGCTATTGATTAATCTCTTACTGTGTCTAGTTTGTAAATTAAACTTTAGATTTATTTATTTAATTTTATTTATTTGAAAGGCAGAGTTACAGAGAGATGAGGACAGAGATAGATATCTTTGATTTGCTCCCCAAATGGTAGGAATGGCCGGAGCTGGACCAGGCCAAAGCCAGGAGCTCAGAGCTTCTTTCAGGTCTCCCACATGGGTGCAGGGGCCCAGGTACTTGGGGCATCTTCCACTGCTTTCCCAGGCACATTAGCAGGGAGCTGGATCAGAAGTGGGGCAGCTGGGTGGGCTATCAAACTGGCATCCAAATGGGAAGCTGGCGTCTCAGGAAGAGGCTTAACCTGTTACACCACAATGCTGGCCTATAAATCAAACTTTATCACAAAAATGTATGTACAGGATGAAAAACCAATATCTGCAGTCTTAGGCATATGCTGCAGGTCTGGGAATGTATCCCCCATGGATAAGGGAGTGACTACTATGGATACATAAATACTAACAGCGTAAATCCAACTTGCTGCAACAACGTCCCTGTTAGGCCAAAGCTTCTGCTTTATCCTATTCAATGTCTTCTAGGGGTAGATGCACGTCCTCTGGGCATTTCAACAAGAGGCACTATGGCTAATCCTTCTTAACACCAAATGCCTCCATATGTCTCCTCCTATACTGGCTGACTCAGCCTCCATCCCTTATTCAGTAAGGTGGGAACACAGCCCACTCAGAAGTGTACCTTTCGGAGTAGCTCTCGGATCTTTTCAGCATCCTTGGCTGCATAGATGTGCCACAGAGCACCCGGCTTTTCTTTTCCATCATGAATCCTCTGCTTTGTCACCTCATCAGCATCTCCCTCATCAATTGTCTTGAGAACCTCTGAAAAGAGCAAAATGACACCTTCAACGTAACCAGCCACTTCACTAGCTCTGAGTGAAGGCTGACATCCAGTTCAAAGAGGCTTAGTCTTATTTTCTCCATCTCTCTGGAGTAATAATGTAGGCAGAATCAAACACTCAAAACTCATATTGGTCAGTTTCCCTACACACAGGAAAAGCAACATAAAATCTTCCATACTTATTTTTTTAAAGATTTATTTATTTATTTGAAGGGCAGAGGCAGAGAGAAAGGGAGAGAGGGAGAGAGAGAAAGTCTTTCATCCACTGGTTTATTCCCCAAATGGCTGCAACGGCTGGAGCTGGGCTGATCTGAAGCCAGGAGCCACTTCTGGGTCTCCCATGCAGGTGCAGGTGCCCAAGGACTTTGGCCATCTTCTACTGTTTTCCCAGGTCATAAAAGAGAACTGGATTGGAAGTGGACTGCAGGGGGCAGCTTTACCCAAACACCACAGTGCTAGCCCCATTCCTCACTTATTAAAGACCCAGAATTTCTGGAGGTATAGCTTTCCTTTCAAACACACTTCTTGCTTAAACTCTGTAGCCATGTATCTTATGATTAAGTTTGGGTTATTTTCTGTTACAAATAGATGGAGTCTATATATATTTTCCCAAGAGCTTTGCAAACTCTGAATTTTGTGGATTTCAGCCCACAAAGCATAAAGCTTCTCTTTCAGGTTAAGAGGGCTGGTTTTCAATGCTTTTCTATTATAATCCCCTAAAAGACAACAAAATAGAATGGTCTATAGGTGTGCAGCATCAAAAGCAAATCAGGAAGTCAGCATCGTGACACAGCGGGATATGCCACTGCCTGCAATGTTGGCATCCTATATGTGCGCCAGTTCGAGTCCTGGCTGTTCCACTTGAATTCAGCTCTCTGTTAATGTGCCTGGGAAAGCAGAAGACGATCCAAGTACTTGACACACATGTGGGAAACCTGGATGGAGCTCCAGGCTCCTGCCTTCAGCCTGGCCCAGCCCTGGCCGTCATGGCCATTTGGGAAGTGAACCAGTGGATGGAAGATCTCTCTCTCTCTCTGTGTCTCCCTCTGTCACTGTGGCTTTCAAATAGTTAAATCTTTTGGGGCCGGCGCTGTGGCATAGTGGGTTAACGCCCTGGCCTCAAGTGCCAGCATCCGATATGGGTGCCGGTTCGAGACCTGGCTGCTCCTCTTCCGAGCTAGCTCTCTGCTATGGCCTGGGATAGCAGTGGAAGATGGCCCAAGTCCTTTGGCCCCTGCACCCACGTGGGAGACCTGGAAGAAGCTCCTGATCAGCACAGCTCCGGCCCTTGCAGCCAATTGGGGAGTGAACCAGTGGATGGAAGACCTCTCTCTCTCTCTCTCTCTCTCTCTCTCTCTCTCCTCTCTGTGTGACTCTGACTTTCAAATAAATCTTTAAAAAAATTTTTTTTAAAAATGGAATGTGTAGCTGGAAATACACCAAAGTAGTAACATTGAACCTTGATATTGTGATTTTAAAAAATTTATTTATTTTTTGTTTTATTCTGAACTTTCAAAATGAACACCTATTAACTTTAATATTGACAAGGCAGGGAGGGAAAATAAGAGTGCAGCCAAGCATCAATTTCATGTTTCACTTCTGTGCAGATGACCTGGCTGCATCCTTTGTTGCTCTACAGCCGATCTGGCTGAGAAACCAAGCAGAGAGGTCTGCCCTTCCTTCTTCATTTCTCACTGTGATGCCACAATTCAGCGGAAAAGGGCATCATTTCCAGAAAGAGAACAGCTCGGGTCAAAGACATATGAGCAGCTCTCTTCTCTGCAGAGCCTCAATTTGTTTAGCAATATCCTCTGGACAACTACTATGCATCAAGCCTGGTAGAAACTTGAGAAAAAGCACTAGGGAGATAAAAAAGGAACAGCCCTTGGCTGAGGAGGAAAACACCCACTTCTACCCTGAGGTCAAGACTGGCTATCTGGAAGTCATACCTTCATCATGAGCACCCTCCCCGATGGGGATCCCAACATACACCATCACATTCACGGCATCAGACACATCCAAGTGAAGATTTGTTGTGCCGACTCTTCTATCTTCTGCCGTTATCAAGCCTATGGGGGAAAGGAAACATGCAGGGTGAGGAAGCAATGTTCTGAAAATCCAGACTGAAAAACACGCTCAAGGATGGCCTCAAATGAGGAACACTGGGAGTGAAATACACGTTTACCAAGAAATCACTCGCCTCGTATCTTTTATACTAGTGCAGACTGATTTCTAACTCGGTTGGCACTATCATTAGCTTTGGCCATTAAACCAACCCACTCCTCCCAACTGATCTCTCCTTGAAAAGTAAAACAGATTTGAGCAATAAGGACATTCAGGTGAAGCGCACCTTTGTGGTGATTTAGGTCATTAGTGGACTTCAAAAAGCTCTGGCTGGGGAACACGGCAGCTAGCACTCTCATTGTTATTTTATGTCTCCTTGGGCAGCATTTTTGAGGAGACTTTCCAACTCCTAGAGATACACATGCTTATGGAATGGGCCCATATGGATGATACACAAATTAATATGGTCAAGGAAAACACATTTAAAACCATTCTGGAGACTGGCGCCATGGCTCACTTGGCTAATCCTCTGCCTGCAGCACTGGCATCCCATATGGGTGCTGGGTTCTAGTCCCGGCTGCAGTGGAGGATGGCCCAAGTGCTTGGGCATCTGCACCTACATGGGAGACCAGGAGAAGCACCTGGCTCCTGGCTTTGGATCGGCGCAGCGCACCAGCCGTAGCAGCCATTTGGGTGGTGAACCAACGGAAGGAAGACCTTTCTCCCTGTCTCTCTCTCTCACTGTCTAACCCTATCTGTTAATTAAAAAAGAAAAAAAAAAAAAAACATTCTGGATACCTTTAACTTCTCTGGTATCTGCCAAGTGGCTCAGTCATCTCTACACATGACCCAGACCACAAATCACCCTCTCTAACTGAAATGAGAACAGTCCCCAAAAAGGCCAATCAGACCTCTCCCTCGTACCATAGGCGTTGTACATCTTGGGGCCCAGATCAGGTCTTACAAAGTAGCTGGGCAGCCTTGAGGCCAGATTGAGCCTGCCATCACGTTTGGTATATTCCGGCAGAGGAAGGTTTTCCATCAGATCTTCAAACCTATAAAAGGCAACAATGATAAATCAGCTTGTAACAGGCAAAGAAAGCAAAGAGGCAAAATTTACTTTTCTGGTTACTTTGTGATGACCACTGTAGGTCACTTACCTTGTTGGCATCATATCTCGAAAATCTTCACCAGGAGGCCAGTCCTTGAGTTTGAGCACCATTGGCTGCCCATCTTCTGATCTCAGTCGCTCTAGAAGAAAGACAGTACTTTCATAAACACCTGCTGTACCTCTGCCTGAATTTCCAGAGACTAAAAGATCTTAGAAGGCTAACTTCTTTTAAATTGTTTTTTAAAGATTTATTTATTTGTTTGAAAGTCAGAGTTACATGGAGAGAGAAGAGGCAGAGAGAGAGAGGTCTTCTATCCATTGGTTCAGCTCCCCAGTTGGCCACAATGGCCGGAGCTGAGCCGATCTGAAGCCAGGAGGCAGGAGCTTCTTCCAGGTCTCCCATGCGGGTGCAGGGGCCCACAAACTTGGGCCATCTTCCACTGCTTTCCCAGGCCAGAGCAGAGAGCTGGATTGAAAGTGGAGCAGCTGGGATATGAACTGGCGCCCAGGTGGTGGCTTTACCTGCTAAGCCACAGCACTGGCTCCTGCATTTTTTTTTAAAGATTTAAAAAAAAATTTATTGGGAAGGCAAAGTTACACAAAGAGAGAAGGAGAAACAGAAATCTTTCATCCACTGGTTTACTCCCCAAATGGCCTCAATAGCCAGGGCAAGCAGCCAGGAGCTTCTTCTGGGTCTCCCATATGGGTGCAGGGGCCCGAGCGCTTGGGCTATCTTCCATTGAATTCCCGTCAAATTAACAGGGAGCCAGATTGGAAGTTGAACAGATGGGTCTCAAACTGGCACCCAAAATAGAATACTAGCATTGCAGGTGGTGGCTTAACCACAATGCTGGCCCCAAAAGCCAACTTCTTATTTCAGTCTTATAAACTTACATATGGACTAGGTTATTTGGGTTTTATTTTTCTCATCCACTGCTTTAGTATATACCCTCTTTTTCCACTTCACAGGGATTCTATCACCCTTCCTTGGAGTCAAAGTGCTGTATATACCCCATGGCCTCACATGAAACTGCCAGGCAAACTATGCTATGATCAGCACCAGGAAAGAATGTTCCTCCAGCCAAGAGGGTATAATATGTTGCTCCAGGAGCAGTGATGGGCATATAGATGCTTACTTCCCAGTATGCCTTCACTGAACTAGATAGCAAAGCTACTTACTGCATATGATCTCAAAGCCATCCCAGAAGTCCCGAACTTTGACATCAGAGATTATAGCGCAGTTCCTGCAGTTTACCAAGTCAACATCCTGGTCTCCAAATTCCTGGCTAAAGGCTTCTGGCTTCCAGAGTTCAGACTTGAGCTTTTTATGTACTCCAGAAACCAGCACAGGCTGTACAAATAAAAACATTGTAATCAGAGCAGAAATACTCTTAGGTCCAGGGCCAAGGGACAAAATAGGAGGGTTTCCTGGTAAGGGTCTTTTCTTTTCCACAAAAATCTATTGTTTCTTCCCAGTTTTATAATCTATGGATTTCTTTCTATTTATTTATTTATTTATTTATTTATTTTTGAACAGGCAGAGTGGACAGTGAGAGAGAGACAGACAGAGAGAAAGGTCTTCCTTTGCCATTGGTTCACCCTTCAATGGCCACCATGGCCAGCGTGCTGCGGCTGGTGCACCACACTGATCCGAAGGCAGGAGCCAGGTGCTTCTCCTGGTCTCCCATGCAGGTGCAGGGCCCAAGCACTTGGGCCATCCTCCACTGCCTTCCTGGGCCACAGCAGAGAGCTGGCCTGGAAGAGGGGCAACCGGGACGCAATCCTGGCGCCCCGACTGGGACTAGAACCCAGTGTGCCGGTGCCGCTAGGCGGAGGATTAGCGTATTGAACCGCGGCGCCGACCTCTACTCCATTTTTATCCCTGAATTTCACCCTGGGTGGTATGCCATAGAAACTGTTAATTTGGCTTCAGATCTACTATTATTTTGAGTTGAAAGGACAAAAAGCTGACAAATACAACTTTGAGAAGACTTCTTTACACTGAAAATGAAAAACTAGTAAGCTCTCCCTTTCTGAACAATCTCCTAAAGGATAAAAATATGAGAGTGTTATTACTACACTATCATATAAACTTCTGTGGCCTTGAAACATTTACCTAGTAAAGCACTACCCACTTCCATTCACACCCTCACTCCATGCCAAATCACACTTAAGGACTTTCTTTCAAAGCGTCATCACAGCTAAGAAGAACTCATACTCTTCTTTTAAGAACGCAGCAACACAGCTAGGAATAAAGTGATGTACAATATCTTTTTAGGAATCTCTTTGATTTTAAAAACCCAAGGAGCATGAAGTATAAAGGCTATCTATAACAAATTTACTATTCCTGAATATCCCTGGCAAAAAATCTCTGAGACCTGGAATTGTCTTGGTAGCTGTAGCAAACAGCCAGCCAGCTAGGAACTATCCCTTACTTACCTGGCCTTGCTTCCAACACTCACGGAAGATCTTCCAATTGTTTTTGTTGCTAGGGTCATGGAGACACAGGAGTCTTCCATCACAGAGCCAGGAGTGAGAAGTATGGGGGTCTAGCACATTTAACCCCATTACCATCTCCTTCACTTCCTTTTGGGTATCAGTCAAGTTGCAGGCCCGCTTTGAAGCATCTGAGGTTTTCTTATTTTCTACCACTGAGGCAATGATGTGGTCAAGAAAGTTGGGTAGGCTGGCCTTGCTCTTCACTCCCTGCCAGGTACAAATCCATTGGGTAAATTTGATGAGGTACCGTAAGAAGAATACTCAAAAAATTATCTCACAGTTAGTATTTACAAGTTCTCACCAATCCTATTAAATTCCATAAGTTATTATCTTTCCTATTTCACATTACATTTATGATGAAGAGTAGAGAAAGATCCTATCTGCCTCAAGAGATTTGAGACCTAAAACATCTTTCCCTTTCAGTCTTGTATTAAGCATATGCATATAGACTACAGAGTTCAAAAAATTCTATAAATGAGTAAAAATGATCATTTAGTTTGGGAGTTCTACATTTTTTCTAGCCAGCATACCCAAGAATACAATATTTCAATCACGTAACTGGAAAGACTTATTAAGGCAGCAACTTCCTAGCAGGGAGTACTGCACTAAAGGGATGTACCAGACTATCTGAGAGAAGGTATATTCTGAAAGCAGCCTCCCACTCTCCAATCCTCCCCTTACCACACCCCACTGAGAATCTCATCTGTTTCACCTGATATGAAAGCTCCGGCCCAGAGACAAAAGAGACACAACTAAGGGCATAGAACAGAAGGGCTTTTATAAACTTGATCATCTTATGTCTCAAGTACTGCTAATCACTATCTCTATAAAGTATATAAATATGTTAACAATCTGTAAATTTTTAAAAAGAACTGAAGGTATAAGCAAGTACAAATAGAAAAGAACCAAAAGAAATGACTGTTTTGCTTTTTAAAAAAGAGAAGCAAAGAACTCTAATTGTACAAGGTTCAATCACTCATAGTTCATCAAATCAATTTCACTCATTAATAATAAAACAGAGTTAGAAACACAGATTTTTATGATTAAAGGACTCAAGATCCCTTTTTAAAGAAAATCTTATTTGGGCTGGCTCTGTGGTGTAGTGCGTAAAGCTGCCATCTGCAGTGCCAGTATCCTATACGGTACTGGTCTGAGACCTGGCTGCTCCACTTCCGATCTAGCTCCTTGCTTCTAAGTCTGGGAAAGACCTTGGGCCCCTGCCACCTACATGGGAGATTTGGATGAAGCTCCTAGTTCCTGGCTTCAGCCTGGCCCAACCCTGGTCATTGGGCTATTTGGAGAGTAAACCAGAGGATAGAAGGCTTCTCTCTCCCTCTGCATCTCCTTCTCTGTAACTCTTTCAAATAAAATAATCTTTAAAAAATTTATTTTCCTTATTTATTTGAAAGGCAGAGATAGAAACAGGAAGAGAGAGAGAGAGAGAAAGAGAGAGAGAGAGAGATCTTCCATCTGCTGATTCTCTCCTCAAATGCCCACAACAGCTAGGGTAAGGCCAGCCTGAAGCCAGGAACCTGGCACTGAATCCCACTTGGCATGGACCCAAGTACTTCAGCCATCATCTGCTGCCCCCCCTCCCCCAGGGTGCATGTTAGCAGGCAACTGAATCAGAAGTGGAGTGCTGGGACTTGAGCCAGGCATTCCGATATGGCATGTGGGCATCCCAAGTTGGGACTTAATCACTATACCCAACACGCACCCCAAGACAAATATACTCATATATCTGTTTGAAATTATCTGTAAGATACATAAACTAAAAGCAGAAAAGCAAAGCATAGAACATTTGTGCTAATGTTTTGGATCCTTTAAAATTTATATCTTGTGACATCATTCATTCCAAAAAGGCTTACAAACATGACTATACATCAAACACTGTGGCACTAAGCATATACCAGTGAATCAGAGTCAAAAATTCCTTTAGGAAAAGAAAAAGACAGACAGTAATAAAACATATAGTAAGTAGGGCAGATGACATGGGCTTTTAAAATGGTTCATATATAAAGGTACTTCAACAAGTTTGTGGAAAACAAATCAAAAGATAGATTTATTTTATTTATAAGATTCATGTATTTGAAAGGCAGAGATATACACACAGAGATTTCATCTGCTAGTTCACATTCCACATGACTGCAATGGTCAGGGCTGGGCCAGGCTGAAGCCAGGAGCTGTGGAACTCCATCTTGGTCACTCACATGTTGGCGGGAGCCAACTATTTGAACCATCTTCTGCTGCTTTCCCTGGCAAATTAGTGGAGAGCTGGAGAGGAAACGGAGTAGCTAGGACTCAAACTGGTGCTCCAATATGGGATGCTGGCATTGCAAGTAGTGACTTAAGTTACTATTTCACAATGCTGGCCCCAAAGTGAGTTTATTTTGAAGACTCCCTCCCCTCAAAAAAAAAAAAAAAAAAAAAAAAAAATTCACACATCTGTGGGGTTTTCAAAAAGTTTATGGGAATGCATATAATAAAGAAACCATAAGTGGATTTCAGTATTTGTGCCAAAATACATTTTTCTTTTAATTCAATTTTCCATGAACTTTCTAAAGTACTCTCATATAAAGAAGGGCTTATTGAGGATGACATATCAGGAGAGAAGCAAGGAAACTAATGAAGCAAACCATTGGTTATAAGGGAAAGGAATTCTAGGTGGAGGAAATAACAGGTGCAAAGAATGTGAAGAAGAGTATGCCAGGCCACATTCAAGGAACAAGATGGCAGGTGTGGCTACAACAGAGTAAGCAAGAGGAAGAGAAGCAGCTGAAGCTGAACAGGTGAGGAAGCACAGAGCGAGCCAGGGCTCCTAGTCCACTATAACACTCTGCTGTTTTTAATGAGAAATCGGAAGCCCTAGGAGAATGGTGGACTTAGGTGACATGATGTGACTTCAACTTCAAAAGGATTATCATGGCTGCTAAGCTGTGAATGATAGAATCAAGGACAGCTATAAAGAATTTTACTGTAAAATTTCAGGCCTGAGAGGATGTTGGCTCAGACCAGAGAGGAAATGTGTGGATTGTGAAGTCATCTGAAGACCAAACTGAAAGGATTTGCAGACTGATAAGAAATGTAAGAGAAGGGAAACCCAAACAAGCCTGAGAGTTTTGACATGAGAAACTGGAAGGCTGGAGATACCACTTATCAAGAGAAGAAACCTAAGGAGCAGCAGGCTTATAGGCAGATTGGGGGTTCAGTCTAAGATATGATAAAGCTTTGATATTAGATACCCAGGAGAATACTACTAATAGACCTTCTTAGGTTAAAAATTCATTTTTAAAGATTTTCTTATTTATTTGAAAAGCAGAGCAACAGAGGAGGAGAGACAGAGAAATCTTCCATTAACTGGTTCACTCCCCAAATGGCTGACAGCTGGGGCTGGGTCAGGCTGAAGCACGCAGCCTGGAACTTCATCCTGGTATCTGGGCCATCTTTTGCAGCTTATCCAGGCATACTAGCATGGAGCTGAATTGGAAGTGGAACAGCTAACTCAAACTGGTGCTCTGATGTGGGATATCAGTGTTGTAAGTGGCAGTTTAATCTGCTGCACCACAATTCCTCACACCCTCACTGCCATCCCACCCTGGCCAAATTTAGTCTGTCATTATCAAGAAAATCAGGTGAGCAATACAGTAACTTCTCTGATACTGACTGAAAAATACCAACTTTTACTGACATCTCAACATAGGACAAAAGGCTCACTCACCACTTAAAATGTTCTCAGACATGTCCAGAATTTAATGTAAAGAACAATCGTGTCACTTTGACAATATAGAGACACAGATGACCCACATACCCCCTAATCCAATCACCAGACCTCTGATGGTGTTTTCATGGAAAAGCACAAAGGCTGGAGCTGTTGACACTTACGGCTGAAGATGCAGAGAAGACTGGGGGGAAGGGTATGCCTGTGTCCAGGGGGGTTTGAGGAAGCTTTCCAGGCCCAGAGTGGAGGAGGTCTCTAAGGCTAGAGCCTTCGGTTTTGTTGTTAGAGGCAGTGGGACCCAGTAACAGACTGTTGAAAAGCTTTGGAGTCAATGGAGAGACCTTTGCAGTAGAGTTGAACGAGTCCAGCCCAAAGGGTGAATGAGACTCTTTATTGAGCACTGACCTCAGGGATCCTGCTTCTGTAAGAACATAACCAGGAAAAACAGCATTAGGCACAATAAGGAATATCCAAGCATGCAACTGACTCCTAAAAATTAGTCACTAGGAAAGAGAAAACACCCTTTCCTCCCCTGTCCCTCAAACTATGGCTGGTTTGCCTGGGCCAAGCCTGGCAAGCTATAAAACAGGAGGTTTAATGGCCAAGGAGAAAATTTCCTACTTCTTTCTTTTGTTCCCATCTACCTTTCATCTTCTTTACTAAGTCAGCATTTATTTCAAGTGGGTTTCTGGAACCAGTATTGGAATTATCCAGAGTACCTGTTAAAAACGGAGACTTGATCTTACTCTAAGAGATTCTGATTTAATAGTTGTGGGTAGGACACATGAATCTGCATTTTTTATTCCACCACTGCCCCTGGAATCTGCACTTTTAATAGTTCCCGACTTGGTTCTTGTACCCAGTGAAAATTACTGTTCTAAGCCTAGCTCTCAACCCTGGCTGCATGACAGAACCATTTGGGAAGCTTATTAAAACCATGATCAACTCTGATTAAAGATGCCTAGCCTAGGGCCCAGGCATGTACTTTTTTAAAAAGCTCCACTTCAGGAAAAAGGCAAGAGAGATTCCTTCATTTTATGTGACCAGCCAGAGAAAATAAGTGGTATGTTTCATAAATAGGATGGTTATTTGGGGATTAAAGAATCCCCATGGGTCTCCTTAACTGACAGGGTAGAGGCTTGTGTTTACCTCACCTTTCGTTTCTTCTTTAGCCTTCTGAGTAGCTAAATCTGCCAACCAGTGCAAGGCAGAGGAGGGTGGGGCTGTATCGGGGCAAGGAGGCCTGATGGCTTTTAGCTCACTATTGCTATTTGCTGCTGAACTGTCTGCTTTCAGAGGCTCTTCAGATCTGCTGTCAGTGCTGTCGGCTTTGGGAACGTGGTCGGTCTCTGCAGTTGTTACCGATGTAGTTCCTCCTCCGCCTGAGAAGGTAGTTTCATTTCCAGAAGAGGCACTAGGGTTGATGCTAGGAAGCTAAAACAGAGAAGCAAACATAGTTAGAGTATGTTCTTTGGTATTACTAATGGCTTCTGACACTAAATGGGTCTGGGAAGAATAATCCAAAACTGCCCCATAAATTATTTCATTCATTCTGCAATTCAGCATATATTTATTGGGTCTCACTCTGTGCCAAACTGTGATAGATGTGGGAAGAGCAGTGAACAAGTCTTCAAGTTTATAACCTAAAATATTTATTTACCATGCCTGAAACAATTCCTATAATGGCAAATTGGGGTTTAAAACTCCACTTCATGCCGGCACTGTGGTGTAGCAGGTAAAGCCACTGCCTACAGTGCTGGCATTCTGTAAGAGCACCAGTTCAAGTCTCAGCCGCTCCACTTCTGATTCAGCTCTCTGCTATGGCAGAGAGCTGTTCTGAGGATTAAAAGGACTTGGCACAGTTCTGGCACATATAAAAGCTCAACAAATGATTGTTACTTGATTATTAAATTTTCCAAATAATTTGTTCTTATAGGTCAACTCTTGGAAATATGTCTCTAGATCCTTCAGCAGTAATCCCTGTGCCTCTTATCATTGACCATGTGTTGGTAGTATTCTAGAAAAGCCTCATGGGATCAACAGTTGGTTCTATGTGAGTTTTTTGTTTTTTTAAAAAACAACTGCATGTTCAAACCAGTGATTACCAAATCAGAATGGCCTCTGTGTGTGACAAAGCAATGAGAAAACCACTGCTTCTTCTTAGAGCCTTAGGATTACTTTGAGGGTAGATTGAGTCCAGCTCAGTGGGCAAATTTCCGTATTTCTGTCCTCTATACTTAATGTTAACCCATAGATAAGTCCATGTGCCTTCAGAGATATGGCTGAGAAGAACAATGGTATTCCAAGTCACCTTTCCTACACTCTTCCCCAATTCATACACCATGAGGTATACATCATAAGATGCAAAGAATCTCGGGGCTGTGGTACAGTAGGTTAATCCTCCACCTGCAGCGCCGGCATCCCATACGGGCGCCAGTTCAAGGCCCAACTGCTCCACTTCCGATCCAGCTCTGTGCTATAGCCTGGGAAAGCAGTAGAAGATGGCCCAAGTGCTTGGGCCCCTGTACCTGCGTGGGAGATCGGGAAGAAGCTCCTAGCTCTTGGCTTTGGACTGGTGCAACTCCAGCTGTTGCAGCCATTAGGGAGTAAACCAACAGAAGGAAGACCTTTCTCTCCGTCTCTTCCTCTCACTGTCTGTTAACTCTACCTCTCAAATAAATAAATAAAATCTTATAAAAAAAGATGCAAAGAATCTCTTTGTGCTATTTATCAACCAAGCCCAAACTGGTTTAAAAGTGAATGTACAGGCCAGCGCCATGGCTCACTAGGCTAATCCTTCGCCTGTGGCGCTGGCATCCCAGGTTCTAGTCCCGGTTGGGACAGCAAATTCTGTTCCGGTTGCTCCTCTTCCAGTCCAGCTCTCTGCTGTGGCCAGGGAAGGCAGTGGAGGATGGCCCAGGTCCTTGGGCCCTGCACCTGCATGGGAGACCAGGAAGAAGCACCTGGCTCCTGGCTTTGGATCGGCACAGCGCACTGGCTGCTATAGCAGCCACTTGGGGGGTGAACCAATGGAAAAAGGAAGACCTTTCTCTCTGTCTCTCTCTTGCACTAATTCTGCCTGTCAAAAAAAAAAAAAAAGTGAATGTACAGAAATCATAACAGTCAAAGGTAACTAAAGTGCCCTTGGATAAATTTTTTTGGACTCTTTCTAGAAAGACTTACCCATACCTTAATTTTTCCAGGAAATCCATAAAAACAAGGTACAACAGAGGTGAAAATGAGATATTTTCTGTCCTAAGAATTTGAGTCATTCAGTTATACCCATATACACTTTACCTGTGACATCCCATTGGTGACAGCAGGTCTCAACACAGATTTGTTTTGCCGACTTATACAAGGACAGTTTGCTTTAATTCCCCACTTGCCACGGGCAGCATGTACCATGTCTCCAATATTATAAAGAGCTAGGAAAAATAAATTAATCATGTCAATCGACACAACAACATTTGTACTAGGAAGATTCAAAAAGTTCATGGAGGGGATGGTGTTGTGGCATAGTGGGTAAAGCCGCCACCTGCAGTGCCGGCATCCCACATGGGCATCAGTTCAAGTCCAGGCTGCTCCACTTCTGATCCAGCTCTCTGCTATGGCCTGGGAAAGTAGTAGAAGATGGCTCAAGTCCTTCAGCCCCTGTACCCATGTGGGAGACCAGGAAGAAGCTTCAGACTCTTGGCTTCAGATCCGCGCAGCTTCGACCACTGCAGCCATTTCAGGAGTGAACCAGTGGGTAGAAGACCCCTCTTTCTCCCTCCCCCTCTCTAAGTCTGCCTTTCTTTCTTTCCTTCCTTCCTTCCTTTTTTAAGGGTTTATTTATTTATTTGAAAGTCAGAGTTACACAGAGAAGGAGAGGCAGAGAGAAAGAGAGAAAGAGTGAAAGAGAGAGAAAGAGAGAGAGAGAGAGAGAGAGAGAGAGGTCTTACATCTGTTGTTTCACTTCCCAGTTGGCAGCAACAGCCAGAGCTGTGCTGATCTGAAGCCAGGAGCCAAGAGCTTCCTCCTGGTCTCCAACATGGGTGCAGCGGCCCAAAGACTTGGGGCCATCTTCTACTGCTTTCCCAGGCCATAACAGAGAGCTGGATTGGAAGTGGAGTAGCCGAGTTGAACCACTGCCCATATGAGATGCCAGCACTGTAGGCAGCGGATTTACCCGCTCCACCACAGCGCTGACCCCTAACTCTGCCTTTATTTTTTTTTTCACTCTGTCTTTCAAATAAAGAAACAAATTGTTAAAAAGAAAAAGTTCATGGAAAAAGCACATTATCTTCCAGTTCCATTTTTTCATAAACTTTTAGAAGCTCTCTCATGCATACATAAATTGTTTATTTATTTATTTTTTAAAAAGATTTACTTATTTACATGAAAGTCAGAGTTACACAGTTACACAGTCTTCCATCTGGTGGTTCTTTCTCTAATGGGCCGCAATGGTCAGAGCTGTGCTGATTCAAAGTCAGGAGCCAGGAGCTTCTTTCGAGTCTCCCATGTGGGCGCAGGGGCCCAAGGACCTGGGCCATCTTCCACTGCTTTCCCAGGCCATAGCAGAGAGCTGGATAGGAAGAGGAGCTGCCAGGACTAGAACCGGCGCCTATATGGGATGCCTGCGTGTCAGGCCAGGGCTTTAACCTGCTACCTGAGGTGCCAGCATTCCATATGGGCACCAGTTTGAGTCCTTACTATTCCACTTTTTTTTTGACAGGCAGAGTGGACAGTGAGAGAGAGAGAGAGACAGAGAGAAAGGTCTTCCTTTGCCATTGGTTCACCCTCCAGTGGCTGCCACACTGTGGCCAGCGCACCGCGCTGACCTGATGACAGGAGCCAGGTGCTTCTCCTGGTCTCCCATGGTGTGCAGGGCCCAAGCACTTTGGGCCATCCTCCACTGCACTCCCTGGCCACAGCAGAGAACTGGCCTGGAAGAGGAGCAACCGGGACAGAATCCGGCGCCCTGACTGGGACTAGAACCTGGTGTGCCGGCACTGCAAGACAGAGGATTAGCCTGTTGAGCCGCAGCACCAGCCTGGGAAAGCAGCAGAAGATGGCCCAAGTTGTTGGGCCCCTGCACCCATATGGGAGACCCAGAGGAAGCTCCTGGCTCCTGGCTTCGGAACGGTGCAGCTCTGGCTGTTGCGGCCACCTGGTGAATGAACCATTGGATGGAAGACCTCTATCTCTGTCTCTCCTTCTCTCTCTGTGTAACTGATTTTCAAATAAATAAAGATTCTTTTTTTAAAAAAAAAGATTTAATTTATTTTATTTGAAAGGCACAGTTAGAGAAAGAGAGGGAGAGAGGAAAAAGAGAAAGAGATCTATCTACCTATCTATCTATCTGCTGGTTCACTTCCCAAATGGTTGCAATGGCCAGGGCTGGGCCAGAATTAAGCCATGAGCCAGGAGCTTCATACGGGTCTCCCATGTGGTATAGGGGCCCAAGTACTTGGGCCATCCTCTACTTCTTTCCCAGGTGCACTGGGCAAGGAGCTGGATCAGAACTGGAGCGACTAGGATTCCAAGTACAGCCCATAATGGGATATTGGCATTGCAAGTGGTGTTTTAACCCACTATGCTACAGTGCCAGTCCCTGAACAAATTGTTTTAAGGATCTTCTTTACATTATCTGCCTCAATTCTTAGAGTTCAGTAAGGTAGCTACTTTTGTTCTCAAGTTTTCATGATCACACTGAGACTTAGGGAAGTCAAGTCATTTGCCAAGGTAAGTGCATCAAGTGGAGAAACGTTAAGCACTTAGACTTTAATCCACGTTAAATTTCTATCGAGTCCAAAAGTTCTGTGCATGCTAAGCTATAATGTCTCTCCATCCTTTAGTAAATATTAATAGGGTGTTTTCCAGGAGAAAATGTAGGGGCACATTACTTATGTTCAAGAGAGATAAACATTTTGAATTGTACACTTTACTGCAGGTTACAGCTTTAAAAAAAAGTAAAAAAAAAAAAAAATCAATGGAAATTTTCCACAGGGAAACATTTAACCATGCTTAGACCAGCAGACAGCTTGTCCGTCACTGTTCAAGAAGCTTCAATGTGGAAGCAACAGGGTATACAGGATCCAAGGGGTGCCCACACCTCAAAAGCTCTCTTAAGTGGAGGAGAATGTAGGCACTGGTTTTGTGGATTCACCTATCTGTACTGAATCTATGTTAATACATAGATTTTTGGAGAAATCAGATTTTTGGAGAAAATTTTTGGAGAAAATTTTTGGCTTATGACACAAAAATAATTTTTATTTCCTTCTTTTAAGCTAGTTCCCTTCCCTAAGCAGTTAAGAGATTTGACTACCTTCAGTTAGATTCTTGCAAGCCTAAAACCAGAGTACTTTCTGGAAGCCTAGGGACTGGCTTTTTTTATTCAGGCTCAGCCAACCAAGGGAATGCAGAATGATATCTGGAAATAAAACTAGCTCCTCTGATGAGAAATAGGTAGCAGAGTGTGCAGTGGCTACGTGCTCTCTAACATACATCTAAAGGCTCAAATTCTCAAAAAAATATAAGGCTTAAAAAAAAATCAGGCAGGGGCCAGCGCTGTGACACAGCGGGTTAATGCCCTGGCCTGAAGCGCCGGCATCCCAAGTGAGCGCCAGTTCGAGACCTGGCTGCTCCACTTCTGATCCAGCTCTCTGCTATGCCTGGGAAAGCAGTGAAAGATGGCCCAAGTCCTAGGGCCCCTGCAACCACGTGGGAGACCAAGAAGAAGCTCCTGGCTCCTGGCTTTGGATGGGCACAGCTCCAGCCATTGTGGCCAATTGGGGAATAAACCATCGGATGCAAGAGCTCTCTCTCTGAATAACTCTTTCAAATAAATAAATAAATCTTAAAAAAAAAATCAGGCAGGAACAGCTTTGTGGCAAAGTAGGTAAAGCTGCCGCCCGTGATGCTGGCATCCTCTATGGGTGCTGATTGGTTTCCCAGATGTTCTACTTCTGGTCTAGCTCCTGGCTAATGGCCTGGGAAGGCAGCAGAATATGGCCCAGGTCCTTTGGCCATTGCACCCACGTGGCAGACCTGGTTGAAGCTCCTGGCTGCTGGCTTTGCAAGGCTAAGTGCTTGCTGTTGCAGCCATCTGGGAAGTAAACCAGCAGATGAAAGATACCTGTCTCTCCCTCTCAATTTGTAACTCTGACTTTAAAAAGAAATAAATCTTAAAAAGAAAGAAAATAAAGAAAGAAACCAGCATTTGAATTCATTAATAGACATTAAAAAAAAAAAAACCTCCGGTAAAGACAAACCATTACATCAAATTTTATGGTATTTGAGTATCTCAATTAAAAACACGTGCAAATATTTTCATATGTGAAATGTGAAAAAGGCATTTTTTTACCTGTGCCAGGGATGATCTGGGTGGGCATGAGATTCTCTGGTTCATGTGACTGTCCTTTTGCACACTTCAACCAGGAGAAAACTTCTTCATCACCCATCTCCTCTGTCTCTGAAACAGAAACAAAATAACTTCACATAGGGTCACAAGATGGATCTTTCTCAGTGACTGGGAGTTTCAGAACCATAAACAAAGAAAGTTAACAGCTACCTTTTAAAAATATGCTTTGCTGTGGTATAATTTACATACAATAAACTCAACAACTTAAACTCATTGTGTATCACAATGAGTTTCAATAAAAGTATTAGGAGGGGCCTGTGCTGTGGCAAACCAGATAAAGCAGCCACCTGCAATGCCAGCATTCCACACAGGCGCCAGTTTGTGTAGGGTTACTCCACTTCTGTATTTACTTGAAAGGCAGAGCAGAGAGAGGCAGAGGCAGAGGCAAAGAGAGGGAGAGGGAGGGAGGGAGAGAAGAAGTGAGAGATGGAGAGAGGGAGGGAGAGAAGAAGGGAAGGAGGGAGAGAAGAAGGGAGAGAGGGAGAGAAGGGGAGAGGGAGAGGGAGGGAGAGAGGGAGGGAGAAAGGGAGAGAGGGAGGGAGAAAGGGAGAAAGGGAGGGAGAAAGGGAGAGAGGGAGGGAGGGAGGGAGAGAGGGAGGAAGAGAAGGAGGAAGAGAGAGGGAGAGGGAGAGGGGGAGAGGGAGAGAGGGAGAGGGAGAGAGGGAGAGAGAATTCCTCTATCTGCTGGTTCACTCCCTAGATGATTGCAATGGCCGGAGCTATACTGATCCAAAGCCAGGAGCCAGGAGCTTCCTCCAGGCCCCAAATGTGGGTGCAGGGGCCCAAGTATCCGGGCCATCCTCTACTGCTTTCCCAGGCCAAGGCAGAGAGCGGGATTGGAAGTAAGCAGCCAGGATTCAAACTGACACTCACACTGGATGACGGCACTGCAGGCAGCGGTTTTACCTGCTATGCCACAGTGCCATCCCCTCTACCAGTATTCTAGTTCATCCAAATCCTCACAATACTTGATATTGTCAGTTTTTAAAATTTTAACCATTCTGGTGGCTACCTGGCTTTTTATTATGGTTTCAATTTGTGTTTCCCTACTAAATATGATAATGACGATTCTCTACATTCTTATTACCACTGGCATATCTTTTTTTTAAGTTTTATTTTTTATTTGAAAGGCAGAGCTACAGAGAGAATGAGGTCTTCCATCCACTGGTTCACTCCCCAAATGGCCACAATGGCCAGAGCTGGGCCAGGCCGATGCCAGGAGTCAGGAGCTTTCTCTGGGTTTTCCAAATGGGTGCAATGGTGGAAGCACTTGAGCCATCTTCTGCTTTCTCAAGCACATTAGCAAGGAGCTGGATCAGAAGTGCAGTAGCTGGGAATCAAACCAGTGCCTACATGGAATGCTGGCACTGCAGGTGGTGGTTTAACCTGCTATCCCACAATGCCGGCCACTGGAATATCCTCTTATTAACTAATTAATTAATTTGAAAGGCAGAGTGACACAGAGAGAGAGAGAGATATCTATCTGCTGGTTCAATCCCCAAATGGCCAAAAACAGCTAAAGCTGGGTCAGGCTAAAGCTAGGAGTGAAAAACTTCATCTAGGACTCCCATGTGGATGGTAGGGATCCAACTAATTGAGCTATCACTTGCTGTCACCCTGGGTGTTTATTAGTAGGAACCTGGAACTGAGAACGGAGCCATAAGTGGCATCTTTTTTTTTTTTTTTTGGAAGATTTCCTATTTATTTATTTGAAGGGTAGAGTTACAGACACAGAAAGAGAAAGACAGAAAGGTCTTCTATCCACTGGTTCACTCCCCAAATGGCTGTAATGACCAGAGATAGGCTGATTTGAAGCCAGAGTCCAGGAGCTTCTTCCAGGTCTCCCACGCATGTGCAGGGTCCTAAGCACTTGGGCCATCTTCTGCTTTCCCAGGCCATAGCTGAGAGCTAGATCAGAAGATAAGCAGCCAGGACACAAACCGGCATCCATATGAGATGCTGGTGCCACAAGCAGAAAGCTTGGCCAACTATGCCCTACAAGTGGCATCTTTACAACTGCACCAAATGCCTCCCCCACTACTAATAGTCTCTGCTCTGAAATCTACCTTTTCTGATATTCATGTAGTTCATAAATCTTTAAAGGATTCATAAATATTTGGGGGAAAACAGATGCTGCCCATGACACTTGTGTCCCATGTTGGAGTGCCTGTTTCCACAACATGGCTCTGTTCCCAATTCCAGCTTCCTGCTAATGAGCACCTAGGCTTCTTTTGAATTGAATGAGACATATAGTATATCATGTTCCCTCTTTTTACTTTTAGCCCATCTATGTTTTCATATACAGGTTTTTCAAGAGATTTATTATTAATTTGAAAGGCAGATTGAGAGAGAGAGAGAGAGAGAAAGAGAATGAATCAATTTTCCACCTGCTTCTTCACTCTCTAAATGGCTCCAAGGATGAGCTGGGCCAATTCAAGCCAAGAGTCTAGTTTCTTCTGGGTCTCCCATGTGGGCACAGGGGCCCGAGTGGTTGGGCCATCTTTGGCTGCTTTCTCAAGTGCTTTAGCAGGGAGCAGGATCAGAAGTGGAGAAGCCACGATCAACGCTGTGGCGTAGTGGGTAAAGCTGCCACTTGCGCTGTTGGTATGCTATATGGGCACCAGTTCAAGGCCCTTCTGCTCCTCCTCAGATCCAACTCTCTGCTGTGACCTGGGAAAGAAGCAGAAGGTGGCCCAAGAACTTGGGCCCCTGCACCCACATGGGAGACCCAGAAGAAGCTCCAGGCCTCTGGCTTCAGATTGGCCCAGCTCTGGCCATTGTGGCCATTTGGGGAGTAAACCAGTGGATAAAAGATCTTTCTCCAATCTTTCCCTCTCTCTGTCTGTAACTCTACTTCTCAAATAAATAAATAAATAAAAATCTTGAAATAAAAAAGAAGTGGAGCCGGTGCCATAGCTCAACAGGCTAATCTTCCACCTTGCGGTGCCAGCACGCCAGGTTCTAGTCCCGGTTGGGGTGCCGGATTCTGTCCTGGTTGCCCCTCTTCCAGGCCAGCTCTCTGCTATGGCCCGGGAGTGCAGTGGAGGATGGCCCAAGTGCTTGGGGCCTGTACCCACATGGGAGACCAGGAGAAGCACCTGACTCCTGCCTTCGGATCAGCATGGCGGCCATTGGAGGGTGAACCAACGGCAAAAAGGAAGACCTTTCTCTCTGTCTCTTTCTCTCACTGTCCACTCTGCCTGTCAAAAGAAAAAAAAAAAAAAAGTGGAGCAGCCAGGTCTTGAACTGGTACCCATATGGGATGTCAACATTGCCGGTAGCAGGTTTACTTGCTATACCACAGCACCAACTACCATATATAGTTTTTAAAGTTTATTTATCTGAGAGGGAGAATGACGGGGTGGGGGAGGATGGAGAAGCAGAGAGAGACAGAGATAGACAGACAGAGAGATCTCCTATCCACAGGGTCACTCCCTCAATGCCCACAACAGCACAATAGCAATCTGGAACTCAGTCTGGGTTTCTTTCTTTTTTTTTTTTTTTTTTTATTTATTTTTTTTTTTTACAGGCAGAGTGGACAGTGAGAGAGAGAGATAGAGAGAAAGGTCTTCCTTTGCCGTTGGTTCACCCTCCAATGGCCGCCGCGGTCGGCGCGCTGCGGCCGGCGCACCGCGCTCATCCGATGGCAGGAGCCAGGAGCCAGGTGCTTTTCCTGGTCTCCCCATGGGGTGCAGGGCCCAAGCACCTGGGCCATCCTCCACTGCACTTCGGGGCCACAGCAGAGGGCTGGCCTGGAAGAGGGGCAACCGGGACAGAATCCGGTGCCCCGACCGGGACTAGAACCCGGTGTGCCGGCGCCGCAAGGCGGAGGATTAGCCTGTTGAGCCACGGCGCCGGCCCAGTCTGGGTTTCTGACATGGGTGGCAGTGAGCCATCGTCGGCTGTCTTCCGGCAGGAAGCTGGAATGTGGAACAGAGCTGGGACTCAAACACAGGCAACACAATATGGGATGAGAACATCCAAAGCAGTATCTTAACTACCGTGCCAACCATCTGCTCCTAAGGTCTTTTTCTACCAATTCCATTGTCATTTTGGGTTTGTGTCTACTGCTTGCTTTTTTTCCAGCTTACTGATCATATCATCCTGCTTTTCTGCATACCTGATAATTACTGATTGAATCCAGAGCTTTGTGATTAGGTTTCTGGGTACTGGATTTTGCTGGTAGACAATATAAACGCAAAAATGGAGGGGATCTCTCTGGAAATTTCTGGTGTTCTCTCTGGGCAGTTCCTAGTTTTTCTGGACTCTGATTCTTCTCACTCTGATCTCTGTCTCAACTCTGAGATTGCCAGGCTGTTTTAGTTCCCTTTTCTTTTGCTGAAGCCTGCAAATTGACTCTAGGCAGTAAGCCAGGGCAACTGCAGGGCTCACCTTGTCTCCTTTCTCTCACAGATCACATTCCCTATTGCCCAATGTTTCAAACTGTAGTTTCATATATTTTACCTAGTAAACTTGTTGATCATGGCAGAGGGGACAAACGGGAGGAATGGAAGAATTCTAACAGCTAACATTTATGGAATGTGTAGTATGTAGTCAGGTTTTTTACTAATCACTCTTTATACAATATAACAACAATTTTGTAAGGGAAGTAATGGAATTATCTTTGTTTTACAGACAAGGAAATTGAGATTCTGAGGGGTTAAGATACCGTAGTTGGTCTAACAAGATTTCACAGAAGTAGCTTTCAAATTCTAGTAGCCTAAGCTCTAAATAAATCACTGTTGGGGCTGGTGCTGTAGAGCAGCAGGTTAAGCCATGGCCTGCAGTGCTGGCAACCCATATGGGTGCTGGTTCGAGTCCTGACTGCTACACTTTTAATCGAGCTCCTCGTTAATGCACCTGGGTAATCAGCAGAGGATGGCCAAGTCCTCGGGTCCGTGTACCTACATGGGAGACCCAGAAGAAGCTCTTGCCTCCTGGCTTCGGCCTAGCACAGGCCTAACCATTGTGGCCATTTGGGGAGTAAAGCAGCGAATGGATGATCTCTCTCTCTCTGTCTCTCCTTCTGTATCTCGGTAACTTTACCTTTCAAATAAATACATCTTAAATAAATCACTGTTATAACGGCCACACTGTATGTCTGAAGGAAGAATGAGAAGATCAAGGGGCAAGGACTGTTGGCATATAATAAGATAAATCAATAACTAAAAGAAACAAAGAATCTGAGTAGACATTCTCCAGAAAAAATAAACAAATGAGCAATAAGCACATGAAAAGACACTTCACAGCAGGGTGCTGTGGTGCAGCAAGTTAAGCTGCTGCCTGTGATGCCCACATCTTATTTGGAGTGCTGGTTCAAGTCCTAGCTCCTCTGTTTCCAATCCAGCTTCCTGCTAATGCATCCTGGGAGGCAGCAGATCCTGACTGGGTCCCTGCCACCCTCATGAGATACTCAAATGGAGTTACAGCCCTGGCTGTTGCAGACATCTGAGGAGTGAACCAGTGGATATATTTTTCTCTGTTTATGTCTTTTAAGCAGATGAAAACAAATAAAAATAAACATCATTAGTCATCAGGGAAATGCAAGTCAAAACCACAAAGAGATGCTATTTCACAGGCAGTATGAAATCTAACAAAAAGACAAAGAATGACAAGTGCTGGCATGAATATAGGAAAATTGGAGCCCTCATACATTCTGGTGGTATTGAAAAATGGTGCAGCTACTTTGGAATAAAATTTGGAAGTTCCTCAAAGCTTGAATGTAGAACCATTATATGACCCAGCAATTCCATTGTTAGGCATAAAACCAAGAACTGCAAACACATGTCCACACAAAAACCTGCACAAAGAGACTAGCATTGTGGCAGAGTAGATTAAGCCACCACCTGTGATGTTGGCATGCCATATCAGAGCACCAGTTCAAGTTCCAACTGCCTTGCTTCTAATCCAGCTCCCTATTAATGTGCCTGGGAAAAGGAAGACGGCCCAAATATTTGGGGCCCTGGCCACACATATGAGAGACCCAAAAGGAGCTCCTGGCTACTGGCTATGGTCTGGCACAGTCCTGGCCATTGAGGTCATTTGGGGAGTCAATCAGCAAATGGAAAATCCTCTGTCTCTGGCTTTTTGTCATTGCGGCTTTCAAATAGTTAAAATAAATCTTCAAGGATACAGAAAAAAAAACTTGGATACAAATATTTACAATGGCATTATTTACTTATTTGTTTATTGACAGGCAGAGTTAGACAGTGAGAGAAAGAGAGAGAGAGAGAAAGGTCTTCCTTCTGTTGGTTCACCCCACAAATGGCTGCTACGGCTGGCACGCTGCATCGATCCGTAGTCAGGAGCCAGGTGCTTCTTCCTGGTCTCCTATGCGAGTGCAGGGCCCAAGCACTTGGGCCATCCTTCACTGCCTTCCCAGGCCAGAGCAGAGAGCTGGACTGGAAGAGGAACAACTGGGACAGAATCCGGCGCCCCAACTGGGATTAGAACCCAGGGTGCAGTGCCGCAGGCAGAGGATTAGCCAAGTGAGTCATGGCGCTGGCCAACAATGGCATTATTTATAATAGCCCAAAGTAGAGACAATCTAAATAGCCATCAACTGATAAAAAAAATTGTAGTGTGTCTGTATTATGGCATATTACCTGCAGTACAAAGGAATGGTTTACTGATATGTGCTATATAACATGGATGAAACTTTAAAACATTATGCTGAGTAATGGAAGATGATCCAAGTTACTGGAGCTCCGCATTTATGTGGGAAACCCAGAGGAAGTTCCTGGCTCCTGGCTTCAGATTGGATGGGTCCAGCTCAAGCTATTACGGTCATTTTGGGAGTGAACGAGGGGATAAATGATCTCTCTCTCTGTAACTCTGCCTTTAAAATAAATAAATAGGCCGGCGCCATGGCTCAACAGGCTAATCCTCTGCCTTGCGGCGCCAGCACACTGAGTTCTAGTCCCGGTCAGGGCGCCGGATTCTGTCCCAGTTGCCCCTCTTCCAGGCCAGCTCTCTGCTGTGGCCAAGGAGTGCAGTGGAGGATTGCCCAAGTGCTTGGGCCCTGCACCCCATGGGAGACCAGGAGAAGCACCTGGCACCTGGCTCCTGCCATCGGATGAGCACGGTGCACTGGCCGCAGAGCGCCGACCGTGGCGGCTATTGGAGGGTGAACCAATGGCAAAAGGAAGACCTTTCTCTCTGTCTCTCTCTCACTGTCCACTCTGCCTGTCAAAAAAATAATAATAAAAAACAAATAAATAAATAAATAAATCTTTTAAAAAATAGAATATCTCTTCTTGGCTTATTTTAGCCTTCCCAGTTAGGCAGAGTAATGGCAATCTTAAGGTCTTAACAATAAAACAGTGAAGCTATGCAGTTAAAGAGAGCCCACATGCCCATTCTTGCTTCAATTTCCAAGTCCCATAATTCAACTGACACACACCTACAAAGGTTACTTTTAGAACCACATAGGACAACATATGCTCACCACTGCGTGGACGGCTTTTCCTTAGCCGGTAACAGTCAAGGCAGACCCCAAATCCACATTTGCGACAAACCCAGTGGATGTTGAAGAGAGTTGTTTCACAGACATCACACATCTCCCGTACACCGCGCACAGCTCGCTTCCATGCCACTTTCTCTGGTGGACAGAGAATGAAGTTCAGGTATTAGCCATCCTAACAAGCAGCAAAAGACCCCAAGTCCACACTCAAGCTGTTCTAGTATTACAAGGGTTTATGAGAATATGATTTAACCTAGGGTCCACAGAGAATTAATGCTACATGTTAATAAAGAAGATACTGTAAAATTTCCCACTGGGTAGTTTGAGATAAGAGGATTCTTCTCCTGAAATTTAGGGTGTAATTTCGTGGTATAATTTTTCTTGGTTTGGAAAAGGGAGTAGTAGCTTATAGACATGGAAATATGATCAATATCTGAATAATGTGGGTTCTCCTATGAAACACGGCACACATTAGAACTTCATTTATTCACAAATCATAGGGTACTGTTTACTGAAACTGGTTCAAAGCAAACTGAAAATATTTAGGGCAAACCGCACCCAACTAAGACTGAATGAGGTCTGCTGGATACAGTTAAAGCCTCTGCTATAGGTTGGTACAAAGAGAAGTCTTGAAGCTTTCATTCATCCACAAAAAATGCCACCTGCCACTTCTCCCAATCCTCCTTTAGGTGAAAGAAAATCAAAGTTCCAAAGTGGGAGTGCCTGGAAGACAAGCAAGAGGGTCCTTACGGTGTGGTTCCACCATCATCATAGCCTCCTTCTCAGACATTACAAGCTGGCAGAACTGGTCCCCAACATTGGCCAGGATGTATTTTGAGGTCTCTAGGTCTATCCCTTCTGCTAGGGAGGAAGAGGGAATCCACAGGTTCATGGCATCAGGATCACTTTGCTGAGGGCTTAGAAATCCCTCCACACGAAGTACCCCCTTTCGAGTGAAGATCAACCTGAGACAGGAAAGCAGACAGTGAAAACACAGTAATCCTTTGGTATCCTGGGGGACCGATTCCAGGGCATTCCCTTCAACTTCTGGGAAGCTCAATCCCTCATATAAAAGGGTATAGTATGTGCATAGAACCTGTATACATCTTCCTACATGCTTTAACTCATCTCCAGATTGTTTCTAATTCCTAATACAATGTCTATGCTATGTAAACAGTTGTTACACTGTATTGTTTGGGGCACAATGACAAGAAAAAAATCTCTGTATGTTCATCACAGATCTATTTTTTTTTCTGAAATACTTCTGACCTATAGTTGGCTGAATC
This sequence comes from Sylvilagus floridanus, assembly GCA_949820135.1. Taxonomy (NCBI): domain Eukaryota; kingdom Metazoa; phylum Chordata; class Mammalia; order Lagomorpha; family Leporidae; genus Sylvilagus; species Sylvilagus floridanus. Next base: position 24,373,997 of record OX463241.1, on the reverse strand, counting down.
TGTAGATGCATTAGCTGTGGATACCAAGGGCCAACTGCACAAGCAATGCAAACTAACATGCATGTAAAATACTAGAACCTAAAATGATACTTAATAGTAATCAAGCTAAGAATTTTCACCATATTTAACCAACATAGTGCAGTCATCCCTTGGGGACTGGTTCTAGCTCTCCTCAGCATGTGATATAAAACATGTGAGATACTTCAGATAAATTTGTAGATGCTCAAATCCCTTAGGTAAAATTGCATAGTTTGCATTTAACCAACACATCCTCCTGTGTATTTTATATTATTTCCAGATTACTTACAATATCTAATACAATGTAAATGCTATGGAAATAGTTTTTAATGCTATATTGTTTAAGGAATAATGACAAGAAAAAAGTCTCTGCATGTTCATTTATCAATGTTGTTGGCTTAAATCTGTTTTCAATCCATGGTTGAATCTGTGGATGCAGAACCCATATGTATGGAGAGTTAATGCACGTAGAGGACCAACTCTGTTCTTTGCTAACAGAAAAGCTTGTTAACACTCAGTAGGTTTCAATTCTTTAAGAAGCTGTTACCAAAGTTATCAGTTTTTTTATCCACCTGTTTTACACCTGCCCCTATGGCACTGAATGTGACCAGAAATAAAGACATTAATGTCTCACACTTTATATACTGACATCCACCTACCTCAGGCAAGCCCATAATATTGCCTGACAGTCAGTATGGTTTCCTGGTGTACTCCCTCTCCTAGATACCTGCTTTGAACCTTCTTTCTTTTCAAATCTCCAATATTTATCGCTCCACAAGGCCCTCACTTCCTATTCCACTGAGTAGGGAGGAGTCAGAGAACGTCTACAGCAGGCTTTCATCACTCTACTGTATTTTACTGCAACTGACCCCTGTTCTCCCTTTGATCTGCTACTCTGAACTACGGCTGCAACTAAGACTGCTCAACTTCCATTCTCCGAGGACAAAGCCACATGTCACTTCAAAATCCAAACTATTGAACTACAGAGTTTTGGCAAAGACTTGAAGCAAATGGGTAAAGGAAAGTGAGGAGGAAGACAGTGAGATATTTACAAATTCAGAGAAGAACTGAAGAATATGTATCACTAACAAAAACTGGGAACAGAGGCAAAGAGAGGAGTCTGGGTACCTCCGGAAGTGAAAAAAGCGGCAGGCTACAGTAGAATCATCTTGCTCCTGTTCCTTAAACTTCCGATACCGCTCCAGGCGACACTCACGACACTTGTGCAGGTGAGGCGCCACGTTGATGCATGACCCATCCTGCAGGAAGGGCTCTCCAGACTGCTTCAGCTTCTTCACTTTGCTCACATCTTTCAGCACTGACTGGCCAACTGTGGCAAGGGAGGGAGAAGAGGATGTCATAAGAGGAAAAATAGAGCCCAATGAGATGTCCTCTTAGGGAAAGCCATTTGCCCTGATCTAAGCTACTCTTTACTGTATTACTTGGGCATGTACTCAGTAGGGACCCAGAAAGGGAACAAGGAGCCCTTAACTGGGAACTACAGTACATGAAGAATTTGTGGGAAGTGGCCCACTGCACAAAACAACTCTGACTGTAAATATTAAAAAGCCGAGGGGACAGAAGCCTTTAGTCTCTCAAGATCTGGCTATTCTGTTAATTAATCTTTAGCTCCCATAGGAAACAGATTCCTAATGAAAACAGCTAATTTTACCTCCAGATTTTCTCTTGCACACTTTTGGACTATAATCTCACATCAGAGAAAGTTGATGGGAGAGGTGTCAAAATCCTTATGTGTGTTTCACAAGGGAACAATCTGAGGGGGATTCTCTTTGCTTCATCAGTTCTACAAAAAGCTGCTATGTGGAAATGGAGACCAGTTGTCAATAATGCCTCCGAAGTAAGTTAAAATCGATGGGCCAAGGCGAAGAAAAAAGGGCTAAGATAAACACAAGGAAATAGTTCCTGACCAAAAGTAACACAATGACAAAGATCAAGAGTCCTCTTCTGTGGGATTATCATTATATGGGACAGATATCCCTCCTAGAGTGCTGATTTAGATGCAATCCTGCCCTAAACCAGGTCTGATGAGGGGCCTCTCTGCTGGGCCCTTTTGGCTCTGTAATTCCATGAGATTATAGAACTTTCCACCAAAGCGACGGCCTCTTTTGCACAAGAGCACAACAGGCATTGGAAGCTAATGCCATGCAAAGCCCATGTACAGCCCCAGCAGGATCACCTTTCAGGGGGGCGGTCCGAGGCCGGCCCTTGGGGGCCTGCTTTCCTTTGCCTTTGCCCAGCAGTAGCTCAGCACTGCGTTCCCCGTTGGGGCCCAATTTCCCCATCAGGTGCTCCGGAATCCCCTTCAGGCCAGTCTTGGCCTGCAGCTGCTCCTCAGAATCGCTCAAGTCTGACAGGTCACTGTTGGTGCTGGAGTCCGAGTCCTGTCTGCAAGCCAAGCTTCGCTCATCCAGTGAGAACCTTTTCACAGCTTCAAAAGGAGCTTTGTTCTCCTGTGAAAAATCTGCCGGGGAGGACAGAAAGCCGCCTGAGTGCCTGCCAAAGACGTTACTAAAGGTTTTGAGGAGGGGATTGTCCTGCTGCCCAGGAGCCACAGTTGGCCTCTCCTCTGTGGGGCTGGAGGAGAGAGTAGGCATCTCAATGGGCTGGGTGAGGCTGCTGGTGGGGGAGCTGGAGCGGCCATTGCCCATGGCAGAGAGGGTTGGGCCCCCACTGGTAAGAGCTGAGCCGAGAACACCAGACACCAGCTTGGAGGAGTCAGTTGTAATGAAGAGGGTTTTCTTCTTGGCTAAAGACGCCGAATCTGCAGAGTGAGACTCGGACCAGCTGGGTGCTGCCTTGGAGGTGACAGTGGTAGCAGAGGAAGAGCTACCTGATGCCTGAGATGCAAAGCTGCTGAAAGGGCTATGTTCGACTTTCTCCACAAATGCCAGGAAAGGGTTAGAAGGCTCTTCTCGGGACAGTTTGGGGGGCTGCAAAAATAGATTTTCATGACTCTCTGGGGTACGGTTATTTAGGAGGCTCCTGGGGAAGGCTGGAGTGAGGGTAGGCATGGACTCTGCAGGCACTTTCCGGTCCACAGAGCTGCCGGCCTTAGAGCCTGGCTTAGTGTCTGCTCCAAGAGCGGATCTGCCCTTACACAGGCCTGAGCTCAGGCTCTCAAGGCTTTGTTTGAATGAGTCCCGACTAGAGGAATCATCAGCCAAACTCTCTGAAACCGTAGTGAAGTAGTTACTGGTGGGTAAAGTTTGGGACATGCATTGAAAAAACAAGTTTTTGGAGAGATCAGAATCTTTCTGAGACTCTGGTGCAGGGCTACAGCCAAAAGAAAAGCCCAAAGGTTTGTTCTCTGTGGCTAGAACTCCATTGGACTGACTCCTTCCACTTCCAAAAGTCAAAGGTTGTGAAGAACTTGGGAGGGATGCTCCAAATCCAGAAGAGGCCAAAATAGAATTTCTTGAATTCTGAAAGGAAGACAGCTTGAGTTAGTGATGCTGGCTACTCAGGATGACCTAAAGATCTCTTTGTTTGACCTAGCTATTGCTGGATCAACATTTCTTGTCAGACAATTAACTTTCCTCTGTCCCATTTCCACAGATCTGCTCTTGGAACTGGATTTTACCAGCAATGGGGAAGAAATCTGCCAAAGACCACACAGAGGGCATCTTTAGCAAGGGGAGCCAGAAATAGCAAGATGTCATTCATCCTGCCACTCCCTTGGCTGTTACCCAGTTGGCTGGCATGGTTTTAGGTTGTGATGGCAGCTTTTTGGTATCCATAGTATTACAAAGTCGAGACTTCACTAGGGAACTGTGGGAAAGGGTTCCTGAACATGCACAATTTTTAATCTAAAATACACCTAGAGACAGTTGGAAAGAGCAATCTAGTTCAATGACCTTAAAAGCTATTAGTAAATGATTTATTTAAGCTACTAAAAACTGCCCATCTTATAAAAAGTGACTTTAGTCCCATGATAAGCATATCAATATATTCTCTTAATTAATTTGGAATTCCACAAGATGGTTCTTTATAGAATGAAGCCATCCATTTATGGGTTCAAGTTAACCAACCTAAAAGTTGAATCTTGATTAATATTATATTTAACAACACTAAGTCAAAGGAAAACATACTATTTATTGAGATCTTTTATTGTAACTAGGAGTTAACAAGACTCTGGAGGTGAAATGTATAGACTGTCAATATCTGCCAAATAAAAATACAGTATAACTGGATAATAAAATGATAAAACACCTTCCTTCCCTTTTACCTTGAAAATGTTAAATTTTGGGGCCGGTGCTCTGGTGTAGCGGGTAAAGCCGCTGCCTGCAGTGCTGGCATCCCAAATGAGCGCCAGTTCAAGTCCCTGCTGCTCTACTTCTGATTCAGCTCTCTGCTATGGCCTGGGAAAGCAGTAGTCTATGGTCCAAGTGCTTGGACCCCAGCCTCTGGCCTCTGGCTTCAGATTGGCCCAGCTGCAACTGTTGTGGCCATCTGGGGAGTGAATGAATGCATGGAAGACCTTTCTGCTCTCTCTGCCTCTGCCTCCCTGTAACTCTGCCTTTCAAATCAATCAATAAATTTATTAAAAAATAAAACATTAACTTTTACATGTGAATGATTATGTAGATACAGGACACTTTCACATATACTATAGACCCCAATACATATACACAGAGAGACACCCATAGATATATATGAGCTCTTACTTAATACTTGTTAATTAAATAAAATTCAGATCTTAGCCCTTGACTTGTCAATCAGATTACTATAAAAATTAACTTTCAAGTAGTAGAGGATAATATCCCTAAAAAGAAATTTCAAAATATTAGAAATAAAAAATTATTCCATGGTGCTTAATGAATATGGGGGGTTTCCTTCTGGGGTGATGAAAATTCCTGGAACCAGATAGTGGTGATGATTTTATCAGTGTGTATACATGAAATTCAACAGAATCGCACATTTTAAAATGGTTAAAATAGTGAGGGTCAATGGTGTGGAGCAGTGGGAGAAGTGTTGGCCTGCACTGCCAGTATCTTACATGAGCATCAGTTTGAGTCTAGCTATTCCATTTCTTTTTCTTTTTAAGATTCACTTATTTATTTTAAAGTCAGAATTACACAGAGAGAGAAGGAGAGGCAGAGAGAAAGAGAGGTCTTCCGGCTGGCGCCATGGCTCACTAGGCTAATTCTCTGCCTGCGGCGCCAGCATCCCAGGTTCTAGTCCTGGCTGGGGTCCCGGATTCTATCCCGGTTGTTCCTCTTCCAGTCCAGCTCTCTGCTGTGGCACAGGAGGGCAGTGGAGGATGGCCCAGGTCCTTGGGCCCTGCACCTGCATGGGAGACCAGGAGGAAGCACCTGGCTCCTGGCTTTGGATCGGCGCAGCGCACCGGCCGCTATAGCGGCTACTTAGGGGGTGAACCAATGGATAAAGGAAGACCTTTCTCTCTGTTTCTCTCTCTCTCTGTTAACTCTGCCTGTCAAAAAAAGAAAAAGCAAAAAAGAGAGGTCTTCCATCTGCTGGCTCACTCCCCAACTGGTTGCAACAGCCAGAGCTGTGCCAATCTGAAGCCAGGAGCCAGGAACCAAGAGCTTCCCTCCAGGTCTTCCCATGTAGGTGCAGGGGCCCAGGAACTTGGGCCATCTTCCATTGCTTTCCCAGCCCATAGCAGAGACTGGATAGGAAGTGGAGCAGCTGGGACTTGAACCAGCACCCATAAGGGATCCCAACACTCCAGGCAGCAGCTTTACCCACTATGCCATGGCACCGGCCCCCCAGCTACTCCACTTGTGATCCAGCTCCCTGCTAATGACCCAAATGCCTGGACCCCTGCCACCCATGTGGGATCCCTGGATGGAGTTCCAGGTTGCTGGCTTTAGCCTGGCCCAGCCCTGTCCTGGCCATTTAGGAAGTGAACCAGTGGATGGAAGGTAACTCACTTTCTTTCATGCATGCATGTTTCTCTCTCTCTCTCTCTCTCTCTCTCTCCTTCCCTACATCCCTAACTCTGCCTTTCAAATAAATCAATCTTCTAAAAATTGGTTAAAATGGGAAATCTTATGTGTATTTATTTATTTATTTTGAAATTTATTTATTTAATTTGAAAGTCAGAGTTACACAAAGAGAGAAGGAGAGGCAGTCAGAGAGAGAGGTCTTCCATCCACTGGTTCACTCCTCAATTGGCTGCAACAGCTGGAGCTGCGCCAATCCAAAGCCAGGAGCCAGAAGCTTCTTTTTAGGTCTCCTACACAGGTGCAGGGGCCCAAGGACTTGGGCCATTTTCTACTGTTTTCCCAGGCGATAGCAGAGAGCTGGATTGGAAGTGGAGCAGCCGGGTCTTGAACCGGTGCCCATATGGGATGCCAGCACTGCAGAAGGCAGCTTAACCCAGTACACCACAATGCCGGCCCCTATTTTTTCAACTTAATATTTATTTTCTGAGATAACATTTTTAAGCTACATGATAGTCAAAGGCTCAATGACTCTACTAAATAAAAGAGTCAACAACCAAAAGGGGGCTGGTGCTGTGGCATAGCAAGTAAAGCCTCTGCCTGCAGCGCTAGTGTTCCATATGGGCACCAGGTGAAGTCCCAGCTGCTCCACTTTTCATCCAGCTCCCTGTTAACACACCTGGGAAAGCAATACAAGATGGCCCAAGCCTTTGGGCTCCTATATCCATGTGGTAGACCCATATAAAGCTCCTGGCTCCTGGCTTCAGTCTCGCCCAGCCCTGGCCATTGAGGGGTGAGCCAGCCGATGAAAGACTTCTCTCTGCCTCTCCCTCTCTGTAACTCTTTCAAATAAATAAAGAAATCTTAAAAAAAAAAAAAAAACATATAGTCTATCAGGAAAACAGGCAAGAGTAGTGTTATGTGTATTTTACTCTAATTAAAAAGAACTAACCAAGCTAAGCAAAAGATTTTTTAAAACAGAGTTTTAATTTATTACAGTTATTTTTTAAATATGCAAGAGGAATCAATATTCAGGCTCTCTTTTGAGCATGATACAGAGGTATAAACACCAGGCAGCCTATTTATGGCTAGCCTCTAATTGACATCTGCTACCGAGATGGCTTCACTTTAGAGTTAAAAAATTAAAATTCATTTTCTTCCCACTAACCAATAAGCAGTGATTTAAACCCCTTCCCCAAAAGAGAGATGAGAACAGAGAGACAGAGGCCTGAGGTTCTGCTGCTGCAGGATTTGGCCAGGAGCCTGGACACCTGCATGACTGCAAGGAACTGGCATGGGTAGCTCATGTTACACTGCTAAAGTTACCCTTTAAAAATACACACATGAATGAAAAATAATTTGGATGGCCTTTCATTTTCCTTCAAATGATTAAATTCCAAATCCTTTCCTTATAACAGAGTGATGACAAACTGATTTGAGCTCAATTTTTAGGACAAGAAGTTTCCTGATGGCTATGTCCTTATTGTACATTAGGCATTGTACTAGAAGCATTCATTTCTGTACTTTTAAGTCATATCCCTGGAGAAGAGTCAAGCTGAAACATTAGCAAAATGACTGTCTCAGAAATTTCTCCAACCTGTTCATAAGAAATACATTTCATCTACATTTCATCTACTCAGCTTTGCTGCTTCAATAACAGCAGTTTTCAGGGAATCTCTTCTCAAAGCATACAAAATCTGCTCTACTTTGTAAGCCTCACTGACATTCACACTGTCTTTGACATGGAGTTGATTTTAAATAACTCAGACACATGATGCCTTACACATACAGGAAATCCACATAAAAATCCTCACTTGATTCTCTTGGGAATACTGGTCAATGACAGAGGGCAAACCATAAACACTGTCAAATTCACTTTTACAGGCCTTCTCCTCTTCTGCCTGGACATACCATTTCCCTCCCCATCCCTACTCACTAGGGATTACCATGTTCATGTGCAGAGGAGGAAAAATCCGATGAAATGTATATGCCATACTTTATCTGGCATCTTCATAGCTGAAATGGTTTCATTTTAGGATGTAAGCTCCTTCAAACAGGGATTTCATTTATTTATTTTATTATATGCACTATTTGGCACACAGTAGTTTCCTATATATAATTTTTTAATTATCATTACACATTTCATCTTTGTAGTTTATATTTTAGCTCAAGTTAATAGTCCCTTTTGGGGAAAAAAAATAAGGCTAGCCCCATAAACCACAGGGTGGTGATCAAAATTAGTCAATAAGACTACAAGTGATTTTGATATTGTTTCAAGTTTCAACTGGGGAGCCAAATTGATGTTAAATTACTCTTAAGCAAAGTTTCATTTTAGCAACAATGTATGCAAATCAAATGAACAACACGGTAACAGTAAACTGGTTACTTGAGATTAATGCCATAAAATTTTCCAAAACAAACCTTTATGGCCCTACCACATGATGGAAAGCAACCTAGCCTCAAGGGAAAATATCACAGAAAATAATGAACTGAAAACAGAATAACAACAGCTTGTACACATAGCCATAATCAAAGTGTTCACTATCACCAACACTGTAATTCATTAATCTTACCTCTTATAGGTCTGGTGGAGGCTCAATCACTATGTGAACTAAATAGATACCTCAAGTTAAAAGATCCCCCACCAGATCTATTTTAACATCTCATTACATTGGGTTGTATTGTATAATCAATTTTTGATGAGACCAATTGTTCAGGTAACTTTTTAAGAGCTGAAGAAGTTACTAAAACATACGCATTTGCCCAATGAGCAGTAAAGGACTATCCACAAGAGTATAATTTCAGCACATCTAGGAAATATTGCTTCCCTGTGGCATTTGGGATGTATTCTAGTGTGTTAACATAGAAGCGTGAAAGAGTGACCCCAAATCTTGCAAATCTGCCCCTGAAGCAACTCACCTCTCCTGAGGCCTGCGACCAGCTGCCTTTCTGTTTTTCCGGCCCAGTCCCAGCTGTAAGGCCAGTGTCTGAGATCCTCACTGTGGTTGGCGTGGAGCTGGCGGTAGTGACCACAGCTGAAGCCACCATTCCCTGGCCAACTTGTTCCAGTGTTTTTCCTGCCTCTTTGATTTCGGTTCCACCCACCTCTGGGGCCAAAGGTGTCTGACCTGCGGCTGTAGAATATGGAGTGAAAGGTACAGGTGTGTCCCCACCTACAGGCTCATCCTGCACCACCAGAGTCCTGCCGTTTTCTTTGGTGTAAGTGGCAAAGCGAATGTTGCGGTTAATCTGGGGGACAAATGTAGATGGTGGCTGCTTGGCTCTCTGATCCAGCCCTGGCTCTCCACTGGCATTCCCTCCTTTCCAGGGCCCTCGGCTTGCCTCACCTCCATCGCTCCCATTACTGTCTACTTCACCCCTGTCTCCTTTTAATTTCTTTGATGCAGGGTCACACCCAGAGTCCGAAGCACTTTTTCTCCTCCGGCCATCTTTCCCCTCTATGCTCTCTCTCTTCTTCTTTCCTTTGGAAGATTTTACTGCTTTTAACGTACCCCCCTACAAAACAAAATTCAAAAAAGATTTATTACAAGGGACCTTTCATCTTGTGAAAACCATAAACCATTAGCTTTCCCATCTCTAGAAGCAAAGCAGGCACAGACACTAGTTCCAATGCCAGCTCTAAGACACACCTTTTGTCAAAAAAGCTCCAATTTTCCTGCAACTCAATTCATACACACACATTCAAAATAACATATATTAGAGGTTAACTCACTTGGTAAACCTCCTGAGTAAAAAGCATTACTTCCTCAAATGGATCTTTTTGAGGGTTTTAACAATTTGTTGAATTTCTTTTATAAAATAGACTGCGAGAGCTAGGCTGGGCATTCATAAGTTCCTTGATGAAATAATTTGTTTCATTACATATTTATCTCCTTGTTTGACAGAAACTTGCATTTCAAGTATTGAAATCTCATTTTACCAGAAGTCCCTAAAAGCAGCATTTGTGAATCTGTGACCAAAGGAAAAGTAAGTCTGACAGACAGGTTTGTACTGCTTATATACAGACTACAAACCATTAATCTCCAGACCTTACTTCAAAGCATTACAGGAAGGGGCAGGTGGAAGCAAGTCACCGAAAAGTCAAATCAGTTATATCTTCTAATCATCTCAGACTATCTCATGAAATCTTACATGTCTTATTTGAAGGGCCAGAAAATCTCCAAAAATATCACATTACAAGGGACAATTCTTATCTCTGAATAAAACCCCTCCTTGAGAATGAAGAGAGTACGGGGGAGTGGGACATGGATAACCTCTAGAGCAATCTCTGCGTGGCAAAGACTTATACTCAGAAGGTTTTAGACTGGTGTCTCACTATGAAGCAGTTATTTGTTTTGGCTTTGTTCAGGAATGTGTGTTTGGGTGGTAACAAGCTAGTGACACATAGTTATTTAGCCATTCGTATTTATCAATTAATTTACTTTTATAGCTCTTGAATATTTAAGATTCTCTGCAGAACTGTATGTTCATTATAATCATTATTATACCTGTTATAATGAATAATTTTTCAAATTTTATATATCTGCTTGCTAGTATATATACATACATTTATTTTTATTTGTTGTCTTCATTTTTATCTGTTCTCTTTTAATTTTACTCTACAACTTTAAAATGAAGTGCAAGATTTACTTTCATTTCCCCACATTCCTGGAAGTATTAATCTAAGATTGTAAAATCTATTGTTCAGGAACTGTTTTTTGTTTGTCTGTTTTTGCTAAGCCCTATTTTCAGTTGATCCTCTTTTAAAATTTTATCCTTTCTTCGACTTCTATCACTACATAGTTTTCAATGCTGTGAACTACATAAGTATAATCAGTAAAATTTGTTCTTGCTTGCTTGCTTATTCATATTCATACTTAAAGGAGATGAGGTGATCACAGATCTCTAAGATAGGTTAATGAAAGCCTGGCAGAACTATCAATAATCATAATTTTCCAGCCAAGAAAATAGTCACATCCTGGCAAAGCCAAAAAGGGAAGAGCCAATCTCTGTTGCAGATTCCATCCCTAATTCATCCAGCCCCCTGCAGAGTCTAACTCACAGGAAACTCTTACTGTTCATTCGACAACAACTTATAGGTATGTCTTACGGATAGCAAGCTACTCACACGTGAGTAGGCAGCCTAGAACACTGAGATCAGTACTCTCTAGTTACACTTGGCTGGTTGAATAGTACCTTGCATGCAGCAGGTGCTTAATTAACAAATAAAGAAAGTAATAAAAATGGGGCCCAATATACCATTCAAAGTAATAGATGTTTTCATCCATGCAAACACAGTCAAGAAATTTATTCTATTTGTGGTAATATAGTAGAGAGTAAAGTGTTATTAAATTCATGCTTGATTCTTCTTTTCCTACTCTGTTCTTGTTTTATCAAGTGAAGATTAACTGGATAAAGATGGGGAAGAACTATACACTTAGCAAGAGTGGCCAAGTCAGCAATATTTACAGAAGTGCAAAGATATGATGAGGAATATTTGGACAATTGGCCAACTCAAGGAAATTCACACAGGATTCCTTGACTGGAGTAGGCACAGATTTATAATGTGTTTTTTTTTTTTTTTTTTGGCTATGATCATTCTGAATGAAACAAGAGTAGACCTGGTTTATAATGATTCAGAGCAATCCATTGTGTGCTGAGCATTGAACCAGGCACCTGTTTTCTTTGATTCTACTTGCAAATACAAAAGGCAGACTCCCTTGGAGCTCACTGCCATCTAATAGGGGGATAAAAAGGCCACATCTGGTTCTTCAATTCTTGTAACTGGGTAGATTATGAATATTCATGAATTTACTACTGCATATTACAGTGTTAACTGTCTACAATCTTTCAAATATGCCTGTCCTAAGAGAATAAAGCAGTTAGCCCTAGGATTTTAAAAGTAACTAGGGAACACAAACATTATTAAAATAGTTTACTCAAAATAGGTCTTCTTGAGACTATCTCCCATAACTAGACAGACTGTGGGCAGAGTTAAATAACCCAAAGGCACCCACGGAAAACACATGAAAAATCTACATGACAAGACAATGCAAGCTCATGAGTCTGCTCAAAGATTCCATCCATTACCATACCTCACTTTGAGGCGTTGAGTTATCCATCAGCATCACATGGATTAGTCTTGGATCTACTGACTTGATCTCACCACTCTACAGTATCAGCAGGACAGTGGAAATATGAAAAAGGAGGAAAATATTCAATGTTTGTCCACCAAGACATAATTTATATATTTTCTTAATCAATATGATTATCTCTATCATTTCTACTTCCCCATTAGAATGAAAGCCTTATGAGAGCAGACATGTCAACTCCCTCATTCGATGCTACAATGACCATTGCTATAGTGATAACATCTGAAATAAGGTCTGGAATACAGTAAGTATTCAATTATTTAAGTTAATGAATGAAAGAATTGAGTTCAATGCCATAGTGTGTCTTTTAGATGTTAATTTCAAATTCTCCATTCTATATGAAACCCAAATCTTCACTACCGGCAAGCAGTAAAAGTATCACTTCACTGTTATAGGGAAATAAACCTTTGGTGGGAGGGATTTGACAAGGTGCCAAATTCATTATGCATATCCTTTGACCTAACAGTTAAATACCTAGGAATTTATTCCAAAAAACAATAAATGTTCAAAAATGTTCAGTGTGGCATTACTTGTACAGTAATAGTGAAAGTACTGACAATGATTTAATGTCCCTCAGTTTTAAAGTAGTTATGATACATCCATTCAGTGGAATAGTACACATCTATTTTAAAAGGATGAGACAGATCTCTATATTTACGTGTTATATAAAATTAAGTAAAACAGATAAATTATATAACCTTATGCATGATGATATTTGTTATTAAAGTGTGACATAATTAGGTATCACATAAATACACAATATAGGGGCAGGCATTATGGCATAGTGGATTAATGTCTGTGTCCTATATTGAAGTGCTGGTTCAAGTCCCCATTGTCCAACTTCCAACCCAGCTCCCTGATAAGGCATCTGGGAAAGCAGTGCATACTTGGGCTCCTGTCATCCAAGTAAGAGACTTAGATTGAGTTCTGGGCTCTGGGCTTTGGCCTGGCCCAGATGCAGCTGTTGTGACCAGTGACTATTTGGGGAGTCAATCAATAGATGGAAGATCTGTTTCTAGAATACACAACATATAAATATCATTATATATACAAACATATTCACAAATAGAAATTATTTGGAAGAATATGGAGTGATATTTGCCTAGGCACAGGGTAGGGAACCTTTTATCTGCCAAGGGCCATTTGGATATTTATAATATCATTCATGGGCCATACAAAATTATCAACTTAAAAATCAGTTACTATATTTATTGAATTTTGAGCCCTGCCTGTAATTGCCTTGGCAGGGCCAAATTATTTCATGGAGTTATACTCTAGGCCCACATGCTAGACATTCCTCACCCCTGGTAGGGGAAAGGACAGTTTTAGTACCTACTATAGATATGTATATTTTCTGAAATTTGGAAATGAAGATTATCTTAATATTTTTAATTGGGTAATTAAATAAAAACAGTTATGCTTATATTTTATGTGACTGCTAAGGGCAACTCTGAAATGAAGGGTATCTTTTTTTTTTTTTTTTTTACAGGCAGAGTGGACAGTGAGAGAGAGAGAGACAGAGAGAAAGGTCTTCCTTTGCCGTTGGTTCACCCTCCAATGGCCGCCGCGGTCGGCGCGCTGCGGCCAGCGCACCGCGCTCGTCCGATGGCAGGAGCCAGGAGCCAGGTGCTTTTCCTGGTCTCCCCATGGGGTGCAGGGCCCAAGCACCTGGGCCATCCTCCACTGCACTCCTGGGCCACAGCAGAGGGCTGGCCTGGAAGAGGGGCAACCGGGACAGAATCCGGTGCCCCGACCGGGACTAGAACCCGGTGTGCCGGTGCCGCAAGGCGGAGGATTAGCCTGGTGAGCCACGGCGCCGGCCTAAATGAAGGGTATCATAAATACCTATTTGTTTGCCTCAAAATACTCATCTATTATTTTCTTAAATAATTGTCTATGTATCTCTATATGCTACATTCTTTCTTTTTCCTTTTTCTGTATGTGAGAGGCAGAAACAGAGAGAAAAATAGAGGTTCAGGGGTTCACGCTCCAGATACCTGGAATAGCCAGGGGCAGCGGGGAAGGTAGTTGAAACTGGGAGTGAGGAAATCAATCCAGGTCTCCTACATGGATAGCAGGAATCCAATTACTTGAGCCATCATTGCTGCCTATCTGGGTCCAAATCAGCAGAAAGCTGGAATCAGGAGCTTTAACCAGGAGACAAACCCAGGCACACAATGTGGGACATGGGTGTCCTTTTCAGCATCATAAGTGTTAGGCCAAACACCAGAGGACCCTCTGCTTATTTTTGGAAACAATTCATCTGTTTTAGCATCTAGGATACAGCAGCAAAAACCTTACAGAAACAAATGTTGACTAATACTTTCTATTTGTGACGAACCAACTACTAACCTTTATGAAAATATACTAAAATGTTAATAACAATTTTTATTTACATATTATTTTACAGATACTATAGAACTTTTAAATACATTATGACAGTCCCCAAAGTAGTGCTGTGAGGTCAGTGGGAACTTTATATAATTATCTCCAATTTACAGATGAGAACAGTAGGACTGAGAAAGTTGAACAGCCTTACGCAGTGCCATATTATCATAAACCAATAGAACCAGAGAAGGAATTCAAGTCTTCTTTTGTGTAATGACATGTTCACCTTCCCCACACCAGTGTCAGGAATGGAGGGACTGCAGATGGATAGACTCAAAGCCTCACCTCAGTAACAGACACATCCATAAGACGCGTGATGGAGTCTTGATGACTTACGACACCGTAGAGCCACCCCTCTTCCCCCTCTGGTTGATATATTTTGACTCTGTGACCTTGAACACTATAGGGACCTAAAAGAGAGAGTAATCAGCACTGAGTAGTTTTGGCTAAGCTATACTTCATAGTTGTTTCTTTTTTTTTTTTTTTTTTTTTACAGGCAGAGTGGACAGAGAGAGGGAGAGACAGAGAGAAAGGTCTTCCTTTTTGCCGTTGGTTCACCCTCCAATGGCCGCCGCGGCCGGCGCGCTGCGGCCGGCGCACCGCGCTCGACCGATGGCAGGAGCCAGGAGCCAGGTGCTTTTCCTGGTCTCCCCATGGGGTGCAGGGCCCAAGCACCTGGGCCATCCTCCACTGCACTCCCGGGCCACAGCAGAGGGCTGGCCTGGAAGAGGGGCAACCGGGACAGAATTTGGTGCCCCGACCGGGACTAGAACCCGGTGTGCCGGCGCCGCAAGGCGGAGGATTAGCCTGTTGAGCCACGGCGCTGGCCTCATAGTTGTTTCTAAAAGAAGAAGGGCAACTGTATAATGTAAACATTTGGCGCTTTCATATCTCAGCAAGTCCAGATCTATTAAACTCAGAAAAAGTAAACATAAATGATTTTTCTGAGTGATCTCTCTAAGTTCTTCATATCCTTGGAGATTCCTTAGAATCTCAGAGGCCCCTGATTCCACCACTTCTTAATCTTTCAATTCTGGATGTAACAGAAAGGGAAAGATAACCTGTAAGTCAAAAACCACAGAAAACATGGAAATGCACTCAGATACATGACATGTACATGAAAAAAGTGGTAGGCCACTAAGTTGAATGTGCTACTATGTTAAGTGACTACAGAGATTTTATATGACCATTAATATTCTGCTATCTGACTTTCAATAACAGTGGGTAGAGAGTTCAATTTATGAGTTTTGCAGCCTTTGTACTAATAATAGTCAAAACAAATATGCACCTGTCTTTCTAGGAACGCAGAGTTTCAATGATACTATTTTATCAGCAGGTAATGCTACCCTGCGATTTCAGCTGGCCCACCAAGATGGGCAGTTTTTCTATCCTGCATATTTTTATACATTTGAGGTTGTATGGCTAAATCATTACTAATTTTAGATTATTCTCTCTCAGAGCTATAATTAAGATTCTTTAATTTTTATATATACACTCACACTCCCCACCTCTTCTTCTGTCCAATTTTCTTTTCTGCTACCAATTTTTCTTCATATTCTTTCTTCTTCCATATCTTTCCCAGGTTACTAAACATCATTTTACCCCATATCTTCCTTCCTCAGTAGGTCTGTTATCTTACCTTTACCTATTTGTATTTATTTTGTCAAAAGAGAACCAAGAACAGTTTTTCACTGAAAGTAACGTATCATGAGGATGTACAAGACGAAGAGAAAGATAAATGAAACAACAGTCTACCATTCACGTAGAATCTTGAGTAAAATCCGTATGTGAACTTTAGTGACAATTTTTTGTTCTTAAACATGCTGTGAATGTGAATGAGTCTGTGGATGCAATGTTTTATGAATACATTTTGCACACCAAGTTATTTGTTGGTGTTAACAATCTTTAGTTCTTGAGAAATGTGCATATAGTATATTCAAGAAAAATAAGGCTTTTCATCTCAAGCTATATCTCCAGTGTCTCAACATAGTGTTTAGTACATGGTAAGTCTTTAACACATATTTAAGAAATGAAAAACCCTTGGGGCTGGCGCTGTGGCGCAGAAGGTTAACACTCTGGCCTGAAGCACCAGCATCCCTATGGGCACTGGTTCGAGACCTGGCTCCTCCACTTCCGATCCAGCTCTCTGCTTTGGCTAGGGAAAGCAGTAGAAGATGGCCCAAGTTGTTGGGCCCCTGCACCTGCGTGGGAGACCCGGAAGAAGCTCCAGGCTCCTGGCTTTGGATCGGCACTGCTCCGGCCATTGTGGCCAATTAGGGAGTGAACCAGAGGATGGAAGACACCTCTCTCTGCCTCTCCTCTCTATGTGTAACTCTGCCTTTCAAATAAATAAATAAATCTTTAAAAAAAAAAAAAAGAAAAAGAAAAACCCAAAACCACAAATATCATGTTTTCTCTTATTTGTGGTAGTTAACATATAGAGTATAAAAATTGGATTTTGTATCATTCGGTATAGTTATAAATGACAATCTATTCTTATTTCACATGTTAAAAAAAAAAGAAATGGAGGGGCCAGCGTGTGGCTCACTTGGTTAATCTTCCGCCTGTGGTGCCAGCATCCCATATGGGTAAGGGTTTCTGTCCCGGCTGCTCTTCTTCCAGTCCAGCTCTCTACTGTGGCCCGGAAGGGCAGTGGAGGATGGCCCAAGTACTTGGGCTCCTGCACCCGCATGGGAGACCAGGAAGAGGCACCTGGCTCTTGGCTTCGGATTGGCGCAGTGCCGGCCATAGGAGCCATTTGGGGAGTGAACCAACGGAAGGAAGACCTTTCTCTCTGTCTCTCTCTCTTACTGTCTATAGTTCTACCTGTCAAATAAATTTAAAAAAAAAGAAATGGAAGGAGAGAATAGTGAGGACTCTTGGACTACTAATAACGCTTTGTCCTTAGGGTGGGTGTTGGTTACAAGCATACTTATTGCATTTCTTGGTAAGTATTTTAATAAAATATTCAAAAAAGAAATGAAAAAACAACAGAAACTCGCAAGAAAATTGTGGGCATGAAATCAGAATGGAAATGAAACACTAGTCTTAGTGAGATCCCATGTTTCCAGCCTATTCTAGAGATTCAGCTAATTGAAAATACTCCATCTCCTCCCACAAAAAGAATAACAAATGTTTAAAGTTGCGTGGTGTCCATTCTATCACTCAACATTGACCATTCACTTGATTCAGTATTCAGGGACAGAAGACTACCCGTTCTTACCTCGGCTGAATATCTCTTGTAGCCTTTGGTCACTGATCAAAGCATTAACTGTTTCTCTCAGTGCAGCATGTTCCAAAAGAATCTGGTTTTGGCTCTCTGTCCCCATCTGGTAAAGATAAAAGAAAACAACTGGGGTGGGAAGAAAGTTATAGGGGGAAAAAGCTACTGCAATCCAAAAGCTGTACTTTGGAAATTTACATTTATTAAATAAAAGTTAAAAAAGAAAACAACTGAATATTAAAATGAATAGCATAGGAGAAAATATACCCTAAGGAGCTCTATACCAATATTTTTTTTTTAAGATTGTCTGTAGAACTCATCTTATGAGTTGCTTTGCAAAAATTAAGGATACTAAGATCAATTGGGCTTAGGAAATAACACATGTAATAGTATATTAAAGCTCAGAAATCATATAGGAAAGAAACTTATTTTGGACAGTGTTTCTCATACTGATTTAACCATGAGAATGAGGACAACCAAGGAGGAAGATATATCAACAAAGAAATCATCATTAATATCTCAAAGAACACAGTTGAGGAAATAATGATGTTGGCTGCCACAAAACTTCTGGAAATATCCTAATTTTTAACCTTCAGTTAGCAACCCTTACAAATAAAAAATGAATACTACCCTTCTTAAATTCTGAAACTGCAACTCAGATGTTAGTTGTTTAAGCTACTGACATCCTTTTCCTTTGTCACTACTAGCTTTCCCCTTTTGTCATTTAATAATTCATTCTGCCTGAAACCAGCCCAAACTCCCCCAGCCTACCTGCCACTAATGTAAACAGAGGCCCCTCAGATTCAAGTTACAGAAGAGCCATTTCAGGAAAGCAACCTCTTTGGTAGACACTCTTAGAAGTGTGGTCTTAAGTCTTGGTGGTTCAGGGTGTGATGGAGATGGGCAGAACAGGAAAGAAGCTTCAAGGGGACATGAAACTTTAAAAGGATTAGGGGAATTTATGGGTGGAAGTAATAAAGAAATGCTGAATGAAAATAGGAAATACTCATATCAACAAAGCAATCAACAAGGAGGGAAACAGCAGGCTCAGGACTAGAGCAAGTGTTAAGTACCTGGAACAGGTGCAAGCCATTAGCATCTGACAGGAATCGAAGCTCTCGATCCAGAAGGTATTCAACTGGAACCACAGAACCCAAACCCAGTTTATCTACTAGAGGAGTGAAGGTCTGTGAGGTACAATGAC
Source organism: Sylvilagus floridanus (assembly GCA_949820135.1). Lineage (NCBI taxonomy): Eukaryota > Metazoa > Chordata > Mammalia > Lagomorpha > Leporidae > Sylvilagus > Sylvilagus floridanus. Next base: position 24,355,085 of record OX463241.1, on the reverse strand, counting down.
AAGAATTTGATTAGAACTCTGAAATGAAAATATGTAACAATTCAACTGAATATCTCTACTTTAGAGAAAGCATTCCCTATTATTAAATCTTTCATCCCTGTTGGGGAGATAGCTAAAGCATAAGTCCTTGGTAACACTCCCAACGTGGCAGCTGTCCTTCAAATAATCACAGGAGCAAATTAAACCAGAAAGGCAACTTAATACTCTGACTTACGGTTTAAAAAGACAACAGGAATGAGTAACTCCAAATTCTCCCCAGGTATCTGACTAATCTTGCCAGGCTTTATGAAGACCAAGCTTCAATAAATTCCCAGAATAAAGAGTTACACTGTTGGGGCACTACCTGTTACGCAGCTGCTTGGAATGCTGGCATGCTACGTATCAGAGTGCCTAGTTGAAATCCTGGCTACTCTGTTTCCAATCCAGCTTCCTGCTAATGCACATTCTAGGAGGCAGTAGATGATGGCTCAGGTACTTGACTCTCAGCCACCCACATGGGAAACCTGGATGAAATTTTAAGCTTCAGGAACAGGCCTCTGCCAGCCTTGGCTGTTGAAGCATTTGGGAAGCAAACTCATGACTGGAAAATCTCTCTCTCTGCCTTTCAAACAAATAAAAAGACATAAATATAAAAAAGATAAAATTGTAACTTACAGTGTAGAAAGTATCACTGGTATAATAAATAGGTATGTGTAAATTCTTACTATTTCATAAGTAACTAGATTCCATACCCACATATAAAAGAGCTTCAACAAAAAGTTCAATTGGGAAGTGGCCTTATTAACGAATTTAAAAGAAGGCAGATTACTAAGTGATGACATGTACAAACAATAGGTAAAGAATATGTTTTAAAAAGTGTCAGAGGAGCCGGCGCCGCGGCTCGCTAGGCTAATCCTCCACCTTGCGGTGCCAGCACACCGGGTTCTAGTCTCAGTCGGAGCGCCGGATTCTGTCCCTGTTGCCCCTCTTCCAGGCCAGCTCTCTGCTGTGGCCAGGGAGTACAGTGGAGGATGGCCCAAGTGCTTGGGCCCTGCACCCCATGGGAGACCAGGAGAAGCACCTGGCTCCTGCCATCGGATCAGCGCGGTGAGCCGGCCACAGTGCACCGGCCGCGGCGGCCACTGGAGGGTGAACCAATGGCAAAAGGAAGACCTTTCTGTCTCTCTCTCTCACTACCCATTCTGCCTGTCCAAAAAAAAAAAAAAAAAAGTGTCAGAAGAGAGGGGTCAGTGCTGTGGCGCAGCAGATTAAAGCCCCGGCCTGAAGCACCAGCATCCCATATAGGCGGCGGTTCTAGTCTCAGCTGTTCCACTTCTGATCTAGCTCTCTGCTATGGCCTGGGAAGCAGTAGAAGATAGCCCAAGTGCTTGGGCCCCTGCACCCACAAGGGAGACCCGGAAGAAGCTCCAGCCTCCTGGCTTTGGATTGGCACAGCTCTGGCCATTGTGGCCATCTGGGGAGTGAACCAGCAGATAGAAGACCTCTCTCTCTGTCTCTACCTCTCTCTGTAACTCTGCCTTTCAAATAAATAAATAAATCTTAAAAAAAAAAAAAAAGGAAATATGTTTAAGAAAAGAGTGTCAGAGGAGAATGAACTTTTTATAAAAATGTTCACATTTTATGCTTATGCTTTGCTAAGAGGATTGAAATAAATAGACACTCTTAGAACTAAATTTTATAGCTTTTGTCTCATTTCACAAAACCAAACTTGATAATTCAAAAACTTCAAGGATTATAAGCACTGTTTTAAAACTATGGCATGGGGCTGGCATTGTGGTGTAGCGGATTAAGCTGCTGCCAGTGACACTGGCATCCCTCATGGGCACTCCAATTCCAATTCAGCTCCCTGCTGAAGTGCCTGGGAAAGCAGCAGAAGATGGCCCAAGTGCTAAGGCCCTTGTATCCACATGGGAGACTCAGATGAAACTCCTGGCTCCTGGCTTCAGCCTGGCTCAGCCCTGGCTGTTGCGAAGACTTGGGGGGTGAGCCAGAGGATGGAAGATCTCTCTCTCTCTCTTTCTCTCTCTCTTTCTCTCTGTAACTTTGCATTTCAGATAAATAATTTAAAAAAAAAAAAAAAACTAAAACTTTGGTATGAGAAAAGACTAACGGTGAAAACAGTTCTTTAGAAATGAGGAAGTAACGGCCGGCGCCGTGGCTCAACAGGCTAATCCTCCGCCTTGCGGCGCCGGCACACCGGGTTCTAGTCCCGGTCGGGGCGCCGGATTCTGTCCCGGTTGCCCCTCTTCCAGGCCAGCCCTCTGCTGTGGCCCGGGAGTGCAGTGGAGGATGGCCCAGGTGCTTGGGCCCTGCACCACATGGGGAGACCAGGAAAAGCACCTGGCTCCTGGCTCCTGCCATTGGACGAGCGCGGTGCGCCGGCCGCAGCGCGCCGAGGCCATTGGAGGGTGAACCAACGGCAAAAGGAAGACCTTTCTCTCTGTCTCTCTCTCTCACTGTCCACTCTGCCTGTCAAAAAATAAAAAAAAAAATAAAAAAAAAAAAAAGAAATGAGGAAGTAACAAATATTATCTAACACAGAAAGTTTTGGAGAACACATGAGAAAAGATTTTTCCTAAATTTTGCTTTAGTGACTTCAGAATAAAACTGACTTACAGCCGGCGCCATGGCTCAACAGGCTAATCCTCCGCCTTGCGGCGCCAGCACACTGAGTTCTAGTCCCGGTCGGGGCGCCGGATTCTGTCCCGGTTGCCCCTCTTCCAGGCCAGCCCTCTGCTGTGGCCCGGGAGTGCAGTGGAGGATGGCCCAGGTGCTTGGGCCCTGCACCACATGGGGAGACCAGGAAAAGCACCTGGCTCCTGGCTCCTGCCATTGGACGAGCGCGGTGCGCCGGCCGCAGCGCGCCGAGGCCATTGGAGGGTGAACCAACGGCAAAAGGAAGACCTTTCTCTCTGTCTCTCTCTCTCACTGTCCACTCTGCCTGTCAAAAAATAAAAAAAAAAATAAAAAAAAAAAAAAAGAAATGAGGAAGTAACAAATATTATCTAACACAGAAAGTTTTGGAGAACACATGAGAAAAGATTTTTCCTAAATTTTGCTTTAGTGACTTCAGAATAAAACTGACTTACAGCCGGCGCCATGGCTCAACAGGCTAATCCTCCGCCTTGCGGCGCCAGCACACTGAGTTCTAGTCCCGGTCGGGGCGCCGGATTCTGTCCCGGTTGCCCCTCTTCCAGGCCAGCTCTCTGCTGTGGCCAGGGAGTGCAGTGGAGGATGGCCCAAGTGCTTGGGCCCTGCACCCCATGGGAGACCAGGAGAAGCACCTGGCTCCTGCCATTGGATCAGCGCGGTGCGCCAGCTGCAGCGCGCTGGCTGCGGCGGCTTTGGGAGGGCGAACCAACGGCAAAGGAAGACCTTTCTCTCTGTCTCTCTCTCTCACTGTCCACTCTGCCTGTCAAAAATTAAAAAAACAAAAAAACAAAAACTTGACTTACGAACAAGGCACATACAAATAGTTTCTGAGAACTCTGAAGAGTTCAGGTATTGGATAAATAGTAAAGTCATCTGAAAAAAGAGCAAATGAAAGCCACTTACCAGGGCTGGCCACTGTGCAATTGAAACTCGAGTGCCCTGGAGAAGGACTGGATCTTTACGAGGTGCCCACACAAGTGATCCTTCCAGTAGGAGCACAATAACTTCTTCAGCATGAACTTTAACCCAGGAGTGTTGCTTCCAGTTACAGCCATCAAATTCTACAAAGATCTGTACAAAGAAAAAAAAAGGCAAGAGAGAGCGATAGATAAACAGTTGAGAATTACATTTGGAAAAAGCTCACACTATAACATATAAACAAACATAAACCCCTGTTTTGAACAATTGACCAAGGAAAACTATGCTAACTTAAGTTCTTTAAAGGATGTCCATAAAAACTGATTCACTTTCAAACCGGGAACCTGGTCTTAGCCCTACTCATGAAAAAATGGATGAGTTGAGACCGGCACCGTGGCTCAACAGGCTAATCCTCTGCCTTGCGGCGCCAGCACACTGGGTTCTAGTCCCGGTTGCCCCTCTTCCAGGCCAGCTCTCTGCTGTGGCGAGGGAGTGCAGTGGAGGATGGCCCAGGTGCTTGGGCCCTGCACCCCATGGGAGACCAGGAAAAGCACCTGGCTCCTGCCATCGGGTCAGCGCGGTGCGCCGGCAGCAGCGTGCTGGCCGAAGCGGCCATTGGAGGGTGAACCAATGGCAAAAGGAAGACCTTTCTCTCTGTCTCTTTCTCACTGTCCACCCTGCCTGTCAAAAAAATAATAATAATAAAATAAAATAAAGGATGAGTTATCTATAGCCATTCAATAATTTTTAGTCAACTTTTACTTTCCAGTTCATTTCCACACACACAAAGTTGGGGCTTGCTATCTATAAGGTACTGTGTTAGGTTAAGAATCAAGAGAGGAATCTGGCACATTTCCTGGTCTCAGAGAGCTCATAGTTTAATAAGAGGAGGAACCTTTTATACTTCTATTGATTTTTATTTGGGGGCCAGAGTTGTGGCACAGTGAGTTATAAGCTGGGCTTGTGACTCCAGTATCCCATATCAGAGCACTGATACTGCCTAGGAAGATGGCAGGAGATAGCTTGGATCCCTGTCACTCATGTGGGAGATCCAGAGGGAGTTCCTGGTTTCTGCTTTAGCCTGGCACAGCAAGGGCTGTAGCAACTATTTGGGGAATGAACCAGCAGATGGAAGATGTCTTTCTCTGTCTATTCTTTTTACTCTGTCACTCTGTCTTTCAAATAAATTAAATATTTGCAGAAAAGTTACTTGAAAGGTGCGGTGACAGAGAGAAGAGAGAGATCATCCATTCACTGGTTCACTCCCTAAACGGCTGCCACAACAGAGGCTGAGCCAGGCCAAAGCCAAAAGCCAGGAACTCCATCCTGGCCTCCCATGTGAATCTCCAATGTGGTGGGAAGCATTTGAGCCATCTATCATCCATTGCCTTCCCAAACCATTGGCAGGAAGACAGATCAGAAGCAGAGCAGCCAGGACTTGAACAAGCACTCCAATATGGGATGCTGGCTTTAATTCACTGAGCCAAAATGATAGTCTAAGTTATGTATGCATAAACTATAAATCTTAAAAGAATAAGCAGTGAAAAGTAAAGAATTTCTATCCTACTCCTGGATACAGATTTTTAAGTGCTCCTGCCAGAAGCGATCTCCCATCTGCTATCCAAAAGCATAGTGTAGTTACAACAATGCTTTACTTCCTCCCTGAAGAGATAGTCTTACTTCCTGAGATATACTTAAGAAGATACGGTGAAGTTTTTTTTTTTAATATGGCACTGAAGAAATATCTTTATTTACATGGAAAAATACTATAACTTTACATATAAAATTTTAAGTGGCATATTACTAAATGGTGGTATCATAAGTGATTTTTTTGTCTTGTTCATCTATTTTTTCTGAAAACTATTTATCAACTGTGTCATTTACAATGACAGAAACCACACACTTATCTTTTGAAGTTAGAAGTCGTCCCTTCAGACTACAAAGGTTCCTTTTCCTTTATTTCCTTCATTAAGTATCTATCATCTCTAGATCCATGGAAGTCCATTTAAAAAATTGTTTTAAAGTTTGTTTAAGGAATACAACTTCATGCATTTAAAATATACAGATTTAGGAACATGATGATTCCCACCCCCCTTACTCCCAGCCATACTCCTGCCTTTTTTTGTCTACCCTCTTCCTTTCCTGTTTTTACTTTCTATGGAGATCAATTTTCAGTTAATTTTTATACTCTTAACACTAAGTAAAGAGTTCACGATTAGTATGAAGAAAAAAGAAGTAAAAAGGGCCAGCACTGTGGTGCAGTAGGTTAACTCTGCCTGCAGTGCTGGCATCCCATATGGGCACTGGTTCTAGTCCCTCCTGCTCCTCTTCTGATCCAGCTCTCTGCTATGGCCTGGGAAAGCAGTGGAAGATGGCCCAAACACCTGGGCCCCTGCAACTATCTGGGAAACCCAGAAGTTCCTGGCTCCTGGCTCCAGGTCGGTGCAGCTTCAGCTATTGCAGCCATTTGGGAAGTGAACCAGTGGATGGAAGACCTTTCTGTTTTTCCCTCTCACTCTCTATAACTCTAATTCACAAATAAATTTTAAAAATCCTTAATAAAAGTAAACAACAACAAAAACAAAAAAGAAAAACATTGATCCTCAACAGTCAAAGCAAGGGCTGTTTAAAACCAGTGCATCTCAAAGTGTCAGTTTTGCTCCTATAGGTATGAGTTTTTTTAAAGCAATTTATACTAAATGAAAAATATGTTTAGATTTGGCTTTCTATATAAATTCTGACTTCTGCCCATGATTCAACACAGCATAAACAGCAAGACATACACACGGTATGAGTATAGATATGTCCAGTGCCTGACACATAGCTGGCAAGGATGGGTTAAAGTATTTATGTATTTATATACCATTTCATCTTCAAAGAAGAATTTTAGTTGACTTTTGGGAAACATATGCAATAAAACAAAACATGTTAAAAAATCAGAGGCAAGGGGTTGGCACTGTAATGTAGTGGGTAAAGCCGCCACCTGCAGTGCCGGCATCCCATATAGGCGGTGGTTCGAGTCCCAGCTGTTCCTCTTCTGATCCAGCTCTCTGCTATGGTCTGGGAAAGCAGTGGAAAATGGCCCAAGTCCTTGGACCCCTGCATCCACATGGGAGACCTGGAGAAGCTCCTCGCTTCAGACTTTGGATCAACCCAGCTCTGGCCATTGTGACCATCTGGGGAGTAAATCAGCGGATAGAAGACTTTTTTCTCTCTCTCTGCCTTTCTCTAACGCTGCCTTTCAAATAAATAAGTAAATCTTTAAAAAAAAAAAAATCAGAGGCAAGTAAACTCCAATAGAAAATCACTACAGAAGAGACAAAAGGCAAATTTAATCAGGAAGTATCTACACAGCTGCTTTATTTTTATTTTATTTATTTATTTATTTATTTTTGACAGGCAGAGTGGACAGTGAGAGAGAGAGACAAAGGTCTTCCTTTACCGTTGGTTCACCCTCCAATGACCGCTGTGGCCAGCGAAACCGCACTGATCCGATGGCAGGAGCCAGGTGTTTCTCCTGGTCTCCCATGGGGTGCAGGACCCAAGCACTTGGGCCATCCTCCACTGCACTCCCAGGCCATAGCAGAGAGCTGGCCTGGAAGAGGGGCAACCGGGACAGAATCCGGCGCTCCGACCGAGACTAGAACCTGGTGTGCCTATTGAGGATTAGCCGGCGCCGGCCACAGCTGCTTTAAATGAGTGACATATTTGGTTCCAAATTTCCCAAAGGCCAATGTGAAAATGAAGACCAGATCAGTTTCACAGTTCCCACTATTCTAAAAGAAAACACAGAAGTTACTTAGGGAAGCAAAACTTTTCAACCACTCGACTCTATAAAAATCTTCTAATGTGAAGCTTCCATCAGCAACATTGAGTAATGTACGTAAATATAAAAACTCCCATAACCTTGACTCCCAATGGCAACCAAGTAGAGTTATCAGGAGAATATGTAAGTACTAGGGGCACCACAAATTGTGAATACTAGAGGTCTTGCACGCATGTGAGGGAACTTCAAGAAGATTGTAGGGGAATGGACATTGTGGCACAGCAAGTTAAACTGTTGCTTGTGATCCATGTATCCCATAATGCAGTCCCTGGTTTGAGTCCTGGCTCCTCCACTTCCAATCCAGTTTCCTGCTAAGCATTCTGGAAGCCATATGACAGCAAGAGGTGAGCAACTGCCACTCATGTGGGACACCAGGTTACTAGCTTTGGCTTGGCCCAGACCTGGCTGTTGTGAACATTTAAGGAGTTAACCAGAAGATAGAAAATCTGTGTGTGTGTGTGTTGCTTTGCCTTTCAAATAAATAACAAAATTTTAAAAATAAGACCATAGAAAAATGTTATTAAAAATAAAAAATAGGCCGGTGCCGTGGCTCAACAGGCTAATCCTTCACCTTGCAGCACCGGCACACTGGGTTCTAGTCCCAGTTGGGGCGCCGGATTCTGTCCCGGTTGCCCCTCTTCCAGGCCAGCCCTCTGCTGTGGCCAGGGAGTGCAGTGGAGAATGGCCCAAGTGCTTGGGCCCTGCACCCCATGGGAGACCAGGAAAAGCACCTGGCTCCTGCCATCGGGTCAGCGCGGTGCGCCGGCAGCAATGCGCCGGCCGCGGCGGCCTTTGGAGGGTGAACCAATGGCAAAGGAAGACCTTTTTCTCTGTCTCTCTCTCTCACTGTCCCACTCTGCCTGTCAAAAATAAATAAAATAAATAAATAAATGAGGGGCTGGCACTGCGGCACAGCTAAAGTCCTGGCCTGAAGCACCAGCATCCCGTATAGGTGCCAGTTTTAGTCTCAGCTGCTCCTCTTCCCATCCAGCTCTCTGCTATGGCCTGGGATAGCAGAAGATGGCCCAAGAAGTGGGGTCCTACACCCACGTGGGAGACCTGGAAGAAGCTCTTGGCTCCTGGCTTTGGATCAGCGCAGCTCCGGCCGTTGCGGCCCTCTGGGGAATGAACCAGTGGATAGAAGATCTCTCTCTCTCTCTCTCTGTATCTACCTCTCTCTGTAACTCTGTCTTTCAAATACATAAAATAAATATTTTAAAAAATAAAATAAAAAAGAGGGGCGGGCGCTATGGCGCAGTGGGTTAAAGTCCCATCCTATAGCCCTTGCATCCCATATGGGTGACAGTTTGAGTCCTGGCTGTTCCACTTCAAATCCAGCTCCCCGCTAAAGTGCCTGGAAAAGCAGTAGAGGACAGCAAGTCCTTGGGCTTCTGCACCCCCGTGGGAGACGTGGAAGAAGCTCCTGGCTCCTGGCTTTGGATCAGCCCAGCTCCAGCCATTGTGGCCATTTGGGGAGTGAACCAGGGGATGGAAGACCTCTCTCTCTCTCTGCCTCTCCTTTTCTGTGTAATTCTGACTTTCAAGTAAATTAAATAAATCTTTAAAAAAAAAAAACCCATTCAAGTGCAGATTCAGGCTCCAAGAAAAGTATTAACAGCACAATGCATGAAACTGGGGCTTATGATGTAGGAGGGCTGGGTTAGCCTCAGTTCCATTCTATACTAATTGCAAAACTTACACAACCCATTCTTCCCTCAAGTCTTGGTCTCCTTTCTTGTGATAAGCCACACCACTCTTTCTTAGCTCACAGACTGGCTATGAAAATTGAATGAGGTAACATTCACATATACTTGGGTGTGTGTGTGTGTCTGTGTGTGTGTCTGTGTACCTTTGGCCTAGCAGTTAAGCTGTCACTTAGGATGCTTGCAGTCCATATCAGAATGCCTGGGTTTGAGTTCCAATTCCAATCTCCGTTCCACCTTCCTGCTCATGTGTGCCCTGGGAGGCAGCAGGTGAAGGTTCTCATAGTTGGCTCCATTACACATGTGGGAGAACCAAACTGAGTTCCTGGGTCCCAGTCTGGGCCTGAACAGAAGCAGCTGTTGTGGGCATTTTGAGAGTCAAACAGCAGATGGGAGCTCTGTCTCTCTCTTTCAAATAAACAAGTTTCTACTTAAGGGGTTGATAACATAAAAAAATCAGTAAAAATACTTTGGTGCATTATAAAGCAGTATATATGCAAAGAACTTTGGGCTCCATCTAGCTACTGCTGATGGGAGGGGTTTGGGAGTAGAAGGTATCCTTACAGTGCCTAGAGTGCGAACAGCAAGAAAAGAAGTGACTCTTGCTTGTGGGAACCCATGAACCATGTTATCGAGTTTGATAACTGGCTGGACAGAGAGGTCAGTAAGATGTCGAAAATGACTTGGATTTTGAATCAGAGACTAACGGAAGTAGTGCCATTACAAAGATAAACTGCTATTAGGAGATGATGGCTAGATGACACACAAGACTTTGCAAGCCATGAAAAACAGTATAGTGCTTCAATACCAGCTGGATCTGACCCTGAGTTGGACATTATTCTCCCACACATCATCAAAAAACCCAGAAGTTGAGGCTCCATTTGCTGTCTTCCTAATCTCCCAATGACTTTGAAAAGCAACATGAGAGTCATAAAAGTCTATAATACCAACATACAACACTAAAATAAGTGACTGTGCAAAAGTGGTAGCTTTTTTCCCCTCTGTTACTAAGAAATTCAACATTCTACAAGCTAAAACTCAAATGCTATCATCATGTATCTGAAAACATCCGAGCAAAGTTGAAATATATACATGGGAGCCAGATTTTATTCAATTTAAAAGCAATTATCTTTTAACCTGCCTGGGCAAAGGATATGGAATAAAGTGTTTAACTTGACAACCACTACCTTATCTACATTGTGAAATGAAACAATAGCTCCAGGCTAATGATATAAATTTGTTTTGGGAGCAATATGTAATATGGATACATGTAAACATGTTTTCCCAATAGTAAGGAGAACTGGGTCTAGCACTGTATTTCACTTACTAACTAAAGAACTAAAGGAATCAGCATACAAGGTAAAGAAGTATTTCAAATTGAAGTACACAAAACAAAGTCTTAAAATGGTACTGGGCTAGTTCATGGGATAGGAAGAAAGGATATAAACAAATAAAAATTGGGGCTGGTGCTGTGGCGTAGTAGGCTAAGCCTCCGCCCACAGCACTGGCCTCCTATACAGGTGCCGATTAGTGTCCCAGCTGCTCCTCCTCCAATCCAGCTGTCTGCTTAAGGCAGAGAGCAGTAGAAGCAGGAAAGCAGTAGAAGATAGCCCAAGTGCTTGGGGCCTTTGCACCCATGTAGGAGACCCAGAAGAAGCTCCTGGCTTCAGACTGGCTCAGTTCTGGCCACTGAGGCCATTTGGGGAACAAACCAGCAGATGCAGAACCTTTCTCTCTGTCTCTCTCTCTTTGTAACTCTATTTCTCAAATAAATAAAAATGAAACCTTTAAAAAAAATCAATGGTAGTGGTTGGACTGAGTCAGAGATGACCAAAGTAGGTTGGAAATCTATATAGAACAGTATTAAAATACTTTGAGATAATTTTTTAAAAGTCTGATTACATTTCTACCACTAGAGTAAAAGTAGCAAATAATACTACACTAGCTACCTGATCCCCAAGGATCAAATATAATGCATTTTATTCATTAAGGCAAGTTAGTATTAAACTCTTTCATTTCAAAATTCTCTTTATGGTCTATAGTAATGATTATACAATCATCTAAGTAACAATAAAATCAAAAAAATTCATTAAAAAAAAAAAGCTGGGATTGGCATGTGGTTTAATTTAAGATGTCACTTGGGATACCTGCATCCCATATCAAAGTGCCTGGGTTTGAGCCTCAACTCTGCTCTCAATTCCAGCTTCCTGCTAGAGACCTGGATGGAGTTCCTGGCTCCTGGCTTCGGCCTGGCCCAGCCCTTGCTGTTGTGGCCAATGGGGTATTAACCAGCAGATGGGAGATCTGTGTCTATCTGTGCCTTTCAAATAAAAATAAATAAATAAAATTACCTTAAGTTTCATAAAATCATAATGCAATAATCTGGAAGCACAAGATTTCATGTTTGTTGAGTAATCACATAATCATCAGTTTGGTTTCTGGCTCTCTACAAAACCACTCTTACTACAATTAATAAGATTATTTATTTATCTACTCATTCAACAAAACCAGGACATCTCTTACCCGTACAGAACTTGTGAGGCCCAAGAATATCAATGTAGGGGTTAGTGTTGTGACAGAGTGGGTAAAGCAGCCATTTGGGCGCCTGTTCGAGTCATGGCCACTCCACTTCTAATCCAGCTTCCTGCTGATGGGCCTAGGAAAGCAGTGGATGGCCAAAGTGCCCCACCTATGTGGGAGACCTGGAGGAAGCTCCTGGCTTCTGGCTTTAGTTGGCCCAGCTCCAGCCATTGCAACCATTTGGGGAGTGAACCAGCGGATGGAGGATCTCTCTAACTCTACCTTTCAAGTAAATAAAGAAATCTTAAATATATTTTAAGGTAAATAAGGTAGAACTTTGCAGGAGAGACTCATACTCTACCCGAGCCAAATAACAAGTACAGAAATTGTTATAGATCTATGTAATAAGCAGTAATAAAGATATGAACATTCTATATTAGGGTGGACTAGGCATCTACCTTGAAAGTACAGTGTCTTCACAGAAGAGGTAGCAGTAGGCAAATCGGGACTTAAAGGACAAGCTACATCTTTGGGCAAAGAAGTGAGGGAAAGACTTCCCAGCAGGTTCAAAAGCAGAGAAACAGAAAACAGACCAACTGTTCTAGAAGGAGGAGAAGCTGGTAAATAAGCAAGCCGCAGAGGGCTCTGCCTGGCACGTTAATGAATGATAACTTGAAACCTGTTGGCAAAAGTGTGTTGCTTGGCCAGTGGAGTGTTTGCCTCTTGGCTTTTAATGAACATTTGAATACCATTAGGGACTATACATACTCTCTATTAAGTATCCACCATTACTCCACCCTTTTTTGAAAAAAAAAAATTGCTTATCTGTATTTATTTGAGACAGAGATCAATCTTCCATTCACTCCTCAAATGTCTGCAATAGTGAGGGCTGAATCAAGCTGAAGCCCAGAACTCAATTTGGGTTCCCCACATGAGTAGCAGTAACCCAAATACTTAAGCTACCACTTGCTTCCACCCATCGTGTACATTAGCAGGAAGCTAGAATTGGAATCAGAGCTGGGACTTAAACTCAGGCACTCTTTTATGGAATGTGGGTGGCCTAAGCAGTGCCTTAACTGCTGTGCCAAATGCCCATTCCACAATTTTTTTTTTCATTTTAAACAAAAAAGAATTAACTGTGGGATCAGACTGGAAGATGGTAGAGGGAAAAATACTGGAGGCAGGGAGACCAATTGTAAAGCAATAGTAATCTAGTTAAGAGATTAAAAAGGGAGAGAGCAGTCTGATCTAGATGTTAAGAGGTTCTTGTCTCATCTAGCTTCCTAAAAATGCAGACCCTAAGAAGCAGCAATGATGGCTCAAGTAATTGGTTTCTTGCCATGGAGAGGAGATGTAGGTGTTGGGAGAGACCTAGACTGAATTACAAGCTCCTGGTTTTTGCCTAGTCTAGTTCCAAACCTTGTGGGCATTTGGCAAGTAAAAAAGTAAAGCTCTCAAGGCTAACACTGTGGCACAGTAGGTTAATCATCCACCCGCAGCAGCAGCAACCCAAATGGGCAATGGTTGGAGTGCCGGCTGCCCCTCTTCCTATTCAGTTCTCTGCTATCAACTGGGAAAGCAGAAGGAAGAGGCCTGGGGTTTGGGCCACTGCACCACGTCGGGGACCCAGAAGCTCCTGGCTCCTGGCTTCGGATTGGCTCAGCTCCGCCATTTGAGGTGAACCAGCAGATGGAAGACCTTTCTCTCTGTTTCTCCCTCTCACTGTCTGTAACTCTACTTTACAAATAAATAAATAAAATCTTCAAAAATAAAAATAAAAGCTCTCTTTGCCTATCTGCCTCTCAAATAAATTCAATAAATAAAATAATTCAAAGAAATGGAAAATGTCTAGACTAGTAAAAGACTACATGATTGGAAAGTGTATCTGAAGAGGCCAGGATTGTGGTGTAGTGGGTCAAGCTGCTGCCTCAGATGTCAGCATCCTGTATCGGCACCAGTTTATGTTCTGGCTGCTCCACTCTGACCCAGCTCCCTGCTAACGGCCTGGGAAAAGCAGGGGTGGATACCAAAGGCCTTGGACCTCTGCTACCCATGTGGGAGACCTAGAGGAAGCTCCTGGCTCCTGGCTTCAGCTTGGCACAGTACTGGCCATCACAGCCATCTGGGAAGGGAACCAGCAGAACAAAGAGCTGTATCTCTTTCCCTCTCTTTTTAACACTTTCAACTAATCTTTTTTTAAAAAATATTTATTTATTTATTTGAAAGAGTTACACAGAGAGAAGAAGCAGAGAGAGAGGTCTTCCATCCGATGGTTCACTCTCCAATTGGGCACAATGGCTGGAGCCGCACCGATCTGAAGCTGGGAACCAGGAGCTTCCTCCGGGTCTCCCACATGGGTGCAGGGGCCCAAGCACTTGGGCCACCCTCCACTACTTTCCCAGGCCATAGCAGAGGGCTGGATTGGAAATGGAGCAGTTGGGTTTCCAAACGGCACCCATATGGGATGCTGGCGCTTCAGCCAGGGCAACAACACACTACGCCACAGCACCAGCCCCCAACTAAATAAATATTAAAAAAAAAAAAAAGAGAGAGAGAAATAAAACAGGATATGGTGATGATTGTGAGAAGGTAAATAAAATAGGAGATTAATTTCCAAGATCCCTAACCTTTTCAAATTTCTTTCCTATATTCTAAACAAAATGTGAATTCTGTTACAAATGACTTTAAAAACTGTTGCACAACAAACCCCCAAACCAGCTGGAGGTGTTGCTATAAACCCCCAAACCTGAAGTCTGTTTGCCAGATGCACAGAAAGTCAATCACTGACACTGGAGTGGTAAAAGACAGTAGGTGTTTATTTGCAAAGCGGAAAGCAAGGAATTGGGTAGCTATGGCTTAATTCTGATGCTCACCAAGGGATTCAGGGAGAAGGTTTATATGAACTGAAGCTGGGGCTCTGAGGTGCATGATCAGTTTGTGTCCAAGTTCCTGGTTGGTCAGTGATGCTCATAGCCTTCCTCTGATTGGTCAGTGTGCTGACCTCCTCAGGAAATTCACATGCTAGTCAGGTGGGCTCCAGTTGGTCTTGGGTGTTACATGCAGATGGTAGTTATATTCTGCCACAGACATGGAATCATCAACAAAAGCCCTCCAGGACCCAAGCGAAAAGAAGTGGCCATCAAAGAAGTTAGTTCTTTTCTTTCAGCTGGCTCCGCGGCTCACTAGGCTAATTCTCCGCCTGCGGTGCCGGCACACCAGGTTCTAGTCCCAGTCGGGGTGCTGGATTCTGTCCCGGTTGCTCCTCTTCCAGGTCAGCATTCTGCTGTGGCCCGGGAGTGCAGTGGAGGATGGCCCAAGTGCTTGAGCCCTGCATCCACATGGGAGACCAGGAGAAGCACCTGGCTCCTGGCTTCGGATCAGCTGCAGTGTGCCGGCCGCAGCGGCCATTTTGGGGGGTGAACCAATGGAAAAGGAAGACCTTTCTCTCTGTCTCTCTCACTGTCCACTCTGCCTGTCAAAAAAAAAAAAAAAAAAAAAAAGAATGTACTTTTCTTTAAAGGGAGGAGAGAATTTCCAGATTGCTTATAGCCTTGTCTAAACACTGATGGAGTTTGTGGGTTCAAAAGACTTCCATAGCCTAAGCAGCAAATGTCAAGAGCCTTGGGTGGTCACTGATATCATACATAAGAGTGTTAATTGTTAAATTAACAACAGGAGTCACTGTGCACTAACTTCCAAGGTAGGACCTCTGTCCTCAATGAGTTGCACTTTGAGAATCAACTATAAAAACTATTCTCAAACAGTTTGTGTGTATGTGTGTGTGTGTGTGTGTGCGTGCGCGCAAACTGTTGAAATCTTTACTTAGTATACAGTGGGTATTCTGTGTATAAAGTTAATTGAAAATGAATCTTAATGGAGAATGGGACTGGAAATGGGAGAGGGATGAAGTGGAGGGGTGGGAGCAGGGGTGAGAGGGTGAGTACGGTGGGAAGAATCACTGTATTCCTAAAGTTATACTTATGAAATCTATATTCCTTAAATAAAAGGTTTATTTGGGAAAAAAATAAAATTAAAACCCTAAAGTAATTTTTAAAAAAAGCCCTCCAGATAACACGCGCCAAAACAGTTTTTTTTTTTAAGATTTTATTTATTTATTTGTTTGTTTGTTTTTTGACAGGCAGAGTGGACAGTGAGAGAAAGAGACAGAGAGAAAGGTCTTCCTTTACTGTTGGTTTACCCTCCAACGGCTGCTGCGGCAGGCATGCTGCGGCGGGCGCACCACACTGATCCGATGGCAGGAGCCAGGTGCTTCTCCTGGTCTCCCATGCGGGTGCAGGGCTCAAGCACTTGGGCCATCCTCCACTGCACTCCCGGGCCACAGCAGAGAGCTGGCCTGGAAGAGGAGCAACCGGGACAGAATCCGGTGCCCCGACTGGGACTAGAACCTGGTGTGCTGGCGCCGAAGGCAGAGGATTAGCTTACTGAGCTGCGGCGCCACCCTAAGGATTTTATTTGAGAGGTAGAGTTACAGAGAGAGAGAGGAGGAGAGACGGGAAGGTCTTCCATCTCCTGATCCATTAGCCAAATGGCCACACAGCCAGAGCTGGGTCTATCCAAAGCTAGGAGCCAAGAACTTCTTCTGGGTCTCCCAAGTGGGTACAGGGGCTCAAGGACTTGGGCCATCTTCTACTGCTTCTCCATGCCATAGCATAGAGTTGGATCAGAAGAGAAACAGCTGGGATGTGAACAGCACCCATATGGGAGGCTGATGCCCCAGGTGGAGGATGGCCCCACAAACTTTTATCTATCGGAGAAGAAAATGACTTCCTGAGCTAAGTGATTAGACTCTTGCAGGGCCAGCTGTACTATTCCTTAAATTCAGTGAATTCCTTTTGATAAGTGGTTAATCATAAAATACAGACAAGGACACCATGGACTAAGAGACAGATGAGAGGCTGGGTCATTTGTATAGGGATTTGGTCTAAACAGCCAAGGTGGAGAATGATACCTAACTAGAATATTGTTGTTTTCAAATAAAAAATAATTTTCACTTTATGGTTCTTTGATTTTCAAGGATAGCTTCCTACCAAGTATCCATACCCCTCCCTTCTCCCTTTAAAAAAAAAAAAAAAACTTTCTAACATCCTAAATAAATTAAATGTGAAGTATTTGGGTACAACAGGGAGAACCTGAATAAGTTTAAGGGTTGTGGAATCACAAAAATTAGGATTTACATTCCAACTCCCTCCTTCTTAGCTGTGTAGCCTGGAGCAAGTTACTTTAACCTCTTTGAGCCTTATTGCCTTTGCCTATAAATAGGGACAATAAGGAACTCAAAGGATTGCCTGTGGATTACATGAAATCTAGTAAGATGCCTAGCACAACACAGTCTCCTGATGCTCATTCCTTAAACTCATACTACTAGTCAGGGTATAAATTGGTATGACTTAAAAAAAAAGAAATTTCCTATATGTCAAGAATTTTAAATATGTGCATACTCTGCCTCTATAATAGCTGTCGTGGTGTTAATCCTAGAAAATAATTCAAAAAATTTATTCACAAAAATACCCATTACAGCATTACTGATGAAGCCTCAAATTCCAAAGAACTTCCAATGAAAGAGGAATAAACCACCCAAAAAATATATATTTGTAAGATATTCTTACAGAGCATTTATTATTTTCCTTTCAGTTTTATAGCAATATATGTCACCTACAGAAAACACACAAGGGGCTGGCACTGTGGGTAAAGCTGCCACCTGCAGTGTTGGCATTCCATATGGACTCTGGTTCAAGTCCTGGCTGCTCCATTTTCAATCCAGCTCTCTGCTATGGCCTGGGAAAGCAGTAGAGGATGACCCAGGCCCAAGCCCAAGCCCAAGCCCTTGGGGGCTTGCACCCACGTGAGAGACCCAGAAGAAGCTCCTGGCTCCTGGCTTCGGACTGCGGCCACTGCAGCCAATTGAGGACTGAACCAGCGGATGAAGACCTCTCTTTCTCTCTCTCTCTCTGCCTCTCCTTCTCTCTATGTGTAACTCTTTCAAATAAATAAATCTTTAAAAAAAGAAAAGGTACAAAAGCACAAAGAAAATTAAAACCACCCATAAAGAAAAAATTTTCAGTAATAAAAAATATTGCTATGTTAAGTAAAAAAGCACACCTCAAAATTGCAAATATAGTTATGAATTCAATAACAATAATAAGACAGAGTTATTCCATCTGCTGGTTCACTTCCCAAATGGCCACCAGGCTGAAGTCAGGAACCAGGAGCTTCTTTCGTGTCTCCCACGTGGGTGCAGGGGCCCATGTATCTGGGCTACCTTCTGTTGCTTTCCCAGGCACATCAGCAGGGAGTTGGATTAGAAGTGGAGCAGTCAGGGATCAAACCAGTGCCCATATGGAATGCTGATGTCGAAGGAGGGGGCTTAATCTACTATGCCATGGCATAGGCCGGACCCAGGGTTCCCAATTTGATTCCAACAGCATCAAGATAAAAATATTAGTGAGTCCATAAAAATGAAAATACAGAAAATAAAAAACCTTTAGATTAATTATAAACACCTAAAACAGAGGGCCACAGAGTAGAAATTCCATTAAAAATTTTTAAATGAATATTAACCAGATAATAGAATTTTACGAATCTACGTTTTTAGATGTGGTGGTCAGGAAAGGCCTTTTCAAACAATATTAGAAAAATGCACTTCCTGTCCTTGGACTTACAATCTAATAGAACAGATAAGCAAGCTAAATATCTTGCTACATATCTTTAACAAGAAAGACTGTGATAAAAATTCCCAAAGAGTGCTAATGGAGCAAAGAACAAAAACAACATGCTGGGGATTCAGAAATGCTTAACAGGGGCTGGAGCTCCTAGGATAAACCAGCTTGAAGGACAAGCACGTTTTCTTTTCTCTTGATGAGACTTTGATGAATGACAACATTAATAACAAAGAGTTAAGGGAGGACAAAACAATGGAAGTCAGAAAGGAGGCGGCAAGTGGAGGATCACCAAATCAGGGCTGCTTGCTATAAACATCCTTTTGGCAATACCCAGCGTCCCTTGTCTGGTTCTTTGCACCCCAGGCATCCTTCTCGAGTGTAATTTGGTCTCTTGAGTAGACCAGGAGGGGACCCTCTGCAGACCTCTGGATAGAAATACCTCCCACTGTAAATTAATAACTCTGCATGTAGATTTACAAATCAGACCCCAGAGAATTTGGTTAGTGAAAATCAGTTCCTTTGAGCCTGCTCACCTCTGAAATCAGTAAAGAAATGGAGTTTCTGCCCTTGCAAAAATCAAGACAGGTCACACCATTTGAGTCATTATTAAACAATCAGGCAGGTCTTACCTTCTAAAGAATGAGGGTGAAAGACTTTAACAATGGGGATGGTGCAGTGGGGAGGGCTTAAAAATCACCAACCTGTCAAAGGCAGTGGAAAAGTGAGGAGCAACAACAGGTGTTGTATACCTCAAGCCTTGTGGGAGGAAAGCCTAGAGGAGCCCACCCCATCTGTTGAGAAAATCACCAACAAAAAATGCAATGATTCTTACATACCATTTTAAATCTGACAGTTAAGGGGGAACTAAATCAACCAGAACAAGTTGGGAATGAAACCAAAGGAGAAAATAAGCCCTTGGCAGGCAGGGAGTTAATAAAGCAAGTCCTTTAGGAAAAAAAAAAAAAAGGTAATTAAGAGGAAAAAGCTGATTGTATTGAAAAGGAAGACAACACTGGACAAACTGAGCAGTATACAACATTATCACTGCACAGCCCTGAAACAAACAGAATACAGAGGCAAATTAAATGGAGCTACTGAAGCTCAATGTGGCACAATGGGTTAAGTTGTCCCTTTTGATGTTGGCACCCCGTATCAGAAAGCAGGCTATTCCGCAATCCAGCCTCCTGCTAATATGCTTGGGAAAGCAGTGGAGTGCTTGGGCCCCTGTCACCCATGTGAAAGACCAGGATGGAGTTCCTGACTTCTGGCTTCAGCCTGGCTCAAATCTGGTGGTTGCAGCGATGTGGAAAGTGAACAAGCGGATAAATTTTTCTGTCTCTTCCTCTGTCACTGTGCTTTTCAAATAAATAAACATATAAATCTCAAAAAAAAAAATAAACAAAATGGAATTTCTAAAAATCACATACATAGAAACACAAACCCACAATAAGACAAGTGTTTAAAAATGTGAACTTTACAAAGCACATGAGTGCCTGAAAAATGGGACCATAGCTCAGGGTTTGTAAAGCAGATATGCTGCTGAGGAGGAAAGTTAAGGTAAGTGTGCTTGGAGCCTCACTATTAAAAAGATATTCTCGGAGCAGCACTGTGGCGTAGCAAGGTAAAAGCTGCTGCCTGCAGCGCTGGCATCCCATACGAATGCCAGTTCGAGTCCTGGCTGCTCCGCTTCCCATCCAGCTCTCTGGTAAGGCCTGGGAAAGCAGAAGATGGTCCAAGTCCTTGGGTCCCTGTACCCACTTGGGAGACCCAAAAGAAGCTCCAGGCTTCTGGCTATGGATTGGTTCAGCTCCACCATTGCAGCTATTTTAGGAGTGAACCAGTGAATGGAAGACACTCCCCACCCCCACCTCTCGGTAACCCTACCTTTCAAATAAATAAATAAATCTTTTAAAAAAATAAACAAACAAGATATTCTTGTCCTCAAATAAGTACAAACTCATTTTTAAAGTACTCTAAACCATACACTGACCAACAGATCATATTTGATCTACTTTAAAAAATAGAGCATAAGGTTTTTTTTTTTTTTTTTGGACAGGAAGAGCTAGTGTGAGAGAGAGAGACAGAGAGAGAGAGAGAGAGAGAGAAAGGTCTTCCTTTTCCATTGGTTCACCCCCCAAATGACTGCTACAGGCGGCACGCTGCACCAATCTGAAGCCAGGAGCCAGGTGCCTCCTCCTGGTCTCCCATGCGGGTGCAGGGCTCAAGGACTTGGGCCATCCTCCACTGCCTTCCCGGGCCACAGCAGAGAGCTGGACTGGAAGAGGGACAACTGGGACAGAATCCGGCGCCCTAACTGGGACTAGAAACCAGGGTGCCGGTGCCGCAGGCAGAGGATTAGCCAAGTGGCCACGGCGCCGGCCAGAGCATAAGGTATTACGGTATCACTCATATTATTTAACTTTCGGCATTGTAAGAAAAGGAACTGGGGTGAGGGGAGCACAGTGTCACGGCGGGTGAAGCTGCCCCCTGCAGTGCCAGCATCTCACATGAGAGTCCTGGCTGCTCTGCTTCCGATTCGGCTCTCTGCTGTGGCCTGGGAAAGCAGCAGCAGATGGCCCAAGTCCTTGGGCCCCTGCACCCTCATGGGGGTCCTGAGGGAGGCTTCTGGCTCCTGGCTTCCAATCGGCGCAGCTCTAGCCATTGTGGCCTGTTAGGGAGTGAACTGGCAGATAGAGGACCACTCTCTCTCTCTCTCTGCCTCTCCTTCTCCCTCTGTGTAGCTGTTTCCAATAAATAAATAAATCTTAAAAAAAAAAAAAAAAGAAAGAAAGAAAAGAAAAGGAACTGAGGAAAACCATTTAAGGGACCAGAAACTCCCATTCATTTAGGGTTGAAATTCCAGGTCTGAAAACAAGTACAGAATAAATAACAATGGATTGTGTATCAGAAATGTAGTACTACCCTGGACCTGGCTATAATTACGACATTATCTAGAAACAAAGTAAAGAGAGATAGGTATTTGAGAATCTATCACTCCACCCTGAAACAAACAAAGGGTGGGGGGGATGATAAAAAACAAGGCAGATACACTTTCACTCTTCTTGGAAGACTTCCAGATAAAAGAAACAGGGCACTACCTGGACTCTGCTACAATTACTACATTATCTCCAATCAAGGGAAAGAAGTATTTTAGAGTGCATCTTTCTCTTGAGATAGAGATGAAAGATTAAGAGAGGGGAAAAAAAAAAGGCAGATGTACTTTCATTCCTGTTGGAAGTTCTAGATGCTTGAATTAGCTATGACAAACATTCAAAACAAATTGGTAAGAAAAAAAGAAAAAAAAAGTTTTTAAAAAAAGGAATCAACACACACACAAATGGTGCCACATTTATGGCATCATTTAATTCTACTATACTGTAATAAGAGGATGGTATATTTAATGGAATTTAGTTGCTGCCACAATTAGTAGAAAAAAAAAAAAACACAAAACTTTGTTTCCCCTACCTTAAACACCAAATATCCAAAGATATTCCAGACATCAGATAAAAAAAGTGAAAGCAGAAATAAAATTTGAAGAATATTTATGTAGGCTTGAGAGAGTTCTTGCCAAGTAAGCAAACCCAGAAATCATGCAGGGAAGCCTGAAGGGTTAGGCTTTTGCCACAGAAGGAAAGTCATCACTCAGGACCATCCCCATCCCTATCAGAATTCCTGGGTTAGATTCCTGGCCCTCTCTCTGTTCCAGCTCCCTGCTCAAGTGCAACCTTGGAGACAGTAGGTGATGTGTCCCTGCCACTGACACGTCTGAAATTCCAGGCTCTTGGCTTTGACCTCCCTCAGCCCTAAGTGTGGTAGGCATTTGGGGAATGAATCAGTAGATGCAAGGTGTCTGTCTGTCCCTATCTCTCTCTCTCTGCCTTTCAAATAAATAAAATCAATAAAAAACTACAAAAAAACTTTTTGAAAGTTTGGGTGACAAAAATTTTATTGTTCTACTTGATAAAGCAACAAATGAACAAAGTCAAAAGACAAAATAAATTAATTGCAACATACTAGACAGGTAAAAGAGTTCACCCATAAGACTTGTACAGAGTAACAAGACAACTCTTTTTTTAAAAACAGGCAGAAAATACACAATAATAAGTAATAAAAGAAATGTAAAAAGGCCAATACACATAGAAAAATATCGGCAGCCACGAAAATATATCATTTTTCACCCATTAGAGTGACAAAAATTAAAAAGACTGATGATCTCTGTCTCTCCACCTCTCTGTAATTCTTTCAAATAAATAAGTAAACCTTTAAAAAAAAAAAAAAGACTCATGATACCAGCACACGCAAGGGTGAAGGGAAATAGGACAACAAGCCAAAAAGCACTGTGGGAGTATAAAATGCTACAATCTTACTGGAAAATAACCAATGGTACCTAGTAAAATAAAAAAAATATTTATACTATTTATCCTAATTATCTCACTCATGGATGTTTACAATACATAAACAAACATTGAATTACATGAAGACACATGTACAAGTATATAAATGGCAACGTTTGCATTGCCAAAAAAGTCCTTTAAATAACCCAAACATCCATCAATAAGCAGCGTGAGTGAATAAATTATGGTACATTCTATGTATATATACTGTAGTTATCAAAAACGATGAGTAAGATCTAGAGGTATTGAGGTCCATGGAACACTTAAAAAATGCAGACTTCAGACACTGTGCAGTGTGATGTCATCTTTGTATACAGATGTTTCCATATTATCGATACTACTGCTAAGAAAGATGAGCAAAGTAGGTAACTTACCCTTCTTTGCTAAGTGGAAGCTAGCAGAGGACAGAGATTGTTGTATACACCTATGTATGATGTTTTGCAAACTCCAAGTTTTGCTTTCATAACAATAAACAAAAAAAAAAAGAACACGTGAAGGCTACACATGTGAAGGCCCCCAGGTCTCTACAACCAATAACAATTTAGGAACAAAAAGAGGGCACTGGGTTAGGTAAGAAAAACTAGAGACAAAAAAGCCATTAGATTAGATTAATTTTGCAACAGGACTTCATCTTTTTTTTTTTTTTTTAAGCATAACAGGTCTATTTTGAACAACAAAACTACTATTCCAAGGCAATGGGACAGCGGGAGCTTTCTTCCTTCTTTGGCTAAAAAATCTCAGTAGTTACTTGTCAGCACAGACTTGCTGGTGATGATGCCGCCTTCATCATCCTTAACAAAAAACTCCCAACCACGACGACACTGGCTTTCCCTTTCACATAAGTCATCTTAAGGTAGCACACAGTTTCAGGGTTGCTTTCCAAAAAAGGTTTCCTTAAATGGACCGGTGTTATATCCAGAAGGATTTCTGGATCAAAAAGTATTTAGAAAGAAGATATTAATGAAGCCTTAAATTGAGAAATATGTTTTCAATCAGTTTAGAAACTCATTCATCCAACCCTCAATTACTCATCCTTAACAGGGGGCGCCCTGCTATGCATTACTCAAAACCAAGCATGCCTGAAAACATCTTAAACATAACTGAATGAAAATCTGCCCAATCAGAGGCCAGCTGCTTGCAAACTCCACCCATGAGTACAGGAAGAACACTTTTGATTGGAAGACGGTTGTGTTTACTACGGAGTGTGGTGCAAATTGGAAAGGTCCACATGCCCAGAGTCCAAAGGAAATCTCTTTAATGAAAAAGGAAAACAAAACGGCCAGTTCTGATCCTGTATTAGTCATTGTCATTAATAGAACCTCAACATAACTGCAATTCTTGAGCAATTTTACAAGCTAGTGAAAAAAAATCTAAAGGCTCTTAAGTTTCGATGTGGCTGTTTTCTTATCTACCTTCTGGATATACATCCATAACATGCATAAATTTGTCTCAAAACCCAAGCTTGCCTTTGCTTCTACATTCTCACAGCCTCATGTAAGATCTCAACACAGTCATAACATGCACCTTGCTTTAATTTCCAAGAATCACTGCAACTTTTTACTTGGTTTCAAAACAAAGTTCCATGGGCCCAGCAGTAACATTATGCAGTATTTAGCTTAGTAGATGTCCAGCATCTCAGCAAGCTTCAAAAACCTCTGCCCTTAGGGAGCCCGGCAAACAAAGTGACTGGGTAGCCATTTCAGGTGCAGAGCTCATTAGCAATTCATTTGATGGAGGAAAAAACCATGGGGAAAAAACGGAACATAAAATCCCAACTGAAAACCTAGGGTGTTTTGGCCTTAGGTCAAAGAACGCACATAATGGTGGATCCCAAGAATGTTTTGCTTCCAAGAGGGTACAGTGAATTACTGGCTATGAAAGGGACAGTTCTCCCTCACCCCAGCCATCTTCTAAGGGAGAGGAATTTAGATCCAAGTCTCGGTATTAATCATCATCACCACCCCCTTATATTCCTGCGATCTTCTTACAAATCCCCCCCCCCCCTGCCCCGGGAAACCTCATAAGTGTTCTAGCAGCTTTTCTTAAAGAGCATAGAAAAAAGATCAAAGCAAGTGAACTCAAACACAGCAGAAGCAAAGCCTAAGCCAACCACAGGCCAAACAATCCATAAAGCTTTTACATCAGGGGAAAAAAAAAAAAAAAAAAAGATGGTCTAACACTGCTGATCAATAGGAAGAAAAATGAACATCAGAAACCTACAGCATTACTTCCAAATCACACAAAATGCATTCTCGGTTACCGTGAACAACACGTCGGCAGAAGCAAGTTCATCAAGAAAAATTACCTTCTGGTTGCCAATCTATTATAATTCAGCGTAAACCTCCCTCCACTCTCGGCTCCCCATTTTTCATAGCCTTATCTCACCGGAGAAGCTAGGGCCGCTATGGGAATGAGGAACTAAAGAGGCTGCCAAACTCAAAGATAGTATTTTGCCGCCACATTAACAAAAATAACACTGTTCTGAATGCTACTTAAGGTCTATCACCGAGCAACTCAAATCACGAAATATACCAAGTCTAGCATTCAAAAGCCGCCAAGCCCCAGCACAAAGTTTCAAAACAAAACCTCTCCAAAGGTTGCGAGGAGAAGCCGAGCTGGTAGCAAGAAAGCACCACCCAGCAGCCCCATTCGGCTACTAAGACACCTCTCAAACTTATCAAAAACAACCACAACTGCAGCTCCTGTCACCCAGAGGCGCTAAGAGAGGAGAGCCCGAGACAGCCTCGAGAGCTGGCCTTTCTGGAGAGTGCCAGGCCGAGCCTGGCTCAGACAAGGAGGAAGTAAGTGCCAGATAAAAAAGCCCCGAGCAGCTCCAACTGCAGCCTCCGTGCCTCCCACCGCTGCCCACATTCCCGCCCCACTCGGGGCTCCGGGAGGAAGGGAACGCGGCGCAGGGAGCAGGTCTCCTGGGAGAGACTGGGGACCACGGGTCCGCTTCTTCTAAGCGGCAGCGGCAGCACCCGCCGAATTGAGGGGCTCGGGAGTCCAGGGTTCGAGGGGCTGCTCGGAAGGCGGGCTTGGGGGGGGACGCTGAGAAAAGGGTCGCCCAGGAGGCGGGGCCTGCCGGCTGGAAACAGCAGCTCCAGGCGCCCTGGACGCCCCCGGGGGGAAAGCGGGGCGCACACCCCGACGCGGAAGCCATGCCGGACAGAGCTCGGGGTGTCGGGGTGCCAACGTACCGGCGGGGGGCGCTAAGGAGACCCAGGGGCGCGGAACTGGGTCACCCCCACCCCACCGCCCCCTCACAAAGGCCCCCGGGGAGGCCGCCCACAGGCCCCACAGCCCCGGCCTCGAGTGCCCGCCACGGCCGCCACTCACCGCTAGGTCCTGGGGCACCGCCCCGCTCATGGCCCGCACCGTGCCGGCCCGCCAGGCCCGAGTGCGCAGCGCAGGCCCCGGATCTCCGCTTGCTGCCGCCGCCGCGGGGGCCGAGGCCGAAGCTGAGGCCGCGGTGTCCGCGAACAGAAGCAACAGCCGCTTGCCCACCGGGGAGGCCGCTGCGTCCGCCATCGCCAGGACCAGCCGGACCCGCGCTCCCGCCCGCCGCCTCCCACCACCTCCGCCGCCGAGCGCCCGATCCGCCCGCAAGGCCTCCCTCCGCACCACCCGCGGCCGCCGCTCCCCCCCACCCCCCCCAACAGCCACCACCAACCACCGGCGCCGTGCAGCGCCCCCCGTGGCCGGGAGCGGAGCCGCAGCCCGGGCCCCGCACAGCGCCCCCCGCGTTCTGGAGCGGGGCGACAGCTCCGGGCCCCTCGCAGCGCTCCGCCCCAACCTCCCCGGGGCCTGCAGTGCCCCCTGCGGCCGGGAGGGGAATTGCAGGTGCGGCCGGGGGTGGGAAAGTGGGAGGGTCCTTCAGGTCCCCATGGCACCATTCCTGGACCCAGTTTTTCTTCAGGGGGTCCACATCTGAGAAGGCCTTAGCTTACCCTCCTTGGACAACGAAGACTTCTGAGCTGGGGGCCAAGGGGTAAGGTACTTGAGCTAATTAGTGTCCTCAGTACCCCACTGGTTTACTATTCTGAAAATGAACTACCCCTTCTGACTTTAGGAAATGTTCACCCATTGGTCCATGGGACACAGTACCTCCATTCTCATTGGCCCATCACCTAGTACCATTCTATTCTATACTGCCAGTACTTCATATGTTCCTTTCCAATTTATGAGTGTATTACACCCATTGAATGGGATAATACCACTCTATCCATTGGCAAAAGGCCAATTTGCCTCTAACATTCTGATGTCTTGCCTTAAACCCAAAGCTTTTCTCCCTAGTCTTTCAGTGTTACTCAATGTAGGTGTTTCTCAACTCAACTCTTGGGAGTATTGGAAGAAACTAGTAGTTAAGGAGATTCTTGTCCATGATTCAGTAGCATCTCAACTTACTGCACAAGTAGTGAAAATCCCTAACTCCTATATGAACTCCTTGATATGTTTGAGAATGATGGCTCCTAATTACAAAAGGAGGCTGTAGAGATGAGGACATGCTGAGATTTTGGACTAGATAGAATGTTACTCCACAATAGGCCATGGGAAATGTCAATCATTTCATGCTGTTAATGTCAAACTAGCATGCTCCATTGGTCTCACAGATACAGAGACTGGGTATAAACAAATCAGAAACATAAAGGGCCTGAAAATAACCCATAACTGTGTGCTCTAAAAGTGGTTATTTGTTTCATTGATCTGCCATATATACAGGAAACAGTAGTAGCTGCTTCTCCAAGGCTTCTGGGCCAACCAGTTATGTCCTATTCATAACTTTGTCTATACCCTTGACCTGTTTTTCTTATAGCAAAGGTTGCAAAGGGGTGGGCACCAACTATTGGCTTCAATAAAAGTACAACATGTCTAGAAGTCATTTTAGGACCAACCCTGTGGAGTGCCAAGGAAGCATTCCTTCTGTATTCCTTTTTTTTTTTTTTGTCTCCCATAGCCAACCTGAGGCCTGATTCAGAATAATTTTCTGGGCTGAGAGAAACTTCTTAAAGCATACAGCCCAGTAGTAGTAGTTAGTAAGAAGGGGGAAAGGATGGAGTCATATAGGACACATCTGCCTTACAGCTTTTCTATAAAAATTCTGTAAAAACTTCTGGGACTTTCTCCTATGCAGGGCTTGAATTACTACCCCACTGTGGAAGGCTGGTTTCTCCCCACACCAAAGGCAGACATGTGCTGAAGCTGAGGGACAGGAAGGGCAAAGGGGAAATTCATTCAACAAACACGGCAGGCACTTCTCATGTGCCAGGAACTTTTCAAAGTGTTGAGACCCAACACCAAATAAAACAAAACCCTTGCCCTCATGGAGTCTACTTTCCTGTGCTAGCAAGACTTCAGGAATGAAAAATGAAATTACTCTAGGTTTCCCAGAAAATAAACACTAAAAATACCCAACTATAACTATTCAAAAGAAAGGGAAGGGAGGGGGGGTTAAATTCATTTTTGATGTTCAAACTACCCACCTAGCTCAAGCAACAGGTGAAACAAAACCTTGGTTTTAAATAAAGTGAAAAACTGTAATTTTAAGTTTGAACTACCCATCAGTTGCCCTAATCCATCTTGCAGACCCTCCCTTCGCTTCCAAGGCGGGTAACAAGTCCCCACTCTCAAACTGTAGTTTTACACAGGTTCCTGCCACAGGTACTCAAGCCAATCCTGCCCTCCTGCACACTTCATTGGTATTCCATGATGAGTGCCACCAATTTGAAGCAGGAAACTAGGATGTAGGCTAAGCAATTTGACTCTTCTTGCTGTCTGGCACGTCAACGTCACAACTGGTAAGGAAAGGCTGAGCCTTAGGGACAGAGACTCCTGCCTGGATCTCTAAGCAACTACATTTCACCCACACATTGGAAGAATGCTAACACAGGGAGAAGAAAGGGTGAAACAGAAAGGTCTAAATAGAGAGTAAGAGTGAGCCACATAGCTTTTTTCAGCAAATGAGGACTCTAAATTGAAGCTTTAGGGAAAATACCCTCTCTCCTAGGACAAAAGAGAGGCTTTGTCGCAAGGCTAATTTTCCAAAAGCAGTATTTTTAGGATGGACAAATTGTGTAGGTCTTCAGAATCTGAATGCTGATAACAACCTTCATCTCTCTTGGATGCAACATTGGAAAACTCTTAAGAAAGGAAGAGATTCCTGGTCAGCTCCCACCCGTCTTCCCCCTGCCTCTCAAAGTCTACAAAGTAATCTAGGCAACTTCCTGACTACACCACCAAGCATGCCTCAGGGGGCTGGAATGTATTTCAACCTGCTGGAAATGAGAATGACAGCAAGGAAAAGGGGACAGGTATGACTGCCAGGAAGAAGGAGACAAAAGCAGACTGTCAGAAATAATTGAGGCCTTCGCAGAAACCTGGGCCATAGGATACAATCTGGTGTGGCTAGCAAATGGCCTATAGATCAGATACTGGTCTTTTTGATAAGGTTCAGCCATGTTGCAGAGCAAGGGTGGGGAACATCTGGCCCACAGGCCATATAGAACCTGCAAAATCATGTAGTCTGGTCCTGCCAAGGCAGCCACAGGCAGGACTCAAAATTCAGTTAAGTCCATAGCAGGGTCATTTTCAAGCTGACAATGTTGTATGGCCCACGAAGTGATGTTATAAATATGCAAATGGCCCTTGGCAGAAAAAAAGATTTGCCACCTTCTCTTAGAGGAAAGAGCTACAAGTAGC
Organism: Sylvilagus floridanus; assembly: GCA_949820135.1. NCBI lineage: Eukaryota > Metazoa > Chordata > Mammalia > Lagomorpha > Leporidae > Sylvilagus > Sylvilagus floridanus. The sequence continues at coordinate 24,325,693 of OX463241.1, read as the reverse complement.
TGGCCTTTTCCCTGCTTCCTCCTTGCCTTTCTTTATGGGGAAGGGAAGAAGACACTGTAGTACACAAGATTGCTTGGGAAAATGGATTATTCTAATAAAACTTTATTTTTTCAAACACAGCCACAGAGGCAGAACCTCATGTTTAACACACACAGACTTATGGATTTTTTTTTAATATAAAACAAAGTTTACGAAAATTTTTTTCCACTTTTTGTATTTGTAATCCCATTAGCATAGGGACTTTGGCAGCAGGTGGGAGTGAAGGGCAGCTGGGGCTGCCACTGGGCAGTCACCGAGCACAGGAGGAGAGCACCAGCCTGGGAGTGGCTTCACTCACACACGCAGGAATACTCACCTACTGGCCAGCCACGCCACACACACAGCACAGATGCAGACGTCTACCCAGCATCAGCCACAAGCCCTGGAGGTGTGCACCGCTCTGGGTGAGCCCAAGATGTGAAATCCAGATAGTCAAAACAGCTAGAGGGAAGTTGCTTGCTTTACAAAAGAAGCAATCATAGGCTGCTTTTAAATGGTCAGCAGTCCAAATGCATCAAAAACAGCATTTGGTTTACACAGAACTGTTTAAACAGATCTACTGTGTAAAGCAAAATGAACCACTTCTTGAAAAGGCTCCAGGGCCACAGGTGCCTAGATTGGGAAGCAGAGGATGGTTCTGACTAGTGTAACTTTCCAGACTTAAAGTAGCAGTATTACAACACAGTAACTGTAGACCTCCTCCCCTAAGGATGGTGCTCCAGGACTTTGGGGAAGCCCTAATGGAGGCAGAATTATTGCCCTCACTTCTTCAGTTTAGGGCCTACAGAGACCCCATTGGCATTGCCAGTGGCCTACTGGAAGCTGGCACAGCCAATCTGCAGCAGAGGGCCCAGGGATGAGGATGGCCCAGGAGGAAAAGCAGCTGGCACCAGGGAAATTATGGCCCAAAGAAGAGGAGCCACGAGAGGGATGCAACCAAGGACGGGCAACTCCTGGGCTCACAGCTTCCCTGGGTTCTCCAGAGAGCCTCCCGCAGGCCCCTAAGGACCTGGTAGCCCAGGGGCAACACGTGGTCACCAGCCAGGAGAAGGGGAGGAGCCCTAGAAGGGCAGAACCTCTGGGGGCTAGAAGCCCAAGACACGGCCACCCCTCTGGCGTGGAGGTGGGGTGGCTGAAGCCTCACTGATGCTCCTATCCGACATGTGGGAGACCCAGAAAACGTCAGGTTCAATTCCGCGAGGAAGAAAACACAGACCTTGGTCTTCTTCCCTACCTTGAAGAACTGGGTCCTCAGATATCCTGAAAAAATGAAGAGAAAAATGCCCTTCTTGCAATAAACAGGAAGGGCAAGTCCAATCTGGCCATGCTGGGTCTAACCAAGCTGGGCAAAGCCCCACAAACTACTCTGACAGCAGCTTTTGTATGCTTTTCTCCTGGTGCCAGCCCTACCAAAGTACCTCCTGTCCTTGGGCCCGTCGCTGTGGCCACTGGAACCTGCTGCCCTGGCTCAAGTAGTGGGTGAGAAACAAAAAAGGAAATTCAGTCCAACAACAACAAACGCCCAACTGCTTCTCACAGCCTCTGCTTTACACATCCTCAGCCAATCCCTCAGTGAGCCCCTACCTCCCTGCAGTCCCTCAGGGCCAATTAGAGGCAAATAAACATTTCCTGGCAGAAGTGGAAGACAAGCAAACTATTAAATGCTGAACACCCTTTCCTCCTTCTCAAGCAGGTTACAGAAGAGGCTGGGCCCAGATCTTGTAAGAATAGGTTTCCCAGCGGTCTGCTTCCAAAGGGCAGGGCTGGAGTGAGCGCTCCCCTGTCTGCAGGGACTGAATGTCAGTTCTGCTGCCGCAGTACAGGAGAAGGACCAGTGCAGGGCCTTCCTACCTTGGCTCTGATCTGGGATGTCAGCGGGTGAGGGGGAAAAGAGAAAGGGTTCCCTCCGAAGAGAAGAGAGAGGTGGAGCCCTTCAACCCTGCCTCAGTTGTCCAAGTGTGCTTGCACGAGAGCAAGAGAGGCAGGCTGTACACAGCCTAGACAATCTGGTGAGAAAAAAGGCCAGCTCAGATTATACATGGCAACCCCCTGCAGCCTGCAATACTACATCTACCTAGTGGGGAGGGGCTGGGGTTGAAGAAAAGACCATTCGCTGAGATCAGAGCACTTAAAACACCCTGCTGCACCCCAACACAGAATCCCGTGCAGAGCCAGTGATGCTATGGACTACAAGCCTGGTTCCAGAGCTATTTAGGAAAAAGGAAAACGTGGAGCCCTCCTCTCGACTCCCTGAACAAGCCCACTGTCCTACAAAAACTCAAGCTCCTGGGGGTGTCACGATGCTCTGCTGTTAAGGAGCTGTCGCCTTCCTTCCCTAAGGCTACGCAAACACACCATTGCTCAAGTACACTCCCATGCACACACACTCTCACACAGTTTCTCCATGGAGGCTGAACCCCCCACCCTGGCCAAATTCTAAGACACAAGTGCCCTTTGAAGCAAAGGGGCTAGTGAAATTCCCCGAGGTGGGGTCAGCAGACCCCTTCCTTCCCTGCCCATTGCTCTCTTGGTGGCAGGGATACTCACACTCAGGGCCGCCATGGGAAGGGTCTGCTCTGGGGCTGTCCCTCCCGCCACCAGCTCCGTTTATCTTGTCCCGGCCAGTCTCTTGGCATGGTCGAGCTTGCTGGAGTGAGAAGATTTCCGGCTGCCCTGAGTCGGAGCCCTCCACTCACCCCCATTCCCAGGCTGGACTCCCAGCCTTGGGGCCTCGACACTTGCTAGTAGCCATAAGAGAATCAGTCTGTGTGGCCCCAGGAAGCAGCCTCTTGGTTTTAGTTCTCCTCAATCAGGTTCAAGTCCAGGTCCCCAAAGTCCTGCTGGCACAGTGTCCGCTTGCTCAGCGCCTGCCGCCCCCACCGGACGGCCCCCTCCTCCTCCTCTTCGCTTTCACTCAGCACCTGGGAGGAACCCCCAATGGGGCTGCAGGAAGCAGAGAGGGGCGGGGGACTACAGGCCATGAACCACGGTGGAGAGATGCTGCTGCCTTCCCGGGCTGTTTCTTGGAGAGAGAGACCTCCTGAGTATGGTTTCTGTCAAACAAACAACAGAGTTCAGAACTTCCAACAAAGACACCAACTTCCCAGAGCACTCTAAGATATATTTCAAAGTGTCGCTATCAGTTACACTAGAAAGCAGGAAACTTAGGCTTTAGTATGAGGTTTGTAAACCTTCTAATAAAACCTAACAAGGTTAGTGTTTCATACACATTTCTCAACTTGTCCACAGAATCCACCAGATTCGAGCACAAACATTCATGGATATGCAGGCAGGAGCATCACCTCCTCAGCAGTGAGTGCCCAGTATACAGTAGGTATTTACTAAATGCCTGCTGACTGGTTGGAAGACTGTACGAGTAAATTCTGAAAGTGACTCAGTGGTCTAGAAAAAAAAGCATACGAAAAAAGGTGGGCAAGTGCACACAACAACTGTGCTCACACGAACAAGTCAAGCACCACTGACTGAACAGACGAGCGATGCAGCGGCCCATCTCGCCAAGCCCTCGCGGACCCAGTGGCAAGACCAGCCTCGAGTATGAGGAGCAGCAGGGCACCGCGATAGGACGTCTTTGGCCTATGCATTCCAGAGAGGAAAGAAGGTCCCTCCAGCAGGCCAATGTGGGATCCTTGCCGGAAGATTTAGCATAGGTCTCACCCCAGTTTCTCTGGAACCTCAAGGACTGAAGAGTCCCCCAGAACAGGGGACTTCCAGTACCCAAATGGGACAGTGTTAGGCAAATCAGCAAAATGGGTCTCCCTAGCAAAAGCTCAGACAGCAAAGAACTCCTAGGGAAGCCCTGCCAGGAGGGCAGCTCACAAGTGGGAACAGAACACAGTCCCCCCAGCTCCCATCCCAGCTCCCCTAGTCTCTCTCATCGGCCCCACCTGATTCATCTTGTCAAAGTCCAAGGAAGGCCGCAGCCGCCGGGGGTCCTCCTCATGCCGCCGCTTGACCCCAGTTTTGCGGGCATCCAAATCGCAAGGCTGTGATCGGCTTCGGGGAAGGTTGCGCAGACCTCGAGGTCGCCAGGGCAGCTCCGGGGAGGATGCAGGGGAGCTCCGGGCAGAGGGCAAGAAGCGGCTTGCCTGTGGGCCCAGGCTGGGTGACAGCGAGAAGCGGCGCTGGGGTGGGCAAGGCGAGAGGGACTCAGCATCACTCTCCCAGGAACCACTCTGAGGGGAGGCAGCGCAGGGTCGAGAAGAATCTTGGGCCAGGGCCAAGCTGAAGAAAGGGGGGCTGTAGGGCCTGTGGGTTGGGGCACATTGAGAAGAGGCACTGGGAGCTTGGAGGAACCTGAGGCTGGAGACCCGCTTTGGGGGGCTCTGGTGAGGCACCTGCGGCCCACCCCCTCCACCACTGCCCCGATGCTTGATGGGAGTCCACAGCTTGGAGGGGGCGGGCCGCCACACCGGCTGCCAGCGAGACAGGTCCACGGGCACTGAGAGTGAGCGGCAGTGCCTTTTGGATGGAGGGGCAGGGGGCACAGGAAGCTTCTCTGGGTCTGGGGGCTCAGGGCTTAGGACTTGGGAGAGAGGTTGCTCCTGTGGGGAGTTTCCCCGACTTGGTGGTCTGAGGTGCAGGCTCAAGCCTGAGGGGTGGTAGCTGAAGCTGAGGCTGTCCTGGAACTCAGCACAGGAACAGTGGGGCAGGCCCCTCCAGGAAGCACCTTCTGCAAGCATCCAGAGTGAAGATAACATTAGCGATAGCCAACATCCCTTGGAAGAGCTTACCAAGTGCCACACAATGTAGTGGGCACTATACGTATGTCCCAGAATCTCATGGGGTAGATACTATGACAATTCCCATTTCACATATGAGAGTAGCACAGTGATTTGTCCAAATCACCCAGCCATCAAACCACCCCAGCAAACCCCAGTCAAACCCAGCACCGTCTGATGTCTCAGCTAGGATTCTTAACCATTGTGCTGCAGTACCCCATTGTGAGGAATGAAAACATATTTCATATTCTACCTGCCATTTCATCCCAAAGGTAGCACAAAAGAAACAAGTCCCTGTGTGTCCCTGCCACCCCTCACACCACTCTACTTGGCCCCGTTTGCCAACGCTGCCCCTTGCCCCCAGCCCCTGCCCTGGCTTCTGAAAAGCAGCCCTATGCTCTCCTTCATTGACCTTTCCCTTCTCATGTGTCAACAGCACCAAACATGAGTTAGGGCTGCCAGGAAGTAAAGAGGTAATCAAGCAGGTAAGAGATCACTTTTATTCCTAAGGAGGGCAAACAAGGTAGGGGAGGCCTCTGCCAGTGGAAACGGGGCTTGGGAGGCCTTAATACTTCGTGTTGTTCACACTCCTTTCTGTCTGGCCAGCCACATACTCTGGTTCCCTTTTCCTAGAGCTTCTCTTGTATCCAAATGGAGGGACCAAGGGGAGAAGGGGGATATGACGAAAGAAATGATTCTAACTTACTGCATTCCAACCGAAATGGTGACTTTTGTCATATAGCTCATTAAGGGACAAACAGCCTGCTCCAAAGTCCCCTGGCTAGCTGGCTAGAATTCTGCATGGGCTGGATATTTGGAGCAAACGACAAGTTTATATACTCAGACTTGATCATGGCAAAACTCGTACCTGATTCTACTTGGTCAACAGTTCTTCCCCCTAACTGGTGGCCCAACATCTGGCTCTCAGCTCGTATTTAATAAATAGGAGGAAGAGACTGCATGAAGATCCTTTTGCCAACCAACTCCCTTTGCCAGGTATCTAAGAAAAGGCAACAAGATGTAGAACAGCCCAGCAGCACAGGTTAGAAAGTTCTGGTTGTCTACTAGTGATGCCTTTATCTAAATATTCTCACAATCAGAGACCCTTTGATTATCTCATAACTAGGAATTTGTACCTCAGATAGATGCTCACATGTTAAAAATGACCTATGCATGAGTTCTGTGTGTCATACCAAAAGATGGTAAATAACCTAAAGGTACATCAGTAGGAGACTGGTTAAATTATGGTATATCCAGACAAGGTAATTATATGCAGTTACATAAAACAAAGAACTGTTCAGCACACTGACAGACTCCTGGGTACATTGTAGTGAAGACAAAAACAACACCAACAAAAAAGATTGCTATATAGTATGCACCCCTTTGCATAGAAAAAAAGTGGTGATAAATTTACATACTTTCATTAACTTGTATTTGTATAAGGGAGTTCCAGGGATGAGTGTTTGGTGCAGTAGTTACACTGCTGCTAGGGGTGCCCATATCCCATAACAGAGAACCTGGTTTGAGTCCTGGGTCCTTTGCTTCCAATCCAACTTCCTGTTAATACACACCCTGGGAGGCAGCAGGTGATGGCTCAGGTACCTGAGTGCCTGCGACCCAATGGGAGATCTGGATTGGGTTTAGGGCTCCTTCCTACTGTGGGCGTCTGGGGACTAAATCAGCAGATGGAAGTTCTCACTGTATCTTTCTCTATCTCTCTGCCTTTCTTTTTTTTTTATTTTTATTTATTTTTATTTTTTGACAGGCAGAGTGGACAGTGAGAGAGAGAGAGACAGAGAGAAAGGTCTTCCTTTGCCGTTGGTTCACCCTCCAATGGCTGCCGCGGATGGCGCGCTGCGGCCGGCGCACCGCGCTCATCTGATGGCAGGAGCCAGGTGCTAGGTGCTTCTACCTGGTCTCCCATGGGGTGCAGGGCCCAAGCACTTGGGCCATCCTCCACTGCACTCCCTGGCCACAGCAGAGAGCTGGCCTGGAAGAGGGGCAACCGGGACAGAATCCGGCGCCCCGACCGGGACTAGAACCCGGTGTGCCGGCGCCGCAAGGCGGAGGATTAGCCTGTTGAGCCACGGCGCCAGCTATCTCTCTGCCTTTCAAATAAAATGAAAATAAATAACTTCCAAATTATATCAGATTTTTAAAAGTATCTATTTAGTAAGGCAGAAAGAGAGAGACAGATACAAAAAGATCTTCCAACCACTGGCTCACTTCCCAAATGACCACAGTAGCCAGGGCTGAGGCAAGCTGAGACCAGGAGCCAGGAACTTAATCCAGGTCTCCACCTGAGTGGCAAGGACCCAAGAACTTGAGCCATCACCTGCTGCCTCTCAGGGTGCACATTAGCAGGAGGCAGAGCCAGGACTTGAACCAGGCACTCTATTACAAGATGTGGGTATTCCGGTGTGGCTGCACCACCCACCCACCCCTAAATAAAGAAAGAAAAATTCTAACAAAAAGAAACATTCTAGTGGAATATACAAGAAACTAGTAATAGGAATCTTTTGGGGAGGTGGCAGGAGCTGAATGGGTAGGGGATAGCAGAGGGAGGAAGGGAGACTTTCCTCAGAATACCTTTTCTGTTATTTTTAAATCTACAAATCATGTGAATTTACAAGCTAGCCAAAACAATTGATTATAACAGTCCCCGCAAGGCTAGACTCAAAGCAAACTAAATAGGTGAATCTTATGCTGGGTCAGTAAAATGGAGACAAGTGCCAATCTCAGAAGGTGACCCGGAAACGAAGTTCTAGAGGTAGGGAGGTAACCCTGGTCCCTGGACACCAATGAAAAAAATGTGTGCACAGAGGCGTGCACACACACACACACACACACACACAGTGCCTTACCAGACACAAGCTGGAAAGGGTTCCCACAGTTGGAGATGTCTGCATGATCAGGCAAAGGCTGAGAGAGAGAGAACATGGATCATGACACGGGTTCAGAACACACTGAGTCTAGGAAGCCCTCTTCAGTTCTCCCCTGCGATTCATGGGCTAGGAGAATGTTAGGGGCTCCTACGTGTGTTCTTCCTCTCGTCTTCCCAAAGTTAGTGAGTAAAATAATTCACATCCATCAACACCTCAAACCCTTCTCCACCCATGTTTGGGGTCCCTTCTCTATTGGTGGAAAAATCCCTGCCCCCTTCCTTTTGAGCTGGGTTTTGAGCCCTTGGTAGGCTCTTCCAGTACAAACACCATGATTCATACAACACAGGACAAGGGTAAAGTAATAGCAACAAACAGCCTCAGAAAAAAGGGGGAGGGGGTCGTGGAGAAGCAGGAAGACTGGTCTTTTACCAGACTGATGCTGAAGCGTGTGCATTTCAGCTCATCCAGAGTCTGCTTCTGTAGCTGCTCAGTGATCAGGGTTATCATGATTCTCCCCAGGATTTGACTTGCACACTTTGGAGCAAATGATGGATGTCTTCCCTGTTGTTCTTCCAGAGACCTCACTCGTGAGCCGTCTTCTGCCACTGCAGCACCATTCTAGCACCATTGGGACTTCCCTCGCCAGTCATGCCTGCTGAGTCTGCCAATTACAGAGGGACCAGCCCCAAGCGATATTAGAGATGTACCTGGTCCAGAGATGGAAAACGCATGGCACACATACCACAGCACCCCTTACGCCAGGCCTCTGGCAGACATCTTTAACTGGTCACAGCTCTTTCCTATGAAGCCTGAACACAGCCTCAGAAACAGTCGGAACTTAGCACTCCAGCTATCCAGTCAAGTAAACTGGAGTTGATGAGCAAGTTGAAACCTTTTGCCACTCCTAACCTGGTTCAAGCTCTGCTGCTTCTCCTAGAGTTCCAGTGCCACTTAAACAGCAGTGGGACAGAGGAATGCCCAAATAGTTATTTCCAGCCTGACCAGCCCAATATTTTTTCTTTCATTTATAAAAAAGTAAAATTTATTTTCATTTTATTTGAAAGGCAGAGACAGAGACAGAGATCTTCTATCTACTGGTTTACTCCTCAAACGTTGGCAAAACGCAGGTCTAGGACAAGCTGAAGCCAGGAACCCAGAACTCAATCCAGGTCTCCCACACGGGTGGCAGGGACCCAACTTCTCAAGCCTGCATCTGCTGACTCCCAGAGCGCTCATTATCAAGAAACTGGACTGAAAATGTAGAAGCCGGGACGCAAACCAGGCACTCCGATATGGGATGTGGGCGTCTGAAGAACTGACGTAACTGCTGCTTCTCACACTGTTTCCCCAATATTTTCTTTACCTTCCAGTCGGAAACACAAAGAGGGACTCTTCTATGACATTACAGAAACAGAAATAGAGAAGAGGGAGGAGCAGTGGTCGTAGGCACGACTTTCTGCTTGAAGTCAGAGAAAATGGGATTTTATATCCTCCCAAGAGACTGACCAGCTAAACAATATTTTCCAATAGCTACTTGCAAAATGAGAAGGAGATAAGCAAATGGTCAGGACAATTCCAACTACATTTCAATTCTATAGATGTTAAAAAAGTCCATGACTTCGTTCAACTAAATTTGTTACCTGATCTTACTTAAAGACCATAAATAGAATTAATCGAGGTGCTCAGTTTCTGATAGAGCCAAACTATCAACAAACAGGCTTCAGGCCCACACAATTGCCTGAAGGACCCCGCTCCAGGGAAAAGGGGAGGTGAACACGGTGTCTGGATTCTGTTCTGCCTGTTCCCACAAATGGCGAGCCAGCAGACAGCTCACCAGAGGATATACGTGGCATTCGCTACAGAGAAAACAATCAATCAGGAAATCTAAATCGTAATCAGGTTTGCAGATAGTTTAGGCAAATCACTTAACATTTCTTGATTTCGGTTTACCCATATGTAAAATGGGCAGAATAACCTTAACGCAGCACGGGAACAACAGAAGAAATATCACAATATGCATAGGCACGCCATCTGGCCTGTGACACCAGAAGTCCATGTAGAATGCTGTTTCTCATCCCTCCTGTGGACTGCTCGTCAAAGCTGCGGAATGCCTCGAGTGATGCTACCATGAGGAAGAAGATGGGGTATCTTGGACCCTCACTGCACACCAAGGGACCTGGGAGAGGGCTCTTCCCTCTGTGACCTTGGGGGCAGATCACTCTGCCTGTGAGCTAGAATTCTCTCTGCCCCATACTCGCCTCAGAGGGAGGCCACCAGGAAGAGCAGAGAAAGACGCTCGGCTGTACTTGAGAGTTCTTTGGAAGAAAGGTGCAGAAGTCAATCATCATTAGAGTTAACTATCATTTTCATGCATAATCATTCTTAACACCCGGACAAAGTTCCTGCTTCCTCAGAGCTCCCTTACTTCTGGTGAGCGAAGCTGAAGCTTCTATCACTTCTGCTCTTGGTTTCTCAACTCTGCCCTAAAACATAAACCAGAGAGGGAACCTAATTGCAGGCTTTTACCCTAGAGACCCCAGGCCTCAGGCTGACCAGCCACGAGGCGCAGGGAGTGAAGCAAACTCTTTCAAGCTTTTCATGAGGCATTTGGACAAACAGCGAACTCCCAGCCCTCGCTAGGATCAAGTGAAGAGAGTGATTTTGTGTTTTTCTGCATTTTAATTGTTGGGATGTGGCCACACACAGCGGGAACTGGAACAATGCAACTACCAGCACGCAACTGATACTCTCGGCCTGAGACTCCTAAAACAGGCCAGGCTGAGAGGGGGAACAGAACGGAAGCCATAAGGAATCAAACCAGGACACAAAAGAAGGCAAACCAGCTCCACGAGGGGCCTCCTCGTTCTCAAGCAGCCACTGAAAAAAGTGCAAGAAGCCCTCTCCTGCCTGCCGCCTTCCTTCCCCTTCCATTTTGTGTATCTGAGGGCTAGGGGCAGTCCTGCACATTCACTGAACAAGTTAAAACTTCTCAGCTTAACAACTGCACAGGGCTCAGCCCTGAGCCGAGCAGCAGGCCGCTGCGCCCTCCCTGCAACCGGGCCCACCTCTCAGCCCAGGCTTTCCCTCCTCACCACCAGCTCCCCAAAAACAAAGATCAAATCCCCCAGCCTGTGGCCTACCGGTTGGCAGGAACCCCTGACACCCGTGCTTGAGGGATGCTGCGGTTGTACTGAAACCTGGGCAACCCAGGATCAGGTCAGGCCAGGGGGGAGGCGAGACTCAAATACCCCGGAGACCTTCCCCCAGGTCTCAGCCCACTCCTCTGGGGGAGACAGAAGGAAAACACGAGGGAGACAGGGAGGTGCACTAACAGGTAAGTGGGGGAACCTGACTGCTCTTCCTCCATATGGTGTGGTGGAGATAGGAGTGACAAGTGGGGAGCACCCCTCCCCCCACCGATGAAGAAGCAAAAGGCTTGCCCCCCCACCCCAATCTTCCACCTCTCCCTCTGTTGCCCTGCATGTCCCCGCGGGGTGGGGCTTGGGGCATCCGGGGCCCCTGGGGGGGGCGCCAGGCCTCGCTCAGGGGGGTTGTCGCCCGCCTCTTCCCACTCCAGGTCCATCATCTGGCCGCGGGAGGCGAACTCAGAACGCAGGGGATGGGGAGGGTCTGGGACTTAGCACTCCGCCACCCCCTCCCCCACCGGGTCCCGTGCTCTCCCCGCGGAGGCGGCCTGCGAGGCCGGGCCGCGCGGGCGGCCGGGCTGGGGGAGGGGAAAGAGGGAAGGAGGGAGGGACGGTCGAGGTGCCCGCCCCGAGGCCCCAGCGCCACCTGCCCTCCGCCACCTACCGCGGCTCCTCCAGTTCCCAGGGCCGCGGCCGGAGCAGCTCTGAGCGCTCCGTTCGCCCCACGGTGCCCTTAAAAGGCGCCGGCGCGAACCAACTGGCCCCTAAGGAGCGTGGGGGGATGATTCCGGTTCGCAGAATCACCGGAACCACCCGCGGAGGCCCAGGCCCAGCGTCGCTTGTCTCCTAAAGTCTTCCTCCGACAGCGCTGTCGGAAACGAGCCTGGCACTTTGATTCAGGGACGGAGGATGTTTCTTCAGAAACGAGTCACCCCCTCCAAAATATCGGTGAAAGTGGATGGGCCCAGTTGGAGGCATATCTTCAAATCCGCGGGGGAGGCCATGTCGGACGAAGGTAAACAAAGCCATCATCCCTGCCCTCCATTCCCACAGCGGCTCAACTGCAGCCTCCCACTCGGTCCGGTCCGGTAATAGAGTTAGCCACGGTGCCTCTCACCTGCTCTCTTGCCCCGCCCTCCAGGGCTACTTCTCTGGAGGAATCCCCCTTCCCCCAGCAAAGGACCAGTCCTAGGCGCGAAGGCTGCTGGGAAGTGTAGTCCAAGCGCCGATTAGGGCCTGCTCCGAGTCCCAGGAGCCGTTCTTTCAGATACCGGATCGGCTCGAACCTTATAAATCCAGCCCTTAGAACGGTTGCGGGGACGTTCCCGCTTGGTTCTATAGTTTGCCCTTACCCAGAACACTTTGCAGAGCTAAGGAGGGCCCAGGGCCGTTCACTCCCTCCCCTCCCGCTATGCCCCCCTCAGCAGGATGAGGTAATGGGATTGTGATTATGACATCATAGGCGGTTCAGTGGCTTGCGGGGGAGGGGGGAGCGGGGGAGCACGGTGGTTACAGCTGGACCACTTTCCTTAAGACAGGGAGCGTGGAAACGGGCAGATGGGAGACGATGTTGGCTGCGCTATGTTCCTCGAGGAAACCACCTTTTATTAAGTCTCCATCATTATCACCACCCCAGCAAAGTTGTTTTTTTTTTTTTTTTTAAGAAACTGAATGTATGCGTTAATAGGTTGGTTAGATGGTTTCTGGCTGTTAGGTAGATTTGAGTCTCAGCATCAAGGACGGCGCAGAGAGGGGCAGGTAGGTAGCTCCAGCTGGGACTCCCCACCCCGTGCGGGAGGCCCACCCAGGGGCAGCAGCAGGTGACGGCTTAAGTGCTTCGGTTCCTGCCACCCACTCAGGAGACCCGGATGGAGTTTGTGGCTCCTGGCTTCAGCCTGGCCCAAACAACGGCATTGGATGAAGGGTATATTTTTCTTTCTGTCACTCTGCCTTTCAAATCAAATAAAAGTAAATAAAAAATTTTAAAAACAGTTTAGAAAGACTAGCAAAAAAATGGAAAAATAAGGTTTGTGAAATAACACCTTCGGATTATGAGCTCTTTGTAGGGCAGTCTTTTAGTTTTAGTTTTTGTAATTTTTTAATTATTTGAGAGAGAAGAACAAGAGTGTGAGCAAGTATTCCCATCCCTGGTTTCCTTCCCAAATGACTACAGTTGTTAGCGCGGAACCAAAAAGTCAAAAAACCAGAACTCAACTCAGCTCTCCTACAAGAGTGGCAGGAACCCAGTTATGTGAGGCATCTCCAGTGCCTCCCATGGTCTGAATCAGCAGGAAGCTAGAGTCAGGAGCCAGAGGTGAGTACTGAACCCTGTACCTTGTATCTGAGATGCACTCCTTAGCTACCAGCCCAAACACTGCTGTCTAGATTTCTTTTAAAATTGATTGGAAATTAATAGTAATGCAGGTCATGTTCATTATTAACACTCGGCAGCAAGCTCCCTGAGAGACCTATGTTTTCCATAAATATTTTCAGCCCTACTCAAACCTGGGACAGGTAAAAGCTTTGATCAGCAAGAAAGCAGAGCCAGTGATGGGGAATCTTCCTCACTGAGCCAGGAAAGGAAACAAGCAGAAGCAACCTAATCTGCAAACTGAACAGGAAGAGTAAAGGAAAAGTGAGGTATCAATCGAGAAAGTGGCGGTGGACACATTTATCATGCACTGCACATTTCCCTTTAGAGAAGGGGCAGAGGCAGGGGCCATGAAGTGTAGGGGAGATGGTTTCTGTAACTGCACATATGATGTGCCAGATACGATGCAACATACTTCAAACATGTATTCTCAGTTTTGCATACAATCACCAAATGAAAAAAAAAGAAACTCCTTATTTCACAGATGAAAGAGCCGGAGAAGTTAACGGGCTGCTCGTGGGTAGGCAAAAGTAGTCTCAAGAAGCAGTCCAAGGCTCTGAAGCCCTGCCTTTCACCACTAGGCTGTTCCCCTTTTTATTATTAACCTTGCTTACTAAAGTTAAATGATTGAGTAAAAGAAGTTAAGGTGGCATTGGCTCATTTGCAAAACACTGAAAGAAATTAGGATGCTTAAGAAAAGAAAATCCCTGCAAGAGACATCTCAGGCCTCATTTCAAAGGAAGGCTACATCCTTTCATGTATAAAATAATTCACTGCCTCCCTCCCCCCCCTGCCAGCCTAACACTCCTGCCCACAATTAAATGTCTTTCTGCCACCTTTTGTTCTCAATATTTTTGTTTTTACTAATGTCCTACTATTTTTCTTCCTGCGCCCCCCTCCCCCTTTATTCTTCACTCTTAGGCTACTACTTGGAATCCAGTCTTTTTATTCTTTCCCCAATAAGTCTTTTATTGAAGAAATACAAACTTCATGCATTTCGTAAGTGCAACTGTAGGATAGTGATTCTTCCCACCGTACCCACACTGCCACCCTCCTCCTCTTCCCTCTCTCTTACTCTCAGTCCCATTCTCCACTAAGATCCATTTTCAGTTAACTTTATACACAGAAGACCAACTCTATACTAAGTAAAGGGTTCAACAATTTGCACACACACACACAAAAAAAGTGTTAACAGTAGAAACAAGGGCTATTCAAAGTCATTGCATCTCTACTTTTTTTTATTTTTTGTAAATAGCTATTTTTATTTATTTGATAAAGTTACAGTGAGAGTGAGTGAGTGAGAGAGAGAGAGATCCCCCAACAGCCAGTTCACTCCCCACATGGTCACCGGGCTGAGCCAGGCACCAGAAGCTTCCTCCAGATTTCCCGTGTGGGTACAGGGGGGGGGGGGGGGGCTAAGCACTTGGGCCATCCTCCGCTGCCCTCCTAGGCACCTAGCAGGGAACTGGAAAGGAAATGGAGCAGCTGGGACATAAACCACCAGCATCTATATGGGATGCCAGTGTCATAGGCAGCACCTTAACCAGCTATGCCACAACGCCAGCCTCGGAGTCCAATCTTAATTGTGCCCTCATGGATCAGACCCCATCTGTGATCTTGCTCCAAAGAGTTTCAACAGAGTGTGCTTCCTGGGCCCCCTTCTGGTGTTCATGCAAATTCAATGAGGTTTCCAGGGCCTGGGGCCAGTCATCCAGGAAGTCCTCCAAAGGGAAGAATCCATTGGCTTGAGGGGTCTCTCCATTCCCTGCCTACAAAGGTAGCAAAGTCAGAGGCAGACGCATTCATGCAGACGCTCCCTTTTCACCCAGGGAAAATTAAACCTCTTCGAAGTGGAGAGAGGCAGAACTCAGTCCATCACTCATGGAAGTAAGCAGGAGTAGTGACACTCTGCCCTGTAAAGGTTGGCCGGAGGTGGGTAGGGGTCCCAGGTGTGTAGGGCCCTTCTCCGTTACCTAATCTGGATATCTGAGGAGCAATGGCTGTACCTTCTGTTCTTGTTTGAGGTTTGAAGGTGAAGCCCTGGCTGTCACTGTGGCCTGGCAATAACAAATATGGGTCACACTGAGGTCAACGTGAAGAGACACAGCTCACTGCTTATCACAGTGAATGAGGAGCCTAGATAGTAATTTCTGAGAATGACATAAGATCAATATCCTCTATCTAACAGAAAAAGTACATCTTCATCTTCATGTCTAAACACCTAACTTCTTACTACCCTGATGTTCTTTCTTCTGGGAAGTGTAAATTAGATATATTCCAACCCCCTCAGAAGTCAAGATAAAAAAGACAAAATTTGACTTCGCTTTAAAATACATCGAAGCAGAAATCAATGCACACACTTAATTCCTGCCTGATTTTGCAGCTCATTTGGTAGAGTAAGGCTTTGTGCTGACTCCCACACTCACCACCTCTGTCCTGGAGGACAAAGACTGTTCACTCCTTTCTGGGGAAGCAGGCTCCACAGATGAAAAAGTTAAAATAAAACCCATCTGACTAGTCTGCACTGCTCGTTCACTACCATCACCAAGATCCTGAGGTCAATATAAGTTGTATTGCTGACTCACTGTATCTCAAAGATAACGTTAGCATTGATGACTTTTATTTCTCTAAGTGGGGTCTGTGATCCATCTGTATGGGTAGTACCCTGGGGTGAGGTGGTTAGGTGTTGATAATACCTGGTCCCCACACTACACCTGTGGCAACATCTTTTTGGGGGCCTGCATTTTAAACAGCTTTTATAAGCTTATAAAGCTTTTTTTTTAAATACATATATGAGCCATTCTAAATACACACTGAAGTGTGATGAGTATAGCATAATCCCTTACCTAAGTATGGCCCCAAGTCCAAGTGCCTCAACATCAGCTGGGCATTTGTTTAAAGTGCAGGATCTTGGGACACAACACAGCTCTACTGAACCAGAATCTGCATTTTGACAGGATCTCCAGATGATTAGAAGGCAAAACTAAATTTTAGGAAACCGTAATATGATGGACACCTCCATTACCCAACAGTCATGACAAATCTCATCTATAAACCACCCAATTATTAAGAAGCATCTTCCCAGCATTAAAAAATTCCAACTAGTCAGTGTTCAGATTTCTAAAGATCTTTTGCACTGTGATAAGGATGGATTGTGCCTGATTCAACTTCCTTACTTTCCCTGAGAAGCGGTTTCCTTTTACCCACATAATCTATCGACTGTGAGCTGCTGCGCTCTCAAAGGGACACTGGACAACGGAAGCTCCTTAGAAGGCACCTATCTTGCTTAGCATAAACACACACACCTGCTCACACCTCCACCTGCCACCCCCGCAGCAAATGCCTGGTCCTCAGAGGAAAGCTAGCAAAACTAAGACGGAACCCATAACGACGCGAGAAAAGCAAGGAAAAAATAATGCTTAAAACACCCTCACACTCCTAGTTATCTCTTCTAATATCGTAGCAAATGGTGGTGGTTAACGAAGAGCAATTTAAATCTCCCGGGGTTGGCGGGGCGGGGCAAAGGGAAAGTACCGAGAAGGTGTGGCGATTGGCCGGAGGGAGAGCCAGTGGCGCGTCAGGCCTCTGCGGGGCGGAGCCTATTCTCAAGCTTGCCCGACGCTAGTGCACCAATCGCCATCCTGCTCTGGCTCCAGGGGTGGGGCATGTTTTGCCCCACTTCCGGAACCTGCTCCCGCCCCCCGGGTGAGGTACGAGCCAAAAGATTGGCTACCAGGATGTGGGCGGGCGCGCGGAGATTGGCTGACGCGTCTTGCAGGCCAGCGGGGATAGGTTAGTGGGAGGGCGGAAGATTTGAATGGTCGAGACCCGCGGCTGTTGACGGTCTCGTCCGGAGGCTCTAGCGCTGGCTTTCTGACCCGAGGGGCGGCGAAGCCCGACTCTGGCCTACGCAGTCGACAAGCGGAATTTCAGACTGGTGAACCGCGTCTTTTCATTTGCTCGAGTCTAAGCTCGTGTCCGACCGCTACCCACTTTTTCCCGAAGGCCGTTGTCAGACTACAAACGTGAGGTAAATTTGGCCGCTGTCTCCGCCACAGAGTGCCCGGGACCTCCTTGTCCCCTCGATTAGTTCAGAGGACGGAATGGGCATTGCCACGACTTGGGAGAGCTGAGTCCCCTCCAGGGAGGAGTGTCCAGTTGTGTGGCTCTGAGCAGGTGGAAGGGCTGTCTGTGTTCCGCGGTTAAAGTCCTGAGGTTGCCTCTCGGTAAGTTCAGGCTCTGAGGAAAAAGCGCAGCCGCTTCGGGCAAGTGCCTTAAGCGTCGAGCGAGGCTGTGATGCGCCCTTTGCGGATGCCGCTGGTGCGGCTCCGTCCCCTTGACTGCAGACCTGAGGGGCTGTGCTGCACTTCCAGGAGCGACGTTCCCTTCTTCTCGCTAGGTTTCGCCTTTTCCTTGGTGAGAGCTCCGAGACCATGTCTGCAGATCGCTTTTCGTCCACGAGAGAGGAGGGGAGCTTTGGCTCAGGCCCCAGTTTTAGGTCCAATCAGAGGAAGATGCTACACCTGCTCTTGGAGAGAGACAGTTCCTTTACCCTCTGTCCAGAGCTGCCGAGAACTCCAGGGGACAGACTGCTTGGTGATTCTGCAAATCTCAGCGTTTTGTCTGGGTAAATCCACCTTTATTCTTACAGCCTATCTCCTTGACTTCTCTAAACAAGTGTGTGTGTGTGTGTGTGTGTGTCTTGTTTTTTAAATTGTCCTGGCTCAAAGATCAACATTGGAGTCTCAGCTCTGCTCTGACCCTTTTGAATCTCAGACTACTTTTCTGTGGCATAGAACTAATAATCTTTTCCTGTCTTCCTGGGTTCTGGTAAGAGTCAAATTATGTGATATCTGGGAAAACTCCATATCATTATGTGAGCCAGTCACTTTATTTCTGGTAATATTGGCGGTGGTGGTCTTGTACTTCTGGCCATACCATGTCGTGATACCTTGGCTACCAAACAGAAGTGTAGCAGATTCCAAGAAGAAAACAAATCTGTGTGTTCATGGTGCACAGCACAGAGGACATGATGAGGTCAAGAAATCCCTTTGTAAATAAAGTTGGGCTCCATAAAAATAGAGTGATACTGTCTCATTATGTTGATGAAGATATAATGTGGTACTGATTATTGGAGTCAAGAAAATGTGGGAGTTTTTTCTCTGCCCAGTCTGAGATATTTCCAAAAAGCAATTAGATTAACTCATGTTTCGAAACTGTTCAGCTCATGTTATAGACATTAAAGGTGTTTCAAATGACTTTTGCCTTTTAAGGATAGATATTACGATCTAACAGGGATCTTAATGTACTGTTATGTCTCAACAGAGAAACCCCAAAACGTTGCCTTGATCTTTCGAATCTTAGCAATGGGGAGATGTTTGCCACTCAGCTCACCACTTCTGCAGACCTTGATGAAACTGGTAGGGAGAAATTCCAGACCTCAAATGGACCCGTAACTTTTATGGGAGAAAACAAGGTAGTAGATGAGATTTAGAAATCGGAGAAAGTAGGTTAGAGATCCCCTCTAAAGAGTTGAATTTTCTGGATAACTAGGGGGTATTGATAAGAATGATGAGGCCAACAGAGAAAGATAATAACGCTAAAAGAAGTCACTTTGTATTTGAAGTAGTTAGACAAAAAGTAATATATTTTATTGACTGATTAATGGTGGGAATGAAAGCCCAATAGTTAGGACCTGAGAAGTTTTGTGCCCTGGTGAAATCCCAGCTGAGGCAAAGAAACCAACATAAATACTTTTCCATTTAATTCTTATGTGTGTTTATAGGTCTGTGCACAAAAGGAATGGTCCATTAATCAGTCATTCTAGTATTTCTTCTAATTTCAAATTTCCTGATAGCTTTCATTTCTATTCATGAAAAAATTTTCTGTATGTTAACATAGTGCAGTATTACCAGCAATTTTTTTTTTTCAGTGACACCTGTAAATGCTTAAACTTTCATGAATTTGTACCTTGTACCTCGGTACTTTTTACTATGAAATGGGTACCAAGCAAGAGGTTTTGTGTCCAAAAGCTAAGTTCAGGTTTTGAAATTAACATAACTTACTGGTAAAGGAGAAACTCTGAAGGAAAAAACAGATGCTTGGATAAGAATAATGCCTCTTACAGATTCTTTATGTCTAATTGCAGGTCACATGGATTCTTCAGAACCTCAGGAAGTACAGTTAGCTGGGATGTAAGTTCATTTTTGCTAAGTGAACCCCATGCTAAAGCCATTCAGTGCTGGTCAAAGGATTTTTTTGTTTGTTTTTAAAGATTTATTTATTTGAAAGAGTTATAAAGAGGCAGAAGTAGAGAGAAAGAGTGAGATCTCCCATCCGCGGGTTCACTCTTCAGATGGCTGTAGCAGCCGGAACTGCATCGATCTGAAGCCAGGAGCCAGGAGCTTCTTCCGGGTCTCCCACGCGGGTACAGGGGCCCAAGCACTTGGGCCATCTTCTACTGCTTTTGCAGGCCATAGGACAGAGCTGGATCAGAAGTGGAGCAGCTGGGATACAAACCAGCTCCCATAGGGGATGCAGCACTGCAGGCGGAGGCTTTACCAGCTATGGCAATCTGTAACTCTGCCTTTCAAATAAATAAATAAATCTTAAAAAAGAAAAAAAGGACAGGGAATGGGGCTGGCGCTGTGGCCTAGTGGGTAAAGCCACTCCCTGCAGTACTGGCATTCTGTATGGGCGCCGATTGGAGTCCCGGCTGCTCCCCTTCCGAACCAGCTCCCTACTTATGTGCTTGGGAAAACACACACACACACACACACACAGGTGGGGGTCTAGGGGTAGGGTGAGCATTTTACCTAGAGGTAAAGATACCAGTTAAAACTTCCAGATCTCATATCTGAGTATCTGGGTTACACTCTTGGCTCCAACTATTGATTTGAGCTTGTTGCTGCTGCAGAACCTGGGAAGCAGCATTGATGACTCATTTCGTTAGGTTCCTGCCACCCACATGGGATGCCTGGATTGAGTTCCCAGCCTCTCCTCACCATGGGCATTTATGGAATAAACTAGCAGATGGCAGTACATGCTTTCTCTGTCTGTGTCTCTGTCTCTCTCACTCTGCCTCTCAACTGTATTTGAAAAGAAATTTAAAGAACAGAATACAAGCCCTGGAATCAGATTATCTATATTCTGGTGATTTACTGCTACACCAGCTGACTCTGACAAGTTTCTTAACTTCATTAGGTCTTCATTTATTTATTTGCAGCATGAAGGTAATTAATGCACTTCTCATAAACAGCTATTGTTTGGGTTAAATGAAAATTTGTGTCTCACACATACCAAGTAGTTTAATCTGTTTGCTACTATTACTATTATGGATTCCTTGTTGGAAAACCTAAAATGTTCATAGAATACACAGGGGGTAAATTTTAGTTCAGCCCTTCTTAAACTTACTGTAAATTTTCTCCTTGACCATTTTATTCTTAGAACTTTATCCTTTGATGTGTAGGTGAATTAGGTAGTACTTCAGTGCACTAGAGAAGTCTTTCCATGACTGTTTTCATCAATATATGTGAAATTTTAATTTATATTGTATGCATTTTCTTTGAATCGTTTTAAATGTTGTAATCATTTACAGCCTGGAAGGACAGAAATTGAAGGATAGACATAAAGAAAAATTAGCTCCCAGTAGTCAATGCTGGAAAATTAGTAAATTGCAAATCATGTCTACAGAAGATGTAAGATAAACTCACTCATCTTTGGTGCTTATCTCTATAAATGCCTACACAAGTGAAATGAAGGCCTTAGTCTTAACATGTTACTGGAGACACGATGTTTACCATAGAGAAAACACTATGTATTATTGGATCAACTAGGAACGAGGCTCCTAGAATGGAAGAAAGACAAGATAGGCTGCCCCATCTTGCTGAAGAATAAACAGAGTATTTGGGGAATACTTTGACTGGTAGTGGCTTTCATTTGCAGGAATCACCACCAGTGCCCTTTGAAAAGCAGCCCAGTAAGTAGCACCTCCTTTATGGGTTTGAGTTAGTTTCTCAGATGGGAGGCAAAGGGTTGCCAACTCACCTGTGGCTTGGGCGTTCTGGCTGTTCTCAGCAAGCAATCTCTTTTAGGCGCAGCTTCTTTGTAGCACTCCAAATGCTTTGGGCCATGGCCGCAGAAAGAAAGATGCAGTGTGTGCCTCATCTACAAATAAAGAAAATGTGAGTGTTTAATAGAAACCTAAATGCATTAGTATTTTATTTCTTTGAGTAAAGCAATTCATTGGTATCATTGTGAGATGTGGAGCAGTTCATATGCTAGATAAGCAAACTGAATCAGTACGGGGAAACATTTTTTTTTGTTTGGTTGGTTTTCTCATTGAGGTTTGGTCCTAGAAGAGAAACCTAGCTCAAAGTCCCCCATAGGAAGTTATCATCATTACTCATATTCAATTGCTGTGAGAACAAAAATGGTTGTTACTGTAATGTAAAGAACTGGGAATTTGTTTTTCTTTTAAAGGGATAGTTTAAGTTATATAATCTGTTCAGAGATTCTTTACATACAAAAGTAGATTTCTTGGTTTCTTCTTATTTTCCCCTTAGTCTAGCTTATGAGCCCTCATCCTAAGGAAGCCATGGTCTTCCCTGTCTAAGCCTTAGTACATCCTTCAGTTCTAAGTTGAAACTGGCCTCTCCAGAGCCCCCTAATCATGAAGATAATTCTCTACCTAGTCCCTTCAACTAATCCCTTTTTCTAGCCATCTTTTTTTCTTTCCTGCTTCCCTTCCCCCAGGTCAGTATACATAAAAGATAGATGCTGTTCTTTTCTTCCATTGACTAAGATATACCATGTTTCTGGCTATTCTAATCAGCTTTTTCTTGATTTTATACTACCTTTCTAATCTCCCTTTCTAATCACTCTTTAAAAATCTCACCATCCTCTCCCTAGGCAGGCTTCTTCCCCAATCCCCCCATTCATTTTGCTTGTGATCATCAGATTAGTATCCTCCACAGTAAATCTGTGCCACACATCAAACTCAAACCATAATTTGAATCTTCAGGATATAGGGTCAGCCTTGATTACATTTAATGTGCTTCATGAAGATTATTCATGGTGTGATCAGATGAAATGTTTTTGGCAGGGCCCACTAGTACATCTCTTCCTCCTGCCAATGCATTTTCTTTATGTAGGCATGCAACACTTTGAAGCCTTCCCAGTGGCAGGCACCCAGGAACCTGAGGTTTCAAAAGAGACCAAGGGGGCCTTACGTGTCACCCCTTTCTTTGCTGGTGAGTCTCTGAACATTGTACTTAAGGGTTTATTTAGGTAATAGGAGCTATGGCATGGCAGTTGTGGGGTTTATGACCTTTTTTTTCCTCAGATGACTTGGATGAGAAAAGGGATGGGAGAAGTAAAGTTTGAACAGTGAAAGAGAGAAGCCATATGTCCTCTGACCTTCTCATTTATTTAAATTTAAGGAGGAGAGGTGGGGGTTTGTTAGAGCAGTTACGATGCCATTTGGCGTACCTGCCTCTCAAATTGTAGTGCCTGGGTTTGAGTACCAGTTTCACTTCTTAGTCCAACTTCTTGCTAATGCACACCCTTGTGGGGAACAAATGATGGCTCAAGTAGTTGGATTCCTGCCATCCACATTGGAGACCTGTATTGTGCTCTGGCTATTGCAGGCATTTGGGAAGCAGATGGCAGCCTGTGTCTCTCTGTATTTCAGAAATTTCATAAAAATGCCTATAATGAAGAAACTGTACATGGATTTAAAATTTTTTTGCACCAGAATAAACTTAATTCCATTCCTCTACAAACTTTTGAAATTCCCTAATAGCTACCCTGAATGGTTTGGAATCTTATCTCATTGTAATTTTGATTTACATTTCACAAATGATTATTTATGTTGAGCTGCTATGATCAATATGCAGTTAGCATTTATGATGTGCTTTCTTGACCATTGTGTATCTTCCTTGGGAAAATGTCTGTCCGAGTCCTGTTTGGGGTATTTTTTTTAATTGTTCAGCTCTGAGATAATATTTTGATATTAAGCCCTAGTTGGGTCTATAATTTGCAAATGTTTTCTTCCATTTTCTAGGTTGTCTTTTCACGTTCTCAATTGTATTAGTATTTTTTTTAAAGATTTATTTGAAAGGCAGATTTACAAAGAGAGAGAGAGAGAGAGAGAGAAATGGGAGATCTTAAATCTGCTGCTTCACTCTCCACATGGTCTTAACAGCTGGACCAGGCTGAAGTCAGACCGAAGCCAGGATCCTAAAACTCCATCTGGGTCTCATGTGGCTGGCAGGTGCCTAAGCATTTGGGGCATCTTCTGCTGCTTTCCCAGGCACGTTAGCAGGGAACTGGATCAGAAGTAGAGCAGCTGGGACTCAAACTGGTGCCTATATTATGAGATGTTTGTTTCGCAGTTGGCAGCTTAACCCACTCTATGATAATGCCATCCCCAACAGTGTCCTTTGATGCACACAAGTTTTTCATTTTGCTGAACACCAAGTTTTGGTGTTGGATCCAGGAAGTCATTCCCAAATCCAGTGTCATTAAACTTTTCCACCTGTGTTTTCTTCTAAGATGTTTAGTGTTTTAGCTCTTACATTTAAGCCTCTGATGTATTTTGTGTTAATTTTTGTATACAGTGTAAGGCAAGGATCTTGAAGAGTTTTTAATGTTTTTCATATACTTCGTAGGACAATGGAGACTTGGTGGAAAGTGAGATGAATTATTTGGGCAGTCCCATTACTCTATTTCCAAAATTGGATAAAAATCCAGAAGCAGTAGAAGATAGGGCAGAAGAGATTTCAGATGAATTGATGGAATTTTCCTTGGAGGATCAACAAGAGGGCAAGGTAAGGTGTTCTCTGATGATGTTTTGTGTTCTCCACATTCCTTCATTCTTGAATGAAGAGTATTGTCTGTATTAATATGGTACAACCACTGTACCAAATGCTTAGGCTGTTGAAATCAAGAAGATGTGGCTTTAGATTCTAAGAGTTCCCTGACTGATAGGGTGTCACATCACCATGTGACTATATTGCTGGGTGGGCAGATTGCAGTTAGTGTTTGAGTAGATCACCACAGATACCTTTTTAAGTAACAACTCCAGGATAATAGTAATAGGTGGAATGTACCTGACATGATTTTTCAGGTATCTTACAGTATCCTTCTTCTGTTTCCATTTATCTTTTTTTTTTTTTTTTTAAACAGGCAGAGTGGACAGTGAGAGAGAGAGAGAGACAGAGAGAAAGGTCTTCCTTTGCCGTTGGTTTACCCTCCAATAGCCGCCGCGGCTGGCACGCTGCGGCCGGCGCACCGTGCTGATCCGACGGCAGGAGCCAGGTGCCAGGTGCTTTTCCTGGTCTCCCGTGGGGTGCAGGGCCCAAGCACTTGGGCCATCCTCCACTGCACTCCCTGGCCACAGCAGAGAGCTGGCCTGGAAGAGGGGCAACCGGGACAGAATCCGGCATCCCAACTGGGACTATAACCCGGTGTGCTGGTGCTGCAAGGCGGAGGATTAGCCTATTGAGCCATGGCGCTGGCCTGTTTCCATTTATTTTTGACACATCACTGGCAGATACATCTGGAGTATGAACCTTATAGGCCATGGACATAGGACATACTGATATGCTTAAGAGCATTTGAAGGATTTTTCATTTCTGAATCTATTTAATTTATTAGAAACAAATATGGATATGAATGTGGTTTTTTACATTTTTTGTATTTATTTGAAAGGCAGAATGATAGAGAGATAAGAGAGAGATCTTCTATCTGCTGGTTCACTCACCAAATGGCCACAATAACTGGGGTTGGGCCAGAGCCTGGAACTCCATCTGGAACTCCCATGTGTGTGACATTTGGGCCATTTTCCACTGCCTTCCCAGACACATTAGTGGGTAGATGGATTGGGAGTGGCAGAGCAGCCTGGACTGGAGCCGGTACTCTGATATGGCATCCTGGTGTTACAAGTGGTGGCATTACCTGCTGCACCACAATGCTGGCCCCTAAACATGTGTTCATCATACAAAACAAATATGGTATAGTGGTGTTGGAACACTTGGATTCTAGTTCTTCTCTTGTTTGCTAATATTGAAACCATTTGCAAGACAGTTAACTATTCTGTGGTTTAATTTATTTTATTATTCAGTGGAGAGCATAATAATAATGATCTACTCCTTCAATAGGATTGTTGTATATGTGACACAGTGTAAAGCAGTTTGTGTGCTCACCTCTTTTTTTTTTTTTTTTGTGACAGGCAGAGTGGACAGTGAGAGAGAGAGACAGAGAGAAAGGTCTTCCTTTGCCGTTGGTTCACCCTCCAATGGCTGCCTCGGACGGCGTGCTGCGGCCGGCGCACCGCGCTCATCCGATGGCAGGAGCCAGGTGCTAGGTGCTTTTTCCTGGTCTCCCATGGGGTGCAGGGCCCAAGCACTTGGGCCATCCTCCACTGCACTCCCGGGCCACAGCAGAGGGCTGACCTGGAAGAGGGGCAACCGGGACAGAATCCGGCGCCCCGACCGGGACTAGAACCCAGTGTGCCGGCGCCGCAAGGTGGAGGATTAGCCTGTTGAGCCACGGTGCCGGCCTGTGCTCACCTCTTTATCTCCCCCCAACCTGTTTCTCTCTCTCTCACATACAAAATGATAACTGTGTGGTGAAGGATGTGCTAATTAATTTAATTGTGGTAATCATTACACATGCATAGAGTATATAAATCAGCATATTGTATACCTTGAATAAATGCTGATTTTGTCAATTAAACCTCAATAAAACTAGAAAAAATTTTAAAGCAGTTTATCATACTCTACATACTTTATTATTATGAATAAAAATGAATGGAATTAGTAACAACGTTCACTATTTATTATGATACTGATAGACACCAGGTGCTATATTAGAACTGAGGACACTGTCATGAAGAGGACACACAATTTTTTTTAGAAGATATTCTTTTTTAAAAAATATTTATTTGTTTTGAGAGGTAGAGTTACAGACAGAGAGAGGAATAGACAGACAGGTCTTCTGTCTGCTGGTTGACTCCCCAAATGCTGATCAGCAGCCAGAGCTGATCTCATCTGAAGCCAGGAGCCAGTAACTTCTTCCAGATCTCCCATGTCGTTGCAGGGGCCCAAGCACTTGGGCCATCTTTTTTATTTTTATTTTTTTGACAGGCAGAGTGGACAGTGAGAGAGAGACAGAGAGAAAGGTCTTCCTTTTGCCGTTGGTTCACCCTACAATGGCTGCTGCTGCCGGCACCCTGCGGCTGGCGCACTGCGCTGATCCGATGGCAGGAACCAGGTGCTTCTCCTGGTCTCCCATGGGGTGCAGGGCCCAAGCACTTGGGCCATCCTCCACTGCACTCCCGGGCCACAGCAGAGAGCTGGCCTGGAAGAGGGGCAACTGGGACAGAATCCGGCGCCCCAACCGGGACTATAACCTGGTGTGCTGGTGCTGCAAGGCGGAGGATTAGCTTATTGAGCCGAGGCACTGGTGCACTTGGGCCATCTTATACTGCTTTCAGAGAGCTGGATTGGAAGAGGAGCAGCCAAGACTCGAACTGGCTCTCATATGGGATGCTGATGCCACAGGTGGAGGCTTTAGCCCACTATACCACACTGCCAGCCCCAAACTCAATTTATAATTTTCATGAAGAGTGTACTTTATTTTTTTCTGATTAAGAAGATAAACAATATAAAGAAGTCATTCAATAAGTAGGATAATAGCAGTTTGTCGAAAGTGCTTCCAATGACAGGGTGATCTGACAAAAGGACAGAAAAGTTTGTGAGGATACAACTTTTGGCTTTATTCTGAGTAGTAGAGATGCTGGAGATACTATAATAACTGGTGATACTATAATAAATTTGGAAATAAAGATAAATTCAAAGGGACCAAATATGTTCTGTTTTAGGCATTTGAGTTAGAGGTGATCTCGGGAAATTTAAATGGAAATACAGAATAAGGAGTTGGAGCCTTCAGGACCAACTGCATAGAAGAGAAAAGGAAGGCTAATGACTCCAAGTGTAAAGCAGAGAGAAAGAGCTTTCCATAGTAGCTACTGAGGAAAGGAGTAATATCAGTCAAAAACTAGAAAGTAGTGATTCAGAATAAAGATACAGCAATTGGTGTTGTGACCAGCAGATTAAGCCGCTGCTTGGGACTCACATGTCCAACATCAGGGTGCTGGCTTTCGTCCTGGCTAACCCACTTCCAGTCCAGCTTCCTGTTAATATGCACCCTGGGAGGCTGCACATGAGGCTCAAGTACTTGGTTTCCTGCCATCCAAGTGGGAAACTCAAATTGAGTTCCTGGCTCCTGGCTCCTGGCTTTGGCCTGGCCCAGTCCCAGCTATTGTGAACATCTGGGGAAAGAGCCAGCCAGTGGAAAATATATCTCTATTTGTGTATGTGCCTTTCAAGTAAAGGGAAAATAAATAAAAATTTTAAAATAAATATATAAAAGTAATGGTCCCTTATATATACTTGTTTACTTTATGCATTTTAAAAATTGTAATAAAGTATAAGATACATAAAGTTTACCATTTTAATGATTCTTTAATAATTTATTTTTACTATTTGTTTGAAAGAGTATCAGGGTTGATGGGGAGGGAGAGAGATTAATCTTGCATATGCTGGTTCACTCCCAAAATGGCCACATCAGCCAGGTCTGGGCCAGGCTAAAGCCACGAAGCAGGAACTCCATCCAGGTCTCCCACTTGCATGGCAGGAACTCAAGTGCTTGGGTCATTAACCACTGCCTTTCTAGGCACATTAGCAAGAAGCTGGAAGGGAAGTGGAATAGCCAGTACTTGAACCAGCATTTCAGTATATGAAATGTGCATCACAAGCAGCATCTTGATATGGTACCACAGTGCCTAGCCTAACCCTGCCACTTGTAGCTGTATGACCATGGAGGAATCCTCCCTGTACCTCAATTTTTAAAAAAATTTCTTTTTTATTTATTTGAAAGGCAGAGATAGAGAGAGAGAAATCTTCCATCTGCTGGTCTCTCCCCAAATGGCCGCAAAATCTGGGACTGTACCAGGCTGAAGCTAGGAAGTTGGAACTTCTGGGTCTCTCGTGCCGGTGGCAGGGGCCCAAGTACCTGGGCCATTGTCTGCTGCTTTCCCAGACACATTAGCAGGGAGCTAGGATGGATTTGGAGCAGCCGGGTCTTGAACCAGCACACACATAGAATGCCAGCATCACAGGCAGTGGCTTAAAGCACTGTGCCACAATGCTGGCCCCATACCTTAATTTCTTAATCTATAAAACGGGGCCAGCGCTGTGGCATAGCGGGTAAAGCTTCTGCCTGCAGTGCCGGCATCCCATATGGGAACCAGTTCGAGTCCTGGATGCTCCACTTCCTATCTAGCTCTCTGCTATGGCCTGGGAAAGCAGCAGAAGATGGTCCAAGTGCTTGGGCCCCTGTAAAAGCCTGGGAGTCCTGGAAGAAGCTCCCGGCTCCTGGCTTCAGATCAGTGTAGCTCTAGCTGTTGAGGCCAATTGGGAAGGGAACCAGCGGATGGAAGACCTCTCTCTCTCTCTCTTTCTGCCTCTCCTTCTCTCTGTGTAACTCTGACTTTCAAGTAACTAAATCTTTTTAAAAAATCTATAAAACAGACATAGTTTTAATGTTTATTTGGTAGGGTTACCATAAAGATCAAATGGGATAATTACACATAAAGCTTATAGAACAATACTTGTCAACAGTGCTTAATTATTGGTGCTATGTAATACAAGTGCTTAATTATCATAGGCTAAGGAGTGAAATATGTGGAGTTATGAAGAAGGCTGATAAGTAAGGGATGTTTGTTGGCCTTGATGGTCTCAGCAGAGTAAACATGAAAGTAATTTGATTGCTCTGAGAAGATTGGTAGCTAAGGGTCTTGAAGAGTGTTAAGAAGGCTATGGTTGACTTTTATATACTACAGAATTACTAAAAGGTTAATAAGATTATATTTGCAAGGTCTTGTAAGATGGACCTGCATAGCCTAGTGTCTTCCTACAAGAATGCTCTGGCCTGGAAGCAAGAGTGGAGGCTTTGCAAAGCCAGGGATAATTAAGTGAGGGTGGGGGGTTGCCCACGGTAAATGAAGGTGGTGATGCTGAAGGCAGCCGTGCAGTCAACAGTGACGAATGAAAACCTGGGTGGGTAGCAGGATGCCATTAGGTAGACACAGTAAGGTAAGGACAGTAATGTGATTAGAAGTTGCTGACAGAAAGTATGAGAAATAGGGGAGATTTTTTTTTTTAAAGATTTATTTATGGGGCAAGTGCTGTGGCCTAGCAGATGAAGGCACCATGCCGGTGTCCCATCTAGGTGCCAGTTTGAGTCCTGGCTGCTCCACTTCTGATTCCTCTCTCTGCTATGGCCTGGGAAAGCAATAGGGGATGGCCCAAGTACCTGGGCCCCTGCACCCATGTGGAAGACATGGGGGAGGCTCCAGGCTCCTGGCTTCTGATTGGCCCAGCTCCGGCCATTGTGGCCATTTGGAGAGTGAACAAGTGATGGAAGACCTGCCTTTCTCTCTCTCTCTCTCTCTCTCTCTCTCTCTCTCTGCCTCTGTAACACTGCCTTTCAAATAAATAACTATTTTTTTAAAAAATAGTTATTTGAAAGACTGAGTTATATAGAGAGGGAGAGATATTCCATTTGCTGGTTCATTCCCCATGTGGCTGCAATGGCCATGCAGAAGCCAGGAGCCTGGAACTCCATCTGGGTCTCCCATGTGGGTGCATGGGCCCAAGCACTTGGGCCATCCTCTGCTGCTTTCCTAGGTGCACCAGCAGGGAGCTGGATCAGAAGTGGAGCATCCAGGACTGGAACTACCAGTCATATGGGATGCTGGCAATGCAGGTGGCAGTTTAACCCACTGTGCCACAACACCAGCCCTGATAGGGATTTTAGTCAGTCTGAGGCCATATTACATTTGACCTCTTGGTAGTAAAGTAGATTTTTTTTCTTTTTAAATATCAGTTTATGAGAGCCTAACGCAGGGTGCTAGAAAAGCTTGGTGCAGGCGTTTGAGGAGTTATGAAGTCACTTTCCAAAGCATTATTAATGAGCATTATAGGAAAGTGAAATGTTTGGGCCAGAGTTGTGGTAAAGTAGGTTAAGCTGCAACCCAAGTCCCTGCTGCTCCACTTTGGAGCTCCTTGCTAATGGCCTGGGAAAGCAGTGTAGAATTACCCAAGTGTTTGTGCCCCTGCACCCACATGGGAGACCTGGAAGAAACTCCTGGCTCCTGGCTGTGGCCTGAGCCAGCCCTGGCCATTGTGGCAATTTAGAGAGAGAATCAGTGCATGGAAAATGTCTCTCCCTCTCTATCTGTAACTCTTTCAAATCAATAAAATGAATCTTAAAAAAAAAAAAAAAAGGAAAGGAAATGCTGTTGGTTTTAGTTTTGGAGATACTAAAAGACTAGGGTGAGAAAGAAGAATGAGAGCTGGCTCATTATAGCTCCTGTTAGTTGACTACTTAGCATGCACTGGACAGTTTACATCAGTATCTAATGCCACATTTAATTCTGTCAACCCAGAAGAATGAATAGTATCTCTCACTTTAAGGGGAGGCCACTGGGCCATGAGGTAAAGTATCTTATCTAAAGTCACATAGTTAAAGTGACAGAGCCAGGACTTAAACTGAGACCTGCCTGCCTCTAGCCTGTATTCTGAATAATACTGTGTTTCCTGTTGAAGGTAACTGAGAGGTAAAAATCTTCCTAGGAATATGTAACATTGATAATTGCTTTTTTTTGTAAGGTTGATAAACTTAAATCCTCAGAGTTTGAAAAAAGTATAAAAATAATGTTGAGGGGCTTGAGTTGTGCCATAGTAGGCTAAGCCTCCACCTATAGGGCTGGCATTCTATATATGCTACCCCTCTCCCAATCCAGCTTTCTAGTAACAGTTGGGGAAAGAAGTGGAGGATGGCCCAAGTGCTTGAGCCCCTGCACCCGTGTGGGAGACCCAGAAGAATCTCCTGGCTTCTGGCTTCGGATAGGCTCAGCTTCAGCCATTGTGGTCATTTGGGAAGTGAACCAATGGACGGGAAAACTTTATCTGTCTTTCCCTCCCTGTGTCTGTAACTACCTCTCAAATAAGTAAATTAAAAAGAAAAATAAATGCTGAATCAATTATCTGGAGCAATGCTATTCAGAAAAACTTTCTGAGAGTAGGGGCCAGCACTATGGTATAGTGGGTTAAGTCACCACCTATGATGCCAGCCTCCCATATGGGTACTGGTTCATGTCCCAGCTATTCCTCTTCCAATCCATCTTCCTGCTAATATGCCTGAGAAAGTAGCAGAGGATGGCCCAAGTCCTTGAGCCCCTGCACCCACGTGGGAGATTTGGAAGAAGCTCCTGTCTCTTGGCTTCAGCCTGGCCCAACCTTGGTTGTTGCAGCCATTTGAGGAGTGAAGTAACAGATGGAAAACCTCTCTCTGTCTCTCCTTGTCTGTCTTTGTAACTCTTCCTTTCAAATTAATAAAATCTTTTTTTAAAAAAAGAAAAACTCTCAGAGTAAAGAAATGTTTTGTATCTGTCTGATACTGTAACCATTAACCATTTGTAGCTATTGAGAACTTAATATATATGGCTAGTGCAACCAAGGTACTGTGCAGGTTCCTCCCCAAATGCTGGCAGTGGCTGGATCCAGGAACCAGGAATGCAATCCAAGTCTCCATGTGATAGGCAATAACACAATCATTTGAGCCATCACTGCTACCTCCTAGAGTCTGCATTAGCAGGAGCCAGAGCCAGGAATGCATCCAAGACACCAGAATGTGGGACTCAGGCCTCCCAGCCACCAGGCTAAACACTTATTACTTACCAGCAAATTTCTTTTTTTTTAAGATTTATTTATTTATTTGAATGTTAGGGTTACACAGAGAGAGAAGGAGAGGTAGAGAGAGAAGTCTTCAATCCACTGGTTCACCCCCCAATTGACCACAACGGCCGGAGCTGAACCAGTCCGAAGCCAAGAGCCAGGAGCTCCTTCTGGGTCTCCCACACAGGTATAGGGGTCCAAGGACTTGGGCCATCTTCCACTGCTTTCCCAGGCCACAACAGAGAGCTGGATCGAAAGTGGAGCAGCTGAGACTCGAACTGGTGCCTATATGGGATGCCGGCAATGTGGGCTGCAGCTTAACCCACTATGCCACCGCTCCGCCCTCCCAGCAAATTTCTTAGCAATGCAAATTTATGGGTCCTATCCTACACCTTCTGAATCAGAGACTCTGGGATTGGCCCCACAATTTGTATTTTTACTATTCTCCCAGGGATTTTGATGCACACTGAAGTTTGAGAGCTAGTATTCTTTTTTTTTTTTTTTAAAGCATTTATTTGAAAGTCAGAGATAGAGATAGCTAGAGAGAGAGAGAGAGAGAGAGAGAGAGAGAGAGAGATCTTCCATCCTCTGATTGACTCCCCAGATGGCTGCAATGGATAGGACTGGGACAGGCTGAAGAAAGGAGCCAAAAGCTTCATCCAGGTCTCCCAAGTATGTGGCAGGGGCCTAAACACAGGCCATCCTCTGCTACTTTTCCTAGCCATCACCAGGTAGCTGAATTGGAGGTGGAACAGCCGGGACAGGAATTGCCACCCAAATGGGATGCCAGCATTGCAGGCAGCAGCTTTGTGCCTCAACATCAGCCCTCCCATTGCCTTTTAAACAAAAACAAAACTGCAACATTTGAAGAAAACATTGGAGAAAAATTTTGTGACTTTCAGTTAGGTAAAAATTCCTTAGATGCAGTACAGAAAGTTAGATAAATTTCATTTAGTTAATTAATTGTAAACTCTATAAAATGAGTGTTTACCTTAACAATTATATTGTATTCCTGGAGAGGCTCTTTCGGATACAACAAAGATTACACTAAGGCCTGAAAATTTGAATTTTGATCTAACTCTGTCCTGCCCTCTCAGGGAAAAACTGAAATAAATAAAGGGAAGTCTGTCACAGAGCCTAGGCAACCTGCTTCTCAATTCCTGACCGCTCCTCTCATAAACTCCCTTCTTCTGTTTGCTTGACTGCAGCTGTATCTCTTGGCTTCCTTCTTGTCATCTTAATTATTTCCTTTTTTAAAATATTTATTTGAAAGACAGAGTTACAGAGAGATGTAGAGCCAGAAAGAGAGAGAGATCCTCTGTCCTCTGGCCCACTCCCCAAACAGCTGCAGTGGCTGGAGCTATGCCGATCTGAAGCCAGGAGCTAGGAACCTCCTCTGGGTCTTCCTATGTGGGTGCAGGGGCAAGGACCTGGGCCATCTTCTACTGCTTTCCCAGGCCACAGCAGAGAGCTGAATTGGAAGTGGAGCAGCTGGGACTCGAACCAGCACCCATATGAATGCCAGCTTTGCAGGCGGTGGCCCCACCCACCACACCAGAGCTCCGCCCCTGTCAGCTTAATTACTTCTTCATTTTTCCAGATTAGACGTGAAAAAAGGAAATCTGATAGGCCTGGGTCATTTATTTCTTATTCTACACCACTACAGGCTCATGCTGTGGTGTGGTGGGTGGGGCCACCGCCTGCAAAGCTGGCATTCATATGGGCACTGGTTCGAGTCCCAGCTGCTCCTCTTCCGATCCAACTCTCTGCTATGGCCTGGGAAAGCAGTGGAAGATGGCTCAAGTCCATCTCCCACCCATGTGGGAGACCTGGAAGAAGACATTGGCTCCTGGCTTTGAATTGGCACAGCTCCGGCCGTAGTGGCCAGCAGGGGAATGAACAAATAGATGGAAGACCTCTCTCTGTCTCTTTGCCTCTTCCTTTCCTTCTCTCTCTGTGTAACTCTTTCTTTTTTTTTTTTTTTTTAATATTTATTTATTTTTTTGACAGAGTGGACAGTGAGAGAGAGAGAGAGAGACAAGGAGAAAGGTCTTGCTTTTCCGTTGGTTCACCCCCCTAATGGCCACCGCGGCCAGTGCACTGTGGCCAGCGCACCATGCTGATCTGAAGCCAGGAGCCAGGTGCTTCCTCCTGGGCTCCCATGCGGGTGCAGGGCCCAAGGACTTGGGCCATTCTCCACTGCCTTCCTGGACCACAGCAGAGAGCTGGACAGGAAGAGGAGCAACCGGGACAGAATCTGGCGCCTCAACTGGGACTAGAACCCGGTGTGCCGGTGCCGCAGGCAGAAGATTAGCCTAGTGAGCTGCAGCGCTGGCCTGTAACTCTGACTTTCAAGTAAATAAATAAATAAATCTTTAAAAAAAAACACAAAATATAACACTAAATAGGTGTAATGAACCTACATTATAGTTCTGTCATCAGTGACTAGGGGTTCAGTAGACAGAGACATAAGGAGGGATGTCCAAGGGAAGGGGTGGATGGAGAACACTGGTATATCAAATGTGCACTGCGCAGCTAACTGGCCCATGAGCAAGGGCGAACTGTGGATATAACAAACAGCATGATAGGCATAGTTGCTATAAAGTAAAATATTAATATTCCTATTGTCTTCCCCCAGAAATCATTGTCCATCAGCTGTCTTCCACTAATGGCTCCCTCATTGTCTAGCCCTCTCCTAAACCTATTCATAACACTGGTGAGGTGACTGTGTAGAGAGAGAGCTTTTGTCTGTTATCTCAGCCCGAGGTAGAAGCCCCATGGTATTTTGGGCCGATGATAGAATCTTGGATTAGTTGGTAGTTAACACAAATCATTTCATAGATCTCCCTGCCTCTGGGTATAATATGCCCAAATCAGGCCTTTCAAATAAGAAGTAATCTGTGCTCTGTGCTTTAGTCCATTTCTATGTCAACAACTCTCAGGGCTAATTCTTCATAGTATTTTTTTTTTTTTTTTGACAGGCAGAGTGGACAGTGAGAGAGAGAGAGACAGAGAGAAAGCTCTTCCTTTGCCATTGGTTCACCCTCCAATGGCCGCCGCGGCCGGCGGCCGGCATACACGGGGCCATCCTCCACTGCACTCCCGGGCCACAGCAGAGAGCTGGCCTGGAAGAGGGGCAACCGGGACAGAATCCGGCGCCCCAACCGTACTAGAACCCGGTGTGCTGGCGCCGCAAGGTGGAGGATTAGCCTGTTGAGCCACGGCGCCGGCTCTTCATAGTATTTTGTCCATATTTTTCCTGATGAGCTTCATAGTGTCAATCCTATATTGGTCATCCTGCTCCATGAGTCTAGTGTTTCTCTTTTTCTTGCATGATGTTTAATTTGTGACTTTTCCCCTTCTCCATTAATAATTACTTTAAAAAAAAACTGGCTTATATTTTTTCTCTCTCACTCAAAGAAACTACTACCAAAAAAGTGACACATACATATGTTGTTTCATAATTTTCACCTAGGGCCTGTGTTACGGTGTAGCAAGTTAAGCTGATGCCTGCAACACTGGCGTTCCATTTGGGCACTGGTTCATATCCTAGCTGCTCCATTTCTTCCTTTCTTTTTTTTTTTTTTTTTTTTAGTTTGCAACTGTTTCCACTTTACTTTTTTTTTTTTTTACCTAGAAACCTTTTATTTAAGATATACAAACTTCATGCATTGCATATATACAAATTTAGAGACGTAGTGATTCTTTCCACCCTACCCGCCCTTTCACCCACACTCCCACCTTTCTTCTTCTTCCCTCCCCTATTCCATTCTTATTTTTTACAAAGATCTATTTTCAGTTAACTTTATACTCATAAGATTAGCACTGTACTACGTAAAAAGTTCAACAAAAACGTGAAAAGTTTTCCTTTAAAAAAGGAAAACTGTTCCTCAACAGTTGAGACAAGGGCTATTCAAAATCATCACATCTCAAAGTGTCAATTTCATTTCTATAGATTTCCTTTTAGGCACTCTATTAGTTACCACAGATCAGGGAGAACATATGGTATTTGTCTTTTTGAGACTAGCTTATTTCACTAGGAATAATGGTTTCCATTTTCATCCATTTTGTTGCAAATGACAGGACTTCATTTTTTTAAACTGTAGTATAGTATTCCATGCTGTACATATATCGTAATTTCTTTATCCAGTTTTCAGTTGATGGACATTTGAGTTGATTCCATATCTTAGCTGTTGTGAATTGAGCTGTAGCTGCTCCACTTCTGAACCAGCTCCCTGCTAATGGCATGGGAAAGGAGAATGGCCCTAAGTGCTAGGGCCCCTGCACAAATGTGGGAGACCTGGAGGAAGCTCCTGGCTTCAGCCTGGCCCAGCCCTATCTGTTGTGGTCATCTGGGCAATGAGCCAGCAGATGGAAGATTTCTCTGTCTCTCCCTCTCTCTTTGTTGCTCACTTTCAAATAAGCAATCTTTTTTAAAAATTATAATATTTCATTTAGACTAACTTTTTTGGCTTCTCACTTGGTATTCCCAAACAGGCATCCCTGAACAGAAGCTGGCTGTATCGCTCACCCTCGATGCCAGAGGGTCTGAACGGGCCAAGACTAAAGCAGGTAAAATCCAGGGACAGCATGATACCAAATAAAGTATACAAAAAGTATTGTTCTAGCCATAAGATGTTCAGGAAGGTAAGAACTTTTTTTTTTTTTTTTTTTGACAGGCAGAGTGGACAGTGAGAGAGAGAGACAGAGAGAAAGGTCTTCCTTTTGCCGTTGGTTCACCCTCCAATGGCCGCCAACGCCAGCGCACCATGCTGATCCGATGGCAGGAGCCAGGTGCTTCTCCTGGTCTCCCATGGGGTACAGGGCCCAAGCACTTGGACCATCCTCCAGTGCACTCCTGGGCCACAGCAGAGGGCTGGCCTGGAAGAGGGGCAACCGGGACAGAATCCGGCGCCCCAACCGGGACTAGAACCCGGTGTGCCGGCGCCGCAAGGCGGAGGATTAGCCTGTTGAGCCACGGTGCCGGCCGGTAAGAACTTTTTAAGATCAGAACCTGTTGTTCTTTCTCATTGTCCTCTCTATTTCTGGTCTGGGAATTGTTGTTGTTGTTGTTGTTGTTGTTGTTTTTGTCTTTTTCCTTGTCTATATTTGATCTTTGCTGCTTTTTTCTGTTCTTGATCTATATACATACATAAAATATTTAACAATAAATATGTTATGGGCCGGCGCTGTGGCACATCGGGTTAAAGCCCTGGCTTGAAGTGCCCACATCCCATATGGGTGCCAGTTCTAGTCGCGGCTGCTCCTCTTTTGGTCCAGCTCTCTGCAATAGCCTGCAAAAGCAGTAGAAGATGGCCCAAGACCTTGGGCCCCTTACACCCACGTGGGAGACCTGGAAGAAGCTCCTGGCTTCTGCCTTCATCGGCACAGCTCCAACCATGTGGCCACCTGGGGAGTGAACCAGCAGATGAAAGACCTCTCTCTCTGTCTCTACCTCTCTCTGTAACTTTCAAATAAATAAAATAAATCTTTTTTTTAAAAAAGACTTATAAAAAATAAAATAAATATGTTATAGCATAGTTTGAGAAGTTATGTCATCATACTATCTTTATAGCCTTTTTTTAAGCAACTATTTAGGTTATCTCTTCATTGTCTTTTTTTATTTTTTAAGATATTTATTTATTTGAAAAGCAAAGTTACAGAGAGACAGAGGCAGAAACAAAGAGAGAGAGGTCTTCCACTTGCTGGTTCACTCTCCAGATGATTGCAACGGCCAGAGCTGAGCCGATCCAGAGCCAGGAGCCTGAAGCCTACCATGTGGCTACAGGGACCCAAGGACTTGGGCTATCCTCCACTGCTTTCACAGTCCATAGCAGAGAGCTGGATGGGAAATAGAGTGGCCAGGACTTGAACCAGCACCCATGTGGGATGCTGGCAATGCAGGCAGTGACTTTTCCTGCTACGCCACAGCGCCGACTCCTACAACTTATTTATTTATTTTTATGAGACATAAGAATATCCTCCATCTAATACATTAAAAAAGAAAGTAAGTACTTGAGAACAACTTATATCATTAATTAAGGAAGCACCTAAGAAAACAAACAATGGAGATGGACACTTAGGCATTACTAAAACTTATGAGATATAAGAATATCCTCTACTTAATACCGTAAAATGAAATGAATAAATCTTTGAGAAACAAGTTTTTTTTTTTTCTTTTTTATACAGGCAGAATTAGACAGTGAGAGAGAGAGAGAGAGAGAGAGAGAGAGAGAGAGAAAGGTTTTCCTTTTTCCGTTGGTTCACCCCCCAAATGGTCACTATGGCTGGCGCTACGCCAATCCAAAGCCAAGAGCCAGGTGCTTCCTCCTGGGCTCCCATGCGGGTGCAGGGCCCAAGCACTTGGGCCATCCTCCACTGCCTTCCCTGGCCACAGCAGAGAGCTGGAGTGGAAGAGGAGCAACCGGGACAGAATCCAGTGCCCCAACCATGACTAGAACCCGGCGTGCCAGTGCTGCAGGCTGAGGATTAGCCACGGCACCAGCTTACAAACAAGTTTTACTGTTAACTCTCATAATACAATTCTTTGAGGGCAGAGGTCCTGCGTGGGAAGTTAGTGCACAATGACAACCTTCTTTTCTAAAATCTGAGAGAATACAGGGGAACCTAACTGGGATGGAGCCTTACTACTGCTCTGTGCAGTCTGCAGAAACAACCTCTCAGAAAACAGAAGTGTGATAGAAAGCCACTTCCAAAAAACTTAGCCTTTGTTCTCCTTTTAAAAAATTCTAAATATCATTAGATATTTTAAAACCAGTATATGGTACTATAGGAAAATTAAAAATCAAAATGAGCAAAAAGCAGCTAGTGTAAATACTCATAATCTCACATGTCAGAAATAATTGCAGTTAGCACTTGATGTATGGTCTTCCAGGCCTTTTTACCTATCTTGTATTGAAGTGGTATTACAAAGTACATGATTTGTAACACACTTAATGATACCATAAACTTATTTCCATGTCAGTAAAATTAACCAACACCATACTTTTTACTCTATCATGGCAATCTATAATGCATGGAATGTGATTTGTTTAACCAAGACCCTATAAGATTTATTAGTATTTGTATCCTGTTATGAACATGTTGGTATATCCATCCTTATTGCCAAGTGCTTATGCTTATCTTTATTTTCTTGGGGAAAGGAGTGCAATTACTTGATCAAGAGGTATGCTATTATTAAAGAATCTCCACTCCCCTATCCCTGATCTCTAAACCCTTAACAAGAGCATTGAGTATCGGTGGGAATCTTGTCATTTTCAGGGTGTGGGTCCAAAGAAGACACTTTCCCTCTGTGACATTAATATTGCTCACATGCTGGAGGAAGAGTCTAACCAGGGACATCTGATTGGTGATTTCTCCAAGGTGAGTCCCGTATTCAGTAATTCCTTTTGCAGCTGAATCTTTTGTCCTCTCTTTGCAGAAACACTGAATATAATTATGTGTCCTCACCAAGGACCATTTTAAGATCTAAACCTTAAGCCCTTCCAGTGAGAAAGTATTCCTTACTTCCGGGAAAATCTAGAACAGTCAAGAAAGTATAGAACTTTTTACCTTTTTATAAACATCTTTAAAATTATATTAATAATACTGATCATTACAGAAAAGGCAGAAAATGAAGAGATTTATCCCAAAACTTATCAAGCAGAATAATTATTTCTTAGTGTATATACCACAGTTTTTTCTATGTATTTTCACAAACACATGCACACCTAGAAAACCCAGAAATACTTTTCTGTTTAGTTTTTCCACAAAAATAGTTCATAATATCTTATGATCTGCTGGGTTACCTGCCCTCTGCCCCATTTAATATATCAGGGGTGGGACTGGTGCTGTGGCGCAGCGGGTTAATGCCCTGGCCTGAAGCGCCAGCATCCCAAATGGGCACTGGTTCTAGTCCCGGCTGCTCCTCTTCTGATCCAGCTCTCTGCTGTGGCCTGGGGAAGTAGTAGAAGATGGCCCAAGTCCTTGGGCCCTTGCACCCACGTGGGAGACCTGGAAGAAACTCCTGGCTCCTGGCTTTGGATTGGCGCAGCTCCGGCCGTTGCAGCCAACTGAGGAGTGAATCATCGGATGGAAGACCGTCTCTCTGCCTTTACTCTCTCTGTGTAGCTCTGAACTTCAAATGAATAAATATTTTTAAAAATTATATCAGGGGCATATTTTCATATCAATAACAATTCTGTATCATCTCATTATTTTCAATAATGTATTTTTTGGCTATTCATAATTAATTTATAAATCCTTTCTTGTCGAATATTTAGTTTTTTTTTTTTAAGAAATTTGTTTATTTATTTGAAAGTCGGAGTTACACAGAAAGAAGGAGAGGCAGAGAGAGAGAGGTCTTCCATTCGCTAGTTCACTTTCCAATTGGCCACAGCAGCTGGAGCTGCGCTGATCCGAAGCCAGGAGCCTGGAGTTCTTTTGGGTCTCCCACGTGGATGCAGGGGTCCAAGGACCTGGGCCATTTTCCATTGCTTTTCCAGGCCATAGCAGAGAGCTGGATTGGAAGAGAAACTGCCAGGTCTCAAACTGGCATCTATATGGAATGCTGGCACTACAGGCGGTGGGTGACCTTGCCCGCTATGCCACAGTGCCAGCCTCAGAATATTTAGGTTTTTTTTTAAAGATTTATTTATTTATTTGAAAGGCAAAGTTACAGAGAGGCAGAATCAAAGAGAGAGAAAGAGAGAGAGAGAATGAGCGAGCGAGCTTCCATCCACTGGTTCAATCCCCAGATGGCTACAACTACTGGAGCTGGTCTGACTTGAAGCCAGGAGCCAGGAGCTTCTTCCAGGTCTCCCACATGGTTGCAGGGGCTCAAGGACTTCAGCCCTCTTCTACTGCTTTCCCAGGCCACAACAGAGAGCTGGATCAGAACTAGAGCAACCAGAACTCAAACCATTGCCCATCTGGGATGTTGGCACTGCAGGCAGGACAGTGACTTTACCCACTATGCCACAGCGCTGACTCTGAATATTTAGTTTTGTAACTTTTCCTTATGAATGGTGCCAAGATAAACATAATTTATAGAGAAATCTAAAATTTTGTGCAATCATTGGTTAGTTCCTCGGATTCAGTTCTTAGAAATGGAATTGCTGCATGTGCATTTTATAAAGGCCATTGATTTTTGAAGATTTCTGTGCTTTTAATTGTCTTTTGGAAAGAAGGACAGTATGTGGGTCTTTGATCCCAAACTTGGGTATGGAATACTTGGTATTATTTCAACTCTTGGGTATTTCTAGGTATGTGTGCTGCCAACCGTGTCAGGGAGACACCAAGATCTGAAGTACATCAACCCAGAAACAGTAAGCAGATTGCTGGAGATGGCAACTGGTTACATAAGCTACCATCTGGTCTGTTCTGTCCCTAA
Source organism: Sylvilagus floridanus (assembly GCA_949820135.1). Classification (NCBI taxonomy): domain Eukaryota; kingdom Metazoa; phylum Chordata; class Mammalia; order Lagomorpha; family Leporidae; genus Sylvilagus; species Sylvilagus floridanus. The sequence goes on along the minus strand of OX463241.1, from coordinate 24,284,316 downwards.
AATCCCCACTTCCATTTGTGTTTCTTTTACTGTGTTCACTCACATAAGCTCTTTATTCAACTGTAGCTTGTACTAAAGGACCCCCTTTTATATCATTCTTACATCTCTCTTATTTTTATCTGTTTAAAAAAGAGGGGAGGGAGAAAAAAAGGGAGAGAAGAAAACAAAGAAACTACAAAACACACACACAAAAAGCTCATTCAGTTAGAGTAACTGTACATCCTGTTTTACATTTTATGATCCTATTTCTAACTAAAAGGCAGAAAAACAATGAAAACATTTTTTTAAAGATTTATTTATTCACTTGAAAGGCAGAGTTACAGAAAGGTAGAGAGAGAAAGAGGGAGAGAGACAGAGAGGTCCTCCATCCACTGGTTCACCCCTTAGCTGGAGCTGGGCCAATCCAAAGCCAGGAGCCAGGAGCTTCCTCCAGCTCTCCCATGCAGATAGATGCAGGGAGCCAAGAACCTGGGCCATCTGTTGCTTTCCCAGACCTTAGCAGAAAGCTGGATTGGAAGTGGAGCAGCCAGGACTTGAAATGGCGCCCAGATGGGTCACCAGCATGGTGGCTTTACCTACTAGGCCACAGCACCAGCCCCAGTGAAGATAATTATTGATACTGTTCTTGTTCATTTCCAAAATCTCCTAATTTATACAATAATTATTGGGTCATACTACTTGGAATCTATCTACCCAAGATAATCACAGATAATATTGTCTTTATGGCCTTCTAGACTTTATGCTAACATCTGTTTTATGAAAGTGGGATTATTGGGATGAGTATTCAGCACAGCAGTTGGGATGCTGCTTGGGGTACCTACTTTCTGTACCAGAGTGTGAAGGTTCTAGTTCAGCTTCACTTCCAGTTTGTTTCCTGCTAATGCACACTCTGGGAGGCAGCAAGTAGTGCCTCAAGTACCTTAGCCCCTGCCACTCACATGTGAGACCCAGTTTAAGTTCTGGGCTCCTGGCTTTGGCATGGCTCAGATCCAGCTGTTGAAGGCATTTGAGAGTCAACCAGTGGATAGAGATAGCTCTTTTTCACTCTGTGTCTGTCTCCCTGCCTTTCAAATAAAATGAAAATAAACAATTTTTTTAATGGAATCATAATGAATATATAATGTAATTAGCTTAATAAGATATTATAATCATCTTTCCATATCAATAAAAAGTTACTACGTTATAATTTTAGTGGATATATAATCTTTTATACTCATGTATAATTTATTTAATCAAACTTATTGAATATTTGATATTCAACAATATTTAATAGTAAATTTTTTAATGATTTATTTATTTTATTTGAAAGGCAGAGGTGGAGAGAGAGAGGTCTTCCTTCCACTGGCTCACCCCCAAATGGCTGCATCGGCCAGAGCTGGGATGATCTTATTTAATATTGTTTAAATTTATTTAATCCTGTTTACTCTTTTTTTTAATCAAACTTTTTTTTGAATATTTAATCATTTCTAATATGTTGATAAACTAAAACAATCCTGAGGTAAACATTATTGCATCTATATCTGTTTTTATTGTTTTGTTTTAATTTTCATTTTTAAAAAATATTTATTTATTTAAAAGTAATAGTTACAGAGAAGCAGAGGCAGAGAAAGAGAGAGAGAGAGAAAGGAAAAGGGAGAGGGAGAGGGAAGGAGGGAGAAGGTCTTCCATCTGCTGGTTGGAAGATGGCCGTAACTGCCAGAGCTGGGCTGATTTGAATCCAGGAGCCAGGAGCTTCTTCCAGGTCTCCCACATGGGTGTAGCGGCTCCTTGGGCCATCTTCTACTGCTTTCCCAAGCTGTAATAGGGAGCTGAATTGGAAGTGGAGAAGCCAGGACTCGAATTGGCCCCCACATGGGATGTCAGCACTGCAGGCGGCGGCTTTACTTTCCATGCCACAGTGCCGGTCCCTAATTTTTATTTTTTAAAGATTTATTTATTTGAAAGGGAGCTCAAAGATTTGTTTATTTGAAAGTCAGAGTTATACAGAGAGGAGAGGCAGAGAAAGAGAGAGAGGTCTTCCATCTGCTGGTTCACTCCCCAGATGGCCGCAACAACCAGAGCTGTGCTGATCTGAAACCAGGAGCCAGGAGCTTCTTCTGGGTCTCCCACACGGGTGCTGGGGCCCAAAGACTTGGGCCATCTTCTGCTTTCCCAAGCTGTAATGGGGAGCTGGATTGGAAGTAGAGAAGCCAGGACTCAAATTGGCGCCCACATGGGATGCCAGCACTGTAGGTGGCAGCTTTACCTACTATGCCACAGCGCTGGTCCCTAAATTTTATTTTTTAAAGATTTATTTATTTGAAAGGGAGAGTTACAGAGAGGGAGGGAGCGAGGGAGAGAGAGAGAAAGAAAGAGAGATGTTCTATCCTCTGATTCACTTCCCAAATGGCCACAACAGCCAGAATTGGGCCAGGCTAAAGCCAGGACCAGGAGTTTCTTCTGGGTCTCCCATATGGGTGCAGGGGCCCAAGCACTTGGACGATTTTCTGCTGCTTTCCCAGGCACATTAGTAGGGACCTGGATCTGAAGTGGAGCAGCTGAGACTCACACTGGCTCCCATATGGAATGCTCTCTATGCAGGTAGCAGCTTAACCCATCAGTCCACAGTGCGGGCCCCTTTATTTATTTATTTTTTAAGATTTAATTAATTATTTTGAAAGAGCAACAGAGATAGTGGGATAGAGAGGGAGAAATCTATTCACTGGTTCACCTCCCAAGTTACTGCATCAGCTAGAGCTAGTTTAGGTCAGAACCAGGAGTCCAGAATTCCATTTGGGTGTCTCACCTGGGTGGTGAGGGCCAAAGTACTAGATCCATCTTCATTTGTTTCCCCAAGTGCATTGGCAGGGAGCGGGATCAGAAGCAGAGCAAACCAGGAGTCAAACTGGGATGCCATTATTACTAGTGGCTTAAACCATTACATCACAGTGCTGGCTCCAATCTTGGTATACTTTTATGTTTACTTAAGATGCTAGAAAATAAATCCTTTTTGTGGTTCATAAGTGTGGTGATTGAATGTACACACATCTTTGTGAGATATGCCTCTCTGTAAACCTCATTATGACATTGGCACAATACCTGTCTGAAGTAGAAAAGAAAAAAAGATGTTAGGAAAGATTTACTGAGTCAAAGTGTAACTACGTATTTTCTTTGAGAACAAAATACTTATTTTTACTTTTTTTCTATTTACTTTTTTTGGTACTTTGTGTTTCCACAAATCAAAGAAAACATATCATATTCATGTTTTTGAGGTGTAATTGCATTTTTGAAAATATATTTACAGAAGCTGGCGCTTTGGTGCAGCTGGTTAACACCCTGGCCTGAAGCGCTGGCACCCCTTGTGGGCACTGGTTCTAGTCCCGGCTGCTCCACTTCCAATCCAGCTCTCTGCTATGGCCTGGGAAAGCAGTAGAGAATGGCCCAAGTGCTTGGGCCCCTGCACCCACAAGGGAGACCCGGAAGAAGCTCCTGGCTTCAGATCAGTGCAGCTCTGGCTGTTGTGGCCACCTGGGGAGTGAACCATTGGACGGAAGACTTCTCTCTCTCTCTCTGCCTCTCTTCTATCTGTGTAACTCTGACTTTCAAATAAATAAATAAATCTTAAAAAAAAGAAAATATATTTACAAAATTGCCTTTGTAAAAAAGACTGAAGTCAGTTACACTCCTACCAGTGGCTTAACTTTCCTTCTCTATGTATCAACCTTCTTACATATCCTTTTGTGAAAGACTTGCTTTCTGTATAATGGTGGGTGGGTGGGAAATCATTTCTCAACTCTTTTTTGCAAAATCAGGACCTCTGGCTGCCACCTCTGCCACCGCAGAAGTCCTTGGGTGTCTTCTGAGGGACTGACTCCAGTCTTGCCTGCCTCCAAATGGGTACCAGTATGCGGTCTTCCTTGATATCTTGGCAATACCAGCTATTTTGTTTCTTTAGAAAAACCACTTCCTATTTCATCATCTTATGTGTGATAGGGCTAAACCATTGCCACATTTCAGATACAGGCTGCCTTTGGAGGCTGGGCAGATGGTGGAATCCTGGGTGACTGCTGGGAGTGTGCATGTAAGGATCTGGGTGACTGGCAGTGCTGTCCCTGAGAGTTACTGTTTCTGTGCAGGTGGCTGATTTACTACTGGGAAAGTTCCAGGGTCTGATTGAAAAGTTTTTTATCATCGATTGCCGCTATCCATATGAGTACCTGGGAGGACACATCCAGGTGAGAGTACATTGTGAATATTAGCAGGGAAGGGGCCAGAGATAATTCTTTATTGATAAGAGTTTGTGGACAAAGGATCCTATGGACTCTAGGTCCAGGACAAAAGTCACACAATTGGAACACATCAAGACTGAAGTTCTCATTCCTGTTTTAATTTTATTTTTTTTAAGATTTATTTATAGCCGACACTGCGGCTCACGAGGCTAATCCTCCACCTGCAGCGCTGGCACCCCGGGTTCTAGTCCCAGTTGGGGCACTAGATTCTGCCCCCGTTGCTCCTCTTTTAGTCCAGCTCTCTGCTGTGGCCCAGGAGTGCAGTAGAGGATGGCCCAAGTCCTTGGGCCCTGCACCCTCATGTGAGACCAGGAGGAAGCACCTGGCTCCTGGCTTTGAATCGGTGTAGCGTGCCAGCCACAGCGCACTGGCCAGCCGTAGCGGCCACTTGGGGGGTGAACCAATGGATAAAGGAAGACCTTTCTCTCTGTCTTTCTCTGTCTAACTCTGCCTGTCAAAGCAAAAAAAAAAAAAAAAAAAAAAAAAATTCAACGTTTAAAAAGGCTGTGTGACTGGCCTGGCTGCCTAAGAAAAAAAAAAAAGATTTATTTATCTGGGGCCAGTGCTGTGGGTAAAGTCACTTCTGATCCAGCTCTCTGCTATGGCCTGAGGAAGCAATAGAAGATGGCCCAAGTCCTTGGGTTCCTGCACCCACGAAGAAGCTCCAGGTTCCTGGTTTCAGATCAGCCCAGCTCCTGCTTCCAACTGGCCCAACTCTGACCATTGCGGCCACTTGGGGAGTGAACCAGTGGATGGAAGACCTCTCTCTCTTTCTCTACCTCTGCCTCTGTAATTGCTTTTCAAATAAATAAATAAACCTTTTAAAAATTATTTGTTTAAATAGGGTAGAAACAGAGAGATCTTCCATCTGGTGGTTCACTTCCCAAATGGCCGCAATTGCTGGGGTTGGCCCAGGCTAAAACCAGTAGCCTGGAGCTCCATCCAGGTCTCCCAAGTGGGTAGCAGGGGCCCAAACACTTGAGCCATCATCTGCTGCTTTCCCAGATGCATTAACAGGGAGCTGTATCGGAAAAACAGCAGTTGGGACTGAAATCAGTGCTCAGTTAAGGGATGCCAGCTTTGTAGACAGCAGCTTAGCTCTCTCTGCTACAATGCCAGCCACCTGTTTTAATTCTTTATACCTTCAATAACTTACTTTCCCTTTCTTTCTTAGGCCTTTCTCTCTTTTCTACAGTAGTCAAGGGCTCCATCCTGGAAATGAAAGCATTAATACCAGGACTGAGAAGCACTCTGCAAACACTGCTCGTGGACATTGCTTGCAGTGGTCCCTACACTTCAGGCAGTTTAGTTCTATGAACACTTTATTGGGCATTTACTGCATACCAAGCTCTATGCTAGGCCTTAGGGCTAGAGACAAAGAAAGATAAACAAGGGGTCTTTAGAAAGTTCATAGGAGATACATATTTGAAAAAACTATGCTTGGGTTTCAAAAATATCTTGCAATAAAATAAATGTTTCATTTCATTATTCTATGAATTTTTTGAAGTACCTTCATTCTTAAATCTTTGCCCTGAAAGTGCTTATAATTTGGCTTTTTTGGCCCAAATATCCTAGGATGGGATCACAGCCATTTCTAAGTATTGACAGTATCTCATAGCATCCATAGGCCCTTGAGGAAATATTTAAAATTCTTCTTTAAAAAAATAAAATAAAATTCTTCTTTGACAGGGTGCCTTAAACTTGTACAGTCAAGAAGAACTGCGTAACTTCTTTCTGAAGAAGCCCATTGTCCCCTTGGATGTCCAGAAAAGAATAATCCTCGTGTTCCACTGTGAATTCTCCTCCGAGAGGGGCCCCCGAATGTGAGTGTCTGTGTAGAGCGGGTGATCGTGGTGGATCTTAAGGTGGAGTCCCCACAGCAGTTCAAAAGGGCAGCTGAGTGAGAGCTCTCCACCATAGCTTGCAGCATGTGAGGAAGGTAGAAAGATGGAATTTTTTTTTTGACAGTCAGAGTTAGACAGTAAGAGAGAGAGACAAAAAGAAAGGTCTTTTTTCCATTGGTTCACCCCCCAAATGGCCGCTATGGCCGGCGCTGCGCCAATCCGAAGCCAGGAGCCAGGTGCTTCCTCCTGGTCTCCCATGCGGATGCAGGGCCCAAGCACTTGGGCCATCCTCCACTTCCTTCCTGGGCCACAGCAGAGAGTTGGACTGGAAGAGGAGCAACCAGGACAGAATCCAGCACCCGAACCGGGACAATAACCCGGTGTGCCAGCGCCGTAGGTGGAGGACTAGCCTAGTGAGCTCAGCGCTGGCCAGAAGAATGGAATTTCTAAACCCCCAAAATTTGGAGCAGTAAAGTAAAACAGATTAGGAGTAAGGTCCTAATGGAGGGAAGAGGGAAGGGTGATGCTGCTTGGACCTCCCTTTGCAAAGACAGTGAGACCTGAAGATCCTTTGGGGTTAACAAGTTTGTCCTTCTCCCTCCTTCCCCAGTGACAATGTGTCTGATACTGACCTTGCTGCCTTCCCCCCCACACTTATCTCTGGGTTTTCTCTAAAGGTGCCGCTCTCTAAGAGAAGAGGACAGGGCGCTGAACCAGTATCCGGCATTACACTACCCAGAGCTGTATATCCTCAAAGGGGGTTACAGAGACTTCTTTCCAGAATATATGGTAAAGGGGAGCTAACTCTTGGGAGAGCCACTTTTAGCATGCAGTTCCCAAGGCCTACTGCTATTCCTTCTCAGCCACTGCTGGCAGCCATGTTCTGTCATACTTGTAGGCAAAGTTCCACAGTCTAGGAAATCTCTTACTCTGTCCTCTACCTTTCAGGAACTGTGTGAACCACAGAGCTACTGTCCTATGCATCACCTGGAGCACAAGGCTGAGCTGCTGAAATGCCGAAGCCAGAGCAAAGCAGAGGAAGGGGAGCGGCAGCTGAGGGAGCAGATTGCCCTGCTGGTGAAGGGTGTTTGTCCCTGAGAACAGGTCAGCCACTGGCTGCTAAGGAGTCACTGAGGGTACTGTAGAAACCCTGAGCAGAAAGAGGCCGTCATCTGTGCAGCTATATAGAGGCGTTATAGAGGATATCATCTACATAGCTCCAAGATTCTTTGTTAAAAGATGTTCACGAGCCAACGGGCTGCCAAACTGTTGTAATTTTAGGCCTGGGATTGTCTGGATTTCATCAGAGTGCTGGCTGGTGGCTGGCTGGTGCCTGAGTCCTGGAGCTGGCCCTGTGAAGATGTGGCCTTGAGTTCATAGAGATGTGTGTTGCTTCCGGGAACTCCTGCACACCTCTGTCCAACTACTCATGGTTCCTCACAAGCCAGCCAGCACTCTCATGCTGGGCTTCTGCATAGGCAGAAAAATTTTCCACTTTCTTTCTCTCTGTTTTCTTGTTCTCTCTCTCTCTCTCTCTCTCTCTCTTTCAAATAGAAAATAAACATTACAGAATGAGATGCAACTGTGAGTCCAGACTGCTCCTAGAATATATAGAAGGGAGAGGTTACTCATGTAGACTCCTTTGGACATAGAAGTGCAAGTGTCTTTGTTCACAGCTAAGACTAAGGTGCTTTTCTGTAAGCTGCTAGTTCTCAGCTGGGTCCTTGGACCATCAGCATCATCTGACTTTGTTTGAGATGGAAATTTTCAGGTTCACTTCAGACTTACTAAATTAGAACCTATTACGTTAAGGCCCAGAAATCTGAGTTTTTTAAGGTTTTTTTCTTTATGAGTTTATTTTTTAGGATTGGTTGATTTATTTGGAAGTCCAAGGGCCAGTGCCATGGGTTATCAGGTAAAGCTACCACTTGTGGCGCTGGCATCCCATTTGGGCCCATATGAATCCAGGCTGTACCACTTCTGATCCAGCTCCCTGCTAATGCAACTGGGAAAAGCAGCAGAGGATGGCCCAAATGCTTGGGCCTCTGTACCATGTGAGAGACCCAGAAGAAGCTCCTGGATCCTGGCTCCTGGCTTGGGAATGGCTCAGCTCCGGCCTTTGTGGCCACTGGGGGATTGAACCAGCAGATGAAAGACCTCCTTTCTCTCTCTCTCTCTCTCTCTCTCTCTCTCTCTCTCTTCCTCTCTCTCTCTAACTCTGTCTTTCAAATAAATAAAGTAAATCTTTTTAAAAAAAAAAAAAGAAAAGAAAGTCACAGAGAGAGAGGGAAAGACAGTGAGAGACCCTACATTACTGATTCACTTCTTAGGGGGCTACAACGTCCAGAGCTGGGGCAGGATGAAGTCAGGAGCCAGGAGCTTCTTTTGGATCTCCCATGTGTGTGGTAGGGGCCCAAACACTGGGGCCATCTTCTGCTGCTTTCCCTAGGCCGATATCAAGGAGCTGGACTGGAAGTGCAACAGCTAGGACACAAACCAGAGTGCCGACGTTACAGGTGGTGGCATTACCCGCCACACCACAATGTTTTCACCTTTATGTATTTTTTAAAAAAAGATTTTTATTCACTTTAAAGAGTTGTAGAGGGGAGAGAGAGAGAGAGAGAGAGATTTTCTGTCTGCTGGTTCACTCCCCAGATGGCTGCAGTGGCCTGGACGGGGCCAGGCAGAATCCAGGAGCTAGGGACTTCATTTGGATTTCCCACTTGGATAGCAGTGGCCCAACCATTGGGGCATCTTCTGCTTTCCCCAGGCCATTAGCAGGGAGCTGGATCAGAAGTGGAACAATCTGGACTCAAACTGGCACTCATGTGGGATGCCACCATCACAGGCAGTGACTTTACCTGCTACACAACAGGGCCAGCCCTTGTTTTATGTATTTTTAATTGACAAATAATAATTGTATGTATTTATAGGTTACATTGTGATAATTCGGTTCATAAATAGCATGAATACAGTGTGTGATGATCAAGTCAGGGTAATTAACATTTCTAGTTCTTTAAAAATTTGTCATTTTTTGTATTAGGAATCTTCTAACTCTTCTTTTAGTTTTCTTTTAAAGATTCATTTATTTATTTGAAAGTTACAGTTAAAGAGAGAGAAAAGGACAGAGATCTTCCATCTGCTGGTTTATTCTTCAAATGATCACAATGGCTGGGGCTGGGCTGAGCAGAAGCCAGGAGCCAGGAACTTCTTCCCGGTCTCCTACATGGGTGCAGGGAGAGTTCTTAACCCACCATTCCACAACATCACCCTGCCCGCCTTTTTTGTGAATATTTATTTTGTTTATTTGAAAGGCGAAGTTGCGGGGGTGGGGAGGGAGGGAGAGACAGAGACATCTTATATTTGCTGATTCACTCCCAAATGGTTGTAATGGCCAGGACTGGGCCAGGCCAAAGCCATGAGACAGGAGCTTCTTCCAGGTCTTGGAGGAGTTCTTTATTTTTTAAACATTTATTTATTTATTTATTTATTTATTTATTTGAAGGAAAGAGTTACAGAGAGGTAGAGGCACAGAGAGAGCTTCCATCCTCTGGTTCATTCGCCAGATGGCCTCAATGTCTGGAGCTGAACTGCGCTGAAACTAGGAACCAGGAGCTTCTTCTGGGTCTCCCACACAGATGTAGCAGCCAAAGCACTTGGGCCATCTTCTACTGCTTTTCCAGGCCTAGCATGGAGCTGGATCAGAAGTGGAGCATCCGGGTCTGGAACCGGTGCCCATATGGGATGCCAGCACTGCAGGTGGCAGCTTTATCTGCTGTACCACAGAGCCAGCCCCTTTGGAGGAGTTCTTTATAAAAGATATAATAGGGGCTGGCATTGTGGCGCTTACTGGGTAAAGCTGCCTGTAACACTAACATCCCGTAGGAATGCCACTTCTGATCCAGCTCCCTGCTGATGGCCTGGGAAAGTGGCAGAAGATGGCCTAAGTGATTGGGCCCCTGCCATTCACGTGGGAAACCTTGATGAAGTTTCTGGCTATTGCAGTCATTTGGGGAGTGAAGCAATGACAGGAAGACCTCTCTGTAACTCTACCTTTCAAGTAAATAAGTAAATATTTTGTGTGTGTGCTCTATTTTTTAAACATTTATTTACTTATTTATTTGAAAGGCAAAGCAGCAGGTGGTCACAATAGTCAGGGTTAGGCCAGGCAGGCCAAAGCCGGGAACCAGGAGCTTCGTTTGGGTCTCTCATGTGAGTACAGGGGCCCAAGGACTTGGGCCGTCTTCTTCTTCTTTCCTAGGCACATTTGCAAGGAACTGGGTTGGAAGTGGAGCAGCCAAGACTTGAATTGGTGTTTAGGGAATGCTGGTATCACATGTGGTGGCTTAACTCATTATGCCACAATGCCATCCCCATAAATTACTATAAACCATAACCACCCTATTGTCTTGTCAAACACTAGAACATATTCCTTCTGTTTAACTGTATTATCCATCCCCCATCCAACTCACCATTCTATGAAATCAACTTTTTTTTTTTAATTTGAAAGGCAGAATTACAGAGAGAGAAGAGGCTGAGAGAGATAAAGAGATTTTTTTTTTTTTTTTTTTTTTTTTAACAGGCAGAGTGGACAGTGAGAGAGAGAGACAGAGAGAAAGCTCTTCCATTGCCGTTGGTTCACCCTCCAATGGCTGCCACGGACGGCGCTCTGCGGCCGGCGCACCGCGCTCATCATCGGATGGCAGGAGCCAGGTGCTAGGTGCTTTTTTCCTGGTCTCCCATGGGGTGCAGGACCCAAGCACTTGGGCCATCCTCCACTGCACTCCCGGGCCACAGCAGAGGGCTGGCCTGGAAGAGGGGCAACCGGGACAGAATCCGGCGCCCCGACCGGGACTAGAACCCGGTGTGCCGGCGCCGCAAGGTGGAGGATTAGCCTGTTGAGCCACAGCGCCGGCCGATAAAGAGATTTTCTATCTGCTGGTCAACTCCCCAAATGACCACAATAGCCCAAGCGATCCAGGATGAAGTCAGAAGCCCAGAACTCCTTCTGGGTCTCCCACATGGGTGACTGGGGCCCATGGGCTATCTTCCACTGCTTTTCCTGGTGCATCAGCAGAGATCTGACAGAAGCAGAACAGCCATGACTTGAACTAGCATTCAGATATGGGATGCCAATGTTGCAGGCCACAGCTTAATCCACTGCACTACAATACTGGCTGCTATAAAATCAACTTTTTAAGTCTGGCTTAAGAAATCTGGGTTTTAAAAACTTCCTAATCCTGGTGATTTTGATGTTTACTAAGGCTTGAGAACCACTGCTCTGGAATTAAGCAAACCTTTGAAACTAGATTCTTCAGTATTATACTTGACTTTCCTTTCCTAGACTATTCCATGGTATGAGTTACCTAAAAGTCTATCCCAGAGAGTACCACGTAGTATTTAGGCTTAAAAGTTAAAGATAGGGGCCAGTGCTGTGGCATAGTGGGTAAAGCAGCAGCTGGCTCCGCGGCTGAATAGGCTAATCCTTCGCCTTGCGGCGCCAGCACACCGGGTTCTAGTACTGGTCGGGGCACCGGATTCTGTCCCAGTTGCCCCTCTTCCAGGCCAGCTCTCTGCTATGGCCCGGGAGTGCAGTGGAGGATGGCCCAAGTGCTTGGGTCCTGCACCCCATGGGAGACCAGGAGAAGCACCTGGCTTCTGCCTTCGGATCAGCGCGCTGCGCTGGCTGCAGTGGCCATTGGAGGGTGAACCAACGGCGAAAAGGAAGACCTTTCTCTCTGTCTCTCTCTCACTGTCCACTCTGCCTGTCAAAACAAAATAAATAAATAAATAAATAAAATAGTGGGTAAAGCAGCCACCTGCAGTACTAGCATCCCATTTGGGTGCTAGTTTGAATCTCGGCTACTCCACTTCTGATCTAGCTCTATGCTATGGCCTGCAAAAGCAGTAGAAGATGCCCCAAGTCCTTGGGCCCCTGCACCCATTTGGGGGACCTGGAGGAAGCTCCTGACTTCAGATTGGTGTAGCTCCTGCTGTTGCAGCCAGCTGGGGAGAAAACCAGCAGATGGAAGACCGCTCTCTCTTTCTCTCTGCCTCTCTGTAACTCTGTCTTTCAAATAAATAAATCTTAAAAAAAAAAAAAAGGCCGGCGCCGTGGCTCAACAGGCTAATCCTCCGCCTTGCAGCGCCGGCACACCGGGTTCTAGTCGGTTGCCCCTTTTCCAGGCCAGCCCTCTGCTGTGGCCCAGGAGTGCAGTGGAGGATGGCCCAGGTGCTTGGGCCCTGCACCCCATGGGGAGACCAGGAAAAGCACCTGGCTCCTGGCTCCTGCCATCGGACGAGCACGGTGCACCGGCCGCAGCACGCCGGCCGCGGCGGCCATTGGAGGGTGAACCAACAGCAAAAGGAAGACCTTTCTCTCTGTCTCTCTCTCTCTCACTGTCCACTCTGCCTGTAAAAAAAAAAAAAAAAAAGGAATGAGTGTTTGACCTGCTGGCTAAGGTGTCACTTGGGACACTCACATCTCATATCAGAATTCCTGGGTTCCTCCTCATTCCAGCTTCCAGCTAATGCATACCTTGGGAGGCAGCAGTGATGGTTCAAGTACTGAGGTCCCTTCCCTATGGAGGAGATCTGGATTGAATTCCCAGCTCCCAGCCTCAACCCAGCCCTGACCATTGCAAACATTAAAAAACAAAAGGGGGGGGGGTATGCATTTATTTGAAAGGCAGAGTGACAGAGACAGGGAAAGACACAGAGAAAGAGATATCCTCTCTCCATTTGTTTATTCCCAAATAGCTGCAACCTCTGAGACAAGCAGAAACTAGGAGCCAGAAACTCCATACAGATCTCCCACAAGGGTTACAGGGGCCCAAGCAATTGAGCTATCATCTGCTGCTTTTCAGAATATATAAGCAGCAAGCTGGATCAGAAGCCAAGTAGCCAGGACTCAAACCTGCACTCTGATATTGGATGTAGATACCCAAGTTGGGTCTAAACCTGCTACAGCACAACACTCATTGATTTTTTTTTTTTTTAAAGATTCATTTATTTTTACTTGAAAGAGTCACACAGAGAGAGAAGGAGAGGCAGAGAAAGAGAGGTCTTCCATCTGCTGGTTCACTCCCCAATTGGCTGCAATAGCCGGAGCTGTGCCAATCTGGAGCCAGCAGCTTCTTCCAGGTCTCCCAAGTGGGTGCAGGAGCCCAAGAACTTGGGCCATCTTCTACTGCTTTCCCAGGACAAAGCAGAGAGCTGGATTGGAAGTAGAGCAGCCAGGACTCGGACCAATGCCCATATGGGATGCCGGCACTGCAGGCAACGGCTTTACCCACTACGCCACAGCACTGGCCCCACAACACTCATTTTTATTGTGAGTGTTTAGGGAGTAAACCAGCAGATGAGAGCTCATTCTGCCTGTCTCTCTCTGTCTGTTTCTGTCTCTCAGCCTCTGCCTCTCTGTAACTGTGCCTTACAAATAAATAAATCTTAAAAATAAATCTTAAAAAAAAAAAACCACATTAGCAATCTTGGTTTAACTTTCTTAAAAAGGAAAACCAAGATGATTGGCATTCTTTAAGGCAAATCATTGATCTGGATGAGGCTTGAAAGGTTGCAGTCTGCAGTGGAGTTTTGACTTTTCCAAACTCTTTACTCTGTTTCTCATAAGCACAAGTTTAGGATTTAGGGTGCTTGAAAGTAGAGATTTGTGATATACTGATACAAATAAAATAAAAGTATCAAGTGAGATCATTAGACATAAGAAGAATCTTTGAAACTGCAATCTTCAGCTTCATCCCAGGCTTTGCTTCCTTAGAGCTCATTAAGGTGGGTAAGCTTTATCTGAACAGTGAGGCATAGCCTGATTTGGCCAAGGGTGGCACGGAATTGGCTGAACATTATTTTCTGGCATTAACCTAGTAGCACTGATAGCCCAGGACTAGAAAAGAACCAAGTGCTCTGAGGCCTAGGCTGAGATAAAATAGAGACAGAAATAACCTCTCTAGGTTCTGGAGCAGGGAAACTTTTTTTTAACCTATCTTTTTTTTTTAATTAAGTGAGAGGGAAGAAGGGTTTTAGTCACAGGCAGCCTGGGCGACTGGATTGGTTTTTTTGTGAGGTTCTTTGTGCATTGCCTGTGTCCTGAATTGCCATGTGCAGATCTCACAGCAGAGGGCAGTGCTGTATTCTCCAGGACAGCCAGTTAGTGCCTGCAGCCTCCACTGCTACCTACTGTGCCTGCCTGTCATCAAGAGTTCAGCTACCTCCCTGACCCTCTGCCTGAGCTCGGAGCTCAGAGGGTTGGCAGGACAAAGGAGAGGAGAGCTGCTGCTGTGTTAGGTGGAGGCACCTGGGGGAACACTGCTCTTCTTCATTTGACCCACACACGTATGCCCTGTCCCCCAAGCAGGGATTCCCAGTAGCCCAAGGGAAAAACTGCTTGAAACACCTCTTCTTCCAAGTGTGAGGATAGTTCTCAGGTCACTTCCTGTTCTAGTGCCTCATTTCCTGATAATTTTCCCCAGACAGACAGATTTAAGCCCTGATCTGGGAAGACATTGTTGTACGTATATTCACATTTCAGTAATCTTAATTAAGTAGCAAGTTCTGTGTCTCAAGACAAAAAGCTTGAACTTAGTTATCTACTCATTGAAAAGTTGTGTTTGCCCAAAGGCACCATGCTTTTTTTTTTTTTTTTTTTTTTAAGATTTTATTTATTTGAGAGATAGTTACAGACAGTGAGAGGGATAGACAGGGAGAAAGGTCTTCCGTTGCTGGTTCACTCCCCAACCGAAGCTGCGCCGACCCAAAGCCAGGAGCCTCATCCAGTCTCCCACATGGGTGTAGGGGCCCAAGGACTTGAGCCATCCTCTACTGCTTTCCCAGGCCATAGCAGAGAGCCGGATTGGAAGAGGAACAGCAGGAACTACAACCAGTGTTAATATGGGATGCTGGCACTGCAGGCAGAGGATGAACCTACTGCGCCACAGTGCAGACCCCAGCATCATGTTCTTATAATATCCTCCCATTGTGTGGGGGAACCATGTGATCTGATTCATGCAATTTTCGGGAATAAACATATTAGCTAACTTTTTTCAGGTGCTCCTTGCATACTATATAAGACTTTCTAAACTCAATTTATATAAAAGCAAATTAATTTTCACAACAGTTCTGCCAGGCATGCAGATACAAAAATTGAGGGTCAGAGGAATTAAGTAATTTATTTGAGGTTACACAGCTCATAAATGTCAGTGTTGGGCTTTGAACCCAGACAACATGATTCAGTAGTCATTGCCCTTTGTGATTTTTGCTGTTAACAAATTCTCACCAAAGAACAGTGTGCTTTTCTATAATTTGTAGTGTACTGGATGTTAAATCTGTAAAAGCCTCAATTTTAATTTCTTGAAAAGTTGGTGCCATAGTTGGAACATGACATGGCTCCCCACCTCATGCTGACAATTAAGTCCCAACGTCATGAATTAATGATACTACAAGGTGGAGATTTGATCCAATTATGTTTAGGAGATGAGCCTAGTGGAATATCCTTAGATCATTGGTAGCATACCCTCACAAGACAGTGATTGTTGGAAGGTTGATTATATAAAGTTGAGTAGAATCTATAACCCACTCCTACCTCCTAATTCTGCTTCTTGGATCATCATGTGGTCATTCTCCTGTGCACACTCCATGAGTGTCATCCTCTGGCCTCACCAGACAGCCAAACCAATAGGGCCTGCCAATACTGTCTGTGAAGCTACAAAACTTGGTAGTTAAGATGCTTGCATTTCATATTGAAGTACCTGAGATTAATACTTGGCTCCAGCTCCTGACTCTAGCTTCCTGCTAATGCTGACCCTGGGAGGCAGCAGTGATGGCTCAAGTAATTGAGTTCCTACCACTCACATGGGAGACCTGGATCGAGTTCCTGGCTCTTGGCATCAGCCCAGTCCAGTCCGTGCCATTGCAGGCATTTGGGAATCAACCAGTGGATAGGAGGACACTCTCTCTCTCTCTCTCAGCCTCTCAAAATATTAAGATGTTTTAAGGAGGGAGGAAGGGAATATCATATTCTTAGAATTTTTTCTATGAACTATATTGAATCAGTTAAAAACTAATAAAAAATCTTTAAAAAATCAGAATGAGAGGCGCCGGTGCCGTGGTGTTGCAGGTAAGGTTGTGTCCTGCAGTGCCGCCATCCATGTGGGCACTGGTTCCAGACCTGGCTGCTCCACTTCCAATCCATCTCACATCTAAGGCCTGGGAAAGCAGTAGAAGATGGCTCAAATTCTTGGGTCCCTGCACGTGTGTGGGAGACCTGGAAGAAACTCCTGGCTCCTGGCTTTGGATCAGCACAGCCCTGGCCATTGTGGCCATCTGAGAACTGAACCAGCAGATGGAAGACCTTTCTCACTCACTCTCTGCCTCTGCCTCTGCCTCTCTGTAGCTCTGCCTTTCAAATAAATAAATAAATATTTTAAAAAACAGAATATAGAAAAAATAGGAATGAGAAACATTAAAAAAGAGAGATAAATTAAAAAACAGTATTTTAAGGGGCTGGTGTTGTGATGTAGCAGGTTAAGCTGCCACCTGCAATGCTGGCATCCTATATGGGTGCCAGTTGAGTCCTAGCTGCTCCACTTCTGATCCAGCTCCCTGCTCATGTGCCTGAGAAAGCAGCTGAAGATGGCTCAGGTGCTTGAGACCTTGCACCCGCGTGAGAGATCTGGTCAGCCCTGTCAGTTACAGCCAGTTAGGGAGATATTCTCTCCCTCTCTCTCTCTCTCTCCATATGTGCGTGTGTGTGTGTGTGTATATCTATATATGTAAATTTATTTTTAAGATTTATTTATTCGAAAGGTACAGTTACAGAGAGAAGGGAAAGTGTGTGTGTGTGTGTGTGTGTGTGTGTTTGTGTATGTATGTATCCCCATTTGGGGAGTGAACCAGCAAACGCAAGATCTCTCTTTCTCTCTTCTCTCTGTAAATTTATTTTTTTTGAAAAGCAGAGTTACAGAGAGAGAAAGCTTCCATCTGCTCGTTTACTCCCCAAATGGCTGCAACAGCCTGTACTGGGCCAGGCCTAAGCCAAGAACCAGGAGCTTCTTCTTGGTCTCCCTTGTGGGTGCAGGGTCCCAAGCATTTGGGCCATCTTCTCCTGCTTTCCCAGGCACATTAGCAGGGAGCTGGATTCGAAGTGAAACATCGGGGACTCAAACCAGCACTCTTATGGGATGTCAGCACTGCAGGCTGCTGCTTTAACCCACTGAGCCACAGTGCTGGCCCCCATAAAATTAAATAAGTTTTAAAAATATTTTAAATGCACAAAGTAGGAAAATGGTTCATTGTTTCTACCACTACAAGCACCCTTGCCCACAAGAATCTTCAAAAAAAGAAGAAATATAGCAACCTCCAACTCCAAATCAGCAGGTTTGGTGATGAGGAACATTGTAGTTCCCGAATTAACTCCACATGCTGCCTGCGATGTTATCATTTATTCATTGATTTTGCTAGGTGCCAGGAACTATGTTAAACCCTTTCCCTCAATATGTACTTGTTAAGTTCTCACAACTATTATTTGCAATAGATACTATTATTACTAAAGATGAAGAAACAAAAGCACAAAAAACATGATTTGTCCCAAATCACCCAACAAATATTGTAAATGGCATTGAATCTAAGCAATCTATAAAGTCTTAACTATTCACTATACTACTAACATAATTTTGGATAGCAGCAGGGATTGAGGCTCAACAGGAAAAATTAACTTGAAAGAAGGCATAATCCACATATATAGTCCAACCTTAAGAGAAGAAAATCAAGATTACAGATGAAAGTGGAGTAAGATACAGAGTCTGGACCTTGAAGCCCTGATAATCTGGTTTGAAAGGCAGGGTTTGTGTCTTCATCATTTTGCACCTAGCACAAAACTGGATCCATAATCAAAAGACATTACCGAATCGAATGATGGCTGAGTAACATCATCTTTCTAGAAAGGACTGGCTCATTTGTCATTATCCACAAGGTTCCCAACGGCAATGCTGCTTATCTAGCAGGTGTTGGCAGTCACAGAGGACATGGTTGGTGGGGAGAGAGTATGCTAAGAGTTGTCAATATTAGTCTTAGAGTCCTGTTTATTTGCACAGGCTCCTCAGACCTCCCCTAGCCTTGGTTACCAATCCTCAATTAAGGCCCACTGATACTAGTCTCTACTCCAGTGCCCAGGAAGAAAGATCCTCCAGGCACCTCATGCACTCTCAGAGAAAGGCTAACTTCTTGCAGATGGTATTGGGTATTGCTCCCCACCCATCAACTTGACTCTGTTCCTGGATTCTTGGTCCATTCCATGGCGGATACTAGTAATAGAGAGGCACCCCTCCTATGCAAACTTGGCTTGGTTGCTGGAGAAGAGGCAAGGCAGAACTGATACCCCTTGACAACTTCACATCTTTTTTGGTTCATGAGCCTCAGCCCTTCCCTAGCATCCCAACTACCTTGTTACCTTTTGTTTTGTAAATTCCTCTTTCCAGAGGGGAGTGGCAAGAGGGGGCTGTTTGCTCTCTAGCTTCAGATTGCCTAACCTTACTGAGAGGGAGGGGCTTGAGAAAGGTACATAGAGATAGGGTGGCGCTGGCCCTTGTGCAGTAGCTCGGCAGCCAGATGTTCACTTTCACAGCTCTCCTATAAAACCGGCAGGGCAGATATAGATTAAAATGAAGCATAAACTCCATTTAAAGTGCATTACAGCTCAGGAACCAGCTCCCCTTGGGCAGGAGAAGGGAGGGAAGGGCACAGAGGCCACATCAGTCTCCTTCCTTATCTAGGGCCACATGTCTCTCTAGTAGCTTTGTGAAGGGTGATTTACACCCCTGGCTGGAATGACTCTCTTTCTGGGCTGATTACATCGGCAAATGCCCCCCAGAGGCCACAGCAGGATGGCCGTATTCAGAAGCAGCAGCCAATAAATCTCTGAGGTTTTTATTGAGCTTCTCAATACCCTCCCTCCTGGCCCTCTGCCAGGCAGGCTGTAGAAGTAAGGAGGGGCCCAAGTTGAAGGGTTGGGGGATGAAACCCTACACTTCTTTCATCCTCCTATTGTCTTTCTGTGCACTGTCTGGTTTTCATTCTTCCAAGTCATTCTTGCCTCTATATTTACCCTCCAAGCTGGTGGTAATCAGGCTCATGGTTAATAAATACCCTTTTCCATATGGGTAGACATCATGAATTCTGGGCACAGTGGTGTCTCTACCTTATTGTTTAATACTGGTAGAACAGCTTGCTCTCTGAAATTGTCTTCAACCAAAAATAACGGCTCCTAAATGGTCTTAGCGGTCACCTTCTTCAGTGCCCTTGTCTTTGGTCCAGGGAAATCTGTGCTATTTAGTCTCAGGGATTTAACCCAGCCATCTTCAATCCTGACACCAAAGGAGCTGAACTTTGGTGTCTAGACTGACAAAGCTCCTGGTTTCTGGCCCCAGGTCTGCTCCCAGAAAAGTCATTTTACCTGTGTGGGACCCATTTTTGCAGAATCTCGGGGTTAATCTGAATCTTACTCTTGAAAATATTTATGAAGGGGAAAAAATGAGATCACAGATGTGAAAACTCTAAGAAAAATACTAGAAATGCAAGTGCCTTTGCATTGATTTGTTCAAGAGTTGGTACACGATTTTATTTGTGGTAGTTGCAGTCATTCCCGGGGTGGAGCTGGGGATTGGAAAGTGAGAAAGGAGACTTTTTTTTTTTTTTTTTGAGAAGTATTTGGACCTCCGAGTTTGCGAGTGTCCAGGAGCAGTTTCCACCGCCTCTTGATGAGCGAAGTTGGCAGCGGCAGTGCAGCAGGTGGGCTGCCCCAAACCCAGCCGCTCCTGGGGCGCGCGCTCGGGGCAGCATTTGAGGCGGTGTGGTGCGGCCGCGCGCGCCTTAGAGTTGGAGGGCGGCGCCCAGGACCCTGGTGGGCGAGTGTCAGCGCTGCGCGGGGAGGGGCGGGAGGTGCCGGTGGGAGGCGCCGGTCCTGGGGCCCAGGGATCGCTGAGCTCCAGTAAGAAGAGCGTCGAGCCTGTTGCCCGGAACGGAGGCTGAGCGGTCCGGGGCAGACACCAGGCGCTGCACCCTCCAACATGATGCGTCCCAGCAACCTGCGACCCGTGCCGCTAGTGGTCCTGCTGCTGCCGTTGCTGCTGCCTCTCGGAGCCGGTGAGTGTCGTCCGTCCGTTCACAGATCCCGCACCAGTCAGGGCTGTAAAGGGAGGTGAAGAGGAGTGTACTTGTGGTCCTGGTCACCCCGTCCCAGAGAGGGCGCAGCCTGGTCCTGGGCATTCAACCACTATGAAAGGCTAGTTCAAGGTGCTAGGAAGTGTTTGGATTCTGTGCCTCACACAGCGTCTGAACTGATAGAGTGAGTGGCAGCAGTGGCCTGGGCACCCAGGCATCTTCTTGCCCCTGGTTCCCTTTACTACTTTCTTTTGAGCTGTGTCTACACTGCTAAGCCGGTGGCCCCTGGAGGCAGGGAGAATCCAATCAGAAGCCAGATTGCTGTTTGCTCCACGCGTGCTTCTTCAAGGCTTGCACCCCCTTTCTGAATGAGGAAGCAGTAGGAATGAAGAGAAGTTTATTAGAAGTGACTTGTCACAGATTAGGGTTGTAAACTACTGCCCAGAACTGGCTAAAACCATTGTTTGGTTATACTGGCTAGACTGTTACCTGCAACCTGTACCTCTCCCCTATCCCTCTGGGCTATGCTTACTATTTTAATCTGTGCAGAAAAGCAGCTCTTGGACAGGATGGCATTGTCCCTGCAAGCTGCGCAGTGCAAAGCCTTGTCCTGTGGATAGCAGAGCCACAGTAGGCAGCGAGTAGTATAGTCCAAGACCTGGTTTTGGAACTGTGCCATTCCCCCAAGAAGGGAAACCTGGGATCCCTGGAAACATGCCCATGGCCTTTGGAGTGGGACAGTACATGGAATCTCTTGGTGGGGCTCCAGCCCAGAGCCTGTGTGGAGGCAATCTGATGCAGAGACCGACACACATGGCCCTGACACCTGGGTTCCCAAGGTGGTACTGCAGGATGGAAAGGACTGGTCTGTCCGATTCCACCGAGAAATCAGGGCAGCCCCACAACCCAGATGTGAATTGGCCACCCAGGAAACTCCATGAACTCTGACAGTATGGCTACATGTTGGGACCTGAGGTAAACACTATACACCTTCCTCATTAACTAATTTAGTGGAGAACGGGTGATAGGTTTCTTTTATTTTTCATATTTATTTATTTATTTGAAAGGCAGAGTTACAGAGCAGCAGAGAGAAAGAGAGGTCTTCTATCTGCTGGTTCACTCTCCAGAGGGCCGCAATGGTCAGAGCGGGGCCAATCCAAAGCCAGGATCCAGGAGCTTCTGCCAGGTCTCCCATGTGTGTTCAGGGGCCCAAAGACTTGGGCCATCTTCTGCTGCTTTTCCAGGCCAACAGCACCAGCCCCAACAGGTTTATTTTCCACGGTAGTGCTTGGCTGACAGCAGTGGTTCCTGGAGAAGTGACCTTATGGAAAATCCATAAGCAGCAATCCAAGAGCTGCCATGTAGGGCCAGGTACTTCCCAGGAGCCCAAATCAACAGAAGCTTTTAACAGCCGCATGGAAAGTACCACCATTCCAGGCCTCCCAAAGCCAAGCTGCCTCTTGGGATGCCCACATCCCATATCAGTGTGCCTGGGTTCAAATCCTGGCTCTGTTCCCAATTCTAGCTTTCTGCTGATGTGTAGGACTACAGCATTTTGAGAATGAGACCGTAGATGGGAGCTTCGTCTCTGTCTCTCAAATAAATAAATACATATTTTAAAAAGCCAAGCTTAAGGCCAGCGCCGTGGCTCAACAGGCGCCGGATTCTGTCCCGGTTGCCCCTCTTCCAGGCCAGCCCTCTGCTGTGGTCCGGAGTGCAGTGGAGGATGGCCCAGGTGCTTGGGCCCTGCACCCCATGGGGAGACCAGGAAAAAGCACCTGGCTCGTGGCTCCTGCCATCGGACGAGCGCGGTGCGCCGGCCGCAGCGTGCCGTCTGCGGCAGCCATTGGAGGGTGAACCAACGGCAACGGAAGACCTTTCTCTCTGTCTCTCTCTCTCTCACTGTCCACTCTGCCTGTCAAAAAAAAAAAAAAAAAAAAAAGCCAAGCTTAAAACAGAACTGTCATTCTCAGGGAAGTGGTAGCTTATACTGAAAATCATTCTAAACCAGGTAGGAGGGGAGGGTGTTTGACACAGTGGTTAAGATGCCACTTGAGGCTGGTGCTGTGGCTCACTTGGTTAATCCTCCGCTTGTTGCACCGGCACCCTGGGATCTAGTCCCTGTTGAGGCGCCGGGCACTAGTCCCGGTTGCTCCTCTTCCAGTCCAGCTCTCTGCTGTGGCCCGGGAGGGCAGTGGAAGATGGCCCAAGTGCTTGGGTCCCTGCACCCATATGGGAGACCAAGAGGAAGCACCTGGCTCCTGGCTTTGGATTGGCATAGCGCAGGCAGTAGCGACCATTAGGGGAGTGAACCAACAGAAGGAAGACCTTTCTCTCTGTCTCTCTCTCACTGTCTGTAACTCTACCTGTCAAAAAAAAAAAAAAGAAAGAAAGAAAGAAAAGATGCCACTTGAGATGCCCATATTGCATGTTTGGGTGCCTGGATTTAAGACCCAGCCCTGATTCTGATCCTGGCTTCTGTTTATATGCATCCTGGGAGACAGCTGGTGATGGCTCTAGTACGTGGGTTCCTGCCACCCAGATTGTTGCTTCAGCCTGGCCCAGCCCTGTCTGTTATAGGCATTCTCTCTCTCTTTCAAATAAATAAATGAAATTAGTTAATTAAAACACACTTAAAAACTGGATGGAGGTGGGAGTCCTTGGTTCTGACATTGACTCAGTCTTGACTTGCTGCGTCTCCTGGTGCCTCTCTTAGTTTTCTTTGCTTGTCTGTCTATAAATTGGGTGCCCTATGCTATGGACCTCATCAGAGAGGAACAAATGAAGGTCCTATGGCCTGACTTGATCTGCCCCATTTGCAGCCAGGCATTTTCTGATGAACCAAGAAGCAGAGAACTAAGTCCAGAAACCTGGCTGCTGCCTAACAAGTATGGAATAGACATAGCAGTGGCAGTGTAGACGTAGAGGTAGGGCAGGTACACTAGTGAGTGATAAGGACTGTGACAAACTGAAAAGGCCTGACTTGTCAGAAGGGGGCATTCACTACTCCATTCCAGCAGTTACACTGTGGGCACATGGTCCTAGCTGTTTTCATTTGTTAAGAGAAATTAGAAGTCCATAATTTTATATGAAATCTTCTGATTTTTAAATATTGACTACCAAATGAAACTTTAAGAAAATACTATATATAAAATTGCAAAACAGAAACAAAATATTCTATTTGCACACTGGACAGTTTGTAATCTTTTTGCTGGATCAAGCTCTGTTTTTCACAATCTAAGAAGCACAAATTTCACCATGTTGTGATGAAATTTAATAAAAACTTCAAGTTATTTGTTGAGCCTGAATGCCTTAACTCCATCATGGCTGAAATTTAGTGAACTATCAGCTAAGAAATTAGAGAGGTTTCCCTTCAAAAACAGTTATGAATCCATATTTAGTCCAGTTAAATATATAGTCCAGTTAAAACAATAAAACTTGAAACTGCTGCATTTCTTTCAATATGGACACTTATTGGGTTTCTACCTGAAGTAACATTACATTTTTTAGAATTGTTCAGCCCATTTAAATCCATACCCTCATTTTGGTAGGATAAAAAATAATATCTTACTTAAATAAGATTTTGAATTTCTAGTTTTTTTTCACTTACTACATATAAAAATTCACTTTTTTTCCAACTATACATCCCCTTAAAAAATTCTAATGTGCTCTCCAAATTCCCTTCACTGAAAAACTCTGTACTAATCCAATTCCCTCATCATACAATTGAAGAAAATAAGGTCCAGAGGTTAAGTCAATTACCCTAGGCAGGGCCAGGACCTGGATGAGGCAAGTGAAAGAGATACCAAAAAAAAAAATGACTAGTAGAGCTATATAATATTTTTAAGGATTTACTTATCTATTTATTTACAAGTCAGAGTTACATAGAGAAAGAAGGGAGAGGGAGAGAGCGAGAAAGAAGAGAACTCTTCATCTACTGGTTCACTCCCAAAATGGCCACAATGGCCACTGGTGGGCCAGGCAGAAGCCAAGAGCCTGTTATTCCATCTGGATCTCCCATCTGGGTGAGAATGGCCCAAGTACTTGGGCCATCTTCTGCTGGTTTTCCAGGCACATTAGCAGGGAACTGAATTAGAAGTGGAGCATCTGGGACTTGAACTGGCACTCATATGGAATGTCAGTGTTGGAGATGGCAGCTTAACCCACTGTGTCACAACACTGGCCCTGAGATAAATAATATTTTACTGCAGGGTTTCTTTAAAAATCAAAATTAATTCTAAGCAATCTATGATAAACAAAATATCAAAATTTTAAGTAGAGTAACAGTGCCATACTGAGGCACACTGGAGCCTGAGGCAAAAGGAAGAATCATTGTGGATCCTGCCTGTATTTACGCACTAGATGTGACACCAGTTCCATAACTTTAAGGAGTTCAGACTCACCAGTGAATGTGCCACAATTCAGATTTCCAGGCTTAATCCCAGACATTCTGACTCATTAGGACTACGGTGAGACTCAGAAATGTGCAGCTCAGGGCCGGCGCCGTGGCTCAACAGGCTAATCCTCCGCCTTGCGGCGCCGGCACACCGGGTTCTAGTCCCGGTCGGGGCGCCGGATTCTGTCCCGGTTGCCCCTCTTCCAGGCCAGCCCTCTGCTGTGGCCCGGGAGTGCAGTGGAGGATGGCCCAGGTGCTTGGGCCCTGCACCCCATGGGGAGACCAGGAAAAGCACCTGGCTCCTGGCTCCTGCCATCGGACAAGTGCGGTGCGCCGGCCGCAGCGCGCCGACCACGGCGGCCATTGGAGGGTGAACCAACGGCAAAAGGAAGACCTTTCTCTCTGTCTGTCTCTCTCACTGTCCACTCTGCCTGTAAAAAAAAAAAAAAAAAAAATGTGCAGCTCAGTAATTTATCTGGTTGGTTATTCTGTGATTGGAAGAAGAGGTTAAACTAGTGGTCCGATCCAATTTTGGGACCCTTTGATTTTAAATAGAGGGAACAGACCCGGAGAAATTGCAGAAGTGCCTCACAGCATGTCCCTGATTTAGTTTTGTTTATTCTTTAAAAAAATAGGAGCTCAGAGTAAACAATCACTGTCCTAGGCCCTGGAGGTAAAATGGTGATAAGACAAACATGGTAGTCTGGAGGGGAGCTCATCAATAAAAAAACCAACCAAGAAAAATCCAATGGCAATAAGTGCTGCAATGGTAGTAGAGCAATACAATGACAGTGACTAGGAGTCAACTTTACACTGGTTGAGGGAGTACCTTCTGAAACTGTAAGCTGCAATCTGACTTGTCAGAAAGGGCTGGCATGAGAAGATGGATGGAAGGGCTTTCCAAGCAAAAAGAAAGCCCAGGGCAAGAACTGTAGCTTGTCCTGCTCAGAAGCAACCAGAAGGGAGGCCATTGTGGCTGAAGCAGAGTAGGAGAAGGAGAGAGGTTTGAAAGGTGAAGTTAAAGAGGTAGGCTGAGAGAAGATCTTACAAGGCTATGTAAACTATTGTGTAGTAAATTTAACTTAAGAGCAGTGGAAGTTGGTAGGGACATGTAAGGAGAAAAATGAGATGATCTGATTTATAGGTTTTGTTTTTTTTTAAGATTTATTTATTTACTTGAAAGAGTTATACAGAGAGAGAAGGAGAGGCAGAGAGAGAGAGAGAGGTAGGTCTACCACCTGCTGGTTCACTCCCCTGCCATCCACATGGGAGACCTGGATTGAGTTATGGGCTCCTGGTTTTGGCCTGGACCAGCCACAGCTGTTTGCACCTTTTAGGGAGTAAACCAGGGTATAGATGATCTCTCTCTGCCTTTCAAATAAAATGAAAGTAAATAAATTTTAAAATATGACAAAAAAAGGACAAGAAAAACAGTCAAGAGGCCAACACTGTGGTACAGCAGGTTAAGCTGCTACCTGTGATGCCGGCTTCCATAAGAGCACCAGTTCAAGTCCTGGTTGCTCCACTTCTGATTCAGCTTCCTACTAATGTGTCTGGGAACACAGCAGATGTCATCCAGATGAGAGACCCAAATGGTATTCTTGGCTCCTGGCTTTAGCTTGGCCTAGCCAGGCCATTGCAGCCATTTGGGGAATGAACCAGTGGATAGAAGATTTTCTCTGTTTCTCTCTCTTTCAAGTAAATAAATATTAAAGAAAAAAAGGCAAAAACTAGTATCTGGTGTTAGGATCTGGGAAACTGGTTTCCTTGGGGAGACAGTGACTGGAAGAAGGCTTCTGGTAATGTCCAATTGTTTTATCTGGCTTCCGGTTATTCATTTGTGTATTCATTTGTGCAATTCACTGAGCAATACTTATTTTTTTTTTATTTTTTATTTTTTACAGGCAGAGTGGACAGTGAGAGAGACAGACAGAGAGAAAGGTCTTCCTTTTGCCGTTGGTTCACCATCCAATGGCCGCCGCGGTCGGCGCGCTGCGGCCGGCGCACCGCGCTCGTCCGATGGCAGGAGCCAGGAGCCAGGTGCTTTTCCTGGTCTCCCCATGGGGTGCAGGGCCCAAGCACCTGGGCCATCCTCCACTGCACTCCTGGGCCACAGCAGAGGGCTGGCCTGGAAGAGGGGCAACCGGGACAGAATCCGGTGCCCCGACCGGGACTAGAACCCGGTGTGCCGGCGCCGCAAGGCGGAGGATTAGCCTGTTGAGCCACGGCGCCGGCCAATACTTATTTTTTTAAGAATTATTTTTATTTATTTGAGAAGTAGAGTTACAGACAATGAGAGGGAGAGACAGAGAGAAAGGTCTTCCATCCGCTGATTTACTCCCCAAATGGCTCCAATGGCTGGAGCTGTGCTGATCCGAAGCCAGGAGCCAGGAGCCAGCTGCCAGGTGCTTCTTCCCAATCTCCCATGCGGGTGCAGGGGCCCAAGGACTTGGGCGGTCTTCTACTGCCTTCCCAGGCCACAGCAGAGAGCTGGATTGGAAGAGGAGCAGCCAGGACTCGAACTGGCACCCATGGGATGCCAGCGCACCAGGTGGAGGATTAACCTGTACCACAATGCTGACCCCTGAGCAATACATTTTTAAAAACATTTATTTGAGGGTCCAGCTCTGTGGCGCAGTGGGTTAAAGCCCTGGCCCGCAGCTCCAGCATCCCATATGGGTGCTGGTTCAAGTTCTGGCTGCTCTACTTCTGTTCCATTTCCCTGCTGATGCTCCTGGGCAAACAGTGGAGGATGGACCAAGTGCTTGGGCCCCTGCACACATGTGGGAGACCTGGAACAAGCTTCTGGCTCCTGGATTTGGATTGGCCCAGCTCTGGATGTTGTGGCCATTTGAGGACTGACCCAGTGGATGAAAGACCTCTCCTTCTGTCTCTACCTCTCTCTATAACTCTGTCTTTCCAATAAATAAAGATAAAAAAAAAACATTTATTTGAAAGAATTACAGAGAGAGAGAGGTGTTTCATCTACTGGTTCACTCTCCAAATGGCCACAGTGTCTGGAGCTGAACCCATATGAAGCCAAGAGCCAAGAGCTTCTTCAAGGTCCCCAACGTGGGTGCAGGGGCCAAAGCACTTAGGCCATCCTCTGCTGCTGAAGTGGAGCAGCCAAGACTTGAACTGGCACCTATATGGGATGCCAGAACTGCAGGTGGGGCTTTAACCCACTGGGCCACAGGGCTGGCCCTGAGTGATACATTTTTGATTCATGCACTGTTCTGTATATTATACTTCAGTAAAAAGTTTACTACCAAAAAAGATGTACAAATGGCATAAAAAAACAAGCATATAAAAATATGTTCAACATCCTTAGTCATTAGGAAAATGCAAACAGAAACCACAATGAGGTACCACTTCACACCCACAGGATGACTATAATAAAAGTAAAATGCGAAATAACAAGAGCTGGCAAAGTATGTGGAAAAACTGGGATCCTCCTACATTGCTGGTAGGAATGTAACATGGTGCAGCTGCTCTGGAAAACAATCTGGCGGTTCCTCAAAAAGTGAAACAGAATTGCTATATGACCCAGCAATTCTGCTTCTAGCTATGTATCTTCAAGTGAATCCAGTTCAGGTATTCAAATACTTACACATGAATGTTCATGGAAGTGCTATTCACAATCACCAGAGGGTGAAAACAACCAGAATGCCCATCACCCGATGAGTGACTAAGCCACATGTGGCATCTATGCCATGGAATAGTCATCCACAGGAAGAAGTGAAGCAGTGGTACATGCTACAATGTGGATGGATCTTAAATACATCATGCCATGTGAAAGAATCCAGACAGAAGACCAAATGGAATTGGCTCATTCCAGTTATACGAAATATCCAGGATAGGTAAATCCATCAAGACAGAAAGCAGATTAGTGGTTACCAGAGCCTGGGGGTTGGGGGGTCAAGGGACCATGAGAAGGGATTGTTTAACAGATGTGTGTTTCCTTTTGGGGTGATAATCATATATTAGAATTATTTAGAATGATTGCTGTATAATATTGTGAATTTTTTAAAAAAAGATTTATTTTATTTACTTGAAAAGCAGCATTACAGAGAGAGAGGAAGAGACAGACAGAGAGATCTTCCATCAGCTGGTTCATTGCCCAAATGGCCACAACAGCTAGGGCTGGGTCAGTCCAAACTCAGGAATCAGGGACTTCTTCTGTGTCTCCCACATGGATGCAGGGGCCCAAGCACTTGACATCCTTTGGTGCTTTTCCTGGTGTGTTAGCAGGGAGCTGGATTGGAAGTGGAGCAGCTGGGACTTGAACTGGTACCAAGTGCTTGTACCAGCACTGCAGATGGTATCTACCCACTATGCCACAGCACTGGCCTCTGTGAATGTACTAAACGCCACTTAATTGTACATTTTTTAAAAGGTTAAGTTTTTTTGAATTTAGCCTCTTCAAAAAGTTTTTCAGCTTAAAAAATAAAGGTTCATTTAAAAAGACATCTGAGGCAGGCATTTAGTGCAGTGGTTAAGATGCTGTTGGGATGCCCCTATCAGAATGCATGGGTCAAGTCCCAGCTCTGCTGCTCTCTATTTCAGGTTCCTGCTATTGTGAACACTGGGAGGCAGCAAATGATGACTCAAGTCTTTGAGTCCCTACCACCCCTGTTGGAGACCCAGATGGAGTTTTGGGTTCATGGTTTCACCCTGGCACTGCCCAGCTGGCTACTATACTATAGCCTTTTGGAGAGTGAACTGTCAAATGGAAGATCTCTCTCTCTCTCTCTCTCTCTCTCTCTCTCTCTCTCTTACTGTGGCATTCAAATAAATTTTAGAAATCTTAAAAAAGTCACTGGCCAATGACCAAAAGACATGATGGTGGCAGACATAAAGAAAAGTAGAGAGATTCCAGGTGTGTTGTGGGGTTCACAGGATTTGTTGCACTGAACGTAGGACATGGAGAAAAGAGAAGAATTAAGAATGACTCCTAGATTTTCCATTTTGTTATTTTTTAAAATTTTTTTAAAAAATTTTTTTGACAGGCAGAGTGGACAGAGAGACAGGGAGAAAGGTCTTCCTTTACTGTTGGTTCACCTCCAATAGCTGCCGCGGCCGGCGCGCTGATCCACAGCCAGGAGCCAAGTGCTTCTCCTGGTCTCCCATGGGGTGCAGGGCACAAGCACTTGGGCCATCCT
Source organism: Sylvilagus floridanus (assembly GCA_949820135.1). Lineage (NCBI taxonomy): Eukaryota > Metazoa > Chordata > Mammalia > Lagomorpha > Leporidae > Sylvilagus > Sylvilagus floridanus. The sequence goes on along the minus strand of OX463241.1, from coordinate 24,254,477 downwards.
CCACTGTACTCCCGGGCCACAGCAGAGAGCTGGCCTGGAAGAGGGGCAACCGGGACAGAATCCGGCGCCCCGACCGGGACTAGAACCCGGTGTGCCAGCGCCGCAAGGCAGAGGATTAGCCTATTGAGCCGCGGCACTGGCCTGATTTTTCATTTTGAACAGGTGGGGAGGGGAATGGTGTCATCCCATGATGGGGACTCTGTGTCCTAGGATGCAGGGTCTTCCTCTAGCTTAGCAGTAACCAACCCTGGTATTTCTTAGTAAGTGATAGGGTCAGATTGTATTTTCTTCCCTTTTGGCAATAACTCCCCACCCCAGTTTCAGCCATTTCCCACTTATTTATTTATTTTTTTTGACAGGCAAAGTGGACAGTGAGAGAGAGAGACAGAGAGAAAGGTCTTCCTTTTTTCTGTTGGTTCACCCCCCAATGGCCACTCCAGCTGACGCTCTGTGGTCGGCGCACCACGCTGATCCCAAGCTAGGAGCCAGGTGCTTCTCCTGGTCTCCCATGCAGGTGCAGGGCCCAAGGACCTGAGCCATCCTCCACTGCCTTCCCGGGCCACAGCAGAGAGCTGGCCTAGAAGAGGAGCAACTGGGACAGAATCCGGTGCCCCGACCAGGACTAGAACCCGGTGTGCCAGCGCCACAAGGCAGAGGATTAGCCTATTGAGCTGTGGCGCCGGCCTCCCACTTTATTTTTAAAATATAATATTTATTTTTTTATTTATATTTATTTGAAAGGTAGCGAGAGACAAAGACAGAAGCTGACAGAGAGAGAGGTCTTCCATCTGTTGGTTCACATCCCCCAGTGCCTGCAAGAACCAGGGCTAGGCCAGGGCAAAACCAGGAGCTAGGAACTCCATCCATGAATGGCAGGGACCCAAGTAGTTGAGTAATCACCTGCTTCCTCCCAGTGTGCACATTAGGAGGAAGCTCAGTCTGAAAGTAGAGCCAGGACTAAAACCCATGCACTCAGATATGGGATGCAGGCATCCCAAACTGTGGCTTAACTGCTGCACCAAACCCCTGCCCCAGGATATTTTTACATGATTTTTTTAAAAAAAAATATTTTGCTTTTTTGAAAGAAAGAGTGACAGAAAGATAGAAAAAGAGAGAGGAAGAGATTTTCCATCAGATGATTCACTTCTCAAATGGCCGGGGCTGGGACAAGCTGAAGTCAGGAGCCAGGAACTCCATCTAGGTATCATCCATCTAAGTATCACACATGGGTGGCAAGAGCCCAAGCACTTGGACCATCTTTCAATGCTTTCCCAGGCACATTAGCAGGAACCTCGATCTGAAATGGGGTTATCCAGGAGTTGCACTGGCACACCAATATGGGATGCCAGCGTCATGGGCAAATGGTTTAACTTGCTGCACTGCAATACTGACCCAAAATTGGAAATGATTTTAATGAAAGACTCAAAGTTGTTGCTGACTCTGATTTCACACTGTTTTGCAATTCTCAACTCTGGTTATGTTGCTAGTCCTGTCCAAGGCATGGCCCTGCCCTCTTCTATTGTTCCTGCCAGGGTCACCAGGCTCAGCTTCCAACCCTTGGTTTCTTTCACTTTCCTGGAAGCTAAGCAGCCTTTCTTCAAACCCCTGTCTTTCTTGAGCATGATTTGTTCTGTCTAGATTATGACAGCTAGCGAGTGCCTAGTCCTGCTGGGCTTCTTTCTCCCCACACTAATTCCTAAAGGCCTTTCGTGCTCCCCTAAGACTTTCAAGGTTTAATTGGGAATCCTCCCCACCCTGCCTCACAACTTGGTACTCCCAGATAGCTACTTTGCCCTTATGTGAGCCTCACCCGATCTCTCCTTCCCCAGGAGAGCCCCTTCCCACAGAGAGCCGGCTCATGAACAACTGTATCCAAGCCAGGAGGAAGTGCCAGGCCAACCCCACTTGCAAGGCTGCCTACGACCACCTGGGTTCCTGCACCTCCAGTCTAAACACCCTGTTGCCCTCAGAGGAGCCTGCAGTCCCTGCAGAGTGCCTAGAGGCAGTACAGCAACTCAAAAACAGCTCTCTGATAGGCTGTACATGCCACCGGCGTATGAAGCATCAAACTGCCTGCCTTGACATCTATTGGACTGTTCACCCTGCCCGCAGCCCTGGTAAGAGCAGACTAAGCTGGGGAGCATGACTCTTGGCATCTGTTTTACAACCGTACAAGGTTTGGGCCTGATGGTAGCTGCTTATGGGGGTGATGATGAAGCTATGCATTAGAGTGAAAGGTGGGGGAGGAAAGGGCCAGTCTCCTCTGTGGCCTCCACCACACTGCCCTTCCTTCGGGCAGTGCAGCTCCCTCCTAGCAGAGCTCCAAAGGAGGCTGAGGCTCAACCTGGAACATAAAGCAGTAGAGATGAGTCAAAGAAAAAGGGCTTAACCCACAAACAGATGCCAAAGAACATGCAATGCACAACTGCAGGGAGGTAACACCTTGTTCCAGCCTTTAACAGAAAGGACACTTATTAACCAGGCGGGAGATGGTAAGAAAGAAAAAGGACATGAAAAGCCAAACCCAGGGCAGGCATGTGGCCTAGCGGTTAAGTTGCCAGTTAAAGAACTTGTGTCCCACATCACAATACCTGGGTTTGATCCCTGCCTCTGGTTCCTGATTTGAGCTTCATGTCCCTGCATACCCTAGGATGCTTCATGGATGGCTCTGGTAGTTGGGTCCCTGCCACCCATGTGGGAGACCCAGCTTTAGCCCAGCCCTGCACAGGCTGTTGTAGGCATTTAAGGAGTGAAGCAGTGGATGAGAACTCTCTGTCTCTGACTAGCTGTCATTTTCTTTCCAGATGCATTATCAGGGAGCTGGATTGGAAGTGGAATAGCCAGGGCTCAAACTGGTGCTCATATTGGAGGCTGGTGTTGCAGCCTGTGGCTTAACCTACTGTACCACAACACCACCTCAACTCCTATCTATAGTAGTCATCTTTTATTGGATTATTTTTATTGTGGCCTCTTTTAAATAATGACTTGCCAAACACAGTTTGAGTTCTTGCTCATGTTCTGTGTTGGCTGTCTCATGTATCTTCTTCATTTTGGGTTTCGGACTGAAGGTGCAGTCTCTTAGATGTTCCCTTCTCATGGCAGAAGGAAATGGACATTGGCAACAGCATGTGATGTTGTTAGAAGCTTTCTAGATGTCACATATGCTACTTCTCACATTCACAGCAAATCACACAGCTAAGCCTGACATCGCTGTGATCAAGTGTACTTCTCCCACAAGGAGATATCAAAAATCACATGGTGGGGTAGGTATTAGGCCTAGCAGTTAAGGCACTAGTTAGGATGCCCATATCTCATTTCAAAATGCTTGGATTTGAGTTCTTGGTCTGCCCCAAATTGTAACTGCCTGCTAATGCAGACGCTGGGGGTTGGTTCCTTGCCATCCACATAGGAGACCTAGATTGGGTTCCCAGCTCCCAGCCTTTGCCTGGCCCAGCTCAAGCCATTGCCAACATTTGGGGAACAAATTAGCATATAAGAGCTCTCTTTCCTTGGGTCCCTTGGGTCCCCAAACCCATATGGGAAACCATGAAGAAGCTTCTGGCCCCTGGCTTCAGATTGGCCCAGCTTTGGCCATTTGTGGCGTGAACCAGCAGGTTGGAAGATTTCTGTCTGTCCTTCTCTCTCTCTCTGTAATTGTCTTTCTTTTTTTAAGATTTATTTATTTATTTATTTGAAAGTCAGAGCTACAGAGAGAGGGGATGGCAGAGAGAGAGAGAGAGAGAGAGAGAGAGAGAGAGTCTTCCATCCAACAGTTTACTCCCCAATTGGCCACAATGGCCGGAACTGCGCCGATCCAAAGCCAGGAGCCAGGAGCTTCCTCCTGGTCTCCCATGGGGGCACAGGGACCCAAGCACTTAGGACATCCTCTACTGCTTTCCCAGTTATAGCAGAGCTGGATCCGAAGTGGAGCAGCTGGGACTAGAACCAGTGCCCATATGGGATACGACTCTGCAGGCCAGGGTGTTAACCTGCTGCGCCACAGCACCAGCCCTGTAATTGTCTTTGAAAGCACGTAAATATTTAAAGAAAAATAAAAAAGAAGGCAAAGAGTAATTGAAAAAAGTAATGTAGTCTACTATACTCCACCACTTGGTCAAAAATATTCATTTCCCTCCCTTCCACAAGTAAGATACACCTACCCACCTTCCAAGGAATAGTCCTAAAGGTTCTTTCCAAACATGACATTAGGATCTCATGATAGTTTCTACATTGGCTCTAGATATGGCTCCTCCTTTTTAGTAAGTGCCTTTTTTTTTTAAGATTTATTTTGTTTATTTGAAGGGTAGAGTGACACACGGATTGAGAGAGAGAGAGAGAGAGAGAGAGAGAGAGAGAGAGAGAAAAATCTTCCATCTGCTGGTTCACTCCCCAAATGACCATAATAGCTAGAGCTGGGCCAGGCTGAAGCCAGGAGTCTGGAACTCCATCCAGGTCTCACATGTTGGTGGCAGATGCACAGGTACTTGTGCCATCTTCTACTGCTTTATCAGGCACATTAGTAGGGAGTTGGATCAGAAGCAGGGCAGGTAGGTCTCCAACTGGTGCTCCAGTATAGCATGTCATTGTCACCGGTAATGGCTTAACCTGCTGCACCACAACACTGGCTCCCAATGTGGGCTGCTCTTGATGTATGAACATATGAGCTAGAAGGAATGTATATTCAGTATACAATAATGGAACAGGATCAGGATTACCTGACAACAAGCACTCACAGAAAGGGGAAGAATGGGAGGCACACAGCATTGATTCATAGCACTTCTGAAATCCTGCTAGGCATGTTTTCTTCCTGGAAATGGGGATTTTTCTTTAATAAGGCCCCATTTCTGCTCAATGGGAGTAGTAGCGCTCCCCAGGGTTCTCTGGGGCTCTTGGCCCAGCCCTCTGGGAGGTCCTTCCTTTCCTGTTATTCTCTTTGTCCTTTTTGTAGAAGGGCATCAGAGACTACAACCTCCTTGGGAACTGACCAAAATGCTCAACCTGCTTCCTGCCTGAGGAATGCTGGGGGCATTTTCAGTCTCAATAGTCCCAGTCTCCTTTAATCCAGCTCTTAGCAGCACAACTCTCTCAAAACATAATTGCTTTTTATGTCTTTGATTTCTGTCATCTCGTGTGCCAGTAGCTTTTCCCACAATTCAAGCCAGGCGTCTTTTCCTAGACCTAATTAGAGGTACCTTGTCCTTATCAGGCTTCTGTGGGAGAGCCTCTACTTTAGCCTTTCTTTCTCTAAGTGCATTTGTCCAACTGGCAGGATTTATTGGATATCATCTTAATCAATTGGGAGATCTCCACAAACGGAATGATAGTCACGTAATTTATTTGGTCTTTTCCCAAGGCTGAGCTGTAATCAACCTTATCACTCAAAGTATTCTTCAGTTTTATCTTGTACCATTTGAATATGAGAAACAGTGGTACCTTTAATTCTGCAAGTCCTGGAATTTCTGGATTCTCTTTTCTGTTTCCTCCCTCCTTGCAAACTGGCCAATTCTTTCTGAACTTACAGCCTTCTTTGATAGCACCTTGCTAAATGCAGCCCATAGCAATCAAGACATTCTAGTAACCTTCTGCTTCTCATCTTCCTCCCTTTAAAGCACGTGTTCATCATCATATCATCTTTCTTCCAAGTTACTGCAGGAAGCAATTTTACCAAATGCTTCGCTGTGTATAATGAGGTCTTTCCATCCCCCAATAGCAGCTTCTTCACCACCTAGTGCCTAGTGTGAAAGCCAGTGCCACACATTTCAGGTTTTCTTTTTTTATTGTTGTTACTGTAGCACACTGCTTCTAGGTACCAATGCATTTTCATATGAACAGCTGGGTAAGTCACTACTTGGAGCAACTGCATCCTATGTCAGAGTGCTGGTTCTTGTCCTGGTTACTCAGCTTCCTGCTAATGCACATCCTGGTAGGCAGCAGATGATGGCTGAAGTACATGGGTTCCTGCTAGCCATTCAGGAGATCCAGACTGAGCTCTGGGTCTGGGTTTCTGAAATCAGTGTAGCTAGCTGTGTCTGGGGTAAGCATCTGGGGAATGAACCAGCAAATGGACTGTCTCTATATATGTTTCTCTCTCTCTCTCTTTCTCTGCCTTTTAAATAAAATGAAAATAAATGAATAATTTAAAAGTTCTTGAAAAAGAACTTTTATTAAAAGATAAGTTTGTTTTGCTGCAAAATTTTTTGAAATCCAATGGATCTTTAAAAAGTTCAGGAAGAATGCATACTATAAAGAAACAGCATGGATTCCAAAAATGTTTTGCACCTAAATAAACATGTTTTCATCTATTTCTCATGAACTTTGGAAATGCCTTGTATTAGCCTTACTTATACCATAGTGGCCAGCATACAGTGTGCTCGGCAAATGGTTAGCTTTTTTATTCTCATCAGCTCATTCATTGACCTCAACCTGTGCCTTTATTGCCCTGCGTTTTTTTCAGCTTGCACAGCTTGCAGCTGGTTAAGTAGAGGCTGTGCCTTTTCCTTTTCTGTGCAGGGCTTTGAGGTCTGACTCAGCAGCCTCAGCTTCTCCTGCCCCACTCTGCTGTGTTCCTCAGCATTCTGGTGTCCCCACCTTGTCCCTAGGTGACTACGAGCTGGATGTCTCCCCCTACGAAGACACGGTGACCAGCAAACCCTGGAAAATCAATCTCAGCAAACTGAACATGCTCAAACCAGGTTGGAGGGCGCCCCTAGGCTGGGAATGGGAGGCTGGGCCTGGGCCTGGGGAAGGGTGGGGCACAAACTGGGAGATTCATACAGGAAAAGTTCCTAATCTTTCATGTGATTGCAGGTGCACTTTGTCAGGGTAGAGGTCTGAGCTGTGGTTCATGATCTATTCTCACAGGAGTCCTCCCAGAACAACCATCAAAGAAAGCCCATTAGAGTTCCCTAGTTCCAACAGGCGGGCCCTGCAAAGGGTACACTGGGAGTGGCAGCAGTTCCAGAAAAAATGTGTTGAAATGGACTATTTACCCTCATTCAAGGCAGCCAGGAAAGTAGTTGGTTTTTTTTTTTTTTTTTTTTTTTTTTTTTTTTTTTTGTCCCTGAAGACCAGGAAATTGCTTGTTTTCAACCATTCTAATGGCTTGGGCGAGGTGTTAGGCAAGGAGAACAGAGAGAGATGTGAGTGGTGGAGAGCCATCGGCCTGTCAAGAACTGTGATGCTTGTTTTTCAGGAAAGTGGGCCTGAGAGTTAATTGAGAAAGAACATACACACATGCACTCTCATTTTGAGAAATGTGAGCTTTTTTGTATAATCAGTTCTATATATTCACATTTTGAGGGAAAAAAAGCATAGAGAGGGGAAAAAAAAGCATGACAAACTCTCACTAGTAAATAGCCTGTTCCAATGACTCAGTCATGCTGGCTGTTGAAATATTCTGTTAATAGAAACATCACCATAATTCCCCAAGTCTCACAGTATGGGAAACTTTCTACACGAATCAGCAAGTGAAAGATGAACAGATGACTTTTAAATTGAGTGGCATTGACAGGTATAAAACAAACCAAAGGCCTGAATAGAGTTTGGTGACATCTGTTTGGGACCTGCAGAAAGTGCTTTAGAATATAGCAGACTCTCAAGTTATGGTTTCCCTCCTCAGACCTCACTGTAAGCCTGAGTCAAGGGTTTTTTTGTTTGTTTTTTGTTTTTTAGTTTTTTAAATTTTTTTTTTGGCGGCAGGTGGGGTGGGGTGGTGGTATCTGAGCTTCCTCATTGCTTGAATTCTAGATAAATGTGTGTTAGTAGGTGATGATGACGATCATGATGGGGATGAAGACAGTGGTGGTGATGGTGGTGATGACGATGATGATAAGGGTGAGGAGCAGGATGCCAAAGGCACAAACATTTGGTTTGTGGCTAGAGGGAAAGCCCTGGCTTAGGAGTGGCTTTCTTAAAGACAATCTTGGCTTTCTTCTTTGTCACACCGGAGATTTGCTCGCGTTCCAATGGAGACTGGGCACCAGGTGTGCCTGGTGATTCAGTGCTCCCCTCCCCCAGGCTCAGACCTCTGTCTCAAGTTCGCCATGCTGTGTACTCTTAATGACAAGTGCGACCGGCTGCGCAAGGCCTATGCGGAGGCTTGTTCGGGGCCCCGCTGCCAACGCCTCGCCTGCCTGGAGCAGCTGCGCGCCTTCTTCGAGAAGGCGGCGGAGCCCCACGCTCAAGGCCTGCTGCTGTGCCCGTGCGCGCCCACCGACCTTGGCTGCGGGGAGCGCCGCCGCAACACCATCGCCCCCAGCTGCGCGCTGCCACGTGTGGCCTCCAACTGCCTGGAGCTGCGGCGCCTCTGCCTCTCGGACCCACTGTGCAGGTGCGGGGCGTGGGTGGGCGGGGACCAAGCCGCACCCTTCTTTCCCTCTGCGGGGCTGGTTCTCTCTTCCCAGGAGACTGTGGATCCGTTGGCTGCTAAGCCAGGTGGCCACCTTCAACAGTTTGTGCAACTTTTCTCGAAAGGGTGTCTTTCTTTGTCTAAATACTTAAGAAAATATAAAAAATACATAAAAATACTCATATGGATCGATTTAAAAAATGTTTAAGATTTATTTGTTTATATGAAAGAGTTAGAGAGAGAGAGAAGAGGCAGAGAGAGAAAGAGGTCCTGCATCCGCTGGTTCACTCCCAAATTGGCTGCAACAGTCAGAGTTGTGCCGATCCGAAGGCTGGAGCCAGGAGCCTCCTCCAGTCTCCCAACGGGTACGGGGGTCCAAGGACTTGGGCCATCTTCTACTGCTTTCCCAGGCCATAGCAGAGAGCTGGATAGGAAGTGGAGCAGCTGGTCTCCAATCGGCGCCCGCCCATATGGGATGCCGGCACTGCAGGCGGGAGCTTTATGCGCTGTGCTACAGTACCGGTTCCCAAAAAAATTTTTGCACCAAAACTAATATCTTTTAATCCTATTCTCCATGGACTTTTCAAAGTACCTTCTTCATATATCCTCAGAATCTATTTTTGTTATCTGGATAGAAAGATAACTGGGAGAGGCCAGGGGTGGTTTAGGGGGTTGAGCCTCTGCCTGCCAAACCAGCATCCCAGGTGGGTACCAATTCAAGACCAGGCTGCTGCACTTCCGAACCAACTCCCTACTAATGCAGATGGGAAAGCAGCAGAAGATGGCCCAGTGTTGGACCCCTGACCCCTCATGGGAGACCTGGAGGAAGTTCCTGGCTCCTGGATTCAGCCTGGCCCTAGCCCAGCCACTGCCACTGTGGTGACCTGGGGAGTGAACCAGCAGCTGGAAGATTTCTCCCTCTCACTGTCCTTCTCTCTGTATAACTCTGCCTTTCAAATAAATTTTTAAAAATGTTTTAAAATGCATGATAACTTAAAAACAAAAGAAAGATAACTGGGAAAAAATGCTCCTCAAATTATGGTAAGTTATCTTCAAGTGACAAAATTTTAAATGGTAGGGAGTACTTCAAGAAGTTCTTGGAGGGGCTACATTGCAGGGCAGCAGGTTAAGCTGCTGCTTGGGACAATGGCTTCCTATATCTAAGCAGTGATTGGTTAGACCACTCTGTTAATGCTCCTGGACCCCCGTTAGCCATGTGGGAGTCCAGGATAGAGTTCGTGGCTCCTGGCTTTGACCTGGCTCAGGCTTGGCTATTGTGGGAGTGAACCAGCACATGGAAGATGTCTCTCTCTCTCTCTTTTCTCTCTCTCTCCCTCTGTATCTGTCTCTCCCTCTCCCTGACACTCTTCCTTTCAATTAAATAAATCTTTAAAAAAAAAAAGTTCATAGAGGAGTGCGCATTAGTGGTTGGTCAGGGTACCTGGGTTTGAGTCCAGCTCTGTTCCCAGTTCCAGCTTACGCCCTTGGGAGTAGCAAGTGCCACTCATGTGGAAGAACAGGATGGATTTCCGAGCTCCTGGCTTCAGCCTGTTCCAGCTCTGGGCTTTGCAGGAATTTGGAGTGTGAACTAGTGCATGGGAGATTCTCTCTATATATTTTTCTCTGTCAAGTAAATAAAATACAATTAAAAAATGTTTAAGTTTGGCCAGCATTGTGGCAAAGCGGGTTGAGCAAGCTGTCTGTGAAACTGGCTTCACATGTGAGCACTGGTTCAAGTCCCAGGTTCCTGCTAAAAACAAGAAGGTGGCCCAAATGCTTGTATAACCTGCTACCTTCATGGGAGACCAGGATGGAGTTCCTAGCTCCTGACTCAAACCTGACCAGCTCTGGCCATTGTGGCCATTTGGACTTGAACCTGACCAGCCGTGGCCATTTGGGGAGTGAACCAGCAGATAGAAAATATCCCTCCCTCTGTTTCTCCCACCACCTGTAGCTTTTTCAAATAAAAAAAAATCTTTAAAAAATTATTTAAGCTCATGTAAATGGTACAAAACATTTTTGAAATCCATGTTTTTGGCTGGTGCTGCAGCTCAATAGGCTAATCCTCCACCTTGTGGCACCGGCACACCGGGTTCTGGTCCCAGTCAGGGCACCAGATTCTGTCCCGGTTGCCCCTCTTCCAGGCCAGCTCTCTGCTGTGGCCAGGGAGTGCAGTGGAGGATGGCCCAAGTGCATGTACCCGCATGGGAGACCAGGAGAAGCACCTGGCTCCTACCTTCGGATCAGCGCAGTGCGCTGGCCGCGGTGGTCATTGGAGGGTGAACCAATGGCAAAGGAAGACCTTTCTCTCTGTCTCTCTCTCTCACTGTCCACTCTGCCTGTCAGAAAAATAAATAAATATATTTTTTTTAAAAATCCATATTTTTATGGACTTTTTGAAGACCCCCTCATATGCATGGATTTCAAAAATTTTACCTTTTAATTCCATTGTCTACACACTTTCTGAAGTACCTTTGTATTGTGACTTGCTTTTTTTTTTAACTTATGGTACATATTTCATGAGCATTTTCCCATAGAAGCAGTATGGAGTTAAGATCAGCTCTGATGTCAGACAGATAAGAAAGTAAGTCTAGGATCAGTGTAATCTAGAGCTCACCAGTTAACCTGAAATTCCATCACTTAACCTAAGGTTCTGCTTAGTCTTCTGTAATATCTGGGCTAGTAATGAAAATCTCCTGGGATTCAAATGAGCATTAAATTAGATTTTATGTAGAATACTTAGCTTAGCTTATCAGTAAATGATAGTACTTTTTTTTTTTTTTTTTTTTTTGACAGGCAGAGTGGACAGTGAGAGAGAGAGACAGAGAGAAAGGTCTTCCTTTGCCGTTGGTTCACCCTCCAATGGCCACCGCGGACGGCGCGCTGCAGCCGGCGCACCGCGCTCATCATCGGATGGCAGGAGCCAGGAGCCAGGTGCTTTTCCTGGTCTCCCCATGGGGTGCAGGGCCCAAGCACCTGGGCCATCCTCCACTGCACTCCCGGGCCACAGCAGAGGGCTGGCCTGGAAGAGGAGCAACCGGGACAGAATCCGGCGCCCCGACCGGGACTAGAACCCGGTGTGCCGGCGCCGTAAGGCAGAGGATTAGCCTGTTGAGCCACGGCGCCGGCCGATAGTACTTATTTTTATCATTTGTTATCCTTTAAGAACTTGATTTTTAAACACCTGCATTATATGGATGCCCCCTATTTAACTCTAACCATCATTCTGTTGTTGGATATTTCAGGGTTTTTTTTTTTTAATTTTTATTTATTTATTTGAGAGGTAGAGTTACAGACAGTGAGAGAGAGAGAGAGACAGAGAGAAAGGTCTTCCTTCCATTGATTGGTTCACCCCCAAATGGCCGCAACAGTCAGAGCTATGCCGATCTGAAGCCAGGAGCCACGTGCTTCTTCCTGGTCTCTCATGCGGGTGCAGGAGCCCAAGCACTTAGGTCATCCTCCACTGCTTTCCCAGGCCACAGCAGAGAGCTGGACTGGAAGAGGATCAACTGGGACTAGAACTGGCACCCATATGGGATGCCGGCGCCACAGGTGGAAGATTAACCTAGTGCGCCATGGCGCTGGCTCCCTCAGTTGTTTTCTTTTTTGCCATAAATAAAGCTGCAATAAACACTCTTTAAACTTTGTGCATAAATGCAATTTCTACTTAGGATGTGTTGCTGCAAGTTCTATTACTAGACTAAAGGACATGAAGATTTATAATGTAGTCTTCAGAAACTCTGAAACTCCAATGTGGTTTCCTCTGCCTTTGAAGTTGTCATCTCTTAAAGTGACATGGCTGACAATAAGAGTCGTGCCAACCTTGGTTTGCCACTTAGCTCTACCTTTTACTTCTTTGTAACCTTGATCAAGTTACTTAACCTCTGTGACTATTACTTTCCTCAACTTCTGCATAGTCAAGGCTCTCAATAATCATAATACTAATATTTACTGTCTACTCACTTTTTGCTAAATACTTTTTAAAGTATTTAACATGTATTAACTAATCTGATTTTCACAAGAACCCCATAAGATAGGTGCTATTTTAAAAAATCATTCTCAGTTTAAAAATGAAGAAACCAGAATAGAGAGAGGTTAAAAACTTTGTTCAAGGTCAACTTTTCTCAAGATCAACCAGCTAGTTAGTTGGGTTTAAGTTAGGTTTGGAATATGGGGGATCTGGTAGGACTTGCTCATCTTAACTGCTCTGCCCTACCTATTATACGTTTATGGAAAATGCAATTTAAAAAGCTTATTTTGGCACAAAAATGTTTTTTAAAGACTTATTTATTTATCTGAAAGAGTTACACAGAGAGAGAAGGAGAGGAAGAGAGAAAGAGAGAGGTCTTCCATCCACTGGTTCATTCCCCAAATGGCTGCACCGGCCCGAGCTGTGATCCAAAGCCAGGAGCCAAGAGTTTCCTCTGGGTCTTCCCACGTGGGTTCAGGGGCCTAAGGACTTGGGCCGTCTTCTACTGCTTTCCCAGGCCATAGCAGAGAGCTGGATTGGAAGTGGAGTAGCTGGCTCTTGAACTGGTGCCCATACGGGATGCTAGCACTGCAGTGGCAGCTTTACCCACTATGCCACAGTGCCGGCTCCCCAAAAAATCTTAAAATCCATGCATAAGAGGGATTTTTTTTTATAAAGCTTCTATTTAAAGAATATAAATTTCCAAAGTACAGCTTATGGATTACAATGGCTCCCCCCCCCCCCAAGAGGGATCTTCAAAAAGTTTATGGAATGTGTATTAAGGAAAAACCTATATGTGGGCTTCAAATTTTTTTTAAAGATTTATTTACTTATTTGAAAGTCAGAGTGACAGAAAGAGAGGGAAGGACAGAGAAAGGTCTTCCATCCACTGGTTCATGCCACAGACAGCCCGAATAGCCAGGGTTTGGCCAGGCCAAAGTCAGGAGCCAGGAACTTAATCCAGTACTTGGGCCATCTGGTGCTGCTTTCCCCAGGCCATTAGCAGGGAGCTGGATCAGAAGTAAAGGAGCCAGGACTCTAACTGTGTAGTAGGTGGTGGCTTTACTGGCTACATCACAATGACAGCCCCTCAAAATTCTTGCACCAAAATAAGCTTATCTTTCAATTCCATTTTTCCATGAACTTTTCGAAGTATCCCCATATTACTAATCCTCTTCAGTGAGGCCTACCCCGACACAATGAAAATACACCATGTCATAGCAGTTCCTGAGCTAGATGGCTAAGATACTGTCCCTGTCTTCAAGGAGTTCATAGTTGAGTAGCAGTGACAGGGAAATGAACTATTAACCTAAAAGAAGGCAAAATGTAACAAAATATAGAAATGTGTACAGAAAAACATACTCATAATTTCATTACCTGAAAATAATCAGCTTTACCTATTATAGGATGAATGTAAATAAAATACTATATAACATATATTGAACACTTAATATATACCTGGCACTGTGCCAAATGCAATGCAGCATTCTTTCTTTTTAATTTTTTAAAAAAATTATTTCTTTTAAAGACAGAATTAGAGAGAGAAAGAGTGAATATGCCATCTGATGGTTCACTCCAAAATAGCTGCAGTGGCTAGGGCTGAGCCATGCAGAAACCAGGAGCTATGAACACCAGCCTGGTCTTCCATATGAGTCACAGAGGCCCAGGTACTTGGGCCATCTTCTGCTGTTTTCTCAGGTACATTAGCAGAGATCTGGATCAGAAGTGGAGTAGCCAGGACTTGAACAGAGTTCCAATATGGGATGCCAGTATTGCAAGCAGTGGCTTACTCTGCTGTGCCATAACACCAGCTCCTGATACATGCAGTCTCTTATTTCATCCTCATAGAACTCCATGAGGTGGTACTGTTAACCTCTCTTTCATAGTCCAGAGAACAGGTGAAAGAAGCTGCCTGAGGTGTCATAACTATATAGATCGTGGAGTTCAAATTCAGAGTGACATGCTGTGGGGACTGGGAAGTGGTGCATATCACTGTAATAGGGGAAGGCTTTCGTGGGGAGGAGGCCCTGGGCCAGACCCTGAAGGCAGAGGAGGATTTGACAGGAAGATGGACCTGCCAAGTAAAAGGGCAGCCAAGGTGAAGGTTTCAGGCCAGACCCTCAGCCAGTCTAACGATGTTTCCCTTCTGCTAGATCACGCCTGGCAGATTTCCAGACCCACTGCCATCCCATGGATATCTTGGGGACTTGTGCAACAGAGCATTCCAGATGTCTACGAGCATACCTGGGGCTGATTGGTAAGGCTGATAGGGAGCCACAGGTGGGCTGCCCATGAGGCTAAGAATGCTCTGGAACCCGTGTAGTGTGATCCAGAGACAGGTGGGAGAGGGTCAGGAGCTGAAGTTTGGGTTAGCCTAGGCCCTGATAAACCCTCCTCTTTTTTACCTCACAGGGACTGCCATGACCCCCAACTTTGTCAGCAACATCAATACCAGTGTCGCCTTAAGCTGCACCTGCCGAGGCAGTGGCAACCTGCAGGAGGAGTGTGAGCGGCTGGAAGCATCCTTTTCCCACAACCCCTGCCTCAGTGAGTATGCCCCTATTTGTTCCCAGCCCCTGTGGCCAAGTTAGATGGAGCCGGAGGGAAGGAAAGGGCCAACTGTAGCCTAGAACTGGCTCTGTCTCCTTAGACAAAGCAGCCGCTTCTTAGTCTGGGCCTTTCTCTGTCTCCCCTCACCAAGTGCCCCCCATACTCCCACACCCTGTCTTCTCAGCCTGTCTGGCCCCTCAAGCAATGAGATAATATCCAATTCCCACTCCCACCCCCCACCCCACTGTCTCGTGTCCCAGATTCCCTATGACATTGCTTTACCTTCCTTGGGAGTCTGTGAGACACCCTGCCACCACCCTTTTCAACCTGCTTTCTCTCTACTCAGTGAAGGCCATGGCAGCTAAGATGCGTTTTCACAGCCAGTTCTTCTCCCAGAATGGGGTGGACTCTACCTTTTCCGTGTCGGAACGCCAGGTAGGACCTCCTGTGTTAATCCCTCGATGGCTTTACTGGCCCAGCTGGGGAAAATCCAAAGCAGTGAGACCAAGGGGAGTGAGGGCAAAAGGTCGACCTCCTTGTGCTATGACCTCTGATCAACAACCCAGGGAAAGGAGGAAGTCTTGGCTGAGGTGGTCCAGTTGGAGGTAGTTCCCTGAGCTGACTCCATTCCATTTCTTCCACAGAATCAAAGCGCTGCTCTGCGGCCACAGCCCTGGGTGCCCCTTCTGTTCTCCTGCACACTTATCTTGATTCTGCTTCTGAGCCTCTGGTAGCTGGACTTCCCTGGGGGCCCCCTTCCCCTCCACCACACCCAGCCGGACTTGCAGCCTGCAAGAGTGAGCAAAAGAAGGAAGGAGGTGCTGAGCATAGCATTGCAACCCTGACCTACCTGGCATGTCCAGGTGTGGACATGGTAGAAATAGGGACTATGATGACCTCCAGATCTTGATTATTGGCTGGTGCGTCTGCCTTACCTTCCTACTCCCACCTCTGACTCAGACTGCTCCTCTTTAGGACTTAGTGACCGCAGGTTAATTGTATCCTCTGGTGGTGACCAGCTCCAAGCTTTTTCCTAAACCCCACGACCATTACCTGAAGTTTGACAAACCAGTCGTATCTGTTTCATCTTCCAAGTGGGTAGGGCTGAGTGTTCTGAGGCAGCCTAGAAAGATAGTCCCTGTCATGAGGAATCTGGAGCAGGACTCCTGTGCCCTTGTCTCCTTCTCTGAATGGGGGTGGGAACCTGTCGTCTGCCCTGCTCTGCCTGCAGAGTCCCACAGAGCATGTGGGAATCAGGAGTCAGAGCCTTTGGGCTTGCTTTATTCCTGCTGCTGTCCCCAAGTCCCCCCAGCCTCTTGGATCATGATTAAACAATTTGAAGACCTTGCTCTTTTCTCATTTTCTCAAATTATGAACTTATGAAATTATGCAGCTTATGCAGAACTAAGTGTATTACGGACACAGGAGTACAGGCCAGCCGATGAGGGGACACCCTACTACCAACTGCTGTATGATTTCAGACAAGTCTCTCAGCCTCACTCTGTGTTATTGACATGGAGTTGGAAGAAAACATATGTGAGGCTTTGGACCTGGTACCTGTCCCAGTCGTCTCCAGAGCATCTGCTCAAACTGCTGAGATAGGCATCCTTAGTCTTCTGTAGCATTGATTGAGCACTTGCTTGTGTTGCTGGTCTGCCCCAGATCTCAATGGGTTTCAGAAGAAAGCAGAAACGAGCTCAAAGAATTTGTAATCCTATTAGGATGAGGAAACACCTACTCATATGAAGTAGCTGGAAGAATATATTTAAAGGCTGTGGCTATTTATCTATTAATTCATTCCCTTACTCTTCCCATAAGCATCTGATAAGTGCTGGCTCTACAAGACATTGTCCTAGTGCAGGAGATTCCAAAGTAATAAGATTCAGATTCTATTTTCAGACCTTTCCCACTCCAGAGCAAAGAAACAGATAACAGTGAATAAGAGCAATGCAGTGTGATCAGTGCTATTCAATATTCATAATAACAACCCTCAATTATTGACCCCTACCATGTACCAAATACTACTGTGCACCTACTGTGTGCGAGTACATGCATCAGTTCATTTAATACTACAGCAGCACTAGACTCTGTAATCTTGAGCTTACTCTGGGCCTCACTATCCAAATCTGTAATATGGAAAAGAACAGAACTCACTTCCTCAAGGACGAACTAATTGTGTAAAGAAAGGCAAATGCCTGACACGTGGTAAGAAAGCAAAAAAGATAGCAATTCTCGTGTATGGCTTTTATAGACAATTTGGGCAGTAAAAACAATTCTAAAGAAAACAAAATCTTTAAAATTTCTCTCTCAAGCTTCCAGACTGCTTCCTGCACCTCTGTGACCATAAAAATCTATATCTCTATCTATAATTTTACACATACTGAGTATTGATGATTTTTAAAATTCTAGAATATCCCAAATTTAATTACAAGAGCCAGAGGAATGAGGGAAGGAAAATAAGAGCCAACTGGAGCCGGCATTTTGGCGTAGCAGTAGCAGGTTGAGCTGTGAGGCCTGTCTGCTCTGCTTCCAATCTACATCCCTGCTAATGCACCTGGGAAGGCAGTGAATGATAGCTCAAAAATACTTGGTCCCTGCCTCCCATGTGGGAGACCCAGATGGAGTTCTGGGCTCCTGGCTCCTAGATTTGGCTTGACTCAGTCCTGGCTGTTGTGGCCATTTGAAGAGTGAACCAGTTGATGGAAGTTCTCTTTTCTCTCTGTGTCTCTCCCTTTCTCCCTCTGCCTTTCAAATAGATAAAATAAATATTAAAAAATAAAAAAAAGCTAACCGCTTTGGGCCAAACCAGCAGCATGCTCCACAGGGGCAAGTATTGTGACACAACAGGTTAAGCTACGGCTTGGGATACACGTTCAAGCCCTGGCTACTCTGTTTCTGATCTAACTTCCTAGTGATGGATCCTAGGAGGCGGAATACGATGACTCAAGTGCTTTTGCCCCTACAACCCACATGGAAATCCCTGATGGAATTCCTAGTTCCTGACTTCATCGTGGCCCAGCCCTGGCTATTGCAGACATTTGGGGAGTGAGTGAACAGTAGAGGGAAGATTCTCTCTCTTTCTTTCTCATTCTACCTTTCAAGTAGATAAAAATAAACACACACACACACATACACACACACACACACACACACACACACAAAACCTTCCCATATTCTCAGTGTATGTTGAGACCTTAATTTAAAACCCTGAGAGGTTGACTATCAAGGCACCACTGCTTCCTGCTTACCACTCTGACCAATCAAGAAACAAGTTATTTTCCTTATAGGTTGTCCTCTTAACCCAAAACTGCCGCCTTCATGGTGTCCCACACAGAGTTCTTATCTATAACCCATGTAAGTTCAATGAAAGCATTTTATGCTTTTGTTTCCCAAAACATCTCTTTGGAAAACATTCCGGATTTTTAGGTCTAGTGCACATTTTCCAGCTGCTACCTAGTCTTGCTGCTGTTGACTCAGGAAGCAGCATCAGTGTCCCAGCATCAGTCCTTCTTTCTGGCTAGCATTTTTAATGGCTCAATAAGTCCTTTTATTTCAGTAATCTGTGTATCTCTAGAGTTTTGGGTCAACAATATCAAAGGGTAAGTTACAGATGTCTTCCAGCATCCATGAATAGAACTTGGTCTCTATCAACCTTTTTGTCAGTACATGACATAGACTTGTGTGAGTGCATATTTCTATATATGTAGTTTATTTAACCTGTTCTGTATTGACGAATATTTGGTTACCTTCCTGTTTTTGTCAGAGCTTAGTTTTTTTTTTTTTTTAATTTTTTATTTGACAGGCAGAGTTGGACAGTGAGAGAGAGAGACAGAGAGAAAGGTCTTCTTTCTGTTGGTTCACCCCCAAATGGCTGCTACAGCCGGTGTGCTGCACCGATCTGAAGCCAGGAGCCGGGCACTTTCCTCCTGGTCTCCCGTACAGGTGCAGGGGCCCAAGCACTTGGGCCATCCTCCACTGCCTTCCCCGGCCACAGCAGAGAGCTGGACTGGAAGAGGAGCAACTGGGACTAGAACGCGGCACCCATATGGGATGCTGGCGCTGCAGGTGGAGGATTAACCAAGTGAGCCATGGGTGCCGGCCCCATGTCTGAGCTCAGTTTTAAAGCAGTGAAGGAGGTAACCCAGGGATAGGATATACATAGGAGCTGTTGGAGTGGTGGGTGGAATAGGCCAGCCTCACGCTGAGCATTCTTGTATTCCCATAGCCTGCCAAGCCCCAGGAAATGCTCAGCCAAGCTGACTCCCTGCAAACTCCAGAGGTACACTGGGTCGACCTTCCTTCCTCCTCCCTCCCAGAAAGATCTCTGAGCAGTCAAGGCTCCTCCATTTGCCTTGGCTCCATTAGGCTGGGGCTGAGGGTGTGAATGGTACAGACATTCCTTGCTAAGTGCTTGAATTAGACTAATAGGTCATCTGTGCTTTTCTCTGAAGAGGGTCCAAATTCCTGGTAAACAATCAGACTACTCTCGCAGCCCAGGGACCAGAGCCAAGACCTGGAGTGGGGGCACAATGACTGGGCTAAAGCTTTAAATGGTGTTATGGCTGGCTGAGATGGTTAATGCCATTAGCGTAGCTTCTGGGTGACAAGGTGGGAAGGGCTGCTGCAGCTTTGGTAAACGGAGAGTGCTGAATTACAGTCTGGGTGGAAAGGCTGTCTTTGAAACAACTATCTCCAAATTCAATCATTCATTCATTCAGTAAACCCTTGTTGTTTGTTGTTTTACCACTCAGTAAACCTTTAATAACTGGTGTCTCTGTCCTAGGCTTTGAATTTTTTACAAAAAAAAAAAAAAAGTCTGTCTCTGTCCACTCATGAGCTACAATTTCAGGGAAGCGGCAGCCCAGGACTCACCTAAGTTGAGACAGTTGGGAGTCTCCAGTTATCCTGATTGATTGATTGATTTTGTTTTCATTGCTTAGATGTTTTGTTTATTTTTAAAGATTTATTGATTTATTTGAAATATCTTGGTTGATTTTAACATTCAGCTGTTTGACCTTGGGAAATCTTGTATACCTCTCTGAGCCGATGTTTCTTCATTGTTTTTGCTTTGCTATTTTTTTCTTAACAAATATATTAGCCAAAATCTGATTTAATTTAATTTCTATCAAAAGTCTAATTGGCAATGTCAAATAATATATCAATTTTAATGGTTTTATTTGGCAATGTTTTTGGCTTCCAATTTCTATTTATTTATTTGAAAAGTAGAGAAACGCAGACAGAGGCAACCAGAGATCTCCCATCTGCTGATTTACTCCTCAGTTGACTGCACTAGCCAGGGATGGGTCACATCGAAATCAGGAACCTAGAACTCAATTCCTATCTCCCACTTGGGTGGCAGGGACTCGACTACTTGAGCCATCACCTGCTGCCTCCCAGGGTATGCATTATCAGGAAGCTGGAATGGAGGGCGGAGCGAGAACTCAAACCCAGGTACTTCAATATAAGATATTTCAAGCAGTATCTTAACCTGTGTTCCTGACTTCCTCTTTCTACAGATGCTTATAAACATGAAGTATCTATTTCCATTTTTATATACATGCATATTTAATTTAGATAACAGTAAAAATATTTAAAGTCAACTCAGTTGTTTTGAGGAATGGAACTTGTAACACTTACTGTGGTGCCTGGTACAGCATGAACACTCAGTAAATGACAGCTTTCATTTTTACTACTTCTGGGAGGCACCATGTATTCTGTTCTCTGCCCTGGAACAGTAGTAAGATGATGTTGCTGACTCCCCCTCCAGTTGGGGACTGAATTTTGGGTGGAGAAAGCAGGAGGACTTGTTAATCAAGATGGAAGCCAGAAGTCTGAGTCTGTAACACAGGCCTTGAGAGGCCTTGAACAAATCATGAAAGCTGAGGAAGTCAGTGTCTTAGCTAGTGCTCGGATGGGTAGGAGGAACAGAAATATGGCAAGGGTGGGGTTGGGAGGAGGCACAGGAGTTTCATGTGGGGTTTAAGTTACCTCTTGGGTTGCTTCCATACCCTATCAGAGTGCCTGGTTAAAGTGCTGGCTAATCTGCTTCCAATCCAGCTTGCTGAGAACACACACCCTGGGATGCAGTGGTGATGGCCCAAGTACTTGTGTCCCTGCCACCTATGTGGAACACCTAGATTGTGTTCTAGGCTCCTGACTTCAGCTTGGCCCAGCTCTGCCTGTTGCAGGCATATAGAGTGAATAAGCAATTGGAGAATATCCTTTCCTTTGTCTCTATGACTTTCAAATAAACTGAAAATAAAAAGAAACAACAGCAAAAAGAAACATTGGAATTATTTTGTAAAAGGGGAATGTTTTGCAACCCAGTCCTAGGAAGTTCGGCCAGCCCTTGGGAAAGTGAAGAACCAGTCTTGGGCCTCATCCCTTGAATGGCTGGACACCTTAGACCATTCACTGGACTCTCTGCAGACCTGCTTCCTTTGCATGATCTTCCACTCCAGGGTCTGCAGCTGCCTAATCTCCTACACCCATCCCAATTCCAAATTCACAGAGAAAGGAAATCTGATTATTTGGGTTCAGGTTCTAGACTGGCTTTTCTGGGCAAAGGATCCAGCCCAGACCTGTTGGCTGGGTAAAAGAAACAAAGGGACATATACCACTGAAGTAATTATTGGACCCCAAACCTATTAGTGGAGAACAGTTTTCAGAGAAGGCAGTGCAGGTCCGGAGGACCCCCCCCCAGGGAGTTGGAGTATCTATTAACAATCACCTGGGCTCTGACTTGGTTTCTTCTGTGGCTTACTCCCAGGCCTAGGAGTATCTTCCCTCAGTTTCCTTCTTGGATGCACTGAAGAGGTGGGCTGCAGGATCGCAGAAGCAACGCTACAGCTCCTCCATTTCTGAGAACCATCCTGGGAGTAGATCTGAGTGGAGGTGGTTCATGGGTTCAGGAGGGAGATTTGCTTTTGGGGTGCTTGCTAGACTTCTGGGGCTGGCAGTTGAAGAATAAGGCAAAGGCAGGGCATCAGAATATCCCACGCCCTATGTGCCGCTTTGGCCGGAGCTGGCTTAGAGCTGAAGGCGGTTGAGTAGCAGCAGCAGCTGGAAGAGTTCTCCATCCTCCCTTTATCTGCCTGAAAGCAGGATATAAATTTTCCTTTGAGGAAGGTGCCTTCCCTCTAGCAGAATGAGGAGAGTGACTTAGCATCAGAAACAGGGGCTTGACATCAAGATGAGTTTTCATAAACAGACCTTACCCAAATAGCACTTGGCTTTCGTTAGTTCTCTCAGTATATCCTGGTCGCCTTCCCACTTGCTGTCCCTTCAAGTCCAAATCTTTTTTCTTAAGTTCCCAGGTCTAGCTGCTTCTTGCATTTTGCTTCTTTTCTGTGAACTCTTATGTATATATTAATAAAAGTTGTGTGCCTTTTCTCCTGCTAATCTGTCATTTGTTAGGTTCGTGGGCCTCCACGCACTGAACATAAGAGAATAAAGGAAAAGCTTTTTTTTCCTACCCAACAGTACTACTTTCCTGGCTGATAACCCACCATCTTTCCCTCTGTAGCCCATCTGACCAATAGTTGTGGGCTCTTGCCCTCATTCCTCTCTTGGGTTCTCTGGTTCTTAGAAACTTCAGTCTCTTTTTTGGCATCTCTTTTTCTCTCTGGAGGAGGTCTGGAACCTGAGAAATTTGATTCAAAAAAATTCCACCTTTAAATACTGAGCTAGTCAAAGGCTTATCTGGGATTCTGTAGATGGATGACAATAATTAGTTATTGTATTTATTGAGAGTTTAATGTGTACTAGGCTCCCTGTTAATGACTTAATATGCATATTACATTTAACTTTCATAACTATCCTGTATTATTTTTCTGATTTTACAAGAAGGTTTTAGCAAAGCCTACAAATTTGTCCAAGGTTGTAGAGACGATCCCAGAATCAAACCCAAGTCTTCCTGATTCTCTGGCACAGTCTGTGACTCGTCACATTCGTGTAGTATTTGGGTGAGATCACACATCCTGCACTATAGCAGAGGCCAGGATTGGGGGATAGGGTGGGGGAGGGTTTCCTGTAAGAGAAGCTATTTGGGTCAAGCCTTGAAGAATGGGGAGGATTTAATAGGCAGAAACAGGAAAAGGGCACCCCAGAGATCAGAATGAGCAAACCCAGAGAAAGGAAAGGGCAGGGAGCATTGGGGGATGACAAGGAGGCTGCTGTGACTGGAGCTGTGTGAGAAGATTTGCTCCCAGGTCTTCCTGTCACTCTTTTCCCCACCACCCTCACCCCCTCACTGTGCAAGGGGAAGGGACAGCCTCTGCAGACACACCCAGCTGCGGGACTGTGGGTCTGCAAGCCAGGCCCAGTGAGCAGGCAGCAGTCCTAGGGACCAGGCATGCAGAATTCTGCCCTAGCATGCTTGGTGTCTCTGCCTGTGAGAAGCTCCATGGCTTCTCAACCCTTGTGTGACATCAGGGCAGAGGTCAGTGTGTGTGGGTGAGAGGATGAAGGGAGCCTGTGTTTGGGCTGGGAACAGTGACAAGAAGCATAGGATAGCCCATCCCCCACAGAAAGGGCCCTGCACACAGCCCTTGCCTGGCGCTGACCCCAACACCAGTTGCTGTGGTCTGCTGAAGCGGTAGGACATTTGTTCTGAAAGCCTAGTCTTCCCTGAACGTTGGTTGGCTTTGGGTTTCTGAGCACCTGCTGTGGCCTGGGGAAGGCAGGCAGTAGGTTGACACAGAGATAAAGACAAGTTGGTGGAAACAACCAATAGAGATGGCATGATTTGAGTACTTGGTTAAGTGTAAAACACCGCATTAAGAGCTCTATAAGTATATCTATTTTAAAGCTGAGCTGCCTCGTGGTTTTGTCTCCACATGGTGCCAATCTGGGAAAAAATTAAATAATAATTGCACAGTCTTTTGAAAAATATATTCAGAAAGATATAATACATTAATTTATTTATTTTCTTTCTTTTTTTAATTTTTTTTTTATTTTTTGACAGGCAGAGTGGACAGTGAGAGAGAGAGACAGAGAGAAAGGTCTTCCTTTTGCCGTTGGTTCACCCTCCAATGGCCGCCGCGGTCGGCGCGCTGCGGCCGGCGCACCGCGCTCGTCCGATGGCAGGAGCCAGGAGCCAGGTGCTTTTCCTGGTCTCCCCATGGGGTGCAGGGCCCAAGCACCTGGGCCATCCTCCACTGCACTCCTGGGCCACAGCAGAGGGCTGGCCTGGAAGAGGGGCAACCGGGACAGAATCCGGCACCCCGACCAGGACTAGAACCCGGTGTGCTGGCGCCGCAAGGCGGAGGATTAGCCTGTTGAGCCATGGTGCCGGCCACATTAATTTATTTTTATTTGAAAGACAGAGACATACAAATCTTCCATCTGTTGGCTCATTCCCCAAATGCCCACAACAGCCAGGGTTAGGCCCAAGCCAAAGCCAGAAGCCCGGAACTCAGTCCAGTTTTCCCACGTGAGTGGCAGGTACTGAAGTACCTGAGTCATCATTGGCTGCCTCCAAGATTTAAAACCCTCTGTCCTCATCTCTCTCTGTATTGCATACACAAAGCAGTCCCCCAGCCCAACCCTCTCTTCCCCTCCATACTCTCCCAGAGGAGAGATTGAGGTCATGAGATAGTATATAGTTAATGTGTTTTCTTTAGCTCACATATGTAATCAAATTTAAACTTCCTCACTGAGCTGTGAGGGCGAGCACCTATGAATATTGTTCCCCTTTTACAGATGTAGAAGCAGATGTCTAGAGGTCAAATCTTACCCAAGGTCACAAAACTAATGACTGACAAGTGGGTTTGGAGCAGATTCTGTGCTTGCTGTGGGTCTCTGAGATGTCTGAGGAGGAGGCAGGTAATTCAGCTTGGAGTGATGGAAACACAAATGATAGAGAAGCCCAGCCAGCAACAAAGCAATGTCAAGTGTTTCTCAAGAAGGGAGGGAAGGAGGCCCAGGGAGAGAGCCTGTGGGATAATGGATGTCAGAGGGGAGCCGATTTCACCCCTTTCCAGTAAAGGCTTGAGTCTGGCCCTTAGGACACTGGCCTGCTTCCCAACTTTGCCCCAGGCAGATCTGCTGTGGCCTTCAAACAGCCTCCACCACAAAGCCTCTTGTGTCTTCTGAAAGAGGCCTTCTGACTCAGACTGACTCCCCACTATAGGAAAGACAGTGAGATCCGTGATGCAGGGGCCCAGAAATGGACTCTGAAGTGAAAGGGACTTGGTTCCCATGAATCACACGTCACGACTGTCTTAGGGAATGGGGCCCTTTGGTTGTTCAAGAAAAGCATGTTGTCATTTAATAGGCACAAGGCAAAGGCGTTTCAGCCCTATCTGGGTTTGTCAGCAAAACCACTTAGCTGGTGAACTTAGACAAGTTGCTTGGTCTTGCTGAGTTTCAGTCTCTCCATCTAAAAACTGATGCCCTGTTAGCTACAGAGTGGTGTCCAATGGACTTGTCAGGACAAGAAAGGGCTGACCGGGGAGTACACTGATCCAATAGTTAGGTGTTGGGTGGTAAGGACTTGTCAAATCCAGGTGTTTCCTACGGGAAGTGCACTGAGTATGAGATATCAGGAGCTTGGGCAGGAAGACAACTCCCAGCAAGTGAAGGGAAAGAGATGGTAGATGAAACAGGTGCAGGAGGTTTCCAGGCTTACGCCTCATTTCCATGGCAGGACAATTCCATGATGCTCTCCCAAGCCTGTATCTTCACCTTCAAATGCCAATGCAGGGGCAGATGTTTAGCTGAGACGTCTAAGACCCCTTGGAGTGCCTGCATTCCCATGGCTTGCTCCAGCTCCTGACTGCAGCTTCCTGCTAATGCAGATCCTGGGAGGCAGTGATTGCTCAAGTCACTGGGTCCCTGCCGCACATGTGGGAGACCAGGAGTGAGTTCTTCCCTTCTGCCTCAGCCCAGCCCCAGCGATTGCAAGCATCTGGGGGTGTGAACCAGGGACGGGAGCTTTCTCTCCGTGCCTGCCTCTCAAAAGAAAAAAAAAAAAAAGAGTTTGTGAGTGCCCACAGTCTGCTTGCTCCTCTTATTCAATCTAGTATCTTTGGGAAGTCTTAATTATACACTGGGAGGTGGCCTGCCTGGAGGTTATCCACAGCGGGCTGGTTCGGAGGGCTGGGAGCGCTGCCTGCCCAGTGTCTCGGTGCGCATCCGCGGTCGCTGCAGGTGCCTCCCCAAACCTCTGAGCCCCAGCTTCTGCTCTGCCTCTGGGCAGTGAATGGACTCAATCTGTGAGGTGCTTAGCGCAGTGTTGGCGCCCAGGGAGCCGCTTACATAACGGAGGACAGAAATCCCAAACACTGGCTCTCCCCACTCTGGTAGCAGAACCCCGGCTGAGTGAAGGCGGTAGCTGCAGGTAGCTGCGGGTGGAGACGCGGCGGGAAGCCGCGGGCTGTGGGCAGAGGAGGTTCGCAGCCTAATGCAGTTGTCAGTTAATTAGGGGAGAAGGTTATGTCATTAACGGCGAGATCGATGCAAAGGGAATGAAGAGACTCTGGCAGCGCCGCCGCAGCACTCTGAGCGAGCGGCGGGCCCAAGCGAGCAGAGATTTGATTCTCATTAGCCGACCCTCAGCCCCGCAGCGCGCACTCGGGTCCCTGCTGGGAAGGCTGGAAAGGCGGCGCGCAGGCCTGGCCTGACTGCAGGGGCGTGACCCAGGGCAGGCAGGGTCTGCACCGGGACCTCGGGAAGCGCTCCTGGTGCTTCCAGACCAGGTGCCAGGGACTATGCTTAGATTTCATTTACATTTGTTCATTCAGTTTTCACAACAACCCTGTGAAGTGGAAATCTTGCTTTATTATAAATTTATTTATTAATTTGAAAGGCAAGAGATACAGAGAAAGGGGAAGAGACAGAAATCTTCCATTTGCTAGTTAATTCCCCAAATGGCTGCAAGGGCAGGGGCTGGGCCAGGCTGAAGCCAGGACCCAGTAGCTTGTTCTGGTTCTTCCACATGTGTCTAGGGGCCAAAGGACTTGGGCCATCTTCCACTGTTTTCCCAAGCCCATTACCATCGAGCTGGAAGTGGAGCAGCCAGGTCTTGAACCAGCGTCCAGATGGGATGCCAGCACTGTAGACGGTGGCTTAATTCTCTGTGCCACAGTGCCAGCCCCAAGATAGAAATCATTTTATAAAGGAAGCCCTTAACTGGCAGGAGCTGGGCCCCTGCTTTGCCTGTTTGCCCTCAGATCCATTGCTCCCCTGTGTCACCGCAGGTCACCAGAACTTATTGCATTGTGGCATAGCAGGTTAAGTCACTGCCTGCAACACCAGCATCCCATATGAGCACTGGTTCGAGGCCCAGCTGCTCCACTTCCAATCCAGCTCCCTACTAATGCTCCTGGCAAAGCAGTGGAAGATGGTCCAAGTGCTTGCGTCCTTGCAACCATATGGGAGACCTGGAAGAAGCCCCAGGCAGGGCCGATGCTGTGGCATAGTGTGTAAAGCCACCATATGGGCATCGGTTTGAGACCTGGCTGCTCCACTTCTGGGAAAGCAGTAGAAGATGGCCCAAGTCCTTGGGCCATCTCTCTCTCTGCCTCTGCCTCTGCCTCTCTCTAATTCTGTCTTTAAAATGAATTTTTTAAAAAATCAATCTTAAAAAAAAAAGAAGAGGAAGCTTCTGGCTTCCACCTGGCCCACCTCGAGCCACTGCAGCCATTTAGGGAGTGAACCAGCAGATGAAAGATCTATCTTCCTTCTCCTTTCTGTCTCTCCTCCTCTCTCTGTAATGCTTCCTTTCAAATAAATACAAAGTAAATCTTAAAACAAATCTGTCTTCCATAGCTAATATATTATTTACACTTGCCCAAAAGTTTGAAGGTAATAATAACATCTACCTGGTAGACTTATGAAGATTAAATGAGCTGATGTACACCAAGAATCTGATAAACCCACCCCCAACTCCTTATATATTAGACATAGAATATAAATGTTTATTTTTTGAGAGGTAGAGTTAGAGGGAGAGACAGAGAGAAAGGTCTTCCATCCACTGGTTCTCTCCCTAGATGGCCACATGGAATGGCCAAAGCTAGGCTGATTCAAAGCCAGCAGCCAGCAGTTTCTTCCAGGGCTCCCACGTGGGTATAGGGGCCCAAGCACTTGGGCCATCTTCCATTTATATCCCAGGTCATAGCAGAGAGCTGGATCGGAAGGAGGAGCAGCAGGGACTAGAACTGCCATCTGTATGGGATGCTGGTGCCGCAGGTGGATGATTAAGCTGTGCCACAGTGCTAGCCCCAATATTATATTTGTAAATGTTAACATGTATTTAACACTGAATTTTTCACTATTTTTTAAATAGTGAATATTTAATAGAGTCAGAGTTACACAAAGAAAGGAGAGGCAGAGAGGAGGTCTTCCATCAGCTGGTTCACTCCCCAGTTGGCTGCAAGGGCCAGAACTGCGCTGGTTCTAAGACAAGAACCAGGGGTTTCCTCTAGGTTTTCTCATGCAGGTGCAGGGGCCCAAGCACCTGGGCCATCCTCTACTGCTTTCCCAGGCCACAGCAGAGAGCTGGATGGGAAGTGGAGCAGCCTGGACTTGAACTGGTGCCCATATAGGATGCCGGCACCACAGGCGGTGGCTTTATCCGCTATGCCACAGCGCCAGCCCCTGTTCACTATTTTTAAAAGATTTATTTTTTTATTTGAACAGCAAAGTTATAGAGAGAGAGGGAGGGAGAGATAGGAAATCTTCCATCCATTGATTCACTTCCCAAATGGCCAAAATGGCTGGGGCTGTCCCAGGCTGAAGCCAAGGGCCAGGAGCTTCTTCTGGGTCTCCCATGTGTGTGCAGGGGCCCAAGCATGTGGGCCATTTCTGCTGCTTTCCTAGGCTCATTAGAAGGGAGCTGGATTGGAAATGGTGCAGCCGGATTGCAAACTGAAACCCATGTGGGATGCCAGCATTGCAGGCAGTGGTTAAATTGCTATGCCACAAAGCCAGTCCTGACTTTATTTATTTTTATTTGAGAGGCAGAGACCATGACGGAGATCTTGCATCTGCTGGTTCACTCCCCAAATACCTGCGATGGTGGAGGTTGAGTCAGGCTCAAGCCTGGGGGCTGGAACTCCTGCTTGGGTAGCAGACACTCAAGAACTAAGCCGTCTTCCGCTGCCTCCTAGCACACACACTAGTAAAATTGGAAGTGGAGCCAGGATTTGAACGTAGGCACTTGATAGGGGATTCAGGCTCCTCAAGTGGCATCGTAACCACAGAGCCAAATGCCTCTGCCCACGACTCCTTTAAAACTGCAACAATTTGCCATGCCTCAGTCTTCTGAGCCCAGTAGTCCTGGACTGTGGAGGACAATAGCTCTGTCTTTCATTCCCTAGTATTCTCCTCACCACACTGTACGCTCATCTTGCCCCTTGGGCAGTAAACGTGAAGTTGTAATCAGATGGCTGACCTGGCAACTACAATGCACAGAAGATGTATGCCGTGAACGTTAGCTCTGACTGAAGGCTTCCAAATCAATTGGACTGCCCCAGAGACTCAGTTGGCAATGAACGAGAGTGCGAGGTGCTTTTGACACACACACTCATGGCCTGATTTGAGCGAAGATGTCTGCTCAGTGGTCCCCAGGGTAATTTTCTCCTGATTGATTTGCAACTTTCAATCTTAATGGAAAAGAAGCCCAGTATAAATCAGGTAGTTTTCTCCCTAACCAGAAATCCTTGTTGTGTGTTTCTGCCTAAACGTGAGGGATACTATCTCTTATTATCAGCAAGGAGGTTACAGAGGCCAAAGTTTGCTGTGGGAGGGTACACAGGTTGGAGTGGGAGTTGGGGAGAGGAACTTCTAAAACCCACACAATCCTCAGTGATGCAGGAGAACCACAAGACTGGGGCATCTGTGGAGGTCCAGAAACTGATCTTGACAACCAAACAACTACTGATAATAGACAGGTCTTCAGCCATGGAACCAGGAGTCCCACCTTTGTGGCTGGACAAGGCACTTGGTGTGAACCTGCCCTGTTTCACATGTTGTTGTGGGCTCCTATAAGTCATTGACGTAAATGCAATTTAAGGAAGTTTATAGACCTTACATAAGCATTTGAGGTTATGGTTTTAAGCTAATCCAGCAGCTAAAAACTGCTCTTTACTGCAATAGCAGAAACTTCCTATCTAGTGGTTAAGAGCACATGTTGCGTAGCGGGTAGAGCTACCACCTGCAGTGCTGACATCCCATATGGGTGCTGGTTTGAGTCCTGGCTGCGCCACTTCCCGATCCAGCTCCCTGCTAATGTGCCTGGGAATGCAGCAGAAGATGGCCCAAGTCCTTGGGCCCCTGTACCCATGTGGGAGACTTGGAAGAAGCTCCTGGCTCCTGGCTTCAGATAGGCCCAGCTCCAGCTGTTGTGGTCATTTGGCGAGTGAACCAGCGGATGGAAGACCTCTTTCTTTGTCTGCCTCTGCTTCTCTGTAATTGCCTTTTAAATAAATAAATAAATCTTTTTCGGGCACCAGCACTGTAGCACAGCACATTTAACTGCTACCTGAGATGCCAGCATCCATATGAGTGCCAGTTGGAGTCCCAAGTGCTCCATTTCCAGTCCAGCTCCCCACTAATGCTCCTGGGAAAGCAATGGAAGATGGTCCAAATGCCTGGGGACCTGCCTCCTATGTGGCAGACTCAGAGTTCCAGGCTCCACATTTCAGCCTGGCCCAGCCATGGCTGTTGCATCCATTTGGGGAGTGAACCAGCAATGGATGGAAGACTTGTTTCTCTCTCCCTTCCTTTCTTCTCTCTACCATTAAATAAATAAAACTAAACAAAGTAAATATCTATTGTTTTAGCGATTTAGTTGTTGTACTTTGTTATGGCAGCCCTAGAAAAATGATACACAAAAACAAAAAAATCCAAGAATGCTAACTTTTGCCTCTCCCAAGTCCAGGTATTTACTTCTGTATCTTCTCACCTTGAATCATTTCTGCTAGAACGGCTCCTGCCATGTGTGTTAGGTAAAACAAGGTAGAGGGGCCAGCGCTGTGGCATAGTGGGCTAAGCCTCCACCTGTGGCATCCAGGCTGCTCTCTGCTTATGGCCTGGGAAAGCAGTAGAAGATGGCCCAAGTGCTTGCTCCGGGCTCCTGGCTTCAGATTGGCCTGGCTCCAGCAATTGTGGCCGTGTGGGGAGTGAACCAGCAGATGGAGGACCTCTCTGTCTCTCCTTCTCCCTGTCTGTAACTCTGCCTCTCAAATAAACAAATAAATAAAAATCTTAAAAAATTAAAAATGAAAAAACAAGGTGGAAAGCCCTTGACCTATCAGTCACAAGGAGCACAGTAACTTCAAGTCTACTCAACATCAACTATATAATTAAGAAATTATAACAATAATTGCTACTTAGATCTGAAGAGCTTTAAAAAGAAGCTTGGAGTTACTTGGCTATTTCACCTTCACACTAATTTAATAAGTAATAATAACTGCTATACATTGATTATTAATGGGTGAGGGACTTGGCCAAGCACTGCACACTGCACATGCCATTTCTTTAATCAACCCCAGGAGATGAGAGCTGCTATTATCTAAGCTTCGTCGTACATGAAGAAACTGAGACTCAGAGAATTAGCTTATCTATAAATGCACTGCTTGTCAGCAATGAAGCTGACTTCAGACCCAAGTCTGCGTGAACTCCAAGTTCACCTTCTTGCTCCTGAGGGTGTCCTGGGCAGCAAATCAAAAAACTCATGGGATATTAGATCCCGCCCCTTGTCTGACTTATTCTTGTTGTAATTGATATAAAAGCTGTTGCTGGTTCCACCTGCACTTTTTAGCTCAAGATGAAAAAAAAAAAAAGTGAATGACACATAGGAAGTGTTCATTATGTGTAAGCTGTTTTGATTAATCTTGAATTATCTGTGTTTCTGTCTGGTAAGGGAGGTGAATCCCCAGTCTGTTGGTGATGGTAGGTATTTAGAAGTGTTCTTGAATGGGCAACATCAGTGGGGTGGGAGCCTGGAAAGCCAAGTTGATTGAGGGAAGAATGAGAAGCGGGGGTGGAGAGGTTGGGACTGGGGTAGGGAAGGGGGAGGGGGCATAGAGAAAGCAGTTGGCAGGGCGCCAGACTCCACTTTGCCTTTGGTGTGGCTGCCCCTGGGGGTTGGGAGGTGGGGGCTGAATGGCCCCTCTACTCCTGATTGGTCATCGCACCTTGCTTTCTCCTTTATTTCCTCCCTTTTGGGGTGATGGGGAAGCGGAACCTTGTGGTTACATAAAGCTTCCTGGAATTCTCCTAGTACGAGGGCAAGTGTGGAAGTCTTGGCAAACTAAGATTCAGGGGGTAAAGCAGCATGTGACTGAGAATACCTGTGTCAGCATCAGCACCACTGTGAGGCTGGAGGGCATCAGAACCAAGCAGATAGAGGTGTAAATCCCACCCCTCTGCCTTTTTCAATTTTTATAATTTTCACTGACTTTTTATTTATTTGAAAGGCACAGAGACAAAGAGAGAGAGATGGTCCATCTGTTGATTCACTCCCCAAATGTTCACAACAACCAGCGTTGGGCCTGGCCAAGCCCAGAGCCCAGAACTCAACCTAGGTCTCTCACGTTGATGACAGAGACCCAAGCACTTGAGCAATAACCTGTTGCCTCCCAGGGTGTACATTAGCAGGAACCTAGGATAGAGAGTAGCACTAGGTACTCGGATACAGCATGTGGGCACCCAAGTGGCATCTTAACCGCTGCACCAAATGCCTTCTCCCCAGCTGTGGCACCTTAACAGCTGCATGACTTTTGACAGGCAATTTACCTGCCTGAGACTGATTTCCTCTTCTGTAATAAGAGTGATAAAGGGCCGGCGCCACGGCTCACTAGGCTAATCCTCCGCCTGTGGCGCCGGCACCCCAGGTTCTAGTCCCAGTCAGGGTGCTGGGTTCTGTCCTAGTTGCCCCTCTTCCAGGCCAGCTCTCTGCTATGGCCTGGGAGTGCAGTGGAGGATGGCCCAAGTGCTTGGGCCCTGCACCCACATGGGAGACCAGGAGAAGCACCTGGCTCCCACCTTTGGATCAGCGCGATGCGTCGGCCATAGCGCGCTGGCCACAGCAGCCATTGGAGGGCGAGCCAACAGCAAAGGAAGACCCTTCTCTCTCTCTCTCTCTCACTCTCTCTCTCTCTCTCTCACTGTCCACTGTGCCTGTCAAAAAAAATTAAAAATAAATTTAAAAAAAAAGAATGATAAAGCTCCAAATAAGAATTTTGTGAGACAAAGCATTTAAATGCTTAACACAGTGCCTCATAAATAATAGCCGTTATTATTATTATTAAGTGTTGTTAACATTTGATTTCTCTGCTTCAATGTGTGGATCTCCTAGTTTCCTCCTCTTTCATTTGTTTCCTCACTCCTGAAAGTCTGGGACTAAGGCTCCTTGCTATCTCCACTGTCCTCTGGACACCGCACCCCCACCACCGTGGGGTTAGGCCTTCTGGGACCTCTGGGCAGGCCCAGAATAGTGGAAAGTGTCCCTCCATGACCCTGGGATGGTCTTTTTGTTCCACAGCCCGGGAAGCACTGATTTTAAAAGCCTTATCTGAGTCACATTCCATTATGGGATTAAATCAGTTGCTCTGGGGCCTTCTGGCTGCTACCTCAGGCTGGATGCCGGCAGTTCCTGGTTATTGCCTTTGGCCCAATCTGAGGTCATCACACTTCTTTGGGCCCAAGGGACCTTTAGAGACAAGGGCTAAGAAGAGGCTCTGGCAGTCATCGGGGTTTTGTTTCAATTAGCAAGCACTGGCTACGTGAGGAGGCTACAGGCAGATCCATCCTGGGCACAGCACAGGAGCAAAGAGGGAGGCCTGGAGCCCTGCTCAGCAGCTCCTTCTGAAACAGCGTCAACAGGGCTGTGGGCCATCAGCAAACAGAGTCGGAGGGACAGAGGAATAGTTGTGGGATGGATTGCAAGGTTGTTACTAAATTTCTCTGAGTCTTTTTTTTCCATCTGTGAGTTCGGAACATTAACCTTTCCTACAGAACATGAATTTAAATGGAAATAGAGGCAGGCATTTAGTTCAGAGGCTCAGAAGCTGAGGACGCTTGCTTCCCATATTAGAGTGCCTGGTTCAAGTCCCAGCTTCTCTGCTTCTGATTCCGGCTTCTTGCTAATGGGCACCCTAGGAGGCAGCAGAGGATGGCTCAAGTCCTTGTGTTCCTGCATGGGAGACTCAAATGGAATTCCAGGCTCTTGGCTTCAGCCTGGCCCAGCCCAGCTTGTAGGCATTTTGGGGAGTGATACAACAGATGGAAATTCTTTCTGTGTCTATCTGTTTTTCAAATAAAGCGAAAATAAATGCTGAAAAATGAAAAAAAAGAAATATCACATAATTATAAATAAATGGAAATGTACAGGTAAAACAAGGTTTTGAGATAAATCTGGGTTTGGGTCCTAGCTTGGCCACACACCAGCTTCTTCCTTTTTCTGTTAACTTCTCACAGCCTGTTTCCTCCTGTGTGAAAAGAAAATGGTAACAGTTCCCTCCCAGGGTAGTAAGGATTGGAGACACCAGGCATTTAAAGTTGTTAGTGTTTACCTGCATGTGCACTGCCACTCCTAATGCTGCTCGATAAAGGGGAACTCACAGTCCCCCTCCTTAGGGCAGCATGGATGGGGCCATTTACTGGCCCCTCGGGGAAGATCCTGAAGCCACCTCCAGGATATTACCACTGTAGAGATGTGTTTATGGAACCTGGGTCAGCCTGAGACCTGCCTCAGCTTGGAGGGCAGAGCAGGAGAAGGCGAGAACCACAGAGTTCAGCCTCCAACATTCAGGTGGGGCTTGGAGTAGGCAGGTATGAGCTGTGTTATCTGGAGGCCATCCAAAGACAGGTGGAGACCTGTCACATACAATAGCTAGAGCTGGACTAGTTGAAGCCTGGAAATGAGAACTCATTCCAAGTTCTCCCTTTGAAGTTTGAATCCAGGCAGTCCAATAAGGGATGCAGGCATCCCAATCATCGTGATAACCACTAGGCCAAAGACCTATCCCAAAAAGTTAATGTTAAGTAAACGTTCAGTTTTTGTACTTAAAAAAAACGGGGTAGCCTGGTGCTGCGGCTCATTAGGCTAATCCTCTATCTGTGGCACAGGCACCCCGGGTTCTAATCCCAGTTGCTCCTCTTCCAGTCTAGCTCTCTGCTGTGACCCGGGAGTGCAGTGGAGGATGGCCCAAGTGCTTGGGCCCTGCACCCACGTGGGAGACCAGGGGGAAGTACCTGGCTCCTGGCTTTGGATCCCAGCCACAGTGGCCATTGTGG
Source organism: Sylvilagus floridanus (assembly GCA_949820135.1). Classification (NCBI taxonomy): domain Eukaryota; kingdom Metazoa; phylum Chordata; class Mammalia; order Lagomorpha; family Leporidae; genus Sylvilagus; species Sylvilagus floridanus. The sequence continues at coordinate 24,219,366 of OX463241.1, read as the reverse complement.
GGGTGAACCAATGGAAAAGGAAGACCTTTCTCTGTCTCTCTCTCTCTCTCACTGTCCACTCTGCCTGTCAAAAAAAAAAGTAAACGTTCAGTTTTTGTACTTAAAAAAAATGTGGGGGCAGACATTTGGCATAATGATGAAGTTGCCACTGGGGTGTCCACATTTCCCATCAGTTCCAGTCATGGCTACTCTGCTTCCCATCCAGTTTCCTCAGTGCTCATCCTGGGAGGCAGCAGCGATGGCTCAACTACTTTAGCCCCTGCCACCCATGTTGGGAGACCTGGATAGTGTTCCAGGCTCCTGGTTTAGGCCTGGCCCAGCCTCAATTATGTTGCAGGCATTTGGGAGATGAATCATCAGAGGGAAGATCTCCATCTCCCCGCCTCTCAAATAAAATGAAAATACATAAACTTTAAAAAAAAAAAAAAGGTAAGCACCTCTCTCTTTGATAAGGGTTAGTAGTGGGATCCTCATCCCAACAGGATAAGGATGAAGCTAAGGTAGTCAACTCAGAGCTGGGCTTAGCCTGCCTCTGTCCTCAGACTACTGGAACCATTGAAGTGCCTGGGTATAGGGTTTTGAGTTGCTCTTGCCTGTCTGATGGGAAGCTTGCTGCAATCAGGCTCAGCCTGTTGCCCCGAAGGGGAGTTCCGCTGGATCACTTTCCCTAGACAGATGGAGAAGCAGAGCAACAGTGACGTCAGCCTAATCAATTCTCCCTCTTTCCAGCAGTGCTCAACAGTGACCTTGGAGGTGAGGCATCCTTGGGGGAGCTTTGTTGAGTAATAGGAAAGAAGGATGCTGGAAAGGGAAGGTACCCAGGCTGAGCCATACAGGGTAGGAGCCTCCAACACGCTGAATTGGCAATGAAGGATCCCATTACGTCCTGGGGTCATTACCTTGGGGAGCTGGAACTGGACAAGCTTGCCTTTCCATTATGCAAAGAAAGGGCTTTTCAAGTGAATTTCCATTTAAGTATGAGCTTAGATCAGTGAAGATGGGGCCATAATAGCTTTGACAGCCATCATCGCTATTAAAAACACATTTCTCCCTTGCTCAGGCTTCCTTGTCATTGTCATGGCATTCATACCCAGAAGGCAGTGACTCAGCCTTCCCTAAGCTTCTGGGAGGCGCATTAATGTTGATCTGTATTTTCAATTTTTGGTTCTTCAACATACCATAGTGAATGAGATGTAGGCACTTGACACAGCCCACGGATGTACCTAGAGTGTGATAAAACCTGAAAGTTGGCCCAGGGATGGAGGTGGATGGTGGGTGGTAAGTCAAACACTGCCCTCACTGGCCAGGGTCTACTTAACCTAAGTGTAAGTTGGGGCATAAAGGTAAGTGGAAGCCAGACTAGTGGGGGATGGCACCCAGGCAGCAGAGACAACACTTGGAGGGCTTTGTGCTAAGAACTACATCTGCCTCTTCAAGGAAGCCTTCCCTGGCCCCCTGTCCTACCTCAAGCCAGGTTAGGGTCTTGTATCGATTTCCCATTGCTGCACAGCAAACAGTTCCCAATCAGATATTTACTCTTGATTCTGCATTTCTGGCTGGGCTATATGTCTTTTTTTTTTTTTTAATTAATTTCTTTGAAAGGCAGACTTACAGCAAAAGGTAGAGACAGAGATCTTCCATGTGCTGGTTCACTTCCCAAATGGCTACAATGACAATGACTCAGGCTGGGCCAGGCCAAAGAGAGAAGCCTGGAACTCCATCCAGGTCTCCCTTTTGGGTAGAGGGGCCCAAAGATTTGGCCCATCTTCCACTGCATTCCCAGAAGCATTAACAGGGAACTGGATCAGAAGCGGTATAGCCAGGAATAATACTGGCATCCATGGGAGATGCTGGTGTCGCAATCTGTGCTTTAACCTACTGAGCCGCAGCGCTGGCCTCCTGGGGAGGTCTTGCTGGGGTCACTTCTGCAGCTGCAGTCAGTTGTCAGGTTGACTAATGCTGGCTGGTCCTGCATATCCTTGGGCATAGGTGTGGAGCCTTAGGTAAAGTGGTGGGGACAGCAGGAGGTGCTGAAAGGACTGGGACAGCTAACAGGCCAATCTGGTGGCTTCAGTGAAGCAAGAGAACAAAAGTTAAAGGTGCAAGGTCTCTTGAGGTCAAGACTCACTTCTGGCCGGCGCCATGGCTCAACAGGCTAATCCTCCACCTTGCGGCACCGGCACACGGGGTTTTAGCCCCAGTTGGGGCGCCGGATTCTGTCCCGGTTGCCCCTCTTCCAGGCCAGCCCTCTGCTGTGGCCCGGGAGTGCAGTGGAGGATGGTCCAAGTCCTTGGGCCCTGCACCCCATGGGAGACCAGGAAAAGCACCTGGCACCTGGCTCCTGCCATCGGATGAGCGCGGTGCACCGGCCGCAGCGTGCCAACCGCGGCGGCCATTGGAGGGTGAACCAACGGCAAAAGGAAGACCTTTCTCTCTGTCTCTCTCTCTCTCTCACTGTCCACTCTGCCGATCAAAAAAAAAAAAAAAAAGACTCACTTCTAATGAATACATTCTTTTGGCTAAAGCAGTTCACAGGGCCAGTGCAGATTCAAGATCCGGGATATAGACTCAACTCTGATGTAAAGTAATATTGTAAAAGAGCATATAGCCAGGGATGGAGGACTTGTGGCCATCTTTGCCCACAGCCTAGAACAGGCTTCTGATGTAGCTCCATAAAAAAATAGTTGCTGGGGCTGGCATAGTGGTGCATCAGGTTAAGCAACTGTTTGTAATACTGTCATCCCATATTGGAGCACAGGTTCAAATCTCAGCTGCTCTGCTTCTGATCCAGCTCCTGATACTGTTCCCTGGAAAGCAGTAGAAGATGGGCTCAAGTACTTTGGCCCCTACCACCCGCACTGGGGACCAGAAAAGTGTTCCTGACTCCTGGCTTTGGCCTGGCCCAACCTTGGCTGCTGCAGGAATTAGAGGAGGAAACCAGCAAATGGAAGATCTCTCTTTGCCTTTCTGTTCCTCTGCCTTTCAAACACACAAACAAACAAACAAATAAAATGTCCACAAGAGTAAAGACTATCACGTTCATCCGTCTATTCTCATACCTTGGCACATAGTAGGAGCTAAGAAGTTGTTAAATAGGTACACTGCTCATCCTAAAATCATTCAGGCCAAAATGTCACTTGTACTGGAGTTCAGAAACTTTGCTGGGAACTGGCTGTTTTTTCAGGGTGTAGATTTATTAAGTTCTTCCAGGTAGCAGCCAGGCCTTGCATTGCTTTCGTCCCCCTTGTGCTTCCACCAGTGGGGAAAGGAGGGAATGGCTCCACCTGTTGGCCAGATCTGGGACCACAACAGGAGAAGGCAATAGTTTTCCAGGAAGGGCCTCTGGTGGGTCGACTTTGGGAGTGGGACAAAGTTCTCTGGGGCAGCATGTGACTGGATAGTTGTTACTGAAGCTAGCATGTGTGACAAGCGTGACTTTAAGGCTTGAAGTTATGTTTAGCAGCTTGAAATGCATTCCTTCTGATTATTTCAAATTGTGAAACTTGATACATTTATGTCATTTGCAGCACATTCATATACGTACATATAGTACACAGTATACAAATATAGTTTAAAGAATAAGATTAAGAGCTGGTACTGTGGTGTAGCAGTTAAAGCTGCCGCCTGCAGTGCTGGCATCCCATATGGGCGCTAGTTTGAATCCCGGTTGCTCCACTTCCGATCCAGCTCTCTGCTATGGCCTGGGAAAGCAGTAGAAGATGGACCAAGTGCTTGGACTGCTGTACCGGCGTGGGAGACTTGGAGGAAGCTCCTAGTTCCTGGCTTCAGATCAGCCCAACTCCAGCCATTACGGCCAGATGGGGTTTGAACCAGGGAATGGAAGTTTCTCTCTCTCTCTGTGTCTGCCTCTGCCTCACTGTAATTCTTTGTCTTTAAAATAACTAAATAGGCCGGCGACATGGCTCAACAGGCTAATTCTCCACCTTGCGGCGCCGGCACACCGAGTTCTAGTCCCGGTCGGGGCGCCGGATTCTGTCCCAGTTGCTCCTCTTCCAGGCCAGCTCTCTGCTGTGGCCCAGGAGTGCAGTGGAGGATGGCCCAAGTGGTTGGGCCCTGCACTCCATGGGAGACCAGGAGAAGCACCTGGCTCCTGCCATCAGATTAGCGCGGTGTACCGGCCGCAGCACGCCGGCCGTGGTGGCCACTGGAGGGTGAACCAACAGAAAAAAGGAAGACCTTTCTCTCTGTCTCTCTCTCTCACTGTCCACTCTGCTTGTCAAAATAAATAAATAAATCTTTAAAAAAATATATAAGACTAAAGGAATCAGGCACATCCCACTACCCAGATTCAGACAGACCACGACCAGATCTTTAGAAACCTGCATGTCGCAGCGACACAAGCAGCTCTGTTTCCTTCCTTTCTCATTTTCTCTTTGATTTTTTCTCTTTCCTTTTTTCCATATATGCTTTACTTCTTCCATTCTAGAGGAAAATTCCTTCTTTTTTCTCTTTTTCAAGACTTATTTGTGTTTTATTTATTTGAAAGGCAGAGTAAC